>CM061465.1:5005000-6255000 GCA_030770085.1 Oryza coarctata
TACATTGGTCTATTGCGACAACATCAGCGCCGTCTACGTGTCCGCCAACCCGGTCTAGCATCAATGCACCAAACACATCGAGATTGACCTCCACTTTGTCCGGGAGCGTGTTGCTCTTGGTGCTGTTTGCGTTCTCCATGTTCCAACAACCTCTCAGTATGTCGACATCTTCATCAAAGGACTGCCATCTTCGCTCTTCATTGAGTTTAGAACCAGTCTAAATGTCCGCTGCACTAATGCTCAAACTGCGGGGGTATTAGCAAGGTATGTTTGTCTCCTAAACTCTTGTGCCTGCGTCTTGGGTTCTGGCTACAGCCATGCGCCGGCCTAGCCACTTGTGCTGCTTAATATGTATTAATTAGGCCTAAGACTTCTTAGTTTAGTATTCACACCTTAAACTCTTAAGGTCTTCTGTCTATATATACTTGTAACTTTCTATAATCTATAATAAAATTTAATATACAACATAGAGTCTTTCTTACTTATAGTTAGTCTCCTCCATAATGAAGAGAACCAATTGCCAGCCTCTACTTGTAAACCAGAAATTTATTCACTTCTTTTAGTGTAATCCAAGAAGATGTTAATATTCATTCAAGAAAAAATAATCGTAATATTACTGCATTTAACTGAGTCACATAAGGCACCATTAACATGCCTGGATAGTATAGCTCAGATAGCCCTTCCTTGCCTTTTTTTTTCAGTTGAATCTACTTAATAATCAATAAAAAAAACATACTGTGTTTCTGAATCAAAGCTATATTTTTGTTTCATGCATGTTTTCTTTTGCATATAACAGATGGTTGTGATGGTGTTTTCTCGATTAATGTAGGATTAACATGGTGGTGTCTAATTAGTAAAGATAAATAGTTGGGATATTTTTATGTAGCCAATATCTATGATTTTAGTATTTCTCATGTCAGTGTCTATCACTATTTTCCAATAATTTTGTGGAAATTTTGTATTTGTTCGTCTCAAGGAAGCTGGATTACGCTTTTGGAGCTCTTCCCTGCATTTTCATTGTATCGCATTATCTATGAGTTTGCACAATCTGCATTGCTTGGGAATTATATGAACTCTTCTGGGATGAGGTGGATTGACTTGAATGATCCCAAAAATGGAATGAGAAGTGTTTTGACCATAATGGTACTAGAATGGTTTCTGTTCCTTTTGTTGGCATTCTATTTGGATCACTTCGGTTCCTTCCAAAATGGAATGAGAAAAGCAGCACTACTTCTTCATTCGTACATTGATAAGAATCATTTTCAAGCTACTCAGCAGACCATCGAGCTTCAAGAGTTCAAAGATTCTGCTGACAATGAGAAGACAGATGTTATCAAAGAGGTATGCTCTCTTGTTCTGTATACTCCTATAATATCTATCCTTTTGTATATCTAATAACACTTCCGCTATATCATTTCCGTTAAGCTTTCTACTAATAGGCCAGAAGTAGCTTATATGTCAGTTCATCCCTTATACTATGGCTTGTGAAAAGTTGAGCTTGGATCCTTGGAGTTACACTTTAACTTATTTTTCACCTTCCTTTTTTCCTTCTACCAAAACTTCAATGCTGTATGGAATACAAATACGGAAGATGGTTTACACAAGCATACTCATATGTGTTGAAATTAGTCCTGCATGTATGTATTTCCACAGACCATCATGAGTATCAATTTAGCTTTGTCTTGATTTTTCAGAGAGAAACAGTTGAACAGATCTTACAAGAATCAAACAATAGCTTCTCGGTCATCTGTGACAACCTTAGGAAAGTGTACCGTGGAAAAGATGGGAATACAAAAAAAGTTGCTGTCAGAGGGCTATCTCTTTCTATGCCACGTGGGCAATGTTTTGGTGTTCTTGGACCAAACGGCGCTGGAAAAACTACTCTCATTAACATGGTAAGTATGATTAACAGTTCCCCTTTCCAAGGACATAAGGCCACTTTCAAGACCAGGAACCATTTCTTTAAATCTGAAAACATGTCGTATCTATAAAGATCAAAATCCAGATTTTCTCTGTTTCACAAATGATCCCTATATAGATCACTTACAAATACAACTGATGTTTCATTTGTTCGCATCACATCATGGGATTTAAGGGGCTCTTAACCTGACAACAGTTGACTGGATTTACTAAACCTACGTCTGGCACGGCATACATTGAAGGAATGGACATACAATTCGAGATGAACAAAATTTATGCAGGAATCGGTGTTTGTCCACAGCATGAGTAATTACTCTAATCCCATTCTGATGTTTCTGAACTAAAATTTTGGTTAGGTTAGGACAGCCTTTAAGGCATTGTAGTTGGTGGACTTGAATTAACTTTGCCCCTTCTTTTATTTTCCTGTTTCAGTTTGCTCTGGGAAACACTGACTGGTCGCGAGCATTTGATGTTCTATGGCAGGCTTAAGAATTTGCGGGGTGCACCATTAACTCAGGTAATATGTGACCATTTGTTAATAACTTACTATCTCTATATTTAAATATATGACACTATCGACTTCATCCAGTCTTTATTGTGCAACTTTGGTCACTATTTTTCCTATTATAATATACCGACAATATCTAACAAAATCATAATATTGTAAAAACACTTACAAAGAAAAATCTGCCCAAACGATTTTTATGTTTTAACTAAATATTTTGAGATCCATTGATAGTCAAAGTTTTAAAAGTTTAACCGAATAGAGTTAACAATGTTGGAGGGAGTAATATGATGGTATTTTCTATGGATGAACATGACGGATTCAACTTCCAACACCATTCACAAACGAAATATGGGCTTATCATCTGCATATAGGACTGATTTCTCTATTCACAGAAAGAAAGGGGTGAAATATCCTGTGCAAGATCCAAGACATGTGATCATTTATTGACAACTTCGTAAGTCACTATAATGCAGAGATTATACATGAAAATTGTCCTGCATATAGGACTGATTTGTCTTTTCATGTTGATGGGGTGTGGAGGGATATCCTGTGGAAGATCCAAGACACATTTTCATCCAAGTCGCTTTAACACAGAGATTATAATAAATACAAGTTCAACAAATATTTTTCCATTATGTGATTATGATTTCAGGAAGAATTATAGCATTTTCATATATTCTTGCACTATTTTACTCTATGTTTTTGTCTATACGAATTTCCATCTACTGGATGCAAAACCAAATCCCCATGCTATTCTGAAGCAATCATGTAAGATCGTCTATTTCTTATTTTTAGGCCATTGAGAAATCTTTGAAAAGTGTGTGCCTGTTTGCTGGTGGAGTTGCCGATAAACTTGTAGGCAAATACAGTGGTGGCATGAAACGTCGTCTCAGTGTTGCGATCTCTCTAATTGGTGACCCTAAGGTACAATTCATACATATCAAACTCAGGAAATTATGAACATTCTTGCATGTATAAACCATGTATTGTGATCATTCAACAGGTAGTTTATATGGATGAACCAAGCTCAGGATTGGACCCAGCATCAAGGAAAGACTTATGGAATGCTGTCAAGTCTGCCAAGCAGGACAGGGCCATAATTCTCACAAGTACTGTAGTTTGCTTTCAACTCTGATACCACTGTATACTGCTAGTTCAGTAAATCACTTCATTTCCACTCATGGAGATATCAAGTATTACGTCACATTATCATACCATACTTACACCTATTTCCAGCGCATTCAATGGAGGAGGCTGAAGTTCTATGTGATCGGATAGGGATAATCGCAAACGGTAGCCTGCAGTGCATCGGCAACTCTAAAGAGGCACATCTGTAAACTTATCATATTTTTCTTATGTGGCCATTGATGTCAAATGCTAACTTGAACCCTCAATCTTACCTTTCCAGCTGAAAGCCAAATATGGAGGCTCATATGTACTCACAGTAACAACTGCGGCCGGCGAGGCAGAGGAGATGAGGAGACTAGTCCAGTCCATCTCCCCTACCATGAGCAGGGTGTACAACATCTCTGGGACGCAGAAGTTCGAGATGCCGAAGCAGGAGGTGAGGATCTCTGAAGTGTTTCAGACAATGGAGCATGCAAAGAGCAGGAAAACCGTTCGTGCCTGGGGCTTGGTTGACACAACGTTGGAAGATGTCTTCATCAGAGTTGCCAGAGAGAGTGATGATACATCCTCTATGTCCTGATCAGTAACCATAGAAAATCACTACATGGTTGGAGCAGAATAAGCTGACAATTAAGCTCTTGTAGTTAAGATGATGCTGAAACTTGAGGCCTCATCTTCAGAAGCCAGACACTGAAGCAGTCTACTCATTCGTCCTCTTAAAACAAGCACAGCATTATAATGATATTATACATTATAGTCAAGAACCTGTGGCTGAGTGAACAGGAGTTGACAATATATACAGTGTTAAATTAGAACCCTACTCTGTTGACTGGTATGCATAATTGCATATGCACCTGCCTGACTGCTCACTCCTAGCTGGCTACTAGCAAGTAGTTTATACTGGCATTGTCGTAGCAACAGTGCTTCGTTGAGTTTATGTATGGGCAAAGTTTTGACGTGAAAGACACAGCAAGTCTGAAGATCGCTGCGAGCTCCAGAGCTCAGAGCTGAAAGTAGTAGGCTTGAGAGCTCCGAGCACGTACGGCCATGGGAGCAGATCGTCGGCTTCGCTTCGGGCTACGAGCGGCGGCCATGGCGCTCCTCGTCTTCATGCTGCTGTCGCTTCTTCTCGGCGCTCTCGCCGCCGCTCCTCCTGTAGTTGGCGCCGGCCCTTTTGCTGGTGAGCATTTTGGGGGAACAGTTCATCTGATATGTCGCTCTGATTTCTGACGTAATTGGTTTTAAAATGATCGATAAAAATTTAAAAGGTAGTTTAAATGATTTTGTTGTCTTTCATTTATATTACGCAGGAAAATATGGGATGTTTTATTTATGACTGTAGTAGCATTTATTTGACAAGGATAAATATGAAATAAAAGTTAAAAAAACATGCATATAGAAGTTCTAAAACTACTAACAATGTATTTGGAATAAGAGGAAATAGTCATGTATAAATATATGCTAGCTAGGGGTAAAGGGTAAATGTATTACATTAATACTTGAAACACAGCTTTGTTTAAAATTTATATAATATGTTTGCATAAATCTATTTAACATGAATGATTTTGTAAAACATGAAGGTGGATATGGAGTAGGAATTGGAGACGGAGGTGGTGGCCCTGTACGGCAACCAATACATACCTACAGACAAAAAGGAAGGAACCTTTTAACCATCTCAAAAATGTGTCCAGCTTTACTAGTAGTCTAGTACTTCTCTGTATTAGCATTTTGTAAAGGATAATATCCATGGCATATAAGTAGAAAAAGTGCATAGACGTTCGAGAGCTGCTTGTATTTCATTTGGAATAAGAGGAAATATTCGTATATACTATCTGCTAGCTCTTGGGTAAAGGCAAAATATGACAAATTATAATATGTGAAACTTAACTTCGTCTAAACACAAACATTCATATTTATGAAAGTGGTAGCATTTATCATGACAAAATGGTAAAAAACATGGAAGTTCTTTAACCACATTTCGAACATGAGGAAATCTTCGTATATATGCACAAAATTATTCGTAAATATCTATTCATTTTTCTGGGAATCGTAGCATCATTTTTTTATTAAAAAAACTGAATTGCTTCTGCTTAATTTGATAGGTCGACGTGGAAGGCATCCTTGGTCAGGCCGCAGGACAAACAAAGCCAATTAGCCAAGCTATCTGACTGACAAGCGAGCGAATAACCTAACATGAAACAAAAAAAAATGTGATGGCATATAGATAGAAATTCATTCACAGAAGTTGGTATTCGAAATCCAGCTAAAATTAGCTCCATATGTACCCTATGATATCGAAGAAATGCTACCTATGGGCCCGTACTAATAAAATTAGTTGGAATTTACATGAGATTGAGGTTTTTCAGCGGAACAGGATAGAGTTTTTTTTTAAAAAAATTATCAGAAATCTAAGAGGAGTAATAAAATACAGCTATGACTACGAGGACGGCCTGCTCAAAGCCCAACACCCTCTCTTTCTCCAACTCTCCGAAGGCGTCGAGTCTAATCTCTAATGGCCGCGCCGAGCCAGTCGCGCTGCCGCTGAAGACGATGGCGCCATGGCGACGCCAAGTCGGCCGGCGCAGGCGCGACGATGGCGGGTTCCCCGGCCGAGCATCGTCTTCCGAGGTCAGCGCGCTACTGTTTTCTGCCTTTGCGTATGCCTGTGGGCTCCGTTTCGTGTACGGCCTCTGAACGCGCGTGGCGTGTTTGTGGAAATGCCTCTGCAAGTAGCACGCAGTACGCACGCACAGGTGTGCCCATGTTGCTCTATGCATATCCTTATGCCTGCGTGTTGCGAGTTGTGCTACTGACTAACCACTGTGGAATTATTAGTTTATAAGTTATAACCATATTTTGTTGTGTTGCCGGCCTTCTGTCTGCTGTTTCCTGACCATTGCATTTGCTGCTGCGCAAACAAATTTTAGGACCAAGAGGTTAATTCTGTGTAGAATTCAGGTATTGAAAATAGCCTTACATAGTAGTTGCAATGCAGCACAGCTTTGCACACCACTGGGCGGAAGGAAAAATAAGAAAAAGAGGGCAAACTTAGCTAAGGTTTATTTTATGGCCTGTGTCTAATTTTCACGCACACTACTTTTCCTCCATTGGAAAGGTCAAGGAATGCTTGCTTGATGGAGTGTATTTTAGTGGAAACCCGCACCATCCCTAACCAGTCTTTTGGTGATGCCATGGAGCACACGAGGGCCACCTTAACCAGTGGGAGGACACAACTCTGCATCATTTCGGAGTTTCCACCATCCAAATCATTGCGTAGCATATTGGGGCCTAAAATCTTGGTTACTCTGTGGGGAAATGCAACATCCACGAGTTCATGGAGGTTCAATACCATCCTTGAATTTTTTATCAGTTGGCCGCTTCCCAGTTAATACCTCTAACAACAGCACTCCATAGCTGTAGACATCACCCTTCTTTGATATTTCCCCACCCATTCCATACTCGCATTTTCATTTGAAAACATAGTAGAGGTGAATAGAGGAAAATACAACTCACGTAACACTGGGTAAGTTAATAAAATGGCTGAAGCATACAACCCAACAATCAGTGTAGGTTTCCAATTTCTCTCACCTGGTGCAATATATCCAATGGATCCTTTTAGGTCAGCCAAACCTGTGGAATTACCAGATGCTACTGTTGAATTTGCACACAAAAATCTCGCCAACTCAAAGTCACTGACATATTCAGTCATTTCAAGATTCGAAAGAACATTGCTTGGCTTCATGTTACAATGTATTAGTGGGGATAAACACTGGTTGTGAAGATAATCTAAAGCGTATGCAATGTCCAGGGATATGTTAATCCTTTCACCCAAAGTTAGGAAACTCTGCTTACCATGCCCATGGTCCTCTGGATGTAACCACATTGATCTAGACTCCTATTAGGCATATACTGAAATACAAGTGCTTTAAAATCGTAGCCACTTGGATTGACTGTACAGCTTAAAGTACTTATTTTGACAAGATTTCGGTGGAGGATACTAGTATTTCTTAAAGCCTCACTCTGCATTGAAGCTTGTGGGTGCTCCGTACTTGTTGGGATTGAAAACCTCAATAGCAACTGGATTATCCTCAAATGCCAAAAGGCCCTTGTAAACAGCCCCAAATGATCCCAAACCAACCAAATTTGTGGATGAGAGCCCATTTGTTGCTTAGCAAAATCTTCATATGATATTTTTCACTTGTTCACACTGGAGTGTTGCACACCTGGTTCTTTTCTTCTCTCCGTGTGAACGGCCGTTAAACATAACAATGAAATTACAACTGCAGACACTACGGTTGAAATCAGTACTCCCTATAATTCCTGTTGTTTTGGACAACCACAGTCTTCAAAATCCATCTTTGACTATAATTTTTCTGTTATAATATATATAAAAAATGTTTATTTTTATTAAACTACTCTCTAAGACTTATCTATACATGTTTTGGTGTCTTTAAACTAACTATTTTAAAAGTTATTAATAATTAAATTTTTAAAAGTTGGAATTTAACCTTATGAATTATAGAACTGGAGGGAGAATGTTCAAAAAAATATACTCGTGGAAAACTTGTTCAGACCACATCACATATTATCACATCATACCTCCATCTATTTCCAGCGCATTCGATGGAGGAAGCTGAAGTTCTATGCGACCGGATAGGAATAATCGCAAACGGTAGCTTGCAATGCATTGGGATCTCTAAAGAGGTACATCTATGTTCGTTAACTGATCATATATTTCATATGTGGCCATTGATGCCAAATGCTAGGATGAACCTCCCAATTTTGCCTTTCGCCCTTTCCAGCTGAAAGGCAAGCATGGAGGCTTATATGTACTCACAGTAACAACCACGACAGGCTAGGTTGAGGAGACGAAGAGACTAGTGTCACACCTGATTTTCATATTAGAGAATAATAAATTATTTAATAATTTATTTATAGAATTTATACTAAAGTGTAAAGAATTATACGAGTGAAATTAATGTGGGAAATAAAATTTTCTAGCCTTGGAGTTTTTTTTCTACTCTAGATTTTTCTCAGATTTTTCAGAGCTTAAAACTAATACAAAGATCATTTCAATATTTATTTAAATTAAAAACTAAATAAAAACCCTCTCATAAGCTTCAGGCTAAATCTAGCCCAACTCCTTTTTTTTTCTAGCCTAGCCACCAACCTACCTCCTCTAGCTCACCTCCTCGCCAGCCCAACTAACACCAAGTCAGAGTCGGTCGTCTCCTCTCCCTTCCCGCGTGTGACCTAGCTCATGCTACTTGGCCAACAAGCATAGCTAGCCCAGCTGCGAGTGCTAGACGCAGCCATACCCCTCCTCCCACTGACATATGAGACCGGACCCCACATGTTAGGAGTTTTTTTCTAGCTCCAGCTGGCTGCCAGCCACCCGATGTTGCTTCGATCCCGTGTGTGATTTGATCGCCTTGTTGCGGATTTTCCCTAATTAGTTGGAGTTTTATCCCATAATCTCCCTCTTCTTTTTCCCCAAGAAAGCCCCAAGTATCTCGAAGAGAATCATGTGAATTTCATCGCCGTTTCATCCTTGTGAACTCGAGATAAACCTACTTTTCTACCACCAAATCTCGTCATTTATGGGTCAATCACTTATCCCTTTGCCTAGCCACACTCCTTGGCCTCTACTTCAGTTTTCACCTTTTTTTTTGAGCTCTTCCCATTCTTCGTCATCGATTCAGCTATTGCCGAAGCTCGTAGAGACGCTAGGAAGACCGGCCGCGGGTTCACCCAAGCCAAAGCTCGTCAAAAACCCCGTTATCACCAATGACCTGAAGATGATGTCACCAAAAGCTTGCCACCGGCCACGTCCTTTCGCTGTTCATTGCCACGCAAGTGCTGGTGAGCTTCGCCATGCTCTTCTCTCTCCTGGTACCCTTGCCTTTTGCCTCAACGCTGTTCGCCGACGACCATAGTGTCCTATGCCAGCGATCTGACGTGGCTGCCATGTCTGGTCCTGTCGGCACCATGCACGCGTGGTGGCTTGTGTGTCATCTCGCATGGCCACCGATCCCGATCTGATCGGAATCGATGAATTTGAGCCGTTGAATCGTGTAGGCCTCCTCTTTGATTAGGTCTACCATAGATTAGCACCCCTCTTCTTTTTAGATTTGTAGGTCCTACTTGTTAGTGACTCGTCTCTGTTATCTGTGGCAGACGTTATAATTCCCTTTTCTTATATAAAAAAATAATTATAAATTATGTTAATCCTTTTAAATATGTTTTAATTGTATTAAATCTTATATACAAATATGTTCATATCTCATAATTCATCTAAAATCAAGTGTTGCATGATTGTTTACTTTGTATGTATGTATTATTCTTTTGTGTCGTTTCAAAGGATCGCAAGACATAGTTGTTAACAAGCCAAGCCATGCAGATCTAAATTTTTTTAGCATGTTGATTCTATATTTAAATTCTCGCTTTACTTTAAATATATATTTAATTTTAAATGTTATTATATGGTGTAAACATATTGCCAATTTGACTTAGTGTTATTATGGGATATAATTTGAGTAGCTTGAACTTTATAGCTAAATATTAGTATAATTAATTAGTCAAACACTATCATTTTATATAGAAAAAACTAATGAGTCACCCATGGTTAATTGATACAACGTTTGGTCTTGTTTGTTAATTAATAATGTTTGTTAATTAATAATATTACTAGTTGTAAGTATATGGTTGTGATAATTGTGTTTATGATAATTAAGGATCGGTTCGTAAGCTATTATTATAAAGAATTTATCGTATTAACCACGATACAGCGTGGGCAACGGCTGAACTTGTAGTATAGCATATCTTAACAAGAGGCACTATGGTATGTTTTAGTTTTTAGCGGTAGCGTCAATAAATCCACAGTGACAACATAAATAAGCACAGATTAGAAGCCAATACTTTCTCTAGCCTATAGGCCATTTCTACTGGAGGCTTGGTCAGTGTGTATTCTGGGTGTGTTATGTGAATGGTTTCATGATTTTCAATTTTGTAGTGCTATAGCAGTATTTTGAGGTATGACGACATGTGTGGAATCGTATCTCATGGATAAATTTATATACTTTTTACTTAAAGTAAAATTAATGATCCTAATAATATTTTTCGTGATTAGTTTCACCTTACTTATTAATAATAATAATTTGATAAATGATGATAATTGGTTGGCTTGTGAAATGGAGAAAGATCTATGCAATTGAGATTGTTTCTTTGGAGTTATGCTTGGGCCTGTGCATCATTAGTGTACTGTTTAGAGTTAATTAATATTGTTATTTAATTACTCTATTATTTTACTACTCTCAAATATTTGCTAAATACTGACCTTATTATGTTTTTCTTGTTATCCCGTGTATTTACATATTTGTCGCGTGACTTGCTGAATATTCTACTTATCTTGTTATTAACAAAATATTATCAGTTGATAGAGGACTTGCTTTTACCCCAGTTGTCTAGCAAAATTAAATCAAAGTAAATATTTTCTCTAGCAAAATATTAATAGAAAACCTATTTTATTTATTTTAGGCAATATTATAATTTATTCAACTAGTTCTTGAAAGAAGTTTAAAATAAGATTCACAATGTTTTATCTCGAGGCATAATTGGATTAAAAAAAGAAGTCTACATAAAAGAAACTTTGATTGTTGACACTATAAGTCAGTCCGTGTCAAACCGCATGTGCTTTTTCCCGGGGAAAAAAACACACACATGCTTTTTTTTTCTTTTTACATACACATGGTGTCACTGTTGGCTAAGATCACACTATCGATTGTTTATTGCCATAGACATTCGCACCGAAATGTCTTTAGTGTCAAAATTTCCATGTAACTTACATCAATCCCCTAGTTGGAGCTTCGGAGAAACTATACAACCATGCCACCAATGCGAGGCCAGCGCTCTCAACCACGTTTCATCGTTGTCCTTATGTGTTGGCCACGCAACGAATATCATACTATTTTCCTTTTTTTTATTTAACTTACTGCTAGGCAAAATGTCTGGCAGTTATTTTATAAAAGCAAAACAATAATGCTACAAAGTTATATAATTACAACACTAGTGCACTCATGCACTCAGCTATTAGAGGCCATCTTGTTCTAATCCAAAGGATAGATGTCACGTTATTTTAGAAAACAGCCCGCATCCACCAAAGCTATTTCACAGATAACCCCTCGCATCCTTTCGTCTTCGCTCGTCCAGACTCCTCTCTAGATCAATCTCCAAATCTTCTTCCTCTTCATGCGGTGTAGGACTGAATGACAGTGTCAACTTAAATCGTCTTCAAACTTAACCACTCGCACAGTGGGCTCCATAAAGCGAATCAATGGGTTGGTTGGTTTGGTTTCTCAACATGCCTTACCAATTTTTGGTCATAAACATATTTTGGTATGGCCAATATTTGGGAAGGCTAAATTGTGTTTGGTTAGGGGCTAAAACTAACCTTCTCCATTATTTGCTCTTATTATTGGCACTTTTTTCTTAGGTTAGTCAAAGTTTTGATTCAAATCAAAACTTCACTTCTATTATTTATATAATCCAAAAATTAGTAAGACAAGTTTAAGCCATAAACCAAAACAGTCAAATATTCCTGCACATGGCAGTCAGAAACCATGCTATAAGAAGCTATGGTCGGACAAGAACGTGGCGTGGAGGCTGCCATGCCAATAATAAAGTAGGCCATGTCCAGTCGAGGAAAAACCAAGATGAGAAATCGAGAAACAGATGCAGACGCAGTTCAACTTGAAGTGTCGAGAAATTAGCACAGATTGCTGTTTGCAGGCCAGGCGGGCCGCGACGCTACTTGATCTCAGCCAGCTCGATGTCCAGCTACGCATGGATGGGACATGAAAAAATCCTTAACCTTCTGTTACAGCGCAAAGACGGTCCAAGGGGATGAAAGGGGCGCTCTAGCCTGAAGGAGAGGCAAGGCCTATAACCAAGTGTCGGCTGAACTTACGCTCACCCTTATAGGCTTATTGGAGGAGAATCATCTAACCTTTCGGGAGTGAGTGTATGTTATGCTTTGTTTGAATTGATAAGAACAGATATTAAAAGCTAACTTCCATATGATGGGAAAATATTGTTGTCGATTTAAAAGGTGTCTTGTCTTCTCGTCGATTTAAACAAAATAAAAGTGTTTAATGTCTGTTCTTTATTGCAACTTTTCGTATACATGGATTTATAGTTCTATATCGTATTTATTGAGTATTTTATAAATCCCTGTGTTTTAACATTGGCATGCATGAACAGGAGGAGTAGCACCGTTACTTTCACAATTTGCACGCATTGAATTATTACACCTTAGTTTCCTAAGAAAAATGAATACTGAACATCACGTTTAGACTTAGCATGGTTATAATTGTTTCTTTTATGGTCACTTGTTTGATTTATATGGAGATGGATGTGATATCATGTGTATCGATTAAGTTTTGTTAGTCTTTCTAATAACCGTGGATGTCAAGAAACACAGGAAAGATTCTGCCCTTTTTCTTTAAGAAAATTCGAATTAATTGGGTTTTGTTTGTGATGTGGTAGCACTAAGTACGTGAATATATGAGACGTTACAACAAGGCTGCCTCAAAATACCTGAGCCATGATAGAGGCGGGCATGGCTGCCTCAATGGACCTTTTGAGGCCTACAAGCTGCCTCAAGGTTCTGTTTTTGTTAGCAATATTGTTTTTCCAATTTACAACAGCAAACTTCCATCATAGCGTCACATTTTCACAAGAAACAACAGCAGTTTGAAATTGTTTCCTGGTAATTCAGTAATATACAAATCACCATATTCAGTATATTTATACATGACACTATACAAACTTATTAAAAGTAACCTCCATCTTAAAATATAAAAAACTAGCATTGAATTAGACACATTCTAATAATGGTCTGTCTAAATAAAAGATTGTTATCCATTTAAAAGGTAACTTGTCTATTCTTACTGGACATCTCGTTATTTTTGTCGATTTAAAATGTAAGACGTAGCTACAATTCGTACTGGGCATCTCGTTAATTTTTGTCGATTTAAACTGTAAGACATAGCTACAATTCTTACCGGTCATCTCGTTATTAGTCAAGTCATTATCTAGGGCACACCTAGCTAAATTAGCTAGGCAACTAGCTGTAAAATTAGCTAAATTATCCGCCGCTGCTGCCGTCTCTGCTGCTCGGTGTCGTCGTTAGCAGTATGTTAGTTACTGCCTTTATCTTAAAATATAAAATTTATTATTAAATTATTTTACTATTACAAATATAAACAGAGGTTTATTTAGTATTAGATTTTTATATTTTACAACGAAGAGAATAGATGAGATCAAGTGTCATGTATGTCACAAGTGTACCACAGAACAGTATGAATCATTCTATATCCTTTCGAAAACTCGTTTGCCTTTCATCTGAGCGAATTGATTCCCTAAGGTCAGGGTAAACAAGTCAATCATCGGTAGCACCAGAAGAGAACAAGCGGTCAAAAAAAAGAGAAGAACCACGATAACCAGATGTCGAAGCCAGCTTTCCAGCTCGAGATCTTCATATATTCTTGAACTGCTAACTCTGTATATCTTCTTGTCTTCAAAAGAATATATTCTTGTCTACATAAATTTCCGTTTGACTGGATGTCCGGATGCGAAACAAATCATCTTGTAGGTCGACGGTAAAACTTCTGACCTCATCTTCAGAGTTCAGATACAAGTAGACTGGTGATTCACCCTCTTAAAACAAGCATAACACTTCTTGAAATTGGCTGTCTCCAGAAAACTTGTGAGATCGTAACTGTGCCTTTTCACTCCTGTCACTTCCTTTCAGAACAACATATATAGACCTTGAAGGCCTGAGCTCAGGTGCGCAAAGGCATAATGCATAGATCCAGAACGTCAGAACCAGTGGCTGATCAGTGAGCAGGATTTGACACTCGTTAATTACTTAATTATATTCCTACTAAGTTAGAACCATACTTTTGACTGGACAGACGGCACGCACATCACTAGCTAGCTGGCTATCAAGTAACCGCCTTTATATAACGGGCAGAGTTTTGGTACGTGAAAGCCTACTGCCTTCAGCCGATTCGATCGTTGAGATTTCAGAGAGTTTCGATCAACAAGGAGAGGCTGAGAGGTGTGCGCACGTACGGCCATGGGAGCAGCTCATCGGCTTCGCTTCGGGCTACGAGCGGCGGTGGCCATGGCGCCACTGCTCCTGCTGCTGCTGCCGTCGCTTCTGCTCGGTGCTCTCGGCGCCGCCGCTCCCCCTCCAGCCGGCGCCGGCGCCGGCTCTTCTGCTGGTGAGGACGTTGTGGAACATCTGAGATATGTTGCTCTGATCTCAAAAGTAATTGGTTTTAAAATTATTAATAAAAATTTAAAAGTATCTTAAATAATTTTATTATCTTCCATTTAATTACGCTGAAAATATGGGTCATTTATTTGTGAAAGTAGTAGCATTTATATGAAAAAGAATAAACATGAAATAAGGTAAAAAAAAGTGTATAGAACTTAAAAAAATATTATGTTTGCATATATTTACTTAAGTTGATTGGTTTTTTGAGGGTGGAGGTGGATATGGAGAAGGAATTGGATATGGTGGATATGGTGGATATCACGGAATTAGATATGGAGGAGGAATGGGAGGCAGAGATGGAGGTAGAGGTTATGGCAGAGGACATGGAAACGGATATAGTCCCATTCACAATCCTTCCAATAACAAATACATGCCTACAGGTAGCATTTTTCACTAAAAAATTTACCTACATTTAGAAAAAAGAAAAGCATTTTAACCATCTCGAAATATATATCAAGACTTACTACTCCCTCCTGCATCTCAAAATATAGCTGTTTTTAATATTTAAATGTTGTCTAGCTACTTCTCTACCACCCTTGTCTCAACCAACTAACCATCCGCAATTCAATTTCTCAACCTATTACTTATTTAAACCAATCATATCTATCTCTTATTTAATTCCAACTACTTTCTAAATATCTGTTTCAAAGGTAGCAAGTAATTATTTATTAATAGAATTTTCCAAGCTTATTACCATGTTTTTCTACAATTTTTAAGGACAATAAAAACCTTGCAAAGAATGACAAATCCTCTGTTTGTACCCATAAAATTATTTGTAAATATTTATTCATTTTTCTGGAAATTGTAGCAGCCTTTTTTAAAAAAAAAACTGAATTGCTTTTGCTTTCATAGGTCGACGTGGAAGGCATCCTTGGTCAGGCCGCAGGACAAACCAAGCCAACCAGCCAAACTAACTGACTGACAACCGGGCGAATAACATGGCATGAAACAAAAGAAAAGAAGTGATGGCATATAGCTAGGAATTCATGCCCAGAAGTTTGTATTCGAAATCCATGTAAAAAATTAACTCCAAATGTACCCTAAGCTATCCAAGAAATATTAAAGTCTGCTCATACAAATAAAATTAGATGGAATTTACATGAGGTCGAGGTTTTTTTTTGACAGGAGCAGGAGATTTTTTTTAAAGCAGAGGAGTAAATTGCAAGGAACCAGCAGAATGGCCTCCTGCCATTTTCTCCTCCATTTCTTTGTGGTCTGCTAGACGGCAAAATTTGATTACATGCCACTTTAATGCAGAGGTTAAAAATAGAATTCCATAAATATTTTCACAAAAGAATTACAACGTCTTCATATATTCTTCAACTGTTTTACTAAATCGATCTTCTTGTCTACACAGATTTCCATTTACTGAATGCAAAACCAAATGATCTTGTGCGATGATAGTAAAGCATCTGAGCTCATTTTCGGAGATCAGACACTAAAGTAGTCTTCTGGTTTATCCTCTTAAGACAAACATGATACTACTTTACTTATTGAAAATGACTACCTTCAGAAAACTTGTGAGATCGATCATAGCATAATAATGCTTTCTCACTCTGTCAGTAAAGAAAGCTCGAACTCAAGTGGCATGCAAAGGCATATAGGCAGTTAGGCACACTGCACTGGTATGATGCGTTTGACTGGTTCTTAGCATGTAATATTTCTGGAAATTTTAGTTAACCTAATATGATGTTGTTGATGCAATTAAAGCAGTCAAGCGTATGATAGATAACCAACATTGCACTTTACCTGATGCGTGTGATCATTTTCCGTGTTGAAAAATGTCTGTACCAGCTGAGTTTGATGATGATGCGCAGGCACCATTTACGATTCTCTGTGAATAAATTTATGAGAGTCTGATGATGATGTTTGTATATGCAATGGTGAATTAACAAAATGTTTGTTCGTTAAAAAAATAACAAAATGTTTATGTTGCGGTAATGGTCTTCCTACAGATTTCTTAGAAATATTCTGTTCAATTTTGTAGGGCGAGATTTTTACTTGGAATAATTAAAAAATTAGTTGTTACAGCATAGTATGTCATATAGTAATGTTGAATTTCCACAAAACACTACTTCATAATTTTTTTCCAATGATGGGCCTAGTTTATACATGGGGTTTGTCCCACACTCTCAGTATATGTTTTTTCCTCAGCAAATTATGAGAATTTTTTGGTGTCTGCATAGGCCGGGAATGGTATTGATCTTCCATTCTTCCTTATCTTTTGGATTGGTTGATTTTCTCGCTGTCGGAATCTCCTCGTGGCTCAATCTCTCGTATATTTAAAAATGGGGTGTTATATATTAATATATGGGATATATAGGAAGAAGCTCATTTTGTCCTTTTATATTTGTTGCCTAAGTCTAAGAGCATGCCCATACCTAAGAATTTGATGCCGCAGGCTAAACACAAAGTGAGACTTCGCATTCAAAAAATAAAAAAAAATAAGAGAGCAAATTTAACTTTCTCGGCTATATGTTTTTGATAAAAGTTGCATAACAGATCAGGGTTAAACCCACCTTTCCACTGAATGGTACTACCATATATTTTAAAATCTGTTGGAAGGGATCTCCATCGCCGTTACTGTTTGCTCTGTCCACGTTGTATTGATACAACAGTCGCTTTTCTATAGCAGGTGAAAAATATGGAGTCTTCAATGCCTGAATACGCGTTCACATCATCATGATATGTTATAGTTTTTGAAGTAACCATATTATCATCAAACATTTATTCAAGCCGACGAAAACAAGCCCATTCCAAATATGAGAAAAAAATAGAGTAGGGAGGTCCCAGAACATATTGAAATGCATTGGCTTTACTGAGACAAAATTGCTTCTTTTTTTTTTTTTGGCTTTGTGCGGTCGTCCATCCTGAACCTGCTTAAGGCTCTGTTCAAATGGGCATGTTAGGAGTTTAAACACTTTTTGACTTGCTAAATAGTATGTATTTTGTAAAAAATTTCCTTTAAAAAATTATATTAATCTATTTTTAAATTTATAATAGCTAATATTTATTTATTTATTAGTCTCCTTGCGTTATCATCTTTTGTCTTCTCTAGTCATCAAACACACCCTAAACCCCCTCTGGTATCGCACTACCACTACAACCATGTACTCTAGTCTCCTACTGCAGACCGCTGTCTGTTTCTTGACTAGTTACTCCCTCTGCTTAAAAAAATAAAGGCTTATTAGATTTCGTTATGAAAAGGTTTTAACTAATAATTTTTTATTAGAATATATTTTTTTATAAAATTGATATTATTATATTCGTATTTCTTATCAAATTATTATATTTGTATTCAAAAGTACTTCCCTATGATTATGTTTTTTATCATAAAAATAAAATTCTAATAGAGCAATTTTTTTATTAAAGATTTTTCTTAAGGAAATCTTTAAACGGGAGTGTTGTTGAGATAAGTTGGTCTAAGTCTACTGCACCTGCTTTTAGAAAAGAACCTCACACATGCATGCCTTTAGAAATACAAAATACCATGAACAAGACCTACTTGTCCTACTAAACTTTGCAGAGTATATTTTTAAGTAATTTTTCCGTTTACAATCTTGACTTTCAAACATGACATATGATCATTTATCTTATTCAAAATTTTAATGTAAGTATTAAAAAACATATTGTTAGGCTTAAAGTACATTTAATAATAAAAACGAGTTAAAAATAAATTATAGTTTTTTAGGTAAGATAAATGGTTAACGACGAAAAGTAACACTATCATATATTTGAAATAGAGGTAGTAACTTACATCAATACTTAAAGTTAGACGTTTGGGAAAACTACTCCCTTATTCATAATATAAGTATACGAAGTATTGAAAATTTGTTTACAAATATAAGAATTAGATAATACTGTTTATCATATCAATCATCTCGTATTTATTTTTTTATCCATACTATTATCTCACCCTATTCTTTCCTCATGAGATATGCCAAACTATTGTCTGAATATCTCACATATTTATGACATAGTGAGTAATGACATTATTTCATCATAGTCCTTGACATCCGTGTCTGGCTGTCGGCCATACATGCAAAGGTGGATGAGAGTGAGTGGATCTGAGCCTGTAAAATAAAGGTGATGTTAGTTGTTAGCTGTGAGAAAGTTTCTTGGTTTTTTCTTCTTAATTGTTAGTCATGTGAAGTTCTTCTGATCGCTCTGGTTAGGTACAATATCACCCGTACGTTGTCCTCCTTGATATATCGCCAAGCGATCTCACGAAGGAAAAAGTTCCTGCTCGAGTGAACCAGAGTCACCCATATTTCGAGGTGCTTATCACATTAATTATACCTCTGTAATATACCAAAACTGACATAAGAAGTGTGCATAGGATTGAAAATTCATATTTATATATTCTAAGTTTTTCTCTGCTCTTTTAAAGGTGTTAACACTATGTGACTCATTTGGCCAATCTTTTAAAACATTGACAATATGGGTAGATTTTTCTTTATAACTATTTTTACAATATTATAATTTTATTAGATCTCATTGTTACATTCTAATAAAAAAACAACAAAGTTGAAAAAAAGGGTCCATAGTGGCATATATTTAAATATGGAGATAATATACACCTCCTTACTAACACCACGAGTGCTATATTCCTCCCTATACATTTCAGGGAAAAAAGTCTTGATATTATTGGTTGTTCGGTCTTGATATTCCGTCGGTTCACAAATAATTGTCGGTTTTCATTTTGAGCTACCTAGACCAATAATATTTAGGATGTGTTTGGATGATAGGTTAGGTAAGGTGAATTAGGAAATGGAAATGAATGGAGGGTTGGGATGAAATGCGGCAAGAATAGATGGATGAGATTAAAACTTGTCAAGGGAAATTATTTCCCAAATCCATTACCCAACCAAGTCCTTAGTATCAAAATTTTCATTATTAGATTTGTAATTAAAATAACTTTACCAATACCTTTTCAAATTTATTAGCTTTTGCATTGCTTAAAAAATAACAGTTCAAGTTCATCTCTATCTGGTCAAAACCGACAAGTACTATTTTTGAACGGAGGGGATAATGAGCTATATACCTATTTAAGGATAAGAAAAAACTTATTTACTTATTTACTCGTTCTGAGAAAGAAGCTGATCACCCGTGACAAGCCCAACATGTATGTTAACCTGGGTCCAGCCAGGGGCAGAGCCAGGTGTGGGGCAGCTTAGGCTTGAGCCCCACACCTTGCAGAAAAATTGCATTTGGAAAGTCCTAAATTTTAGTTAAAATTTGTGCCTGAGATATTCCTACCTTCGCCCCTGGGTCCAGCACTCCGGACATACTATGCATTTTGGGCTAGCGATGAGATTTCGTGGGTGTTAACCTTGGAGACAAAATAGTGCGCGTGCACACATTGATTATACGCAGAAAGAGTAAACTGTTAATATCAGTCAAGGGTCAAGCCATTTTGATAGTTTGGGGTCTCGTCAAGAAAATACCAAAATATTTCTCTCTCTCGCTCTCTCTCTCTCTTCCAACTGTATAACTTCTAAAGATGCACAGCTCTTTCTACGCGTACTTAGAACAAGAAAGTCCACGGTCGCCCACTGCCTCAGTGCCTCTCAACTAAGGGTGCGCATAGGAGAGGGGTTGGCAACTTTCTCCTCGACACATAAAAAGTACGACTCCTTAGCACCCAACTAATTAAATATTAACTATAAAAAAATTTAAAAAATAAATTAATGCGATTTTTAAAAAATAAATTTCTTATAGAATTTTTTTATAAAAGACGCATCGTTTCCTTGTGCCGGTCGTTCTCTCCAAATACGTTGAAACGTACGTACACAAACAACGTAAAGAAGTCCACTACACCTGGACCATTGACCTTTAGCATGCATATATGTGGAGCAAAGAGATAATAACTAGTTTTACACATGCTTTAAAAAATGTAATAAATAAATAAGTGAGAAAAAGAGAGTGATAAAAATATGGCCGCCAATATATTGTAGGACTTATATGTTAAGTTTAACACTATTTAAAGTTAAATAGAATTATAGCTTTGTAGTTAATTCTCCTGTTAAATTAACTCTAAACACTTTCAATATCATGGATGCAGCATAGCCGGCCAGGATCATCGAATTCTGGGCCTTCAACTGCATGATACCTATATATACACACACCGGGCAGCTAGCTAGGTGAATCATAAGTTGTGCCACCAAATCAACGGCATGCAGGTCACCATGAACGCCGCTCGCCGGGGCAGTGTCCAAGTCCTCCTAGTGACGTTGATCATTCTGCCGGCGCGGTTGCTGCAGGGCTCAGCCGTTTCCGGTACTGACGGCCGCGATGTGCCGTCATTCGGTGAGCCTACGTGCTAAAGCTTAACTACACACAATTAATTAATTACACTGAATTCTTTTAAAACATATGATAATTTTAGATATGACTTTGTCTTATTCAAAAATGATAAAATAAATAATTAATAATATTAACATAGTTTTAAGATTAAGACGAATGATAATATATATGTCTAAAATTAATAATGTCATATATTTAATATCACGTAAATTTAATTTAAGTCACAAGTTTTCTTGTTCCTTTTTATTTATTATTATTAGCTTGCATACGTGATATAATATAACAGTGAATTTTTGCGAGGCAGCAGAGATGTCAGCCTCCAGATCGGATCAACGAGAGGGCCACGAAGACGGGTTAGTTACCCGCGAATCAAATGGAGCTCCTCGAGCTATAAACATACCTATGGCTCCAAGCAGAAAATTTATCCGTAAGTTCATTGTACATATATATCCGTATAATTAATTTACAATTGTTAATTTAAGAGTAAATTTAGAAGACATTAAGTTAAGCGGCGCCACGCACATGCACCATGTTTAATAAACGAGGTATTTTCCTATCCCTGAAGGGGTATATATCTTCCTAAAAAATTTAAATCGGTTGAATTAATAAGAAAAATACTGTACCGGTGATAATATAAGACTTTTCTAGTTCATAGGAGGTATAAAAAGATATATGGACCTTATCGTGTTAAGTAGGAGGCATATCTCTACTTTAATTTTTTAAAAGATGTAAGTGGTGGGGTAAGTGGTGAATAAACAGATTCGTATCGTTTGTATTAGAGAGCAAATTCTGAGACAAACGGTAAAATATGAGAGGAGCTCAGTGGCCTGCTTAGGCACATTGAAAATACTGCACAAACAGTGCGAAAACACTGTTCATTCGTACGGTATTGATATACTGCTGAGTATTGTAGCGATTGATCTCATCCATCCTCGTTTAATCCTACTGCTGAAAATGGCTAACCGAATCTGCCACCCCCACACAAATTCCCTACTTGTTTATGAAGAAAAAAAAGTGGAGCCAGAGCTGTCGATCGAAAGGTATACGTGGAAATTAACTGTTTGAAGCTTTTAAATATTTTAAAATTTTAGATTATCTGATTTTTATAATAGTCATTTAAAAGTATAGACGAATGAATCAACTACTAAAAATTTATAAAGATTATATAAGAAACTCTTGTATATAATTTTTTTTACTAAACATGCCTTTTAAGTGCTTAAAAAGTGTGCCCACAAAAAATCCAAAATTAGAGGAAAATAACTGGGCCTAAAAGATGAGGCATGTAGTAAGAGGTAAAAACGAGTTGATGGTAATATTCTTTTTAAAAGTTTCATTGCAACGCAAGGCATATACTAGTACCTCTACAAGATGTATACTTTGTGGCTAAAACAAACACTTTTACCCTTCAATTATCAAAGAAAAACGTCAAGAATACATATATAGGTGATTAGTTTCAAACTTTTTTGAACTAATTTATCTCAACTTATGATTAAAAAAAAGTTTGAAACCTTTTCATGTACGATATGCCTAGTGTAAGTTACGGTGTCGAGGCGACTATGTAGCATGATTATGCCACCATTCATGTATATAGTCTCCTACCTATATGGCTATATACAATAATTTTAATTATTATTGTGTTCCTTCGGTTTCAGGTGGATTTGGCGGGGAACACCCGACTCCTGTGACTCCTGTCTTTTCACGAATATGCAAGCGTTACAAGCCAGGCAACTGATCATCTGATGCAGCGCCGATCGACGGACCGTAGTCCATATATGCGCCAAGCTGAAGATGAATCGTGTGTTGTTTACTAGGTATGGTACTACTAGATAATGCACTCATTATATAATTACCTCTACAGAAAGTTCTCCATTATATTAAAAAAATGCAAGATAATCAGGATATACGATACAAGAAGGTTTGTGGCTCTAAACTTCTAATTAAGCATTATAAACCGGCTTGATTACATTAGACAGTTTTAGTTGTGCTGCTTTCAGCCAGCCTGAACCTTGTTTGTGAACGAGGCATGGGGGTGAAATGTCTGGAATACCACACGCGTTAAATAATAATACTAATTTGAATATATGAGAGAAGGCAAATAGTTTGCTTAATTTAATTTTTAGACTAATACAGTATATGTTTCCCACCTAATGTGAACTCATGATTGAAAAACCATTAATTCTTTGTTCATGGGGAGTGTATCAGTATGCTTCCTCAAAACAATTACTAAGGGCAATTATCCTGATGCTTAGAACAATCATAAGGCGATCTATAGATCATCTACGGATATACTCCCTCCAGTCATTAAAGCTGAAAACATTCATTTTGAATACTGATACAGTCTATAGTAAACCACCTAAAAAGTTTGTAGTATTGTGAAATCAATTTTCAAATGCATAATTTTTATCTATGAAATATTATAAAAAATGAAGATGACGAAATTTTGAATGTTTGATTCTTTGTATGCGCATTGCCTTTAGGGATATTTATTTTCACACGGAACAATTCAAATCCTACGTAATTTATATGGAAACAGTAAACGCTGTGTTTCTAAGTTGGGCTAAAATTTCTGCGAGGAGAGCCCAACATAACAAGGCCCAATCGATCTAGTTTTGCCCCAATCATGCGACGCCGCGACGGCGTAGAGGCGGCCGGCGAGTCCAGCTCCGAAATGGCGTGCCAAGCCAAGTCCGTCGCGCTGCCGCCGGAGACGCCGAGCCCTCCGGGGCAGGCGCATCGATAGCGGTTTCCCAGGCCAGCGCCGTCTTCCGAGGTCAGCGTGCTATTGCTCTCTACTTGTAGTACGGAGCATGTCTTAATGTCTGTAAGCTCATTTTCGTGTGCGGCCCTCAGCGTGGTCACCGCGTGTTTGTGGAAATGCGTCGGAGAGTAGCCACTAGTCAAATGTGCTCCAAGGTTTTGAGAGTACTGGCAACTACTGTGGAATTATAGCCATGTCTTGTCGTGTTGCCCGCCCGCATTCTGCTAAGTGCTAACCATTGCATTTTCTGGGTGACTGAGCAGGGATTAGTTTTTTAAAGTAAAGACAAGGAATTTTGTTAGATAGATCACTGGTCTAAATTGTATATATATATATATATATATATCCGACCTCTTTTATATACAAACACCTTAAGCACGTAAGCTTCCTCTACTACTCATCATCCTCGTCACCATCTTCTCCCTCGTCGAACTCAGCACCGACCTCCTAGTACTTCTCGAGCGTGGCGAGGTCCTCGTGGGCCTCGGAGAACTCACCCTCTCATGCCCTCACCCACGTACCAGTGGACGAAGGCACGCTTGGAGTACATGAGGTCGAACTTGTGGTCGACACACGGCCCTCTGCACCTTGGCTAGGTCACCGCTGGGGACAACGCTGGGCGGCTGGTAGTTGATGCCGCACTTGAAGCCGGTCGGCCACCAGTCAACAAACTGGATGGTGCGCTTGGTCTTGACAGTGGCGACGGCAGCGTTCACGTCCTTGGGCACAACATCACCACGGTACATGAGGCAGCTCCTTTTCAGAGAATGGTTGTTCAAGAAATGTTGTATTTGTAGTCCAAAAGATAGGGGCGAACCCAGAGTTTTGACCCCTTGAATCACTAACTTGTCGACAAGTGATTCCTCCAATGTCATCATACGTGACAAGGTAAAATTCAAGAGTCCTACTCTCACTTATACCCTTCCAAAATCACATTTTCCTAGAGTCTCTGGTATATTGCTGGTCAAGTGATTGCTTGAAATACTAATGCTTCCAAGATTTATGAGACCTCCAATTTCTGGTGGTATGGGCCCAGTAAACAAATTATGGGACAAGTCCAAGCTTTCTGACAGGGAAGAAACGTTGAAGACCTAACTTGGCAGGCTTCCATTAAACAAATTGTTAGACAGACCCAACAACTCTAACTGTCTACAGTGCCCTAAATTTGCAGGTATGGTCCCAGTGAAGCTGTTCCCATCTAGATATAACTCCGTTAGTTGGACAAGGTTGGCAAAAGAATCTGGAATTTGACCTCAGAGGTTATTTTGTGCAAAGCTTAGAACTAGTAAGTTCCTATGTTAGATGGGATGCCGCCCCTAAGCAGATTATTATTTATATACAGAACAGTAAGACTGCTAAGTTACTGATTTCTGAGGGAATTTTCCCAGAAATTCTGTTTTGCTTGAGCCACAACCACTCGAGTTGTGAGTGTAGAATGTGTACAGTGATTAAGATTCCGAGTGTATATAAAAGAGGTTGAATCTATATATATACAACCCAGGCTAGTGGTCTGTCTAACATCCCCCGCAGTCACAGCGGGAGGAAAACGAACGCAGAGACTGGACCGAAAACTGGTGAACAAAGGCCTGGACAGGCCTTTGGTCATTATATCGGCAAATTGATGTGCCGATGGTACATGTAGCACCCGAACCTATTCTAATACGACCTTGTTACGGATAAAATAGATATCGATCTCGATGTACTTAATGCGTCGATGATGAACCGGGTTGGTGGTCATGTAGACGGCACTGACATTGTCGCAGTAGACAACGATCGCGGTGGAGAGGGGTACACGGAGCTCCTGGAGAAGCTGGCGAAGCCAGCAGCACTCGGCGATGGCGTGGGCGACGGCGCAGTACTCAATTTTGGCGCTAGACCGGGACACTGTAGTCTAGCGTTTTGAGAACCAGGATACGAGAGTGTCACCGAGGAAAACGCAGTAGCCAGACGTAGAGCGTCGAGAGTTGGAGTAGCCTGCCCAGTCCGCGTCGGAGTATGCGGTGAGGGAGTCAATGGGACTGGAGCTGAAATGCAGCCCGCTGAAGAGGGTGGGATTCGCTTGAGCAGCGCGAGGTGAGGTTCGCGCGGAGCGTGTATAAAGAGGCACACTTGCTGGATAGCGTACGTGATGTCAGGCCGGGTGAGGGTGAGGTATTGGAGAGCCTCGACAAGACTCCGATAGTGAGAGGGATCAGCAACGAGTGCGCCATCGGCAGCGAAGAGTTTGGCTCGAGTGTCGACCGGGGTGGCCGTGGGGTGACAATTGGCCATTCCCGCACACTGGAGGAGGTCGATGGCATACTGGCACTAAGAAAAAAAGAGCCCATGAGAGGAACGGGTGACGGAGATGCCAAGGAAATGGTGGAGAGGACCAAGATCGGTCATGGCGAACTCAGAGTAGAGTCGGGCCATGTTCTGGTCGAGGAGAGATGTCGAAGACGCTGTAAGGACAATATCGTTGATATATAGAAGTAGATAGGCAGTAGCGGAGCCGATATGAAAGGTGAATAGAGAACTATCGGACGCAGAGGCCACGAATCCGATGTGCCAAAGATAGGCAGCAAAGCGCTGGTACTAGGCACGAGGGGCTTGTTTGAGGCAGTAGAGGGAACGTTGAAGAAGGCAGATGTCGTCGGGACGAGAAGGGTCGACGAAGCCTGGGGGGTGCTGGCAGTAGACTGTTTCCGTTAGATGGCCGTGAAGAAAGGCGTTCTTCACGTCAAGCTGATGGATCGACCAGGATTGCGAGGCAGCCAAAGTGAGGACGACTCGGATGGTGGCGGGTTTGACGACGGGACTGAAGGTCTCGTCGTAATCGATACCGGGTCGTTGGGAGAAACCCCGGACTACCCAGCGAGCCTTATGATTGGCAAGGGAGCCATCGGCGTGGAATTGTATTTAAAAATCCACTTACCGGTCACAATGTTGGCGTCGGGAGGACGGGGGACGAGGCGTTAGGTCTCATTGTCCATTAGGGCCTTGTACTCGTCGGCCATGGCCGCGCGCCACTGAGGGTCGGCTAGGGTGGAGCGAGATGTCGCCGGGATGGGCGAGATAGAGCTGTGGACGGTGGAGAGCCCGTAACGCTTGGTGGGGCGGAGAGACCCGGTCTGGGAGTGGGTAACCATATGAGAGGTGGAGGGAACTGGAGCCGATGGGGGTGCGGGAGTAATGGGAAGAACTGGTCGGGTGGGGGCGTCATCGGTTCCTGATCGGCAACTGTAGGTGAGAGGAAAAGAGGGAACAAGATCGGCCTGAGCCGATGGAGTCGGGTGGACCGAGTGGTCCGATCGGTCCGATAGAGATGGATCAGCCGATGGGGTGGGGGGATCCGATGGAAAAGGAACGGTATCGGCTGAAGCCAATGAGAGAGGTGGGGCCGATGGGGGTCCGATGGTTGGGACATCGGACCGAATAGTGGTGGGATAAGTGAAACGTAAGTTCTTAGCAGCGGTCGATGAGGGGGCCGATGGAGGAGACAGTGGAGGAGACCTGGTCGGCACGGTGTTGGTGAGGAGGAAGTTGAGATCATTAGAGAAGGATCTCGGATGAAGTAGACCGAAGGGAAAGAATGTCTCGTCAAAAATGATATGACGAGAGACGATGACCCGTCGAGTAGAAAGGTCGAGACATCGGTATCCCTTGTGAGAGGAGGGATATCTGAGGAGAATGCAGGCGGTGTAGCAGGTTGCGAGTTTGTGGGAAGCTGTGGCGGTGAGGTTTGGGTAGCAGAGGCACCCGAAAACGCGAAGGTGGGAGTAGTCGGGCGCCGTGCGGTAGAGAAGGGCATAGGGAACGTTGTTTTGAACCGAGGAGCATGGGCGCTGATTGAGAAGATACGTCGCAGTAGCCAGAGCTTCTGCCCAATAAGTGGCAGGTAAGTGGGCGTGAAGTAGCATAGTGCGACTGATGTTGTTGAGGGTGCGAAGGAGGCGCTCGGCTTTGCCGTTCTGAGGAGAAGTGTAGGGGCAGGAGAGCCGTAGATGGATGCCCTGCGAGGTGAGGAAGGTTGTAACGGTACGATTAACGAATTCTGTACTATTATCGGCTTGTAGAGCCTTGATGGGGAGGTTGAACCGAGTGGACACGTATGTGACGAAGTGAGTGAGGTGAGAGGCGACCTCGGATTTGCTGATGAGCGGAAAGGTCCGGCAATAGTGTGTGTAATCGTCAAGTATAGCGAGGTAATACTGATTACCAGAGACACTTTTAATTGGAGATGTCCATACATCACAATGTATAAGTTCAAATGGACACGAGGTACAAGAGAGAGAACTAGAAAAGAGTAGACTCACATGTTTGCCAAGTTGACACGAGTGACAAACTGTAGAGCTGCTGTGGGTACATTGGATTGAGGTGCTGCGACAGAGGGTGGCGACAGTGTCGGGGCCGGGGTGGCCGAGGCGAAGATGCCAAAGGTTGGTGGAGAGGGTGACGCTGGCGTGTGGAGTGGACGGCACAGCGGGAATGGTGTAGAGGTCTCCGCCACTATTGCAGCGAAGGATCTATCGCCGGGTTGGAATATCCTTCACAGAGAAACCAGACGCGTCAAATTCGATGGAGCAGTTGTTGTCTCTTGTGAATTGGTGAACAAATATAAGATTATAAATAAGAGAAGGTACAATAAGAACATTGCGAAGGGGGAGGTTAGTGGTGGATGTAGACAGAAATGAGTCACCTCGGCATTGGACAGGAAAAGAGTGGCCATTGCCAATAGTGACAAAGGGGGAGGAAAAGGGGTGATAAGAACGAAGTATACCGGCCGATGACGCCATATGTGAGGATGCCCCATAGTCCAGCACCCAAGGGTGCTATGGTTGGAGCGTCATCTGGTTGAGGGCAGCGACAAGACCAGCCTGGTTCCAGGAGGGAACCGACTGGGTGGGTAGGGTCGGTAGCATCGGCTGAGGCGACAGAATGGGAGCCGATGCCAGGTGAGCCTAAGGATGGGCGCCGAGAACCCCGGGTGGCCAGCCGATGGGGCTGCGTGGCTGGGGCTGGGGTGCCCAGGGGTTGTAGCAGAGCCACGGACCCGTGGGACTGGCAGGTTGGGCAGGGACCGAGGCAGGTCGTGATTGCATCGGACCCTGCCAGTTCCTGCCTTTGCCTTTTCCCTTGCCTTTTCCGGTGGGGGCTGTGTTGCCATGGCTGGAGCCATAGCCATCAGAGCTGTGGGAGGAAGTGGCAGCGCAGGATGCTCGGTAGCCAGTATCGGCTGTGGCAAGGAGTGTGGTGTGGGCCACTATCTTTTCATCGTTGGCTAGACGGAGTTCTAAGAACTAACATGTCATGGGCCCGGCCAAACGATGGAAGAGGTGTGGCGTTGGCGATGTCATTGATGGTGTTAGAGAAGCGGGGGTTGAGGCCTCGTAGAAGGGCGAGGACGAGTTGAGAGTCGTCCACAGGGTGGCCGACGTCACGAAGAGCAGCAGCCTTGACCTTGATACGCTGACAGTACGAGGAGCAGATGAGTCTTCTTGTACCATAGAGTGGAACTCGTTGGGGAGGAAGATGGCGCGAGGCTGCTTGTTGGCGAGGAAGATCCGCTCGATGGCCACCCAGAGATCCCGGGCGGTAGGGTCGGTATCGTCCATGGCGAGGTCGAGGACAGAGTTGTCGACCGAGCCGAGAAGCTAGCTGTGCACGTAGTACTCGACGATGTCCCACTGAGTATCATCGGGACGAGGTGGAGTGGAACCATCGATATGGGACCGGAGGTTAAAATTTCCACAGAGGGATTTGAAGAAGAAAACCCACTTGAAATAGTTGGCGTTAAGGTCAAGAGAGATAGGAATGTGAAATTTCACGCTCACAGCAGCGTAGGGAGGGGAGAAGATCGACGAGGTGGTGCCCGAAGTGTGGTATGAGGCACCGAGGGCCGGAGCAAACTCGGCGACTGGGAGAGTGCCGGAGTTGAGAGCGGACTCGGTGGCCATGACGAGAGGAGAACGGGGACAAATAGCCGATGGGAGGAAGAAGCCGATGGAAAGGGGAAGCCGATGGGAGGACGGATCGGCCGATCAAGGATGTGAGAAGCCGATAGGGAGTGTGGGCTGGCTAGCCGATGAGGAGTGGTTGGCCGATGGGGAGTAGGCAGCGGAGTAGGTGAGGAAAAGGTGGTGGCAGAGTGGGTGGGTCAGAGAGTAGTTGGGTCACGGACGTGCGAAGATTCACGTCCGTGGACTCGTGGAGGCCTAAGGAGTGGGGTGGATGCGAAAAAGGCAGAGAGTGGTCAGACGCGAAGAGAATATGTTCGTGTCCGGGAGGCAGGGATTCGTGTCCGTGGACACGTTTGATTGGCTCGGACGTGAGGGGAGAAAGTTTGCGTCCGAGAGCCATTGAGCGTGTCGGAAAAGGCGAGAACCGAGGGAGGGTTCCAGCCGATGGAGGAATGGACAAGTTCAGCCGATAGAGACGACGAGCGCGGAGGTGCGCTGGCGTCAGAGAAGGAGAGATGCACGAAGCAAGAAGAAGAACGGAGACGGGTGCGAGGCGAGACGAGAAGGCAGATGGAGACCGTCGCCTTGTCACGCGGAGGTGGAACGGAGAAAAGAAGGTGACTGCGGGAGAGACGGGAGAAGAAGAAACGAAGACGAGAGAGCGAGGAGAGTGGTAGGAGGAGAGTACCGAAAAGAGGGTCGACGACGGGAAGAAGACGTCGACGATGAGGAGGAAAAGGTCGGCTCGTCGGAGGGAGAAGCTAGCGCGTCGGGATGTATAGACTCGCTCTGCTACCATATAGAATATGTACAGTGACTAAGATCCAAATGTATATAAGAAGGATCGAGTCTATATATATATAACCCAGACCAGTGGTCAGTGGGAAAAGATTGCAACTGATCTAAGCAAATTTCCTCGAAGATCATTCCCGTCCAAGAACAATCTTTTCAGCTAACTACAGTTCGCAAGGGATGAGAGGAAGCTCCAGTCACCTGCCTCGAGTTGGCTGTATGCAAGATCAAGACCCCTCAAATTTCGCAAGGATCCAAAAGATGGCACTACCCTAGTGAGCCCAGTATCAATAAGATTAATCATTTTTAGCTTAGACATATTGGCAAGATAAGCTGGGATCGGCCCATTTAACTGTGTTGTTTATAGGCGCAACCTTTGAAGGTTTGGAAGCATGTTACCAATATCTGGTGGCAGTCGGCCGATGAGTTATTGGCCATTTCAAGATATTTCAAAGATGACATGTTGAAAATAGACTGGGGCACGTGACCAGACAAGTTGTTAATTGTTAGAATAAAGAACTCTAGTCTTGGGATTTTACTTAGGCTCTCACGAATGCTTCCCTCCAAGTAATTTATTGCAAGAGAAAGATGGACCAAAGAGGAAAGGTTGCCCAATAAGGCGGGTATCACTCCCGTGAGGCTATTCTGGGCTAGACTAAGGTACTGAAGAGGTGCAGCAATTTCTGTAAATGGTGGTATGGAACCAGATAAGTAGTTTCCACGAAGGTACATGGTTGTCGACGTGGAGCTGTTGAAAATGGCTGGTGGGATTTTGCCTGTAAGACTATTTTGCATAAGCCTAAGCACTTGAAGAGATGAGCTATTTGCCAAGAACTCCGGGATTCCTCCTGTGAGCTCATTGCCCCCAAGATCAACATATACAACCGATGGGCTGCTGCCCAGCAATGGCGGTATGTCACCCGTGAGGACGTTGTTGGAGAGATCCCTAGTTTTTAGCTCACGAAGAGTTCCAAATCCGGTGGGAATGCTACCTTGAAGCTTATTGTTGTAAAGTACAACTTGCTTGACGTGAGGACACTGGGATAAGCTTGGTAGTATCATACCTTGGAGGGAGTTGTTCCATAAGCCGAGTACCTGGAGATTTCTGCATGAGGATAGCTCATCTGAAATGCAGCCTTCAAGAGAGTTGATGCTCATATTGAGGTAGCTGATTTGTCCCAGGCGCCCAAGCTCAATTGGAATTGTTCCAAAGGCATTGTTTGATAAGTCGAGGCTTGAAATCAAGCTCAGATTGGCGATGCAAGGTGGTATTGAGCCACTGAGGCCTTTGGAGCTGACGTTTAGCCTCACGACTCGGGGTTGGGTCTGTGTTTTGTTGCACGAAACACCCTGCCAGTTGCAGAAGTTCCGAGATAAATTGGTCCAAGAGCTTAATGCTCCGTTAGGATCAGAGATTCGAGGCTAGAAGCAGAGAAGAGCTTCTCTATCTGTATTGGCGTCATCACTGATTGCTAATTGCAGGGAACACGAGAGGATGAAGACAGCCAAGAGCGGAATGAGTTTTGGGCAGGAAACAAACAGGCGGATCATCTTGATGTACGAAGAGGTATGCACTTCTCTACATTGCTGTGGCTTGCTTTTGCTTATGGCAACTTATTTTCGAAGAGGTATGCACTTGTCTTATATTTCTGTATTCCGAGCTGGGCCTCCTGTTGCTAGACTAAAAACAAAATTGCGTTCTAGCTGAAAGGTTGTCACAGCTCGAGGCCATGACGTGATAACTTCTCGGCCCAATGCCCATGACAAAGGTATGAATTCATGTGCTGCATTATGTTACTGGAAATGTTACTTTATCTAACACATGATATTTTATGGTTTTAAATAGGGGAGTGGTGCCGCAACATTGTGTTTCATTGGTAACCGACATTGCACTATACCTAATGAGTGTGATCGTTTGGCATGTTGAAAATTGTTTGTACCAGGTTACCAGCTAAGATTGGCGGGCACAGGTTACAACACAGGCATTAAAATTTACAAACAGAAGTTCACCTGCACAAGGGACTTTTAAAAAAAATAAAAATAAAAAATGTAACATCTTCGTTCTTGAACTGTTTAGCTAAGTCATATCTTTTTGTCTACATAAATTCCCAATTTGACTGATGCAAAACCAAACCATCATTTAGGACGATGGTAAAACTTCTGACCTTATCTTCAAGAGATCAGACAGAGAAGTAGTCTGCTGGTTCACCCTCTTAAAACAAGCATAATACATCATCTCCAGAAAAGATCATAACAGTGCTTTTTCTCTGCTGTTACTCACTTTCGGAACAACATATATATACTCCATCCGTTCAGAAATATAAGTACATATAGAGTTTGAAATTTATCTAAGGATACCCTCACCTTTATACATTCTCATCTCAATTAATTATAACCATCCCTAATTTAATTTTCTTATCTATTTCTCACCTATTTTTCTATCTCAGTCTTAATCATAACCCCTTCACTTAACCTTAATATCTTCAAAAGTCTTTAAATATTGTTGGACAGATGGACTACCTTGAAGGATTGAGCTCAGGTGGGCAAACGCATAATGCATAGATCCAGCTTCTAGATATTCGCATTTGTCCTATGCAGCGTGCAGCCTGCTGTGGGTAGCTTCGTACAGCACAGAACGTCAAAATCAGTGGTTGAGTGAGCAGGATTTGGCACTCGTTAATTAATTACTTAGTTAGAACCACCGTGTTTACCGGATGTCACGCACTTCACTAGCTATAGCTGGCTAGCAAGTATAGCTGCCTTTATATACGGGCAAAGTTTTGGACAGAAGTGAAAACCTACAGCCGATCCGATCGCTGCCAGCATCAGATTTCAGAGAAAGTTTCGAGCAAGGAGAGGGTAAGAGCTCCGCGCACGTACGGCCATGGGAACAGCTCGTTGGCTTGGATTCGGACTACGAGCGGCGGCGGCGGCCATGGCGCTCCTCCTCCTGCTGTCATCACTTCTGCTCGGCGATCTGGCCGCCGCTCCCCCTACGGCCAGCGCCGGCGCTGGCTCTCCTGCTGGTGAGGACGTCGTGGAACATCTGAGGTATGTTACTCTGATCTCAGATGTAATTGGTTGTAAGATTATTAATAACTTCCCAATGACCTACATGGTAAGTTGTACAAGCCTATAAGGCACCACTTGACAACTTATAATTTAGTCAACTAAACTATTGACAGCTATGACAGTATATTGTAAGAATATGGCGTACACGCAGACTTCTAATATTTATTTAAGCATTTCTCCTTATCCCAACTAGGAGGTGGAAGTTTAGACAGTCCAGACTGGTCAAATAAAAGCATCACTCTTGGTTTGCATACAATCCTATCATAATTAGCTTCTTGTGTTTCTTTTGCAGGACCTCGTTTAGATTGGATGGGATTTTGAGATGTTGCCTCTACATGAAACAAGGATAGAACTTATCAACTGTAGATCTAGATGAAAATAAACTTGGCTTTCATAACATAAAATCACAAATCAGTCTGCCACGGACCACTCATTATTAGATTTATCCGTAATCTTTCCTGTTACAACAGAACGTTGATTTGGACTCCTCAGAGTTAACAGGACATAGCTTTGACTACTTAATTGTCTTACATTAATAAAAAAGTACACAAGTATAACACTACAAAACTTATTTGCATGATCGTTTTTCTTATATTTTGAGTGAATTGTACTCTGTACTTCTTTTTCAGTTGCATATTGGATTAAGATTTGTCAAACTTTACATTTAACACCATCTAAACTTGCTAGAAGTTACAACATAGACTAGGGAAATATAATTGCCACACCGTGATTCTCTGTGGATCGAGCAGGTCAGTGGTGAAGGGAGCACTTAGCGGTGGCTGTAACGCCCTGGTTAGAAGAGCTTGTGAGATTTTTTTAGCTTCTGGATTCTAGTTTATTATTTTAATTCAACAGTCTTAAGCTTCTGACAGCCGGATATTCTCTAAGAAGTTGCAGCTGTTAATAAGATTAAGCTCCTAAACAGGGCCTAAGCATAGTTACTGCCTCGTGGGCATGGGGGAATCACTTGAGACACTGTAGCGCCGGATCCTCTGATACCTTAAATTCATTCCTCAAATGCATCCTAGCAAATCCCCAAATTGGTCATTCTAATCCATGTCTGTATAGTCGTTTAACCAATTTGTTTCGTCAAATCAGCAATGTATCGCCGCCCAAACTGCAGGTCATACAAAACAACCAATTTTGCCGAAATAAAGTAACCCTGCGTAGTACCTGGCCACGGTATGGGCGGTATGGCAACGGGGTGGGGGAATACGAGTGAGTTCCGTCAGGACTACCTACGTACGGATGAGTCGAGCTGAAATTAGCAACATCACATGAACAGACCGATATAACTTTAATATACTAAAAACATCATACCAAATATTCATTCCCTTCTAAAAAGGCACGAGACGTATTAACTTTTTATAATCTCTATGGTATTATACTTAAACATTAACTTGTTTAATAATATATTATTAACAAATATAAAATTAGCATCTTATGAACATATTTTCAAATACAATCTAATAGTTTTTAAATTTTCAAATGATGGTTTTTTTAGAAAAAAAATAGCTACTTATATTTTTACTAGAACGGAAGCAGTAAATATTTGCTGCCTTTCACGAGTAGGAGATATTCCTATATGCCTCAGACATGACCAATGGGGAAGAATGACGGTGCCGGCGCCACCTTCAGTAATGGAATGAGTAGTAGAGGGTGAGGCGGAGACATCACGGAACAGCGGGTCATGGCCGTCGCTACCCGCAGGAATGGATGGCGTAGTAACGGGAGCTGCAGTGGCAGTGGCAGTGGCATCACGTATCAGAAGCAGCAACAGCGCGAGCGCTATGGCAGCTCGTAGCTCGAAGCGAAGCCGAGGAGCAGCAGCGGCAGCCATGGTCGATCAGGCCACGTACGGCGACCGGCCAAGCTCGTGCTAGCTCCTTCTTGCTCAGTTGCTAGCAACCTCTCTCTGCTGGGAAGTGCGAGAACTGAATCCGGTGGTGAACTTGGTTGTGGGTCGATGTCCAAAACTTCGGCCGTATTTAAAACAAGCCATGAAGTCAGACAGTCAGTTGAGTCGACGTAGCCAGAAACGAGAGATACAAGCAGTGGCCACAAAAATACAAACAAAACTGTGGACTCCATAGTCCATATGAGGAGGTTGTGCTCCAGCTGGTACACATTAACACTTCGCGGCCGCCTCGGACATTCGGATGAATTGAGCTAATAAACAGTAGAAAAATAAATAAAACAATAAAAAATAATATCTTTATATCTATGTTATTAATAGTTTAAAAGTAAGTGTGAAAAATAATCTACGATAAAAAAATCTAAAAATAAACTTAAAATTAAGTTTTAAATTTAATTTTTACCTACAAATGATAATTTAACGAGTAGAGGATGAAAGCCGGAATTATCGACGAGTCACCAGTCATAGATCCCACCACATACATACAACATCGACGCGAGCTATCACATTGGGAATCACTGTCAAATCCTTCTTGTCTAGCTTGGTCACCAGTTTTGAGTTGAGTTGTTTTAATATTTTAGCAACGAACTGCACGCTGTATGTAAGTACGCTAGGTGTTTAACTCCAAGAATTTGCGGGGAAAATGGGCACAAAATGCGTACATACTTGGCAGATATAGTCTGCTCGGATATACAGTCAGGTAAAGCGAATAATAACTCTTGTCGAATACTAATAAACAAATTCAGATTCTCCCCCCAAATTATAAAATTCAGAAGGTATAATAATTTATAAATGAACTAGTAGCAAAAGCCAGGTTCTCTACATTCTCAACTTCGAATCTTAATTGTCCCAAAAGGAGGTCTTTATTTCCGATTGTAGCTGCTCTCAATTTTCATAAATACGGTTACATTGAACCGATCCACGAAATGGTCTGTTTTTCCCTACCGGGACTAAGGAGACGTACATAGAGACTAAGACTACGAATCATCCACGTGCCGGTTCGTTAAAAAAAAGACTATAAATCACATATACTTTGGCAAACTGCCCTACTCGTGTCGGATACTTCTCCGATATACCGACACTTCTATAGAGTCAATAATCACTCATTCAAAAACATAATAAATTATTGTATCGAATACTTGTCTGATACACCGATGAGTCAATAATCACTCATTTAAGAACCTAATAAAGTATCACATTATAAGAAAACACACCACTTTATTCCTCATGCCATTATTTTAGGTTTTCATCAGTCTAATCTCAAGCTCCCTGTATGTATTATCTTAATAATAGAAAAAAAGAGCAACTTTCACGGTATTAGACATTCTCATATTTATATAAAATAAAGGCTAAGTAGAAATACCATTTAAAATATATAAATTTTCGAATAAAATAAGAGTAAATGTAAAAATACAATTAAAAAATAAAATTCAATTTAAAGTTTTAAAAATAATTAACATTCATATAAAATTAAAACAGGCAACACAGGACTGATCGGGACTATAACCCAAGATATATAAATGAATTTGCTATGAGGTGTTCATCTATTTTAATTAATTTTTTGAGACTTTTATTTAAAGTTTCGACTTGGAACACATCAGATAAAAAATAGGTAATCGTACTAGGAATTTCAAACCTATAAATTATATACTCTTTAATAAACTCTATATTATCTATAGATGTAATTATTTTTAAATGAAACCCATTTAGTAAAATAATTTATTGCTGTTAATTTGAACTTATGCAGGATAAATCTATTCAATTATATCAATTCCTAATGTTCTAAACGATCGTGACTTGATAATTGAGTTTATAACCGCTGCTGAAACTAGTTAAATATTTTCAAACTTTTGATAATCTTAATATCATTTATAATACTTTGAGACAATTCTTTAGCTTTATTGGTCAAAAATATCCAACCCTTCTAAATAGACACTTTATTTTGTACATTGATAGATGAGTCTCATAAATACTTTTATGAACCTCACACATAACCACTTTGACTTTTTCTAGATTTATGCACTTCAATAGAACTCTCTCAATCGTCTAATAGTACAATTCTTTATCAGGTAGAACGTATTTAGTGGCCTTATACCGAAGTTTTTTTGCAACCGATTGTGAAGGATTCTATAAGTAATATATAATTTTCTTTCTTCTGCAGCCTCGACAATAGCTACTTCAACTTTCACATTTTCTCCAATCACCCGATAACCTGAAACAATTAGTATAAAATCATTAGTTTTCTCACTCTGCTCTTTACGAACATGACTCACTGATACAATATTAAAATCTCTTAACAATTGTTGCAATCTTCGTGATATGAATTCAAAGTCTCATCCTTACACTCATATTCTCGAGACAATTGTTTGTTTGACAATCAACAATAAATATCCAATGATTTCTGTAGCATCGGTTTTAATTTTCTTCAATAGCTAAAATTTCTTAAGCACCGCTTTATATTCTAGGGCAATAAAGTTTAATTGTGAAAGCTCGCCTCCGAGACATTTTTTTGGTGTAAACACTTTAATTTATTGTATTATAAGAGGTTGAGTGGCTATATTCCTATTTTTTCTCACATTCTTTCCCTATTTTGTCTTCCCTCTACAATTTTTCTCCCCGCCACGATCGCCCTCCCCACTTTCCACTTTCAAGTCAGTGCCGTTGACTCCTTGGCCGTCATTAGAACCCATTCCCGAGCTTTTATCGATGGAGAGTGGCTTCTTGAACGCATCGTCCATCACACAGGATCATGAGCAAGGGGGGTGAATCTAGTCACAGCCACCGATTGCCTTCCGGGGACATGTCTTTACCGAGCATTCCTAATTAGATAGAAATTCCATAACTATTTTGCTGGTATGGTGTAATGGCATTCTTGTTAGTGGGATAAACTTTATTAGTCTGTAACAAGAATGCCCATTTGAAGATAAACTATTCTCTATGTTTTACAGCCTCTGTTGTTTAACCAGATCTTGAAAACCCAAACGACAAAAAGAGAAGATATAAGAACCTGTTGAGCCCATGGTTGTCCAAAATTGAAGTTGAGGAATGGATGATAGGATGTCCATCCCCCTGTGCAATTCACCGTACAGTCATTGCATCGACTACATTGTATCTGTATGTGCAATGTGAGAAAGCAGTAGAATCCCACCCCTATTTGCATGCTGGAACCATGAACCTGAAGTTCAGATTTCCCCATAATCAACAGAAGTCTGGTAATGCGCTTGTACTGATTGCATCATGATCGTTTTCCACTGAGACTGTCGCATCATGTAAAGATTCGATACGGCCTCCTAAATATATAGCAGTATGCATAAATGATGGAGACCCCAAACTAGCTCGCTCTTAGAAAGTAATACAGTGATACGCCAATGGCAGATGCAAGTGCAGGCGCGTGGCATCTTCATGGGCATTTTCGCAAACACACCGCGAGCAAACACCCACCACCGCCCCCTCTGCCATTGCAAAACACACGCGTGGAGAGAAGCAACCACGAAACAAACCTGGCCGGAAGCTGTCGGACGTCGATGCGGCGTGGGTCTTCTCTGGCGCACGGACATCCGTCGCCGCCTCGCCGTCGCGCCAGCGGAGAAGAGACACAGCGTGACGACTGGCGAGCCCTTCAACGAGAAAAACGCGAGAGCGAGGAGGCGCACCGCACATACCGGATCGGACGGAAAAGTGGTTGGACACAAAGTGGTTTGAGCCCATTTGCTTACCTGCAAGGCCCACAGGCCACAGCCGCCGCCGCAGAGACCCGACCGGCGGTGCGGCGGCTCGACGAGGCGGCGATGGACGGCGGCGGCGGGGGCGGCGGCGGAGACCGCAGGCCTCGTGCCGTATTCATGGCCTTCGGCACCCGCGGCGACGTCTTCCCCATCGCTGTACGCCCTCTACTCTCTCTTCGTACATTTTTTTCGGTCTCTTGTCGGTGGGATTCGAGCGCAAGATGCAATTCCACGTGATTTTCTAACAGTTTAGAGCTCCGAATGAATCAGTGGAGTCGATAATCTTAACTTTGGATCTTTTTTTTCTTCCTTTTATCAGGCACTTGCTGCAGCTTTTGCGCAGGACCAACGACAGTGTACTGTGGTGTTCATCACTCATTCAGCACACCAGGTTCGATTCTTGTAAAAATTAAAGTTGAATAAACCTGCATAGCTGGCTAGCTTCATGTGTGGGTTCACATGGTGAGTTTTGATGCAGAGCTTGTCAACACATCTAGCAGAATGTAATGTTAGATATATGCCTGTGTCAAGCCCACCTGTCCTTTCTGCTGAACAGCTCGAGAGCATCTCATGTAAGTGCCATGAAGTCCGTACAATTTCATGTTCGCAATTTTATTTGCAAATATGGTTTACCGTGCAATCATTTTTGGTAGGTGATTCTGTTCAATCAAATCGTGAGCTTGACTCCTTTTCGCAGAGGAAAAAGGTCATTCAAATGGAGCACAGGAAAGAGTGCTTATCTGCTGTCGAACATGTTTTTGGAAATGACATGAGCATTCATGCTGATTTCATTGTGATCAACTTCTTTGCCCTGGTGAGGGTCCTGTTAACAGAGTAATCATCATATTCGCTATATCTTGTGAAATTAACTCCTCAAAACATTAGAGGTAATACTAAAATCCTGCCACACCAATTCATGTTGAAAATATGGAATTTCATTGTTTCAGGATGCTCTAGAGCATTTCCAGGACATTGTCAATTAGTCAGTCTTATCTAAGGAATAATACTACATGATAGCTATTAAATGCATTCTGTGGTCATAATACTTAATGTAAGTACAAGAATTGGAGATAATACTAGAACCTTGCTCTGCACTATCCATGTTTGTCACTAGAACAGGTCCAGGACAATACCCGTCAGTCAGTCCCTTGTAATAATCCTTCTTAATGCATCTGTAAAGGCATCACATGGTCATAATTGTGTAGATATAGACGTAATTTGGGTCTTTCTCACGGCTTAGGAAGGTTGGCATCTTGCAGAATTGTTCCAGGTTAAGTGCATCATTGCTGCTCCCTATTTTGTGCCATACAGGTAACTTGGGGCTTTATTGCTTGCAATGTCAGTTTATTTTATTTTATGAGGATATTGCCCAATTTTTATTTTGTGTTGTGCAGTTCTGCATGATTTTAATTCATTAATGTATTTGTAGTGCACCTGCATCATTTGAACGCCAATTTATACAAAGTCTTCCTCTTCTATACAAGTACTTTCAAGAAGCTCCCCCAAACATGGTACAGAATTTGCTCTTCTAGCAGCAATGTAATGCTAGTGTATTCTACTTCCTTGATTTCTTATTTTTTCACTTTTTGTTCGTCTGTTTTCCTATGTTCAAGCATTATGCCTGCAACTCGCTGCAAGGCTTATATAATTACTGTGTCAGATAGAAAATTTTTCGACAAGTCTAGCATTGACAAAAAAATTACATCTTATCTAGTAACCATTGTCATTGGAGAATAAAAATAGACCAGTATCCTGCTTGTTGCGATTCCTGAAGGTTAATCGGGATCTTCATTAGACGATTGTCATTGAAGCTGAACTTACATAGTTACATTATATGTGTACGCAGTCAACAGGTTTCCAATCCTCAATGTCATTGGCACATTTGTTATCGTATTGGTTGTCCAGTATATACAAATTGAAATGGCACTGCTTTGATATGTGTGGGCAATATGCCACCTTCTGTTGCCTTCTAATGTATCATCTGCTTTGCACTGAAAAAAAATGATGCTGGGAAACATGTCAGGTCTGCTGGACAGACATTACCCACTGGATGTGGGCACTGTTCATGGAAAGTTGGGGGTCATGGAGAAATGATAGTCTAAATCTTAGTCCTATTCCTTTTACAGTGAGTGAAAGCATTGGATATGTATATTTTGTTTATATCTGTGCAATCCCATTCTATTTATGTGCAGTTCCCATAGGGGCACTATTGAGGTTAGATTTTTTTAATAACTGCAGGATCCTGTAACAAATCTTCCTCTGTGGTATATGCGAGAAGAATCTCCATTGTTACTGTAAGACTCATTTACTCATCACCTTCATATGCCATACTTTTGAAGATTTTACATTGGTAAATTTAAGCCAATTAGGATTTGTGATGGTAGTTATTAGTTGGACATGTATAAAGTAGTTGTCTGAAAATGAAAATATTATATCAGCCTTTGAATTTTGATTAGTTAATTATACTGAACAAGTGAGCACCTTGGTCATCATTTGAGCAGGTATGGTTTCAGCAAGGAAATTGTTGAGTGCCCAGGTAAGCATTGCTGCTGCCCTGTGTCTGCCTTAAATCCTTACAGCTGTTTATACTAAAGCCATTCATATGAAACCAAAATTTGATACTTATTGTGTAATATCATGACAGGATATTGGCCATTGAGCGCTCATGTTTGTGGCTTTTGGTTTCTTCCTATGGCCTGGCAATTTTCTTGTAATAAATGCAAGGAGTTATTGTGTGGAAATGCCTGTAATTCATATGGTGGTACTCTCTGTATAAATCATGCTGGCTTACAAAAGTTTATAATGGGAAATTCTAATTCGTCCTTACCTATTTTTATAGGGTTAAGTTCCATTGGTAGGTGAGTTTCTTATTCTAACAAATTCATGGCTGTATTTCTATTTTGTACAACGAGATTTCTCCTAGTCAGTGCAGTGTCTTTGATATGTTTATATATTATACATTTTTTATTGTTTGAGACTTTAGAGCTGTATGATATTTCCATAAGTGTTCTCTGAATGATAACTTATTAAATATGGGGATCAAACTTGATGAAATTGACATCTCACTCATGTCCTTAAAAGCGTTGACTGCTAATGAATAAACATTTTCTTGAATCTAGCTGTTGATAAGCTCACTGTTCTTTTAGTGCTTAATTTCATAACCTTAGGAATCAATTTTTTTTTATTTCATTAGACAAACTTTGAATTAGGACTTTCTTAGCATTTTATCATGGCATCATCTTCTGCAGCATGGGTTTTCTTAGAAATCCAGAAGCATTTCTAATGGTGCTTAAAGCTGTCATAGAGAAAACAGATTACAGATTTATCCTTTTCTCATCTGGATACCGGTCATTAGATTCTGCAACACAATCTGTTGCTTCTTCAGAATCAAGTGAGTGTCAGGCATCTGCTCTTCATTGTGATAGCACTCTCCTTTTTAACGGTCGACTATTTTGCTTTTCTGGGTGAGTAATGTCACAAACCTCTTTATTCTTCCTGGAAACTGGTGCACGCACTGGTCAATGACATGATTACCTTTTCAGATCAATACCATACAGTTGGCTCTTTCCTAAATGCGCAGTTGCTATTCACCATGCTGGCAGGTCAAACAAATTTACATTTTCTCACAGTGGCCCAGCATATGATTAATAAATTTTGACGCTACTCTGTCTACAAAAGTTCTAATTTTCTGATGCTTCTGTAATAGTGGATCTACAGCTGCAGCACTTTTTGCTGGCGTCCCACAGGTGATAAATGCAGCAGCTATATATTGATATTTTTTATATTGTCTGATCACTCTGGCAATTCAATGTTGTTCATTCTACACCTGTTTTTGACATCACTTAGAAACTGTCTATGGACTAGGGTGACATACACAGATTCAAACAATATTCTGTCTTATATATTCCTCATATTACATGGCTGTTGTAAAATTGTGTTTTTAGATACTTTGGATTGTATTAATTGTACTACACAATCCTGCCATACAGATTGCGTGTCCTTTCCTTCTGGACCAGTTTTACTGGGCAGAAAGGCTACACTGGTTAGGAGTGGCACCTGAGCCCCTGCTAAGACAACACCTAATTCCAGATACAGATAATGCCTCAGGCATCCACAATGCTGCAGATGTGCTAACTGGAGCTATCAAATCAGCATTATCACCTGAAATTAAAGCACAGGCAACCAGAATTGCTGAAAAACTTTATTCTGAGGTGTGTTCTTCAGTGACTCACTAAAACTGTCGAATCATTAATGTCATTCGTCCTTATTTTCTTTTAGAAACTCAGTAGCTTAACATGTTTCCCTGTTGCTTGTCACAGGATGGGATTGGAGAAGCCTTAAGGATCTTGAAGGAGAAAGTTCTGCCTCAAAGTAAAAGTTAAGCAATAAGAACCAGGGGATATGATGGACACGAAATATGTTTAAAATTACTAATATGCTTTGGATTTGTATTTTCACCCCCACTGATTCGTGCGTTGTCTGAACATTCCATTTCTAAGGTCAGAGCATTGGTAAACAGCCTTTGTCACTGTTCTTCTTGACTTGAAATGGAATGGCAATATGATGATGAACTTGTACAGAGACTTGTCTTGTGTTATACTTATATATATACCCATTTACATAGGGTGACCATGAATGAAAACCAGAGCCATGATAATGTGAATCATTTACTGGCAACAAAACAAATCTTTCCCAATGAAAAAGAAAAAAACATGGAAGTCCAATCTGCACACCAAAATATTGCATTTGACAGATGCACACATGCACACACAACACCATATTTACATATTCATGAATACTTGCATATTCATGAATGTATCTCTTAACACGTTTAAAAAGATAAAAACTAGTGGTACTTACATCAATTACAAGCTACGGTAATTTTTAGGTCCTCTTGAGGATAGCTTATGATTTTGCAGATTATGGACTATAGCCAACTTATCGATTATAGTTATACTACAGGAATGAAGTACAGTAGTAGCAGGCTTGTATCTAATTGGAATGTACAGTCAAAATCAATCTCAGATGGATGTAGACAACCAATCAAAACAGCAGTTTGGAGAGCTGAGTTTTCTAACTTCTAGCTTTAGTTCATTTTTTGAATTCTACTATAATTCTCTTAGAATCTGTGTGAGATTTCAAAAACAAGAAGTGAAATGGTTCAGGTTCAGTTATCGAATACTGAGCTTGCAGTTGCAGAGCTAGCAAACCGCCCTCACCAACTCCATGCGCTGCTGGTCTTTGCAAGCAAGTAAACAACTCCACAAAAAAGCGCGGGAAAAAAGTTTCTGACTCTCACCTATAAATCTGAGCACCCAAATCCAGCGAGCTCCAGGTTATCGGAAGCCACCACCATTCCCCCAACGCATCGATCAGTCGGAGAAGCTAAGCTTTGCTTGCTAGCAATGGCGCGCCACCACCTCGTCCTGCACGCGATCACCACCGCCACGGCCATGCCGGCTGCGGCGGGGTGCGGGAAGCTCGGCGTGGCGGCGGCGGCGTTCCTGGCCGTGTGCGCGCTGGCGCTGGCGCTGTGCGCGTCGCACGCGGCGCCGGAGCGGCTGCGGCGAGCGCTGGCGAGCGTGAGCCACCGGAGGACGGAGCCGGTGATCATCAGCATCCACCAGGTGCAGCCCGGCGGCGAGCAGGCGGAGGCCATGGACGGGCCGCCTCCGTGCGTCTGGCAGAAGAACATCCTCATGGGCGGAAAGTGCCAGCTCCCGGAGTTCTCCGGAGTGATCAACTACGACGCCGCCGGTAACGTCGTCGCGCCCGGCCGCCCTCGCGCCGTGCCGGCGGCGCTCGGCTGGTGAAGTAGGCGCCCGTGCGACACAAGCTCGGAGAATTGGCTGAATGGCAGAGTGACACGCGTCGTGTAGAGTTTATTTCTTCCATCCTATTTTGTGGAGAGGGTTTGGCAAATGAAATGAAATAATAATTGAAACAAATTCGAGTGGTAAAATTTCAATATCAAATTTGTGCTCTTGATGACTATGTCGACATGGAATATGTGTCTTAATTATAAGCATTTTTATTTTTTAGTACTGTAGGTTATACACTCAAAACACAATCGATATAAAAGAAAAGTAATTTTATGCTAGGATACTTATACTTAAGCTTTCTATTTTTTAATAATTTAAAAGTCAATAATAAAAAATAGAGAATGACAAAATAATCTAAATTAATTCAAAATTATATTTTAACATTTAAAATTAACCACGGTTTATACAGTACGTCACACACCACATTTAATCTTACAGACATTTGAAATACGTTTCCTCTTTTATCGGACAAATAAAAAGAAAACTCGTGATACACACGGCACGGAGTACTTCTATTTTCCTTTGACCGCGACGACTGACGACGACGACCTCGTTTACTTCCCAAGGTAAAATCGTCATTTCGTAATGCCCAGAACGCAAGCAAAGCCAACTGTACTATACTAACGTTGCCGCCTTAGCTCACCACTCAGGCCGGTTTGTGAGTGTAGCGTCTGCGCCTCGACCTCGGCTTCTTCGAGTTCTCCGAGGTGGGGAAGAGGCGAGAGCGCCATGGGCGCCAGCCGTCTCGCGCAGACCAATGCTCTCTTCAGGAAAAACCTCGTCATCCAGGTGATCCATCTCGATCTTCCTCTTCCTTTCGGATTGATTTCGTCGAGTTGTATCTGAAAAACTAAGCCTTTTAAAGAATTTTTTTCTGGCTTCCGACCTTCCGTTATCCTGGTTGGATGATTCAGTAGTTGGAGTCAGTGAAGAAATGCATCTTTAGCAAATTTTTCTTCTCGCGGATTTGGGTGAAAAAGAAGTAAGAACTCAGATGTTCACAGGATTAGTTCTTGTTGTTGTGTGCAATCCGGTGGTTCTGATGCTAAACATGTTTTCCGATCCCAAGATTCAATTTTCCACCCTTCACGGATGAAAATTCCTGTCTTTGATGTATTCGTGCTATGCTTGATCCTACCAAGATTGAATTTTTTCGTCAAGATTGGTCATCCAAGCAGCTCAATTTAGGTTCTTGTGAATCCGCTGAGGCGCGCGGGGAAGACGAACTGCTGCGTCATCCTCTTCCCGCTGCTCCTCTTCTCGGTCATCGGGGGCCTCCAGATCGCCATCAACATCGAGCTGTCGTGGGGGCTCGCCACCGACTCCGCCGTCGACTGCCGGTGCAGCAGCGGCGTCACCGTTGCGGAGAACGCCACGGGGGGATTGGAGTGCCCGCCGCAGTGCCCGTTGCCCCGTGCCCCCAAACGCCCCCCCGTGCTGCAGATCCCGCCGCCGCAACGCCGCTTCGTCAGGGACAACGGCAATCTCTTCCCGTCCGCCGGCGATCTCCCCGACGCCTCGTGCAGAGCCGCGGAGTCCTGCGCCGTCTCCTTCCTTGTCACCGGCAGCAGCCGCTCGTTTGTAGCAAGTATGCCCATTTTCCTTTTAGTGCAGTGACAAGGTCTTGTCGGCTTCTTTTTCCTTTAAATAATAGAAATGGTTTACATCTCCCGTCTATGTCAACATGCAGACTTGTAATTTTACTCTGATGGTGAGCAGTATTTTAGTCTTTGATAGCTTATTCTACTTACAGGTGTGATGGACAACATGATCCCTGCTTATAATTCTTTAGTGAACTTGTCTAATATTTTAGCTTTCGCTGATTATGTTCTGGTTACTGTCCTTAAGTTTTATGTGTGATCTTTTTTCAGGCAGATTTTTTTTAAAGAATATGTAGGAGTGTGGCGTTTTTTTTAGGGGCTGAAGATAAAAAATGGTTGAGTCATTTTGTGATATATCTAAAATTTCAGGCAGATGATAAGTGCTCTTTCTATGGCTTTGGAGTTAGCTCCTTTCTTCAGAAGACATGCACTCCAAAGCTGACACTTTCTTTTGCATTTCAAAGTGGTAATAGAACTGAGACTGCAGGTAAGTATTTCTCCATGCAAGATCAAAAGTTGGGTTGCACATTGTTTAGTAGAAAAACGTGCAGCACCAATGATTTCAACTATTCTCAGTACTGGTCTATTAAGGTTCTAAAGAACATGGAAAAATGATAAAATTCATTTACATACATTCTCTTTGTTTTCAAAACTAGCAATGCCACTACAAGTAATACTTCATGTTAGTTATTCTAATGTTTATTGAGACATGGAATAGATGTGCGATGTACCCATGGATTAATGCTCTGGCATGAGAGTCCATGGCTCATCAATGATGAACTCTATAGAGGTTACTACCAAGGAAATAATAAGAACAAGACCAATGAAATTGCTGCAGGTGATTTCCAATGTGCCCACAATCAGTTCTTCAGATCTACTACTCATTAACATTAAATTCATTTGTTAATGATAATTATATATGTTATACTGTATGGGACAGAATGTTTGCTTATGAAAATACAATATGTTCCATAACCGAATGTTGCAGAAACGTATATGTTATATTAGATTTATGGTCATATAAGAATGAATTGAGGTAACACTAATTAAAGAAAATTTTGTTTAACATCGGTTGAGTTGGTTTGACTATATCTAAAAGAGATATCTAGAGACAACAGTACATTGTGAAATTATAAGTTAAGATAATAATATAAGTAACGAGAGGAAACCTGAAATTAATATAGGGAAGAGATATACCTAAAGACCTTTACTTAAATATGAGTGCTTGGAAAGTAGCTATTGATGTGTCTAAACCGTAATTTGAGAATCATATTGGATTTTAATTCTAATTTATCTTAACTTACCTAGGACTAAAAAAAATTATTGCTGTTGTTTTGTAGCTTATAACTTCTTAAGCTCTGATCATGGCAACTTTAACGTGTTCGTCTCATATAACTCAGCAAAAAAGTTTGATGCTTATGAAGCAGACATCACTCTCACTTTTAATCAAGGAGGAGCATGGCAAGAGCCTAGATTGATTCAAGTTCCATGATTAATTGATATGGTATCTGTTTTCCAAATCGAAAAATTGGACTAGTCAATTATTTATATTCATCATATCATCCCTAATTGCTCATAAAAAGAATATTCGTCCGAATATCATCGCATATATAACCTTAGTCAGTGTTGCATGCATAGCATTCTCAAATCTTTACTTTATAGCTCATTTCTCTACTATTCTGTTTACTGTTAAATGATTTCTGATGCTTCATCATTGCTCTGCACTTCATATAGTTTTAACAATGCAGGCTTCAAATGCATACCTTCACCTAAGGGGCAGTAGCCTCAAGATCTCGTTTGATTTTGTTAAATAAATGCCTAGGGCAGCTCAAAAAATGAGGCCATTTGATATATCTTCATTAATTGGGCAGCTTCCTTATATATGGACTATGGAACTTCTTTTCCTGGTATGGATGTTGCACAGGTTTATTTGAATGATGTGAGATTTCTTGTGGCACTTTTACAAGAAAATAACTGTGGTGCGAACTTAATTTTTAATGATTAATGAATTGATACTTCACCTATTTTTGTTAGTTCCTGGTTTGATATAAGAAAAGAGAATTCTCCTGGAAAATTTATAAATTGGAGGCAAGTTGCTTGTACTTATACCTTTATCTGTTTTGCAGGTTTATGATTCTTTCGACTGAAGGATTACAGTGTGCAGTTTGTGGATTACTTTGCCTATATGAATTTGCAAATTTCGTTTGCATTTGTTATGGCAACATGCTTTTCTGGTGTGAGGACAGCTACTGGTATGCTTTGATGTATAAGTAATCTCAGTATCGCCATTTATTCAGATTATGAAATTTACTCCGATTATCTGGCATATCATGCCTCAGTGACAGGATACTTCTACATAATTATTTCTGGCCTTTTAGGAGAATTTTTATTCAGTTCCTATGTCAAAGATGTTTTCCTCTCAAGTATGTACAAGTTTATCTTTACAATAATATCCATAATTCTTTGTTCACTGTATTCATTTTGTCCCTTGCATTGTTGCAGTTGTGCCTATGTTTTTCTCTTTCTAGTCTTGGTATAGTGGCCATATGATCTTTCTTTTTATTTGGCTGTGTATGAGATGCCACCATAGTAACTTTCTTATTTTTCCTTTAATATATTTTTTTCCTCGTATAGCACTGCAATTTTCGACACAGACATTTGTGGTCCCAAGCCCATATGTCAATGAGACTAGAGTGGCAAATAAGGGATTGAAAAATTTCGAAACGGTAGGAATTGCCACATAGGATAGAACTAGTCATCAACCTATGCATTTGCACCAGCTAGTAATTTATAATTCTACACTAAAAATGTAAAATTTAATATGTTTTATGAACATGCAGTATACTCACAAATCTAATTGGTACTTTCTTTTCTTGTTATCAAAAAGAATGTAACAATATGCTGTGTTTGACTGTTTGGCTGTCCCTTCACTTTTGCCTAACCAGATTGTTGTACATTTACTAGTAGAAAATTTCTTTCACAATCTCTATCTGGTGTCTTACATAATGAAGAGAACCAACTGCCAGCCTCTACTTGTAAACCAGAAATTTATTCACTTCTTTTAGTGTAAATCCAAGAAGATGTTAATATTCATTCAAGCAAAACCAATCTGAACTCGCCATATGAGAATAGTTGTAATATTACTGCACTTAACTGGGTCACATAAGGCACCATTTACATGTATAGCTCAGATAGCCCTTTCTTGCCTTTTTTTTTCAGTTGAATCTACTTAATAATCAATAAAAAGTATACTGTGTTTTTGAATAAAAGCTATATTCTTGTTTCATGCATGTTTTGTTTTGCATATGACAGATGGTTGTGATGTTTTTTTTCGATTAATGTAGGATTAGCGTGGTGGTGTCTAATTAGTAAAGATAAATATGTGGGATATTTTTATGCAGCCAATATCTATTATTTTAGTATTTTTCTCATGTCAGTGTCTATCACTATTTTCCAATAAATTTGTGGAAATTTTGTATTTGTTCGTCTCAAGGAAGCTGGATTATGCTTTTGGAGCTATTCCCTGCAATTTCATTGTATTGCATTATCTATGAGTTTGCACAATCTGCATTGCTTGGGAATTATATGAACTCTTCCAGGATGAGGTGGATGGACTTGAATGATCCCAAAAATGGAATGAGAAGTGTTTTGACCATAATGGTACTAGAATAGTTTCTGTTCCTTTTGTTGGCATTCTATTTGGATCACTTCTGTTCCTTCCAAAATGGAATAAGAAAAGCAGCAGTACTTCTTCATTTGTACATTGATAAGAATTATTTTCAAGCTACTTAGCAGACCATCCAGCTTCAAGAGTTCAAAGATTCTGCTGACAATGAGAAGACAGATGTTATCAAAGAGGTATGCTCTCTTGTTCTGTATACTCCTATAATATCTATCCTTTTGTATATCTAATAACACTTCAGCTCTATCATTTCCGTTAAGCTTTCTACTCATAGGTCAGAAGTAGCTTATATGTCAGTTCATCCCTTATATTATGGCGTGTGAAAAGTTGAGCTTGCATCCTTGGAGTTACACTCTTATTTTTCACCTTCCTTTTTTACCTTGTACCAAATCTTTAATGCTGTACCGAATGTAAGATGATTTAGACAAGCATAGGGCCTAGGTGGCGATGGTGGAGATGGTCGGCTTGGCGATGCGCTAGGAGCGACATCAGGAGTAGCAGCAGTGCCAAGGGGGTGGTAGAGTTGGTGGAGGTTAGCGGCGAAGACAGTGTGGTGGCAGCGACTTCCTGATGAGATAGGCTGTGATGTAGGTTGGCAGAGGTTGGGGTCTACAGCGATGACGGCGTGGTGGCAATAGCTCTCCGATGAGATAAGCTACGGTAGGTTGGTGGATGTTGTGGTCTGCAACGATGATGGTGTGGCGACGGCGGTCCTCCATTGAGATAAGCTTTGGAGGCTTGGTGGAGGTGAGGTTATGTGGCTTTAACAGTGGGGTGATGGTAGGCTCTTTCGCATTGTGGGGACGATGATTGTTGTGCGTTGTGGCCACAGCATAGTGAAGACCACTTTTGGTGAGATAAGCTGTGGTAACTTGGTGGAAGTGGTGCTCTGCGACAATGATGGCATGGTGGTGATGGAATTGTTCACGCTATGGAGGATTAGGTTATCGGAGCGGCGTGAGACCAGTGCTTGGTAACTATAAGGCGGCTGGGTGGACTAGTTTCGTCCCCTTTCTTCGCTCACAACAGAACGGAGAACCTTTTATGGTGGTTGCAGCGATAGTGAGAGGGCAAGGGGGAGGGAATGTGGGCTAGCTCTACATCTCCCTGAAGTTTGAAGCAAACATGACAAGCTTGAAGCTAGTCTTTTTTATCTCAATTTTAAGATTTGGAGTGTATTCATTTACGTAACTTTTGGGCATATCCACTTATGCATATGGATATAGAGACTGGATTTCTATCATTATCTAAAAAAAGAATACTCATATATGTTGAAATTAGTCCACATGTGTGTATTTGCATATACCATCATGAGTATTAATTTAGCTTTGTCATGATTTTTCAGAGAGAAACAGTTGAACAGATCTTACAAGAATAAAAAAATAGCTGCTCGATCATCTGTGACAACCTTAGGAAAGTGTACCGTGGAAAAGATGGGAATGGAAAAAAAGTTGCTGTCAGAGGGCTATCTCTTTCTATGCCATGTGGGCAATGTTTTGGTGTTCTTGGACCAAACGGTGCTGGAAAAACCACTCTCATTAACATGGTAAGAATGATTAATTTTAGATCTTAATAATAAAATAAATAAATAGTATATTTAGATAACAAGAAATCTCTAGTATGTGAACCATTTTTTGCACATTTCCTCTTCCCAAGGACATAAGGCCACTTTCAAGACCTGGAACAGTCATACATTTCTTTAAATCTGAAAACATGTCTAGGTAATCATGTACCTGAAAAGGACCTGTAGAATCAAAATCCAGATTTTCTGTTTGTCACAAATGATCCCTATATAGATCATTACAAATACAACTGATGTTTCATTTGGTCACATCACATTTTCGGATTTAAGGGGCTCTTAACCTGACTGCAGTTGACTGGATTTACTAAACTTATGTCTGGCACGGCATACATTGAAGGAATGGACATACAATTCGGTGTTTGTCCACAGCATGAGTAATCTAATCTCACTCTGATGTTTCTGAACTACAACTTTGGTTAGTTTAGGCCAGCCTTTAAGGCAATGTAGTTGGTGAACTTGAATCAACTTTACCCCTTCTTTTATTTTCTTGTTGCAGCTTGCTCTGGGAAACACTGACTGGTCGTGAGCATTTGATGTTGTATGGCAGGCTTAATTTGAGGGGTGCACCATTAACTCAGGTAATATGCGACTATTTGTTAATAACTTACTATCATCCCTTTTTTTCTCAAATATGTAAGAGATGTACATATTATTTCATTTAGCAAGAAATTAAAGATGGAGGGTGTAAGATTTAGCCAAACCCAACACCCAACTACCGAGCTCTTACAAAACCAAAAAACACACGCGCGCACACACTCCAACCTTCTATGGTGCAAGAGCTATTGCCTTAGCCAAAAGCTCTTAGAGCTTTGAAGCTCCCACCAATCACCATAACGTGCCTTCGCTAGCTATGGTTTGGATCACATCTGAGATGCTAGGGGCAACACCATTGAAAACATAATCATTCCTATGTTTTTAGATCTCCTAAGCGACCAAGATAATTAGGGAGTTTAGCCCTTTCCTCTCATTCTTCCGTAGGCGTTCCACTATCCTCAACCACTAGTTTGAGAATTTACATGTATCTTGGTTCGGAAGTGTGGAAAAACCAAGCCTTTATAAGACCAAGGACCAAACTTGTTAGCTGAAAACACAAAAAAAAACCATGATATGTTGTATGGTCTCATCTATTTGATCACAAAGTGGGCAAGCAGCTAGGTGGGGCAAACCTTGGTTAGCCAAACGATCCATCATCCAACACCGGTTGTAGATGGCTAACCACACAAACATCTTACACTTCAGAGGAGCCCAACTCTTCTAGATTCTACTCAAAGGAGCAAATCAAATAGTCCCAACAAAAAAACGTCTCATAAGCAGACCTAGAAGTATAAACCCATGAACTTGTGAGTTTTCAAAAGTGTTGATCTAGGACGTCTTCTTCTTGCAGCACCATACTATCAGCCAAATCCTAGATTAAGAGATACTAATCACATGGATAGTCAAAGGCCCTTTGATGTCCACGCCCCTATTTTCGATTATTAAGGGCTTGAGCTACCGTACAACGCTTGACCACTCTTTTCGCTATCAACATACACAAATTAGGAGCCATGTCCAAGATATTCCTTCCTTGCAACCATCTATCCGTCCAAAACAAAGGTAGTGCCCATTACGCACTTGAGATTCGATAGCTACATTGAAGAAATCATGAGATGCATGAGGAACCTAAACGGATAGACCTTGCTAAGCAAGGGCACCATCTCATAACCAACGGATATAGAGAGCCCAACTCATATATTCCAGGTTGAAAATTGTAAGACCACCATACTCAAGAGGGTGACAAACCCTATCCCACACAACCAAGCAATTACCACCATTGGCCTTTTCCTGCTCTGATCAAAGAAAGCCCCTCCTTCTCTTATCAATGGATTTTGAAATCCACTTCGAAAGGTCCATTGCAATCATAAACCACTACTATCATATTTAAATATATGACACTGTTAATTTTATTCGGTCTTTAGTGTGAAACTTTGACTACTAGTTTTCTATTAGAATATAATGATAATATCTAACAAACTTATAATATTGTAAAAGCACTTATAACAAAATTTTGCCCACACGATATTTATATTTTTAAACTAAATATTTTGAGAGAATGGTTAAAGTTTTAGAAGTTTGACTGAATAAAATCAATAGTGTCGGACATAGTAATATGGTGATATTTTCCATGGATGAACATGATGGATTTGACTTCCAACACCATTCACAAGCGAAAGATGATCTTGTCATCTGCAAAGCAATATGGTGATATTTTCCATGGATGAACATGATGGATTCGACTTCCAACGCCATTCACAAGCAAAAGATGAGCTTGTCATCTGCATACAGGACTGATTTGTCTATTCACAGAAAGAAAGTGGTGAAATATCATGTGCAAGATCCAATGCACGAAATCAATTATTGACAACTTCATAAGTTGCTATAGCTCAGATTATACATGGAAATCCACCTGCATATAGGACTGATTTGTCCATTCATGTTCATGGGGATGGGGGGATGTCCTGTGGAAAATCCAAGACACATTATCCTCCAAGTCGCTTTAAAACAGAGATTATTATAAATACAAGTTCAACAAACATTTTCCTAGTCATTATACTGTTCTTATGTGATTAGGATTTCACGAAGAATCAAATCATCTTCATATATTCTTGCACTATTTTACTATATTTTTGCCAACACAAATTTCCATTTACTGGACGCAAAACCAAGTCCTCGTGTAGTTCTGAAGCAATCATGTAAGATCTCCTATTTCTTATTTTTAGGCCAGTGAGAAATCTTTGAAAAGTGTGCGCCTGTATGCTGGTGGCATTGCCGATAAGCTTGTAGGCAAATACAGTGGTGGCATGAACGTCGTCTCAGCATTGCGATCTCTCTGATTGGTTACCCTAAGGTAGAATTCATATCTATCAAACTCAGGGAAATTATGCATGTATAAATCATCCATTTTGAACATTCAGCAGGTAGTTTATATGGATGAACCAAGCTCAGGGTTTGACCCAGCATCAAGGAAAGACTTATGGAATGCTATCAAGTCTGCCAAGCAGGACAGGGCCATAATTGTCACAAGTACTTGTAGTCCCTTAGTTCAGTTAATCACTGCATTTCCACTCATGGAAATCTTGTGCACCACATCACATTATCACATCATACCTCCACCTATTTCCAGCGCATTCGATGGAGGCTGAAGTTCTATGTGACCAGATAGGGATAATCGCAAACGGTAGCTTGCAGTGCAGCGGGAACTCTAAAGAGGTACATCTATGTTTGTGAACTGATCATATTTTTCATATGTGGGCATTGATGTCAAATGCTAATTTGAACCCCCATTCTTGCCTTTCCAGCTGAAAGCCAAATATGGAGGCTCATATGTACTCACAGTAACAACCACGACGGGCGAGGTGGAGGAGATGAGGAGACTAATCCAGTCCATCTCCCCTACCATGAACATGGTGTACAACATCTCCGGGACGCAGAAGTTCGAGATGCCGAAGCAGGAGTTGAGGATCTATGAAGTGTTTCAGGCCATGGAGCATGCAAAGAGCAGGATGACCGTTCTTGCCTGGGGCTTGGCCGACACAACGCTGGAAGATGTCTTCATCAGAGTTGCCAGAGAGTGGCAATACATCCTCTATGACCTGATCAGTAGCCATAGAAAATCGCCTCATGGTCGGAGGAGCATAAGCTGATAATTAAGCTATGGTAATTAAGATGATGCTGAAACTTGAGACCTCATCTTCAGAAGCCAGACACAGAAGCAGGCTACTCATTCGTCCTCTTAAAACAATCATAATATTATAATGATATTATACATTATAGTCAAGAACCTGTGGCTGAGTGAACAGGATTTGACAATATATATATATATATATATATAGTTAAATTAGAACCCTACTCTATTGATTGGTATGCATAATTGCATATGTACCTACCTGACTGCTCACTTCTAGCTGGCTAGCAAGTAGTAGAGGCATTATCGTAGCACCGGTGCGTCGTTGAATTTATATATGGGCAAAGTTTTGGATCGCTGCCAGCTTCAGATCTCAGAGCTGAAAGTAGCAGGCTTGAGAGCTCCGAGCACGTACGGCCATGGGAGCAGATCGTCGGCCTCGCTTCGGGCTACGAACGGCGGCCATGGCGCTCCTCCTGCTGCCGTCGCTTCTACTCGGCGCTCTCGCCGCCGCTCCTCCTGAACGTACAGTTCACCTGATATGTTGCTCATCTCTAATGTAATTGGTTTTAAAATTATCAATAGAAATTTAAAAAGTAGTTTAAATGATTTTGTTGTCTTTCATTTATATTATGCTGGCAGATATGGGATGTTTTAATTTATGACAGTAGGAGCATTTATTTGACAAGAATAAATATGAAATAAAAGTAAAATAGCATGCATATAGAAATTATAAAACTACTCGCAATGCATTTGGAATAAAAGGAAATAGTCATATATGAATATATGCTAGCTAGGGGTAAAGGGAAAATATATTACATTAATACTTGAAACACAACTTTGTTTAAAATTTATATAATATGTTTGCATAAATTTATTTAACGTGGATGATTTTGTAGAACATGGAGGTATATATGGAGGAGGAATTGGAGGTGGAGGTGGTGGTCCCGGTGGGGTTCACAATCCACCAATCTCTTTCATGTACGGCAACCAATACATACCTACAGGCAAGTGTATTTCACTAGGAAATTTAGATACATGTAGAAAAATAGCATTTAAACCATCTCGAAACTATATCAAGAGTTATACTAGTGCTCCTCTAAAATATGAGAATTATTTTTCAAAGTATTAGCATTTTGGAAAGGATAATAAACATGGAAAGTTCTAAAACTAATTGTATTGCATTTGGAATTAGAGGAAATATTCATATATAATATCTGCTAAGGCAAAATATATGGATTCTAATATGTCAAACACAACTTCGTTTAAAAAAATCCACATAATTGCTTTGTAGAGCATGGAGTTAGATATGGTGGTGGTAATGGCGGGGCTCACAATCCTTCAATCTCTTTCACGCACCATAACAAATATATGCCTACACGTAAGTGCATTCCATTATAAATTCAGCTCCATGTAGAAAAAGAACAGCCTTTTAATCATCTTTTATTTCCAGTACAACCTTTAAATATTAACCATCTTAAAAATAAATCAAGAGGGTTACTACTATTTATAACTCATTTCTTTAAATGCGAAATATGCATAACTCAATTGGTTAGGCTACTTATAGTGGAAACTATTCATCCATGTTCAAATCTTAGATTTTAGATGGATGTTCGTATTTACGACTAATTATTTTTTAGTGGTAAGTGACGTATAAAAAAATAAGATGCTTATAGAGACTTCATCAATATTGACTGTTCTAGTCTTTAGGTATTTAAGGTTTAGGTATTTACAGGGGTAGGGTATGCATGTATATTTATATGATTAAGTGTACACGTAATATGAATGTAATGTTTCGAAAAAAAATCATTTCTCTAAATATTATAGAAATTTTGCAAGGTTATAAATGTTACCATGTCTAAACTATTTTTAAACTATTTTTAAGGATGATAAAAAAAACTCGCAAAAGCATGGTAGACGAAATGCTCCGTTTGTACACACAAAATTATTCATAAATAGTATTCCTTCAATTATTTTCAAAATCATAGCAGTATTTTTTTTCTAAACTGAATTGCTTTTGCTTCCATAGGTCGACGTGGAATGTATCCTTGGTCAGGCCGCAGGACAAACCAGGTCAAGCTACACGAGACGGGCGAATAACTTATCATTGAAACAAAAGATATGTGGTGGCATATATATAACTAGAAATTCATTCCCAAAAGTTCCATGTAAATTTTCTTCAAATGTATCCAAAGCTATAAAGATGAACTGTCTGCTCATACAAATAAAATTATTTGGAATTAGAAAAGCACTGGTGGTGTAGAAGAATCAAACCCTGTTGCTTACCAATATCATACAAGCCAATGTGTTTTTTAATTGAGTTTTAGTGAGGCCAGGAGCCGTTTATTCGAGGCCGTATTAAAGCGCACATTCATGGGTATGTGCATCTCTTTCTTAAATAAAAAAAATGTTTAGAATTTACATAACATAGGGTAGGAAGATAAATTGTTTTTCTTTACTTACTTTTGTCTCTCTTTCTTTTAAGAGGTGTGGGAGAATGCGGTGCGTGAGGAGAGGATAGACGACGGTGGTTTTAAGGAGTAGAGATATTTTTAGAGGAAAAAACTTACTAATGGAAAGCTAAGAGGAGGAGGACTACATCTATGAGAATGGCCTGCCCACAGGTCCAACATCAACCAGGCCCAACCCAACCTTGTTTTCTCACCGTCCCTTTCTTTTCTCCAACTCCCCGACGGGCGTCTCTAGTCTGTCGATGCCGCGCTGCCGCTGAAGACGAGACCCATGGGCGCGCGTCCGCGCGAAGAATAGCCGAAGATGGCGGGACTGACAGGTCGGCGCCGTCTTGCGAGCTCGGCGTGCTACTGCTCTCTGACTTTGCGTATGCTTGGGAGCTCAATTTCGTGCGTGGACTCTGCACGCGCGTGGCGTGTTCGTGGAAATGCCTCTGAGAGTAGCACGCGGTACGCACGCACGCACTTGAGCGCAACGCATATCCTCATGCCTGTCTGTGCTGAGTTGTGCTGCTGACCAACTATGTGGAATTGTAACACCATCTTGTTGTGCTGCCACTTCCAGCCATACCGTTGGTGGCCAACTGAGCGAGCAGGATCTGACTACAGTTACAACTTACACCGTACCGTTGGTGGCCGGCATTCACTTCTCGACTCTACCGCTAAATTTAGCTCTCCAAACTGCACAATGCTGTTCATCTACCCCCTAAAGTGGTATACACTCTGGATGATTTTGCATGTATGTCATCATATTGTAGATTTTATTTTTAAAAAATTTAAAAACATACTTCTACTTTCAAAATTTACATAAATATTTCTCTTGCTCTTTAGAAGTTTTTTTTTTAAAAAAACTGCCTTCTAGAGGTGGTAAGTGTGACATGGCAGCCAAAAATTTTATATTTAGGTCTTTCTGTCCTTCTAGAGAGCGAGAAGGGCTTTAATGCGGTTGGTAGGTACATTGTGCTTCTATAATTTGTAAACATATTATATGAAGTTAGAATTTATATAAAAAAATTGTAGAGCTCTACGAATAGTTGATAATTTTTTATTTAAAATCATTTAGATGTACAAATATTCATTATAAATTCTTAAATATGTTTTTACAAAACCTCATCTATGTTTAAAATGAAATCTGACGGAGAAAAGTTATAGTCTAGCGAATTTGAGATATCTATTATTGAAGAGTTGAGTTTCTTACTTAGTCTTGAAATGAAGCAAATTAAGAATGGGACTTTCATGAGCCTAACCAAGTATAGCAAGGATCTACTCAAGAGGTTTGGCATAGAGGATACAAAGCCCATCAAGAGCCTCATGATAACAAATGACTGCCTTAGACCTTAATGAGAGAGGTAAACTGATAAATTTAAAGTTATATAAATTCATAATAGTGAGTTTATTTTATCTTATCGTATCTAGGACGGATATCATTTTTAGTGTTCGTATATATGCACATTTTCATGTAGCTCTTAAAAAATGATATTTTGTGGTTGTGAAAAAAATTCTAAGGTATTTAAAGCATTTATCTAACATAGCCTTGTGGTACCTAAAATGTGAAAATTCAACCTTGTGGAATATTCCGACTCAGGTTATACCGGTTGTAAAGTGGATAGAAAGAACACTTCTGTAGTTATCAAATTCTTGATAGATCTCTTATGCCATGGTCATCCAAGAATAAAACTCCATAGTTCTCTATACCGCCGAGGCGGAATATGTTTCAACGAGTAGTTGTTGTGCTCCATTGCTATGGATGAGACAAATCAAGTTGGATTATAGCATATAATTCTCCAAAACTCCACTCCTATGTAACAATGATAGTGCCATCAAAATAGCCAGCAACCCAGCCTAACACTTAAGAACCAAACATACTGACATTTGTTACTAACCATGTTGTAAAGAGTGATATGGTCATAAGCCACATAAGAACCAAAGACTAACTAGCTGACATTTTTAACAAATATGAGGAATGAGTTAAATGTCAAAGATTTCTTTAATTTTGCTTGATCTCGTGCATCATGGTTGCCTCATTTGTATTTGTCTCATGGCTCTTTAATGGTTTCCCTTTGGATTTCTAGTTTTTGACCTTTCTTTGCAGAAAAAAAGGGTAAACACATTAAGGGGAGAATATTATACCTCTCATATGTGCGCTACAACTCGTAAGAATCGGAATATAGCAATCAAAGTACTAGAAGTGATTTCAAAAGTTTTAGTTTGACCAAACGTCAAATATTTGAGAAAAATGATATTTGTTCTAATTTATTACTTGGAAAAGGTTTCAAAAGGCTTTTAATATGTTTTTCAAGCTTGAAATGGAAAGAAAAGCTAAATCTAGATGAAGATGCTCTTTTGACCAAAATTTGAAGTTTCTAGAATATTGTTTTGAGGTAAATGAATTTCCTCTCTAGATTGTTTTCTAAAAGTGTTTTTTAACCTAAGCCCAAAATGAGTTAGATAGAATTGGTCATTTCACATATTTTTGGTTTTTGAGCCTTTTCCAAAGCACCTCTATCAAAAGAATTTTGATCTATAATCTCACAAAAAGTCCTAACTAGACCATATATGGTCTATTACAATTATTCATATGTATCTCAAATATATAAAAAATTGTCAATGTTGCAACTAATACATTCATATGGCACTTTGGTGTCATCTCAAAATGCCCCCAATCTCTCTTGTGTTCTTCTTGACTTTTTGTTGGTGTGCTGCCTAGGGGCTGGCGGTCTAACCGATGGGCCATAGGTTTTTAGTCTATAGTGGGCAAGCCAGTCAGACCGGATGTTATATAGTGGTCAAACTGGCCTTGGTTGGGCGGCCCGATCGGCAGGATAGCTGTGGTCAAATTGGCCTTTATGGGGTAGTGGCCCACATAAGGTGATCCTGCCGGTTTCTCTCTTGCCTCCATCCCTTTTCTACTCCAACCCAACCAAAAGTCCCTCTCCATCACCCAAAAACTCTCCTCTCATATCCCCATCGATTCCTCCTGGTTTGACCATAGGGTCTTCTCTGGTTGGATCATAAGTGATTCTTCTCTACTTCCTCTCTCTATTCCATGGATTATTTGTTCTTGAGATTGATCTCTTGATCCATGGCATGGAACCCTAGGTAGAGGAAGTGGTTCTGGTTGAATCGCACCAATTAGAGGGTAGTTCTTGCTGTGGTTCAACTCTTTCCTTTCCGGTAATCACTCTCCCTATTTTGCTTATCTCTTGATCAATTTTGTGTTTCTAAGGATAGAGTTAGGGTTGCATGTTTACCTTTCTAGTGCTTTTGTACCCTTGTATCTCTAAGATCCTCTAAAAGTATAGTTTCTTCTCCTGCAACCTTATTTAAAATCTTGCGCTAGTGCCCCTTTGTGTAGATGTATTCATATCCCTCTTTATAAGTGGTGGTTTGACCGATGACTGCTCTACAATCTGACTGACCCTAGTCTGGTCGACATATGGTAAATGGTCTGACCACCCCTAACAAAGAAAATTGGGCCCTTTATATCTGCACTTGTTGTCACTAGCTCGTGCTAATCCTTGGCTCCTTGTTGTTAGTCATGGCTCATCCTGAAAGGTACATTCATGGGTGATGTGCACTGACACTTGCTGAACGGTGCTTCAAACAATGGCGTGATGAAGAGGAGAAAAATGAAGAACAAGAGGAACAAGATAGTGAAGATGAGCATGCTAGAAGTGAGGAAGTTGAAGAGGAAGGAAATAACAGGGCTAGAAGAAGAAGATGATGAAGAGGAAGATGAGATTGAGTTGGATGACTCGATTCATTTTGTCATCGACAAAAATAATCTAACTCACTATATGGTTGTGAGGCATCACAATCAGTTCACAAGGGCTAGAGACACCATAGATCACAAGTTCCGCACCAAGTTTCATAAAGAGGTATTTGAGAAAGTCTACTCAAATAAGAAGTTTGCTTATCAAAATTGACTTTCTTGGATAGATGTGAATGTGGTGACTGAATTTGAAGGAGTCCAAGAACTATTCAGGGATGTGGGCATTGACAAGTTTGTGACTACCAAACAATACTATGATAGTGAGCTCATCAAGCAATTTTGTGCTACAATTTTGATCTCCGATGATTTTGAACAAATCAAATGAATGTCCCAAGAGATTGAGTGCATCACCAGTAAGAGAAGCCTTTTTGATCTTTTGGATGCCCGCTATGCGAGAGGGGCTAAGTTGCATGATGATTTTGCTCACAATCCACTTCACATTAGCTCTCAAACTCAATACTACGACCCAGGGCTGAATGCACTATTGGCAAAGTGGCCAAATTGCTTCCCATACCAATTATGGTAAATTGAATAACAAGGGCCACTATTCTTCCTAGGTGTGGCAACAATGAAGACATCTGTGGTGTAGCTTGGTATGTGATTGATGCCATCATACAAGGGACAATATTTGATGTGATTGATCTTATCTTTAGAGAAATGGCTAGCTCAAAGGGGTCTTTAACTCAAGGTGCATATTATGCCCCTTAAATCATGAAACTCATAGTCTGTAAGATTGGATTAAGTAGAAAGGACTCTTACTCCTCACAAGAAGTATGTGCCATGTCTCCCTCTTACTATACTTAGAACTTCACACACATAGCAATATTAGTTTGAGGAATGACAAACCTCGAGAGTAGCCCATGAGCAACACATTGATGCTTCCCAAGAATTCTCAAGCTACTTCACTCCTCCTTATGCTTATTTTGGGATGCAACCGATGGAGTACTTTAATCCGGTCATGGGAGCCCTTAATGCTCTAAATGAGAACTTTTATAGATTGAATAGTGGGTTTAAGGGATATCTAAAAAATGAAGGGTTTGCTGGATGACTTTGGCAGCTTCAACTCCTCGGTGGAAAGGTTGGATGGCCGTCTTTGGCGAGCACACATATCTTAGTCTATCAACGCCGCCGCCACATGATCGCTCCACCGCCTTCTTCCCCTCCTCCTAAAGATTGAAGACATTTTTGGTTCTTGATGCCAAAACGGGATGAAGAAGAAGTGATTTATCTTTAGTGCCTTTTGTTTTTTCGAGAGAGGGGGCACTAGTACTAGTTGAGGTTAGTTCTTATATCTATTTGGTTAATTAAGTTGGTGGGGCTATATTATGTATGTGATAGGCTTGGGCTATATCTATATTATTGTTTTCTTTGTGTGCTTATTTGAACCTCTTGAAGTTTATTCGGTCCCTTTGTGGTGTGCTTGTAATAGGCTAGTTGAACTATTATTCATATGGTTTGGATGTTTTATGGATATTATTATGTGATCTTATTAGTTCGCTTTAATGGATGGTTGTTGCTTAATTTGATTCTTTGTAACCATCTTTTGCTTGTGGATTAAAATTATGAGCTCTCATTAGATATTCTATACTTGTGCTTAATTTTGAAGAAGTGCCAAATATATTGTAAACTCCTCCTATTGTTATCTTTTGACCCTTGTGTTTGATATGCACTTGTTTAGGGGAGCCTATCCTATATTTTTGCATTTTATAGTAAATTTCATTTATATTTATCTTATATATGTGGTGTTTGTCATTAATTACCAAAAGGAGGAAATTGAAGCATCTAGACCCTGTTGTTAATTTTGATAATTAATGATAAACATTAATTGTATATTAACTATTTTATTGGAGTGCTAGATTTGAGTTAGGTCCACATGGTGAGTATGCCAAGAATGTTCATCAAGGATTAAAATTGATGTTACATGAGGTAAAGGTTAAAAATCTAGCATTTTACTTTTTAACGATCGAGGCATTGGACAATCAATTTGCTAGGTTTTAATTCTAGTTTTGCCGTACAATCAAGAGGGTGGTAATCTTGGTGTAGAGGTGATCATTATGCCATATTAGAGTATATGCATGAGGGTGTATGGTCTTGGTTACATATATTTCTCCGTACTGCTCGCTAGGTCACCATTCTTTGCCTTCGATCTTTTGGTGTTTGACCTATATGCTTCTCAACCAGGAAATGCTTTGCACCGAGCATCCGATTTCGGATCTTGAGAGAAAAATTAAGCGCCCACACCCTTCTGTCTATGAGACGCCTGTTCACCGCTCTCTCCGTGCCCAGCCTGCATGCATGCCGCTGCCCTCTCTCCGCGCGTGAAGCCTGCACCTCTCTCTATGCACATGCATGCGTGCAAATCTGTCAGCAAGCTTCAAATGGTTTTTTAAACTATTTAATCCATATATAATCTATTATATCCTTATATTCATTACAATTAAATCTTTATAATAAAATCCTAGTTAATTATATCCCGTTGAAAGAAAAATACAAGTCTTATTCGTTAAAATTTGATATTTTACATATGAGAGCAAAATATTTTAACAATCATTCTACTATGTTTCACGTAGCTTTCAAATATTTTAATGAACTAGTGCATCTTTTTTGTTAATATGATCTTAGAAGCTCATGTGGGCCAAACCTGACGACAGTCACGCCAACCTCCCTCATAGGCCTAGCATGTCGTCGAGCAATAGTGGTCATAACTTTCCACCAGTGAACATTAGGGTCGTTGGAAGATAAGCAGTCGTGCCTAACTTTAGTTTCTTCTAGATTTAAGGTGAGAAAGACCGACTTGATGTGACACTACGTCGTTAAAGAAAAGGTTAGGCTGGCAACCACAAGCTAGCACAATGGATTGGACACGACTTAACTAGGTCTTGTGCTCTCCACCGTAATGTGATAGTCATCATGACAATGTTGTATAAGAGATGTATCTAGTCATATATAGCATGTGTGGAAAGAGGGCTAAATTAAATCAGTGTGAATAAAGAGGGATAACTGGCAACAAATAATTTTATTTTATTGGAGTCTTAAACTTAAGGTTACATTTGTAGATTGTAATTTTTTCCTTTTTGGTATTATGGGGTTTAAAAGTCACGTTTTTATGACAAGCACTCATCTTAGGTTTGTCCAAGCTAAAAAAATCGTGGCGTGCTCAACCTTGAGCTCTGAGTTGCCAAAACCATTGAGACATCGCCTCAAGGATGATCCACTGTCCGGTGACCCTAGTGGCTGCCTGGGCGCTCAGTCTTGTCAGTCGGATGCGTGATGAAATTTGAATAGTTTTTTTTATAAATTATAAGCAAAATTTTCATAGCAAATATTTCATATAATAAGATTTGCTCAGACTCTAAACTTTTCTAGTTCTGCCATTGCATCGTCTTACTCCGGCCTCTTTCCAATCCTTTTTTGCTTTCGGGATGTTTGCCCAACTTTTTGTCTAACTTTTATTTCTCTTTTCCACTAGTGGCAGATTTACCGCCTGATATCGGTCAGAATTGATAGCATGTCTACGGAAATAACACTTGGGCGGTCAGCAATCAACCATATTTACCAATCTAACAATTTTAGAAAAATCAAATTCTATATGGTTAGAAACGGTAGCATGACTTTGCTAAAGCAGCCATCTATGATGGGACTGACCCCACATCTCTATCGGGTTTGATTCTTGTTATATATAAATGATCGCAGATGACTTTACGTTACCTCTTACGGGTGTACGTTTGTCAGAGGTAATGTTAATGATAGGTACAAAAGAAAGAAACCGTTATAAGTATTGTTACCTATGACGAACTGGTATATATAATTGTTAGAAATGACATACTGATGAGCTAATTTTACACCCATCACAGATAAAATTCTCTATTGGATTTTTATTATAGCCATTATTGGTATGGGTTATCTGTGATAGATTTATGTTAAATCCAATAGTGATGTGGTGAACATAAAAAAAATAAATTATTTTTTGGCTAGCTTTAAAAATTAATAGCCATATCCAAATATTCTTAGCAACTAGTTATTACATATAATTAATCATAAACGATACATATTGATATATACATATGTATACAAACTTATAATGACATATATTTAAAATCTACTTTCGTAGACATATAGTGATGTTGTTTGATATCTAGAGCCAAAAACCTAGAAAAAATGTACTTAGCATCAATTTTCTTGTCCATATGAACTCTTACAAAATATGACATATAATATTATAAAATTATAAATAATATTGTTGAGTATCATAGTAACGGCATATTTGAAGCATCTATTTTCTAAACTTAGCTAGAATGCTATGAAAAAAATAACAGAATATTAGGTGAACAATTTTCCTAGCTTTGTTACTCAATTAGTACATGCACTAATCCGACCAACCAGCTGGTGACTCCGCTCACCCAGCAATATAAATTCTTGGTAGTACGTAACCCTATTGTAAAGTAAGTTAAGGGGACAATTTAGCAACAATACAGAATATATGTATAGAAATAGACATAATTATTAATTTGTAATATAAGATGCAATATTATTTGTGTCTTATAACTCTCAATTAAAAAAAGAATATTTTATGGAGCCAAACACATTCTCAATGTCTACTTTAGACAAAACATTCCTTTTCAACTAATGATTTCTTAGAGGATGAAGCCGGTGATTTGTCCTGTAATCTACGCTTGGTCGATCGACTGAAAGTTCCATCTCTTCATCTATACACATAGACAATAGTTAGTTTGTGACTACAGATACTATCGGCAAGTACAAACGAGATGTGCTTTTAGGCACAAACCTTGAGATCTAAGTCAATCATCTGTTTCATCAAGGTAACCATATTGTGGTACCCGTGGAAATCACACTAATCTCCAACCTGTTGCGCGCATTTGAACTCCATGTTATGATGGAGGGATTCATTGTTGTCTTTATGTTTGCCTCCATTCCTAATATGCAATGCCCACATGACATCTATTGCATACGGAAGAGGTGAGAACTCACATATATCATGAAGGTTGGAGTTAAGTTAGTAAACTCTATTTTATTTTGATACTATGATGAGAAGAATCCAATGGCTCTTGTGCAATAAACGTGTAGACGTGTTAAGTTTGAGTTTTATAAATTATACTATGAAAAACTAAAAGCGATAAACCTTAAATATGAAGTCCCTTACTGTTGATTGTGCACTACCATTATATAATCCTTATCTTAATGGATCCACATGTAATGGTTGAAGTAGTTGACGACCTTATCTAACTATGTATTCAAGTTGATCTCATTGAACATTGATGGATCAAGAAAACCAACCCTGTTAGTAGACCTTATCTAACTATGCATTAACGTACATATATTATTGACAAATATCATTACAGAAGTACTTAGGATAACAAATAGAGACATGTTAATTTACAAGGAGTAACATTTCAAGAGACCGGTGTCCACCACTTTCACCCTATACAGATTGAAGAGATCTTTGAAGCCGATGATAATAAACACTAGGACTGAAAGAAACAATTCTTGATCACGATGTCCAATGATTGAGGACTACCTTTGCTTTCTTTTCAAGTTGTTAACTTCCATGTAGTATCTATGTAGTTCTTAGCAAGAAGTACTCATTTTTTTAAAAGCAAGGTCCTCTAGCAAGGGCATGCCTAACACGAACTGACTAGACTATAAACATTGCATGACCTTTTTAAAGTAGGGTCCTCCAGCAAGGACATGCCTAACACAAACTGACTGGATTGTAAACATTATGGGATCCACGATGGCTTCTCCTTGCCCTTCCTCTTTCCCTTGTCCTAACATTCTAGGTTCTCTTGTGTGAAGGGGAAATATCAGACTTGGAAGAGATCTTTATTAGAGTGATGGTATCGAGTATGTAGTCTCACTCCATAACATCAGCTGGTTCTATCATAGTGGGGCCACAAGGAATCTCTATCACCGATTGATTGTGTTGACGTGGAGAAGACTAATTGTCTAGCCAAGATAGATGGGTAGTTATCTTGACTACTATATCTATCTTCGGTCATTATATGAATGTTTTTTTGTAGCCCTAAGAGTCAAAATATCATTGTTTAGCAGTATTGGTAATGGATATCCCATCAAATTATTCTTGACTTGGTCGATATTCACTTTAGCATAGCTAGCGGCCAAGTCTGCACCGTTAACATTTTGTATTGTTGATAGTGTATGAAGCATGCCCTCGGTAGCATCGACACAAAACGTCAAAGTGACCCTAACTTGTAGGATGCAACTAGTTACATTCTACGTGGTGACTATCATATGTAAACATACATGAGTGTGAAACATGATTGAAGCCAAGTAATAATGATTGTTTACATCTAAGACGTACCTCTATATGGTTGATTGCGCACGAAGGAGCAACCAAGTCGTTTGCCAACCCTGTGAACGCACATCTACTCCATCGTTGCGGCTAGCTAATGTCAACATGACTCTGAGCAGGAACATGGGTTTCTACAACTATGACCGCTCGACCCATCTGCATCTCTAGCCTCAGTCGTGCCACCTCTTGCTGAAGTTTGGCATCAAATTCCTTGCCTAGTTTGTTCTTCTCCTCCTCCTTTAGCTGCTCCTTGAGGATGACCTCTTTGTCAACTTTCAAGAGGCAACGATTCTTGTTTTGAGCACGGTGCTATGATAACCCATACTTCCAAGGTACTTCTATCTCTATATCTCTGGTCTGCCCAGAATGTTCTGGGTTTAACAACGCTAGCATGAGGACGTCATCGTCATACCGACATGGGGGTGACTAAACCTCATTTTGTGAAGTTTACTTGGACAATTTCATCTATAACGAAAATTTCAACGAATGGAAAAAACATGTAAGGTAAATAAAGTGGAAAGGTCGTGCAAGATTGAAGGGGTACTCATAAGCCTTTGGTATATCAATATGTCTGATGAGTTAGGACAAGAGATGGTGCCATCTAGGTTGATCTTCACCTGTGCTCGAGCCCAATTTTTAGCTTGTACCTTCAAGATGTTACTAAACAGAACCAAGATATTAGCTACAACTGTGGCTGCATCCTCTTTAGCCTAGAACTTTTCTTTCCCAATATACCCTGACATCCCCAATCGATGTGGGTACTCATTCCAAGCTTACAACTGATGGTGCACATTGCTCTTTTTCGTAAACTCTATAGAAGACTTATGAGCACATAACCCCTCCCATACTCCCTTAGTTTTCTGAGGGTACTTAGCACATGGGGAAAGGTTGTCCGGTGGAACAACATACTCTATGATGAGCTTGGACTTGAAGTTCTTATAAGCTTTACCCTTCTTTGAGAGTGCGCGTCTCTTCAGCCTTTGCTTTGCCTTATTTGGATAATCAAATTTTTCCTTCAATAGTTACCAAGCTATTTACTTCTCTCTTTTGGGGACGTGTTTGATGTCTTTATGAAGGATGCAAAAGTACCTTTTTGCCACTATGCCATAGTTGTTCCCAAATGAGCCGATGACACTTCATGGCTTCATTGGTCTACCAAAATCATCAACCTCTGTAATTGTCTGCCTATGCTTAAGCAGCTCATTATGAGACCTAGGGTTACGACTCGAGGTCAGACCACTAGTTTCAGCTGGCGTTGAAGTCTCTTCGTTATCGGACATTATGGCTTCAAACTTAATTACGGTAAACTAATAAACACTCTCAATTAGGGTAGTAGGTTACACATTGTGAACTCTACAAATCTCAAGAGTATGCAATTGACATTATAAAAAAAAAGAGTACATTACCAAAATAGGCAAGTACCTAATAATGTATAGGTGGTATAGTTGCAAACAATAGAAACAGAACAATTATGGGATAAATAATTGGTGGTGTACGGTGAGGGTGTACGCACAAAGTACATTACCCATTGTTTCTTACATCTCTATCGCATAATATGTTTGGTTTATTGGTTTGACAAATAATTTCATGCCTTTGTGAGACTTATGCAATCACTCTCAATATGGTCATTCGAACATTCAACTCAAGTTGAATAATATGCCTGCTTTTGGTTTTAATGATAAGACACAACTTGTATTATCATGGTTCATAAAGTTGAACTCTAATATATAATCCAATTAATTTTCTATTACAACAAAACACTTTATAAAACAAAAATATTGCTGCATTTAATTTGTCCATATCAATTTGTATATAATGTTAGACTAATAGCAAATAAAACATAAAAAACAATGCTATATTTCCTGAAAAAAGTATATATACATATTACCGGTGCACAGGAGATCAAGGAGGCTGGTGGCAGGAGCTCGTTGACACGCGGGGAGCTCAGGGCGGCCGACACATAGGAGTTTGGGAAGGTCGGTGATAGGAGCTTGTGGACGTGTAAGGAGCTCGAAGAGGCTGACGATGGGATTGGGGAGGCACGGGGAGCTTAGGGAGGCTGACAATGGGGTCATAGATGTGAGAAGAGCTCGTTAGATGACGACATGGGATATGCTTGATTGTAGTGACTTTGGATTAAAATCCTAAGACATAGCAGTTAACTTCCCTATGACAGGCCTAGAAGAGAAACCCATCACATGCAAGATACCTATGACGGATCGGTTTGAAAAACCCGTCATCGTAGGTAAGTTACCTAGGACAGATGTACAAATAAAACTCATCACAGATAACTTACTAGTTTTCACTATAGGCTTGTCATAGGTAAGTGACTGTTAGGACTTAGAGTTTCAACTCATAAGTTAATTTTTTTCTTGTTAGATCCTTTGTAGTTAGTGTGTTGTCATAAATTTATTGTTACATTTCTACATAAGGGCGAAATATACATATTTTACGAGGGGTACATTAAACCAAAAAACTATAAATTCTTTATTTCAGTGAAAATAAGCATGTTATTCTCAATCAAACTAAAGTTAACTTTGTAGTACTCAATCAAACTTCATATACAAACATTGACATACATACATAGCATAAACAAATATTAGTACTTCTAATATGCTTATATTACATAAGGTTGTTGGGTGCAGTTCCTTCTGTATTTTCATGGCTTCCATATCTTATTGTGAATTTAGTGTGTCCTTCATCTTTCCTGAGATATTAAGCAGTAACCTGATAAGATTCTCATAAATATTCTTCTCTATGTACATCAAATCAATAAAATGGCGTACCTCCATATATTTTTAATATGGTAGCTGTCAAAATTTTGATTTCTTCTTCTACATGCTATTAAACTTTGAATTAGTGGCCTTCTTTTTCTTTCCTAAATCATTATGGATGTTCCTCAATAGGGCATATACTTCTCTTCTAGTTAAAGCCAGTGGTGCACTGCCCTTTTCCTTATTGTCGTTAAAATATTTTCTTATTTTTCTATATGGGTGATGCAGTGGAAGAAACCTTCTATGGACCATGTACACTATCTTGCATAAGTTTCTCATCCACATGTTATGTGTTTTATCCATACAATCCAAATAAGCTTTATTTCCTTTTATGGTCTAGCCAGAAAGATTAACAAGTGGATGATAATCGTTAATAGTGCATAATAACAAGACATGAATCCTAAAGTTCTTCCATTTGTAAAAATTATATGTCTAAGACTCCTCATGCCATAGTATTTTCAAATCATCGATTAAAAGCTTTAAGTACACATCAATATCATTATCAGGCTGTCTCGACCCTTGAACTAGCATGAAAAGCATAATATATATTTTTTAAGCACAAACAAGATGGTAGGTTAAAATTCATGAGAAGTACCACCCAAGTGCTATAATGACTATGTAGGTCACCAAAAGAATTCATGTCATCTATACTTAGGCCAAACCTTTTGTTCCTTAAATCTTCCACAAATTCGGGCTAATCCCTATCAGTGGTCCTTCACTGTGCTGAATCAGTCAGATGCCTAAGCATTTTGTCCTCCTTCCTATAAATAGCATGCCAACGAATCAACTTAACTTACCTCAGATTGGCGAACATTCACTTTATGCAATCAGCAATAGGGAGATACCAAACAATCTTTGAGGGATTGTACTTCTTGGACTTTCTCCCTTGAAGAATACTCTTGTTTTGCTTGTATCAAAAAGATTTGCATTTTGGACACACATCTAAGTGGGCATATTCTTTATAGAATAAGATGCAATCATTTCGACACGCGTGAATTCTTCCAACCTCTAACCCCAATGGACATAGCACTTGCTTTGCTTCATATTTCGTCTTCGGCATTTAGTTCTGCAAGGGTAGCAAATCTTTCAGAAAATCAAGCAGATTCATAAAACTTTTATCTAACCAATCATTACTTGCATTTAGATTCGTTAGACCGAGGACAATAGATAGCTTTGTGTGCTTCTACTTATATCTAGGATATATAATTGTCTTTGAATCATTCACCAATGTAAAGAATTTCTCATAATCACTCTTGTTGTACGATTACTTCTCAACATTACGAAACATCTCGAAAAGATTAGGATTGACAACAACAATATCAACTCCTAGCGGACAAGAGATGAACATGTCATCTCCATCTTTTTATTACTCATTGTGCTTATCGTCCCCTTCATCATCAATATTTGATGGCTCTTGCTCACCATTGTTACTTCAGCAATTATAATTCTTCATGAAACCTTTTCGTATCAGATGAGACTGTAACTGCACTCTGTATGCAAATAGCTTCTTATTTTTTTGCATTCTACATATGGACAAGCCACATATTCATTACTCCTCTTTCTCTTATCATCCTCCGCAGCATTCAAGAATTCAATAACTCTATTTTTGTACTCCTGTCTTAAGCGGTTAGTACTGTACATCCAACTACAATCTATCTGGAGTAATTGAAAAACAAACAATAAATTTAGTTACACCGATATAGATTATATTTGAATAATAGCTAGATTTCATATCATTTTTTTACCCTTAACACAAATTTATGATAAAGAATCACCCCCTTGCTTTCCCTGAATTATATACTACGTGTGCTAAGTTATCTGGTGGGTTATGAAATCATATATATGTTAGATATGCTCGCTCATCTCAGACAGATGTCATCATAAGTCCGTCTCAGGTTTAAACTCGTACCTATGATGGGCTCTTAACAGAGTCTCATCACGCGTAACTACGTGTGACGAGCTAACTTCTAGAACCGTAACAAGTATCATACGCTCATTTTTGACGAAGAGAAAATTCTGTTAGAAATAACACTATCCATAACGAATTATTGGAGTCTGTTACAGGTAGCCCATCTCAAAAGAGATGATCTGCCATAGTGGACACTCGATTGGGAATTTCTATGACTATTTTCGTGCCCGGTGACTTCGAGCACCCACCCGAGCTCCTCTGATGGATACAAAATAAAATTTAAATATTTTTTATAACAAATGCTTGATATAGTAAGATTTACTTGTACACAAAACACTTTTCAAGATCCGCCGCTCCTTTGCACATTGCTGAGAAATTCCTAATCGGCCACTTTTGTCCTTCAAATACGTTGAAACTTTACGAATGGAAAAAAAGTACCAGCTTATTAATAGTCTACTGTTTGGACCGAGGACCTTTGACCTAGCATAGGTGCGTCCAAAACTGTCGTCCACATCATGCATGCACACATGGCTAGGACCTTCAACTTCATGGCTCCTCTATATATATATTGGCAGAAACTCGATCGAATCAGCAATTCAGGATCGAAATAATAATATCAACTGTGCGTGAGTGCCACCAGTTTAATCAAGAGGCTGGTCGATCATATCGCAATGAGCGCCGCTCGCCGGGATGGTCCCCAGCTGCAAGCAGTCCTCCTAGTGACGTTATTGCTCGTGCTGCTGCAGCGCTCCGCCGCCGCTCGTACTTACGGCGGCGATGCGCCGTCGACCGGTGAGCTTTTATCTAATCACGTGCTAAAGCTAGCTTACACACAGTTAATTACAGTCTGAATGTTTATGTGTTCTAGTAACTTATAGCCTGTAAATTTGAGCCGCAAATGCGACATACCTAGCTAGAAAGATATACATAGAATTTTCTGTGCTTGATTAATCCTAATAATTGATTCCTTGTTCATGATATATGGCAGTGAATAATTTTGGCGAGCATGAGCTGGCAGCACTATCTGGCAGGGTGCAACAAGAAGCCTACGAAGACGGGTTAGTTACCGGCGAATTGACAGGACCTCTTCGAGCAATAACCATGCCTATGCCTCCAAGCAGAAAATTACGGGTGTCGTCGCCATCTAACGCCCGTAAGTTCATATTGCAAATCTCCCGCAGTTAATTAACTAGTTTTTTTATTTTTGTTATATGGAAGACCCACACCATCATGCACCCATATATACTGCCTACCTACGATTGCATTCATCCTAACCCACACTAAAGAAATGGAGGCCGATAAATGATTAGTCTAATTGTGACTACATAAAATTCTGACCGAAAGCAGGTGCATGAGTATATGTAATCGTGGGCAATAGAATTGAAATGTAAATAGAAAGGTACCAAATGTGCTCCCAGGCAACAGTTAATTTAATTATTAGTTATGGTACACTGTTGAAAATGTTAGAATACGGACAATTAATGACTATGCCATGTTTGCTTCATGATTTTGCCAAATACTAAGATGAATACAAATAGCTCAAGAATGGGGATAACTGCAAATAATACTCCATTCATCCTTTGCTCAAAAATTTATTCCAAAACAAACTCTACTTACTTATTTTAACCAATTATAACAATCTTTAATTTAACCTATTTCATACTTTTTCATCTCAACCAATCATAATTATTCCTTATTAAATTTTATCTTAATCATTAGTCTTTGTAAAAAACTATAAAATTAATATAAACACTTAAGTATGAGTTGCTAGAAGAAAAAAGTGCTTATTTATTAAAAAGTTCATTTTACATGCACATATAAGCTTTTCGTACACTCTATGAAGCTTTTCGTACACTATGCATATCTTTTTTACGATCTATGCATATCAACTAATAAATGTCATCAAAAATTCTAAAAGAAATTATGCATTTACTTATAATAGTATTGATGTGAGTTTCAAAAGTGAAAGTTTAAAAATCAACTGTAAACTTCAAAAGTGGATATTATATATATTCATGCAGTTTAGATACCGTGCACTTTTCAAGCTTGACCTGAATTTAAGCTGGTTCAATTGATGTGGCACTGACATGGCATTGTTGTGTGTTGTAAGCTCAAAAATAATTTTGAATTTTAATTAGCAAATGAAATCATGAAATTCATGAAACATTTCACTTCCTCAATACGGTATCTACAGACCAGATAGATTTTGTACGAGTTAAACACATAAATTTGCCGGCAGAAAACAATTTTATAATCTATATAAAATCATTTTTTCTTCTTGGAATCTGTCTTGTAACAGGCCGATTATTATTTAAGTTCTAAACAAAAATAAAAATATTCCTTGTTTGTCCTAAATTTAGTTGATCTTTTTGTGTCGTTCCATCTCTTGGTCGGCAGTCACTTATCTAAACTTCAGTCTTGATATCTTTCCACCATTAAAAATCACCCTGGTTTAACGCAAGCAACCAAAAGCAAATGATTTTATAGTTGAGGGACTAAAACAGAAGGAAAACCATAGTTGAGGACTAAAAGTAGACTTTTCTCTATGTATTATACGGAGAATTAATATATAATCAAAACTAGTATATATATATATATGTAGCATTTACTATATATATATACAACTTGTTGATAGATGAAGATCGACGAAGTGTACAGTACAAATTAAAGGTCGTAAAACAGATGCTATAATAGCTACTAAACATGTTTTTCATACCACCGAAACCCCCTTTTCAGACCGCTCGGCACCTTAGCTCTAACTAAAGTCCTGTGGCGGCTAAGCATGCTCCACCGCTAACTAAAGGCCTGTGGCGGTTGAGCCGACCACCTGTAAATAAGCTCTTTTCACACGCAGCTACCTATGAAAATCTGAATTCATCTCAAAAGAAATATAACATGGATCAGCCCACTGTCGCCATCGACGCTCTTAAACTGTTGCTAATGCCCCTGTCATCATCGTCGCTGAGCTAAAGACCTCACCATGGTTGCTATTGCTAGGAGGTTTGCCACCTTTAGATCTAGCAGTCATGAGGCCACTAGCCATCATCTTCCTCCGAGCTCAGACGGTATGGGGCAAATCCTAATGGCATAGGATGATGGCATGATGGCACTAGAGCGGGACGAATCCACCCTTCTGAGGCTATCGGCAATGGATGCATCCTTCTCAAGGTCATCGGTAGATCCACTGCTTCTAGGGTTGTCAGCATCAGACTAGTCCCTCTTAAGCTTGCAGGTAGCTAAGCTTACTGGTGATGCATCCTCTCTCCTCCACTAACACTATTGGCCTTGCCAACAAGATCTAAGTTGTAGCCAATTGGATTGCTCCTTTTCTGATGCCACAACGAGCATGTGGAACGCCAATTTAATGCCAATGGAGAGGTGCTGATGTGATGTGGTGAGAGAGAGGTTATTGGGAAGGTGAAGGACATAATGGGTAGGACAGTCTTGACCAGATTGATCTAGGATTTAACTGTCTCCTCATCTTATCTTATTCTATTTTATTTATAGTCGGTATTTTAAAAGGGCACTAGTAAAAATATGTTTATTTTTTAAGGCAGACGAATTATCTATGAAAATCAACATATAGAGTAATTCTTGTTATTATAAGAAACAATGTTTTTACAGCTCGCCAGTAATAGTAAAACCCACACGTTATGAAAATTCGTTTTTAAGTATTCTGCGCTATTCTTCACTAATCACACGCCAAATCTGAACCTTGGATGAATAAATTTTGGTCTTCAGATGATAACGTGTGAGCAATCACATATGCACAGCCAGCACAGGTGTTTGGATATTTGCATTGGTATCGAAACACGATGGGTTTAATTCGTATTTAATTTGAATACAAGAATATTCATATTTGATAATATCTGAAGAAAGCTCTCGGACAGATGTATATTCGGTTTGGTCTAAATAGTGTTCACTCCGGGTGCTAGAAATTGCTGTCTAATATTCCTGGGTACGTATGAGAAAATTAAATGAAGTCGGGCACCAGGCCATGGACTCTTTAGTTTTTAAAACCATGACATGGACTTTTAATTTTATTTTTTTTAAAAAATAATAATTCCAAAATCCGAAATTACTAAATATGAAGTTGTACATCTCCAATATATTTAATATATGATTAAAAATTTAATATTTGTAACATCAAATATAACAATAGCTCGTGTAACTAAATATGATATTATTTCTTATTGTGTTCATTCCATTTCCGTTTCAGCTGCCACTCACCCAACTCCTGTCCCCTATCCGAGAAAATAGAAAAGCCAGGGAAGAGATCAGATGCAGCGCCGACCATTTGCAGGGCTGAATATGAAGCGTGTTGTAGTAGATAATCATACACTCAATTAGCAGGACAATTAAGATATGATACTTATACTATGTAATAACATTATCGACCATGTAATCTTGGCTTGATTACACTGTTTAGAGCCAACTTGCCATGGTTTAATTATTAGTAACAGGTTTTTTTATATACGGAGCTCAGAGAGCATCGTACCTCTTGAGTCTTGAGGTACCGGTGGCAAGACTCCTTATTGATTACAGTGGTAGGTTCATGCAAACGCTACGGCATCTTAATATTTATTAATAAATTATTGAATTTTATGTTAGTCAACATGAATTTTTGCTAACATTTTCATATTTAAAATCAATCAAGAGTTTCGACATTTAGGAAAAGATGGAATCCGTGTCAATCATAGGAAGTGAAAATGGCGAGTATCAAGCTATACCAAGCTATTGGCTTATTTCCTTTAAACTTATAACATTGCAAGCACAAGAATCCATCATCATTACAAAGCCAAATTCGCTGGTGTAATTTAGTATCATAATCTGGACACTGTTGGCCATTTGTTGAAGAATAGGTCATAGAATGTGTAGAAGATGCCTACTCTTCCTGAAATCACCACCCTGCAGTAACTGAAAAACATAAAAATACCAGATAAAACTTCAGAACATAAATAAATTGTAATCTCATGTGCACTTGCCATGGAGGGAAAAAATACATATATGCATTTATCTCTCTAGTGTCTCTAGTTCACCATAAAGAAGGGATGAACACTAATTTGGGCCACCTTTTAGTCCATAACTATTTTTCCTGTTAAAATTACAACTAAAAAGTTAATGGAAAAAAACATTTATCAATACACTAGGTGTCATATCAGAATTCGGCTATGGTGTTAAACGGACAAAGATTAGGTCGCCACCTCTTGTGATGCATCATATCATAATCTAAACATAGTAGTATTAAGTAAACAATGATCGCGTTACATTGCCGTCTGGGCGTAGAGAAAAATGAGAAAGGTCTTCACATTTGACTCAACAGGTGAAAAAAAACAAAATTAATTGAACGTAAGATCTATTTAGATAGTTAGAATATAGTGTCCTTTACACATAAACATAAGTTAAAAAACTTAGTTGATATAATAATTAGGAGACATGTAAATATATAATGAGTTCAAGAGACTAAATATAAGAGTCACAAGACAAACGAGATAGAAAATACTAGCTTTTAGTACTTAGGGATAACTGACAATAGGAGTATTTTAATTGATAAGAGTCTTAAGAATGATATAGTGAAAGTAAGAAAAAAAAGATATGATTATCTTAGTTCAATTTTTCTTTAGTGATATAGTATTAAATGTAATGAGTTCAACATGAAATTTTAGAAAAACTTAGATATCAAGATTAGATGTTTACATATTAGCGAGAAGTTTTTTTATAGAAGACCTTATAATCAAGTTATGTTTTGAGACACTACATAAAGATTTTGAGTATGGTAGAAGAAATTATGAGGGAGAGGAGTTCTTAGATTTCATTATAGCTTTTAACCTGTTGTTAGCCAATACTTTCAATTCTATTTAGTAACCACATTGATTTTATTCTCATAAGACAAACGTGTATTATAAGGTAATACTGAGATAGTATTTTGTTTTTCAATATAAGCCTATGCTATCCGACTTTTGGTTTTACATGTATGTCAATAAGGATAAACAAGCCAAAGATTATAAGCACAAGATGATGAAAATAAAAAAAAAGTAAAATCAGCTGTCTTAAGAAGAGTTATCAAATAGAGCTCAAGAAGACAATGCAAACAATATATAATAAAAGATAACAATATGCAATTTGGTTTCGTGCCTGAAAATAAGAAGTTATAGAATGGTTTAAGGGTAGAATAATAAACTACATATGGTTTTTATTAACTCTAAGTAATGTTTCAACAAATTTTGTTGCCCTTATTCAGGATAAGTATAATAATATTATGATTAAAATTCGATCAAGAGACAGATAATTTTCCGATTAAAATAAGAATGTTTCAAGGGTTAATTTTGAGTGCTTATAATTTTAACATAGTTATAGATAAGATCAAAAGTGGCATATAAGAGAATATTTCTTAGTGTATACTTTTTACTAATGATGTAGTGCTAATCACTGAAAGTCGAGTAAACAAAATAGGAATCAAAAGTTGTGGTGACAGAGTAAAGTAAAAAGATTTTAGTCTTAGTAGAAATGAATATACGATATGCGACTTTACACTACTACACATGGCATGAAAAATATTAATATTAGTTTGGATGATCGAAGGATATTTTTTACTATTTATAATCAATTCTACATAGTGAGATATTAATAAAGATGTTAAACATATAATCAAAATGAATGGATGAAATAGAAAAAAAACATCGAGTATTGATAAATATAGAAAAACAATTAGGTCTATGATGTCGTATGATGTAGAATATTAATCTAGAAAAAAAAAACATATTCAATGGATAAGTGTTATCAAGATGCAGATACTGCTAATCAAATCCAGAATGATGATATAAGTTAGAGATAATTTATATTAAAGAAAAGTTTATCTAATGGTTTACACATATTCGATAGAGACCTCCAGAGATAACCATATATAATAAAATCGTAAAATGCGACAATTAACATTGAATGGAAACTTAATGTTGAAATATTTCTAAAGTTCGTATTGAAAACAATTATTTATGTGTCTCATTTTTATTAGGTTTTTAGCCTGCTTTTTTTTTACTATTTGTTTATCAATACAAGCGATTAGTACATTTATCAATTCTGAAATTTAGCAACACCTCATATTTACGGTTATCAGTGCATAAACTCATCTTTTAGTAAGACAACTGTTCATATCACTGAGAACATTGTTGAAAATTTAGCGAAATAGAATTGTCCTAACTACACATTACCTTACCATCTCATGAAACTAACAATAACTAAATAAACCTTATTGTAGTTTTATCACTATATTTTGACCTGAAGAAGAAGAAATTTCACACAATCAATTATTTTATGAAGCATTGATGCTTTATCTGCCTGATCACATAAAAACAACTTATAGTTAATAATTTAAACTGCAGGTTTGTATTTTTTTTATTCTAGAGATGCGAATGAATAAAAAACCAATTTCATTAAAAGCAGAACAGGCAACATTCAACATCATATACCACTGAAACAAAGCTAATGGCATAACAGCTAACGCCTCACATCTGATAGTGGAGCATCAGAAAAACTTCACCACTACTACGGAGGACATGCTGCCGATCATCCACAGTTCCTTCTTGTGAGCTATTACATATTATAGATTAAGATAGTGTGAGTTGAGCCACAAAATGGACTCTGAATTTGACAAAAGAGTATTTGTGAGTACATTTCGGATAATCTGACTCTGATTCAAACAGCACTGGGAAGCCAAGTGTGCCCATTACTGCTGAAAAGACTATTATGCCCTGAAACAGCTGTTGAAATGAATAAAACAATCAATAAATTCTTTCAACACAATGAAATTTAGGTTCAAATATCGTAAAAGGATGATGAACTTATGGCCTTTTACAGAAATTAACAGAAATTCCAAAGCTCCATATGAACCCCCTACAGGGCAACAGAAAAAATAAATGAGAACTGCAATCGAAGCACAAATGTTTGGCCATCGTGTTGAAGCTACTTTAAAATTTCACTTGAAGACCTGAAACACTAAAAAACAATTTATTGTTTAACTCCTGATTAATCTGTGAAAGTATCGTAAACTCAATTGCATAAATTGTTTAGCTTGTACTTAATATTTAAGCCCACTCAATAAGCACAGCAATGGCTAGCTAGCTAGCATTCTTTGCTGATGGGAAAGGCTCGTTGCATTCATATCAGTGTTTAGTTTTTCAATCAAGCTCTCTTTTGTTACCCTATACAAGACCTTTCGTACATTAGAACCCACAGACAGTCAACTAGTGCGCATGCGAGAGAAAGAAGAATACACAGCGCATATGATTTATTTATAAATTATCTTTACAGGTAAGGGTCAAAATAGCTCAGGGGTGTTTCGTTACCTGACTCAGTGTGAACTTCTTTATCAATTATATCTCCATAAATTATTTGCCATACCGTTCTTCAATATCTCTCTCCAAATGAAACCATCTACAACCAACATATGCATATCGTCGAACCATAATCATAGCAAACGGAGTCAATGGGAACGTTGCTCGACCTAGGAACACCGTCTCTCTCCTAAGAACGTGACGACATTTTCATCCCTATCAAAACCTCTCGCAAGTAGCGCGCTACATTTCTCAACCCTGTTTCTTGATCCCATTGACCAAGAAATTTTGTAACTACGCACAAAATCATTCTATCTCTTCCTGGATAAAAGGAAATTTTAGATCCAGTGACCAAATTTTCCACATTACCAAGTTTAAAAATTTGCAATAAGATATGCCAAACTTCAATTATGAAAGGATGCAAAGCGAGACAGTGCAAGAGTAAATAAAAATGTTTCTAACAAAAGCATAGAATAAACATGGCTGCATTCACCAATAAATTAAGAACCAAGCCAAGAATGCAAGAATTGAATTTAGGAAGAGGGAATTAAAATCTGAATCCAGTGCATATGCAAGAGGGAATTTAACTGAGTCCACTACAAGAAGCTTCTGACGTACTTCCTGAAAAACGTGTAAATAAAATATGACGTGCATATTTGATCCTAAATTGACTCATAAACTATACTGGGTTAAATGCAGAGACAAATATGATGATTGTTCGTGAAAATCATCAAGCAGTGCAACAGATCTGCATGACTCAGCAAGAGATGCCTATCTACTACTACAAAGGTGCACTGTAGAAAATTTGCACATACTATCAAACTATCAAACTACTACCATTTTTTGTTCGGGCAAAAGCAGATTAGTAGCACAAATAAACGGGGATGGAATTTTTACTTTGTTTTTTAACCGACATGGCAATTCCTGAGTAAATACTGGGATTGCTAATACAAATAAACAGGGATATTTTTTTACTTTTTTTCCTAACTGGTGGTGGTAAACTAGGTAGTAAATGTAATTAGTTTTACTTGGGAGTAAAGAAAAACAGAAAAAGGGAAGTGGGGGCATTTGACACACGTACATATTATATAATACTAGAGAGTAATTAGCAGTGACATGTAAGGTTGTTAGAATCGAGATCCATCGTTCGAGAATCGTAATACAGTGAGATTTTTAGTTTAATTTAATATTTTTATTGATTATATATAGCTATTTTATAAAATAATAATATATGACATACATACGTCAAGAGAAACTATATACTATAGATAATAGCTAATAGTTTTATTTAATATTGTTTCTTAAAATAAACTACCGATATTGATACTATAACGATAATAATGATTCTACAATCCATATCTCCATACACAGCGATATTATTTAAAAACGCTACTAGAGCCATACATATCATTTGTCCTATGTAGTATCTTAGTATCCTAAGATATATATCCTGATAGTGGCAAACCTTGGTAGCATCTTGTTAATTTGGTTATTAGGCTAATTAATATTTTCCACGTACTATTGTTTGAAAATCATTCTTTTCCGAAAAAGAGGTGCATCATGCATGATTTCATCGGCAATCTAATAGTTGACAAGCACAAAATCGACAGCCCAACTGCCGTTATGCTCCCTGTGAACAATTGGATTACTGACAACAATGGCGGTGCCTAGGGGCGGGCATTCGGTTTGTACGGTTTGGTTGGTTTGGTTTGGTTTTGTAAAACTTCGGTTATCAGAAAACAACCACCGAAATTACTAAGAAAAAAAAAAGTAAAACCAAGCGAGAAAGCCGAACAAGTGCGCGGTTCGGTCTCGTTGGCTTTTGGTATTTCCCGAAGAAAGCCACCATCCCGCCGTGAAGCCAGCGACGAGCACGGAGCATCCCAGTCCACAGGGTGGCCGAGCTCAACACCGGTGAGGACCAACGCCCGTGCAGCCGACGATCGATGGCCTACGCCCGTGATGGCCCCCCAACCCCCGAGCCGCCGCTCCCGCGCGACGCCGCTCTGCCGGCGAGATCTTCCCCTGACTCCCCTCCTCACCGCCGCGCTACTTCCCGGCGTCCTATGCCGCTCCGCCCAGCTTGCGAGCGCGAGCCCGCGATGCGCCGGCCGCCGCCACCTGCTATGCGACGCGAAGGCCTCTCTTCTCTCCTGAGGATACGAGAAGGCCACAATGGCCTTTTAATTTGTGGATCGGTGAAGACAACGGCCGTACGCACGCGCCTTGGTTCCAGAGACTAGTGCTTGGGGAGGTTTCGTCAGTTTGGCCTATTCTTGTCGGTTTCCTCGGGGAGGTTTGGTCAGACCGCTGAAGACAGACTTTCAGAACATGATGCTATATCTTACAGTTTTTCATTAAAACAATGTTACCATAATATTATGAAACCACTTTTCCGGGCAAATCTATGCAAATTGCATGATTTTAATCTATCGAATATTTTAAAAGATATTTATGCTGAAAATATGAAAGTTGATTCTTTTCATGTTTTTTCACACGGAACAATCCAAATCGTACGCAATTTGTGTTGGAAATCCCGCGTTTCTAAGTTGGGCCGAAAATTCTTCGTGGACGACCCAGTATAACCAGGTCCAGTGGATCTTCGTGGACCTCCGCGTTTCCTTGTCCAACTCTCCGCCCCTCCCGCGGCGTCGAGACGGCTGGCGCGCGAGTCTAATGGCGATCTCCGCAGCTGAAGGCGCCGACCTGAGCCCTACAGTGCAGGCGCAACGATGGCGGCTTCGCAGGCCAGCCACGTCTTCCGAGGTCAGCGTGCTATATTGCTCTCGCCGTTTACGTATGACTGTGATGAGCTCAATTTCGTGTACGGCCTCTCCATGCACATTCCGTGTTTGTGAATATTCCTCAGAGAGTATCACTCACTCATTTGTGCACAGGGTTGCCCAACCTTGTTGAATTGCCAACCAAAAAAATTAAAAATTAACAACCACAAGAATAAATTTCCTGGGTGAGGAGTTAGTCGTCAACATTCATTATAGTAATGGAAGCAGCATTACACGGTAGTCCCAAAGCATGGCTTTGCACACCATCGATACCAATTTCAGGAAGGAAAAATAAGATAAAGAGGGCAGACTTTGCTAGGTTTACTTTGTGGAGTGTCGAATGTACTGACTATGTTTAATTTTTACTCACCCTACTTTACCTCCACTGGAAAGATGAATAAATACTTGCTTGATGGAGTGTATTTCAGTGGAAACCTGCGCCATCCCTAACCGGTCTTTTGGTGATGACATGGAGCACATGAGGGCCACCTTAACCAGTGGGAGGACACAACTCTGCATCACTTCAGAGTTTCCACCATCCAGATCATTGTGTAGTATAGCGGGGTCTAAAATCTCGGCTAGTCCATGGGGAAATGCCGCATCCACGAGTTTGTGGAGGCTTAAACTCTCCTTGAATTTTTCGTCAGTTGGTCGCTTCCCAGTTAATAACTCTAACAAAAGCACTCCGTAGCTGTAGACATCACCCATCATTGAGATTTGCCCACCTATTCCATACTCTGCATTTTCATTTGAAAACATAACAGAGGTGAAAGTAGGAAAATTTATTGTTCATGTAAATGTAAAATTGGATAAGTTAATGAAATGGCTAAAACATACATGCCAAGAAATCAGTATAAGCTTCTAATTTCTCGCACCTGGTGCAATATATCCAATGGATCCTTTTAAGTCAGTCAAACTTGTGGAATTAACAAGCTCTACTGTTGCATTAGCACACAAAAATCTTGCCAGCCCAAAGTCACTCACAAATGCAGTCATTGCAACATCCAAAAGAATATTGCTTGGCTTCAGGTCACAATGTATTAGTGGAGATGCACACTGGTTGTGAAGATAGTCTAAAGCGTATGCAATGTCCAGAGCTATGTTAATCCTTTCACCCATAGTTAGGAATCTCTGGTTACCATGCCCTTGGTCCTCTCGATGTAGCCACATTTCTAGACTCCCATTAGGCATATACTGAAAGACAAGCGCTTTAAAATCATATCCATTCGGATCGATTGTAGAGCATAATGTAATGATTTTGACAAGATTTCGATGCCGAATTTTTCTTAAAGCCTCACACTCTGCAATAAAGCTTGAGGGTGCTCCATACTTGTTGAGATTCAAAACCTTAATGGCAACTGGGTTATCTTCAACAGCCAAAAGACCCTTGTAAACAGCTCCAAATGATCCCAGACCAACCAAATTTGAGTGCGAGAACCCATTTGTTGCTTTGGCAATATCCTCATATGATATTTTCCTCATGTTCACACTAGAGTGCTGCAAACTTGGTTCTTCTTTTCTTCTCTTGATGAGGATAACCATTAAACATAACAATGAAATTACAGCAGCAGACACGGCAATAGGAATCACTATCTTTAAAACAGTAGACTTGCCTTTCCTTTGTGATCCTGATTCAGGGCAAAGGGGCAGGCCAAACCCTGGAGCATTCGAACACAACCTGTAGTTTCCATTTAAAAACACCCTGCTAGCATTGCCAAAGGCACCATTTGATGGTATTGGCCCTTCAAAATTATTGAATGAAAGGTTGAGTTTCTGCAAAGTCCTCAAGAATGTGAGGAACTCTGGAATTTTTCCTGACAATATGTTCTGAGAGAGATCCAGCTCCTTGATACCTTTCAAGTTCTTGAAAGATTGCGGAATGCTTCCACTAAGAAGGTTTCGTTCCATGTGAAGGTATTCCAAAAGCACACGCTTTCCTAGGGTGCCTGGAATATTGCCGGCCAAGCGATTGTTTGAAATATTGATGCTTCCAAGATTTATGAGGTTTCCAATTTCTTGTGGTATGGTCCCAGTAAACAAATTATGGGACAAGTCCAAGCTTTCTGACAGGGAAGAAATGGTGAACACCTCACTTGGTATGCTTCCGTCAAGCAAATTGTGGGACAGATTCAACTTATTTAATTGTTTCCACTGCCCTAAATTTGCAGGTATGGTCCCACTGAAGCTGTTCCCATCTAGAGAAATTTCGGTTAGTTGGGCAAGGTTGGCAATAGAATCTGGTATACGTCCAGAGAGGCTATTTTGTGCAAAGCTTAGAACATGTAAATTGCTAAGATTTCCAATTGTAGGCGGGATGCTCCCACTAAACATATTGTTATCCATATACATACTAGTGAGACTCTTAAGGTTACCAATCTCCGAGGGAATTATCCCGGAAAGTTTGTTTTGCTTGAGCCACAACCATTCTAGCTGTGTGGAAAGATTGCCAACTGATCTAGGCAAACTTCCTTGAAGATCATTCCCGTCCAAGAACAATCTTTTCAGTTGCGTACAGTTTGCAAGGGATGAGAGGAAGCTCCAGTCACCTGCCTCGAGTTGGTTGTATGCGAGATCAAGATCCCTCAAGTTTGGCAGGGATCCAAAGGATGGCACTACCCCAGTGAGCCCAGTATCAATAAGATTAACCATTTCTAGCTTAGACATATTGGCAAAAGAAGCTGGGATTGGCCCATTTAACTGTGTTGTTGATAGGCTCAGCCTTTGAAGGTTTGGAAGCCTGTAGCCGATATCAGGTGGCAGTCGGCCGATTAGTGAGTTATTGGCCATTTCAAGATATTTCAAAGATGACATGTTGAAAATAGACTGGGGCACAGGACCAGACAAGTTGTTAACTGTGAGAACTAACACCTCAAGTCTTGGCATTTTAGTTAGGCTCTCGGGAATGCTTCCCTCCAAGTTATTTACTGCAAGGGAAACATAAACCAAAGAGGAAAGGTTGCCCAATGAGGCGGGTATCTCTCCTGTGAGGCTATTCAGGGCTAGACTAATGTATCGAAGAGGTGCATCAATTGCTGTAACTGGTGGTATGGGGCCAAAGAAGTTGTTGCCACGGAGGTAAATGGTTGTCAGCGTGGAGCTGTTGAATAGGGCTGGTGGGATCTGCCCTGTAAGACTATTTTGCATGAGGCTGAGCACTTGAAGGGATGAGCTATTTGCCAAGTACTCTGGGATTCCTCCTGTGAGTTGATTGCCCCGAAGGTCAACATATACAAGAGACGGGCTGCTGCCCAACAATGGTGGTATGTTACCTGTGAGGGCGTTGTTGGAGAGATCCAAAGTTTTGAGCTCACGAAGCGTTCCAAATCCAGTGGGAATGATACCTTGGAGCTTGTTGTTGTAAAGTAAAACTTGCTGGAGGTGAGTGCATTGGATTATGCTTGGTGGTATCTCACCTTGGAGGGAGTTGTTCCATAAGCCAAGTACCTGGAGATTGCTGCATGAGGACAGCTCGTCTGGAATGCGGCCTTCAAGAGAGTTGATGCTTAGGTTCAGGTAACTGATCTGTCTCAGGCGCCCGAGCTCAGTTGGAATTTTTCCAAGGAAGGTGTTGCTTGATAAGTCGAGGCTTGCAATGGAGCTCAGATTGGCGATACAAGGTGGAATTGAACCACTGAGGCTTTTGGAGCTGACATTGATCGCCATGACTCGTCGTTGGGTTGTTCTGTTGCATGAAACACCCTGCCAGTTGCAGAAGTTCAGAGATGTATTGCTCCAAGAGTTTAAGGCTCCATTAGGATCGGAGATTTGAGACCTGAAGCAGAGCAGGGCTTCTCTATCAGTATCAGTGTCATCACTGATTGCTAATGGCAGGTAACATGAGAAGATGAAGACAGCCAAGAGAGGAATGGATTTTGGGTAGGAAGCACACAAGCGTATCATCTTGCTGTCGGTGTTGAGGCTTGCTTTTCCTTATGGCAACTTATGTACGAAGAGGTACGCATTTGTCTTACATTTCTGTATTCCGAGCTGGGCCTACTGCTGCTATCCTAAAAACAAATTGAATCCATGTGTTGCATAATTTATTGCGTCAGAAGATTTGAGTTGACTTCTTTTTGTCTGGTCAGTCTCATCTGGTGTGCTTGACTGTATCTTAATGTCTAATGTTTCTCGGAATACTACTTCACCTAACATGATATTTATGGTTTTCAATTGGAGAGTTGTGTCAGCATTTTGTTTCATTGGTAACCAACACTGCTCCTGATGAGTGTGGTCATTTGGCGTGTTGAGAAATGTCTGTACGTTTGGTGATGAGTTTTAACTAACTAATTTGCATGCTGAAAAGGACATGAGTTAGATGTATATGCACAACACTAATTAAACTTCCATTGTTATCTAGAATCCTCTTCTTTCCACATTGCTCCTTTCTGAACTTTCTTAGTAGCTTGCACACGCAAACTTTTGGCATGCAATCCATTATCCATAAGGTATAAAGTCCTTGAAATTTCTGAATATGTCCATGTAGCGACTTATAATTTCAAATGGCTAATTGCAGTTTTTATTTACTTATTGTTTTTCTAGACCCCTGCAATCATAGGTCAATAAGTACTGTTACTCAAGTGTTTTCACTTAAACTAGGAGAATATGCACTACATGTCATAATACTTATCCTTTTCAGGTTTATTACTAACTAGCAAACACTGGTTTGATCAAATACTTCATTACAGAGGTTTGTGTGGAATTGTTAGAGGTACAATTCGGGTAAAAAAATTGTTAGAGGTACAAGAACTAAGTGGAAAAAAAACTTTTGTTCTGAGTTCTAATCAGACGATTATGGGTTTGAATCCCACTAGGTGTGTCAAAAAATCGATACGCTAGACATGTTGCTCAAGGTATAGATAATTTATCGGCTAACCACTCCGATAAAACGTCGAACAGAGACCTACAGGCCTACGGCTCAATCTACTGTCAGTAGTCTAACCGATGCAGCATAAGACCGACGATAGCAAAGAGAGCTTGATAAACTGATAGATATCGTACGGACGTAATGTGATACAATCAATCTAACTAAGAGGTCGAACCTAACCAATATAGTTTTAAATAGAGTAAGATATATCGGGATAGTGACGGGACTTATCTTTTCATCGAAGATCGGACTTAACCGATACAGCCCCGTGTCGAGAGCCAGAAATCGTCGGTAAAAACCTAAATAAACTTGGTAGCGATGCGTCGAAGTTGTATTGATCGAAGGATATCTTATAGGCTTCCAGGGGGTTTATATTTATACCCTGATATTATAGAGTCCGATGCGGTTACAACAATCATTGAACATTATTTTTTAAAAAATATAAAAAGAAAATATCTTTAAGGAAGATAACTGAACTAACTAAATCTTTCTATTAATATAAGATATGATTTATATAGACAAATTAACCTGCCGTGAGTTTCACGGCTTTTTCTTAGATTTGGTCTCATTTTAATAGTTTTCTGTAATTGGATTAAATCCTTTCTCGTTTTGTTCGATCGGCTTCTTCTCTATAGCAATCGGACTCAATCGATTATCTTTTCAATCTAACAATGAGCTTATTAAATTTTGATATTAACAATATACACACATGTCGTAATACTTATCCTTTTTTCAGGTTTATTATTAACTAGCAAACACTGGTTTGATCAAATACAGAGGTTTGCTTGTGGAATTGTTAGAGGTACAATTCGGGTAAAAAAATTGTTAGAGGTACAAGAACTCAAGTGGGAAAAAAACTTTTGTTTTACCCGTAAGTAGTTGTGATCGTCTCGTTGATATTGACATGCTTTTTCGTCAATCAAGTTCATACACCGAGTACTGATATGCAAAAAAAATGTTAACAGTGGTAACTTCACAACCAGCCAGTTGCGTAGAAGAACGAATTGAAGTCAAGTATGGTCTCCTATCTCGTGGAAACCCATGGGTAGAACCTGAAGACAAGTTGTGACTGCAGTCTGCACTGCAGGGGATCGAGCTGAACAGTTCAAACATCTTCAACCAGATAGAGATGGGTAACTTGTTACTGATCACAGACTGGTTGCTCATTGTATGGCTCTGGTTTGGACACTAGGTGTGTTTAGTTTTGTTCTTCATGCAGTAGTAGTTGGTAATAAAAGTTACATAACGATGTACTAGACGGTAAGACCTTTGCAAAAAGTTTTCATGTGAGAATATGAATCTAATGTCTACGTCTGGAAGATGTTGATTTATCATACCCTGTGCGGAAGAACTAGCATTTGACAAGTCATACGATCGACGCTTGAATCGATCATCTACAACATGGTTTCACAGTTCACCGTACTATACATAAAAACAGAAATGAGTTCCCATGCTAGCGTATTTATTTTTAATAATGAAATAATAACATCCTGACCGCCACACCTGAATATGCACAAACCCATAATCACTTATTATAACATTTCCACTCCAAACGGTAATGAGTTCAGTTTCTTGTGCTGCCCAAATGAGGTACTCCAGTTGCCAATATTTCTTGGTCAATTGAGGGTACAGTGGCTGCCTTAAGAGTAGGGGTAAATTGGGATAGGTAATTTCTGACTACTTGCTTGTCCTGAGAGTCGTGAAAAAGATATGGAGTTCGAATCCAAATCTGCTAGAAAATAAATACGAGACGAGTTATAAATGCCCGTGTATATCTCGTATTATCAAACATATAATAAAATCTATTATAAGTCTACTTATAAGCATGATAAAAGATTAGTTAATCACTATTTTAGCTCACCGAGAATATTGCACATTCATTTCTTCATATCTAGCTGAATAGTGTTTTTAACACCTTAATTACATCCAAGTGTTTAATATATACGTGGATTGGAGATTCAAATATATATCCGTTTCTAAATCTAATTTTATGAGAAAAATATAGGGTTAAGATACGGGATAAGTGTTATGTTATCTGGTATATTCTGTATTTGGTTTTGATTTTGATAAAAAATATAGGATATGATACGGAACATGAAGCTACCAAAAGAGTTTAACCCATCTATGTCTGATTCTTCAAACTGTACTGAAGGACACTTGCCCTTTTTTCATTGTTTTTTTTTTGACAAACAGGACGCTTGGTGTGTAGTACCCACAGCAAACACCACTCGGAACACTTAACCTTGAAGCACTGCTTTAAAAAAAACTAACCTTGAAGCATCAAGCCTTGATTACTGATTTGTGTATTGTTAGCATTACGGAAGACTATGGTGTGTAGTGTGTAGTCTACCATCAGAATTCAGAAATGGAAGAGGCAGGAGGAAATGCCAAGTAGAATGGTTTCTTGGCATATTCTCCTGCACTGCTATGAAGTCTGCCGGCGGAATTTGATCTATGCCACTTCGGAAATGTCACTGTAAATGCTGAAAGTTGGTAAAATGTCACTGTAAATGCTGAAAGTTGGTAAAATGTCACTCTAAATATTGACAGTCAAAATGAAAGCATTTTAATACCATATGTTGTGGTTTTGGTGATTAATAATAATATAGTTATTAGACTAATCAATCTCTTTAAGTGTTTTGAAAAAGAATTAGATTCCAATGATAATCCCTTGAACATGTCGAAATATAAGGATGGATTCATAGTATGTTGAAACACATTTAAGATATTGGGAGAATACAATAGAAGTATGTTTTCATTTTATTCTAAAGACTAGAATATGTTTTAGTATCTTAATGTTGTAAGTGATAGAGTTTAGTTGTGGTACACACACTGGTCTCTAGTTTCTCTAAAACAAGTGCTAAAACCTTCAAAGGTTTTAAGTAAAAAGTTCTTGTTGTTGTATCGTTATTTGCTCTGAAACAAGTGTGGATCAAACAATCCAAGTGATTGCGAATAATACGACCCAACATGTGTCTAGCTGGCGATCACAACTACATCGAACAATCTAGGCCAATGTTAAACTGTCTGACTCAACCGACTCAATAGTGTTCACATGATCATGTGTTGATCGTGTGAGATCAAATATTAAGTCGGACAATCTAAAGTTGATCAGAATGCCCGATTAGTTAAATGTCTAGAGTGGTCATATGTTGATTGGACAAAAGAATTGAACTGATCATACAATCCTACATTGATTGGATAATTCGATCATATTATGATCGGCTTGAGCCGGATAGTCTAGAGCATTGCTAGATAGTCCGACCAATGCTTTGTTTGGTGGATGTCGGATAAAGTGTGATTGTTAGTTTGTCCGATAGTGGTGTCGGACAATATGCAATAGACAATCCGGCTTGAGTCAGATTGTTTGACTTTTTATAGGATAATAGCTAATTGGTTAGTGACCATTGGAAAAGTGCAAAGAGCTAGACAGTTCGACACAACGCCGGTCTGTTCGATTCTATATAGTTTTGGCTGATTTTGCACAACGGTCATAAACGGCTAGTTCGTTCTATTTTGCTTATAAATACCTATCCTCTTGGACTCCATTATGTCTTTGGAATCTATTCTAGTTGGTGCAATCTTATGTAAGTCCAAGAGTTCATTTGTGCTAATTTGCTTCATCATTTCTAAAACTTTGTGCTTATTTCTTGAGTCTCTAGTAGCAAAGTGTATACCTACCAAGATTCCTATGCTTAGTACCTCAAATGAGAAGCATCTTTTGTTACTCTTGGCATGTTAGTGTGCCTAGATAGCTTTGGAGGCATTTCTGGTGATCTCTCTCAGAAGATTGTGGGAGATTTGGTGGTATTGTGAACGGTTTTGAGATTCACTTTTTGGAGTGGAAAAGAATTACCCATATAAGAGTGACTTTAGACTTTGTGACCAAAAGAGGGAGCGACACTCTTATATGGAGTGCTTCAATGAGGATTAGTGGAGATAGTTGATTTCTGATACCTTAGGAAAAATTTGCTTGCATGTTTTCTCTTCGCTTTACTTTCCTTGAAATATACTTTGAGTTCTTTCTTGTGTTTCCTTCTTAGAGATAGTAGAATTGTTAGAAAAGTCCATATGTTGCAAAACTTGGGTTCACACACAACCTAGACACTTAGGCTAGATTAAATCTTATAAGTTTTTAATTTGTTATTTTTTAACTAGGATTCCTATTCACTCCTCTCTAGAACATCTTTTATTTAATAAGTGGTATCAGAGCTAAGACTCTTTTAGATATTGACTTCATCGCCTAAAGGGAAAGATGTCTAAGAAAGGGTTCAATTGGCACAGGGCACCCACTTTTGATAGAAAAGACTATCTATATTAGAAGACTCGTATGTCATGCTTCATTGAGGCTATGAGTTTTGATGTATAGAGAGTTGTTACTATTGGATATGACAAACTTGTTGATCCCTTCAATCCAAGTGAAAAGAAGTGCAAGAATATATATTACAATGTCAAATCTAAAAATGCTCTTTATAGCGCCTTATTCATTGACGTGTTTAACCGCATTAGCAATCTCTATGATGCTCATGACATATGGAAAACTCTTGAGGAGATACATGAGGACACGGAGAATATTCGTGAGGCTAAACTATATATGGTCAAGAAAGAGTTTGATACTTTTAAGATAAAAAAGGTGAAAATACTAATGAAATATTTTCTTGCATGAACAAGATCATGAATGAGCTTTGAGGTCTTGGATCCACCATCACCGATCAAGAAGTTGCAAGAAAGATTCTCTAGGTATTGCCCAAGAAATACAAGATACTCTTGACTTACATCATACAAGGTGAGAAGACCATTGCATATGAGCTCTTTCTTGGCACCAAGACCAAGGTTGAAAATGAGGATGAGGATAATGGTGATGATGAAGAACTACCCTTAGGCAAGAAGAAGAATATCGCTTTCAAGGCAAAAGTTTTAAAAAAGGAAGAAGTCATTGAACATGAAGGTGATAGGGATGATAAAAGCTCCGACTCTGAGACCGCTTTACTTGTGAGAAAAGTTAGAAGACTTTTTCAAAGGTTCAAAGACAAATACATTCATGTCTCATCCTTCAAGAACTATCTCTCAAGCAAGACGTACAATTCAAGCAAGAAAGGTGTCTTCTCTAAGATTACTTATTATAATTGCGGTGATAGGGGTTGCACTGCCATGAATTATAAGTCAAAGTGCATATAGGCCCCTAATTAATTTTGGTGATTAATGATAATCAAATATAAAAGACTAATGGTTCTCATTGAGTTTTGGTAGAGAGAATTTAGTCTTCCAACATGTGGGAAGATCAATTTTCAGCGAATCTGTTACATTGAGATGAATGGATGGCAAAAAGATATAGTAAAATGCAATTTGTTTTAGTTTGTGTCATAGAAAAAGTTGTACTACAAAGAGGGATGTCACTTTCAAACCTAGGGTAGAACTTTTGGTGCTCAAATCTTCTGTGAAAAGTATTTCTTCAAAGTCTAGTTTGAAGTGTTAGAATTTTCAACTGATCGGAATTTTTGAAATGACCTAAGATGGCTTTGTTGGAAAAAATAACATAATTTTCAATATGGCACAAAATGCATCTGTTGAGAAAAATAACAAAATTTCCATTGTGTGCTTTCAAAATTTTTGTTATGAATGACATCGGTTCTGTTGAAGAAAAAAAAATAATCCAATATGACTTCATCATATCTGATATAGGTTACAATGCTCTTGTTGAGAAAAATAAGATATTTTTCAATAGGTTACATTAGAATATCCAATATGTGAGTTGCTGGTTGAGGTGAAGTTTGAAATTTGTACTCGTTAGAAATTATGATGACTTTATTGGCCAATATGAGGAATCTCAACCTCCAATGGCCAGATTTTGTGGGGGTGCTATACATAGCTTCCACCTTTCCCCAAAGCAAGTGTTGCTTCTATTTGAAATTATTTTGAGCCTTGGATTTGAGCTTCTCTCTCTCACTTTGAGCCATTTGGTTTCAAACATTTTCCCTCTAGATCTACTCCATTCGACTTTGTGTTCATGGATTGGTTTTGGAAAATTTTGTGCTTGGTGTGTTTGTGATTTCATTTTAAGCACTAGCTTTTCAACTCCAAGGAGTTCTTATTGTATCTATTATTCTTAGAGGTTGAGGACTCCTAGATGGCTAGGCATCACCCTCGAGCAATCGATTTGATTGTGGTGTGCCGAGTGAAGTTTGTGAAGGTTGGATCTCACCCCTGTAAGGAAAGATATATCACTAGTGGAATAGGAGTGCATTTGTGCTACCTCAAGAGAAAATGGTTGGAAAAGACCTGGCTCTTTATGAGCTCCTCAACGGTGAGTAGAATCCTCTTAAGAATTCAAACTTTGAGAAATACATCTTCGTGTGAATCTCGATCATATTTCCTCTAACCATTGCATTATATCTTTGGATCACTTAGCTTTGTGTTTCCACAAGTGTCTAGTTGTTGTTTGAGCTTATACTATTATAGTAATGTTAGATCTAGCTTCCTTTGTTACTTTGGCTAGCTTGGTTTTGATATGAATATCAAAATATCTAATAGTTACTATCGAAATATCCTATAGCTTTGGAATATCTGACACTTCGGATATTTCGGTAGAACTATTAGCTTTCACTTTCCTTTAAAGTTTTAAATTGACTATTCACCCCCCTCTAGGCCTTAATCAGTCCTTCTAATTGGTATCAGAGTCTAATCTCCACATTAGACTTAACCACTTGAAGAGATCATGTCAGGTGAGAAGAGGGATGGAAGTGACGGTACTAGTGATGTCAAGAAAGGTACTGAGATACCGTTTGATTATGGCAATACTTCATCTATATCTTATGTGTCTACCTATAGTAGGAAGACTCATACTTTAACTAGACTATGTCACTTGCAAACATAAGATGAAGATACACTTAAGGTCTATTAACCCATCTATTTGGAGAATAGTCAAAAAAGGCTATGTTTTGCAAGACCCTGAGAATCCATCAGAGGAAGATAATGAGAACAAGAGTAGAAGTGAGTTCAATCGAGTGGATGTGATCGAAAGTGCCAAGGAGATATGGGGATACTCTTCAAAATGTTCATGAGAGAGTTGATAGTGTCTATGAGTCAAGGATTGAGATTTTGAAGGGACAATTTGAGCGCTTTGTCATGAACAATGATGAGAGCCCAAGTGACATGTACGATTAGTATGAGATCAAGACACTTAGATGCAAGGATATGATGGATAGTGTGGTGGTTATGAAGATGGTTTGAGCGATCACTCTAAGGAACCTCACACTAGTGAATCTTATCTGAGACAATCCTAGATACTCTAAGATTACACCACACGATGTACTAGGATGGATCATGTCACATAACATGCTTCAACAAGAATCCAAGGAGGTGATAGACTTCATCAACCAAGACACAACTCCTACTAAGCAAGACTTGGCATTGAAGGCAAGAGAAGAAAATACAAGCTCCAAGAGTGAGGAAGACCGTGAGACCAATGATTGAGTTTATGAGGAGATGGCACTCCTTGTCAAGAGACTTGGAAGATACATGAAGATAAGTGGCTTCTTCAAGGGAAGCTCCTCCAAGAAATCCTCTTGTAAACCAAGAGGAAGACACTCTTCTAGGAAGTGTTACAAGTGCAACGAGACCTGGCACTTCATCGCTGATTACCCCAATGCCAAGAACAACAAGAAAGGCAAGCAAAAGCATGGTAAGCATGAGAACAAAAGTCAAGCTCATATTGGAGAAGAGTGGGACTTTGACTACTCTAGGTCAAGTTCAAGTGATGATAAGGGCATGGCCAACTTCATCATCAAACCTTCTACGACCCAAGTAATGATGAAACTTCTATGTGCCTCATAGAAAAGGAGCCAAAGGTACATTCATTTATTAATTCTCTAAATGTTGATTTGAATAGTGATTGTGAAGATGAAGTTGATGAAATTAGAGATGATGGCTTGCTCAGTGGTTTGAGCAAAGAATCTCTACCTCACATGAGTGAATTTCTTGGAACCATTGAGGATCAATATGATGAAGCCTTGCTCGTCCTTGAAAAGGAGATAAGCCATGATCTCAATACTAAGCTTGCTATGGAGAGGGAGAAAAATGAGAACCTGGCATGGCTATACTAGCAAGCCGACAAATTGCATGCTAGTCTAGAGGTTATAAACTCAAATATTCAAGAGAGAGTGGACAAAGCTTACCATGCTCCTGAAGAAAAGTTTGAAACCTTCAAGAATAGTGCTCCTCTTCCTAGTGAGCCATTTTGTTTTGAAGTGATTCCAAGTAATGATTCATGCTTGAGGTGTAATGATATTGATATTGATAGTCATGCTACTATTTCTAAGTCTCTGAAAGCCTTGTCCACCCAAAATGAAAGCTAATGGGACTCCTCCAAAATGTCCTACTTAAATGCCACATGGGTAGTAAGGCCCTAAAAGAGTATCTTGGCTATCAAATGAATAACTTCAATCATGAAGGGCTTGGGTATGTATGCAACTTTGAATAGGCCAAAAGTATCATTCCTATTGATCATCTTTCTCACAATTCTTTTGATTCATCTTATGTCTTTAGGAAGAATGCTAGGGGTCATGTGGTTGCTAAATATGTTGGCCCTAGAGGCAAAAATATCTCTATCAAGAGAGTTATTTGGGTGCCTAAGGCAAGTGTGGGTACCTAAAGCTAGAAATTGATTTTTTGTAGGAATATGCCTCCGATGGAAGGAGTAGAGTGATCGATAGTGGATGCACCAACCATATGACTAGAGGAAAGACAATATTTTTATCTTTTGATTCAAGTGATCCATCACAAGAAAATATAGTCTTAAGTGATAATGAAAAAGAAAAGGTAATGGGTATAGATAAAATTGCTATCATAATGGAAAAGAAAAGGTAATGGGTATATATAAAATTGCTATCTCAAATGACCTTTTCATCTTGAATTTGTTTCTAGTTAAATATTTGAATTACAATTTTCTATCCGTTTGTCAATTGTGCTCCATAGGGTTCAATTGTATTTTCACTGATGTTGATGTGATTGTTTTTAGAAGGGATGATTCCTTTGTAGTCTTTAGGGGTGTTCTTAAAGGAAAGCTCTATCTCATCAATTTTTCATTGAATAAAGCCTAACTTGAAACATGTTTGGTGGCTAAGTTCAACATGGGATGGCTTTGGCATCGGAGGCTATCCCATATTGGAATGAGAAATCTTTACACCCTTTAAAAAGGCAATCACATCAATGGACTAACATATGATGTTCATTTTGAGAAGAATAAAGTTTGTAGTGTATGTCAAGTAGGAAAACAAGTTGGTGCACGTTATCCCTCCAAGAATGTGATGATCACCATAAGACCTCTTGAACTTCTACATATGGATATCTTTGGCCCAATTGTTTATCCAAGCATAGGAGGTAACAAGTATGATATTATTATTATGGATGATTATTATCGCTATACTTGGGTGTTATTTTTGCATGACAAGAGTGAGACTCAAGCCATATTCAAGAAGTTTGCAAAAAGAGCCTAAAATGAGTTTGAAGTAAAGATCAAGAATATCCGAAGTGATAATGGTGGTGAGTTCAAAAACACCTATGTTGAGGAGTATTTTGATAAAGCAGAAGTCAAGCATGAGTTCTTGGCTCACTACTCCCTACAACAAAATCGGGTAGCTAAGAGGAATAATCATAACCTTGTGGACATGTCACACACTATGCTCGATGAGTACAAGACTTCAGATTGTTTTTGGGTCAAAGCCATCAACACCATGTGTCATGCCATCAACCACCTCCACCTTCACTACATTCTTAAGAAGAATCCCTATGAGTTTCTTACTGGTAACAAGACAAACATCTCTTACTTTTAAGTTTTTGGTAGTGGATGTTTCATTCTCAGCAAGAAGGCTAGATTCTCCAAATTTGTTGCTAAATTGGATGAGGGGTTGTTGCTTGGTTATGGTTTCAATAAGTGTGCATACTAAGTTTTACAACAATACCTTCATTTTTGTTGAGATCATGCGTGATGTGATATTCGATGAGACTAATGACTTTCAAGTAGAGCAAGTTGACTCACATGTGATAAGTGAAGAAGAGGATGCTAGTGAGGCCATCAAAAAGTTGGCCTTTGGTGACATGACCTCAAGTGCCACAAAGTGGACCTTCATCATCAACACATGTTGAGCCACCCTCTTAAGACCAAGCACAAGACCATCCCCACATAAGGATGGATCAAGATGTGGAAGATTATGTTGAAGTTTCTCCTCTAATCGACCTTGCACACCCAAGGGTACATCAAAGTGTGCAAAGAGATTACCCCACAGACAACATTCTTGGTTATATAAATAGCGGAGTATCCACTATATCCTGAGTTGCAAATTTTTGTGAATATTACCCTTTTGTGTCTTCTCTCAAACCACTAAGGGTAGAAAAAGCACTCGGAGATCCAGATTGGGTGATGGCCATATAAGAAGAGCTAAACAACTTCACTAGGAATCAAGTGTGGTCATTGGTGGAGAGACCAAGGCAGAACGTAATAGAGATGGAATGGGTTTTTCACAACAAACAAGATGAGAATGGTGTTGTTACAAGGAACAAAGCATGGTTAGTGACACAAGGGTTGACCCAAATTGAGGGTTTGAATTTTGGTGAAACATTCGAGCTGGTAGCTAGGCATAAGTCAATTCGTATTTTATTAGCTTATGAAACTAACCATGATTTTAAACTCTACCAAATGAATGTGAAGAGCGCCTTCCTTAGTGGTCTAATCAATGAGTTAGTATATGTAGAGCAATCGCTAGGCTTTGAAGACCCAAAGTATCCTAATCATGTTTATATCCTCCACAAGGTGCTATATGGGCTTAAACAAGTCCTATAGCTTGGTATGAATGTCTTCATGACTTCCTTCTTAAAAACAACTTTGAAATTGGAAAAGACAATTCTACTTTCTTTACTAAAAGACATGATAAGAATATCTTTGTTTGCCAAATATAAGTAGATGACATTATATTTGGCTCTACTAACAAGTCTTTTATTAGGATGATGATCAAGCTCTTTGAGATGCCAATAATAGGCGAATTGAAGTTCTTTCTCGGCCTTCAAATCAAGCAACTCAAGGAAGGAACCTTTATTTGCTAAACAAAGCATCTCAAGGACATGCTTAAGAAATTTAAGATGGAGAACGTCAAGCCAATTCGCACACCTATGCCATCAAATGGACACCTAGACCTCAATGAGCAAGGTAAAGACGTCGATCAAAAGGTATATCGATCCATCATCAGCTCATTACTTTACCTTTGTGCATCTAGGCCTGACATAATGCTTAGTGTGTGCAAGATTTCAAGCTGCTCCCAAAGAGCGTCACCTAGTAGCCATGAAGTGAATTCTTAGATATGTAGTTCACACTCCAAATCTTGGTCTTTGGAATCCTAAGGTAGCAAGGTTTAACCTCATTGGCTATGATGATACAGATTATGCCGGTTGCAAAGTGGATAGGAATAACATATTGGGTACTTGCCAATTCTTGGGTAGATCCTTTATTTCTTGCTCCTCAAAGAAACAAAACTCTGTTGCCCAATCCATTGATGAAGTAGAATATGTTTCAGCAGGGAGTTGTACTTAATTGCTTTAGATGAAACAAATATTGAGTGACTATGGCCTAATTGTGAGCAAAGTGCCACTCCTATGTGATAATGAAAGTGCCATTAAAATAGCCAACAACCCCATCCAACACTCCCGTACCAGACATATTGATATTCACCATCATTTCTCAAGAGATCATTTCACAAAGGCCGATATAGATATCCAACATGCGAGCGCCAAAAAACAATTGACGAATATCTTCACCAAACCTCTAGATGAGTGTAGATTTTGTGAGTTGAGAAGTGAGCTAAATATTTTGGATTCTTGGAATGTGGCTTGATTTATTGCATTCATTGTTTGCTAGATGTATGGCTTATCATTTTGTGGCATAATGATTGTTCAATCAATGGACAAGCACTAGTCACTCATTTGTGGATAAATGTAATCTATGTGCTTGGAGATCTTATTCTAAACGAATCTTGGACCTTATACAAAATTATGGATTCATACATTCCCCTTGTAGGGTAAATTAACTTGTTTTATGTTAATTTACTCTATTTTGATCTTCAGATTCGGGCATTGAACTTGTGGTTATTATTTTGATTGATTGTTTGATGGCTAATCACAAGTGCAATGGTATTTTTAAAGTTCGACTAACAATTCTCTCCTTTCGATCTAGTTGCAACCACCTCTCATTCCTATCTAAAATATGGTATTTTCAACTTATCTAATATTCTGAAGTCAAATTGGAATATCCAGCACATTCATAACACTAGGTTCATATCTCTCAAATTTCTAGAAATTCTCTCTTAGAAATTTCTGTCCTATACAAATTGCTAGTTTTCTCTTTGGCTCTAAGACTTGGTATTTTACACATATTGGGATTTTTGATAAAATTTTGACATGTTAAGAATATAAGGCCCTTGGCAACTTCCTTATTTCTAGCTCTCCACACTGATCGGATATTCTGATAGTCTTGTCAGAATATCCGATATACTCATGTCACCTTTTTAACTCCTCTTTGCACAACCTCCACTCCGGTGACCACAGTTGTTACTTCACAGCAGAGATCTCAAGGGGCAGCAAGTCTTTGTCGATTTCATCCTTGACGATTTCCTTCCTCCACCAATCGATTTGACGTATCTGTGGTTTCTAGCCCCAATCTTTTTCAAACCTTGATATATGTTTCTAGGGCTCCTATATCAAATCCTTTTGGTGAAAACTCTTGTTTAGTGATCTAGAGTACATGCCTAGAGTTTCCCTCGATTCCATTGGTTAGAAATCTCAAAAAAGACATAGTTTGGTTCTAGTTTTATACTCATCCGATATTCCAACTGGGTCTGTCAGAATTTCTAATACTATCAAATTTTTCAATGCCCTCTCATGGTGTCCGATGATTGCATAACCTTGATCAAGCAATGGAAATTTCATTCCTTCATTTTCATTTATCATATAATCATAAACATCACTCTCACTTAGTGTTTCTCATGCTCAAAGGAAAATTCAAAGGTCAAGTGTTCTCCCTCTCCACTCGCCCTTTAGAGAGTTTCATGGCACGCACAAAGCAAACCGCCTGCAAGGTTAGCAAGAGGCGGTGAGTTGCCAGTGATTCCTTAGAGTCTAATGGTGATTATTCAAATTGGAATGTAGAGGAAGAAGAGGCACGTGTTACCAATGTTGCTCAAGGTGAGAACTTACCACAGCGAAGGGCGGTGAGAAAGAAGAAGATGCCAACTATCGGGACTAGCCATGCTGGCTCTAGTTCATGTGCTTCTCTAGAAATTCAAGAGGATGAGCCAGGCGTAGAAGAGGAGGTAGGTGGGAACAGTGACCTAATTGGTCCCCTATTTGTGCATCTTCTGCTTGGAAGTGCCCAACATGTTAGAAATCCCATCGATTGGAATGTGAAGCAAAACAAGGTGCAGTGGCCCAGGAAAGAGAATCCCAAACACAGTCCTCACAATGCCATTGATCCACTGTTTTGGACTATATTTCAATAGGACTTTTATGAGACCATGATTATGAAGGAGTCAAAGTGCACCATCCATATACAATGGATTGACTGGGTAGCCATAGAAAATCAGTATGATCTAGTGATGATGAGGCCTTGGGCACTTGTTAAGATATGGGGATGAAGGACATAATGGCAATGAAGTATAACTGGTCTGAGGAAGTTATCTGTCAATTCAATGCCACACTGTACCATAAGAAGAATAGGCATAAGACAATGCACTAGATTATTCAGAGGGAATGATACTCCTTGACCTTCAATTAGTTTGTTGCTATTTTGGGGTTTGACACTCACACTGCCGATGATGCAGAATGATTGCATGATAACAAGGGATTGGAGACACATGAGATTTATTATACACATAATCATTTAGTGGACTACAACCCTAGCACTATCAAGGGTCTACTTCCCTTCCATGTCTATCTCAATAGGATGATCTTCAAGACTCTCACACCCAAGGATGGGGATGCTAGCATTGTGCTTCATCATCCTCAAAGCATACTTTCCTAGATGCGTGAGACTCCAAGGAAGTTTGACATCTGTCAATTTATTTAGGTGGAAATTCACATTATCTCTTTCACTCCCAAGCAAGGTCTTGAGTATGCTCCATTCTTAATGAAGATGATTGAAGAAGTCACTCAACTCATGTTCCATAAGGAGAAGGCCCATACCAGACTCAAAGTATGGATTTAGAAGCAAGTGACTTCTTCAAAGCCTAGTGCCACTTCTTGTACTCAAACTCCATCCTCTACCATGACTAGTTCTTTCTCCTCTTCAACTTGGAAGTTCATAAAGTCTATTTTCAATGTGTGCATGTCTACCACCATAAAAATCAACTAGGAAAGGGTAGCTAGGAAGAAGGACACTTAATGTCTCAAGGCTTCCCCCGATGTCTCCGAGGTCAATGTGATTGAGGGACAAGTGTTTAAGGATCTCTCTCCTAAGGTAAAGAGTGGTGGCGTGACTTATGAGGGCATGAGTGGTGATGATGCCAAGCATGATGAGTGATCTCTTGTGCTCTTTCCCCTTCCTTTGTCTTCTTTTGGTGCTTTGATGCCAAAGGGGGAGAGTCAATCTATCTATCTCCAAAAACTTTTAATATTTGTCGTTGGTCGGATAATTGGGACTTGCTTGTTGTGACTCTGTGTGTTTTATTTGTGTTGGCTCTAAGTTTCTTAGATGTGGTATATGAGACTTTGTAGTGTAATGTTATTTATTGCCTTCTAATTATTTGTGTAAATTTGTGTTTGCACCAAAATTTGGTAAGCTCTACAGACAGGATTGGAGAACCGATCAGCTTATAGAAAAAGTCCAATTAAAACAGGGAAAGAGCCCATCAGATGGATTGAGAATGAATTCAGTTCATTCAAAAGACGAAAAGTTATCCATATGGGACCTAGTCTGAGAATTAGCCGTGAAAATTACGGCATGGTATTTTATCTATATAGAATATATCTTATAAGATAGACAAGTTTAATTAGTTTTGTTAACTTCTTAGAGATAGTTTTCTTTTATGTTTAGGAAATAACATCTAGAGGTTGTTTGTAACCGCGTCGGACTCTTGTAACTCTAGGGTAGAAATATAGACCCCCTCGTGCCTTGTAAATTATCTCTCGATCAATATAACATCGGCGCATCACCACCATAGTTCATCTAGGTTTTTACCAGCAGGTTCTGGCTCTCGACGTAGGGCTACATCGATTAAGTCCGATCTTCGACGAAGGAGTAAGTTCCGCCACTGTTCTGGTGTATCTGCTCTATCTAAGATTGCATCGATTAGGTCCAATCTCTTAGTCCGATCGGATAGACCACATCATGTTCACGTGGGTTCTATCGGCTTATCATGCTCTTATGTCATCATCAATCTCATGCTACATCGGTTAGGTCTGACCTACTAGACTGTTAATAGTAGATTGAACCATAGGTTGATAGGTCTTTACAAGAACATTTTATTAGAGCGGCCAACCGATGAGTTATCCACACATTGAGCTTCACACTTAGTGTATTGGCTTCTCAGTCGATATACATATATTTTTAAAGAATTCCTCTCATTGACTCAGCTAGCCGATGGGCTCGCCTGTTCCTTTTGTCCGTGCATCCAATCTAGCCCCTTATATCTTCAGAAGATCGAGTCTCGCTCCTTATTATTCATCACATATTCTATTCAGAGCACTATAGACTTTACAGTCGATAGGTTCTTTATCTTATTCCTTGCTATCCATATATGCCTTCATTAGTTTTCCAGCCAATGAATGATTGCTACATCCCCTATCGGCAACCAGACAATAGGACGAGTTCGCATAGGCCCTGTCAACTACTTTTTTTAGAGCATCATTGGCTCTATAGCCGATGTGTTTTTCATTACCTTCGTCGCTATCTACCTATGCCTTCGTTAGCTTTCTAGCTGATGGACAAGCGCTTCAGCCCTTATCAGCAACCAACTGATAACAAGAGTGCATCAGACATAGTCGATGATTATCTCAACCCTATCGGCAACCAACCGATAGCAAGAGTTTATATTGGTCCATCAGCCGACTAACTCATCTGTTTATTTTCTTGTCAATTGCAGGGTCAAATTGATTGGCACGCCCACAACTCTAGTAACCCTGATGAAGAGACCTTAAAGCCTAAGGACTTGCACTGGAGCGAAGTAGACCTCCCAGGCCTCGGCATGTTAGCGTGTCTCCATTGGACTTGCATCGACTCATGCTCGCACGTGCGAACAATGTGCCATGTCATATGCATTTTATTCAAGTAAGTCCATTTGTGCTTAAATTGTGGGTGCAAAGATTTAGGGGAGCTCCCCGCTTGCCTATTACGCATACTTATAGGAGAGCTAAACTTCTTTCTTTGGACCCAAAATTCTTATATATATATATATACACATATATTGAAGGACTAAAAATGGCGACCAAAGGAGGGTGAATTGGAGCCTTAACTTTCACGCAAGATATTTGGAGGTTGTCCCAAAATCAACCCCAAAAAGCAGTCACAAGTAGATCTATAGGTTTTCTAACTAATAGATAAGCTATCTCAAGGAGATCATCGTCCAAAACTGAATCCAATCAAAAAGAGAACAAAGAAGAGTGAAAAACCACCGGTATTTCTTCCCAAAAGTCTGATTCGCCCCGATCTATGAACTCATGAGAAGCTAGACGATTTCCTTTGGTGCAAAGATTCAACTCACCTCCTAGTTCATCCCAAATAAACAAATTTGAATCAAAACCCCCGAAACTCAAGATTCAACCCAAAACGTCGGAAGGATAAAACCAAGAACACAAAGAACACCGATAGGATTTGAATAAATAGTTCAAATAAACCGATCTATGCACCTGTGAGAAGTTAAAGGATTTCCTTTGGTGCAAAGATTCAACTCACATCATAGTTCATCCCAAATAAACAGATCTGAACCAAAAACCCCCCAAAACTCAAGATCCAACTCAAAACATCGGAAGGGAAAAATCAAGAACGCGAAGAACACCGACGAGATTTGAACAAACAGCTCACAAATCAAATCCTAGAGGACACCAAGAGGTTAGGGCCTCCATTCCCTCACACAATCTTTAGTTCTTTTACATAGATGCGATGGATTATAGTGCCACGGAGAGTTCGAGCAACAAAAACCCTTACTAGAGACACGATGAACTCGAGAAGAGCGAGAGAGAAAAAGAAAAAGGAAAATAAGGAAAATAAAAAACCCTCACATGCGCTCAGACATTCCAGAACATGCTAACGCAGTACTCTCACCCTATATATAACAATGCTTCATGCGAAATTCCGATTCTGCCGTTTCAGTATAGCAGGCCAAAACAGTATTCGAAGGGCATAATGGTCTAACTCTTTTTCAGGCGATCGGATAGCCACGTTTCTTGCACAAATTTACTTCGTCTTGGAGCAACCTTTATGATTTCACCATGTGCCATCCCATTCCTCCTCGAAACTTGGGTTTTGAGGCCAAACTCGCGAAACCGTCACCCGGTGGTTTTGAGGCTCAATCCACCAAACCCCTCCGATGTCGACGCATGTCTGACCTCCATCAAGCTCAATGCCTTCGCCTTCCTTCTTGACTTGATCAACGCTGTCTTCATCACCCATGTATACTTACGCTTATCGATGTCCCTAGGTGTCAGCCATCACGACTGGTCCTCCGGTGCTCCAGTTCCTCTGTCCAAGCCTCACGTCCATCCTTCACCACTCCCGGTCCATCGGCACGGCCTGTCTCTACTTGACCTTCACCTTGCCATCAACCACTGTCTTCGAGCTCCACACCTGCACACCATAAGCCACGAGACATGTTGCAGAAACACACTCAACCCGAAGTGTCAGCACGTTGAATCACTCATCACTACAACGAAGCTAAAGGGCACATATCAACCTTGTGTTCGCATATATATATATATATGTATATACATACATATATATATATATATATATATCTTTATTGTTTTCTATTTGAATTGTCATCAAGCATCAAAAAGGAAAGATTGAAAGTACACATAGGTCCCTTATTAATTTTGGTGCTTAGTGTCACTCAACTACGAAGGACTAATGGTTCTTATTGACTTGTGGTAGAGAGCATTTAATCCTTCAACATGTGCCAATATCATTTTTCTGCAAATCTGTTACATTGAGATGAATGGATGACAAAAGGCTATGATAAAATGTAATTTATTTTACTTTGTGTCATAGAAAAAACCGTACTAAAAAGAGATGCCGCTTTGAAACCTATGGTTGAAATTTTGGTCCTCAAATCTTTTTTGAAAAGTGTTTCTTCAAAGCCTTGTTTAAAGTGCTAGAATTTTCAACTGATCTGAATTTTTGATATTCCATCGGAATTTCCGAAATGACCTAAGATGGCAAAATATCGGATATTGTATCAAAATTTTTGATATGGTGCAAAATGCCTCTGCTAAGAAAAATAACAAAATTTCCATAATTTGTTATCAAAATTTCTGTTATGAATGCCATAGGGTCTGTTGAAGAAAATATCAAAAAATCTGATATGGATTAGAATGCTTCTGTTGAGAAAAATAACAGATTTTTTGATAGGTTATATTGGAATATCTTATATGTGAGTTGTTGGCTAAGCTGAAGTTTTAAATTTTCACTGGCTGAAAATATTGATGACTTTACCGAAATATCCGATATAAAGTTTCTCAACCTTGAAAAGCCAAATTTTGTGGGGTGCTAGAAATAGCTCCCACCTTTTCCAAAGCAAGTGTTGGTTCTATTTGCAATTATTTTTAGCCTTGGCTTTGAGCTTCACTATCTTACTTTGTGCTCTTTGTTTCCAAACCTTTTCCCTATAGATCTACTCAAATCAACTTTGTGTGAGTGGATTGGTTTTGGAAGATTTGGTGCTTGGTGTGCTTGTGATTTCATTTTGAGTACTAGCTTTTCAACCCCAAGTACTTCTTGTTGCATCTAATACTCTTAGAGGTTGAGGACTCTTAGATGGCTAGGTATCATCCTCAAGCAACCGATTCAAGTGTGGTGTGCAGAGGGAAGTTTGTGAAGGTCACATCTCGCCCCTTTAAGGAAAGAAATACTACTAGCGGAAGAGGAGTGCATTTGTGAAACATCAAAATAAAAGGGCTAGAAAAAATGTGGCTCTTTGTGAGCCCCTCAACGGAGAGTAGAATCCACTCAAGGATTCAAACTTTGGGAATACATCTTCGTGTGAATCTCTGTTAGTTTTGGATACTTTGGCAGAGCTTTTCGATTTCTCTTTCCTTTAAAGTTTTATATCACTTATTCATCCCTGCTATAGGTTTTAATCAGTCCTTTTAGTAAGGGAAAAGACGTTTTAAAAAAATTCCAACAAAAAGTCTTCTAAGTGTAAAGAGCACAATAGCAAGAAACTATTTAGGATGGATTAGAATAATGGTGGAGAAACTTTCATTGGATAATGGATCTCTCGTGGTGAGAGCTTCGGGGGAGACACCTGAAGTGATGATGGAGAAAGTCTTGCCGAACTTGCTCTTAAGGGATCAATTCCACCCTCCACTTCATCAACACACCTTTGCCTAATGTCTAAGGGAAATGATAAGGTAATTGATGATGATGATAATCCTTCATATGAACAACTTATTGAAATGCTTGGAGAACTAAATGATGACATGATTAAAGAAAAAAAGTCCAATACCCTTAAAAAATTTCACACCTCTTTGGTGAGTGATCATCAAGATCTTCAAGTTAAATATGAGTCTTTGGTCTCTAAGCATGAAAATATCATATTAATGCATGATGAATTTATGGTTAAGCATCTAGAGCTATAACATGAACTTGATGCACCTTGTACCAAGAAGGTTACAAAGAGTGACATGGGAGTCACTTGTAATCTTCTTGAAGAAAATGGCACACCTCTTGTTGTGGATGATATCGATTGTTCTAGTGTTGAAACTAACATTACAAGGGAGAACAAACAACTTAAGGAAGAGGTTGACAAATTAAGCAAGGGTATTGAAAGATGCTTCAAAGATAAAGCTACACTTGATAGATTCACTAAGCAAGGAGGGCTTAGGGTTTACTACCAAGACTACATTTGTCAAAGAGAATGGCTTCTTTTGCTAAAATTGTCATGAAGTGGGATATCTCCCTCAAGATTGTCCAATGGGCATCTCTTCCAAGACCATGAAGTATGAATCATGCTAGGTCCTCAAGAAGGGAAGAGATGGCAAGGCAACAACTAAATTTGTTGGTGTTCCCACATTTGATGAAAAGAAGAGATTTATTTGGGTTCCCAAATCTTTGCTTGCTAACCCTCAAGGAGCCAAGAAGGTTTGGGTACCTAAAAACAAAGTTTGATCTTTTGTAGGTCAATTATAAGACTAGAGGGCATCATTGGGTACTTGATAGCGGTTGCACACAACACATGATGGCGAACTCTCACATGTTCTCCTCCTTTAAAAAAGGTGATGTGTCTCAAGAGAAGATTGCATTTGGTGATAACCTTAAAGGAAGGGTGGTAGGTTTGGGTAAAATTACTATCTTCAATGACTTATGCATTTCAAATGTTTTGTTGGTTGAATCTTTGAATTTCAATTTACTTTTTGTTGCTCAAAATTTGTAAACTCAACTTTGATTGTCACTTTTTTAATAAAGATATTTTAGTCCTTGGCCAAAAGGATAAAAAATTAACTTTCAAAAGCTTTTGTTCCAAAAATCTTTACTCAGTGCACATTAATTCCAAAGAGTATAATCCTTTATGAGTCTAGTCACCCAAACATCACTTGGTAAGTTTTGGCATAGACGCCTTGCTGACGTTGGAATGTCCATGCTTAAAAAGGTGTTCAAAAATGGTTTGGTAAATGGAGTAAAGGACATCCAATTTGAGAAGTACAAGCCTTGTAGTGCTTGTCAAGCTGGCAAACAAGTAGGTAACTTCCATCCTATTAATAGTGTTATGTATACTTGTTGTCCCCTTGAACTCATATACATGATATACATGGATCTCTTTGGCCCAACTACATACAAAGGTATTAGTGGTAATCTCTTTTGTCTCATGATTATCAATGACTACTTAAGATTCTCTTGGGTGTTCTTCCTTCATGACATCTGAGGTGGCTGGCATTTTAAAAAACTTTGCAAAAAGGGCCAAAATGAATTTGAGACTTCTATAAAGAAAATCCAAAGTGACAACAGAGGCGAATTTAAGAATACTAATATTTGTGAGTATTGTGATGAGGTAGGCATCAAGCATGAACTCTCGGCCTCCTGTACTCCATAACAAAATGGTGTGGTTGAAAGGAACAATCATACACTTATTGAACTTGTAAGGCAATGCTAGATGAATATACCACACCGTAGCGATTTTGGAGAGAAGCCATTGCAACCACTTGCCATGCTGCAAATAGGCTTTATCTTCATCAACTATTAAAGAAGAATCCATATGAACTTCTTATTGGAAGAAAACTGAATGTCTCCTACTTTTGGGTGTTTTGTTGCAAATGCTACATCTACAAGAAGAGAGTTCACTTGGGGAAGTTTCAAAAACGTTGTGATGTTTACTTTCTTGTTGGTTATGCGTCAAACTCTAAAGCATATAGAGGTTCCAATAATGCTAGCGATGGTTGAAGAGTCTTATAATGTAGAATTTGATGAAACTAATGGCTCTTAAGAGGAGCACTCAAATCTTGATGATGTAGGTGGTGAAGGACTAAGACTAGTAATGAGGAATATGCTCGTTGGTGAAATCAAGCCTAAGGACATGATGGAAAAGATTCCTCAAACCAATGAAGCATCTATATCTTGAAGTCAAGAAGAGACTCAACCATCATCTCAAGATTAAGAAGGAACATCACCACAAATGGAGTCAACACCAAATCAAGATGGAGGTCAAACCTTAGGTGTGCAAGTGGAAAATGGCTCAAATCATGAAGATCTTGAAGTGAATCCTTCACCCATTCCTCCTCAAGTAAAGCACAATCCTATGATCTTCAAGGATCATCCCATGGAAAAAATCATTAGAGACTTATCTATGGGAGCAAAAACTCTCTCATCTCGCTTAGCTTACTATTGTGAATATTACTCTTTTGTATCTATTTTAGAACCTAAGCGTATAGATGAAGCACTTGAAGTTGAACATTGGATAAATACTATGCATGAAGAGCTCAATAACTTTGCATGAAATGATGTATGGACACTTGTCAAGTAGCCAAAGAAGCACAACGTGATCAAAACCGGATGGGTGTTTCAGAATAAGCAAGACAAGAATGGAGTAGTAGTGCACAACAAAGCAAGATTGGTGGCACAATAGTTCTCACAAGTTGAAGGTCTTGACTTTGAAGAAATATTTGCACTGGTGGACATACTTGAAGCTATTTGTATTCTTTTAGCTTTATCAAATGGATATCAAAAGTGTTTTCTTGAATGGTTTTTATCTCAGTACTTGTATTTACTGAGCAACCTCTCGGTTTTGAAGACTCTAGATATCCTAATCATGCTTATTGGTTGTCCAAGACACTATATGGATTGAAAGAAGCTCCAAGGGCTTGGTATGAACGCATACGTGACTTTCTACTTAGCAAGGGATTCAAAATTGGAAAAGATGATACCACACTCTTCACCAAGCAATTGGATAAGGACTTATTTATTTGCCAATTTTATGTTGATGACATAATTTTTTGTTTTATTAATGAATCCTTTTGCAAGGAATTTGGTGATCTTATGTGCAAGGAATTTGAGATATCAATGTTTAGGGAGCTAACCTTCTTCCTAAGACTTAAAGTCAAGCAATTGAATAAAGACACCTTTATTTGTCAATCCAAGTACATGAAGGACCTCCTCCAGCGTTTTGGGATGGATGATGCTAAGCCTATCAAGACATCTATGGGAATAAATGGACATCTAGATCTAAATGCCGGATGTAAATCTATCGATCAAAAGCTCTACTAGTCCATGATTGGTAGCTTACTTTATCTTATCGCATTTAGGCCCGATATCATGTTTAGTGTTTGCATGTACGCTTAGTTACAACTAACGTCCAATGAATCTCATTTAACCACCATCAAGGGTATTCTTAGGTATCTCAAGTTTACCCCAAACATAGGGCTATGGTACCTGAAAGGTGCGGAATTTGAGTTGCTTCGCTATTCAGACTTCCATTATGCCGGGTGTAAAACAGTAAAAGAACAATAGGTAGATGCCATATGCTTGGGAGATCCTCGATTGCTTGGTGCTCAAAGAAGCAAAATTCTGTGCTTTTATCCACCACAGGAGCAAAGTATGTGGCCAGAGGAAGTTGTTGTGCACAAATTCTTTATATGAAACAAACCTAGGTGTATTTTGGCTTATCTTTTTCTAAGGTTCCATTACAATGTGGTAATGAAAGGGTGGTGAAGGTCACTAACAATCCCATACAACACTCCCAAACGAAGCACATAGATCATGTACTAAAGGTAGACATCTTGTTGAGCCACATCCCTATAAGTGATCAATTGGCCGACATGTTCACTAAGCCTCTCGATGAGTTAAAATTTTCTAAGTTGAGAAATGAGCTAAATATTCTTGATATCTCTAATATTGAATAGTTGGTCTCTCTTTCTTAAGTTGGCTTGTCTAGTCTTTCCTTATAGTTGTTCATGATTTCATGCTATGCTTGCTTTATAGTATCTTGTTTAGTTATGCATTTGTTTTCATTCTTGCATGAGTACAACATTTAGGGCAAGTATATCACTTGTCTATGTGGTTATACCACCCTAGAAGTGAAGCATATCAAAGTGAGTACAAAATGGTTTAACTTTCCATCTTTCTGCATGAAAAATCATAAAAAGTTGAAAAAGTTTGTGAAAGAATCTATCTATACTTGATTTCAATGTTGCATTTATACAAAATTCCCTTTTATGAAGGTCTTTCAAAATTTTGTGTGAAAATCATTTTAAAAGGTAACTTAAAAATGTCTTTCAAGTTTGCAAAATTAACCGTAGTGCCTAAACTGTTGAGCTTCTTGCCTATTGAATTGTTTTGTGTTAAGACTTCTAGTGTACTATACTTTGAGTCCTACACAAATGGGATCACACATTCCATGAGGTTGCTTGCCCCTTTGGGTCGAATTTTGGTATCAATTTGATCTAAGGAGCTCAATTCATTCCTTGTTTGGAGCTATTTCGGGTTAAATTGGTGCTAAGTGTTTGGTCTGTGAAATAGCTATTAGGTCGGACTGTCCTATGGGTTTTGGATTGTCCGACTACTACTAGGATTGGGAAATTCTTTGTGTATCGAATTGTAGGATTGGGAAATTCTTTGTGCACCGAATTGTCTAGCTCATCACCGAATTGTTTGGTCCCTTCTAAATTTTTTAGGCTCAAAGGGTTGGTCGAATTATCCAACTCCTATTAGATTGTTCAACGCCACCCGCTGCTGGACTATCTGGCATGTCACCAAACTATCTGATAGACAAGGCTAGGCGCAGTGCAATTGCACTAGGATGGATTGCTCGACCCCTCCTGGACTATTCAACTCAGTAGGGTTAGGGCCCCTTTAAGCCTAGGCTCACGCCGTGGTTCTTTTTCTCTCTTCTCATTTCAAATCACTGCCTAAGCTTGCCCTCGCTCTTGTGCCCCCTTCGTAGCGCCATTGCCCTCACCGTCGCCCACATCGCCATCACCGCTGTCGAGCTCATTGACATTCTCCGCCACCAGTGAGCATCGCCGTCATCTATGCTTCCTCTTACCACCTCCATTTCTCCTCCGCTTCTCACCTATTTCTCTCCCTTAGGGTTCGGTGGTGTGGTAGGGAGCTCCTTCTCTTACCAGCGTTCATCATTTTCGTCTTCTGCAACTTCCTCGAGCACTCTACCTCTTTCTCTCTATTTGATTCCATGATGAGAGCTCAAGTTCTTTGATCTGTTTCACCTCGCACACTACCTGTTTGATGAATTGCCTCTAAGGCATTCTCGCGCATTCCATGTGTGCAAATGGGCAAGGATTCCAAGAAAGGCAAGGAAAAGGCCACCAATGACTACAAAATATTGGGAACACAATTCATTTGCTAGCTTACTACTTCCTCTCCTACCTGGCACCATTTCGCTCTCCCTCTCCTCCTGCCATGAGTACAACATGGGGAACCCCATGGACACCTCTTATGCCTCTCCCACTTCCTCTTCATGTAGTCGCTCTCATTCCTCTCACAATTGTGCATGTTCCTCGCTGGTAGCAGCTGAGTCTGACCATTCTAGATTGTCACACCACTCTAAGGGTTCTCCTGTTCATACAGAGGACCCTCTCAACCTTGCTTCTAGCTCTAGTTGTCCTTCCGGTTTGGGCCAACCTTTTTGCTCTGTCACTCCTATTCACCGCTTGACTAACTACAGGAGTGAGTTGCCAAGTTGGGGTCCTCATCTAGCCCCAATGGACTGCACCACTTATCGGACTGGTGCCATGAGCCATGTTCATCAGGTCCCTAAGGAGCAATGGTTTCCTAAGCAACCGCAATCCTATGACACTCTACCTGGTGGCTCAGTTTGCTTTTGGACAATTGTTCAGAAGGACATCTGCTTGGCCATGAAGAAGAAAGCCAAGTCAGATTGTTCTCTCCTCCTCGACCATAGAGCATGAACCCATCCCCTCTCACTGCTCCTTCTGGAGGCTTCTAGTTCTATCCTATCCTTGAATCCTAGCCAAGCCTCATTCCCTTGATTTAGTGTACTCTTTACTTTGATTTGGAGTTCATTCATTTGATTGCTACTCTTTGGATCACCCCTAATTAGTCCTACATCACTTTCAAATTCTAGAGGTAGATCTTTCACTTCACCAGAGCTAAGTGGGCCATTGTCTTTGGTTTCTAGCTTCTTGACCTTCGGGTTCACTCCTCTTTGTTTCTAGAGGCTAGGCTCAGCACTACCCACATGGGTGGTAGGATTGTGCCCTTCAATGAGCAAGCTCGCCTCTTCTTTCAACATCTAGATTATGTGACTCACAAGGGCTTTGATTTGACTCTTGTTGGGAGTATCCTCAACTCCATCCACTGTCACACTTTGCTTCCTCACCTTGGTGCTCGTGAGCTTATCACCGACATTTCCTAGTAGGCAATGTAATGCATCCTTTCTTAGCAGGTCTTTGATATCACTGATCTCATGTTTGTTGAGTTAGCGAATGTGATCCACTTAGCCATTAAGTGCTTGCTTCCCTATGCCCCATACTTCTCTCATGCTCTTCTTTCCCGAAGATTGATTCCTATGATGTTGTATTGCCATCTTACTAGCCACACCTCAAAGTACACTCCATGCTTCCTACTGATCGCCGCCACAGTGATCGTGCCTTGCCTGTGGTAGTCTCCAGTGATAAGGAGTCCGAGGGTGCTACAGTTAAGGGGGGGGGCTATTGGTGAGCAGACCCCGTGTACACCTCGTCCTAGGAAGGCCCCTATTGAGAATGTAGAGGACATCTCAGGGAGTTTTGACTTCATGGTTGTTGCCACTTCCTCTGACTCTGAGGATAAGGACTCCCAAAGTTCTTCAATCTAGCCATTTCACTTCTACTCCTTTCCCTTCTAGCTATGATCAGGGTGAGTCCAATTCTTCTAGGACACCCTTCACTTCCTTTGAGTCTACAGTGCTCTCATCTCTATAGTAGCTCTAGACCAGTAGGCTTAGGCTCTATCTTAGATCGCTGCTTAGAGTACACTAATTGGAGCCTTCAACATCATGGTTAACATCCTGTGGGATGATCTCCAGGGAGTTCAGAGACACTTGAGGCAGTTGACTCGCATACCTTCTAAGGTCGCTGAGCGTCAGGGTCTTGTTGAGTAGCTACTTCCACTCCTAACCACTACTGCTCCTACGTCTCCACAAGTGGGATCTATTGGCACTCCCATTCCTCCTGTTGTTCTACGTATTAGATACACCATAGTTCGTTTGAGTGTTGCCATGACAGGACCTCCTCCTTCTCCAATGGGCACTGTCCAGCATAGTCCTGATCTTCCTTCAGGTGCTCCTGCTAGGACTAAGAACACTCCTCTTGAGTTGAACCCGAAGGTGCTATCCTCTAACTCTCTGATTGAAATGGAATGATGGATTCATAAGGAACCTTGGTATGCCAAAATGCATTTAAGATGTTAGGTGAATGCGATACAAGTAGATTTCCTTTCTGTTTTAAAGATTATAGTATAAAGAGAGGAGTATATTTTAGTAGCTTGATGTTCTAAGTGATGGAGTCTAGATGTGGTGCACACTAGGTCTCTAATCTCTCTAAAACAAGTGCTAAAACCCCAAAAAATTTTGAGCAAAAAGTCTTTGCTATTGTATTCTTGTTTTCTCTGAAACAAGTGTAGGTTGAACAATCCGAGTGATTCTAGACAATCCATCCTAGCACGTATCTAGCTGGTAATCACACTTAGATAGGACAATCCTAGTCGATGTTAGATTGTCCAACTCAACAATGATCATGTGATCATGTGTTGATCATGTGAGATCAAGTGTCGAGTCGAATAATCCAGAGTTGATCAAAACGTCCGATTAGTTCAATGTTCGGAGTGGTCATGTTTTGACCGAATAAAGAAATTGAACTAACTGGACAATTCTACAATGGTTGGATAGTCCAATCCTATTGTGATCGACTTGAGCTAAATAGTTCGAAGTGTTGCCGGATAGTTCGACCCATGCTTTGTTGGTGGATGCTGGACAAAGTGTGACAATTCATATGTCCGATTGTAGTGCCAAACAATGTGCAATAGACAATCTATCTTGAGTCAGATTGTCCACCTCTTTATAGGATAACATCTAATTAGACAGTGACCATTAGAAAAGTGTAAAGAGCCGGATTGATAAGTTTCGATATGAATTGGCAAGGGGATGGCCCGATTTTCACGACATTAGGTTTAAGAACAAAGGATCACTTGCTGTAGAAATAGCAAGTAACTAGCTTTATACCTAACCAAGGTTGGTTGCGACCAAGTGATGGGGAAAGGGGCACCAAAACCTTGAAAACTTCGACTCAATCTCTGAACGATCGTAGAACCACAAACCGGGACTAATCCACACAAAACGGTGCAGCCTAACTGGAAACTGTAGAGCACAAAATAGGAGACCTTGGAGAGATCTCTCACAAGCCCAAGAAGGACTTGCAAGAACAAAGGTGTGTAAGACACTCAGCAGCTCGGCTGCAATATCATATCGAGTTATCAAATGATCAAAAGTACCTTTTCTATTAGCATATAGATGATATTTATACTAGGAACAACCCTCCTAGTTGGGTATGAACTGAAGTCACCACGTTGGGAGGTGGAAGGCCAACTGGTTGAGGAATTCATGAAGTGATCTTCAATTCTCGTGCGTCTCCTGGGCTTCTGTGCAGCCTTTAGTAAAATAGTTATTACTCTCTGCTCGAAAGTCCAAATGATGTGTCATTTATTGGGTTGGAAAGTAGGCTTGATAAGCTTTCGAAAAAATACTTATTCACCTCCAAAGGTTTGCAAGAATAAGGAGTTATGGCTGCTTCTTTTGATTGTCCGAACTGATGGTCTAATTTATCTTCTTTTGATGGTCCAAACTGATGGTCCTAACTATCTTCTTTGGATGGTCCAATTGATGTAGTTCATCCCCACATAGAGTAGCATCCTTATCTTTATGTGTATAACTAAGTACAACCAAAGTAGAACATTTATGTAGTATAATATTCTTATGTATATTGAATTAATTTCAGCTAGGAGTGAGTTCACCTCTTTTTAGAGTAGTTTTGCACGGCTATGTGTAATTGGCCCTTCATACACTTGCTTATGTGTAACTTGAGTAACCGGTGGCATGTCCTCATCACGGACAGTCCAATGTGGTACCAAACTATCTCATTCTATGTAGTTTTGATTGGTTTTGCACAATGGTCACAAACATCTAGTTGGCTATATTTTGCCTATAAATACATAATCTCTTGGACCCCCTGCTATCTTTTGGAATGCATTCTAGTTGGTACAAACTTGTGCAAGTCCAAGAGTTTATTTGTGCTATTTTGTTTCATCTTTCTCCAATGAGCACTGTGTAGCAATGGAAGCTTATTACCTTCTCCTTCTCCAATGGGCACTGTCCAGGATAGTCCCAATCTTCTTTCAGCTACTCCTTACAAACTTGTTTCAAGCTTTGTGCTTATGTCTTGAGTCTCTAATAGCAAAGCGTGTACTCACAAAGAGTATTGTGCCTAGTGCCTCAAGTGAGGAGTATCCCTTGTTACTCTTGGCATCTCGGTGTGTCTAGATGGCTTCGAAGGAGTTCTCGGTGATATCTCAAAAGATTGTGGGAGACCTAGTGGTATTGTGAAAGTTTTTGTGATTCACATTCCAAAGTGAAAAAGAATCACCTATATGATAGTGCCTTTGAACTTCTTAACTAAAGGAGGGAGCAACACTCTTGTTTAAATTGTCCTAATGAGAATTAGTGGAGATAGCCGATTTTACATCTCTCATGAAAATCCTATTTGTGTTTTTTTTTCTTTGCATTACTTTACATGCAATTTATTTTGAGCTCTTTCTTGTGTTTCCTTCTTAAAGATTGTAGAATTGTTAGGAAATACTATAGGTGGCAAAATTGGGTTAACGTATAAAGCACTTAGGCTAGATTAAATTTTATAAGCTTTTAATTTGGCCATTGTTAACTAGGATTTCTATTCACCCCTCTACAATATATTTGATCCTACAATAAGTGGATGCATGTTACAACACATATATTACAATTTACAAATTGAAGTTCACTTGCACTATTGCACAAGGGATTTTTACCAAAAAAAAGTGTACAAAAGTTATATTAACACTAAAATTCTAAAAAGCCATTAATGGATTCGGTCAGAGGAGAAAATCCAATAAAGCTAATGAGGATTGCCTAGCGAAGACTGGATTTAAAGAAGTTTACATAAGTAAAGAAAAAGGAACCTATCGTTATGAATCAGTTCTTTATTTATAAATATTTGTTGTAAATAGGTAGGAGTAGTTTTCTTTCCTTTTCTTTAGTAAATATTATCCTATGTTCGTCTTGAACTTATATAAACCCAAGGGTATAAATATATACACCTGGAGTTCTTGTTAAAAAAGGAAAAAGATCAACACAATCAACTTTGGTGCATCGCCAACTCTAGGAGCAGAAGTAACATAATTCATGATGAGATCTTGCTTCGGGTTGGGCTACATCAATTAAGTTCGATCTCCAGTAAAGCATAAATCTTGTCATATAATAAACGTATCGGTTTGATTAATACTTTCTCGGTTCAGTCTAATATCTTAGCTTAAACTTATACGTTTACTATTTATCTTGATGCATTCAGTTTTGTCTAAGACTGCAATGATTCAATTTCTATCTATTATGGTGGCATAGAATTTATCAGTTTATTAAGTTTATCTTATTATTTTTAATATTATACTGTTTCAGTTAGGTCGATTCTATTGGATTGTTTTTGATAAGATCTTAATAAGTTGGTAGTTTTTACTCAATATTTCTAGCCGATAAATTATCTTTATAGTACGCTTTTACTCTCATCCGTTTTAAATCATTATCTGATATACTTTTTATATTATATTTAATTAATCTTATACTATCTCTGTTTAATCCAATCTATCAAGATTATCTTTAATAAAGTTAGTAAAGTGGACTAGCAGGTTTTATATCACTTATCAGATAATCTAGATACCATAAACTTTCCAACTAATCTCTATCGGTTAGATAGTCAATAGCTTGAGTCTATATCGGTCTTTTGTTCGATTGGCTTATTGGTCTATTTTTTTCTATCTTCCTTATTAATTGCAAATCAAATTAACTGATACGCCCTAAACATTAAGAATTTAAGGATATATATTAAGTAGACCTCCTACGTGTGATGTAGCGGCATCGATATCGAATGATTTTCATGTCAATTAAGTTCTAAAATTACATAGAATGCATTTAGGATAAGAGAAAACGGTCATATATGAATATATGGTAGCTATTGGATAAAGGAGAAATACAATATACTAATACTTAAAACACAAACACAACTTTATTTAAAATCTATATAAACCATATCGCAAATATATATATTATATGTTTGCATATAATTACATAACATGATTGATTTTGTAGAGGGTGGAGGTGTATCTAGAGGAGGAATTGGATATGGAGGACAAATGGGAGGCGGAGACGGAGGTGGTGGCTTGAGCTGAGGAGGACAGGGAAGCAGATATGGTCCATTAATGATCCTCCAATCTCCGTCTGATAACAAATACCTGCCTACACGTAAGCATTTTTCACTAAAAAATTTTAGGTACATCTAGAAAATATAAGAGCATTTTAACCATCTTAAAAAATATATCAAGGCTTACTACTTAATCCGTTTAAAAAGTTATGTTTAACTTTCAAATGTTATCTCGAAATAAATATAGTTATTTCTCTACCACCCTCTCGTCTCAACTGAACAACCATCTGCAATTCAATTTTTCAACCTACTTACACATCTAAATCAATCACAATTATTCCTTATTCAATTTCATCTATTTACTTAATTTCCATACAAAGTTTTAAAGGTAGTGAGTACTTAGATATTATATAACTTTTCAAAGCTTATAAATAGTAGTACAGTACCATGTCTTGGTACAATTTTGAAGGACAATAAAAACCATGACTTGGTACAATTTTGAAGGACAATAAAAACCTTGCAAAGAATGACAAATCCTCTGTTTGTACCACAAAATTACTCCTAAATATTTATTCATTTTTCTGGAAATTGTAGCAGCCCTTTTTTATAAAAAAAAAAACTGAATTGCTTTTCCTTTCATAGATCGACGTGGAAGGCATCCTTGGTCAGGCCGCAGGACAAACCAAGCCAACTATCCAAGCTAACTGAATGACAACCGGGCGAATAACATGGCATGAAACAAAAAAAAACAAGTGATGGCATATAGCTAGGAATTCATGCCCAGAAGTTTGCATTCGAAATCCATGTAAAAAATTAACTCCAAATATACCCTAAGCTATGGAAGAAATATTAATATCTGCTCATACAAATAAAATTAGTTGGAATTTACATGAGGTTGAGGGGTTTTTTTTTGACAGGCGCAAGAGATTTTTTTTAAAAAAAACAAAGGAATAAATTGCAAGGAACCAGCGGAATGGCTTCCTGGCATTTTCTACTGCATTTCTTTGTGGTCTGCTAGATGGAAAATTTTGATTGTATACCACCTTAATGCAGATGTTATAAACAAAGTTCAACACAAAAGAATTACAATGTCTTCATATATTCTTCAACTATCTTACTAACTCTTAACATCTTGTCCACACAAATTTCCATTTACTGAATGCAAAACCAAATCATCTCGTGCAATGATGGTAAATCATCTGAGATTATCTTTAGAGTTCAGACCTGTAGAATCCAACACAATAACCAATAACCAATAACCATGCCGTCAATCTAATCATTCATAAATAAAAAATATATTAATATTATTATATCAAAATATATTGCATATAAAGCACTACTCTCTCAATACTTTTCTTTCTTTTAAAAAGTTATTCTTCTAGACCATCAATCACTCATCTATTTATATATAAAATCTTATCTACCAATTAATTAGAGGTTAATTAGAGGTAGAACTTCTACCGTCAAACCCTTAAATTAAATTTTAAAATCAAATAGATATAAAACTCATATTCCTAATATGACTTAACCTCCTCTCATCTTTTACAATTTTTTAATTTAATTTTTCTCTTTATTCATACTTTAAATTTATTTATAATTTTTCCAATATTTATACAAAACCCATTACGAAATACTCCTAAATATTGTCCATCCACCATATGCTACTTTCTTTTTAATTTCATCTCAGTTTTCTTTAAATCTAGTCCCAGTTTCGTCATTAACAACTTTTAACTCTAATCAAATTACTAAATCTCCGTTACTCCCTGAGCGCAATCCTAATTATCATCACTAAGTAAGATTAAATAGATGAAATAACCGTTTTTATAAATCAATATCGTAACATGAACCACGTTAATCACACACCTCCACACAACACTATAAATACTTTTAAACTATTTTTTATTAATTAAATTAATTATAATAACATATTAATTATAATAATGATTTAAAAAAGTAGCGTTCCGATTTATCATCTTAAAACAAACATGATACTCCTGTCATAACATAGCATTGCTTTTCTCACTTCTGTCACTAAAGAGAGGCTGTGACTGTGTGAGCTCTGCGCACGGCAGTCGGAGCGGCTCGTCGGCTTCGCCTCGGGCTACAGGTGGCGGCCACGGCGCTGCTCCTCCTCCGGACGTCGCTTCTGCTCAGCGCTATCGCCGCCACTTCCCCTGCACCTGCAGTCGGCGCCGGCGCCGGCCCTTCTGATGGTAAGAACGTCATCGTGGAGCTAGCTGTATCTTTTCATATTTTAAATTTAAATTAAATGTATGTCATTTTATAATTATACATAATAATTAATAAAATAGCTTTAATGGCATTTGTTGCCTTTTATTTACCATATATTGCGAAATATGAGACATTTAGCTATGATAATAGAGTGAAAAAGCTTGTAAAAGTTCGAATTACTCATACTAGTCATCTACATGTACGCTATGGGATATTATTACTGATAATAAATATTTAAAGTATAGCATTATGTTCATTACTTTTTTAAACCTATAGCTTCTTATTATATTAAAAGAAGTGTACACGTTAATTAAAACTTACCAACTATTAATTTGGAATTTTAGAGTTAAATTAATAAAATATGAAATTGAGAATCTAAAATGAGTATGAGTATGATATCATATTTATTAATTACAAAATTTTAGAATTATTAAGTTAGAGTCCGTGTTATTTTCATCTACGGTATTTATTTAATATCGACTTTTCGCACGATCTACATTCACGACAATATGATCTATCAAATCAACGACTCTCTTTCTGATTAACTTAGAAACACACTCGCAGCTCGGAGTGTTCAATTTAACATAGATCGAGAATATTAAAACGATGAAATAAAATAGGGAACCAAAATCTTCTAGCTGTTGGTAAAAGGCAAAATATGATATATTCTTTTTTTGAGGGGATATATTCTAATAATTGAACCGTAGTTTCATTCAAAATAATTTATATGATATGTTTTTATGATTCTCTTTCAACATGATTGTTTTATAGAAGGTGGAGGTAGATTTGGAAGTGCTCGCGGAGGTGGTGGTCCCGATGGAGTTCATAATCCTCTAATCTATTTCATGCACAACCACCACCGAAGGAAAGTTTATTTTATCAGAAAACCTAAAAAAATATAGCTTATCTAATTACTACCTCAGTCATATACATATCTTCGTACATTCATACATTCATATATATTTTTAAGGAGGATAACAAATCTCATCAAAGAATGACAAACCAACCTGTCATTATTTATAAATATCTGTTCCTTTTTTTAAAACTGAAGTTGCTTTCATAGGTCGACTTGGAATGCTGCCTTGGTCAGGATACAGGACAAACCAAGCCAAGGCAACTGAAGACGCAGTCCAATACACATAGCATGAAACAAAAATATAAGTACGTGTACGGCATTTGTGATGGCATATTCCCCGAAAAAAGTGATGGCAAATATATACTTAGCTAGAAATTCTTGCTAAAAAAAGTTTGGATTCGAAATCCACGTGAAGTTGCTCCAAATGTACACGAATCTATCGAAGAAAAGTGCACTATCTGCTCATATACTTATAAAATTCTTTGAAATTTACATGAGATTTTTTTAAAAAGGACGTACATGTTCTTTTCTCATAATATTTTCTGGTTAGATAGATTATCTAATTTTATGATAGCATATAAATAACTAAATTAATTAATATAAAGTTAAAATTTTGCTATATGAAGATCATATGAGTAACAAAATTTTTTAGGATTCTGGCTTGTAAAAATCTAATTCTAAAACATGTAGTTGGAAACAAACGGAGCCTACATACTAGAATTGATATAGAAGCTAAGCGCCTGGATTAGAAAAACGTAGGAACAATAAAAACGTAGAATTTTATTATCATGTAAGTGTAAAACAGATTATTAAAAAAAGATATGAATGATTGTTTTGATTGAATTATATGAAAAAACATAGGAATTTAAGGAGAGAGATAAAATAAAAGGAAAATTTTCATGAGTTTGGACCTTATGTTAAAATTCCTTCAAAAATTATATAGAATAAAACATTTCATATAAATGTTATAGGATCTAATTTTTTATTTTAAAGAACCATGTAGAAAAAATTCGATTGTGATCGTACAAAATCGTTATGTTTCTCGTTGAAATCAAAGGAGGGCTAAGAGAAGACGGAAGGCATCTGTGAATCCGGCCTTCCCACGGCCCAACATCAACCAGGCCCAGGCCAAGCCGCCCAACCAATCTTTCTCACTGACCGCAGGCCACAGCCCCCCTCTCTCTCCGCAACGGCATCGAGTCTGTTGTGCACTTGCGCTGCTGCCGGAGGCCAGGTGAGCCGACGGGCGCGCGACGGCGGCGCCGAGTCGGCAGGCGCAGGCGCGAAGAGTACCCGAAGATGGCGGGTTTCCCGGCCCAGCATCATACTTCCGAGGTCAGCGTGGTACTGCTTTCTGACTCTGCGTGCGCGTGGCGCGTGTTTGTGGAAATGCCTCTGAAAGTAGCACGCCGTACTCGCGCTCGCGCTTGTGCACAGCTGTGCCCATTTTGCTCTACCATATCTGTATGGCTGTATGCAGTAGTGAGTTGTGGTTGTGCCCATCACTAACCATCTCTTGCTGTGCTTTCAGCCTGCTGTCTGCTAACATTGCATTTGGTGATGTCCCATACATATCATTGGGCATACGATCAAAAGATTAATCATGTATATACTTCATAGTATATTTCCAAAGAAGCACACTTTGCACATCACTGGTACCTATTTCAGGAAGGCAAATAAGAAAAAAGAGGGAAGACTTAGCTAGATTTTTTTTGTAGAGTGTCAAATGTACTGACTATGATTAATTTTTAGTTACACTATTTTCCCCCACTGGAAAGATCAATAAATTCTTGCTTGATGGAGTGTATTTCAGTGGAAACCTGCGCCATCCCTAACCGGTCTTTTGGTGATGCCATGGAGCACATGAGGGCCACCTTAACTAGTGGGAGGACACAACTCTGCATCATTTCGGAGTTTCCACCATCCAAATCATCGTGTATCATTTTGGGGTCCAAAATCTCAGTTACTCTGTGGGGAAATGCAGCATCCACGAGTTCATGGAGGCTGAAACCATCCTTGAATTTTTCATCAGTTGGATGCTTCCCAGTTAATATCTCTAACAACAGGACCCCATAGCTGTAGACATCTCCCTTTGTTGATACTTGGCCACCCATTCCATACTCTGCATTTTCATTAGAAAATATAACAAAGGTAAATGGAGGATAATACAATTCACGTCAGATTGGTTAAGTTAATAAAATGGCTGAAGCATACTAGTTAAGAATAAATATAGGTTTCTAATTTCTCTCACCTGGTGCAATATATCCAATGGATCCTTTTAGGTCAGCCAAACTTGTAGAATTACCAGGCGCTGCTGTTGGATTATCACAAATAAATCTTGCCAACCCGAAGTCACTGACATATGCAGTCATTTCAAGATCCAAAAGAACATTGCTTGGCTTCATGTCACAATGTATTAGTGGGGATACACACTGGTTGTGAAGATAATCTAATGCGTATGCAATGTCCAGGGCTATGTTAATCCTTTCACCTAAAGTTAGGAATCTCTGCTTGCCATGTCCATGGCCCTCTGGATGTAGCCACATTTCTAGACTCCCATTAGGCATATACTGAAAGATAAGTGCTTTAAAATCATAGCCATTTGGATCAACCGTAGAGCTTACAGTAATGATTTTGACAAGATTTTGATGGCGAATGTTTCTTAAAGCCTCACATTCTGTATTGAAACTTGTGGGTGCTCCGTACTTGTTGAGATTGAAAACCTTAATAGCAACTGGATTGTCCTCAAATGCCAAAAATCCCTTGTAAACGGCCCCAAAGGACCCTAAACCAACTAAATTTGTGGAAGAGAACCCATTTGTTGCTTTGGCAATATCTTCATATGATATTTTCTTCATGTTCACACTGGAGTGCTGCAAACTTGGTTCTTTTCTTCTCTTGATGAGAATAACCGTTAAACATAACAATGAAATTACAGCACCAGATACTGCAATCGGAATCACTATTTTCAAAACAGTAGACTTGCCTTTACTATGTGATCCTGATTCAGGGCAAAGGGGCAGACTAAAACCTGAAGCATTTGCACACAACCTGTAGTTTCCGTCCAAGATAACGCTGCTAGCATTACCAAAGACACCATTTGATGGTATTGGCCCTTCAAAATCATTGAATGAAAGGTTGAGTTTCTGCAAAGAACTAAAGAGCGTGAGGAACTCTGGAACTTTTCCAGTCAATCTGTTACGAGAGAGATCCAGCTCCTTGATGCTTTTTAAGTTCATGAAGGATTGTGGAATGCTTCCAGTAAGAAGGTTCCCTTCCATGTGAAGGTATTCCAAAAGCACACAGTTCCCTAGAGTGGACGGTATATCATCGGTCAAGCGATTGTTTGCAATACTGATGCTTCCAAGATTTATGAGGTTGCCAATTTCTGATGGTATGGGCCCAGTAAATAAATTATTTGACAAGTCCAAATTTTGTGTCAGGGAAGAAATGTTGAAGACCTCACTTGGCATACTTCCACTGAATGAATTGTGAGAGAGATTAAGCTTCTCTAATTGTCTCCACTGCCCTATATTTGCAGGTATGCTCCTGTTGAAGTTGTTCCCATCTAGATAAAACTCATTTAGCTGGAATAGGTTACCAATAGAATCTGGAATATGGCCAGAGAGGTTATTTTTTGCAAAGCTTAGAACAAGTAAATTGCTAAGATTTCCAATGGTAGGTGGGATGCTTCCGCTAAACATATTGTTATCCATATACAGAACAGTGAGACTCTTAAGGTTACCAATCTCTGAGGGAATTGTCCCAGAAAGTTTGTTTTGCTTGAGCCACAACCAGTCAAGCTGTGAGGGAAGATTACCAACTGAGCTAGGCAAACTTCCTTGGAGAATATTCCCATCCAAGGTCAATTTTTTCAGTTGAGTGCAGTTTGCAAGGGATGAGAGGAAGTTCCAATCCCCTGCTTCAAGCTGGTTGTATGCGAGATCAAGGTCCCTCAAGTTTGTTAAGGATCCAAATGATGGCACTGTTCCAGTGAGCCCCGTAGCAACAAGATAAATCATTTCTAGTTTGGTCATATTGGCAAGAGAAGCTGGGATCGGCCTATTTAACTGTGTTGTTGATAGGATCAATGTTTGAAGGTTTGGAAGCCGGTTGCCTATATCTGGTGGTAGTCGGCCGATAAGTGAGTTATTGGCCATTTCAAGATATTTCAAAGATGACATGTTGAAAATAGACTCTGGCACAGGACCAGACAACTTGTTGTATGTGAGAATCAGCCTCTCTAGAGTTGGGATTTTACTTAGGCTCTCAGGGATGCTCCCCACCAAGTTATTTGCTGCTAGAGAAAGACGAACCAGGGAAGAAAGGTTTCCCAGTGAGGCTGGAATCCCTCCTGTGAGTTTATTCTGGGCTAGACTAAGGTATTGGATAGGTGCAGCAATTGCTGTAACAGGTGGGATGGAACCAACTAAGTTGTTATGGTTGAGGTAAATGGTTGTCAATGTGGAACTGTTGAAGAGGGGAGGTGGGATCTCCCCTGTAAGACTATTTATCATGAGCCTCAGCACTTGAAGAGATGAGCTATTTGCCAAGAACTCCGGGATTCCTCCAGTGAGCTGATTGCCACTAAGATCAACATATACAACAGACGGGCTGCTGCCCAACAATGGTGGTATGTCACCTGTGAGGGCATTGTTGGAGAGATCGAGAGTTTTCAGCTCAGCAAGCGTCCCAAACCCAGTGGGAATGCTGCCTTCAATCTTGTTGTTGTAAAGTATAACTTGCTGGAGGTGTGTGCATTGGGTTAAGTTTGGTGGTATCTCACCTTGGAGGGAGTTGTTCCACAAGCCGAGTACCTGGAGATTGCTGCATGAAGACAGTTCGTCTGGAATACGGCCTTCAAGAGAGTTGAAGCTCAGGTTCAGGTAGCTGACTCGTCCCAAGCGCCCGAGCTCAGTTGGAATATTTCCTATAAAGGCGTTGCTGGATAAGTCGAGACTTGCAATGGAGCTCAGATTGCCCATGCAATGTGGTATTAAGCCACCAAGGCCTTTGGAGCTGACATTTAGAGCCATGACTCGGAGTTGGGTCTGTGTGTTGTTGCATGAAACACCCTGCCATTTGCAGAGGTTCTGGGATGTATTGGTCCAAGAGCTTAAGGCTCCATTAGGATCAGAGATTTGAGACTTGAAGCAGAGCAGGGCTTCTCTATCAGTATCAGTGTCATCACTGCTTGCTAATGGCAGGGAACATGATAAGATGAAGACAGTCAAGAGAGGAACGAGTTTTGGATCGGAAGCATGCAAGCGGATCATCTTGCTATTGATGGTGAAGCTTGGTATTGCTTATTGAATTTTAAGTGCAGGCAGGCACACACTTGTCTTGTACTTATAAATTCCAATGTGGTGGACCTACTGCTTCTAGACCAAAAACAGAAACTGTGTTCTAACTTGTGAAAGGTATGAATTCAGTGTTGCAGAACTTTTGGGTCGACTTTATCTTGGTAGGTCGAACACATATTATGTGCTTGACTAATTTACTATCTATTATTTGTGGAAACACCTAATGTGATGTCCTTCATGCAACGTTGACTGAAGTGACTGCATTTAATATAATTATATATGATTTTCGATTAGAGAGTGGTGCCTAAGTTGTATTTCATAGATAGCCAACAGTGTAATTTATCTGATGTGTGTGATCATTTTGCACTGTGTTGAAATATGCATGCGCCGGCTGAGTTTGGTGGTTGACCATTGACTGAAAAACTCGCATGCTGAAAAAGACAAGCTGATAAATGAATTGGATGGGTACATGAACAATAGTAAAATAATATCTACTAGTTATTGACGCGTCTGAACTGTAATTTAAAGATTCTAAGCCTATCACAACTTATTTAGGATTAAAAGACTATGTTTAGTTAAGTTGAGTTGTTGATTAGAATCCTTTGCATATGCTTCTTTCTGTCCTTTATTACTAGCTTGCACACGTAATTGACTTTCTGCGTGCTATCTAATATCCAGGAGGTGAATTGAGTCCATGTAGTGACGTATATCTTCAAATAAAAGCATGAACCATACATACAATGATCACATCCTATCCTATCCTTCTATACCACACATACTAATCTTGGTTTGCATACAATCCTATCCATACCACACATACATTATTACAGATATACTTCTATATTTAATTAGCTTGTTCTGTTTCTTTTGCAGGACCTGGTTCAGATTGGATGAGATTTTGAGACTTTGCCTGTACATGAACCAAGGATGGAACTGATCAACTATAGATCCAGATACAGAAAATACTTGATTTTTGTCACATAGAACAGATTGACAAGGTAATATTATGCCAATGATCACATCATCTGTTTTACCCAGAAAGACAACCGGTGTTGAATTTACCCAGGTAGATGACATTTGCATGGTCACCACCATGTAATTTTTGCTGACAATGATGTTCCTCTTGCTAGTTACCTTGTGTGATCACTGCTGACGTTACTTTTGCATGGTCAACATCATGTAATTTTTGCTGACAAGCGACAGTGATGTTCCAACGTGCTAGTTAACTTGCGTAATTCAGAACTAATTACGTCAGGTTGGAATATTACTCAGCACTAACGGTTTCAGCGAATGGACAAAAAAAACAAACGATGTCGGCTTGACACGGTCTTGTAATTTGTTGGACTTCGATACATTGCCGCTATGTTCGAACAAATTTATACAGAGTTTAGACCATAATTTTTGAAGGATAGCGTCCTGGCACCGACAAATAACTTCTATTATAATTATATATCATAGCATATACACCTACAACTAATTACGTCATATTTGGAATATTACTCAGCACTAATGGTTTCAGCCAAAAGTATGGGAAAAAAAACAGACTGTGTTGGGTTGACACGGTCTTATAATTCGTTGGACTTCGATACATTGCCGCTATGTTCGAACAAATTTATACGGAGTTTAGACAATAGCATACTGGCACCGGCAAATGACTCCTATTATGATTATATATCATAGCATATACTCCTACAACTAATTACGGCAAATTGGAATATTACTCAGCACAAACGGTTCAGCCAAAAGTATGGGACAAAAAAACAGACGGTGTCGGCTTGACACAGCCTTGTAATTCGTTGGACTTCGATACATTGCCACTATGTTCGAACAAATTTATACGGAGTTTAGACGATAGCATACTGGCACCGGCAAATGACTCCTATTATGATTATATATCATAGCATATACTCCTACAACTAATTACGTCAGATTGGAATATTACTCAGCACAAACGGTTTCAGCCAAAAGTATGAGACAAAAAAACAGACGGTGTCGGCTTGACACGGCCTTGTAATTCGTTGGACTTCGATACATTGCCGCTACGTTCGAACAAATTTATACGGAGTTTAGACGATAGCATACTGGCACCGGCAAATAACTCCTATTATGATTATATATCATAGCATATACTCCTACAACTAATTACGTCAGATTGAAATATTACTCAGCACTAACGGTTTCAGCCAAAAGTATGGGACAAAAAAACAGACGGTGTCGGCTTGACACAGCCTTGTAATTCGTTGGACTTCGATACATTGCCGCTATGTTCGAACAAATTTATACGGAGTTTAGACCATGATCTTTGAAGGATAGCGTACTGGCACCGGCAAATGACTCCTATTATGATTATATATCATAGCAGATACTCATATAACTAATTACGTCATATTGGAATATTACAAGAAAACAGACGGTGTCGGCTTGACATGGTCTTGTAATTCGTTGGACTTCGATACATTGCCGCTATGTTCGAACAAATTTATACGGAGTTTAGACGATAGCATACTGGCACCGGCAAATGACTCCTATTATGATTATATATCATAGCATATACTCCTACAACTAATTACGTCAGATTGGAATATTACTCAGCACAAACGGTTTCAGCCAAAAGTATGAGACAAAAAAAACAGACGGTGTCGGCTTGACACGGCCTTGTAATTCGTTGGACTTCGATACATTGCCGCTACGTTCGAACAAATTTATACGGAGTTTAGACGATAGCATACTGGCACCGGCAAATGACTCCTATTATGATTATATATCATAGCATATACTCCTACAACTAATTACGTCAGATTGAAATATTACTCAGCACTAATGGTTTCAGCCAAAAGTATGGGACAAAAAAATAGACGATGTCAGCTTGACACGGTCTTGTAATTTTTTGGACTTCGATACATTGCCGCTATGTTCGAACAAATTTATACAGAGTTTAGACTATGATCTTTGAAGGATAGCGTAATGGCACCAGCAAATGAGTCATTATGATTATATATCATAGCATATACTCCTACAACTTGTCACATCAATCATTTAATCTTTTTATTTTAACCTAATCTTATTTTTTTTATTTATTAAGGGACAATAAAATATTTTTTAATCTTAATCTCTACTAAATAATTTATTTTGATATGAAGGAAGAATTTTCTTATGTTAGTATGAACACAAACTGGTTAGAATGGGTATTACTTTGTGTTTAGTCATCAGGCTAATCAGAAATATCTTATAGGACCTGACTGGCTTTTGAGGCTGTGAGCTCAACGTCAAAGATAGCACACAAAATCTTCAACTCAAAACATTAATGCCATCTTACCGAACGGTTGAAGTCACCTTTAACTACATTATAATTACAATTATAGAATGAATATGATAATAAAATATTAACACACCTTGCAAACCTTGACCTGGCTTTTTCTATCTTTGAAGGACCGTTGAAACAGATGCAAAGTATAGAACATGGAAATCACAAATCAGTCTGCCACGGACTACTCATTAGATTTATCTGCAATCTTTCTTGTTACAACAGAACGTTGATTTGGACTTCTCAGAGCTAACAGGACATAGCTTTTGACTACTTAATTATGTTACATTAATCAAAAAATTGCACAATAATAACACTATATAAACTTGCTGGCAATGTTAGAACTTGGCTATATTATTTTTTAAACCCAAAACTTATGTTGTAATTTATATCTATGACTGAAGCTAGAATAGAACTACGGACACGATCTAGTTCCACTCATGGAGGGTTGACCTCCAATCTTATTTATTTATTTAACATAGTATAAATACAGATATTTATAACGCTCACACACTTACCCTTATGAACGTATATACGCACACTCTGTCTAACACCTTCAAAATTTAGAGTAGCCATATCTTGAAATTAACAAAGATACATTTGTTAGTATGATATATTTGTGTAAATTTATATATCTACGTAAATATATGTAAATGTGAGTTGTGGAGTGTGCGTGTGTATGTCCTACCTATACCCGGAAGAAAAAAAAACAATCAGGCCTTGTGAATGGGCCGGGGTTATGGCCCACAACGATGCCTTAATGGGACCCGCCCATTAGGCCCATTAGCCCAGTGTCCCACAAGTAAATCGACGGCGCATTCCATCTGCGGGGGAGGGACGCCTCCTCGACGGCTCAGGGACCAGCGGCGCGCCGCCGTCCGCCCCCACCTGATCACTTCGCTACACGGCGGGCGCCCGGGCTCCGGCGCCGTGCGCGGTCGCGCTCACCTCCTCGGAGGGATATCCGCCATCGTTGCCGAGACATTGAGTCGCCGTGTGGTGCTGGGCTGCTGCCTTCCATGGCGACGATTTCACAGAAGCATGGCATCTTCGGCCGCTGTCCCATCTCCAGGCCCGGGAGTCCATGTGGACGCCGTCTAGTACTCCAGTCTCCAGGTTAGTATTTTTCATCACCTACATGTCTATTAATCTTATACATTATTCGATTAGGATTTATCCATTTAGCATTAGGGTTTTTTTAATAATTTATTTTGATTTATTTCGGTGTAATAGGCTGCAAGATGATTAAATGGAGAGGTATGGAAAATTGACATCTTTTTACTAACTCTAATCCAACCAGTCCACTCTGAGGATAGTTGGAGCCAGAGCTAGTGATACCAAGCAAAATTATCCTTGTGTTTGTGCTTGACTGCTTGTTGGGTCTAGGCTAATATTCTTCGTTGATACTAAATTAATAAATTATATAAGGTTGTAGGATTGAGCCATTCAAGGATTTGCTACTTATGTCACACTGACATGTTTGCCATGGACCGCAGTACCAGCAAAGTTCACGAGACCATAGACTATTTTTCTATATGCCTTACATCACAACTTGTGACATCATGGTAGAACTAACAACTCCCATATTTACATATATATACGAAATGTATGATCTCAAAACTATCTCTTACAAACTTTCAAAGCATTTTTGTTGCTACAACTGATTGTCTTTGTGTTGGGAATGTGAACTGTAGAGAGCATTGAAGCTGAGTTCTTCCAGAAATGCATGGCAGGAAAGCTATTAAAGAACAACATTATTTTTTGCAGTATTTTTTAAATATAAACGAGTGGATGCTATTACAGAATAGATTCAAACTTAAGGTATCCTTCCACCAAAGTTGTTACCATGTAGGAAAACATTTGTTAGTTTGACAAGATTGCCAATAGACTCTGGAATATGGCCAAAGAGATTATTCTGTGCGAAGCTTAGAATAGATAGGTTGCTCAAATTCCCTATGGTAGATGGACTATGACCAAATAAATTATTTCGTGTAAAGATTAGATCACGTATTTTGCTCAGATTTCCTACTGCAGGTGGAATATATCCAAAGAACGAATTGTCAGACAGATTGAACCTCTCTAAATGCCTCCACTGCCATAAACTTGATGGTATGCTCCCACTGAAGTTGTTCCCATCTAGATGAAACTCAGTTAGTTCGGCAAGGTTGCCAATAGAATCTGGAATTTGTCCAAAGAGATCATTTAGTGCAAAGCTCAGGACTAGTAAATTACTAAGATTTCCTATGGTAGGTGAAATGTGACCAGTGAACAGATTGTAATCCTTATACAGAATAGTGAGACTCCTAAGGTTACCAATCTCTGAGGGAATTGTCCCATAAATTTTGTTTTGCTTGAGCCACAACCACTCAAGCTGTAGGGAAAGATTACCAACCGAGCTAGGAAAACTTCCTTCGAGACTGTTCCCATCCAAGCATAACCTTTTCAGTTGGGTACAATTTCCAAGGGATGAGAGGAAGCTCCAGTCACCTGCTTTGAGATGGTTGTATGCCAGATCAGATATCTCAAATTTGGCAATGATCTAAAGGATGGCACTACCTCTGTGAGCCCAGTACCAACAAGAAAAATCATTTCTAGCTTAGACATATTAGCAAGAGATGCTGGGATTGGCACACTTAGATGTGTCATTGATAGGATCAAGGTTTGAAGGTTTGGAAGCCTGTTACCAATATCTGGCGGCAGTCGGCCGATGAGTGAGTTATTGGCCATTTCAAGATATTGCAATGATGACGTGTTGAAAATAGACTGGGGCACAGGACCAGACAAGTTGCTGTATGTGAGAATTAACCTTTCTAGTTTTCAGAGTTTACTTAGGCTCTGAGGGATGCTCCCCACCAAGTAATTTGCTGCTAGAGAAAGACGGACCAGGGAAGAAAGGTTCCCAGTGAGGGTGGTATCCCTCCTGTGAGTTTATTCTGGGCTAGACTAAGGTATTGAAGAGGTGCAGCAATTGCTGTAACTGGTGGTATGGAACCAACCAAGTTGTTACGGTTGAGGTAAATGGCTGTCAATGCGATCTTCCCTGTAAAGATTATTTTGCATGAGCCTAATCACTTGAAGAGATGAGCTATCTGCCAAGAACTCTGGGATTCCTTGTGTGAGCTGATTGCCCCCAAGATCAACATATACAACAGATGCGCTGCCGCTCAACAATGGGGGTATGCCACCTGTCAGAGAGTTGTTGGAGAGATCCAAAGTTTTCATTTCATGCAGCTTCCCAAGTCTTCTGGGAATGCTGCCTTGGAGCTTATTATCGCAAAGCACAACTTGCTGGAGGTGAGTGCATTGTGTTAAGCTTGGTGGTATCTCACCTTGGAGGGAGTTGTTCTGTAAGCTGAGTACCTTGAGGTTGCTGCATGAAGACAGCCTGTCTGGAATATGGCCTTCAAGAGAGTTGATTCTCAGGTTGAGGTAGCTGATTTGTCCCAAGTGCCCGAGCTCAGTTGGGATTTCTCCAAGGAAGGAGTTGTTTGATAAGTCAAGGCTCACAATGGAGCTCAGATTGCCGATGCAAGGTGGTATTGAGCCACTGAATGCTTTGGGGCTGATGTTTTGCGCCATGACTTGGAGTTGGGTCTGTGTGTTGTTGCATGAAACACCTTGCCAGTTGCAGAAGTCCAGGGATGTATTTCTCCAAGACCTTAAGGCTCCATTAGGATCAGAGATTTGAGACTTGAAGCATAGCAGGGCTTCTCTATCATTATCAGTGCCATCACTGATTGCTATTGGCAGGGAACATGAGAAGATGAAGGCAGCCAAGAGTGGAATGAGTTTTGGGAAGAAAACGAGTGGATCATCTTGCTGTCTGTCTTGCTTTTGCTCTTGGCAACTTAATTACAGGCATGCTCACACTTGTCTAATACTTGTAGGTTCCAATGAGTTGGGCTGTCCGCTTCTAGCCCCAAAACAAAACTGAGTTCAAACTGTACGAAAGAAAGGTACGAATCTGCCTGTTGCATTGTTTCTTATGTCAGAAATTTTGAGTTGACTTCATGTTCACAGGTTGCCTAAGTTGTGTTCCATAGATAGCCAAACACTGTAATATACCTGATGTGTGCGATCATTTGGCACTGTGTTAAAAAATGTATGCGCTGAGTTTGGTAATAACTTTTAACTGAAAAAATTGCATGCTGAAATGGACTAATAACACAAGCTGATAAACAGTTGGATGGATAGATGCACAACACTACATAATAGCTTCCTTTGTTTACAAGAATCCTCTTCGTTCCATATTGTTTCTTTCTTACCTGTCTTACTAGCTTGCACACTTACTTTTGGCTTGCGATATATTATGCACAAAGTGTTCCATGTCAAGTCCATATAATTTGTGAATTTGTCCATGTGGTGATCTACAATTTCAATTTGCTACTTGCAGTTTCTTTTATGAACTGTTTTTCTGAACACCTGTACTCATAAGACAATTTGTCATCTAGCACTCAAAGTGTTTTAACTGCTGGGGCCTCCCCTGCTGTGATGTCTTTTAAAAAAATCATTTTTCACTTAAAATAAGAGTAGCAAACAGTAGATGTTAACTGTAAATCAAAGCAGGTTGGATAAAGTGACGTCAAACGTCTGATATTTTCTATGATAAGAGAGAATCACAAAAGCTAAAAAGCAAGTTTTATAAAACGGCGATTAAACCTGCTATACCGTATGAGTAGAATGTTAACCTATAAAAAAATGATATATTTAATAGTTAATTGTTGTAGAAATACATATATTACGTTGGATTTATTGTTATACAAAAATAAATAAAGTCCAAAACAAGGATATACATAATCGGCTAGAGGTAGAATTAATTAAAAAAAAGCTTGTCCAATATCGGTTAAAATAATTTGATCATGTTTAAAGAAGACTTTCAGAGTTATCGATGCATTATGAAATTAGAAGAGATAGGAAAATACCGAAATTAACATAGAGAGATGTAATAAAAAGAAACTTGAAACATTGAGATATAATTAAAGATTTGTATTTAAATAGAAGCTCGGAAAACAGCTATTGATATATTTAAATCGTGATTTAAGGTTATTGTTAGGTTTCAACTCTAGTCTATTCTAATTTATTTGAGATTGAAAGGCTTTGTTGTTGTTTTGTATACAGCAGATGTGATGATGTTTATTCTTTTTCGTTTCTATTGGCTAACTAGCAAACACTGGTTTGACTAAACAATTCATTACATATATTTTATCTGTGGAATCGTTGAAGGTACAAGAAACCTCAGACGAACAAGGTTAGCTACTACTATTATTATATTCATTCAGCAAAAATCCTCCACTGAAATATCTCATATACTTAGATTATTTATAGGTCAAAGAATACTGTCCCTCTAATCTGTATTCTATATCCTTCCTCGTTGGAACATCTGTATCACCAAATGTATGTCATGTCACCTCTACAAATAATTAAATCTGGATTCTGCATCTGCAATCATAAATCAGAAGCAGTTTCATCTTTTGGAGCAAGTCTGGTGGATTTTAGCTATGGCAGCTTCTCGGATTCTCATCTTGTTACAAACATTACTAGTAAATTCCCCCATTAAATGTATTTATTAGTAAGGCTCAGACTTAGTGTCCAAGTACTTTGTAAAGTGATTTGCTTGCTTTCATATGGAAGTGAAAAAATGACTCAGATGGGGTTTTCAGCAAGCTAGGAGAAGCTACAAGACCATCAGTTAATGTAGGCTAATTATGAAAGTGATTTGCTTGCTTTCATATTGTAAAAGGCACTACCTAACCACTTATCTTTTAGCCAACTGAATGATTGAAAAACAGCTAACTGATATCTAGTTTTAAATCCCTCATTTTGATTTGTTGTTAACACTCAGCATATTTGCAAGGCACACTTTTGTGTGGTCAACTAAAACATCACTATCCATCACTATAGTTTGCATATGATCCTATCCGTGCTACACATACTTCTATTTTGATTAGCTTGTCGTGTTTCATTTCGGGACCTGGTCAAGATTGGCCTCTGGTAGCAAGCGAGGAAGTCCGTGGCTCCGTGCATTCGATGAGACTTTGAGACATTGCCTTTACATGAACCAAGGATGACACTGATAAAGTGTAGATCCAGATCGAATGAAAAAAGAAACTTGATTCTTGTAACACAAAGAACAGATTAACAAGGTTTACGCCAATAATCACATGCTCTGTTTTACCCAGATAGACTAATTGTTGAATTTACCCAGGTGGATGGCGACGTAGTTGACGTACGTGAATTTTGTATGGTCATCCTGTAAGTTTTACTGACAGTGTTCTTCCACTTGCTAATTACCTAGTGTAATTCAGAACTATTGCGTCAGATTGGAATATTACTTCCAAAAGATTGGGACAAAAGCAGAGTTGGCATACTTGACACGGTCTTGCAACTCCTGTTGGACTTTGATACACATGAGCCGTATTGTTCAAACAAATGGGTTCAAACCATGATTAGAGGAATGCAATTGGTGCTTGGAAGTGTAGACTATTACTAATCAGAGTGATGAATTTGATGATTCCTTTGATGTTATCGTACCATATATTTTCTACTGGACGGTAATGGGTATGACTTAATACTTTTTTTTAGTCATCACGCTAATCAAATAGGATTCAATGATTTTGTCGATTTTAAAATATAACAGATGTGTTTATACATATATTTTCTACTGGACAGTAATGGGTATGACTTAATACTTTTTTTTAGTCATCACGCTAATCAAATAGGATTCAATGATTTTGTCAATTTTAAAATATAACAGATATGTTTATACATAAGGGTAAGGTGTATGTTTATAAGAATGAGTGTGTACATATTATATTCATAGAAGAAAAAAATACACCGAGTACGTGGCAAAATGTTAAGCCATTGCACGCAGAGATAAGATGCATAGGTTTTGTTTGTAATTAACGCAGGAATCCTGTAGGAATTCCACACAAAAACAGATCAGTTTCGTGCTGAATGAGTCCACACGAATCAGCTTAAGCAGGTAGCAACGCTCCACGCTCCGTCGTTCGATGACGTCGCTGTTGCTGGTCGTCTCCTTCAAAGCCGGCCCGGCCATTGAAATGGATAGCTCCCTGAGTTGCGTGCAGCAACAGAGAAATTAACTGCGACGACGCGCCGGCGAGAGATCGGCGTCTCGTTGCAGATGACACTAGTGATGTCCCTGTTGCTGCTGCCGTCGTTGTTGCCGGATGTCTCGCCGGCCGTGGCGAGCCCTCCGGAGTGGTGAGCTCTGGGAAATTAATTAAGCTAGCTGTTGCATGCACCTTCGTTTCTGTCGCTGTCCCTTTGTGTTTTTCATCTAATTAATTGATCAGGTGTGTAATTTGGTTGTCCTAATGAGGATTTTGAATGACAAAATCACACCTACAAAATTTTCAGCACGAGAAGGGGCAATCATAGTGTAGTCTCCGATGATTAGCTATTTTCTTATTTACAACAAAGAATTAAAATGCATGCATGATCAGTAGTGGTTCAATAATGTATGAAACATACAGCATAAAAAAATTTAAAAAATATGAATGCGTATACATTGTCAATTTTCTTTGATTTCTTTTGGTTGCAGCTATTTTTGACAAATCTCACGGGATTGTAACCAACTGAAGAAGCGACAAATTTATCGGTTTATTCTAGGCTTGGCAACTAATAGGCATTCTCAAATTCTAATCTACCGAAATCCAGGTTTGTTCTCTGCCCTTCATAAACTATATATGTCTAATCAAAATTGTGTAGTAATAACATATCATAGTCTTGGTAATATATTAGTTTTATTAATTTGTAATACATTTTAATACGTTAGAAGCAACATAAAAATGATTTTTAGCACTCAAAGTTTATGTTTGTAGTTACATAATAAAAGGAACAGTTATATTTTCATGCTGAGATTAGAAATATTAAATTTGAGTGCTACTGAACCAATTTTGCCTAACAAAATCGAGCAATCTGTTAAATTTCAATTAATAGTAGATGGAACATATGCAAAATCAAGGTGCTTTTGGTTGCAAGGGTACTAAATTAAAAACTTTATTGGTAATTTGAGGTTACAATTTTCCTTTTTTGCAAAATGTTCATGCTGTAAATGGATTCTTTTCTATAAAAAAGGTACATTGTTTTTATACATAGGCAGGGTTCACTGAATTAATAATTTATTACATTGAACTATAACTAAAATGAAACCATGCAGACGACAGACTAAGCATGCAACAATCTAAAAAATTGATGTTAATTAATAATATGAATATGGGAAGTAGTACTTAATATCTTTGATGCATATTTAACGAATCTGTACTTGTTTCCCACCATTTTTTTTGCTGAACTTGTATTCTGTCTGTGTAACCTTATATATATACCTAGACGAGTGCTTGCTTCTAGTTATTTAAATGGGTCGGCCCATGGATTATTATAGAGTTAAGCATTACTAGATATTGGCATTAAAATTTACCTGTGAAAGGTACAAAGCTGTGATGGCCAGTCAAGAGAATGTAAACCGCCAATTGTGTGATCAGCCTTCACCAAAAGCACTTCTGATTGCCTTGTCCATGCTGCTAGGAAATGATCATATTGACTTATAAACTTCAGTAAGTTCTTCCAAACAAAAACAGGCTATAACCATACCACTGTGACCATGAAAATTCAGACGCCTGCAAGTATATATTCCTCCAAACCAAAAGTTGAATCCATCCCCACGAAAACATCCCATCCAAGAGCACTTTTAGGGCTCTGACTAATAAATTTCTAAAGGCATGTATTTTACATTCGTTTTAGGTTCAAAATGATCAGGCTTCCAAACATGCTAGTTTAAAAATAACTTAATCAGTCAAACTTAATCATAAATAACTTCTCAAATACCTAGTTTAAAAATTAAAAAAATGTGTTTTTACATACTACTCTCTCTAATTTTTATGTTTGCCCTTGTTAACTTTTATATTCGTCTTAATAAAAAAATTACACAATTATCACTTATTTATTTATTTTATTACTAAAGATATTTAAGTTATATTTTTATATTTACATAAATATTTTAAATAAAACAAATAATCATCTTAAATTCAATGGAGTCAAACATCAAACTTAAAAAACCAGAGGGAGTATCATATATTATAAACATATTAGCTTTTATATATTTATTATAATATAAAATTCATTTCAGCATCTCCAATACAATATTACCACACAGCTAGTCATGGGTTTATTTCTATATTTCGTAACTGCAAGCGGTCAATCGATCGATCGATCGATCTTCACTGCTCCGGACTCCGGCGTCGTCAGGCCACCGTGCTCGGGCATAGGGAGGAGAGAGGTTAGGGTGGGCAGGGTGGAGGGCGGCGGCGGGGGAGATGGCGGCTGCGCCACCAGCCGCGGGAGGTGGGGGTGGGGAGGGGGAGGTGGAGGAGGAGACGCGGAGCTGACCTGGGTAACCAGCGTCGTCGAGGAGGCCGAGTTCGCCGGCGTCGCTGGGGAGGTCCTGAAGGCCTTCTCCCGTGGCTCGCAGCTTCTCTTCCTCTATTTTATAGGTTGTCAGATTCAAAGACATCTTCCTTGGATAGAATTTGTGTACCCTTTTATCGTAAGAGATGTGGCGTTTGCGGTCATCAAACCGAAACGACATTAACAAGAAGCTTCCTTCCCCTGCACTGACATCTTCGCCTGCCTCGTTTTTCACGTCGAACGGAGTATTGTATAGCTTGAGAGCAGCGGAGGTGGAGGAGGAGCTGCTCGAAGTTGAGGAGAGTACGACATGGATGCGGTACGCGTTGATGGGGCCACTCCCCCAAGAACGGCCAAGGAAGACGCCGCCGCCGACGACGACGTACCCTAGCGGGTTGGCAGAGCCGACGAATGGCGTGCTGTAGTCGCTGACCTTGTGCCACTCGTGCGTGCTGGTGTCGAACGCATGGGTGCTGATGCTGCCCGTGTCATTGACGGACACGAGTAGGTAGGGCTCGACCACGGCGTAGGAGGTGACGTCGAAGAGCGGCGGGCTGAGGTACTCCGCCGGGGCGACCATGCAAGAGAAGCAGAGCGGGTACGGCATGGCCTCCCATGAGAACCCGTCGATGGTGTACTGCTCGCCGCCGCTGCCACCGTTCGCCGTCGTCGCCGCCACTGTGGCACGGGAGAGATCGAGCACCACGAACCAGGGCTCGATGTCAGGCTCCTCAAGGTATTGGGGACGGCGGGAGAGGGGCGTAGACCTTGTGCTCGACGGCCGCCACGACAGGGGATCGCTTCGCGAAGAGCAGGTTCGGCCCGTTGATCACCTTCCCCGTCTTGCTGTCGAAGATGACGGTGCCTCCGGGGTTGCCCTTGCCCCCGACGGCGACGATCCACTGTGACCTTAGGGATACGACGGTCTTGCAGGCCACGTCGGTTTCTAGACGAGCGAAGCGGTGCAGGGTGGTGGTTGTCGCCGGCGAGGAGGAGGAGGAGCAAGGGTCGTCCTCGCCGCCGTCCAACGTGTACAGGCGGTACTTGGAGTGGAAAGGACGATACCAGTCTCGACGGCATACCCCAAAGTACACCGACGGGCTGCCGCCGGCGCCGATCCGCCCCAACTCATCGGGGTCTTCCTCGAATGGCTCGGCATGCTTCGGTGCCTTCTTCCCGTCCTGGCGGCGGCGGCGGCGCCCCATCCCGGAGGAGGAGGTTGATCGGTCTGATTAGGGTTTCCGATGGGCCGAGGTACTAATGTAGGCCACGAGCTAAGCTTCTGTACTCTACGGTTGTCATGGGGATACGATAGGAGCTAGCTATACGTCCAAATCTTGATGCACATCGTGTGGCAACCAGCCGGTACACAGATCCACCTAGGGTTATTTTATTGGAATTTGTAAGTGAAATTCATAGCCCATGGTTGTTTGAGTCCTCAAGCATTAATTCAACCAGGATTTCATCTCAACACTTACAGATTCTAGGATCCAAATGAGGATTAAAAGTACCTATACAATGATCTGATCGTTCTTGGTGAAGCAAATCTGCAGTAACCTTGGGTGTTATGAAAGCAACTCAGGTGGTGTGGGAACTTCAATTACTAAGCCAACAATGCGTTGATTGCATTTTCTTTAATTATTAGCAACTCATGCCACACTTCAGATCTAGTGATGTCATTTCATAGCAGCAAGAAAATAAATGGTAAAAATTATTATCCAAGCAAGCCGTCTCAAAGAATTTGGAGCTCCGGGACGCAGTGCAACTTGCGACCCTAAATTTTGAAAAATTTATAAGTCTAATATAAATAAGGCATATTTTAACTTAATTATATAACTTCAATATGTGTTATTTCATACAATATTTAGAAATATATCAAATATTAATGCTAAAAGAATCAAGATAGTAATGTTGTATTGAAAAACATCATCCATCAAGTGTTTCTTAAAAACAAAATCTTCAATTATATCTTCATAATTAACCCTATCATCAAGACATTATTTTCAAATAATTGCTAGTATCTTTCAACAACTTTAGAAAAGCTCCTTTACATAAATGCAACAGTCATAGGTATAGTTAATAAAATTTTATATGCAATAATAACATTAGCATAAAAGGGGCACATTTTCAAAAACCTCATAATACCCAATCGTTCATTCAATCTTCTATTAGTAAAAATTAGTAACTTGTGGTAATGGACTAATTTGATTCAAATTATGACACTACTAAAAAATATTTTTTGTTGGCAAGGGCAAAATATTTTTGCAGGCGGCCCGAGATTGGGCCACCTAAAAAATGATTGCTCTTGCTTGGAGAACACTAGCTGGCTGGCCCGTGTTATCACTCGCCTATAAAAGCGGTCGAATTTTTATAGACAGTACATGCTATTAGCTAAAGATCTATTTACTTTATAGCTTCTTCCTCCCCGAGCCTCTCTCATTTTAAATCTCTTCTCTCGAGAGAAAAAGTTAAAATAGGTAGGGTTTTGATCTTGATATATTTTACTCTCTAAATTTAGTGCACCATCTTCCCATTATTTTTTGTGGTTTTTTTTATTTTAAGCTTTTGTTTGAAAGGAATAAAAAAAATGATGTTTTTTAATAGTTTCATGAATTTAGACTCCACTTAAGGCAATTGTTTTGTGCAAATACTTCTTTAGTAGTATTTTCTCACCCAATAATTATAAATTTTATTACAATTAGTGACTCTAATGGTAAATCAATATGGGTGGGTCTCTCTAGATATAGTTTGAAGAGAGAAACACTAATTTAGTCTTTCTATTTTTTTCAAATAATATTACTCTTATTTTTTTTCCTCTAGATTCGTTTGCAGTTTTCTTCTTTTAGAATCTTTAGTCTATGAAGGAAATGAAAAGGTTAATTATTTAGAAAATGTTATATTTACAAATTTAAAAAAGTAATTTAGAATTAAAATAAAGGAAAATTATTATTTAAATTATTTACAAATTGCTTATTATATTGTGGTTTGTATTTAAAGATGGTTTGGAAGAAATGGATATATGAGACGCCAAAGATTTCAAGAGTCGTTTCTCAACTTAGTTGTCCAAATTCATTGAAACTACAAAGAAGACATGCTATGAGCAAGACAATAAATAAAATATATTGTTCATGCTTGGACTTCAAAAATAAGAAAGTATGGATAAAAATAAAAGTTGTAAAGTCTCAGTTAGTTTAGTGCGGATTTGATGTAGGCTATATAGTTTGGTCGAAACATGGTGATATAGTCGAAGGCAAAAATAGCATCGTGGAAGAAACTTATATCTGTCGGGAGGATGGTATTCATAATTTTATTCATGATGGCTCTGCTACTGTTGTAATGGATAATGATGAACATACAATGGTAGATGATACTGGTATCGAACTAAATGAGATGCTATAGCACACTAAACCAAAAGTCATAATAGAGTCGGTAAGAGGCCTAAATAACTTCGAGGCATTATAGAAGACAGCAAAGCAATTATTGTACGATGAGTCAAAGGGTTGTGACAAGGACTTGTCTGTACTTCGTTCCATGCTGAAACTTCTTAGATTGAAGGCTAGCAACGGTTGGTCCAACAGCAGTTTCGATAGTTTGTTAGTTCATTTAAAAAAATGCTATTGATTCCAAACTTATTGCTAACAAATACATACCAAGAGAAAAAAAAACTCATCTATCCTTTGTTATTAGGTGTGTCGAAGATTCATGCCTATGTCAATCGCTGCATCCTATACCGCAAAGAGAAAGTGCCTTCACTGGGGTGAGAGTGTCTACTATTTTTTCATCAAATATCAAGAACTAGTCTCTATAAAAGATTTGATGTTGTCAGGCTATAATTCCTATGATTGCCACATGATGCTAACTATATTTCTCCCCATTGTAATCAGGGCAATCAAGCCATTACATTTAAAGATGGCAATCACTAGAATGTGTTACTTCTTTAATACCATTTCACAGAAGGATATTGACCTCGAAGAACTAGGTCCTCTCAAACTATTAGACATTATGCCAATTTGAGATGTGTTTGTCTCCCTTCTTTTATGGACACAAGAACACTTATTATGGTTTTATAGAAGAAATATAGGAGCTAAACTATGGACTAAGTATGCAGATCACATTGGTTCGGTGCCAATGGGTGAAACACCAATAGGGCGTGTTTGTCAATAAGTTTAGTCTAACAATTGTTGACCTCGATTCATGCCTGCGTCAATCACTGCATCCTATACCGCAAGGAAAACAAGAATCTAGACAGTTGCCTTCTTGCAACACAAGTCGGTACAAGATGGGTTTCGAGTCTTTGAATAAGCAAGATAGTTCATCCGATTTAAAGAGAAAAATACCTGCCATAGTGATGTGATACCTTCCAGTGAAAGATCGGCTGAAACGTTTGTTCTCGAATCCTAGGGATGTCAAACTGATCCGATAGCATAAAGAAAAACTCAAGAAGGATGGAATACTTAGGCACCCAGCAAATGCACACCAGTGGAAAATTTTTGATGAGAAGTACAAAGAATTTGCTAAGGACCTAAGAAATGCTAGGTTCACATTGAGTACCAATGGAATAAACCCCTTTGGTGACCTAAGCAGCACACACAGCACTTGGCCAGTACTTATGACCATATATAACCTACCTAGTACCTCTATAATAAGTGAAAGTATGTATTATTGTTCATTCTTATACATGGTTAGAGACAATCAGATAATGATATAGATGTCTTTCTTGTACCTTTAATGTAAGACATGGCGGATCTATGGAACAATAATTTACGAATGTGGGATGAATACATTAATGAGTACTTCACACTAAGAGCCATTATTTTTGTTAATATCAACAACCAACCTGTGATGTTTTCTCTATCAAGATAGATGAAAAGGAAGACAAGATGTTTGGTTTCCATCAATGGAACTATGTACAAGTACCTCTCACATCATATAAAAAGTTAGTGTATATGTGTCACTGACATTTCTTAAGCAGAGATCATCGATACTGCTCCATGGCAAGTCATTTTGACAATATGGTGGAGAGAGAGGGTGTACGAACAAAAATCAAGATGGAAAATTTTGTGTTTAAATTAACGAAGAAATTGAAGGTTGTATTTGAAAAGGCCAATAAGAAGACAACTAAGCGTAAGAAGAGAACAAAGCATACGAAAAACACGGAGGAAAGAGAAGAGTCAAAAGTACAATTTAAGAAGCATTTGGTCTTCTTTAAGTACTTACCATACTGGCAAGAAGAATATGTTTAACAGTACCATTGGTCTCTTTCTAAACATATCGAGTAAAGCAAAGGATGGATTGAAGTCACATTACGACGTGGCAAACATAGGGATAAGAGAAGAGCTTAGCCCTATGAATGGACCGACAGAGAAGTATACCTTCCTCTGACCAGCTTTACCTTCACAATGAAGGAGAAAAATTCATTATGCAATTGCCTTCACAGGGTGAGAGTGCCCAATGATTTCTTATCAAATATCAAGAGACTAGTCTCTATGAAAGATTTGACGTTGTCAGGTTATAATTCCCATTACTGCCACGTGATGCTAATTGTATTCCTTCTATTGTAATCAAGGTAATCAAACCGTTATATTTAAAGACGGTAATCACTAGAATCTATTACTTCTTTAATGTTATTTCTCATAAGGGTATTAACCCTAAAGAACTAGGACTTCTTAAATTATTTATCATAGAGATATTATGCCAACTTGAAATGTGTTTGCCTCCTTCCTTTTTCAACATCATGGTACACCTCATGGTTCATTTTATTTCTCAGATAATTGCACTTAGTCCTTTGTATTTGCATCAAATGTTCGCTTACAAGCATTACATGTCCATTCTGAAGGGCTACATACGGAGATAGAGGGCTCGATGATAGAGGGATACACCATCGAAGAAGTCGTTAAGTGTTGCGTTGACTACTTAAAAGGCACTCAAGTTATTGGTGTACCAATATCTAGACATGAGGATAGATTGCATGGTAAGGGGACTGTAGGAAAGAAAAGATTCATTGATGAGGATTACAAAGCAGTTCAACAAGCTCATTTTAGCATCCTGCAACAGCTCACAATAATGGAGTCGTATATCAAGCAACACCTAAAACAGATTAGATCACAATTTGTCAGACACTCAAATGATCGAATAATGAAAACGCATATGCATCTCTTCGTTGAGTGCTTAAGTGACAAAAACCTACCCGACGAAGAAATAATAGAGGAAATTACTATGAAAAGATTGTCGTGTGGCTCATTAAGCATGGTCAACTCCTAGCAAGCTTACGACATTAACGATTACACATTTTATACCAAAGCAAAGGATAATAAGAGCATAGCCCAAAACATTGGCATTCGGGTAGAGACAATCGACACAAATAGACAGAAGAATACTTATTATGGCTTCATTCAAAAATTCTTAGAGATGGACTATCGATTAAGTATGCAAATCCCATTGTTTCGGTGCCAATAGGTGAAACACCTAAAAGGCATGTTCATCAAGAAGTTTGGTCTAAAAATTGTTTACCTCGACAATATGGTTCAAAAAGATGACCCCTATGTACTTGTTGATCGCGTCATATAGGTTTTCTGTGTAACCAACCCTATCGACAAGAAGAAGGACGTTGTGATGTTTAGAAAATAAAGGATTGTAGGAGTTAAAAATGTTGAAGATGCCGAGGACTACGATCAGTATGATTAAATGTCGCTATTTATAGATTTTTTGTAACAATATAATGCTGGTAAAGGCAACCATCGATAAAAAAATGCTCAAATTCTACATACAGTGACAATATGTAATAAGATAATTTGTCTAGACTATAAAAATATATAATTTGATAATTTGTTTGAATGTGAAAATTTTAAGCACAATGTATATAAAAATAAATAAGAATTATATTGAAATACAAATTTATTGTATGGAGTATAGTTAAATGGGAAAAAAATTATATTTGGTATTTTCGTAGGTGGCATGTAACTTCTGCCGCTTGTGAAAAACCTTTTCATAGGTGGTGCATGGTGTCCCTTATGTGCGAAATTCCCCACCCCTATAAGGCATGCGAGAGCAAAAAAGTTTTCATGTACCACACGCCAGACCCTAGTATTACATCGTCAGGCTGCCAAAATTCTAACCCCCGTCACCCTTGACCTCCCCTTTGTTATCCTTTGCCTCCCCTCCATCGTCATCCTCAACTACCGTTGCCGCCCTAAGCCTTTCCTCTGCCGTTCTCAACCTCCTCATTCCTACCGCCCTCAGTCTCCTCTCCACCGTCACCCTCAACATCCTCATCCCCACCTCCCATTGCCTCCTAAAGTTAACTTTTATTTTTGAGGAATTTTTATTGTGTTAAATTTCTATGAATTTGATATGAAAATGTTAAATGTATTTTATTGTGAAACTTATGATTATTTTTTTATGTGAATCTAGAATTAATTTTGATGTGAATTTACAGTGAATTTGATTTGATATGAAATTTAGGATGAATTTTTTTGTGAATTTTAGTTTGTAAATTAATCTAAATTTGAGATTAATTTTTATGTGAATTTAGAAGTATTTTATATGTACAAATTTAGATGAATGCATTAATGTTATATATTATATGAATTTTATATGTTAATTTTATATGTGAATATTGGGTCACTTTTAGAAATTTATTTTAAGTAAATGTTATATGCCAATTGTACTTATGAGTTTCAGTTTAATTTTACATGTGAATTTTAATGGATGTATTATTGTTAAATATTACGTACAAATCTACGTATTTCAATAATTAACTTAAACACGATAGACCCACATGGACTACAATAACATCACGATAGGAGGAGATGTACCAACCTAGCCCACATCATCCTATGATAACCCCCAAAGCAAAGGATCATATCACTCCCCCAGTGATCCAAATCCTAGCCCGCAGCGTGGAAAGAAGACCATGGATAACGCTAACTTTGTCCCGAAAGTAGTAAGTTGTTTGTACAGTCGACTTCGCTGAGTTTATTGTACATATCTACTTTTATACAACATAGATTATTATATTTCATGTGTAGACCAAGATTGCTCCACGAAGGTCCATGCATCGTAGAGTTCTATCAAAGCGACAACAACAAGTCAAGAAACTATTGGAATCTTCCTTTGTCCCAGAGCCAAACAATTGCTGCTCAAATAAACTCTAAATGCAAAAGGGGAGAACTGAGTAGGACCAAGGTGATTGATCCTAAAGAGGCACATGTTGTGACCCACACAATGCTAAGGGTTGTCCAACGACCCCTCGTGAAGTAGTTATTAAGTGACAAAACCAATGTGATGATTTTGTTAAGGACCATGTCCTAATATTAATTGATGATTGTGAGCTAGTTGTAGTGGGGACCAAAAAATAACTATGAGACAAGCTAAATAAAAGAATAGTATTCCCCGAAGGAATCGAGAAAGAGGCAAAGGTATCCACCCTTTAGAACATGGCTAAGTCGTGGCGTAATTGAAAGTCAAATTTCAACACAAAGTACATGCAGAGGGGATTGACACTAAAGTTTAGGAAGATCATCACACCCATCCAATGATACCAGTGTGTGGTGAAGATAACCATACTAGAAAAAATTGCGCTGGGCAAGAAGATGGCGAAACTCGCAAATAAAAATAAGTTTCACCATCGTTTAGGCTCGGGTGTCTATGTTGAGAAAACCGAGAAGTGGAAAAAAAGCCAATGATGACTTAAGAGTATAAGAGAAAACCGTGCCAATAGAGGACTATAATAAACGAAGCAAGAACTGGGTGCATGCATGGACCCTAGAGATCATTTACTCCAGTGAGATTGTATTCTTAGACTCTAGCCTCTAAGAAGTTGTGGATATGATGAAGGATATCATAGAGAGAAAGAAATCTAGCTCTTTCAAGCCTATCAAGGAGAGGAACCAGCTGACTGCCACATTAGGCAACCTCAAGATACAAGATACACATATCTACAAGGAGCACAACCGTTTTAAGAAGACACTAGAAGAAACAACACGGCTAACAAGGGCCTAAGAAATTGTGATGTTTGAAGCAACTATAATTCTAGATCTATTTTTCCAACTGCAACCCCAAATAGAGTTAGGTAGTGGCCAAATTTTACTACAATTGCCTCAAACAGATTCAGTCATAGTGCCAACGAGTGTCGGATCTACTCTCACCCTAAAGTTTTCTATCAACAACATACGGGAAGACACTTTATGTATGCTTCATATCCCCGTTATAAGGGCAGGTCAAACAATAGAGGTTACGAGGGGAAGGACAATGTTGGGCCATGTTTTTTACTACCAACCAGTTCCAAAGGATTATGACAAGATTGTAGTGATGAATATCAAAAAAGATCAAATCATGTACGAGATTGATATTTCAACAAGCGAGGGCATCAAGTATCTTGGAGATGCGGTCGATTATATTATTCTTTGGTATAGAAGAGATATAATCCTGACAACATTGGTGGAATCCTTGAAGTGGCTACTATATCCAACTTCACGCCAACCTTCGTCGTTAAATCCTCTCCTAAAGGCAGAAGATATGCTCTATGTAGGCTAGCTCTCTTGTGTGCCACCATGACAAACTTTTCCAAGGACACCAACACCTCCGCCTTCCCCAAGAACTAAAAGTGCTAGATGGTAAGATCATTTTTAGGAAGAGAGAATTTAAGCACGAAGCTCGATGCATACATGGAGCGAAAAACTTAAACTCTATTAAGATCAATATGTATAGATCTATTATTCGTTACCATCAATGGAGACATGTCGAAGCAATTTGAGAACGATAAACCATTCCTCATATTCTTGAGGATGGTGTATTTTAGATAAGGAGATGGTATAAATGGTATATGAGAGCCAGTAAATTTGGCGTCTCCTATATTACAACTTGGACACCAAAGTAGCTTTTTATGGACGGCGAAAGCATTGTTTTAATTAATTTTAGAGACATGCGTACAATATATCATCAAGAAAAAATTGATATCAATCTCATTGTCATGTGGTGCATGCAAGTTAATATATATTAATTTATTATTATTAAATTATTTCCTAATCTATAACTAATTAGAACCGCTCTAAATTTTTTAGTATGTAGCACGGCATGGCAATGAAGTTAAATAAAATCCACTACTAATCTCAAACATAAAAGAAGATTCTAATGGGTTGAAGAACAAGTTTAAAAAGGAGAGTTTAAAATACATTAAAAAGGAGAGTTCAATTCATGGTAATCATGATGGATTGAATATGTATAATAACACCATACAATAGCAAGTAAATTCGATATTTAGTGTAGTCGTTACACAAAACAATAATTATTAATATTAATTTTTATATAGATATCATTATATCTATTTCATAATATATCTTCGGGACTATAAAGTCATTATACTAGACCTAATGAATATCCCATTCGAAAGATATCAGTTTTATATTTTATATTAGTAAGTCATTAATTAATCCCGTTGACCCTTGTCCTTATACCATTATAACACAGTCACTTTGCTAGTTAGAAGTAATATAGATAAATTATAGAAGTAACTTAACACAGAAATAATTGCCGTAAGGTGGACTAGATTGGCATGGGCTAGATAGGCTGGATGCTGACTGTGTTTCGATTTTCTAAGCTCAATCTCTTTTTTTATTATCATCCATTGATTATTTGATGGTAACAGCAAATTCCTGAATATAAAGTTTAGTCCATCTTTGTAGATAAAGTTTGTATGTAGAAAGTTAGTTTTTTATTCAAATATTTCTATGTATAAAATTTGTATACCAATTATTTATACATATAAAGACTCTATACTTTATTTTTCTGTTAAAAAAAATCATATACCCAGTGTTTATATGGTATAAAGTTTATATGTACAGATTTATATATATACATACAAAGTTTCTATGTATAAATGAGTACTATAAATATATATATATATGGGATGCACGTATGTTTCTATGTAGAAAGTTCCTATATCGAATGTTTATATGGTATAATATATTTTATATGTGTAAAATTTATATGTATAAAGTACATGTATACATAAAAAATTCTATGTGTAAATGAGTGGTCGAAATGTATAGATGGGCTATACTATTACGCTTGTCGGCCTAAAGCAACAAGGCTAGCTACATGGGCCAAAAGGCTAGTCGACACGTGGGCCAAAATCAACATAACGAGAAAGCTCGTTCGTAACATAATCGTGGAATCGACGCGCGCGGAAGAAAATCTAGTATGATAGAAAATCCTAATTCGGAGACGACAACATAAAACTACTAGTGGAGTGACAAATCCTCGGATCTCCAATAATAATGGCACAATAACAGAATGTGCTGGATATTTTTTTATTCAAAGTACTAGAGTACAATATTCAACATCTTAATTGTCATGACGACGACGAGGGGTAGCCGGCGGAGGATACGGTGCCGGCAGGACGCCTGGAGACGGCGGCGGTGGTGGAGGGTACGTCGCTGGCATAAGTACGGCGGCGGTGGCGGAGGGTACGTCGCTGGCATAAATACGCCAGAAGAGAGCGGCGCCGTCGACGGGATTTCCTGGCATAAGTAGCTGCTGGTAGCCGCCACCGCCAGCCAGAGCGCCACGGCGAACTGCAGGAGTGCGAGCAGCCTCGCCATATAGCTTCGTTAAGTTTGTGGTTTTGTGCAATGATCTGGCCGCCTGAATGCGTTCGTGCGTGCCGCTATTTATAGAAAGCGGCCGGCCGGGCAACCCTGCAGATCCACGCTGCATGGACAACTAAACTGACGTAATCATCTGTAATCGACGGGACAATAATGCAAGCCGAGATAACTAAATTAAAAAGAGGGTGATAATGCCCTATGATCTCCTGCAAATGGCCATGCATGAACAAATCGAGCTATGGCAAGTTGTCGATAAACCAGCTCAAGGATGGAGCAGTACATCCCCCGGCGGCGGCGACGCCGGTCAAGTCTTCGTCCTCGTCTTGGCCCGGAGATAAACGAGCTCGGCTGTTGGATTGGATCGATGCATGTGTTCTTTTCGATGGATCATGACGAAACTACACATCGACCGTCAATCCCATGCGTGTCAAAATAACACTTCAGGGAGAGGGGGAAACAGGGCGAGATAGATAGCCAACAGACGACTCGAAATTAATGGCGACGACGAAGCTAAGGTCTGGTCGTCGTCTTGGCAAGAATAGTGCATATATGGCAACAGCGACAAAAAGTTCAATTAACATAAAATAGCAAAAGAGATAAAAATAAAAAAAACAATTGGTTTCACGAATTTAGAACAAATTACCTAAATTTAAAAAATTCCCTGATTTCAATTTCAAACCAAATTTGAACTCTGCCACATTTGGGTGAAAATATAAAATTATTCCATTATCTAAAAAAAGCTATTAGATAATTTCCATTCCAACTGTTTTTATTTCCTATGAAAAAACAACCTCTATATTCCAATGTGAATTACCTGTGTTCAGCTTTAAAATATGATAATAGACTACTCCTATATATGGATTGTTTTTTATTTAAATCATATTATATTTTTTTTTAAAATACCAATATCGAGTTGGTTATCAGCCGCGTCCGGATGGCTCCTGCTATCAGCTGGTCGCCGATAGGAATTAGGACGTTCTTTCATCGGATAAGGATCCGATAAAGTCGTAGGCAAATGTCAACAAAGAATGTAATGGCTCTGGATGTAGCGAAAGCGAGATTTTAATCCATTGGCCGTAGAGCCGATGGGGGCACCAAAGGATATTCAAAGGATAGCAAAGCACATGGGATCCATTCTGATTGCCGACGAAAGCTGTAGCGCTTGAGCATTGGCTGAACAGCCGTTAGAGGCGTGAGATAGACACGTGAAACGGATTAGAGGACCTATCGGCCAAAGAGCCAATGATGCTCCATGGCATCTGAAGCGCGGAACGGGGCTCGATCCCCCGCGAAGCCACGAGAGCTAGCGACTACGATAAGGCGCTGTTAGGACCAATCTCGATAGATCGGACCGAACCGAGATAATATAAGGCCGGGGACTAACGACACGGAGATGACGGAGGCTTAGACCGAATGTAACAATGAGGGAGGAAAGAGGTGAGGTCATTGGCTACCTACCAGCCAAACGTCCGATACAGGCTTACACTTAAACCCATCAGCTGCACGAGCCGATAGGGAACGAGACCCACTAGATCTCGACACCGGCCACGTCAGACACGAGCCCTGGAAGATCGGACCGAACCGAGACAGTACATGAAAGCGTCTGACGTGTCCAGATCGACCTCTAGAGGATCGATTGTTAGACGATACGCGAGATGGATGTGGGGCCTGCGTTAAGGATAACTCGTCGGCTACTCACTCCGATGAGATACCGCGCGAAGACCCGCCAGGACACCGACTCGAACCACCACCGCTGATCTCGTAGGTCGAACCTAATCGATGCAGCACGAGACTGTGGATGGAGGAGGGAGACTGACACGCTGATGTGTCTCACGTGGACTTAATGAGGTACGCTCGATCCGACTAAGAGGTCGAACCTAACCGATGCAGCCTTAGACGGAACAGAGCGTACGGTAAGAAGACATCTCTGAAGGTATGCGTGTATCGACCGAAAGGCCGATGCACTAGGCGTGACGGTCGATGGAAGTTTTCTAAAGACATGTGTGTATCGGCTAAGAAGCCGATACGCTGGACATGTTACTCAATATATGGATAACTCATCGGCTAAATACTCCGATGAAACGCCGGGCAGAGACCTATAAGCTTACGGCTCAATCTACTATCAGCAGTCTCGTAGGTCAAATCTAACCAATACAGTACGAGACGGACGCCGGCAGAGAGAGCTTGGTAAACCGATAGACCTCGCACAGACATGATGCAGTGCATTTGATTTGATTAACAGGTCAAACCTAACCGATGCAGGTTTAGACAGAGCAAGATATACTACGATAGTGGTGGGACTTACCCCTTTGCGGGAGATTGAACTTAACCGATGTAACCCCACGTCAAGAGCCAGATCCCACCGGTAAAAACCTAGACAAGCTAGGGGTGGCGATGTGCCGAAATTGTATTGATCGACAGATGATTTACAGGCTTTTATAGGATCTATATTTATACTCTGACATTACAGAGTTTGATGTAGTTACAACAACCATCGGACGTTACTTCTTAAAAATATAATAGGAAAATATCTATAAGAAAGTTAACTGAACTAACTAAATATTCTTATTATAAGATAGAATTTACATAGATAAGTCACCCTGCCGTGAGTTTCACGCCTCCTTCTCAGACTCGGCCTCATTTAGATAGTCTTCTATAATTGGATCGAATCATTCCTTGCTTTCTTCAATTGGCTTCTTTCCTGTAACAATCAGACTCTTCTTTACTAAACCAATCGTCTTTTGACATTAACAATTTTACATATGTGAGCAGACTTTTTTTAATCAAAATGACATGTTTGGTCGATTTGTGCACTTATTTAATTTGAATTCTAGATTGGAACAAACTTCCTAAGATATATTAAAAATAAAGTACTCGAGAATCTTCATTTACACTACCTTCCTCCCACATAAGTACACAACCTGTATGCTTTCTCAACCACACCTCCTTGTATCCACCAGCTCGTCCATGGGATCTGTCACAATCCACCCTATATAATCATGTAACCACTTACCTCCTAAGTCTTCCTCCACCACACCCACCTCCTCATTACAAAGAGGTAGCACCCTACCACTGCCAACCTTCTCCCATCCTCTCACTAAGGGCACTAGTGATACGAGATTAGAGATTAGGTGTCCAATATTTCGATATGTTCGATTTGTTGACATGAAGGCATATATATTTTATGGCTTTTGATTTGATTAGCCGATTGTCACCTCACAACCACAACATCTACATGTCTAGTGGCAAAACTACATAATGATAAAATAATCTAAGTAAAACTTAAACTCTAACAACGATGACAACTGTCTATATGAGTTACGTCTATAACATAGACTAGCCAAGCAAGATTTAATTACAAGAATAGTGGTCTAAAACATATCTAAACATAAGTACTCTTAGATCCTGATAAGCTTTGTGGATCAGCAGCTAGTTCCATTTGAAGTTGTTACTATTAAAAAGAGCCAAATCCAAAACAAGTTACAGTTTTGTCTCTTGTCCAAAAGTAATACGGTGACATAGAACACCTGAAGAAAGGTATGGGTTGATTTCCAATAAATTTTATTGATTATTCCATATGCTCACTCCTGTTATTTTTATCCATATAAGTACTTTTATAAACAATAACATACAGTACATCAACTTTGATTCTAAATTTTATATATAAATAACACATCTTTGTTTAATAATACACATATCGGAGCCAATTATGTTCTCATCACCTAGGCCATAACTATCTAAGTTTATTAGCATATCGTGGTACACTGACACATCGTGTCGTTGATGTTTGAAGGTGCTAAAAAGAATTAACCGTTACTTTCTTAACTTCAAGAATTCGTGGGTGCACCACTGTATCCCCTCTGACCCCAGTCAAGTAGGGGTGAACCCCGGGATGTTCCAGTTGGCCGCCGGCATAACAAAAAGTAAAAATAGAGATGGCATCTAGTACGCATTAGTGAAGGTGAACAACACTCAGTCTCTGGATTATGGACCATGCGCTAAATCACCTAAAATTAGTGAATGTGTACCGCCACAAGTGAGTTTACCTCTTTGCCCTTTCTACATATGTAGGATAGAGAATTTTATATTTTTTTAATCATTTTTATTAAATTATTTTAAAAAATAAACCCTTATTAATCTAAACATTTTTGGTTGTCAGGGAAATCAACATGGCGAATTAATGGCGCATTTTACCGTGCCACTTCCGATGGGATGGCCAAGCACTGTTACCACGCCATAAACTTGTGGCACGACATTATCAGGCCACAACACTATTAGTTGAGTGACAAGTCGCAACATCTTATTGTCACGCTGTTTACTGTGATATGACCAAAAAAACTTATTTTTAAAAATATGTTTTATGAGAGTTTTATATTATTTTAAAAGGTGGTGAACAGTGGATCCACCACCAACAACTTTTTTTTGGAAGTAAAGAAAATAATTGCGTAAGGTTAGATTGTCCGCATATTAACCACTCACCGTCAATTTCCTCTTTTTTGAAAGATAATTAGAGAGCACACATATATATATTAGTAACACGGGCAATATGCTAGTGTTTTTATAGTTTAAATTTAAGAAGATTCAGAAGGTAATAAAATTCAGGCTAGAGGTTGAAGAAGCATCCTGTTGGATTGAGATTAAACGTGAAATTTTGATTCCCCACAAACCCCATAGTCGGCAGCGGCATGTAGGGGTGGACATAAAAACCAACCGAAAACCAGACCCGAAAAGACCGACACTGACCCTAAAAGAACCGATATCTCGGTGTTCAGTCCCTATGCCAGGCTAACTGAAGCGATCGGACTGTACCATACTCAGCCAAACAGATCAGTGCGACCTGGGGCACACTCCAATATGGTCTGTAAAGACATGGCACTATAGCTGACTGTGCCATATCGATTCATGTTAATGGATTGGGTTAGGCATGGCTCACTGAGTCGTCAGGCCATTCCGTGCCGGCATAGACCTAAGTGCAGCACATGCCCGATGCGCGGCCCAACCGATCTTTTGAATAGAAAAAAAAACAAGAAAAAATATATAAAAAGATAGAAAAAAATAGTAAATAGAAAGAATTCACATCAGTGTTTGATATATATTTTTTAAATTATAATATAAATGTTAAGAAATTTATATTGGTTAAATATAAAAATACATTAGAAAATAAGAACAATTTTTTAAAGCTTTAAAAATATAGAATAATATAATCGTACTAAAAATAAGAGAAAAATAGCAATAACCTTTATTAATGTGATATTACATTCATATCTCGTTAAAAACTTTATCATGTAAGAACTCAAAAGTAAAAATTGACAAATCTTATGCAGATTTTCAGATCTTCAAAATGATGTTCTTTCTTATTTGATCCTCAATAATTACTAAAGGCCAATTCATATAATATCATAGATATATACACTGCAAATACATCTCATACTAGTTTTGAGAGCAGTATATTAGTATATTAGGTCTTATGATCCTTCCATCATCCGAGCTGTGGAAGTTTTTATCTCTTTAAACCCATGGTTGTTGACATGTTCATGCTCATAATTTTAATCCTTCTGAAGTCGTATGTGTATGTGTGTTCAAATGCTCATATGGTGTCAGTGCAGATCCACTATAATTTTGCTCGATAAGGACAATTAGTTTAAATCATCTATACTGAAATTTTAAATATATATGTAATTTCAATAGGTATCATGCTCTCATGACAGAAAAAACTAATAAATAATAATAAATATAATATATCTCTTATCTCTTTTAGCTATTGGTTTGTAGCCTTGAATATAATATATCTCTTCTCCAAGTAAGACGCACATTATCATAGCAGAGCTTAAGATGAAATGTTTAGATGAGTCCAGATGTTGGGATTGGCTGAAAAAAATCATATTTTTGGATATTTTTTGGTATTTTTCGAATTGTTTATAGCTCCAACAGGTAATTTTTTTGATTTTTGCTAGTTGTTAGGTGTTATCGGAGTGACATAGAATTTCACATGCGCGGCCAAAACAGACGTCGATACGTGACGGGAGGGAGACAGTCGCGCCTGCGCCTTGGTGCGAGCCAACACTCGAACACAATACTGCCCAGTGATCAAACGGACTGTACCATGTTTAGCTCTAAGCAGTAGCTTTCTGCCCGAGCCGGTCCGTTAGCCACGGGCCATTTGGCCCTCGAAACCGATTGAAGCCCAGCTCCTCGTCTCCCCGTTAATTAAAAAGATAAAACAAAAAAGAGGCATCTTCTCGTCTCGTTGCATCCCGTCGGCGGCGGGGCCGCCCCCACCGGCGGCGCGCGGAGGAGTAGCTGAAAGCAGTCAAGTATACGCCCCCACCACCTGATGCGACGGCAAGCTCGAGGCGCTTCGCGTTCGCGAGATCCCATGGCGAACAGCGGCAACTCGTCGGCGGCGGCTCCCGGTCGGCGGAACGCAAAGACGCCGCCGCTCACCGTCGAGGGGTACCCCGTGGAGGGCATCTCCATCGGCGGGCAGGAGACGTGCGTCATCTTCCCCACGCTGAGCCTCGCCTTCGACATCGGCCGGTGCCCGCAGCGCGCCGTCTCGCAGGAGTTCCTCTTCATCTCCCACGCCCACCTCGACCACATCGGCGGCCTCCCCATGTACGTGGCCACGCGGGGGCTCTACAGGCAGCGCCCGCCCACCATATTCGTCCCGGCCTACCTCAGGGAGCCCGTGGAGCGACTCTTCGAGTTGCACCGCTCCATGGACCAGTCCGAGCTCAGGCACTACCTCGTCCCCCTCGAGATTGGGCAGGAGTATGAGTTCAGGAGGGACCTCAAGGTGAAGGCCTTCAAGACCTACCACGCCATTCCCAGCCAGGTGAAGTGAAGGGTTCATCAGTTCTTGGGAGTTCTTCAATGATTTGTCAGCAATATGTGATGGATTAGTTGAAATGTGATGTGATTGTAGGGGTATGTGATATACACGATGAAGCAGAAGCTCAAGCAGGAGTATCTTGGCCTCCCAGGGAGCGAGATCAAGCGGTTGAAGCTGTCAGGTGTGGAGGTCTGTATTTTATTTTTTTTTTGGCTTGATGGATGTAAAAGATGAAATGGAATACAATTCACAATTTAGTGATGTTGTTGATGTGGTGTGCGGTTCTGCTTTTTTTCAGATTACAAATACATTGACGGTGCCTGAGATTGCTTTTACGGGAGATACAATGGCAGATTTCATTCTTGATCCTGATAATGCAGATGTGTTGAAGGCAAGAATTCTTGTGGTGGAGGTATTGCTTCTTGTCACTCATATGGATAATTTGTTGTCAATCGGCACTGCTATACTATTCAGCTTGAGTTTCTTCAGGCATTCATATTTGTATATTACCAAGATTCATTTTATCAACAGAAGAAACAGAAACAGCCTTTGTTTTCCCAGGACAGATTCCAACTTCATGCTAACTGAGTACCATTATTTCAAATCAAAACCTTTGTAGCACCAGTTGTCTGCATAGTGGAACTTATATTATCTGAAGCATGTTTCAGTTTTGATTTTGAATACTTCATTGCTCTTTTTTTCCTTGCTAAATTTTAGTTCATTATAAAGCTTGTTAGTCTCGAGCAAATTAAGTTAAGCTAAAAATAAAACCACAGAAGTCACATATCAAAGTTTAGACACAAAAATAGATGTTTTCCATTCACTTCTATTTAAGACTAAAACTTTATGAATATTTTAACAATTCAAGTCTCGTTTTATTGTCTCCTACTATGTCAATTTTAGCATTTATCTGCTTCTACTCACATTATTGTCGTGTCTTAGGATTTTACTAGATACCTCAGTCTTTGTTAGATACGTTCAAATTATCTTAATTATTATTAGATAAATTTTTCTTTAATTAATGATACCTTTAACCTATTATATATATCATCGTTTTGAATTTAATCTGTTTTTATGTGACCATAAATATAATGTAACATACGTATCTTTATAATACTTAATTATTAAATATGTCATCTTTTATATACTAACATTTTACACAATATAACATCACAAATCTAATCGTCATTCTATAAAACTTATCTTTTAGTTTTTTGATATCTTCTTATCATATAAAATCCCTGATGTTTTTTGTCATTTTATCCATCCCGCTTTGATTCTACAGCTAACACGCTAAATTTTAGTTATTTCTATGTTTAATCTGGTGAATTGTATTCTATAAATTGCAGAGTACTTTTGTTGATGACTCTGTTACCATTGAGCATGCGAGAGAATATGGACACACCCACTTGTTTGAGGTTATACCCAAACTTCACTTGTTTAGTATATATGTGAAAGAACAGCATTTCACCTAGCATTGCTAATTTTATCCTTGTGTTTATGATGTATGCAGATACTAAATCAGTGCGACAAGCTTGAAAACAAAGCTATTGTGCTAATCCACTTTTCAGCTCGTTATACAGCAGAGGTGAGCTATCAATTCTCTCTATTGAACATATGACTAGCTGTGCAATTTTTGTATGCTGATTTGAATCCATTTTAACAACCTTTGCCATTTTATCACAATTCAAATAGCAATCAAGACCGTCTACTTTGTGGTTCTAATTTTATCACAATTCAACTAGCAGAGGTGAACTTTCACCAAGACATTATTACCAAGCAAAATAGGCCAGTTTTTTTTTTGAAGCATTTTCATTTCCACTTGTGTTTCATTCTTTACAAATAATCATGTCGTCTGTCTTGAATGAAGTTTTTCCTCATCATTAAACGTTTCATCACATCCTTTTCAGGAAATTGATGCTGCAGTCAATAAGTTGCCACCTTCTTTCAGAAGTAGAGTTCATTCATTGAAAGAAGGTTTCTGACGAACATGAACCGATCAATCAGATATCAAGCTGTCAACCTTTCTTTCAACACACTCTTCTAACAAGATCTCAACACAGGGAGAGTTTTGTTCTACATTTTTAGATGGAGTCCGTCGCTATCTCGAAACATTTCCTGTACTTATCCTTTCTCACTCTGAACATTAACAAAATTTTGGTCATTGGCAATCACAACGAACAATGGTTACATTCACGGTTACATTCATGCTTTCTAATACACAGAGTTAGTACATGTTCTGGATAATCCCTAGCCCCTCTGAAAATACGCAAATATCAACACGCCAGAATTCACTGAGTTTTTAAAACAAATGGACAGGAAATTTAACTGGCTATCCCTGCCTTACTCTGCTGTCACTTTTCTATGTTGTCCAAATTTTATTTTCCATCTATTTTTCTTGATCTCCCTGGTTGCTCGTCTGCCCACAGTCACTTCGCCAGCGATCAGCACGGCTGGCCCGGCCGGCACGACAATGTGCCGGCGAAGCGTGTGAGCCTCCTGACGTAGGAGCCGGGCTTTGGCTTAATCATGTCAGACTTCTTGAGCTTCTTGTTAATGGCGCCCTTCGACGCCTGGAAGACGGCGCCGTTCATGAAGAGGTCTCCCTCGGTGTGCCATGCCCAGTTCTTCCACTCCGACTCCGGCGCATAGTATTTCGTGATCTGTTCATCACAACATCAATTTTTAGGCATCGACACTGTTTTGAAAATATAACATAATAACACAGACTTCTAGAAATCGACATGATCTCTAAAGTAAAGCACAGTAATATTGGCCTTTAGACTTGGACATGATCTGCAAAGCACGAGACCGGTAGAGGGTTGTGTATGTTGGCTAACTAGTAAATACCCCACGCGATGTAGCATGACTTTAGAACTCCATTTATTGAGAAATATTGATGTAGCAGTTGAATTATCGTAAACGCTTCGATCCAATAGCTAGCGTAGTTTAATAACGTGGCTAACATGAGAGATCCTTCATAACAAATAATGTAGTCAGTGGATGGTAACTATATATAAATAGAAGAAATAGAGGATTACCACTTTGGCGGCGATGTTGGGAGGGGCGATGTAGCGGTTGCCCTGGCTGAGGATGGTGGGGCTCATGCTGCCGCCAATGGCGTACATGAGCCAGTGGGTGTAGTCGTTGTTGACGACGTGGAAGAAGCCCCAGCGGCAGCGCGGCATCCGCTGGACGAGGCCGCGGCCGAAGTGGTTGAAGGCGACGGTGACCTGCATCACCTGGTCCTGCGGGTACGAGTCGCTGGCGCCGAACAGCATCACGTCGTTGTGGTTGGTCAGGTGGCAGTTGGAGATGGTGACGCCCGTGGAGCCCTGCACCACGTCGACGAGGCCGTCCTCGCACATGGACATGGAGATGTGGTCCACCCACACGTCGGTGGCGCCGAACAGGGAGATGCCGTCGCCGTCGGCGCGGGTCCGGGGCCCGACGTGCGACGGCGAGTCGCGGACGACCCCGCCGTCGCTGTGCTTCACGTCGTGGACGTGGAGGTTGGTGATGATCACGTTGCGGGCGAACTGCACCGTGATGCCGGCGCCGCCGGCGACGTGCACCTGCGCGCCCCGGCCGTCGATGGTCTTGTCGCTGCCGACGAGGAGCTCCTGGGAGAGGCGGATCACCATGGGCCGGGCGAAGATGATCCACAGCGGCGCAGCCTGCAGGGCGCCCCACCGGAGCGTGCCGTACCGGGGGTTGGCCGGGTCGGCGTCGGTCGGGTCGGTGACGACGTAGATCTTGCCGCGGAGGCCGCCGGTGGCGCCGCGGCCGAAGCCCATGGCGCACCTGGCGATCCGCTTCCGGTCGGTGGCCCAGTCGTTGCGGCAGCGCCAGCACCGGTCGATCGGGTTGGTCGCCAAGCACGGCCCTTTGTACTTGTTCTTCCCGCCAAGCTCTCGCCGGAGAATGCCACGTTCCGTCGATCTACATGCATCAACACATGCGCTTCAAACGTTACACCACCTCCATGCATAGCATAACAACGCCAATCTAGGTTCTCATCATTCGATTTTGAATGAAATCTAGTTCAAAACTTGAAACAAAATTCGAATTCGAACAAGATTTGAACGAAATTGTGAATGACGTGCCGGATGACGGCGTGGTTGAAGTCGTTGGTGACGTTGAAGGGGTCGTGCCTGTACGTCTCCCTAGCCGCCGTCTCCGCCGCCTCCCTGCGCTTCTGCCAGTGCTCGTCGAACTCGGCGACGTTGGCACTCGACACGGACGCCGCCGATAGGAACGCGACGGCGACGAGGAGGAAGGAGCCGGGTTTGCTCCACTGGAGCCTCTGATCATCCATGGATCTCTTTATTGTTCTCTCTACCTATAAACTTTTATCATGGAAGTCTCATTTCTTGTTGCATAAAAATCCTATTCTTGTTCAGTTTGATTTGTGTTAATAGAAAATGGGATTGAAGTAGAAACAGGAGAAAGAACCCTATTGCTAGCTCGCGTGAATTGAGGAGGGAGAGGGCTATATATGGAGAACGAGGTGGTATAATTAGAGGAGAGGTGTGAGGCGAAGAGATAGGCGAGCCACACTTGCTCGCAAGAGAAGCTCTCTGTTTTTTTCATGATTGATTGGTGGTGTAGAAATCTGAAGAAATTGTGTGCCATACTGCCATCAGTTGGCATTCCTTTTGTTTTTCTTGCGTAAGGTTTGACTTTCTATTCTTGGTAGGGAGAGGAGAGCGAAACGGATTCGTTAGGAAAATTCTTCTGAATATTAAATTATTATTTTTTAATGTAAAGCGTAATTTACTCATTATACTTTGCACTGGTTAAATATATCGTATTTCTCATATCGTGTTTCGTTTTACATTTAGGTTTAGGGCATATTCTACTTTACACCTGAGTGTATTAAAATAAATCTCACTTACCATCAGTATACATCATCAAAAGCCTACAGAAATTTTACAAAATTTCATAAAATGTGATGAAACTTTGTGAAGCATAGTCTAAATTCAAGAAATCTAACAAGTTTCATTTCTATTTTGAAAGATTTTTCTTTGATTATAGGATGCAACCTAGTGCGAATTAAAACTTATTTCAAAATACTCTAGTGTAAAAGGATGGCAGTATAGCACATGCTAGCTAAGTGAAGGTGCATGAGTAATTTACTCTTTTTTTATAAAGACAACCTATTACTCATTTTGTTTTTAATGTCAGCATTGATTATTATTATTTTAACTTTGACTAATAATACTGATAAAAGAAGTGATCTAAATTTGAAGATGAATAGTTGTTCATGTCGAGATCCCTCGTACGCCCCGGCGCGAACACGCCGATGTCTGAGAGGTTTGCTTAGCTCCAGTGCAGGTCAGTTGGCTTTTTTCTGTAGCTCGAGGTACACGCGTCAGGGGCCGTGGGGTTCGATCGGCTCCAGCGCGACGGTACGGGTGCGGACGTGCCAGTTAATTTAACCCTGTAATTGACAAGAAGATGAGACGAACAGGTCCATCGAATGGTGGACCGATACAGACGCTCACTATCGGCTGGTTACCAATAGGATCAAGATAGCCATCGGCCACGCCTGGAAGGCCCTTCGCTATCAGTTATTTATCGATAAGAATCGGGAAGCTTTTCGATCGGCTGGGAAACCGATGTGGACAGGTGTTAACGAGGGATTAGCCGCAGAGCCGATAAAGAAATCGGAGTGTACTCAGAGGATAGCAAAGCGCACAGGATCCCTCCGGATAGCCAACGGAAGCCGTAATAGTCGTTCATCGGCTGAAAAAACCGATGAAGACACATACGGACTAGCAATAAATAGTATTAAAAGGCACGGGCTACAAAACCGATGCCACTCCGGATATGATGGCACAAGATCCGTCGCCCATCGTGACAACGCCATTAACACCGAACCTCAAAGATCGGACTTAACCGAGACAGTACGAGGCCGAGACCAACATCGATGATACGGAGGACATCAGATCGGCTGTGCTGAAGGAAAGACAGGAACGAAGCCATCGGCTAGATGAGCTGATGAGGGGACGCCTCTCTGAAGACGAGGACGTATCGGCTGGAAGACCGATGCGCTTGACGTGGCGCGTCAAAGGTCACCTCTAAAAGCTGATACGTATCGGTCGAGAGGCCGATGTGCTAGGTGTGAAGCTCAGAGTATGGATAATTCATCGGCTAGCACTCCGATGAGACGTCGTGTAGAAAACTATAAGCCTAAAGCTCGATCTACCGTGAATAACCCCATAGATCGAACCTAATCGATGCAGCCTTAGACGAAGCAGAACATATCAAAATAGTAACGGAACTTATCCCTTCGTCGGAGATCGGATCTAACCAATACAGCCCTGCATCGAGAGCTAGAACCCACTGGTAGAAACCTAGATAAACTAGGGTAGCGATGCGCTGAGATTATATTGATCGAGAGATATATTACATATCTCCAGAGGGTTTATATTTATACCCTAGATTTACAAAGTCCGATGCATTTACAACCATTAGACGTTATTTCCTAACAAAAACAAAAAAAAATATCTCTAAAACTAACACCTCTCAGCCGATCGGCTTTAGCACCATCAGACTGTCTAAATTTTGGCATTAACAATAATATCAGAGGTTTTAAAATTAAGGCTGGATTGGATAGCACCCCAGGATTTCTGAATGAACTGTTTTAATAATGGCAAATCGTCACATTACAGAACATCTTATAAGAGTAGTTCAAACCATTATCTAGCAACCAAAATGCTGCCTTAGTGTGGCTATCTTCCATGCCTGCTAAGACGGACAAAATTAAGAAACAAATAAGAGTTTTCTGTGTAAGTAAAATTGTCGATTTAACAATCAATTCCTATACTTTCTGTATACCGGACAGTCAAAACAAAAAAAAAAAGTTTGGTGTCCAGAACTCACATTAGCGAGCCTAAATTACGATCACTAACTAGCGTTTCATGCTGCTACAATACAAGGGAAAGGCAAGCATTTACAGGTAAAGAAACACACCCAAAACAGTTGAAGCTGTTATTGAGGTACTAGCTAGTTTCTAATCTGAAAGGTGATTTCTGGTTCTAATCGTGCTGGAAAATAGCTATATTGAATCATAATTGCCATTGTCTCTTGATACATTCTAGGGGGCGGGGCTTTGTAGCTAGCAACCCCTTGGTATTGGACAGCTTACCAGATACAAGAGTCAAGAAAGAAATAAAATTCCCATTACCTTCTGTTCGTGAGCAAAGGGGGTACAAAACTACAAATGGCACGACGGCCAACAAGTTCCCCCGTTGAACTGTCCAAATGGGATGAAGCCAGGCAGCAGAACATTCCAAGCCGCAGAATTACAACAGAACAAAATTGATGAGACGGTGACTCTGAGAAGCCTCCGCTTGTCCACTAAACCATGCCTAGAGTATACTGACGACAGAAGCCATCAGTGGCTTCTTATCAAAGGGTCACTCGCCATCTCCATTGCCAAAAACTCCAATGCGTTGTCTTCTCTTGTCAAAAACTGCCCTGAAGAATTCACCTTCATCGCGAAGTTGCTCGCTGAATCGTTTTTTTGTTTCGTTGTTGATTTCCCCCTTTGTCTGCATGGCATTATCTTCAGCCAGGGGATTGGAAACCTGTCGGCAACGGGAAAATAAATTAAACTGCTAACTGCCAAGGGTTTCTTGTATGACGTAAATGCTAATCTATGAGTGTTCCTGTATTTCGTGGATAGTGCAGGAAAGACACTGCTAACTTGCAAACTAAGGTAAGAGTCTAAGCCTCATCATTTGCTAGTGTGCCTTGGCTTCTACAGCCAGCTGCAGCTGCACACAAATGGGCCTACCTCTATCCTTACCTCCTGAGTCCCGACATTGTCAGTTCACAGAGGTCTCTACTACAATGCTTAAAAGTTTTCAAGAGCCAACGTGCTGCACCAACTGGAAGAACAGTGACAATAATCAGTTTTCATTACATTAGCACTTGGACGATGAATGTAATTTCTTGATTGGAAGGCAGAGCAACAAGCTCCTAATAAGTTAAATTAAAACATATAGTTGTTTTCTCTACATCACAGAGCCTTTTAGAACATTTTGTCTGACTAATTATTAGTGACCCATGTTTTATACATGACCAGGATAAGATGGCAAAGAGGTAAACGAATAGCTGAACAACCATACAGATGATTTCTAGAAGGTATGGAGCTACATTGTGCTGAAAGACTTGACTATTTAAATACCAAAACTTTAGTAATAAGTCAATAGGCTACTGACCAAATTGTACCCTGATCCAGGTCCTATGATTAATGAAGACGCGAGTCTTTTTTTAGCTGCACCAATAGAAAAACCACCCTTTTTGAGCTGCAAGGAAAGAACAAAAAGAGATTGAATTACAAAAATGTGGGGAGGATAGTCACATGATGCGTAACCACAAGCAGTTGCAGAAATATGGTCATCACATCACTTTTCCTCTTTTTTTATAGAAGTACAATCAAATATATAATTTTGTAATATTAAGTGAACAACACTTAAATATAATTAGTTTGGCAGTTTAATAATGAGACCGCTTTTCTTGTAACAACAGCAATATAGGCAGCTAATGTTCAGCATTAAAACAGCACAAGAAAGATAAAAGGCATACCCGATCTCCCCAGCTAACTGTTTTTCGATGAGTGCTGTAGGTTTGAGCCAACCCAGAAAGAGCATGTGTACTTCCCTCTGCATGTTCAAACTTCTCGGTATCCTCATTAAAATCTTTTGACCATTTACTCTGTCCTAGCTCTTTGTAGCCATCCAGGTCGTCTTCTTCTGATGAGTCCCACTTCTCCCCTGCTTTTGAGACATCTAAACAGAATTTTACAGGGATGACTTAATTGGTCCATAAGACTATATCACTAAGAATCCATACTAATTTTAACCCATAAGGATAACTTTCAAATCAAACTAAAAATCAAAACTGACAGTCTGCTACTATTGATTCATGAACTACACTACTAATATCGGAACAGTGGATCCACACCCATGGTATGGTGATGGTGTAAAGTTATGAGGATTTCCTCATAGTTTTGAGGGTTTAAATGTTACAATAAATTGTGACAAAAGAATTTCATCACTCATCACTGAAGAACGATAGGAAACCATACCTTTGTCATGTCCATTTTCTAGTGATTCAGATAGAGACTTCTGTGTGTTTTCAGTTTCAGTACTAGTTGCTGCGTTTTTGGCATCATTGACATCTTCTGTGTCCATATCCACCTTTTTGAAGTATGATAAATTTTGAGCACATAAATCTCATTATAAGTTACTGGTAGGGTAGTGATATACTGATATGTGATACCTCTTGAATAGAATGCTCGCGGAGATTGTCATCATGGAATAATGACTAAAATTATTAATACAAAACATGAAAAACACAATTAATCATGTATCTAATAGCAAGTCTTAAGTATTAACTGCAAATCATATGAATACTATCAAGAAACATACATGGATGTCTAGTCGAAGATATAGTGGTGGAGCCTCTTCCCAGTCTGCTGCCATCCTTTTGACATCATCTACTGTAAACCCATGCACATTCCTAGCAGCACAGCCCTGTTGTTCACAAGATATCAGCAGTGATTTCTAAGTCAAGTGAAGAGGAAAGAGGCGTGTGTATGTCGCTTATTTAGTGGGTCCTGATTGACGGTGCAAATGAGTAACATATTCATAGACATTACATTTTTATAACATAAATATGTATATAATTAGTAAGCATGCAATTGTGCTATGTAAAACCTTCACCACATTCAACTTCAATAAATAGTCAGTAAAACTACAATGGAATATCCACAACAAGAATTGTACCACACTACCATTTGATGACCTGGTACAAGTTACGAGCTGGTCATTAGCAGCACCAAGTAAAATATTATATGTGTAACTTTTATAAGAAAATAGGAGCATCTGTACTTAACAGAACAGAAATAAATTATCAGATGGTTAAAATATATGGTCTAAATATTGGTAATATAACTAATCGGAGCACATGCAAAAAAATTTATAGCCTGATACATATATAAATCAAATAATTTCAAAATGTTTTTCCAAGGACTGCCTACATAACTAATATATTAAGAAATTATGCCAAGAATGCATTTCATGGCCTATTCAAGAAATAAGGTGTTTGACAAAGCACATTAATATGCATATTAACATGGTAAGCTTTACATAGTGATAGTAAAGAATTTACTGTTGGATCCTTGTATGGTGCCTCCAGCAAGTACACTTCATAGCCTGATTTCTACAAAAGGAATAGAAAAACAGTGAACTTAAGGAATAGAAAAACAGTGAACTTACTTTCAAATGGGTACCAACAAGAATATAATTCAGAGAATAAAATTCCAAAGAACTTGGTAGAGGAATAGAGTGGCTCCTGAAATGCCAAGGTATAATCAAACAAAATTTGCACAGATCAGTCTAACAGAAGTCACAATAATTTGAACGGTCACCGCCCATTTGGGCGCATCATCTAAATTATAAGCAGTCAATAGTGCCAAGAAAGTGGAAGCTAACGAAGCTTTGGACCAACTGAAGCACCAGGAACCATACAAACACTCCAAATACTGAATTCCTGTTAGCAACTCAATAGTTGATTCAGGGTATGTACAACAAGCAGATAACCAAAAACCCTTGAAAATAAACAAAACAAAAAAAAGATTTATATTATTAAGCAAACCATGTAAAATTGAAAGAAAACTCCTACATGCAGTTAATTGCAAACAGAAACCAGAATTACAGCTGGCGCAAACATCTAGACTAAGAAACAACCAAATGCTCCCTCTGCTGTATAGTAGAGAAGGAAAACAGCAGAGAGAAGGGTCCAATGGGCTGTCTTAGAGCATAATAGTAGAGCTAACTACTTGCTATAAGCCCATTTTAAGGATGTCTCCGTTTTTACACACACACACACACCCCCCCTCTCTCTTTCTCTCACTTCTCTATTTAAGTCATCCCTGTTTTTCTATTCCACCTGTGTAGCATGCGCAAAGCTGGCTCTTGCATGAGAGCCAGCATTCTTCCTGTTCTCTTCTCTCTCTCCCCCCACATGTGCAAAACTGGTGATACAAGCAGGTTATAGGCCCTCTACTGTACTTGTTCTATGTCTTAGCACTAATAAATGCACAGAACTATTTATCTTCTTTAAGGATTTGGAACATGAAAGCTTGTAGGAAAAAATTCAACTCCAGCACGAATACCAGTGCATTACAAAATGGGGCCTTAATTTATAATAGTTACTTAATTGTATGCCTGTGATAGGATAATTACTACAGTAGTATTGTGAGACCATTAATAAAAAAGGAAAGAAAGAAAATAGAACATTTGTGTTGTAGCCAAATATAAGTGTTTCCTGCCTCATAATTTGCACTAACATATGCTTTTCAAGTGCAGGCTACCTCTTGTTCTAGGGGGGGGGGGGGGGAGGGGGGAGGCAGAATCCCCTTGAGGATTCAAAACCTTAACAAAAAAAGTTCCAGTAAGCAATGTAAATTCTCACAGTTGACGCAATAGAGACTGAGAGTTTACCTTCGCACTTGCCCAAAATTGAGCAAAATCAGCTACCCACAGATTGCGGTCATCCACTAAAAATGGCCAGGGATACCAGCAATAAACAAGTCAGTTACCACAGATCCAACATTAGCCATTGCTAAGAATGAAGGCATCACCCAATACATTGCTATTGTAGGCCTGCTGCTTAATTGAATGTTTCAAACATTACAAAACATAAACCACTAATACAAATCCTGTCATCCTCCCAATGTCTAGGGAACCCATTGCCTACGTCCTAATCCCAGTAAACAACCACCAAACTGTTGAACTTAATAAGACAAAGATCCAATCATGGAGAAAAGCCAATTGGTTGTCAAACTTTGATAATATGATATCAATGAATATATGATTAAAAAAACGTAAGCATAGGACACTTCTGTACTCATTGAAATTTATGGAAAATATGAGACAGAATATAATCATAACTGCCAAAGCAATTACCACCAACATGAATTAAATCATTAGTTCCTCCTAAAGCAACAATATTTAAAATGACTCATACCAATCACAAATGTAAAATTCCCTTCATCAAGGGTCTTCTTAAATGCGTTCAACATGCTTGATCTGTATGTCTGTCCAATAAAAAAGAAAATTGGCAACATTACTGCACCAAACGATAAATAGTCAAATACATGAAAAAACAATTACGTGCACCGCAATTTTAGAAAATGTGACTAATGGATAATGCTTCCATGTATGGTATACTGATTCCACAACAGAAACACATCTTAACGTCAACATTGGTTATGAAGCACAGTGTCTTTAAAATAGTCTGAGAGATCATATCCTTTCAACATAACAATGCCCTGCACCGCAGCTTCTAGGCAATGTGCTGATATTGTTATTTAAAGTAACCTGAGGTATGTAATAAGGTTTGCCTTAGTTCTAATAAGTAAAGACTACTTTTGCAGGCAAATGCAACACTTTGCCATAGCATAGCACCAATAATTGGCAATAGCATTCATAAGAAATAAGAAAAAGGAATAAACAGAAACAAAAAAGATTTCATCACCTCCTCCATTTCAGGCTCATAGCAGTACTCGATCACTTTCTTGGTCAACTGCTTTCTTCCTTTAGATGTACTAAAAGATTTTGACCCTTCGTTGTCTTTGACTTTCTAAGAGCATTAAACCAAGTTTTGAGACAGTACCCATCAAATAAAACAAAAATGTACTACCTCAGTCCATAAATATATGGGATTTTGACTATGAATTTGTATTGCTAAAATCCCTTATATTTTGGGACGGAGGTATTGATAAGCAATTCTGAATATAGGGTAAAAAATAGCATGCAGGATTCAAGATAGGTTCTGCTGCTATTTTTCAACTGACCTTCTCAACCTCAATCATGAAATAGTCATCCATCGAATGAATTCTAGGTGCATTACCACCATTCGCAACTTCAAGATCACGCAATGCCTTTGCAAGATAGCTCTTTCCACTACCTATAAATTGTAACAGCAATAGCAGAGATATATATAAAATAAATCCCCAGAGTAAAAAATATGGAATCTTGCAAACTATTAAATCATGATCATAATGCTTGCATGTGCAGTAGGAGGCAAAAAAAATTACGTATCAAAATCAAATAAAACATGTTACGAGCAGTACTCTGGACAATAGGCAATGGCAACAGAAATAGATGATTTGATTCCAGCTACTCCCTAGTTTTATTATAATTTATAGTGACACAATCTTCACTGTTCAATTTTGACCACAAGTTTCTGATTGTCTATCACGATATGCTTGCAAAATGTTACAAGAATAATAGGACTGTGAAAGTATTTTCAGTCATGGGTTTATTGATGTTATTTTAGTTGTTTAACCAATATAAATTCCTATATTAAGATCATGATCAAAGTCAGATCAAAGCATGCATTTCTCAAAACAACATATATTTATGAATGGAAGAGTATTAAAAGAGATCATCATGTGTATTGTTTGGTGAACTAAAAATTACACATTTAATAAGTATATACATATCAATAAAATTATCAGCAACTCCCAGGTGTTATATTTAGAGAAGACCACAGCACTCTCAACAGATAACAGGTACAGTAAAGCTACTACTCTAAGATGAACACTTCCTTAGGCATAGTATAACAAAGTCTAGCCAAGTGTTGTGACCTGGTCACTGGCCAGCATACAAAACTGTCAACATTGTTGGCAATATTCTTTTGAGTACTTAATCAGCCATATAGGATATTAAAAGCGGTTGTGAAAAAACCTGGCAGCCCACGGAGGATGATAACAATATGATCAGGCCGTGACCCACGAAGTGGCTGCTTGAACAAGTCACAGGCGTTAATTACACTGATTTTAGCACTGTTGATGGAAGGCGCAGCTTGGCTTTGCCTTACATCTCCCAAATGTTGCTCTAAAGTTGGTTGATATGCCGAACCCAATACCTGAAACATATGTACAATATTGCTTCTGAGTGCACAGGAAAGTATCCAATCATAATAGTGCATCAAGTTCACAGAGAGAAGATCAACCTCATTGTGGATGGGTCCATTGTAACAATTTGCAGGTGTCGGGTGAGCTTGGTGCGAAGTATGAGAACTAGGTGGGTGCGCTGTTGCAGATGGAGAACCGGAATGAATTGGAAACAACGATGATTTAACATTTTGCGGAGGTGGCATGGCGTGGTAATCTGGGGGAGTTGGTACAGGAGGCTCTGGTGGTGGTGGTGGGACATCCGCCTCAGGATGCCAATTGTCGGAATCATAACGACTTCTTCCCTCAGTATGTCGAATCGGTGGAGGGAGTGATGGCGCACCAGGTGATTCCTCACGATGGAAGTGATGGTAATGGTGATCATAGTTGAAATACCTCCCCTGAGGTCCTCCAGGCACAAAACCTGAACCTAAGGCATGCCTTTCATGCACAGGTGGCAACCTTCCAGCGTGCTCGTATTCAGAAAAATTACCTCCTTGCGCAAAGTGGTTATCATAATTTGAAGAAGGATAGCCTCTACCTCCTCCATAGCCGAACCGATCAGGAGGAGGGTACGATTCGCCGTGCAGCAGCGCTGGCGGCGGCAGCGGAGGGCGGCCATGATCCCGGATCAAGCCGAGCAGCCGGTCGCCCCCCACGGGAACCATGCCCGGCGGCGGCAGCGGGGGAGGCATCCCGCCGCCGTACGGATCAAACGGAGGCTCCTCGCCCACGCGCATCCGCTTGTGGGGACCCTCCATGTCGAGGAGCTCGTAGGGATGCGGCCCCAGACCCGGAGGGGCCCACAGCGGCGTCGGCGGAGGAGGGTGGAAGGGGGCGTGGTACTCCGGCGGGGGAGGAGGGTGGAAGGGGGCGTGGTACTCCGGCGGGGGAGGAGGAGGCGGTGGCGGGTGGAAGGGGGCGTGGAAATCCGGCAGGGGAGGAGGCGGCGGTGGGTGGAAGGGCGCGTGGTACTCCAGCGGGGGAGGAGGAGAAGGCGGCGGGTGGAGATCGTAGGGGAAGGGGTGGGGCGGGAGGGGCGGAGGCGGGCAGAAGGGGAAGTGGGGCGCGGTGCAGATCGGGCAGAGCTCGTCGCCGGCGGGAGGGAAGCTCCATGGATGGTCCATCAGGAGGTGGCCGAATGGGATTGGGGATCCAGGGTTTTGTGAGAGGAGAAGGGAGGGAGGATCGAGGACCTTCGAGAAGATTCGAGAAGTTTCATGGACTTCGCGTTCGGGGTGGTGGGCGGCTGCGGAGCCGCCTGGTCCGGGTAGCCAGAGCCCAGAAGCCCAGCCAGAAGGGTTCTACTGGAAATTAACGCTGTGCTAGTGCTAGAAGTTAAGCTGCCATGGTTATTCAGATCTTGGTTGCCTTGCGCATGCCCTTCAAAAATACTTCCTCCTTTTTATCGTTTTAACATATTTTAAGTTTAAACAAATTTATAAAAAAAATATAGCAAATAACACTAAATTAGTTTTATTAAATTTAACATTAATTATATTTTGATAATATATTTTTTTATGTTTTTTAATTAATGCGATAATTTTTAAGCTATTTTAATAAAAATTTAAGAAAGTGTTAGAGTTTAAAGTTGTAAACATAGAATATAATAAATCTAAGGAATTACTAGTATAATTTTTTTAAAAAAAATAAATTAATAAAATTTAACTTTCACATATGATACACCATAAAAATACAGAATAAGGTATTATTGTCGTATCCGATTTAAGGTTGAAAAACTCAATGAAAACTGCTTAAAATTTATTGTTTTTGATTGATTTTAGCTGTCTTTATCTAGAAACATGGATTTGGTATAATTCAACAAAATTTGAATGAAAACGTGGATTTTGAGTGAATTTTGGCTATTCACGAAGGCTAAGGCTGTGTTCTTAAAGCATACATGAGTCATTGACACATTTGTTTTAGTAGCATTCTTAACCATATCAAAATTTGAATAACGACAACAATATCTAGTACTACTTGATTTGCTTTTCCGGTAATGTCATGGTTATACCTGGTTCAATCAAATACTCCTAATAATACCAAATCATATACAAATCTTAACATTATCAAAACTTAGTATAGTCTGAACCCAAAGCAAAGGCAAACGCCCAATCACCCTAGGCACTCGTCCGGACTCACCACATGGTAAAGAGTGATGTACAGGTGCGGCTTCACTAGTATTTAGGTCTTATTTGGTAATTTTGAAATTTGTAGTTAAAATTACAGTGGATTAAAATTTTATATTTTATCTAAAATGGAAACAATAATTCATCCAAATGTTATAAACATAATCGTACGTACAGGCCTATGAATTTCCACAGCTGTGCCAAATAAAACCTTACTGAAGTGGCTAGTTGTAATAGATTTTGTCAAGCCGTATAATTCATGGTGGAGGGGAAGACTATTTTCTTTTTTTTATTTATATACATGATGCAAAAGTATCTATATAAAATTTATAACTTATCTAATACCATAATTACAAATCTATCCCTGTGGACCATGACCACTTGCCCTAACTGCCATGGCCATCATCGCACCATGGAAGAAGAGGTTCTGCGAGCTCGTTTCCAATAGCAGATGTCTCTGCGTCCATCATGGCCACTAAGATCTCCATCGGACACTTTCGAGAAGTCCTCACTGTCTACCTCTGCCCCCATACCTCTAACATCTGTTCAAGCACCTTCACCTTCTCCTTCCTACTGATCAATGCATGGGCCTAGCCCGCACTGATGACTTTATAATCAAGGTCCACAACCACCTTTCCAAAATTTGGGTTTTTCTTCTTCTGCACCTACGCCACGCTCCTAGGTCTCAGCGACGCGCATAAGGTATTCAACAGAAATATTGGAGAAGACTATCCCCTACTTCAACGCCCTTAGGGAAGCCAATGAGCAAGGTGCATGCTCAGGCTCCTCTGGGAAGAAGGGTTGCCTATGTCAAAATCATGAGCTTTGTTGCCACATATGTATGTGTTGTTGTTCATGTTTGTAACTCATGGACATCATCATCTTCGTATGGTTTGAAACCCTCAATAGAAGATCAAAAATCATTATATTTAAAGAAAAGTACACATTTCATCCCTCAATTATAATCTTGGTCTGGTCTGTTTTGGTTCGTAACTATAAAAATATTTAATTTTAGTCTTCAACTCTTAAAACTATTCAATTTTGTCCTTCGGCCAGACGTAGCTATGACATCAACATATTAATAAATAATAAATAAAAATAAAAATGAACAAAATACTATAACCTATAAATCAAACATTGTCTCCTATTTCTCTTCTCTCTCATGTCATATATGTTTTAAATGACTAACTAGAATATCACATTATGCCATGTCATCGAAAACTACTGTAATTTTGATTGGGGAATAAAAGCTAATGATTTTAAGATTTAAGTGATCGAAAGTGAATAGTTTTATAATTGAGGACTAAAACCAAACTAAGGCTATATTTGAGTGACTAAATTTGGACTTTTCTTTTATATTTATTTATTTGCCATTCCATGACTTAGTGAATTCTAGGTATATAATCATCAAAAAATGTGCATTTGTATTCTGGTCCATGCTGAGTTTTTGCTAACGTTTGATTTCTCCCTTTTTTTGGGGGTCATTTATGGATATATTTTTGCCTTTTTTTTGTTTACCATTGTATTTTCTTGGCAGGAAAATTGTTCCAAGTCGCTAACAGCTGGAAAATTGTTCCAAGCCGCTAACACTGAAGAGCAGGAATGTGCATGAAAGCCTGGTTATTGCAGCGTGACACTCGATCTGAATTTGCACCATCCTTTGCAAGCGACACAATATCAAGAAACTGATATTAAGTGTGAATGCTGCTTTTTCTCCACTATTTTCTCATACTCTGCTGGTAAATAATCCAAATAATCTAGAGCCATCTCATTGAAGAATTAGTTTTCACTTTGGATTTTGCAGCAAATCCTTTATCAAAAATTTGACCCTGTGGGAGGCAAAGTGCTGGAGCAAAGAACCATATGCATAACTAGTTCAAGAAAAGAAGATTCTGAACTAAAGGTTATGAAGATTATGGTGCCCGCTTAAAACTTGAAGGGCATAAAGATGCTGTCTAGGGGTTTACACACTGCAGCTTTTAGGGTTGGCTGCACCGAGAATGCGAGGTGGAGAAGTCAAAATCAGAATTGTCATCTTCTCGAGTTGATGGTCCGTTGTAGCCTATGGAGGATGAACCCACTGGATTTGCTCGGAATGTTCTTTTTGCAGAATAATTTAGTCTCCGCAGTAGTGATCTCTTCAGTACAGAGTATAGTGTACTACTTTTCTTAACCATAGTAACGATAAAACTGTAAAGGTTCAGTGGCTTTTACCTGTAGAATTTCGTAGTATTCAACAAAGAATACAATTTGGGAAATGGCCTTCAAAATCGATAGTGCCGTATACTGTTGCATAACATTATAACATGCACAAAATGAGTAGCTATATATCTTTGTCCTGTAATTTTTATGCGCCAGCCAACTCATTTTGAGTTGTGTAGTGGCCTCTGTTCTTTTATAACAGATGAATGGATAAATATATATGTTTTCCGAAATTATAAATGGTTTGATTATATATATATATATATCTTATAATATTATAATAGTTAATTTATCTATTGTACTCTTAAATAATTACCACATATTATTATCTACTCAGTCGGTCAACTCAAAGGAAAAACACTCTTAATTCATAGAATTACTGCTATGTAGTAAACTTTTTTATAAGATTAAAACTAGAATAAAGATTAAAATTTGTAGCTATTTATGCTACACCTTTAGCCGAATATTTTAGTGAATACTACTATATTTGTAGATTTTATTGTAAGATTATACAAGATAAGTTAGGCATACATGTCAAACTTTTATTCACAATTGTAGTTTTGAAAGTAACGTTTCCGTTTAAAAGCTAGGCTCATCGAACCCATATACAATACTCAATGTTGTGCTACAGTAAGGTGTGTTTACCTGTCAGCCAAACACATGGGCTAAGAAGTTGTAATTTTGCACTAGAATTGTACTTCCTCCGTAATATAATATTAGATTACAAATAACTAATTGCCAGACCAGATAGAGCTTTTCAAAATATAATAACAGGTTATATTAAATTGTTATATTTTAAAACAGATTATTACAGTGTTTACCAAATTAAAGATATTATCCGACTGTTATGTTATAATTTTATATTGTTTATTGTTGATGATGTGTATATCATTATATTTATAATTTTATTGTTGGTATTTTAACTTGCACAATCTCAAGAAAAAAATCAAAGCTATATTATCAGCAATATAACTGCCACTACACAAACATGAACAAAAAAAACTTCTAAGATGAAAAGAAAAATGAAAAACACACTACCAAATCAGGCAAAATCCAGCCCCTTGTTTGACACAGCCGTCTCGCCCTGCCTGTGTTCCTTCTAGACCCATCGATTCATCCCCCAACTCTCCGGCCCCTTCGTATATAAACCCCACCCCCCCTCCTCACCCATCGCGTCCTCCTCTGCTTCGCTTCCTTCGCAAACAAGCACCCGACCACCACAGCACAGCCACGCGGGCTCGGCCAAGAGAGAGAGAGAGAGAGAGAGAGAGAGAATCCAAACCCCAAATTCCACAGCGGTGGCGGCGATGGACCCCTCGTCGGTGGGTGCCGGAGGCAACTCGCTGGCGTCGGCGGCTGGGACCGACGCGCAGAAGCGGCGGGTGTGCTACTTCTACGACCCGGAGGTGGGCAACTACTACTACGGGCAGGGCCATCCGATGAAACCCCACCGCGTGCGGATGACCCACGCGCTGCTCGCCCACTACGGCCTCCTCGACAGGATGCAGGTGCTCCGCCCGCTCCCAGCCCGCGACCGCGATCTCTGCCGCTTCCACTCCGACGACTACGTCGCCTTCCTCCGCACCGTCACCCCCGAGACGCAGTTCGACCAGATCCGCTCCCTCAGGCGATTCAACGTCGGCGAGGACTGCCCTGTGTTCGATGGGCTCTACGCCTACTGCCAGACCTACGCGGGGGCCTCCGTCGGCGCCGCCATCAAGCTCAACCACGGCACCCACGACATCGCCATCAACTGGTCCGGGGGACTGCACCACGCGAAGAAGTCCGAGGCGTCCGGGTTCTGCTACGTCAACGACATCGTCCTCGCCATCCTCGAGCTCCTTAAGCTCCACGAGGTGACCCTTCCTTTCGTAGTCTTTGTCATCCCTTCCCTTGCCTTTTTCATTTTCAGCTTTACTTGTTTTGTTGGTTCGTTTAATGTTACGAGTTACGACTGGATTACTGATGGGTAGGTTGGGTCAATAAGATCAGAACTCAGAAGCAAAAACCATCTTGACTTCTCTTCTTCAGTTCCCCCTTGGTTTGTCGTGTACAGTTCAACTCAATCTTCGCTCAACTTTGATCAGTAGGAAATGTTATCATCTGTAAATGTAAATGACTATTTGTAGAGAGCCATTGGATAAAATATTTACTCAACTTCATGTCGATCTATATTCGTTATGAGATTACACATTGACTGGAATGATGTGAGCTTCCTGCATGTATTATTTGCCCGTGCCGTATAATGTTAAAGCTATATGCACAATTAGAATGTTCATTGGACGGTCAATGATGAGAGATTGATTTGATTGAAACTTATTCGGAACAAGGGGTGACTGATTAGACATATCTGAAGAATGGATGTTGCGTAAAGACAATCCTAGGTTATCATGCACAGTTGAAAGTTTGAAAACAGATCAGATGTTTTTTCCCATTAGGTCGAGTTGTCGTCTTGTGCTAAACCATTAATATGTTGTCTTCATATTTACAGCGAGTTCTGTATATTGATATTGATATCCATCATGGAGATGGAGTTGAGGAGGCATTCTACACAACTAACAGGGTTATGACAGTCTCATTTCACAAGTTTGGGGATTATTTCCCGGGAACAGGGGATATCCGTGACATTGGGTATTCAGAAGGGAAGTATTACTGCCTGAATGTCCCGCTAGATGATGGAATTGATGATGATAGCTACCAGTCCATCTTCAAGCCAATCATAGGCAAAGTTATGGAGATGTTTCGTCCTGGTGCAGTTGTGCTCCAATGTGGTGCTGATTCGTTGTCCGGTGATAGGTTGGGTTGTTTCAATCTCTCAGGCCGAGGTCATGCGGAATGTGTTAAGTACATGAGGTCTTTCAATGTTCCGTTGCTTCTTCTTGGTGGTGGTGGATATACCATAAGAAATGTTTCACGGTGCTGGTGTTACGAGGTATGTATGGTAGATAACCATCTCATTGGAGGATGAAACTGCTTTCTATCTTTTTCTCATATTTTTTCATGTGCATTTAATACACTATATAAGTTCACTACATAAAAGAAAATCTATTGGTTATAGATGACAAAGCAAAGCAAAGAGCTCGGTAGTGTGCTACAGTAGAACTTGGTTTGCTTTTTTGTTTCCACTTTGTTCCATGCTCAGCATCAAGATATTGGAACTTGTATCCTAGTTTGTACGTTATACCTGACAATGTTTATTGATGCATGTTGCTGCTGAGCATGACTGAAATCTACAGAACACCTGTAGCCCATTTACATGTAATTCTTAGTCTATTAAATAGTATTTATCTATTTATTTTCTATTTGTTTCTTTCAAATGCATTAATTTGTTGAGAGATTGTGCAATGACAAATCACCCTGTGTTTCTCATAGTATTAAAGGCTGGTTATTTTAAATCAGCTATATGCTTCAGGCACACATGAGAGCTTTCATAGACAAGCTTGCGCTTATTACCAAGGATGAGTCCCAGAACATGCTAACTAAGTGCTTAGTCCTTGCAAAAATATATGCTTCAGGCCACCTGTCCTTCACTTGTTAGCTTTCATCAAAGATGTATTTAATAAATAGACAACCCAAAATTTGGTGGTTCTTTGGACCTTGCTGGCCTGCTTTTGTTTCTTTTTGTAATTTTATAAATCTGAGCACAAGATATGCTAAACATGGCGAATAAGTGTGCACTGCTGCTTGCTTGCTGAAGTAAATTGTGGGTATCCTGAATAAGGAATGTTGTTCTCTTGCATCAGGAATATCTGTTGCTACAGTTATGTTTTTATCTTCAACTTTTGGAATCAAACTTCTTTTTTCTGTGTTTGTAACTTCGATTCTTATCCTCTGATTGTTTATTTGGCTTTTTATTTGGCCAGACAGGAGTTGCACTTGGTCAAGAGCTTAAGGAGAAGTTGCCTTACAATGAGTACTATGAATATTTTGGTCCAGAATACAGTCTTTATGTTGCATCAAGTAACATGGAGAACAGAAATACAAACAAGCAATTGGAGGAAATAAAATGCAAAATTCTGGACAATCTCTCAAAACTTCAACATGCTCCTAGTGTCCAATTTGAAGAGCGAATTCCTGAAACAAAGCTACCTGAGGTGAGTTTCCAGGCTTCCTAATATAAGCAATAACATGATTTCTTTGAAGTGATAACTCAAGTGCTGACTCTATTCGGGTCCTTCGCATATATGTTCATTATTCAGCCAGATGAAGATCAAGAGGATCCAGATGAAAGGCACGACCCTGACTCTGATATAATGTTGGATGATCACAAACCTTTGGAACACTCAGCAAGGTATATATTTGTCCTTTTTAAAAGCGGTATTAAATTTTGTATAATTGTGTGCCTTGCCTCATGTCATATTTTTATTTTTGGAGAAGCCTCATTCGAAACATCGGAGTTAAGAGAGAATTTACTGAAACAGCGAAAACCAAATATCAGGTACTTTATCATGTCAGTTTATGCAAATGAGCGATTCTGTCCTTTCTCATTTGTCAAATTTAAGATATTACGTCCACCATTTTTATTTTGAGATGCCTCCTTTTTAGCTGAATCCTTAGAACTAACAATATACTTACTCCATTGTTTTACTAACATGTGCCCTTTTGTTTAAAGAAACGATGCTCCCCTTTTGAGCTTATTTATGAAACAGGGAGGTTTCGTTGTAGAGTTTTGCTCTTGCTGCTATCTGTGAGGTATATTGAATGCATATCGGTGCTACAAACATAGTGAAGTTTCTTGTGCTGTTGCGTTGTGGAGGAAGACTTGGTGCTGGTGAAATTATTTTGCTAAACATAGATGTATTGATATTTTCATCTGAATGAAATTTAAGGTGGCATTGATTGCATTTCTTATCTCACAGATTTTTTTTTGAATTTGTTGGGTGTGCATATCCTTCTCCAGATTATTTAAAATCTGCCTTGCATTTACGAAACGAGCCATTTGAAAATTCTTGCAGCTTCGACTTTGTGGTATCTTTGGTACCTTTTACTTGGAAAAAATAGTGTGATCTTCTGTTGAACTAACACTTTCTGATTTACACATTCTGCAGCATGGTAAGAGATTAACAACTGAACATGGAGGACCGGAACTGATGGCAGAGGATATTGGTTCCTCCAAGCAAGCTCCTGTAAGTCGTCTTCTTCTCTATCCATCTGCAAACTTCATAGCAAAAACTCTGCTTAATGCCTATAGATATCGATCGACACGGTTAAGCTGCTCTAACAAGTTCTTTCATTTCCACATTGCTCGTCCACGATAGCCTGCGGATGCAAATGTGATGGCCGTCAACGCGCCAGGCAACGTCAGGAATGAACCGGGAAGCTCACCCAAATGACCGAACGCACCATCTATGCACCAGAAGCCATGATTTGCTACCTTCAGGCCAAGACCAGCACTCTGTCACGGCTTCCTGCATGTTCTTAGTTGGCAGAAACTGTGTGAATCCGTACTGCATCTTGCAATTTCAAAGTTACCCCGAGGTTTTGTATGACTATTTCTTCTGTAGGAACGTGTGTAATCTATGGTGGTAACACTTTCAGTAAAAGAATTCCATAGTGTCAGGCAATACTGGACGTGGAGACATTAGTCTCACCAATGTTAGATGAACCAAGTTACAATGTAGTATATAGTTTGTTAGATAGAACTCCAGGCCAAAGCACTGTGCCTGCTTGTGTGTTCTCTCTGTTGGTTGTGTGTCGTTCACAACTATTTTTTTGGGCTTATCATTGTGGAAGTATAATGCTAGACCACTGGTTTGGTTTGAGTTATATATATATAGACTCGATCCTCTTTTATATACACTGTATATATTTTTATATGGTATCAGAGTAATTCTAGATATTTTTGACGCGCTAGCTTTCTTCTATTAGGAGCTGACCTTTTTTCTCCTCATCATCGATGTTTTCTCCTCGTCGTCGATCTTCTTTTCGGTACTCTCCTCGCTCTCTCGTCTCTATTTCTTTCTTCTCTCTGTTTTTCTCGTAATCACTTTTTTCTCCGTTCCATCTCCGCGCAATAAAGTGACGGTCTCCATCCGTCTTCTTGTCTCGTCTCGCACCCGCCTCCACCCTTCTTGTTTCGTGCTGACGTCGACGCAACTCTGCGCTCGTCGTCTTTATCGGCTGAACTCGTTTGTCCTTCCATCAGCTGAACTCGTCCGTCCTCTCATCGACTGGACTTGTCCACCCTTCATCGGTTAGAACCCTCCCTCTATTCCCGCCTTTTCGACACACTCAACGGCTCTCGGACGTGAACCTTCTTTTCTCACGTTCGAGCCAATCTGACATGTCCACGTGTCCACGGACACGAATTCCTGTCTCCTATACACAAACATCTTCTCTTCGTGTTCGGCCCCTCTCCGCCTTTTTCGCGTCCGCTCCATTCCTTGGCCTCTACGAGTCCACGGACGTGAATCTTCCCTTTATGGATGTCCGTGACCCAACCACTCTCTAACCTACCTACTCTACCACCACCTTTTCCTCACCTACTCCGCTGCCTACTCCACATCGGCCAACCACTCTCCATCGGCTAGCCGGCCCACTCTCTATCGGCTTCTTATCTCTCTGATCGGCCGATCCGTCCTCCCATCGGCTATTTGTCCATGTTCGTCTCTCGTCATGGCCACCGAGTCCCCCCTCAGCTCCGGCACTTTTCTAGTCGTCGAGTCTGTTCCGGCTCTCGGTGCCCCAGACCACACTTCGGGCACCACCTCACCGATCTTCTCCCCCCTACGCTGCTGTGAACGTGAAATCTCACGTTCCTATCTTTCTCGACCTTAACGCCAACTATTTTAAGTAGGTTTTTTTCTTCAAATCTCTCTATGAAAAGTTCGGCCTACGGTCACATATAGATGGCTCCGCTCCACCTCGTCCCGATGACCCCCAGTGGGACATCGCCGAGTGCTGCGTGCGCAGCTGGCTGCTCGACTCGGTCGAAGACAGTGGCCCACACCGCTCTCCTCGTCGCAGCGATAATGTCTGCCGAGCATCTTACGCTGTCGCTCCCTCCAGTGGCTCTGGCTCCAACCATGGCAACACAACCCGCACCGGAAAAGACAAAGGCAAAGGCAGGAACTGGCAAGATCCGATGCAATCGTGACCTGCCTCAGTCCAGGCCCAACCTGCCAGTCCCACAGGTCCGTGGCTCTGCTACAACCCCTGGGCACTCTAGCCCCAGCCACGCAGCCCCATCGGATAGCAACCAGGGGTTCTCGGTGCCCATCCTCAGGCTCACCTGGCATTATCTCCCATTCTGTCGCCTCAGTCGATGCTACCGACACCACCTACCCAGTCGGTTCCCTCCTAGAACCAGGCTGGCCTCGTCGCCGCCCTCAACCAGATGACGCTCCAACCACAGCACCCTTGAGTGCTGCACTCTGGGGCGTCCTCCCACATGGCGTCATCGATCGGTATACTTCGTTTTTGTCACCCCTCTTCCTCCTCCGTTGTCACCATCGGCAATGGCTACTCTCTTCCTGTCCAATGCTGAGGTGACTCCTCTCTGTCTACACCCACACAATACCTCACCCTCACACAGCCCAACCTCACGTACGCCGTTCAGTAAATGTGTCTCTTCATACACGCTCCGTGCAAACCTCATCTCGCGCTGCTCAAGCGCATCCTACGCTAAGTAAAGGGCACGCTCTCCAGCGGGCTACATCTTAGCTCCAGCCCCATCGACTCCCTTACTGCATGCTCCGACGAGGACTGGGCAGGCTATCCTGACTCTCGACGCTCTACGTCTGGCTACTGTGTCTTCCTCGGTGACACTCTAGTCTCCTGGTCCTCAAAACGTCAGACTATAGTGTCTCGGTCTAGCATCGAAGCGGAGTACCGCGCCATCGCTCATGCCGTCGCCGAGTGCTGCTGGCTTTGCCAGCTTCTTCAGGAGCTCCGTGCACCCCTCTCCTCTACGACTGTCATCTACTGCGACAATATCAGTACCGTCTACATGACCGTCAACCCGATTCATCATCGATGCACCAAGTAGATTAAGATTGATATTAATTTTGTTCGTGACATGGTCACATTAGAACAGGTTCTGGTGTTCCATGTATCATTAGCGCACCAGTTTGCCGATATAATGACCAAAGGTCTGTCCACGTTTTTGTTTACTAGTTTTCGGTCTAGTCTCTGCGTCCGTTCCCCTCTCGCTGTGACTACAGAGGGTGTTAGACCACTGGACCACTGAGTTATATATATATAGAACCAATTCTCCTTATATACACTCGAGGTCTTAGTCACTGTATATTTCTATACATAATTAGTTGAGACCAATTAATTGGATTGAGTTAGATCTACAATTGCAATGGTTAGCTTCTCACCCTATCTAGAACTTGGAGACTTCACCAGCGGAAATGCGAGTTCAGCGATGGAGAGTTGGAGACAGACGGAGGAAGTGCGAGTTCAGCGATGGAGACAATTTCAGATCAAACAGAGCATGGTGGTGACTGATGTGGACATGAGAACATGGAGGAAGATTGTACTTGTGTGATGCATGCACCAACATTACGGCATTGGCACCAGGGAACAAGATTCATTCAGATAATGAAAAAAATGATACGTACTAACTGGAATTGGATAAGAAGGTTAAGGAGGTTGTCCATTTTGTACAGTAGATTCGGTTTACAAAACCGTCGTAAACCGGTTCGGTTGTCACAAAATCCAGACTTCCCGAACCAGGTTAATAACAAAAACTGCTCAGTTTTTTGCTCAAGTTTAAAAAAACTAAATTAAAATTTAAACTTTTGATAAAATTTATCTAGATTTTATCGGTTTTTGTCAGTTTGTTAATGGTTTTCAAAAAAATTGAAGATAACGCTAGTGAACGGTTTTTATCCGATATCATAATTGTATTGAGATTATAAATAAGGGCAATAGTTTTTGACATTTTAAAGCAGTACAATTACGATAGGCCGATGCATAGTTATTAGATTCTTAAAAATACATTGAGCTTTGTGGATTTATCGTTGGGCTTCCGTTTTCAAGTGTGTCAAAAGATGCGTACTCATCAGCATGTGCGTGTGGTGTACGTGTATGGAGGTATATTCATGTGCCTTTTGTGTGATTAATTAACAAAATATGAAAATCTTATGTTATCTTCTGCCGCTGCTGTTTTTTTTTTTTTGAGAGGCCGCCGCTGCTGTTTTGCCCTTCAACAAGTTGCAGAACAGTTGGTCAAGCTGGAGTACCGGCCATTTTTGAAGTTCCAAAGACCATAAACCAAACCATGAAACCGTGACTTTCTTTTTTCCTTCCTCCCCAGTCCTTACGGCTATTGCCGTTACATCCTAGCAGCATTCTGAAAATCGACGAGTTGACCATGGAATTTTGGTTTATGCGCCATCTACAAGACTAGAAGTAGTCGTCAGGTAATTTTGGTTTATGCTGCTCCAGGTGCACCTCTCGTTGCTACAATTATTTACTCTCTTTTGTGTATATAATTCAGAAATCTGCTTTCTAAAGTAGGATTTCTTGTTATTTGACTCACTTAGATGATATATTTCGACAGAAATCCTTTTATGTAGAATTAAAAAAGAAGCACCAAATATTTCTCCTTTTATTCGCAGTTCCTTTTGTTGGTTTCAGAATACGGGATTGGCAATGAAGTATCAATTTAAGGTGATGTCTACAGCTATGGCACATTGTTGCTAGAGATGTTCACTGGAAAAGACCCACAGACAGTGAATTCAAGGTGATGTCTACAGCTATGGCACACTGTTGCTAGAGATGTTCACTGGAAAAGACCCACAGACAGTGAATTCAAGGTGATGTCTACAGTTATGGCATACTGTTGCTAGAGATGTTCAGTGGAAAAAGACCCACAGACAGTGAATTCAAGGTGATTTCTACAGTTATGGCATACCGTTGCTAGAGATGCTCACTGCAAAAAGACCCACAAACAGTGAATTTAGAGAAGAGGTTGGGCTTCGCAAGTATGTCCAAATGGCATTGCCAGACAAGGCAGCTAATGCCATGGATCAACAGTAACTACCAGAGACAGAAGATGGTGAAGCAATCAAGTCAAATTTTTTACAACGGCAAAGATCTAAGAATTGCTTGCATCACTTCGATTCTGCACATTGGGATCTCCTGCTCTGAGGAGGCACCAACAGACCGTGTGCAAATCGGAAATGCACTGAAGGAGTTGCAAGCAATAAAAGAGAAGCTTGAGAAACATATGTCCAATGAAGGAACGTCAAGCCAATGAAGATAGTGAAGCACTCCCAGGTCTTTTAGCGCATGGCATGATTATGCCCCATGTTATTGAACGTACAAATAAGGTGCCAGAAGCTACGATTTCTGCCGCTTTTGTTTATGTAAGCTAGCATCGATTACAGAGAGGTTCTACCTTGGACGATATATATGATTGCAGATTTGCAAGTGCTGTGCCAAGTGAAGTGTACGGCAGTATACTGAGTTCTGACTGTACGGTGTAGACATGTTCAATAGTAATATATGTGCTCTACAAAGCCCACTATTACGAATATCTGCTCAAAAAATTATCTACTAGGACGATTTGTTCAATAGAAAAAAAATGTTTCAAATGTAGAAATCCCCTTTGGAGCTTTGAAATTTCCCTTTTCCACGGCAGACGACCTAGAACCTACCAATTGAATCTACAACCATTTCAGGTTTTATTCCACAGATAAATTCTTGCTACCGTGCTAGTTTTGCAGAAGGAATCAGTAGTAATCGCGCAGGCATTACGAGGGGGGAGCAGTTTAATTACAGTGCGGGCTCGCGGGCGGATGAAGAAGACACCGATGGCCGCGCGACGGCGGCGGTGGCACCCGGAGGCGCTGGTCATTCAGGACCCGGAAGCGGCTGCGCAGGACGGCCATGAGCTCGATCCCGCGGCGGAAGAAGAAGGGAGGCGGCGGCTGGGCTGGAGGCGCTCGTCGGCGGGATTGAACCGACCACCGGGCGCGGCGGAAGAAAAAGTGGGCCTAGTTTTGGGCTCTCTTGGGCTTCTCACATTTGACGGTCAGTGGTCAGCGGTCGGTAATTGGGCCGAGTAGCCGACGATGGCGAACTCGCCACCATTCGGAGGCAATTTAGGTTGCGTCGCTGGCAGGGACGAAGGAAGACGGTCGGAAACGTATTGTTTTTATATTATTTTTTTTATAAAAAATTTATATATTTATGAAGTTAACTATTTAACGAAGCCTTCAATATTGCACTGACCAAAATTAGAAAAAAAAATAAATTTTAGAAATAAAAATGATCTTACAAGTATCGTTTTTATGGTATATTTATGAAAACAGTATCGATATGGCCTGTACCGTTTACACCCCTAGTCGGCGGTGATGATGGCTCTCGATACAAGCGGCGATGAAGGCGCTCCAGCCACCGGAGGTGTCGGGAGTAAACAAGCGAAGGCTGTCTGACAATTTTCTATCCAAAGCAAGGGCCTTTCGCACAATTTCGTGAGGCTACCAATAGTAGCGATCCGAAACAGGAAACAGGGGGCGATTTGCATTATTACGTACCGGCACTATTCATATCGGTCTTAAATAGAGTGTGATTTTGTATAATCGCGGACTGCTACGTTTACTAGCGGTCATGCAAATTTTGTACCAGTAGAGATCAAAATCAGGGGTTGACATGGTCGGAATTCAGGTGGCTAGGTCTATAGATAGCCATCAGATCACGTCTACGCGGTTTAGAGTTGTCGACGAATTACTTCTGAATAAATTAAAAAATCATATGGAAGAACCATAGCCTTTCACAACCTATCGATAGATCAGCTCTGATTCTCCGTAAACCAACGATGACGCCGCAATCAGCCAGCCGCCCGTGAGTATTCCCTCTGTCTTCTCTCATCATTTCTTCTCTGGTTTGTGTGCAAGCGTTTCGCTTTCTCCCTTGCCCCAAGATGGTATCGAAGCAGAGGCAGATAGCTAGTTCGTCTCTGTTCTGTTACCACTAAATTTTAGAACTAATCTGCTCAAAACATATTTACACTCATCGCACAATAATAAAATGGAATTTAATTATCCTCTTGAATTCTTACGCCATCCGTCCAAAAAGAATTAATTCATGGCTAGGATTTTTTTTCTTTTTTACATATTTTTGGTCTGAAAGTAACCAGTGCAATTATTTAGCACATAGAGACAGTGGTCCGTGGGCGCCTCATCTGCAATTATTGCTTGTGTTCGTGGGGGCTACTATCTGCATAGGTACGCTACATTGCACATTGCTGTTTGTCTGGTCAAACTGAACTAGAGATCTGATCTGTGAACAATTCGAGGACGTGATAAGTGTCAAAGCTTGGGAGAGTCAAAAAGTCTAGGCGCCAGCTTCCGTCGCGGCACGTAGTGCCTACCAGGCTAACATGCATTCGTCATGTCGGCCAAATTGGCAGTGCTCTTCGTCCACTTTGCAAAGACCTCTAGTCTCAATTGGAATGACAATGACAAATTGTGAAATTAAATAGTATGAAAAATTAAATTATATTAAAATTAATCTATATTAAAATTAAATAAATTAGTTTATATTAAAATTATTATTATATAATTAGATTATATTCATTATACGGGACACTGTGTGGGAGCACATACGCACGCAAGAGTGAGAGTGGGTGACAGGTTGGCCTGGCGTGGTGGTGTATGGCGCGAGTGGACGTGCGCAGTTGATCCGAAAGAGACAAAAGTCAACTAAGGATCGGCGCGATTGATGCGAGCAGTTAGAATTTTATGTGAAAACGCATCGAAATCTATGCCTATGGTATAATGTAGAGTATTGATTTTTAATTCATTAGCTGAAAAATAGGTTGAGCAGTGAATATGAAATTTTAAATCATATTTAGTTCTTTTTTAGGATCTTCTAATTATTCTAGACTAAAAAAGATGGTAAAGTGTTAGGAATTATTCGTAGAATTTTGGTAGGCACAATTTTGATAATAAAGATAAATTTTATAAAAGATCAACGCAATAATTAATATCTTTTTCTCATTCATGTTTAACGATCGATTTCATATTAATTTATTTTTCTTTATGATTTGGATTAGTTTCTTGGATCTAAAAATTATTTTGAGATATCGTATTATTAATTAATTAGAGTTTAATTAATTTCTAATTTTGTTTCGTTAATATTTTGAGATCTAAAAATCCGATTGATATGATTCCAATTATGTTTGTTTGCAAATTTTTTTAGTTTATTCTATTAAAAATTTAGTTTAATCAGAGTTATGTATTTATGACTACATTCTGTTTAGTGATAAAATAATATTCCATCCAGATTTTGAAAATGCGGCTTTTTAGATTTTGTAATTAGGAAAAATGTTAAATTTTTTTTTGACTTCTATAATCATTTATCCATCTAATTGATTATTTTAGTATAAGTCGATCATATAGGTGGGTATCAGAACAATATTATTTATTTTATTATTTTTTCTAATTGATATGATTAGAAACTATGTGGACGGATAGATTATTTAGGGTTTAGTTTTGATGGTATTGATTTTTAGTATTGGAAGGCTAACATAAAAACGGTAGCCATATCAAATTTAGTGACAATAGTTAACATACTTATATGTAGAGGCTTAATAATAAAGCAAAGAATTTGATTATTTAAGTAGTAGGAAGAAACTTATATATCTCAAGTTAGCAAGGCTACATAAATAGACAATCTACAGCTGAAAATGTTTGACGACGACGATGCAGTACAAGCTAAGGATCGCATGGCAGACAGTCACCACGAGCTAAAAGAAAAGCTTTGCCACTCTTGAACTCGGCAAGCCGGCAATGGCGGTACTGCTCGAGTGCTTGTCGTCCTTGTTGCTCGCCGTCATCTTCATCATCGGTCCGGTGGCACCGGCGTTCCAGCAGCCTGGCGCTCCTGGGATGGTGGCCAATGCCGGTGATGTCGCTGGCTCAGACTCCGACCGCCTCGCGCTTATGGCATTCAAGATGCTCCTGAGCAGCGACCCGTCACGAGCTCTGGCGTCATGGGGCGACGGATCAGGCTCAACCCCGCCGTGTCAGTGGCGCGGCGTGGCGTGCGGCATGTCGGGGCGCCGCCGTGGCCGCGTCGTCGCGCTGGACCTCGCCGGGGTTGGCATCATTGGCGAGGTGAGCCTGGCGTTGGGAAACCTCACCTACCTGAGGCGGCTCCACCTCCCGGAGAACAATCTCCACGGCGCGCTGCCATGGCAGCTCGGCCGCCTCCGTGAGCTCAGGCATGTGAACCTCAGCCACAACTCCATCGGCGGCCGGATCCCGCCGCCGCTCTCCGGCTGCCGGCAGCTCAAGAACATCCTGCTCTACGGCAACAAGCTGCAAGGCGAGCTCCCCGGCGAGCTCTGCTTGCTGCGTCGTCTCGAGGTACTCAATCTTGGCCAGAACAGACTGACAGGAAGCATCCCTTCCGACATTGGAAACCTTGTCAGTCTGAAACTGCTCGTCCTAGAATCCAACAACCTGACAGGAGAGATACCGTCTCAGATAGGCAACCTTGTCAACCTCACTGGATTAAGTCTCGGCTCCAATCAGCTGTCAGGCTCCATTCCTGCATCACTGGGGAACCTCTCGGCATTGACCGCCATTAGCGCCTTTTCGAACAAGCTGACAGGGAGCATTCCACCATTGGAGAGGTTGTCATCTCTCAGTTACCTTGGTTTGGCAAGCAACAACCTTGGAGGAACCATTCCTTACTGGTTAGGGAACCTCTCATCGCTGACAGCTTTAGATCTTCAGAGCAATGGTTTTGTGGGGTGCATCCCAGAATCTTTAGGAGACCTTCAGTTTCTTGAGGTCATTTCATTGGCAGATAACAAACTTCGGTGTCCGATCCCTGATTCCTTTGGAAACCTCCATGAACTCACTGAACTTTATCTAGACAATAATGAACTGGAAGGCTCTTTGCCACTATCAATGTTTAATCTCTCCTCCCTTGAGATGCTAAACATACAAGATAACAACCTCACTGGGGATTTCCCACCTGACATGGGTAACAAGCTTCCAAACCTACAGCAATTTCTTGTGTCCAAAAATCAATTTCATGGTTTAATCCCTCCGTCGTTGTGCAATCTCTCTATGATACAAATGATTCAAACAGTTGATAACTTTTTGTCAGGAACGATTCCGCAATGCCTGGGAATAAACCAGAAGATGCTGTCAGTAGTGAACCTTGTGGGAAATCAGCTTGAAGCAGTCAATGATGCTGATTGGGGCTTCCTGACTACTCTAACCAATTGTAGCAATATGATATTAATAGATGTTAGTATCAACAGACTCCAAGGTGTGCTACCAAAAGCAATTGGTAATATGTCAACACAGTTGGAGTATTTTGGCATAGCATACAACAATATAGCAGGAACAATACCAGAATCGGTGGGGAACCTCTTCAACTTGGATGAACTTGACATGGAAAATAATCTTCTCAAGGGGACCATTCCTGCATCTCTCGGCAATCTCAAGAAGTTGAATAGATTATCTTTGTCAAATAACAATTTTTCAGGATCCATCCCAGTAACTCTTGGCAATCTTACAAAACTTACAATCCTTTTACTCAGTACCAATGCACTAAGCGGAGTCATACCTTCTACTCTCAGTAATTGTCCTTTAGAAATGTTGGACCTTTCTTACAACAACCTTTCTGGCTCGATACCTAAGGAGCTTTTTCTTATCTCAACAATATCAAGTTTCATGTATCTTGCACATAATAAATTAACTGGGAATTTACCTTCAGATGTCGGAAATCTCAAGAATCTTGGTGAACTCGACCTCTCTGATAATATGATTTCAGGAAAGATCCCTACCGCCATTGGACAATGCCAAAGCTTACAGTACTTCAATTTATCTGGGAACTGCCTCGAGGGCACAATTCCTCCGTCACTGGAACAGTTAAGGGGGCTCCTAGTACTTGATCTTTCTAACAATAATTTATCTGGAACAATCCCTGAATTCCTCGGTAGCATGACAGGACTTTCTACTCTGAATCTTTCAAGCAATTATTTCGAAGGCGAAGTTCCAAAGGATGGAATATTTCTTAATGCAACTGCAACCTCTGTTACAGGAAACAATGACTTATGTGGTGGGGTGCCTCAACTCAAGTTACCAGCATGCTCAAGTCAAACTAAACATGGACTATCTTCAAAGGCCATCATGGTTATCATCGCAGTCAGTACAATTTTTTTTGTCATACTATTTGCATGTTTTGCGCTACATCAAAGGGTTAAGCTTAGAAAAGCAAACCCACAGATATCACTCTCTGATGATCAACACTTGAGAGTTTCTTATGCTCAATTGGCCAAAGCAACAAATAGTTTTTCATCCGAGAACCTCATTGGAGTGGGCAGCTTTGGTGCAGTGTACAAAGGAAGAATTGGGATCTCTGACCAACAAATGGTGGTTGCAGTGAAGGTGCTCAACTTGCAACGAGCTGGTGCATATCGAAGTTTTGATGCAGAATGTGAGGCTTTGAGATGTATTCGCCATCGGAACCTTGTAAAGATTATGACAGTGTGCTCAGGTATTGATTTCCAAGGTTGCGATTTTAAGGCTCTCGTATTTGAATTCCTGCCAAATGGAAATTTAGACCAGTGGCTACACAAGAATCTTGAGGAAGAAGGTGGATCCAAGGTGCTAAATCTCATTGAAAGACTCCAAATTGCCATAGATGTGTCATCTGCTCTTGAATACTTACATCAGCACAAGCCCTGTCCAATTGTTCACTGTGATCTCAAGCCAAGCAATATTCTTCTTGACAATGATATGGTTGCTCATGTTGGTGATTTTGGGCTTGCAAGGTTCCTTCATCAAGAACACAGAAATAGTTCAGAGACATCAACTGGTTGGAATGAAATAAGAGGAACAATTGGCTATGTTGCCCCAGGTATGCATAATTTCACTATCATCTTGTTGCATGTTTCTTTATTTCATTCCACCTATGAAAGGTTATTAAGTTCTTTATGTTTGTTTATTCCAGAGTATGGATTGGGCAATGAAGTCTCAATCCATGGAGATGTCTACAGCTATGGTATACTTTTGCTGGAGATGTTCACTGGAAAAAGGCCAACAAATAGTGACTTTGGCGAAGTTCTTAATCTTCATGATTATGTAGAAAAGGCCCTGCCAGACAAAACGACTAGTATCATTGACCAAGGTCTACTAAATGCAACATGGAATAGCGAAGGAACAGCTCAAAAGTATTACAACATTCAAGAGATAAGAATTGAGTGCATTGTTTCAATTCTGAAGGTCGGAATATTGTGCTCAAAAGAGATGCCAACTGATCGCATGCAAATTGGAGAAGCATTGAGAGAGTTACATGCAATTAGAGATAGATTTGACACACATCAACTATAATAGCTAGCATATATCTTGTTGAAGTGGCATCAAATCCATGCGGCATATCAAAGGCATGTTTTTGCATGAAATGTACTATGCATATATTGAGGGTCATACACTTAAGTCTTCAAGATGACACTGGAGGCTGAAGAGGCTCTACCGAACAATTTTAGGAGTTGGTAGTTAAAAATGGATATGGAATATGAAAGAGAAGCAAAACATTTTCGCTAAGAAAGAAGAAATTAAATTAATTAAAATCGACTAGAGCATATTTTTTATGATATGGAGCTGAATCATGACAAATTGACAACAGAGTCATTTTTGCAACTGTAATTCAGTACCAGTACCACATGATCATGCAAAAGTCTCACAGCTTATGATTGGCTTCGAGAGCCGCTACAAGCAGCATATGGCCACATCTGCACAGCACTCTGTAATTCTAAGTACTAAATAAGCTCCTATAGCGTTTGTATTGCAGGGTGTTCAGTTAGCTACTGATTCTGCACGTTGGTACAACTTTTATTCTGCATGTTGGGATTTGTCCAAATTAAGGGCGCAAAAAACAGAAATCCCACAAAAACAGAGATCATGGCAATAAGAGACAGGTTTTACAGGGATTCTCTGCGAGAATGGACCATCAAGGCATTGAAGCAGTGCAAGGTATTTACAGTGCATAATTTCTTGATCCATGGGCTCTGGATAAGGGCCCTGGAAGCAGTCTATTCTACTGCAGATGGGCCTTAGTCTTAGCCTTAGGCTTGAAGGTTGATTGATTGCAGGAATTTTCTCATCAGTGCAAGGTTTTAGAATTTAGATGCATTTTTAAGTAAAATCATCTGAATTTTAAGTTAATTGATGAGAGTCGCGTATAAGTAAATAGAAAACTAGAGTTGTGAGGATAGACTTTTGAGTCCAAAGGTTTTACAGTAAATAGAACTAAGACTGAATACACGAGGGATATATAAGTTTAGGATGCCAAATAGTATCTAAAAAGAAAACTTTTTAATATCTACCAACGATACTATAGATAAATAAAGATATTAATACGGACATTAGCCATAGAATCAAAGTGGATTAGTTGAAGTGACACCAAACATCTAGTATCCTCTGTGATAAAAGAATACCGTAAAAATTAAAAAGCAAATTTAATGAAACAATGATTAGAACTACTATATCATATTGAGAAGAATATTGGTCCATAAAAAAACATCATATTTAATAGTTTAGTATTATATGGATATACGTAATTGACTAGAGGTAGTATTAATTGAAGAAAAGTTTGTTCAGCTGGTTTGGTCATGTCTAAAGAAAACTAATATGAAAAGAGAAAATAAGAAGAATGCTTAAAATAGTGAGATATATTTTAAAATATATGAAATACTTGTAAAGCAGCTATTGACGAAATTGAACTATAATTTAGAAATTCTTATTGATTTTTAACTTTAATCTATCTCAGGTTGAGTTGAGTTGAGCATTTGAATTTTTTGTGTTAGATGAGGGTCTAGTCTATGTCGTACCTGTGAGCATCATGCAGTCCAGATTAGTGAAATGAAATATTCTTACATATCGATATGTGAAGTCCAAGTGAGAATGTTTCTCCTTGGATGGCTATATTCCTTATTTTATAACTGCATTATACTAGTATCATATTGCCAATCTGCCATGAAAAGTCAAGTAATTGGCAAGTGCAGCTCTGCTCTTCAACACTAGATATAAGGAACAAACAAAATACCTTTATATATAGTTCTGTAAATTATGTGAAGAAAAGATTCATAAAGGACAAAGCATGACTGGCCGGCCTTATTCATCCTTCGGTCCTGCATGAAGCCACATGAGAATGCTGTTAGAAGAAGATGCCAAGTAGTTGGCTGTATGAGTAGATTTAGGCTGTGTTTGGTTCACGTACAAGGATGGATGGGACATGGCAATCTATAATGTTATTAGATAGGATGATCATGTTGGTTAATTGGTTGGATGGATGGGATGAGGATGGATGAAATGAAAATAGAAAATTATTAATCGATAAAATATATTAATTATTATTAATCTTATCATAACTAGTACTAATTAGCAACAAAATATACTAATTATTCCTAATCAACACTAATATTAAAATGATAATCACTAATTAATAATGCTAATTATCACTAATTAGTTGCTAATAATCGTTGTTAGTAAAGGTGGATGGCCTTATCCGGCCAAATTGGCCAAATTCATCCATTCAGCATATTTAAGGAATATTCTCTAGGTGGCCGCTATATCCACCTCTCATTTGTGAACCAAACACCATAAAAGACGTGGCGGCCATATCCCATCCACTCTTAGGCACCCAACCAAACCCATCGAGACAGCACTCACTTTAACCCAAACAAGAAGGCAGCAAAGTTGACCAGGCAATTTCCAAAATTCTAGCAAGAGGCTGGCTATCTGATGATTGACTACAATAGAATAGAATGTTGGCAATCAGTTTATTACAACTGACAGCGTGTTGATCAAAGGACAGGTAATACCTGAGAAAGCGACAATTTGATTGGGCTCCAAGCATTATTGATTTACCTTGATGACCAACACACCATGCATATATTCAAGCAGGAGAATGTGTTGTTTCTATAGAGCAAAAACAACCATTCCTTCCATGAACTGGTAAAGCTGGACAGAACAGTCTCTGCAATCAGCACCTAGCTTTTTGGAAAATATACACCTAGCTTCCATCTTCCTAGTAATGGTGGCGGCCAGGTTCTCTTTCTTGCTCACGCTGCTGCTCTTTGCAATTTCTGTTCCACCAGTCTCCATGGCCAGAGCTCAGGCTGACACTGACCACCTTGAACTGATGGCCTTCAAGTTGTGAATAACCAGTGATCCGTCGTCTGCACTGGCCTCATGGGGTGGCAACCAATCGCTCCATGTCTGCCAATGGCGAGGTGTGACGTGTGGCATGCAAGGACGCAGCCGTGGCCGTGTGGTGGCGCTGGACCTCAGCAACCTTGATCTTTCTGGCACCATTGGTCCTTCCATAGGCAACCTAACCTACCTGAGAAACCTTGATCTTCCTGTGAATCATCTTACTGGCAAAATTCCATCAGAGCTTGGTCATATTCTTGACCTCCGGCATGTCAACCTGAGCTATAATTCTTTTGAAGGTGCCCAGCAGCTTGAGAACATCAGTCTGGCGTTCAACAGCCTCTCAGGAGGGATACCTCCAGCCATGGGTGATCTGTCCGAGCTGCGCATAGTCCAGTTGCAGTACAACATGCCTGATAGGGCGATGCCTCGCACGAAAGGCTCATTGGGCAGCTTAGAGGTCCTTAACCTCTACAACAACAGCCTTTCAGGAAGCATCCCATCAGAGATTGGCAACCTCACCAGTCTAGTAAGTCTTAGCCTGAGCTACAATCACTTGACAGGTTCACTTCCTTCTCTTGGTAACCTTCAGAGAATAAAAAATTTGCAACTGAGGGGGAACCAACTTTCAGGGCCAGTTCCATCATTCTTGGGGAACCTCTCTTCACTAACCATTCTTAATCTTGGCACTAACAGATTTCAGGGGGAGATTGTGACATTTCAAGGACTATCATCTCTGACTTACCTAGGAAACCTCTCTTCACTGGTGTACCTAAGCTTGGGAGGGAATAGATTAACTGGAGGTATTCCTGATTCATTAGCAAAACTTGAGAAGTTATCTGGATTTGTTCTTGCTGAAAACAATCTTACGGGTAGCATTCCTCCCTCCCAGGAAATCTTCATTCTCTTACAGATTTCTATCTAGATAAGAATCAGCTCACCGGGCCCATTCCTTCTCCCATTTCCAATCTGTCCTCTCTCAGAATATTTAATGTATGGGCTAACCAGCTAACAGGTTCATTACCAACTGGCAACAGAGTTAAATTACCTTTACTTCAAATATTCAATGCAGGGTTCAATCTGTTCCAGGGTGTCATTCCTACTTGGATATGCAACTCTTGTATGCTTAGCTCATTTGCAATAGAAATGAATATGATTTCAGGAACAGTTCCTCCTTGCCTTGATAGCCTAAACAATTTGTCAGTCCTGACCATTGAAAATAATCAAATTCAGGCAAATGACAATTACGGTTGGGAATTCCTTTCTAGTTTAACTAACAGTAGTCAGCTGAAGTTTTTAGATTTCAGCAGCAACAAATTTCGAGGGACACTACCAAATGCAGTAGCCAATCTTTCTAAAAGTCTGCAAGCTTTCAACCTAAATAACAACATGATAAGTGGCAAGATTCCTGAAGGTATAGGAAACTTTGTAAGTTTGTTGTACCTTTTCATGGCCAACAATTCTTTTGAGGGTAAGATTCCTACCTCACTTGGTACACACCAGAAGCTGAGTAATTTAGACCTTGGATTGAACAATTTCTCAGGACAAATTCCAACAGCCCTTAGTAATCTCACATTGTTAAATAAACTCTATCTTGGACAAAATTCACTTAGTGGGCCTCTGCCATCCAGTCTTAAGAATTGTCCATTAGAAAAAATTGATATTCAGAACAGTATGCTCAGTGGTCCAATTCCGAAGGAGGTTTTTTCTGATATCTACCCTGTCTAATTTTATGTACTTCCAAAGAAACATGTTTAGTGGTCCATACCATTGGAAATCGGTAACTTGAAAAATATTGCAGACATCGATTTCTCTAATAACCAAATTTCTGGTGAGATTCCTCCATCCATTGGTGATTGTCAAAGCCCGCAATATTTTAAGATAGAGGAGAACTTCATTCAAGGGTCAATCCCAGCATCAGTGAGTCGGCTGAAAGGTGTTAGACTGCACTTTATATAGACCCAACTCCTGTATAGAGTTGAGATCTTAGTCTTATTGTACACCATCTTCTTACATGGTATTAGATCAGGTTTAGACATCTTCGGCGCGCTAGCATCCTTTCGCCGGCGAGTCGACGCTTCCTTTCCGTCGCAGACCTCCTTCCTGATATTCCTTCCCTGCTTTCTCGTCTCGGCTCTCTCTTCTCCTCGTCTCTTCTGCAAACGGCTTTCTCCTTCTCCACCACCCTCTCCCCTCCCTTGTTTTTCCACCACGTGACAAGGCGACGGTCTCCATCCGCCTCCTCGTCTCGTCTCACACCTGTCTTCGCTCTTTCCTTGCCTCGGCGCACCTTTTCTTCTCCGACGCCGGCGCATCTTTGCATTCGTCGTCTGCATCGGCTGGACCCGTCGGCCCTCCATCGGCTGGACTCATCCACCCTCCATCGGCTGGAACCCTCTCTCGGTTCCTGCTTTTCCGACACGCTCACTTGCTCCCGAACGCAAAACTTCTCTACTCGCGTCCGAGCTACTCCGACGTGTCCATGTGTCCACGGACACGAATCTCTGCCTCCTGGACGTGAACCTCCTCTCTTCATGTCTGCTCCTTCTCCGAGTTTTCGCGTCCGCTCCACTCTTTTGTCTCCACGAGTCCAAGGACGTGAAACTTCTCTTCACGGACGCGAATCTTCTCATGTCTATGACCCACCTACTCTCTGGCCTACCTACTCTGCCATCTACTTCTCCCTCAACTACTCCGCTGCCTACTCCCATTGACCAATCACTCCCCTCATCGGCCAACCACTTTTTTCATCGGCTTACTCCCATCGGCCACCTACCCCTCATCAGACCTTACCCTCATCGGCTTCTTGCGCCCGTTACCCCCTTGTCATGGCCACCGAGTCAGCCCTTAGCTCTGGCACCCTCCCAGTCGCCGAATCTATCCAGGCCATCGACGCCTCTGACCACACCTTGGGCACTATCTCGCCGATCTTCTCATCACCGTACGCCGCTGTCAACGTGAAATCTCACGTTCCCATCTCTCTCGAACTTAACACCAACTACTTCAAATGGGTATTTTTCTTCAAATCCCTCTGTGGAAAGTTTGGCCTCCGGTCTTACATTGATGGCTCCGCTCCACCTCGACCCGATGATCTCTAGTGGGACATCGCCGAGTGCTGCGTGTGCAGTTGGTTGCTTGGCTTGGTCGATGTCTCTGTCCTCGACCTTGCCATGGAGGACACCAACCCCACTGCCCGGGACCTCTGGGTGACTATCGAGCGGCTCTTTCTTGCCAACAAACAGCCGCACACTATCTTCTTATTAAACGAATTTCACTCTATGGTACAAGGAGACTCTTCTGTCTCCTCGTACTGCCAGTGTCTCAAGGTAAAGGCTACCGCCCTCCGCGATGTCGGTCATCCTATGGCCGACTCACAACTCGTCCTCGCCCTCCTGCGAGGATTTAACCCACGCTTCTTTAACACCGTCGACGATATCGCCAACTCCACACCCCTTCCGTCATTCGCTCGGGCCCATGACATGCTAGTTCTCAAAGAACTATGTCTGGTCAACGACGAGAAGACCGTGGCCCACACCGCTCTCCTCGTTGTAGCCCTAACCATGGCAACACAGCCCGCACCGGTGGCACCGGTAAAGGCAAGGGCAAGGGCAAGGGCAAGGGCAAAAACTGGTACGGTTCGATGCAATCGCGACCTGCTCCAGTTCCTGTCTCGTCTGCTGATCCTATGGGTCCATGGCTATGCTATAACCCTTGGGCACCCTAGTCCTAGCCATGCAGTCCCATCGGCTGGCAACCAGGGGTTCTCGGCGCCTATCCTTAGGCCTACCTGGCATTGGCTTTCACCCTACCGTCTCAGCCAATACTCCCGCCACCACCCACCCAGTCGGTTCCCTTCTGGAACCAGGCTAGCCTCGTCACCGCTCTTAACCAGATGATGCTCCAACCTTAGCACTCTTGGGTGCTGGACTTTGGTGTACTACGCTCTCGCCATCCCTCCTCCTCCCCCTTTGTCACCATCGACAATGGCCACTCTCTCCCTGTCCAATGCCGTGGTGACTCCTTTCTATCTACACCCACAACTAACCTTCCACTTTACAATGTCCTCATTGTTCCATCCCTCATTTACAATCTAGTATCTGCTCGCCAATTCACATGAGATAACAATTGTTTAATTGAATTTAACGTTTTTGGTTTCTCTGTGAAGTATATCCTAACCCGGCATCAGATCCTTCGCTGCAATAGTGGCGGTGACCTCTACACCATCCCCACTACGCCGTCCACTCCACACGCCAGCATCGCCCTCTCCACCAATCTCTGGCATCTTCGCCTTGGTCATCCTAGCCCCGACGCTGTCACCAATCTACGTCGCAGCGTCTCCATCAAGTGTACCCACATCAGCTCCACTATTTGCCACTCGTGTCAACTTGGCAAACACGTGCGACTGCCTTTTTCAAATTCTATGTCTTGTACCTCGTGACCTTTTGAGCTAATAAACAGACTTCTCCGGTTAAGAGTGTCCCTGGTAATCAGTATTATCTTACAATACTTGATGATTACACACACTATTGCTGGACTTTTCCACTCACCAGCAAGTCCGAGGTCGCCTCCCACCTAATTAACTTTATAAACTATATCTCCAACCAGTTCAACCTCTCCATTAAAGCTCTGTAGGCCAATAACGATATGGAGTTTATCAACTGTACTGCTCAAAACTTCCTTACCTCCCAGGGCATCCATCTCCGCCTCTCCTACCCATACACCTTTCCCCAGAATGGCAAGGCTGAACACCTACTTTGCACACTGAACAACATGAGTCACACAATACTACTTCATGCCCACCTACCTGCAATCTACTGGGTTAAAGCACTAACCACTATGACTTACCTCCTCAATCAGCGCCCTTGCTCCTCCGTTCGCCACAATGTCCCATACACCCTTCTATACCGCACGGCGCCCGACTACTCTCACCTACGCGTCTTCGAGTGTCTCTGCTATCCAAATCTCATCGCCACTGCTCCTCACAAACTTGCCCCCCACTCCACCGCCTGCATTCTCCTCGGATATCCCTCATCCCACAAGGGATACCGATATCTCGATCTCTCCACCCGCCGGGTCATCGTCTCTCGCCATGTCGTCTTTGACGAGACCTGCTTCCCCTTCGGTCTACTTCATCCCGGATCTTTCTCTAGCGATCTCGACTTCCTCCTTACCAACACCGTGCCCTCTCGCTCTCCTCCATCAATCTCACCTCCAGTCCCCTTATCGACCGCTCCTGAGGACTTGTTGCTCAGCCATCCTACTGCTCTTCGATCCGATGTTACTCACATCGGACCTCCATCGGCCCCACCACTCTCATCGGCTCCGGCTAATCTTGTCTTCTTTTCTTCGGACACCTTAACCCCATCGGCTTCTCAGCTTTCATCGGCTCATACCCACCTATCGGCCCATCTGCCTCCATCGGCTCCCCCCTCCCAATCGGCTGCTCCACCTCCATCGGACCGCCCAAACCAATTGGCCCATACACCCCCATCGGCTCAGGCCGACCTAGTTCAGCCTTTTCCTCTCACATACAGTAGCCAATCCCGAGCCGATGCCTCCCCTCCCCAACCAGTCCCCACCCCACCTCCCACGCTCACATCGGCTCCTGTCCTCTCCACATCTCACATGATTACCCGATTACAAACCGGGTCCCTCCGTCCCACCAAGCGCTACGGGCTCTCAGCAGTCCATTATACTATCTCGCCCATCCCGACAACTTCTCGTTCAGCCCTAGCCGATCCTCAGTGGCGTGCGGCCATGGCCGACGAGTACAATGCTCTCATGGACAACGAGACCTGGCGCCTCGTACCTCGTCCTCCCGTGCCAATGTTGTGATCGGTAAGTGGATCTTTAAACACAAGTTCCACGCCGATGGATCACTTGACTGTCACAAGGCACGCTAGGTAGTTTGGGGTTTCTCCTAACGTCCCGGTGTCGACTATGTCGAGACCTTCAGTTCTGTCGTTAAACCCGCCACCATCCGGGTCGTTCTCACCATGGCTGCCTCGCACTCTTTGCCGATCCACCAGCTCAACGTGAAGAATGCCTTTCTTCATGGTTATCTGACGGAAACGGTCTACGGCCAGCAGCCTCCAGGCTTCGTCGATCCCTCTTGTCCCGATGATGTCTGCCTTCTTCAGCACTCCCTCTACGGCCTCAAACAAGCTCCTCGGGTCTGGTACCAGCGCTTTGCTGCCTACCTTCGGCACATCGGCTTTGTGGTCTCCGTGTCTGATAGCTCTCTCTTCGTTCTTCACATCGGCACCACCACCGCCTATCTTCTCCTCTACGTCGACGACATTGTTTTTTCAGCGTCCATGCCGTCCCTCCTGCACCAGATCATGGCTCGACTCTACTCCGAGTTCACCATGACCGATCTCGGTCCTCTTCATCACTTCCATGGCATCTTTGTTACCCGCTCTTCTCACGGGCTCTTCCTTTCCCAGCGTTAGTACGCCATCGATCTCCTCCAGCGTGCGGGCATGGTCGAATGTCACCCCACGGCTACTCCCGTTGACACTAGCGCCAAGCTCTCCACTACTGATGGCTCACTCATCGCCGATCCCTCCTAGTATCGGAGTCTTGCTGGTGCTCTCTAATACCTTACCTTAACACGGTTTGACCTCACTTACGTCGTCCAGGAAGTGTGCCTTTTCATGCATGCTTCGCGCGAATCTCACCTCGCACTACTCAAGCGTATCCTTCGCTATGTGAAGGGCACACTCTCCAGCGGCTTGCATCTTAGCTCCAGCTCCATCGACTCTCTCACCACGTACTCCGACGCGGACTGGACAGGCTGCCCCAACTCTCAACGCTCCACATCCAGCTACTGTGTCTTTCTCGGTGACACTCTAGTCTCCTGGTCCTCCAAACATCAGACTACAGTGTCTCGGTCTAGCGCCGAAGCCGAGTACTGTGCCGTTACCCACATCGTCGCCGAGTGTTGTTGGCTTCGCCAGCTTCTCCAGGAGCTCCGTGCACCTATCTACTCTGCGACCATCGTCTACTGCGACAACGTCAATGCCGTCTATATGACCGCTAACCCGATCCATCATCGACGCACGAAGTATATAGAGATAGATATTTATTTTGTCCGTGACAAGGTTATACTAGGACAGGTTCGAGTGCTTCATGTACCATCGGCGCATCAGTTCGCCGATATTATGACCAAAGCCCTCCCCGCGCCTTTGTTCACCAATTTTCGATCCAGTCTCTATGTCCGTCCCCCTCACGCTGCGACTACGGGGGGTGTTAGACTGGACTCTATATATATAGACCCGACCTCTCTTTATAGAGTTAAGATCTTAGTCTCACTGTACACCACCTTTTTATAAAATGTCTTCAAGTACTTCATCTTTCAGATAACAACTTTTCTAGAGATATTCCTCAGTTTCTAGCGAGCATGAATGGCCTTGGTAGTTTGAACCTCTCATTTAACCATTTTGAAGGGCAGGTTCCTAAAGATTGGATATTTCTCAATATAATTGAAACTGCAATTGAGGGGAATGAAGGCCTGTGTGGAGGTATACCTGATTTGAAGCTGCCTCTTTGCTCCACTCACTCCAGCGAAATGTGGTCTTTGAAGCTTATCATGGCAACTTCCGTAAGCAGTATAATCCTACTGCTTATCTTGCTTCTAGCAGTATTTGCATACTGGCAAAGGAGTAAGTCACAACAAGCAAAAGCAGACTTGTCGCTCATCAGTGATTTACATCTAAGAGTATCTTATGCTGAATTAGTCAATGCAACAAATGATTTTGCTTCTGAGAACCTCATCGGAGTAGGAAGCTTTGGATCAGTGTACAAAGGAAGAATGACGATCCAAGACCAAGAAGTCATTGTTGCAGTGAAAGTGCTGAATCTCCAACAGTGTTGGGCTTCTCAAAGTTTCGTTGCAAAATGTGAGACTCTCTGATATGTGTTCGGCATCAGAATCTTGTGAAGATCTTGACAGTCTGCTCAAGTATTGATTTTCAGGGCCAGGACTTCAAGGCTCTTGTATGTGAGTTCCTACCAAATGGAAATTTAGACCAATTGCTACACCAGCATGTTTAGGAAAATGGGGAAGACAAGGTGTTAAATATCATCAAAAGGCTCAACATTGCCATCGATGTGGCTTCTGCACTTGATTATCTTCACCAACATAGGCCATTGCCAATTATTCACTGTGATCTCAAGCCAAGCAATATTCTCCTTGATAGGGATATGGTTGCTCATGTTGGTGATTTTGGGTTTGCAAGAGTCTTGCATCAAAACCATAGTGACATGTTAGAGAAATCAAGTGGATGGGCTACAATGAGAGGAACGATTGGATATGCTGCCCCAGGTATGCTTCTATCAGCTACAATCCACTTTTTTTTTGGGTAACTTATTCAGAAACCTTTCCCTTGATCCATATTTAAGTAGGTTTTTTGCAATTCAGATGAGTGAAATTTGTTTTAGAAAACTCAAATTCCTGCAAATGGTAAAAAGACAGCACCGTGTAAATTCAGTATTATTAGACAGAAGACTACATATACATTTAAATATACTCAACTGCTTAAACTTGTGACAATTTCCTTTTTGTAGCATTTTGCTGTGATTACAGAGTACGATTTGGACAATGAGGTTTCTATCCTGGTTGACGTCTACAGCTATGGTATATTGTTGCTGGAGATGTTTACTGGAAAAAGACCAACTGGCAGCGAATTTGGAGAAGTTCTCAGCCTTCACAATTATATTCGGATGGCACTTCCAGACAATGTGATCAATATTGTAGACCAACACTTACTATCAGAGGACAATGACGGAGAAGAAAGAAACTCAAACTGCGAAAGAATAAGAAACATGAGACTAGCCTGCATCACTTCAATTCTGCAGATTGGAATTTCCAGCTCAAAGAAATCTCCAGCAGACCGCATGCATATTGGAGATGCTTTGAAAGAGTTGCAGAGAACAAAAGACAAGTTTAGCATGTCTGTTGAAGCATCAAACCTTTGAATCATTTGGCACAACATCCCAAGACTCATAGGTATTTAAAGCCGAGCAAGTGAAGCCTTATCAGCATGGCTTCATGTATCTTCATCAAGTTCACACACGCAGGCTGCTGTTATTAAATCGACATATGAACCATAATCCATTTGGCATTTGCAGAAAGTAATTGTAAATCGACTAACTACACATACAATTTTATTTTATGTATTTTTAGCGTGCTTGTAATATACAAAACTAGTTCGATGGAAGCATCCTATATGTTCAGCGCTCAAGTTCACATGCTCAAAGAAAACAGCTCATCTATTGAACAATCCCAATTCTCCAACGGCTCACTTTCAGTACTGCAACTGTACTAAACTACCAAAAAGAAAAGCCGATTACTAAGATCCATTACCACATATTATAATATTTCTGTTTCCCCATTTGGTAGAGAAGTCGAATACTCAATGCATCAGACATCATCCTAAATCCTAAAAAATAAAAAACAAGTATCAGCATTTGGTCGCAGCTGGTACCTACCCGTCAATTCGATGCAGGCAGAGGGAGAGGAGAAGGCGGAGGCAGGGTGCGAGGTCCCCCCACTTAGTACGCTATCTGAGACGTTGGGCGGGGACGGGCCGATGTGGGGCGGCGATTGCCGAGCTCCGTTGATCTCGGCGGCCGAGCTATAAACAAACCCCAAAAGAATGAGAGGAAAATCTCGCATGTACACTGGAGAAGAGACCTCGTGGCAGAGCATGACGTGGCGGCCGAGAAGACCACCAAGGTGAGGTAACCGTCGGCTAGGGAAACTCGCCGTACTTGCGCCGGCGACGACGGAGGAGAGCCGGAGAAGACGAGACACAGCGTAACCGTTCGTTTACATGCGAAAGAAAGGAATAAGAGAAAAACTCATCTCATCTCGTTTTCGCGTACGCTTTTCAACTACTAAACACGTGTTTTTTAAAAAAAATATAGAAAATTTGTTTTAAAAATTGTATTAATATATTTTTAAATTTAAAATAATTAATACTTAATATTTTACATAATCTACACTCACCCTTTAAATATGAAAATCGAGAAAGCCTGACCTTTAATTAAGCCTGACTGTCAGTCGAATCATCGTAGCCTACTTGTACAGGCCGCACGGAGGTGGCAATCCAGTCCAGGCCAAAAATTTATAGGCCACACGTGTATATCGAAGTCCCTCTCTGGCCCAACACTTTAGTGTCGCAACTCGCACGTACGGCGCAACTTTTCTTTTCTTCTTTTCTCTGGCCAATTCATCGTACTCCCTATATCTGAAAGTCTTCTACGTATTATGTTTTCTAGCTTTTCAAGAAAAGTACAGCATATTTCGCTTGTACTTTGAATGAGCAACGCGCGGCTATTCGTTTTGCGGCTAGATTACCCAAGCAATGTTTAATTCTTCCATATACAACCATAGGCAAATTCTTTACATGCACGATTCCTTTTAAGCAGAGATGGATCGACAGTATATGAATCGATCTGATCAGTAAATGAAATAGAGGAGTTTAAGTTCTTTTTGTTCTTAGCGATATAAGTAATTCATAGGAGACTTTTAGATGGAGGGAGTACTGTATAAGCACGGGTTAATACTGTAGTTGGGTACATATTTTTTCTCTTGATGATTGATTATACAGTGCATGTGATGAAATTTTTTACAGTTTGATTCTGCCCTATTACGGGGGTTTATTCCCCTCTTGTATTGAAAGCAATGCTATGTTACTCCGTCCCATAGCAAGTTCATTCCTGGCTATTGTTCGAATTCCTAGAAACAAGGAGGGTTATGTGTCCCGCATGAGCCGTCTGACACGAAACTCCAAGTCAGTTTAATTAACTCGTGCACACAGAAAAAAATCATGGGAGTATACAGCGACGGCGTCAGATGCCGTGAACTTTTTGAAGATGTTGCGTTGGAGGTTTTATATTGGTATGACATCCTTAGTAGTTGTATCCCGGCCGGATCGCTTCTATGTTCTGACGGTGCTAAGATTTGGACAATTTAAAGTTTAGTTATTTTTTTCTTGACATTAGGGATTGTCGGTGATACGTGAGAAATTCAATCGATATAACCATGGATGGGCTCAGGATTTAGAGATTGGGTATTTGAAATATAAAGGGGTAAAAAAAATTTAACATCCAAAAGCCTAATATATGGCTAACATCACACACTATTCAATTGTACAACATAATATAAAGCATATATAACACAAAATTGAGTATAAGTTCATATATTACTAGAATTGATTATAACTTAAAATTCAACAATGTTTGTCCAATTGCCCCGAGTTTGATTTTAAAGTTTAGAGCAAATTAAACTAGGTGACTAGGTGAGAAATTGTTGATGTATGTTTGACAGGTTTTGATGTTGTTATTGATATATGTTCTGTAGTGTGTATCGGACCAAAATTTATTTCTTCTAAGAAACAAATGTAACGACATTTGGCCAATGTTAATTAAGTAAATCTCTGAGAGATCTAAACCGCTGCCTCATGTAGTAGTTTGAAGTGCACCATTAGCTAGTTAAACGTGATCGAAACCATAACCTCTCGTGGCGAAAGCAAGATCCTTGGAAATTGAAACAACAGCATCAAGCAGAACTGAATTAGAGCATTAACACCGACATATCAAGCTACCAAACACCATCTTTGATGAAACTAGTAACCACAGCTACCAAGCCACATAAAAATTCTAAGGTATGAACTCCACAGGACAAAACAAACAAATAAAAAACTAAACCACTTGATCCATAGGTTTTCCTCTGCGAATGAACAGGAAAGAACCGAAGCTAGCATTCAATTGGAGATGTAGTTAAAAGAGATAGAATCAGAACATAGAAAAATCCATACCTTGCAAAGTGAAGACTGCCCTCAAGGGACGAAATGGTTAAATCCCTTAGGTCCTCAGCGTAACCTTGCGCGTCACCAAGCACCCATGCCTGTTGACCACTGTTGTTGCTCCTGTTGGTGGCCCTACATGCCTCAACACCTACACCCTACGCCACATTGCCACCTAGCACCTACGCTCGTTGTCGTTGTTGCTTCGGCTGTTGAAAGGACCTTGAGTCATATAGATAGGGGTGAATGTGTAAATTTTTAAATCTGAAATACACTCATAATGGAAATTAGTCTTTCCTTCGAAGTCTTCAGTCTTAAAATCCAAAGTATCCAAACCATTCTTTTTGTCAAACAGAGAAGCTAGGCTGAAGTATTTGGCAGTTTGGTTCGGAGATTCTGGACCTTCTTCAAAATATCCAATGGACACTTAAAGAAGCCAAAACCAATGGGTTAGAGAGGAGAAAAGGTAACAAAATCACAGTAAATATAAAAAATAAGAGTAAACTAGGAGACAATGTAATTTTTTATCAAAGTTTAGATCAACCGATCATACGTCTCCGTTAAGGTAATCTAAAGAGCTAGATCTCTTTTAATTACTTGTCTCACCAAGTTTAACGCTAGAAATCAGTTTAACCTTTAAGCTCTTACCAAATCATATCACTTAGTCCAATGCGACCACCAAGATCTTCACTAGGACACATACCCTCATTTACTATAGAGCTTACTATATTAAATCAATCTCTAATAAAGAACTTGAGGTCACTAGAATATCTCTTTTCTTTAGGAGGTGAGTGAAACCTTTACAAAATTCTTGAGCGATTTACAAGTTGAATCCTCACGGGCAACACCTAATCGTTTAGGAGATGATTCTCTAATAGTAGCAAGCTTGAGTTTTCACCAGTGTTGATCTACAAGTGCTCACACAAGTCACAAGGTTTTATTTCTCCCAAATCAATCAAAAGCACTCTCAAAGTACGGATTAAGCTCAAGATTCAAGAGAATGAAGTAAGATATCTCTAAGAAGCTTTTAGGAGAGAGATAGCAATGAATGAGTAGCCATCAATAGGTGTTGGTGGGATTAAATACCCACATATCTCAAAACTAGACATTATTTAGAAAATTCAAACTCTGGATTACCCAGACAGAATGTCTAGAGAATTTAGACAAGCCTTTTGAGTGAATAGAGACTCTAGTATGGATAATTTGGTCAAGCAATCCAAAGATTCTGGATAGGTTTTTTGGACTGGACAGAGAGCTTATTTTGGATACTTCGATGTGGTCTATAGAATCTAGACATCATTGAGCCTCGAGGAGAAAAAAGGGTTTGGAGTGTCCGATATAAACTTTTAGATACTCCGAATAGGTCTCTCTGCTAGACAGATAATTCGGTCCGAAGATTTCAGCCAAATGGTTTAAAGACTTAAGATATATTTATCTGTTTAATAGATAAACTCGTACATAAGTTTTCACAAAGCATAAACACAAACATCCAAAACACGAAAGAGAAAGAAACCAAAAACCTCAAGGTATATATAGTACAGATGTTTGCTCATCTAGACTTAGATATTTTATAGAGCACTTGCTTCTCAATATGGTTATACTTGAGCTCCTCCACTCTTAATAGTACGAGAAAAAACAAAACTATATTTTCTTCATTTCACGTCTTGTTTTCTTTTTGTATTCTTTTCTCTTCATGGATGTCTTCTTTTAAATAAAACACTCCTCCTTTGATGAATTGTTGTGAGATTCTTAATTACATTATATTAACTTTCTAATTTCTTATCATTTATGACTTAAAACCTAATATAAAGCCTAAATACACTTTAATCGTGCCTCCCTATCGCCACTTGCGCCACGCCATGCCTCTGTGCTTGCTCGCTGCTACCCCACGCTAGCACACCCTTACCGTCGCATGCACTGGTAATTGCCTTGGCCGGCTAGGGTTTGTCGCTTGGAGTTTTGAGTGGTTGGGCCTATGTGGGTGTGTAAGGAATTCTCTTGATTGAGTAGGGGCAATTAGGTCACAACAACTCAACACTCTTGTGGAAATGGGCTAACAGAGGAGGAATGAGCTAGCTGCCCAAAAAGACTAATATAGGCATGTGCTTTCAGTTTTTTGAATACACATATAAAATACATACTTATATACTTGAGTTCTTATCAAAATTTTTGGGTATTCGTATGAATACCTTGAAATGAGGTGGGCCCTGGCCAATGATTTTGAATATTTTGTTTTCAATTTAAGAGTGACAAATACTCAATACAAACAAAAACAATTATAAGTAGTGTCTCATCAATCATAAATGGAAATTCTATTTGGAGTTTTTTTTAATCAAAATGAAGTTTTGTAGTTTGCAATCAGTAATAATTGGCTATACTTTTTAAAACAAATGAGGGAATGAATTCTATTATATAAAAAAATACGGTCAGTTTTTTAGAGTTGGTACCTAGGTGTGTTCGACAACGTTTTTTTTCAACGTCTTCTTTCTCGTTTTTTTCACCTTTTTTTAATTCTATAGAAAATTTATTTTTTAAAATCATATTAATCTATTTTTTAAAAAAATTAAGTTAATGATTAATTAATTAATTATGTCGGGATGGGCTCCAAGATCGTAGGTTCGAACGCAGCCTTCGTGATAATAACACTTCTGTCGATGAATTAAATGCACGTATCAATATGATGGATCCACTTTCTGCGCAAGCAATCAGCTCCGGATAAATCCTGTTACAACACAAACCGGGTCACCTGTTTGGTAGAATTCGACGAGACTGTGTCGATTTTCTTGGAGCCAAGAGATGATGATGGCTTTCATGCGTCTAACCTGTAGCTCGCCGTCGATGGCGAGCGCATAGGGCAGAAAGAAATGGCATCTGCAGTAGTAGGATGGGACATCACAAGGATTGGCTGCAGCCTGAGGCGAAGCCTCATCAGCGGCCTCCTCGGTCCAGCCAAACATGCATGGGCCGCACGTACTATATCGCAATCCTTCCGGCCCAATATATAGCGCAATCCCGTTCGGGCCCAAGGTATATGGGCCTCATGTGCGTGGCAATACCGAACCTGTTTGTATGTGATTTGCGTCCGGCTCCACCACGTCAGGCCATCGGCTCTCGATCTGGCTCCACGGCGTGGCTTCGCCGGCCCGCCGGTGGAGCTCTCGACGTGGACTGGATGCAATTCTCGACTCCGGCGACGTGGCGCTGGCCGGGTGGACGTACGGTGCCGGGCACGACTGGGGCGGTGACCGCGGGTTAAGTCTTGTACCGCAATTTAGAGCTTTTTTTTTTTAAAAAAAAAGCTCTAAGGAAGCCATATGCATATGCATGTATACTTGCTTAAAATTCATTGGATTGATCGAACAAGTACTGGACAAGTCATCGTTGACGAAAAGTTAGTCTTAATTTTCTACTTTTGACTTGACTCGCGCCTCATTACGCCTTGGCACAACCGCACAAATTATATACTGCCAAGAAAGAATGGTGTAAAGTTTGGAAGCCGTGTTTTCGTCCTGAAGTTTGAAGCCGCCAACGCGGAAACATCCATCTCTGAAATCTTCTGACACCTTGCTCCAGTCCTCTGCAGGGTTCACCTTAGCCAGACCGTTGCTTCCCCCAGCGGCACCGCGAAAACAACGACGAATTTACCTTCCAAACATTAAATTCAAATTGCACGGTAGATACGGGTATTATCGTGGTTTCACTGTAGTAACCGTGCGGTATGGAGTTAAAACCGTGGCGTGTTGAACTGAGGAAAGATTAAAAGGGAAAAAACTAAAATAGAATTGCAAATAAATACAATAATGTGTATGGTATATATAGGACATATTAATTGCTAAATAGAAAAATTATACATGACCTTCGCTAAATGCTGGACATTCAAACGAATATAAATCATAATTTACCAAACAATATACATCACAATTCACCTTTAAAATTTATGAAAAATAGAATAAAGTAAGAGATATAATAGTATCCATGATACAATCATAAATGATAAAACCAAAGTCCATTACATGAACTATCACGAATAGAGATAGCTCACATTGATCCAGCGTGAAGTCTAATAGTTTCTCAGCTGAAATGACATGTTGTACTTCTGTGTAGACATAAGCATCAATCTATGCTTGTAGCAATCTGGCCGTATAATTGTGCTAACTCTGGCCATCTATGAAGTTGTTGATTGCCACTAGCCATACAAATGAGCGCTTATCACTCTAGCTTTTGCCACTCATACACCCATGTCATATAAGGATAATTCGAAGCATCTAAAAGGCTATTTGCATACTTTGGATAACCACTATCGTTGATGCTAGAGGAACTAAGTGAGCTATAGCTGTCCTGTGGGGTGTTAGATGCCATCGTTGTTACCGGTTTTTCTTTGTCCAAGTAGTTCGTTGTGAGCTTGGAGCACCATAGCCTTGGTCCTAAGTGGTGTGAGTGAAGTTAGCCTCACCTATAATTCAAACAAAAACAATGTGTACATATCAAGCATTGTACGGTTATAAGTAATATTATAAGTGAAACTATATCATACTGGTGAATTATACAGGGCCTTGCTCTTATGACTGTGATGTATGATCTCTAGAAGGCGCCATTGTCCCGCCTTGTCCACCACCATCACCATCATCTCCATCATCATCATCGTCTCCATCATCACCATCATCTATTTTTATTCTAGAGTTGTTGTCATTGGACTCTAGGTATGCTGGGCTTCCCTTAGTATCATCGTTGCTATGGACACTTGGTGACCGTGCTAATCCCTTCCCTTTTTTGGCCTTTGGTTGTTTTGGCCCCTACCAAGTTTTTCTTTTATCCGATGTGAGTGTCACCTATATGTGTATCTACTCACTCAGCAATGTTAGAAGCCCCTGTCATCCTGCATAAGTTTGATAGATCCACTTGATCAGCTACTAGACGGGAAGGCAGGGAGTGTCATTGTCACTAGAGTCCTCGTCTAGTTTAGGTGCAGCATTGGATCTGGCATTGTTCATCTAAGCTTTGGTCTGATTGTTGCTTTGATAAAATGTAAGGTCCACGAACCTTTAAAGAGGATCATCATCTTCCTTCTTAAATTATCCTCCTCCTTGCTGAATTGGAAGGTGAAGGTTATAGTTAATATAGACAAACTTTGTGGAGTTTCTTGTGTGTTAGCCTATTGTGGACCTTTGTATGGATCAATCCAAATATACTCCAGTTATGCTCACATCCACTGGATGAGCAACATTGTCCAAAAATGTGCAACACAAGCTTCCTTAAAGTGGGAGTGTATGAACCAAACATGGACCAATATTGCGCTACATGATAAGAGCATAATGTCTTTTCATGAACATGTCATTCCTAAGCACATTATAGAGTTGGGTTAGTTGCATACATACTAGGAAAAGTTTTATTATCAGTTGCCATCTTTCTCACAAGCTGCTTCTTGAATTCCCCTGACTTCCTCTGATAGTGCTCGACCTCCACTAATGCGTTAGCAGCCATGTCAATATCCACCATCCACTCACACACCATGCGTACGCCAAGGAAGACAGATTCAGACACATTGTATATGTAGTGTGTCTTCAGGTTTAAAGTAGCAGCTACAAAACACATAAATGGACATAAGTAGTTCGATCATATATGCAAATGAAACTTGTAAAAACTAGAAACGTGCTAGCATTGATGAGGGTTTCGAATGTGAGGTGGTGCATCCTTGTATCAACAATTTCCATGTAATCATCAAACTTGGCTCTATCCTGTTCGAACAAACTATCGTACTCCATTTTCAATAATTGATATCGAAGTAGAACCTCACTCAAGTTAGAGATTTTGTCCTCATTAGCATATCGAAGGAGTGAGTGCATTGGTTGCACTGGCTGCACCACTGTGTCTAAGTTCTCCCGCCAAGACATGCTAAAGTGGCATTAGTGAGCATATCTACCTTCTGCTATCGATCTAAATTTGCTTTGTTGAAGCCCAAGGGACACTACCACTCACTATATAAATTGTGACCGAAGGAGGTTATCAAGGAACATGTAGTTTGTGTCAAACCATGTGGCATTCCACTCAACCAATTTCTCACCTATAGCTTCCTTCATCATAGCATGCAACTCGGTGTAATTGTCTAACCACTGAGATATCTTCCTTGCACTTTGAATAATGGTTGCATGGTTAGCCATTTTTCCTACCTCATTCAACATCAATTTATTTGTGTGAGCCACGCATGGTTGCCATAAAATATGAGCATACTTCGGCCTCAGCAACCTAAAGGCCTTCTTATAGTTGGACCCATTATCAGTGATAATTTGCATGACGTGCTATGGGCCTATGTCACATACGATCTTCCTTATCTCCTACATTTAGAAATTAAAAAGGTGAAAACATATGTGAGAGAGCATGCACTAGCGGAATCATAATATGTGCAATTTAACTATAGGATGTAGCCTATCACCTTCAACAAGAAGTCTGAATCCTAGCTATGTGCAATGGCATCAATTAACTTGTGAAAGAACATTATTCCATTACAATATATCAAGAAATTTATCACTGTCATCCCAATGGGTCCAGTCTATGAATCGCACATGAGTGTCATACCATATGTTGGCCAATCCTCCTTGAACCTCTTGAACTGCTTATCAATGTCCTTAACTGTAGAGTTAAGATACTTGCCATCAATATTTTGACTAGTTGGGGAAGGTATGCCTTCACCTACAATCAATGCATCATCATGTAAGTTATGTCAGTCAAATTATAGTAAGACCAATTTGAAGTAAATAATTATGACATACCTCACTTCTATGTCCCTCTAACGGCACTAACAAAGTAAGGATTGTCCGTTTATCTTGCAACGAGGCCAAAGGTGTAGTAGAACCTTGTCCAAGCCTCTCCAATAGCCTCCTTTGCTTCTTTCCCCTTCTTTGACCACCACCCAGTGTCAATCCTTGGCTACATAGGAGCCCTAGAACTAGCTAGATTGTAATCTTTAACAACATGTTATTCTCTTTGGAAACTAGGTCTCCTCAATAAATTGAAAATTGGGTTACTTCTACCCTATGACCATGTTTAGGGTTGTGAGGCTCTAGATCCACTGCCCCCACCATGCTCATATGTAACACGTTGTTTCTTGATACCCCTCCTGAAGTTTGCCTCTCGATGTGACACAACCATTGCCTCCTGCATCTGTTCTTACTCATTGGTACTTCCTGTAAGGTTGGAATACCTTTGTCTAGTTGCATCCTTCTACCTTGCCCTTTCAGCCTTATTCTCCTTTCCTGCATGCCTTATTCTATCCAACTCGTGTCAAAAGTAATCTTAGACATCCGGTGGCACTGAAGTACACAATTTGACTCCCTTCCCCTTATTGGCCAAGTGTATTTTGAATCGAATAGCCCCACCCCGTCCTTTCTTTGGTGATAGTACTTGCAACAAAATCCATGACCCACTCCTCCATGCTCCCACACAGGGTCTCTCTCTATCCACCATCTACTCCTGCATTAAACAAAAGGACCACATTAAAAAATGACCAAATCGCATGCACAACCATAGTTTACATATTAACTTTGATGTGAATAAACTAACACATTAAATAACATGAAGATCACACAAGGTCATACCTAAAATTTATCAACCACTAATTTTTTATTGTAAATAAACTAATAACCACAATAATAGAAACATAACACACTGAAAATAGAGCCATACCACATTCTAAACTAAACTAACAACCTAAAATAAATCAAATTGGACTATATCACAATTTGAAATTAACTAACCATGCCATCTCAGGTATTTACTGCGCGGTTTGCCTTGTGCGATTCAACACAATAACTATCGCTTATACGTGCGTGCCGCCACTTCTACAAGCTATGAAAACTGCACCCTACCACGCGGTATCGACGTCAAACCACGTGGTTACCGCGGTGGGATAGGGGTTACCTAGAGCGCCTATTTACCGACGATTGCCTCCTGAAAATATTTTAATATTTTAAATATCTTTTTATTGTCTTCTCTCATATCATTTTTTTTCTCTCCTGATATTATTATTGTGCCTTACGATTCTACTAATTAAACTATCTTAATCGATATTAGATAAGCTTTTCATTAATTGGTGATATCCTTAGACTATCACATATATTATTGTTTCAGATATGATCTATTGATCATAAATCCAACGCAACATATGTATCTTCGTAACACTTAATTATTAAATATGTCATCTTTTCGTAGATCAATATTTTATACCATACAATATCGTAAATCTAATCACCTTTTTATAAAATTTACCTTTTATTTTTTGAGTACATTTTTATCACAGAGAATATCCAATAATGTTTGATATTTTATCTATCCCGCTTTAATTATATGGCTAATATCTTCATCAATATATCTATGTCTATCTAGTATCAATCCTAAATAGCAAAATATATTATTATTGGACACTACTTAACCCTTAAAATTAACATATCTTGTTATATATATATAGTAGTATCCAAGTTACATCTTCTTTTGAGTCTAAAACACTCTAGTATCTGCTATTAAATATCTATTTATTTTCGCTTAATTTTTTTAATGTGTCTCTTAACTTTATGAAGATATAAAAATATAAAGCCTCAAAGCTATTAAAATTAATATAGTCATATTTTAATAAAAAATTTATATGTATCGCTGTCATCAGGATACTTAGGCCTGAGCTCTAGGCCTGGGTCTATAATCATAGCTATATAAATTTAATAATATAAATCTACTTCATAATTTAAATATTTAATGATAGGCGTCAGTTTTTCCTGGCTCCACTCTGCACGCTGCTCCGATCCAGAAGGGAATCCGGGGTAGTCAGTGCCTATCCTGCTTCTTCGATGAAAGCAGAAAAGCAACAGCGTGCGCCCTGTCAACATGTTTAGAAAAAAGGTCAGTATATATAGCCAAACCATCAGATACGTAGTATAATACTGTCTAACCTCTCATTTCATTCTATCTCTGTTGCTACTTGGTAGTAGCTAGCATTGCATGCAAGAGGCGAAGCTAGCAAAAAAAATATATCATCGGGGGATCAGCGTCATTTCATATCACGATAAACTATGCATCAATCTCCGCCCAACGTTGGTACTTGGTAGTAGTCGCTACATTCCCTCTCCCGCCTCATCTCGTATAAAAATTAAATTTCAAGCCATAGTGGAGACACTGTCCTCCTGACCTCACCATGAATCTCCGATTTCTCAGCAGGTCAAATTTAGATGTTTTTTTTTCTATAAAGCTCCTGAATAATACAAAGAGTTAATAATTGTGCTTTAATATAAATAATTCGAATTAAAGAAGTTGGCCTGTAGCAAGATGGCTAGTTTTTTTTTTAAAAAAGGAGCTAGCAAGATAGGCACTTGTATAATCTGTCTATTAGAGCATCACTAATATATACTCAAAATTTTATCCCCTGCATCTCTTTTTAGATTCTCTAATGAGAATTTAGATATTAAAAGATATATTTCTCTCCAATAGATAATTTAAATTTGACTTTCTAGAATAAAAAAGTGGGCCATATGCAAAAGAACGTTGCCGCTCTCTACCCTCTGGCGCAGTTACTAGCCCCTCCTCTCTCTTCGCGCGCGGGGACGACAGATTAGTAGCCAAGGGCTCTCCCTTACAATGGACGAGAAGTGCTGAAAAGATTATTCTAATTTTTTTGGCAGATGATAAGTAAAATATTGGAGCCAATTTTTAAATAAAAATCTCAAAATTTTAAGATTAGAAATCATACTAGTGCTGTACGTTACGTATGTGTGCCATTCTTGTGTAGCAGGAGGCCTATCAACCTCCGATAATTTACGTATATACATACTCGGTATATAGAGTGCATAAACGTACGCTTGTACTAGACTGTCATCTGTGTGTTTTAACCTTTTGCGTCAAATTAATCTGTAAGTATTACATGGGCATGGATCACTAGATGCATATATGGTTGCGGTCTTAATTAGGTTTTGCATCTGACAGGATCCAGTGCTAATATGGTATATTCTCACCTGTAAAAAAACAGTAAAATATAGGTCGTTTTTTTAAAAAAGTACGTGGTCGAACATTAGGAATTTTTAGTATCAAATACCTTCTACCGAATACATGAAAACACAATACGTCTAAAATTCTCTAAAAAGTACATTTATAGCAGCATAATTTTAACCGGTTCTATAAATATTTTACATTACATCCGGTGGTCTAAATTGCATTTGCATGACCGTATCAATGTCTATAACAAGATTTATCTGCGATCAGAGGTAAAAGCAATATCACGGTTATTTCCTTTTTTGCGTGGATTAATAATTGAGAATGCGTAGTATCAATATAGGTGAGGGAGTAGATTGGGCTGAGATAATAATTGAGGGGAGCAAACGGGACCTTTTATTTTATTGTGCGTACGACATGTTTTCCCATACATAAACAACCTTATCAGTACATAGAAAAGCAAACATTCCAGCGTATTCAGTACAGCACCATGCATGGTGGAATGGAACAATACTAACGATTGACGATACACCTTAGTATAGTAGTACTGCAAATTCAACACATACGAGACTTGCGCAGCAGATAGCCAGGACACACGAGACACATTGTCGTATAGCAGGACTCTACATCCAACATATACGAAACATAGGCAGTAGATATACCGAGAATACAAGAATAGACGCGGACCGACCAGCGAGTACCGGTTCACTTATTTTAGTTCAACTAAGTAAAATAAATAGTTGGATTGGTTAAACTAAATAAGCCAATTAGCACCGCGGGTCGGTCCGCGACGTAATAACTCGTGGGGTGCGCGGCCGGCCGGGTCGACCGCGGGCTCGGGCCGACCAGGAGCCGCGCGGTTTAGGTGAAAACCACGACGTCACACGCTCCGCGCGCGCGCAACGCGGCGACCTCTCTTCGCGGCGAGACGCCCACCGGCGTGCGTACGTATGCAACTGCATCTCTCGCCTTCTCTAGGGCGCATCGCCGTCGGTTTTTTGGCAGCTAGCCCCCGCAAAGTCGCCCTGCGCACGGAGAAGAAGAACCTCGCGGTCAGAAAAAAAAGAAGCAGCCGATCGAAACAGAGCAGCAAGGAGTTACTTTTTATGGGCAGATCACTATGTCAAATGGGAAAAATGCATGGATCAAAAGCGATAAAGCACTAAGCGTCTTGGCAAGGTTGATCTTGGGGTTAATTAGAAGATATGATGTGGCCTCTTTTAAGGCAAAATGATGTGCCTGTCACCCAAAATGCCATGCTATAATACCGAGGCTGAAAGTGTAGAATGTGTACAGTGATTAAGACTCCAAGACGTGTATAAGAAGGGTCGGGTTTATATATATACGAATCAGACCAGTGGTCTGTCAGTCACAGCGGGAGGGAAACGGACGCAGAGACTAGACCGAAAACTGATGAACAAAGACGTGGATAGGCCTTTGGTCATTATATCGGCAAACTGATGTGCCGATGGTACATTGAGCACCCGAATCTGTCTTAATGCGATCTTGTCACGCACAAAATGGATATCGATCTCGATGTGCTTGGTGCGTCGGTGATGGACCGGGTTGACGGTCTAAACGGCACTGACATTGTCGCAATAGACGACGGTCACGGTGAAGAGGGGTGCACGGAGCTCCTGGAGAAGCTGGCAAAGCTAGCAGCACTCGGAGACGGCGTGGACGACGGCGCGGTACTCAGCTTCGGCGTTGGACCGGGACACTGTAGTCTGGCGTTTTGAGGACCAGGATACGAGAGTGTCACCGAGATAAACGCAGTAGCCGGACGTAGAGCGACGAGGGTCGAGGCAACCTGCCCAGTCTGCGTCGGAGTACGCGGTGAGAGAGTCAATGGGGCTGGAGCTAAGATGCAGCCCGCTGGAGAGGGTGCCCTTCACGTAGCGTAGAATGCGCTTGAGCAACGCGAGGTGAGTTTCGCGTGAAGCGTGCATGAAGAGGCACACTTGCTGGACAGCGTACGTGAGATCGGGTCGGGTGAGTTTGAGGTATTGGAGAGCCCCGGCAAGACTCCGATAGTGAGAGGGATCGGCAACGAGGGCGCCATCGACGGCAGAGAGTTTGGCTCGAGTGTCGACCGGGGTGGCCGTGGGGTGACAATCGGTCATGCCTGCACACTGGAGGAGGTCGATGGCGTACTGGCGTTGGGAAAGAAAGAGCCCGTGGGTGGAGCGGGTTACGGAGATGCCAAGGAAATGGTGGAGAGGACCAAGATCGGTCATGACAAACTCAGAGTGAAGTCGGGCCATGATCTGGTCAAAGAGAGATATCGAAGACGCTGTAAGGACAATGTCATCGACATAGAGTAGTAGATAGGCAGTAGAGGAGCCGATATGGAAAGTGAACAGGAAACTATCGGACGCAAAGGCCATGAAGCCGATGTGCCGAAGATAGACAGCAAAGCGCTGGTACCATGCACGAGGGGTTTGTTTGAGGCCGTAGAGAGAGTGTTGAAGGAGACAGACGTCGTCGGGACGAGAAGGGTCGACGAAGCCTGGGGGCTACTGGCAGTAGACTGTTTCCGTCAGGTGGCCGTGAAGAAAGGCGTTCTTCACGTCTAGTTGATGGATCGGCCAGGAGCGAGAGGCAGCCAAGGTGAGGACGACTCGGATGGTGGCGGGTTTGACAACGGGACTGAAGGTCTCGTCGTAGTCGACACCGGGTCATTGGGAGAAACCCCGGACTACCCAGCGAGCCTTGTGACGGGCAAGGGAGCCATCGGCGTGGAATTTGTGTTTGAAAATTCACTTACCGGTCACAATGTTGGCGCCGGGAGGTCGGGGAACGAGACGCCAGGTCTCGTTGTCCATTAGGGCCTTGTACTCGTCGGCCATGGCCGCGCGCCACTGAGGGTCGGCTAGGGCTGAGCGAGAAGTTGCCGGGATGGGCGAGATTGAGCTGTGGACGGCGAAGAGACCGTAGCGCTGAGTGGGGCGGAGAGACCCGGTCTGAGAGCGGGTGACCATGTGAGAGGTGGAGGGAACTGGAGTCGATGGGGGTGCGAGAGTAATGGGAAGAACTGGTCGGGTGGGGACGTCATCGGCTCCGAGTCGACGACTGCAGACGAGAGGAAAAGGAGGAATTAGATCGGCCTGAGCCAATGAGGTTGAGTGGGCCGAGTATTCTGATCGGTCCGATAGAGATGGATCAACCGATAGGGTGGGGGAGCCGATGGAAACGGAGTCAATGGAAGTGGGGTGTTCGATGGAGAGGGCACGGTATCGGCTGAAGGATAAATAGGATCGATATCGGCTAATGGAGGTGGGTCCGATGGTGGGAACATCGGACCGAGTAGTGGTGGGATATGTGAAAGGTAAATCCTCAGCAACGGCCGATGAGGGGGTTATGGAAGGGACAGTGGAGGAGACTTAGTCAGCACGGTGTTGGTGAGGAGGAAGTCGAGATGATGATCCGTCGGGTTGAAAGGTCGAGACATCGGTATCCCTTGTGAGAGGTGGGATAACCAAGGAGAATACAGGCGGTGGAGCGGGGAGCGAGTTTGTGGGAAGCTGTGGCGATGAGATTTGGGTAGCAGAGGCACACGAAAACACGAAGGTGGGAGTAGTCGGGCGCCGTGCGGTAGAGAAGGGCGTAGGGAACATTGTTTTGAATGGAGGAGCATGGACGCCGATTAAGAAGGTACATCGCAGTAGCCAGAGCTTTCGCCCAATAAGTGGCGGGTAAGTGAGCGTGAAGTAGCATGGTGCGACTGATGTTGTTGAGGGTACGAAGGAGGCGCTCGGCTTTGCCGTTCTGAGGAGAGGTGTAGGGGCAGGAGAGCCGGAGATGGATGCCCTGCGAGGTGAGGATGTTTGTAACGGTATGGTTGACGAATTCCGTACCATTATCGGCTTGTAAAGCCTTCATGGAGAGGTTGAACTGAGTGAACACGTACATGACGAAATGAGTGAGGTGAGAGGCGACCTCGGATTTGTGGATGAGCGGGAAGGTCCAGCAATAGTGTGTGTAATCGTCAAGTATAGTGAGCTAATACTGATTACCGGAGACACTTTTAACTGGAGACATCCATACATCACAATGTATAAGTTCAAATGGACGTGAGGTACAGGAGAGAAAACTAGAAAAGGGCAGACGCACATATTTGCCAAGTTACATGAGTGGCAAACTATGGAGCTGCTGTGAGTACATCGGATAGAGACGCTGCGACGGAGGGTGGCGACAGCGTCGGGGCTGGGGTGGCCGAGGCGAAGGTGCCAAAGGTTGGTGGAGAGAGCGACGCTAGCGTGTGGAGTGGACGACGCAACGGGAATGGTGTAGAGATCTCCGCCACTATTGCAGCGAAGGATCTATCGCCGGGTTGGGTTATCCTTCACAGAGAAATCAGACGCATAAAATTCAATGGAGCAGTTGTTGTCTCTTGTGAATTTGCGAACAAATATAAGATTATGAATAAGAGAAGGGAGGATAAGAACATTGCATAAGGGGAGGTTAGTGCTGAATGTAGACAGAGAGGAGTCACCTCGGCATTGAACAGGAAGAGACTGACCATTGTCGATGGTGACAAAAGGAGAGGAAGAGGGGTGACAGGAGCGAAGTATACCGGCCAATGACGCCATGTGTGAAGACGCCCCAGAGTACAGTACCCAAGGGTGTTGTGGTTGGAGCGTCATCTGGTTGAGGGCAGCGACAAGGCCAGCCTGGTTCCAGGAGGGAACCGACTGGGTGGGTGGAGTCGATAGCATCGGCTGACGCGGCAGAGCGGGAGCCGATGCTAGGTGAGCCTAGGGATAGGCGCCGAGTACCCCGGGTTGCCAGCCGATGGGGCTGCATGGCTAGGGCTGGGGCGCCCAGGGGTTGTAGCAGAGCCACGGACCCGTGGGACTGGCAGGGTGGGCAAGGACTGAGGTAGGTCGTGAGGGCATCGAACCCTGCCAAGTCCTGCCTTTGCCTTTGCCCTTGCCTTTCCTGGTGCAGACTGTGGTGCTGTGGCCGGAGCCATGGCCACTAGAACCACGGCTGCGGCAAGAAGGACGGTATGGGTCATTGTCTTCTCATCGTTGGCCAGACGGAGTTCTTTAAGAACTAGCATGTCATGAGCCCAGGCGAACGATGGAAGAGGTGTGGCGTTGGCGATGTCATAGGCAGTGCTGGAGAAACGGGGATGGAGGCCTCGCAGAAGGGCGAGGATGAGTTGAGAATCGATCACAGGGTGGCCGATGTCCCGGAGAGCAGCAGCCTTGACTTTGAGGCACTAACAGTACAAGGAGACAGAGGATTCGCCTTGTACCATGGAGTGGAACTCGTTGAGGAGAAAGATGACACGAGGCTGCTTGTTGTCTAGGAAGATCCGCTCGATGGCCACCCAGAGATCCCAGGCGGTAGAATCGGTATCATCCATGTCAAGGTCGAGGACAGAGTCGTCGACCGAGCCGAGCAGCCAGCTGCGCACGCAGCACTCGATGATGTCCCACTGAGAATCATCGAGGCGAGGTGGAGCGGAGCCATCAATATGGGACCGGAGGCCAAATTTTCCACAGAGGGATTTAAAGAAGAAAACCCACTTGGAATAATTGGCGTTGAGGTTAAGTGAAATAGGAACGTGAGATTTCACGTTCACAGCAGCGTAAGGATGGGAGAAGATCGACGAGGTGGTGCCCGAGGTGTGGTCTGAGGCACCGAGGGCCGGAGCAGACTCGACGACTGGGAGAGTGCTAGAGCTGAGAGCGAACTCGGTGGCCATGACGGGAGAACAGGAGCAAAGAGCCAATGGAAGAAAGAAGCCGATGGGAGGGAGAAGCCAATGAGAGGACGGATCGGTCGATCAAAGATGTGAGAAGCTAATGGAAAGTGGGCCGGCCAGCCGATGAGGAGTGGTTGGCCGATGGAGAGTATGCAGCAAAGTAGGTGAGGAAAAAGGTGGTGACAGAGTGGGTGGGTCAGAGAGTAGTTGGGTCACGGACGTGCGAAGATTCACGTCCGTGGACTCATGGAGGCCAAGAAGTTGGGCGGACACAAAAAAGGCGGGGAGTGGCCGGACGCGAAGAGAATATGTTCGCGTCCGGGAGGCAGGGATTAGTGTCCGTGGACACGTTTGACTGGCTCGGACGTGAGGGGAGAATGTTCGCGTCCGAGAGCCGTTAAGCGTGTCAGAAAAGGTAAGAACCGAGGGAGGGTTCCAACCGATGGAGGGCTAGACAGGTCCAGCTGATGGGAGGGCGGACGAGTTCAGCCGATGGAGATGACGAGCGTGGAGGTGCGCCGGCGTCAGAGATGGAGAGATGCACGAAGCAATAAGAAGAGCGGAGACAGGTGCGAGGCGAGACGAGGAGGCAGATCGAGACCGTCGCCTGGTCGCGCGGAGGTGGAACGGAGAAGAGAAGGTGACGGCGGAAGAGACGAGGAGAAGAAAACGAAGGCGAGAGAGTGAGGAGAGTACCGGGAAGAGGGTCAACGACGGGAAGAAGATGTCGACGACGAGAAGGAAAGAGTCGGCTCGCCGGAGGAAGAAGTTAGTACGCCGAGGATATCTAGACTCACTCTGATACCATGTAGAATGTGTATAGTGACTAAAACACCAAAGCGTGTACAAGGAAAGTCGGATCTATATATATACAATACAGGCCAATGGTTGTCTAAAAGGTTGACGCTGTGTAGTTTGTTTGGTCCAGCTGAGAGCACGGTGCATGTAATGATGTAAACAAGCTGGCATGGTGTTTGGCAATTTTGCATGCTGGATCCATAGTTGCTTGAACCACAGAGTATAAGATACCAGGATATGGCTCCATCTTCCTTGCAGCATTTCTCCCCTGTTCTTCTTTCGCTGACGATTGAGTCGCAGCAAAATTGGGCAACCATTTTGGCATGAGAGGAGATAGCAAGAAGCCAGAAGATTTTATCTGCTTCTTCATAAAGATGGATCAAAACTTCTTCGGTCCAAAAGGAAGACGAGAAGATGTTATATTGTCATATGAAAAAAGCTCAAGACCCTGTACTTTCCTTATCTTCTTTTTTCTTTTTTGAATGATTCTCTTTTCTTTTCTGAAAATCTAGAACACCAGTCTTTCCTTTTTGGACAATGGAAGTATAACTTTCATCTTCTGCATCAGTTAAAGATGCACACAATCACCTTTTCTCCCCTTTTTGTTTTGTAAAGATTGGTGTTGCTTTTTTATATTGAAGATGGGTACCCCTCTGCCCTTGTTCTCTGTGCTTTTAAGATTGGTGTCTTTTGGGCCATATCTCCTTTTCCTTTGTGAAAGATCAAATGTCACTTGGTGCTCTCACTGAAGTTTTGGTGCCCCTTGTCCCTTTCTTTTTTGAAAGGTTTGGCACCCCTGGCTTCTTTTGATCTTCGGAAGGTATTGGAGCTCTCTTTTGATAATTGATAGAGACAAAACTGAGGGTTTTTTTTTTACTTTGCAGGAAATGGAATTGAAACTGAAGTTAACTCCCATTCCCATCCAACACCTACTAGGGTCTTCCATGTACAATTGAAAGTATTCCTCTTACTTTCATGGTCTACCCTTGTTTGCCACAACTTTTACATGTGGGTAAGCTCGTGGAGAAGCTGAATCCATGGTTACTGGGAACCAGAGTATAAAAATACCAGGATATGGCTCCATCTTCTTTACAACATTCCTTGCCAGGTCCTCTTTAGCTGACGATCAAGGAGCAACAAAATTGAGCAACCATTTTGGCATGAGATAAATTCTTTTGATGTGAGGCAGCTGCAGAAGAAGATGTGCTGAATGGCACCATAGATGCCTGATCCACGAGCATTAGCTTTCGGTAGAAACTGGTAGAAGACAGTAGCTTCCAGTCCTCAATTCAATGCTCATTTCCTACTAACTGACGTATGATCCTGACATTTGGCACAATATGTATTCTTTTTCTGCGAGGAAGCTGCAGTAGAAGAAGTGCTAAAAAACACCATAGATCCCTTGTCCATGGACAAGAATGTGATGTACAGTAAAACTAAAATCCCAACTCTATACATAAGATCAGGTTATCCCTCCGTAGTTGCAGCGAGAGGAAAACAGGTGCAGAGACTGGAGCGAAAACTGGTGAACAAAGGCGCGGGAAGGCCTTTGATTATAATATCGATGAACTGGTGCACCGATGGTACATGAAGCACTTAAACCTGTCCTAATATGACCTTGTCACGTACAAAATGAATATCTATCTTGATATGCTTCGTGCGTCGCTAATGGACCGGATTAGCGGTCATATTGACGGCACTGACATTATCGCAGTAGACGATGGTCGCAGAGAAGATAGATACATAGAGCTCCTAGAGAAGCTGGTGAAACTAGGAGCACTCGACGACGGCGTGGGTAACGGCGTGATACTCAGCTTCGGCACTGGACCGAGATACTGTAGTCTAGCGTTTTGAGGATCAGGAGACTAGAGTGTCGCCGAGAAAGACGCAGTAGCCGAACATGGAGCGTCGAGAGTCAGGGCAGCCCGCCTAGTCCATGTCGGAGTACGCGGTGAGAGAGTCGATAGGGTTGGAGCTAAGATGTGAGCCGCTGGAGAGTGTGCCCTTCACGTAGCAAAGAATACGCTTGAGCAGCGCGAGGTGAGATTTGTGCGGAGCGTCCATGAAAAGGCACACTTGCTGGATGACGTAGGTGAGATCGGGCCGTGTTAGAGTGAGGTATTGAAGAGCACTAGCAAGACTCCGGTACTAGGAGAGATCGGCTACGAGAGAGCCATCGGTAGCGGAGAGCTTAGCGCAAGTGTCGATGGGAGTGACCGTGGAGTGACATTCGGCCATGCCCGCACGCTGAAGGAGATCGATGGCGTACTGACACTGGGAAAGGAAGAGCCCTTGAGAAGAGCAGGTGACAGAGATACCAATGGAGAGGGCTGAGATCGGTCATGGTGAACTCGGAGTAGAGTCGGGCCATGATCTGGTGTAGGAGGGACGGCGAGAACGCTGTAAGAACAATGTCGTCGACGTAGAGGAGAAGATAGACGATGGTGTTACCGATGTGAAGAACGAAGAGGGACGTATAGGAGACAGAGACCACAAAGCCGATGTGCCGAAGGTAGGCAGCAAAGCGCTGGTAACAGGCCCAAAGAGCCTATTTAAGGCCGTAGAGGGAGCGCTGAAGGAGGCAAACGTCGTCAGGATGAGAGGGATCGATAAAACCTCGAGGTTGTTGGCAGTAGACCGTTTCCGTCAGATGACCGTGAAGAAAGACGTTTTTCACGTCGAGCTGGTGGATCGACCAAGAGTGAGAGGCAACCAGAGTGAGAACCCGGATGGTGGCAAGCTTGACGACAGGACTGAAGGTCTTGTCGTAGTCGACACCAGGACGTTGGAAGAAAGCCCGAACTACCCAGCGTGCCTTGTGACGGACAAGCGATCCATCGGTGTGAAATTTGTGTTTAAAGATCCACTTATCGGTCACAACATTGGACACCAAGAGAACGAGTGATAAGGCGCCAGGTCTCATTGTCTATAAGAGTCTTGTACTCGTCGGCCATGGCCGCACGCCATTGAGGATTGGCCAGGGCTGAACGAGGAGTCACCGAGATGGGCGAGATAGTACAATGGACTGCTGAGAGTCCATAGAGCTTGGTAGGACGGAGGGACCCGGTTTATGATCGGGTAATCATATCAGAGGTGGAGGGTATGGAAGCCGATGGGAGCGTGAGAGGTGGGGTAGAGACTGGTTGGGGAAGGGTGGCATCGGCTTGGGATCGACGACTATATGTTCGAGGGAAGGGCTAAACAAGGTCGGCCTAAGCCGATAGGGGTGGATGAGTCGATGGATGTGTATGGGCCGATTGGTTTGAGCAATCCAATGGAGACGGAACAACCGATAGAGAGAGGAGAGCCGATGGAGACGGATGGGCCAATAGATGAGGACGAGCCAATAGAGACTGAGGAGCCGATAGGGTTGATGTGTCCGATGAGAGGGAGACTGTATCAACTGGAGCCGATGAGCGTTGTGGGGTCGATGAAGATCCGATGTGAGTAGCATTGAACCGAAGAGGAGTAGGATAGTTGAGCAACAAGTCCTCGGGAGCGGCCGATGAGGGAGCCGAAGGTAAGATTGATAGAGGGGACCGGGAGGATACGGTGTTGGTAAGAAGAAAGTCGAGATCGCTAGACGAGGATCTAGAATGAAGTAGACCGAAGGGGAAGCAAGTCTCGTCGAAAACAACATGACGGAAGACGATGACCTAACGGGTGAAAAGATTGAGACATCGGTATCCTTTAGGGGATGAGGGATATCCGAGAAAAATGCAGGCGGTGGAGCAGGGTGCAAGTTTGTGAGGAGCAGTGGCGATGAGATTGGGGTAGTAGAGACAGCCGAAAACGCGTAGGTGAGAGTAGTCGAGCGCCTTATGGTACAGAAGGGTGTAGGGGACACTGTGGCGAACAGAGGAGCAAAGGTGTCGATTGAGGAGGTAAGTCGCAATGGTTAGTGCTTCAGCACAGTAGGTTACGGGTATATGGACATGAAGTAGCATTGTGCGACTCATGTTGTTAAGTGTGCGAAGTAGACTTTTAGGCCTTGCCGTTTTTGGAAGAGGTGTAGGGACACGAAAGGTGAAGATGAATGCCATGAGAGGTAAGGAAGTTTTGAACGGTACGGTTGATAAACTCCATACCGTTATCAGCCTACAGGGCTTGAATGAAGAGATTGAACTGGTTGGAGATATAGTTTGTAAAGTTAATGAGATGGGAGGCGACCTCGAACTTGCTAGTGAGTGGAAAGGTCCAGCAATAGTGTGTGTAATCATCAAATATTGCAAGATAATACTGATTACCAGAAACACTCATAACCAGAGAAGTCTATACATCACAGTGTATTAGCTCAAAAGGTCGTGAGATACAAGACATAGAATTTGAAAAAGGTAGTCGCACGTGTTTGTCAAGTTGACAAGAGTGGAGCTATTGTGGTTACACTTAATGGAAGCGCTGCGACGTAGATTGGTGATAGCATTGGGGCTAGATGACCAAGGCGTAGATGCCAGAGGTTGGTAGAGAGAGTGATGCTAGCGTGTAGAGTAGACGACGTAGGAGGGATGGTGTAGAGGTCGCCACCACTATTGCATCAAAGGATCTGACGTCCTTCATAGAGAAAACAGAAACATCAAATTCAATTGATCAATTGTAATCTCGTGTGAATTGACGAACAGATACTAGATTGTGAATGAGGAAGGAGACGATGAGGACATTGTGAAGTAAAAGGTTAGTTTTCGATGCAGACAGAAAGGAGTCACCACGGCATTAGATAGAGAGAGAGTAGCCATTGTCGATGCTGACGAAGGGAAAGGAGCAGGGATGGCGAGAGAGTAGTATACCGGCCGATGACGCCATGTGAGACGACGCACCAGAGTCCAGCATCCAAGGGTGCTGAGGTTGGAGCATCATCTGATTGAGGGCGGCGACAAGACCAGCCTGGTTCTAGGAGGGAACCGACTAGGTGGGTGGTGACGAAAGTATCGGCTGAGACGGTAGGGTGGGAACCGATGCCAGGTGAGTCTAAGGATGAGCGCCGAGAAGCCCTGGTTGCTAGCTGATAGGACTGCGTGGCTGGGGCTAGGATGCCCAGGGGTTGTAGCATAGACACGTACCCATGGGACTAACAGACGGGACAGGGACTGGAGCAGGTCGCGGTTGCATCGGACCGTTCTAGTTCTTGCCCTTGCCCTTGCCTTTGCCGTTGCCACCGGTACGGGCTTTGTTGCCATGGTTAAGGCCATGGCTACCAAAGCCGCGAGAGGTGGCAGCAGCACACGGTGATCGACAGCCATAGTCGGCTGCGGCGAGGAGAGCGGTATGGGCCACGATCTTCTCGGCGTTGGCCACACGTAGTTCTTTAAGAACTAGCATATCATGGTCCTGGGTGAACAACAGAAAGGGTGTGGAGTTGACGATGTCATCGGCGATGTTGGAGAAGCGTGGGTTAAGTCCTCGCAGGAGGGCGAGGACAAGTTGTGAGTCGGCCACAGAGTGATCAACATCGCGGAGGGTGATAGCCTTTACCTCGAGGCACTAGCAGTACGAGGAGATAGAAGAGTCTCCTTGTACCATGGAATTGAATTATTTTAGTAGAAAGATGGCGCGCAGCTGTTTGTTAGCAAGGAAGAGCCGCTCGATAGTCACCCAAAGATCTCGAGCGGTGGGGTCGGTGTCCTCCATGGTAGGGTCAAGGACAGAGTTATCGCCCGAGCCAAGCAACCAGCTACGCACGCAGTACTCAGCGATTTCTCACTGGATATCATCGGGTCGAGGTGGAACGGAGCCATCGATGTGAGACCGAAGGTCAAACTTTCCATAGAGAGATTTGAAGAAAAATATCTACTTGGAATAGTTGGCGTTGAGGTCGAGAGAGATGAAAATGTGAGATTTCACATTGACAGCAGCGTACGATGGTGAGAAGATCGACGAGGTAATGGCCGAGGTGTGGTCAGGAGCGCCGATGGCCGAAACAGATTCGACAACTGGGAGGGTGCCGGAGCTAAGGACCGACTCGGTGGTCATGACGACAGGGTAACGGACGCAAGAAGCCGATGAGGGTAAGGGCCAATGAGAGGTAGGTGGCCGATGACGAGTGGTTGGCCGATAGGAGTAGGCAGCGGAGTAGTTAAGGAAAAAGTGGGTGGCAGAGTAGGTAGGTCAAAGAGTAGGTGGGTCATGGACGTGAGAAGATTCGCGTCCATGAAGAGAAGCTTCACGTCCTTAACTCGTGGACGTAAAGAAGTGGAGCAGACGCGAAAACTCGAAGAAGGCGTGAAAACTCGAAGAAGGCGCGGACGTGAAGAGAGGAGGTTCGCGTCCGGGAGGCAGAGATTCGTGTCCGTGTACACGTCGAAGTAACTCGGACGCGAGTGGAGAAGTTTCACGTCCAAGAGCAAGTGAGCGTGTCGAAAAAGCAGAAACTGAGAGAGAGTTCTAGCCGATAGAGGACGGACAGGTCCAGCCGATGAAAATAACGAACGCAGAGTTGCACCGGCGTCGAAGGAGGAAGGTGCGCCGAAGCAAGGAAAGAGCAAAGGCATGTGTGAGACGAGACGAGGAAACAGATGGAGACTGTCGCCTTGTCACGTGGTGGAAACAAGAAAGAGGAGAGGATGGTGGAGAAGGAGAAGAACATCTGTAGAGGAGACGGGAAGAAGAGAGAGCCGAAAAGAGAAAACAGAAAAGAAATACCGAGAAGGAGGTTACGATAGGAAGGAAGCGTCAGCTGCCGACAGAATTACGCTACCAGCCGCATACATAGACATGGATACATAGTGAGTCTCGGAATCTCAATCAATAAGAGATTTAGCCTGCCTACACGAAGGTCTGTGTGGTCAATTCTTTGTACGGTAAAAACAATACAAAGGTTTGTACGGTTAAATCCTTTGTATCTGAAAAAAATGGAATCACAGAATAATGGCTGGATTTTTACCTTATGCTTTGGTGTCGCGGTGAAGGAAGAACGCATAGAAGCCACCGAGCACGGTTGCGGCCGCCATGCCCCAGACGACGACCTGCACCGGCAGCGGCATGATGACGGCGACCTTGTAGGAGAAGACGGCGGTGAGCATCGTCGTCAGCAGCCACACGGCAGCCTTGATCTGCTCGCGGCGCGGCGAGCCCTGCTCCGACCTCTCGAACAAACGCAAGCAGTAGAAGAGGAGCAGGAGGTCGAAGTAGGAGAAGACCACGAAGGCAATAGCACCCACGTCCCTGTCCGACCTGTAGATCGCCATTGCGGAGTTGAAGGTCAAGTAGGCGAAGCCGATGATTGTGAGCAGTGGGGTGCTCTGTGGTTCCGGCGCCGGCAGAATCGCGGGCTGCTCCAGCAGAGCTTCGTCCATTTGGAGCTGTTGCTTCGCAGGAATCATGTCGAAACGGCGAAGGAGCTGCTTTCCGTTCGGCCGCCGTCGGTACGACCTGCGCAGATCACCGGCGACGGTGAGGAGCATTGATTTGTTCACGTCTTTTACGATCAAAATTATACACAGCTCCCATCCCCTTCGTCTAGCTTCCAAAACTCCCTAAATCCGATGGATCCAGTATCGCACGGCTCCCACTGTAGCTTCCATCCATTTCATTTCATGCTATGTTGCATGTTGATGCGGGAAGAATTAGCTGCGGTTTTTTATTTCCGCTAATGAGTAGTTCGGTTGGCACTTGGCAATGGGAACTTAGCATTACTAAAAAACGAATCCGAATAAACAAAATGCGCCCACCCTTTTCGGTGCGCCTTCGTGTAGACGCAAACAACTTCTTTGCTTGAAGAGGACGCGCATCATGGTGTGAGTGCAATATGTGCAATATATGAATGCGTCAACTACAAGGTGCGCTATAGAAAAAGGTATATTTCCCAACACTCAATTCTTGACACGGTCTAAAATTTCATCACTCAGCTACAACGATAGATAAGGCACGTATCTCAACTCTTAAAACCGAATAAAAAGTAGTAGTAGTTGAACTACCCCATTCACACTCGGTAGGTCTCGCAGCAACCGATCATGTTTAGCGGTGGCCAGTCCGGGCCCCGATATCAATATAAAGCAAAATATCACATCTGTCTTAACGTGAAAATTTAATAAGCTTAATCCAACTATAGAAGACTACCTTCTAATAAACATAAAAATCACGACAGGATAATCATGTAAATTATATAGAAATATTTAGTTAGTTCAGTTTAGTTTCTTAAAAATATTTTCCTTTTATATTTTAGAAAATAACGTCTAATGGTTATAACTACGTGGCCAATGTCAGGGTATAAACATAGATATCCTAAAAAGACTGTAAATTATCATTCAATCAATACAACTTTAGCGTATCGTCATCTTAGCTCGTCTAGATTTTTACCGATAAGTTCTAACTCTCGATACGAAACTACACCGGTTAAGTTCGATCTCTAACGACGAGATAAGTCCTGCCACTATCTCAGTATATCTCGCTCTGTCTAAGACTACATCGGTTAGGTTCGACCTCTTAGTCAGAGAGAGTGTATCGCATCACGTCCATACGAAATCTATCGGTTTACCAAGCTCTCTCTGGCGTCGTCGGTCCCATGCTGTATTGGTTAGGTTCAACCTACAAGTCTGCCGAAAATAGATTGAGCCATAGGCCTATAGGTCTTTGCTCGACGTTTTATCGAAATAGTTAGCTGATGAGTTATCTATACCTTGAGCAACACGTCCAGTATATCGGCTCCTCAGCCGATACACACATGTCTTTAGAAGACTTCCATCGACCATCACGCTTAGTGCATCGGTCTTTCGGTCGATGCACGCATACCTTCAGAGATATTTTCTTATTGTACGCTCTACTCCGTCTAAGATTGCATCGGTTAGGTTTGACCTCTTAGTCGGATCAAACGTACCTCATTACGTCCGCACGAGACACGCCGGCGCGTCAGTCTCTCTCCTCCGTCCACAGTCTCGTGCTACATCAGTTATGTTCGACCTACGAGATTAACGGTGGTGGTTCAAGGCGACGCCCCAGCGGTTCTTCGTGCGGCATCTCATCGAAGTGAGTAGCCGACGAGTTATCCTCAACGCAGTCCCCACATCCATCCCGCGTATCGTATAACGATCGGTCCTTTAGAGGTCAATCTGAACATGTCGAGTGCTTCCTGATAGTGTCTCGGTTCGGTCTGATCTTCCAAAACTCGCGTCTGACATGGCCGGCATTGAGAGCTAGAGGGTCTAATTCCCTATCGACTCAAGCGGCCGATCGGTTTAGGTGTAGGCCTACGTCGAACGTTCAGCCGGTAGGTAGCCAATGACCTTGCATATTTCCTTCCTCGTTATCACGTTCGATCTAGGCCTCCGTTATCTCCGTGTCGTTAGTCACCGGCTTCATATTATCTCGGTTCGATCCGATGTATCGAAGCTGATTCTAACGGCGCCATTACCACGATCGCTGTCCCTTGTGGCTTCGCAGGGAATTGGGCCCTGCTCCGTAAGTCAGATGTCACGGAGCATCATCAGTTCTTTGACCGTATATCCTCTAATCCGTTCCACGCGTCTATCTCTCACGTATTCATTGGCTATTCAACCGATACTCGAGCGTTATAGCTTTCATCAGCAATCAGAAGAGATTCCACGTGTTTTACTATTTTTTAATACTCTTTAGTATCCTCATCGGCTCTGTGGCCAATTGATCAAGATCTCGTTTTTACTACACCTAGAATTATCACATTCTTTGTCGATATCTGCGGTTATCAATAACTATCGGAGTTAGGCAACTACAAAGATGATGAGGCAGCGACAAGACGACGCTAGGGACACCAGGAAAAGCAACAAAGGTGACGAATACGCGACGAGTTGACCGACGGGCAACGACAATGGGCGGCTAGGGAGAGGTTTGCTAAATCGGCCTGTGCCTGCGCCGGGCTAGTTGGAGGGTGATAGAGTAGATTTAAAACTGAATAAATCTAACAGAAAGAACTAAAACCCCTATAAAATTGAAATTAACCTACCACTCCACCACCTATGATCGGGACCAGGCTCCAGAGTACTAATGGGCAGCTGGCCAATGCTGTCGCCGTCAGTGATGCCGTCCTTAACTTTCTTTATGTCGACGAAGCTTCCTGCCTCCTTCCTCTGTCGCTTTCGCCCAGCACTTCTGCTCTCCAATGGGCTGCTACCTTAATCAAGGTCTCCAATGGAGCATTCGGAAGGTACCGACGAACCGCGTCATACACGTAGTACGATAAGATGATTTAAATACATTATAGTTATAAAGGTTATAAAAAATTATCATCTTAGTCTGATTTCGGAGAAAGACTGAGGATGAAAAAGTCTCTTGGTTTTTATATGCTCATTTTTAAACTAGTATGTTTTTATTAAAAACTTTATTTAAAAATCATATTAATTATTTTTAAATTTAAAAATAATTAGTATTTAATTAATAACACGCTAATAACTCCCCTCGTTTTAATATCGTCTTTTTATTTGTCAATCTCTCAAACTTAATCTTAGTCTTACGCAAAGTTAGAAAAATAAAAGAGAAGAGAATCATGCTATAGAGATTATTACCACATATTTATGATGACTTAGAAACAGGAGAGAGAATAAAAATATACTATAGCGAAGGATTCAATGAGATCATTATTTACCAGTCTGATCGCTCAACCGGCTGGCTGGTGCCAACCAACTGAAAGCCTTCTCATGTAGCAGACGATTAATGTGATGTTGTGGATCTTTTAGAGTACAATTAGTGAGAATATTTTTTATATTTAAGATCAAGATGATCGACTATACGATTAGATTAGCAAAAGTTATTCTACGTCGAATTTGTAATCATAAAAAAAATATAATAATATAAAAGAGATGACAAAGACTAAATTCTAAATTAATATAATAATAAAAAAAGATGACGAAGATCAAAACTAGAATAGAAGATAATAAAAAAAGACTTAAGTGGCATATATCTAAAAATAGAAATACAAGCAGCTTATTGACATTTAAAGATAATGGTTGCGTTTTTTTAAATGCATCCGAAAAGCCACAGCAATCACTACCGAACATGGTAGGGTAGATGGCCAACTTATTACATTAATATGCTATTAGATTACTTGTATATATGTGATATGACAAGAGATATTGGTAGTAGTTGGCTCTGCTATTAGCCTTTAAAATTTTATTAGAGCTTTGTTACTTCTTATTTTGTCTTTTGAAACGCTAAGCATTGAAGTGAAGAAGTACAACTATTTTTTATATTTAGGGCACCAATATTTGACCTTCGTAATTTGCAGCAAGACATATCGGCATCGGCATCGATGCAATCGGCCAGATCAATGGTGGCGCCATCGATACGAGTGTCAAGCCTGCTGTGTTACAGAAGGTGTGGTATTGCTAAGATCCATTTGGACACACTCATCGGAGACCAGTGGCAGCGACAAGTCGAGAACGTCGGCAGGGGAGTAAAGAGAGAGAGGAGAAAAACGACGACGAAGATGAAGAGAAGGAGCATGAAGAAAGGGGAATTAATAGGACCCCGGCAGGTTGACATGGTATCGAGTAGCATTAGCAGTATCAGTGGTTAGTGATATGCAGCAGTGACGCCCCCCAATTCCCACCGAATTTGTAAGTTGCTATTTATTTGGAAAATACGAGGAAATAAATAAAGATCGTTTTGGAAGGGAGAAAAAAGTTACCTGGCACGGTCTACAGCCGCAGGCGCTTCTGGGCTTCTGTGAGATATATAAAGGTTTCGATCCCACCGACCAAGAGGAGGAGGAAGAGAAGTCGGACTTGTCTTCCTGGAAATTCAGAACCGGTGAGGTGAAGGAGGGGCAGGGGAGGTTGTTCTCAAGACGAACATAAGCGGCATATATAGAGGGGAAGACGAAGGCGGAAGGATGCCGCTTAGGAAAGTGCGGCGAAGGTGGCAAAGGGGCTGTACGCACCATGTAGTTGGCTCTCCTCCAAACGGATTATTAACAATTGAAAAAATAGCGATCTAAAATAAACTATAATTATAAAATTACCTCTAAAATTAAGTTTTAAAATTTAAAAAGCAAAACCAAAATGATAGGACCTTTGGAGCCCATTTCATTTTATAGTTTATTTTACATCCTCTATTTTTTAATTGAAGATGTCCATTAAGTTTTTATATGATGTTTGATAGTTCATTTTATTTTTTAAAAATATGTAAGTAACTTGTTATATTATTAAAGTATATCTTATATTTGTTAATATATCTATATTAAAATTTTAAATAAGATAAATGGTCAAAAGTCATATGTGGCATCTATTAAAAATAGACAGAGTGCATCGTAAAGTTACGTTATAAGTGTTAGACAGACCATTGGTCTGAGTTGTATATATAGATCCGACCCTCTTTATATACTCTCGGGGTCTTAGTCACTTTACATATTTTTACATAGGATTAGAGCAAGTCTAGACATCTCTGGCGCGCAAGCTTCTCTCTCCGGCGAGCCGACCATTTCCTTCTCGTCGTCGACGTTTTCTTTCCATCGTCGACCCTCTTCCCGGTACTCTCCTCCCGACACTCTCCTCGCTCTCTCGCCCCCGTTTCTTCTTCTTCCTGTCTCTCCCGCAGTCATCCTCTTTTCTCCATCCCACCTCCACGCGACTAGGTGACGGTCTCGATCCGTCACCTCGTCTCGCCTCGCACCGATCTCCGTTTCTCTTCTTGCTTCGTGCATCTCTCCTTCTCTGACGTTGGCGCACCTCCGCGCTCGTCGTCTCCATCGGCTGAACTCGTCCACCCTCCCATCAGCTTGACTTGTCCAGCTCTCCATCGGCTGGAACCCTCCTTCGGTTCTCGCCTTTTCCGACACACTCAACGGCTCTCGGACACGAACTTTCTTTCCTCACGCCCAAGCCAGTCAAACGTGTCCACGTGTCCGCGGACATGAGTCCCTGCCTCCCGGACGCGAACATATTCTCTTCGCGTTCGGCCACTCCCCGCCTTTTTCGCGTCCGCCCCACTCCTTGGCCTCCACGAGTCCATGGACGTGAATATTCTCTTCATGGACGTGAATCTTCGCACGTCCGTGACCCAACTACTCTCTGACCCACTCTGCCACCACCTTTTCCTCACTTACTTCGCTGCCTACTCTCCATCGGCCAACCACTCCTCATCGACTGGCCGGTCCACTCCCCATCGGCTTCTCATATCCTTGATCGGCCGATCCGTCCTCTCATCGGCTTTTTCCTCCCATCGGCTTCTTTCTCTCATCAGCTATTTGCTCCCGTTCTCCCGTCATGGCCACCGAGTCCACTCTCAGCTCCGGCACTCTCCCAGTCGTCGAGTCTGCTCCGGCCCTCGGTGCCTCAGACCACACCTCGGGCACCACCTCGTCGATCTTCTCCCCCCTTACGCTGCTGTGAACGTGAAATCTCATATTCCTATCTCCCTTGACCTTAACGCCAATTATTCCAAGTAGGTTTCTTCTTCAAATCCCTCTGTGGAAAATTCGGCCTTCGATCCCATATTGATGGCTCCGCTCCACCTCGCCCCGATTATCCTCAGTGGGACATCGCCGAATGCTACGTACACAGCTGGCTGCTTGACTCAGTCGATGACTCTGTCCTCGACCTCGCCATGGATGATACCGACCCCACCGCCCGGGATCTCTGGGTGGCCATCGAGCGGATCTTCCTGGCCAACAAGCAGCCTCGTGCCATCTTCTTCCTCAACGAGTTCCACTCCATGGTACAAAGTGACTCATCTGTCTCCTCGTACTGTCAGTGCCTCAAAGTCAAGGCTGTTGCTCTCCGGGACGTCGGCCACCCTGTGGCCGACTCTCAACTCGTCCTCGCCCTTCTGCGAGGCCTCAATCCCCGCTTCTCAAACACCGCCGATGACATCGCCAACGCCACACCTCTTCCATCGTTCGCCCGGGCCCATGACATGCTAGTTCTTAAAGAACTCCGTCTGGCCAATGATGAGAAGACAATGGCCCACACCGCTTTTTTTGCCGCAGCCGATAATGGCTGCCAAGCTTCTTGCGCTGCCCCTTCCTCCCGTGGCTCTGGTGGCCATGGCTCCAGCCATAGCAACACAGCCCGCACTGGGAAAGGCAAGGGCAAAGGCAAAGGCAGGACCTGGAAGGGTCCGATGCAATCACGATTTGCCTCGGTCCTTGCCCAACCTGCCGGTCCTACGGGTCCGTGGCTCTGCTACAACCCCTGGGCGCCCCGGCCCCAGCCACGCCGCCCTATCGGCTGGCAACCCAGGGTTCTCGGCGTCCATCCCCAGGCTCACCTGGCATCGGCTCCCGTTCTACCGCTTCAGCCGATGCTATCGACCCCACCCACCCATTCGATTCCCTCCTGGAACCAGGCTGGCCTCATTACTGTCCTCAATCAGATGACGCTCCAACCACAGCACCCTTGGGTGTTGGACTCTAGGGCGTCTTTACACATGATGTCATCGGCCGGTATACTTCGTTCCTGTCACCCCTCTTCCTCCCTTTTTGTCACCATCGGCAATGGTCACTCTCTTTCTGTCCAATGCCAAGGTGACTCCTCTCTGTCTACATTCACCACTAACCTCCCCCTACGCAATGTTATTTTCGTATCTTCTCTTATTCACAATCTTATATCTGTTCGCCAATTCACAAGAGACAACAACTGCTCTATCGAATTTGACGCGTCTGGTTTCTCTGTGAAGGATATCCCAACTCGGTGACAGATCCTTCGCTGCAATAGTGGCAGAGACCTCTACACCATTCCCGCTGCACCATCCACTCCACACGCCAGCGTCGCCCTCTCCACCAACCTTTGGCACCTTTGCCTCGGCCACCCTGGCCCGGACACTGTCGCTAACCTCCATCGCAGCGCCTCCATCCAATGTACTCACAGCAGCTCCACAGTTTGCCACTCATGTCAACTTGGCAAACATGTGCGTCTGCCCTTTTCTAGTTCTCTCTCTTGTACCTCGCGTCCATTTGAACTTATACATTGTGATGTATGAACGTCTCTAGTTAAAAGTGTCTCTGGTAATCAGTATTACCTCGCTATACTTGACGATTACACACACTATTGCTGGACCTTTCCGCTCATCAACAAATCCGAGGTTGCCTCTCACCTCACTCACTTCGTCACGTACGTGTCTACTCAGTTCAACCTCCCATCAAGGCTTTACAAGCCGATAACGGTACGAAATTCGTCAACCATATCGTTACAAACCTCCTCACCTCGCAGGGCATCCATCTCTGGCTCTTCTGCCCCTACACCTCTCCTCAGAACGGCAAAGCCAAGCACCTCCTTCGCACCCTCAACAACATCAGTCGCACCATGCTACTTCACGCCCACTTACCTGCCACTTATTGGGCCAAAGCTCTGGCTACTGCGACGTATCTTCTCAATCGGCGTCCATGCTCCTCCGTTCAACACAACGTTTCCTATGCCCTTCTCTACCGCACGGCGCCCGACTACTCACTCCTTCACGTTTTCGGGAGCTTCTGCTACCCAAACCTCGCCGCCATAGCTTTCTACAAACTCGCTCCCCGCTCCCACCGCCTATATTCTCCTCGGCTATCCCACCTCTCACAAGGGATACCGATGTCTCGACCTTTCCACCCGATGGATCATCGCCTCTCGTCATGTCATTTTTGACGAGACATGTTTTTCCTTCGATCTACTTCATCCGAGATACTTCTCTAGTGATCTTGACTTCCTCCTCACCAACACTGTGCCGACCAGGTCTCCTCCCCTGTCCTCTCCATCGGCCCCCTCATCGGCCGCTGCTGAGGATTTATCCTTCACATATCCCCCCACTACTTGGTCCGATGTCCCAACCATCGGCCCCACCTCCATTGGCCGATACCGATCCTATTTATCCTTCAGCTGATACCATCCCCTCTCCATCGGACACCCTACTTCCATCGGCTCCTCAGCTTCTATTGGCTCCCCCCACCCTATCGGCTGTCCATCTCTATTGGACCGATCGGAATACTCGGCCTACCCAACCTCATCGGCTCAGGCCGATCTAATTCCTCTTTTCCTCTCATCTACAGTCGTCGACCCGGAGCCGATGACGCCCCCACCCGACCAGTTCTTCCTATTACTCCCGCACCCCCATCGATTCCAGTTCTCTCCACCTCTCACATGGTCACCCGCTCCCAGACCGGGTCTCTCCACCCCACTCAGCGCTACGGTCTCTCCACCGTCCATAGCTCTATCTCGCCCATCCCGGTGATATCTCGCTCAGCCCTGGCCGACGAGTACAAGGCCCTAATGGACAACGAGACCTAGCACCTCCTTCCCCGACCTCCCAGCGCCAACATTATGACCGGTAAGTGGATTTTCAAACACAAATTCCATGCCGATGGCTCCCTTGTCCATCACAAGGCTCACAGGGTAGTCCGGGATTTCTCCCAACAACTCGGTGTCGACTACGACGAGACCTTCAGTCTCGTCGTCAAACCCGCCACCATCTGAGTTGTCCTCACCTTGGCTGCCTCTCGCTTCTGGCCGATCCATCAGCTAGACGTGAAGAACGCTTTTCTTCACGGCCACCTGACGGAAACAGTCTACTGCCAATAGCCCCCAGGCTTCGTCGACACTTCTCGTTCCGACGACGTCTGTCTCCTTCAACGCTCTCTCTACGGCCTCAAACAAGCTCCTCGTGCCTAGTACCAGTACTTTGCTGCCTATCTTCGGCACATCGGCTTCGTGGCCTCTGCGTCCGATAGTTCCCTTTTCACTTTCCATATCGGCTTCGCCACTGCCTATCTACTTCTATATGTCGATGACATTATCCTTACAGCGCTTTCGATATCTCTCCTCGACCAGATCATGGCCCGACTCCACTCTGAGTTTTCCATGACCGATCTTGGTCCTCTCCACCATTTCCTTGGCATCTCCGTAACCCGTTCCTCCCACGGGCTCTTTCTTTCCCAACGCCAGTACGCCATTGACCTCCTCTAGCGTGCGGGCATGGCCGATTGTTACACCACGGCCACCCCGGTCGGCACTCGAGCCAAACTCTCCACTGCCGATAACGCACTCGTTGTCGATCCCTCTCACTATCAGAGTCTTGCCGGGGCTCTCCAATACCTCACCCTCACCCAGTCCGACCTCATGTACGCTGTCCAGCATGTGTGCCTCTTCATGCACGCTCCGCGCGAACCTCACCTCACGCTGCTCAAGCGAATCCTACGCTACGTGAAGGGCACCCTCTCCAGCGGGCTACATCTCAGCTCCAGCCCCATCGACTCCCTCACCGCGTACTCTGACGCGGAATGGGTAGGCTGCCCCAACTCTCGACGCTCTACGTCCGGCTACTGCATTTATCTCGGTGACACTCTCGTATCCTAGTCCTCAAAACGCCAGACTACAGTGTCCCGGTCTAGCGTCGAAGCTGAGTACCGCGCCGTCGCCGTCGCCCACGCCGTCGCTGAGTGCTGCTGGCTTCGCCAGCTTCTCTAGGAGCTCCGTGCACCCCTCTCCACCGCGACCGTCGTCTACTGCTATAATGTCAGTGCCGTCTACATGACCACCAACCCGGTCCATCACTGATGCACCAAGCACATCGAGATCGATATCCATTTTGTCCGTAATAAGGTCGCATTAGGACAGGTTCGGATGCTCCATGTACCATCGGCACATCAGTTTATCGATATAATGACCAAAGGTCTGCCCACGCCTTTGTTCACCAGTTTTCGGTCCAGTCTCTGCGTCCGTTCCCCTCCCGCTGTGACTACGGAGAGTGTTAGACAGACCACTGGCTTAGGTGTATATATATAGACCCAACCCCTATTTATACTCTTGAACTCTTAGTCACTATACATATTTTTACAATAAGTACACTAAAAATCTTTTTTAATGTATGCTTGAAATAGCAATTTGACTAATCATACTATCAGCCCCTTCTCCTCCCGTTCTTGACCCATCGCTCGAGCACAGGTGCAAGGATGTGGACCTCTTTTGAACCCCTTGTCTGACATCTTGGGATGGTGGCGATGCAGACCTCTATAGACAAATCTGGTGGCTGCACATACTAGTTGTGGCATAGCTAGACGTGATCAACTACTAGGTGCACGGCACGATGTCAGGATGGGCATGCCGGTGGTGAGGGGTGTCATCCGAATGGTTCGATATAACGCAACGACTGAGGCCTTGCTACTAGTGGCTTCAAGAACAACAACTACATCAGCTATAGGACGGTATGGTGATAGAGCGGGCTAAATCCACACCTCCCCTCCCTTACTTAAGGGGCTAACGTGTGTGCCGGTTGGTTGGTTTTCTCGATCCGATGTAAAAAGGCTTTGGGGTGGTTGTGTAGGTCAGGTTAGCGACAACGTCTTTGTGTGCAGGCGAGTGCAGTGAACCGAAGCGATAGCCTTGCCTAGCTTTGCCGATGAGTGTGTTGTTGATGCCTTCAGATGCCAATATCTTCGTTGGAGGTATCTTCGAGGTGTTTTTGTGCTGCATGGAAGGTTTTGATGAAAATCCAATTTCAGTTGGCTAGATGGGTGGCAGTGATGTATTGGACGCCGTGCTTTTCTTGGAGGCATCATCATTGAGGTTCTTCTATGTGGTTTAGCTACCGGCTATCTCTTTGGTCTAATAGGTTTCAGGCATTGTTCAGTGAGGATGCCCTGAGAGGTTGCAAGAGTTCAGGTTTGATAGGGCTCGTCAAGCTGTAGTTGTCTCTGATAGAACAATTATGTTCTTAAAAGATTTTAAGAAGAAGAGCATGTGCCGGATTACAGCTGTATAAGAATAGTGTGGAAGTTTGAAGTAGGACTTAAAAGAGAATTTGAAGCTTATCCATCTATCCTTTGACAATGTTTTTCTTGTGGATATAGATATTTGTATCCATTCTTAAAAAAACTAAAGCTATGATAAGTACATAGGAATAAGAATTATGTTTTAATACAGCGATTCAATTTTCTTTACTACGCGTGAAAAAATAGTCTTTAATGACACGCGCTTACATTATCAAGCACCTCCACAACTCACTCCGCCCCAGCTGCAACCCACTCCACTGATTATTACCCAAAGGGCGTATACGCAGACGGCAAGGCCGCATGGGGCAGCATGCATGCGCGCTTTAGTGCACTACTGCACACGCCGATTGGTAGAGGTCGTCCATTGTTGGCTCGGCATGTGGGGAGTAATCAAGAATCGCGTTGAATTCCTATAGTTGATCTACAGTACTCCATCTCTAATATAGTTTTACCCTAAGAATTAATGCCACCAAGAACATATTTTTAGAACGAGATCCACTATATTTTTTAATACAATTTTATTGCTTTCTTTTTTTAAAAGCAATTGAACCTATAATACACACCACTTCTCATTTTTTTTCCACAACTTGTGTTTGATATATCTTTGACTAAAACTATAGTCTTTTAGTGACAAAGGGAGTACATTTCTTCAATTTTCTAATTTTCTTTTTTTAATTTTCCATAATTATGAAGTAGCATTTTAGATGCATCACTAGTTTTGAAAATATTATTGTACATATTGGTTGGTTTGTATTATCAGAGAGCTATGGTGTTCTTCCTTACAGCCAATTTGGCTGTTGGTTTGAGCACCGGGTGGGTGGGAATGGAATGCTACAGGAACCTTACTACAATATCCATCACTACTGGGGAAAAGGTTTTTAAAGATGGCATATTTTTTAAGTCAAAGGAAGATTTATTGATCTCAAACGATAATTAATGTGATAAAACAATATTAAAAGCACCTGGTCTTTACATAACTAAAATGTACATAGCTAAAACACGCATCTACATAAGAGTTTATAACATGTGAAAAGTTAGTAAAATCTAGCGACCACAAATCTGCATACCAGACATCCATGTCCCTATGCAAAACCATATGCTCTAAGTGCTGTAACACTCCTATAATTAAATCCCACGACCTAGGCTTCTAAAGAATAGCTCAGGTATGAAGCCAGTGAATAGCTAAAAAAATAACTTATAATGAAGAAGAGAATTTTATTTTTTCAAAAAGCATATCATTCCTATAAAGCCATAACGACTAATGGCCGCTCCTAATAGAATAAGTGACTTTAAGTCCTTCCTAATTCCTCGTAACTAATTACTAAACATATGAGATATATCACGAGACAGAAACGGTCCTATAGCCCCTTTAATAATGCATCATATAGCTCGGTCAAAAGGGTACTCATAGAAGTATAAAATTGTCTCATCTTTGTGACAGAATCAACAATTCTTACCTGCCTCACCAATTGCACTTATCAAAACTACCCTACGACTTATATACCATAAAAAATCTTAACTTTAAGTGATATTTTTAATTTCTAAAATAATTTATTTATACTGGATACATCAGAATGTACCAATGAAGGATGACGTGACTTATCTTTGCACTAGCTTAGCGATTCGTGAAAGAAGATTATTCTACATCACTATTTTTTTTGCCAATGACATCTCTTTAAAGGGAGGTTTTGTAGCACATTTGCTACAGTATCATGTTTATTCCTAACTACATTGTATAGGGGGATATTATTCTCACAGTAGAGCTTGTCCTAACCACTTATCCTCCCAATATCTGATTTGGCTACTATCTCTTATAAGAAATTTGTCAAATCATAAAAAATCATGCTTGATCTTTATGAGATTGGTCTAAAAATGTGAGTCCCTAGCTTTTCACTGAACTTGTGAAAAAGGCTTTGAACCCAAGTACTTGTTACGAATCAATTGTTGTCATACTCCATCAACCATGAGCAACTTAAATAACTACTACTTGCTAAGAAAAGCGACATTTTTCATATCTAAGTCATGTATTCCTAATCCCCTTGATCTTTGGGTTGACATATAATACTACATTTCACCAATTGATACTTTATCTTTTGATCATCACACTGCCAATAGAATATGGAGCAAAGATAATCAAGTTTCTTAAGCACACCACTTAGTATTATGAAGAAAGACATCATATATATGGGAAGACTACTAAGGACCGAGATTATCAGTGTTAGACGTCCTCTTGTGGAAATATGTTTTCCTTTCCAACTACTAAGTCTTCTTGAAAGCATTATTCTACCCCTTTCCAATCAGTATTTCTTAGTTTCTATGCCTAATTACTGTAATGGGAATTCATCGGAAGTACAACCGAAGAGTTTGTTATATCGGTCTTCCATGGCTTGGGCTTTACCAACAAAATAATTCACTCCTATGGAAATTAATCTTTGAGACCTGAGAGCAGCTCAAAAGCACATAGCAAAAGTTTTATGTTACCAGCTTCTCAAGATCATGATCCATAAAAAAAGAATGAAATCATCAATATACCGTAGAATAGAAATACTATCATCCACTAGATGAGGGACTGCCTCACAAATCTTCCCATCTATTTTGGCTCTATTGATTAGAATGCCAACATTTCAACTACAATATTAAAAAGCATCTGTCACCTTGTCGAAGTCTCTTTATTTTTGAAAAAAGAGCCCGACATCATTGTTTACTTTTATCGAAACACTTCTATCCAGAATAAAAAAAACTCAATCCAAGAAATCCGCTTGGTTGTGAATCCTTTCATACAAATAGCTTGCATAAAAATGACCATTTTAACTTATCATATGTTTTCTAAAAATTAATTTTAAATATCACGCCATTTAGTTTCTTCTGATTCAGTTAATGTATAGTCTCATGTAATTAGAAGACACCATCCAGGATGTTTCGCCCTTGCATGAAAGCTATTTGGGTCGGACTCACTATATGGTCCGCCGCTGAGTTAATCCTATTTGTGATGATCTTAGTGAATAACTTAAAGCTGACATTAAGCAAACAAATGGGTTTGTATTGCTGTATGCGATTCACTTCTTTGACTTTTGGGAGCAAAATTATCACCCCAAAGTTCATACTAAACAGCGGCCCATCACCAGTATATAATTCATGGAATAAAGTCATCAAATCATATTTAATGACTTCACATAATTTCTGATAGAATTCTGCTGGAAACCCATCTGAGCCGGGTTGTGCTCCATATGGAATACATCATCCCGTATTTCTTTTTCAAAAAAAGGTGCTATTAGAAATTCATCTTTAGCCTCCGTGACCTGTGATATATCCTCAGTCTTAGATTCGTCTAATGTAAAAGGAATATCATCAGGTGGCCCAAATAGTTTCTTGTAGAAACTAGTAATGTAGGCCTTGAGAGCTGCTTGCTCTTCTAACCTCATATTCTAGGTAGAAAACCCGTTTCTTTACCATTAGCTATCATTTGGAAGTACTTGGTGTTATTATCTCCTAGATAAACATATGATTTTTTTGCCCTTTGCAACAACTTGATCTCTTCTTCCCTTAGAAGCCTAACTCTTGCTTTTGCAAGTTGATCTTTCTCAATATCAGTCAGACTTTGAACCTCCGCGGAGATGTTCAATTATCTACGGTGGATTATAACCTTATTTTGCTCTTGTTTATAAGTATCGCTAGTATGAGCTGCCCAACCTCAAACATGCTTATGCAAACTCATTTTATCGTTCCAACGCTGGATCTACTTATGCCCTTTGACCGGCTTTCTCCAGATTTCAACGACATGTTCGTGTAGAACACCACGAGTGAATCAGCTTAGTTCAGTTTGAACTGCTTTCGGGTCCCCATAAAAACCGCAGAACCAGTAACGATGGCATATTTGGTCGTTAAAAGACTAAATGTACTCATTAAAAGTCATTAACAACCAGAGTTGTGGTAGTCAGAGTTGTTAAAGGCTCCGTCGTTAATGGTATTAAGGACCACATTAGTTTTCCCGTCGTCACTTTATTAATGACCGGGACAATGTGTCATCGTTAATTTATTTGCGACCAAGACAATATATTGTTGTTAATGTCGTTAATATATTTACAGCCATGAAAATGTGTGGTTGTTAGTACATTGACGACCAGGACATATGTCACCGTTAATTGTCAAACAACGATCACATTGTCCGATTGGTAATAATTTCACATTTTCCAATAGTACGAGAGCAACCGCCGCTATATATTATCAGTGCCTCTATTAATTTAAAACAGAAATCATTCTCTCTATGGAAATAATTGCAATGTGCACATTTTGAAATTAATAATCTCATATATTAAGCAATCAGTACGATGAGTAACAATATCATTGTTTGCTTGATGCCTAACCTAACCGAAAGCTTAAAGGTTACATATGATCAAAGTCTTTAGGGCTGTTTGGTTAACCACCACAATTTGCCTAAGCTTGTCACAATTTAAATTAGGCATGTTTAACCGGGTTAGGCGTATGTTTGATCGGTGCCATACTTATGGCAAGTTTCTCTTTTCATCATGTAGGCCCTATGTGTCAGTGGCAAAAAAAAGTGTGACATACTTATCTCATGCTAGCTGCTAGCTAGAGTGTGCCTTCAATTTTGCTAGCCAAACCTTAGCCAAGTTAGCTAAAATATTGTGGCTAGTTTAGGCAAATTGAGTACACCAACCAAACATGCCAATCTTCGATTGGAGGTGCAGACGACAGAACTTCTGATCATCATGCAAAGACCCAACCCTTCATTTATACGTGCTGTTTTCAGATGCACCTTCCCTATCTATTTCATCATAAATCCTACCTTCAACAAGGATTATAGAGTTAGTATGCATTGTATTTCACATGTAATACATAAGTCATCTTGAGGAAAGAATTTACCTCATATGGCGTCCCTGTGAGAACCATACATACTTTAGTTCAGTTACCTAAACTGAAAGAAGGATATGTAGAAGAAATTGATCTGTCAAAAAACCTCGGCTCTACCTGTCTGACTGTTTGACTGATGGTTGCTAACATACGCCAATATCGGTTTGACAAATTCGCATGCTATCAGAATAATCAAGTGACGGTAGATAAATAATTTGATTTCGAACTCTTGAACACGATGTAAACTATGAGCTGTAATTTCTAATACAGTATAACGCAACATATAGAAAATTAAAATGCAACACAGAAAATTAAAACAACCTAATATATCACATCTGACATAATAATTAGCCGCAACATACAGGTACAGGCAAATAGTTTCATCACGAGACATTGCCCTGGACCCTGCTGCAGAGCAGCCGAGCACAAGCAATCGACAATGGTAGAGGCGTGCAGGCCTTGTGCCCAGCGCCGCTACCCAGTACCCACTGCCCGGTGCCCCCAACTGCATATGCATAGCACAGCACCTCCCTCTCGCCAAGGTTCCAGCGCGGACCGAATCACTGATTTGAGATGTCGGATTAGGGGTCGATTGAAATTGGGGACGAGATATGCTGAGTTCTTGAGCAGACCTTGGGTAGCCAAGAGGAGCGATGCTTTGGAGAGGCGGCGAGTGGCGAGGACAACGGGCGAAGAGGATGTCAGGGTCGGCGGCGGCAGCGTCACCAGCGCAGCCGGTCTGGAGCGAAATCACATCTGACTGATCTGAGGGAAGCCCCACCAACAGCGCCAGCGCCCCCATCCTCTACGCTCCTACGAGGAGAGCCCCATGGACAATGCTTAAACAAATCTATGACCTTCTGCTTCTGATTCAACACAGTGGTTACAATGCAAATGCAAATTACTGCCGGAGTCTAGATTTACTGCACTAGTGCGGACACCCCGTATCCGCTATGTGCCAGCCAGCTCAGCTGTGGCGCCATGGCATGGCTTGCTGCTAGGCATACTAGTCCTCAATCCGGTTATTATTATTACTAGTCGCCCATCCTACGTAGTGCACGGTCTATTATAATTGGTATTAAAAGTTTACTCGTATTATAATTCTAATGTTTTAATTAGAACATAGCCTAATTATTAATTGACAATTTTGAATTTTGGAATTGAATTAATGAGATACTAAATGAGGGTTCTACTTCAAATTAATTAATTTTGATTTTTTTAATTTTATATTGATTATTTCTTAAATTATAGTGTCTTAGATTAAACAACAGTTTATGTCAATTATGCCAATTACTTAATTACCAATTATTAATTTTAAATTTTACAATTAGATCGATAAGATACTCCAATCGAGAGTCTAAGATGTACTTCACATTTATTAATTCTGAATTTATGAAATTCTAAAGTAAATTAAACAATCCAATCGCATGTTTTATTAAACTCAATCTTTACTGCTAATGTGGAAGCTGTAAATTAACTAGAGTCCATATTATCTCTAATTGCATATTTTATTAAACTCAATTTTTTATATAATCTACTGCCATAATAATCCGATTACTTAATTAATAATAGTCAAATATTTTCAGTTAATGTGGAAGCTCTAATTAGTATAGTATAGATATATACAAATATTTAAATTGAACTTCAATCATATATATGATTTGATACATTGGGTAAATGTTTCTTTGCTTAATACAATGACTACAATGGGAACACTGGCTCTTTTGAATGGCATTATTAATTGAAAACTGACTTGTCTAAGAATTGAAGTACTACATTATTAATAACCGACGTAATCTTAAAACAATAGTACTTGAGCATTGTATGCAAGTTCGTAAATATTCAAACTGCAGTACGGAGTCCTTTTTATATTGCATCGTAGGGTTCCATGTCACAGGGTTTTTTTTTACCTCCTATGGATAGCTATATGCAGGCTCTGCAATCTCTAAATCTTTTAATAGTTGTCTACGACGCTATAAAGACATCCCAAAGAATCAGCATCAATTAATTTTACTTTATCTGTAGCATATGCTGAGAATAAAAAAACATTGTAGACAATACTTACATGGATTTAATTTATTCTAATTAAGCTCACTCAATTTTAATTTGCTTCTCCTAGATCTTGCTTACCCCACAACTTTCTGTGTTTTTTTTCCATCTGTCTTGTGTAAGATCCTAAACGTGTGACGTCTGCAGAAGAGAAAAGACGGTGTTAATACGAACGAAATGAAGTACCGCTGCCAGTAAAACGTCTAGCTCCAAATCAACATCCTGCCAGACTAAAAATATGCATCGCCGACAATTTTCTTGGAAAAAAAATCAGTACTTGAAAAATATAAAGGTTTGTTCAATATATCTTTCTATGGTGTCCGGAGTTTTAATCTACTGAAATTCAGTAGTGTTATGCTGAGTGTTTTATCACTATCAGCTGGCAGATATTGTGATGAAACCTTAAAATTCATACATTTATTATTCTTTTATTCATAGTGTCCTCAAAGGATAATTTTATGATTAATAATAAATTATTTTTCAGCCGAGCATTTAAATATTAAATCACTTATTACTGCTGTAAATCTTATAATAGTAGTAGTTACACCAATGTTAAGTAAGGCCGTAAACAGGAAAACATTGTTATCAAATTGCAATGGAGTGGTATTTGCATTTGTATATTTATGGTATATACGCACATCAATAATTATTTTGTTCCGATGAAACCTCAAATTAATTTGTTAGCTTCAATTTGGTTGAAGCATGCAATAGTTCTCTTAGTAATATAACATAAAGAATGCATGAAAATCAATTATTTGTAGAGACTACATACAAATAGTCAGATGGTACCGAAAGATAGTACAACAAATTCACAGTACATAAAGGTTAGTCAAACTAAACCAATCGGCGGAATGCCTGAAGATGCGATGACCAACGGACAAATCTTTCTAGGTGAAAACAAATTTGTCTGATTTGTACATCAACATGCGTCTGATCAAGTTTTGATTGAGATGGTATGCTTGATTCCTAATTGAACTTAATGTCTGGTCAGAATCATGTAACCAAACTGGAAAAAAGTTTCACTTGAGAAAATAGAATCGGGTCACATGCGTCTGATCGACGTTGCTGGAGAAGTGCCTGCGTGATTTGGCAAGCTGCTGTTCATCGGAGGCTGACGTACGTCTCCTCCATCAAGCCTCCGTATTCCAATATAGCAATTACCTAGAAAGATGAAATATGGAATTTACTTTCAGATGAAACCATAAGATGGTGACATTGTGTTGCCTGACTAATTACTATTGCGACTTATACAATATATACATGCGAAAAAGGATCACTATGTTACCAACGCAGCTGATGTTGATGAACAGCTTTCTGTGCTTTAACAGTTTGATTCACCGGCCGGCTACTGTTGCTTGCATGAAGATGGCAATGAATTTGAATATAACACCATGGATTTACCTCGGAAAGAGTATCACAGCAATCAATCAATCTCTCGATCGAAGGCCAACGGCTCCTTCCTGCACTTCAGCACCAAGGTTGAGCTGTAGCGATCTCGAGGCTAGAGGAACATTGGAGATTAGACGCATCTCGAGGCTAGAGCGATCGCCGTCGCGGTGCTTCCTGGTTGCGTTTCCCATGTGCTGGATTGCCTAAGAACGATACATACGTGTAGTACCTGCACAAATTGGATTGGCAGTTGATGGCCCATGACGTAGGTTGGTAATTTAATACGATGACATGATCTACGGTCATGATACTATGTTTTATCTGATCAATGGTTGTATTTTTCTAATTAATATGAGAGTAGCTTAAAATATTCAATTAATAATAGATAGATATGTAGATAGTACACCTTCTGTTAAAAAAACAAATGAATTTTTGGAAATGAATTTAGATATAGGCTATATCTAAATTCATCCTTAGGAATTTGTTTTTTTCAGAGGGTGTAAGGCATTGCCCAACATGCTGAAGTTAGCCTAGTTGCCCATATTGTGGATAATTGTCTATGACGATGAATTAAGGCTTCGTTTGGAAAGAGACTCCTCCGTAAAATAAAAAAATATGATTAGCATGTGATTAATAATTATTAGCTAAAATTAAAAAATATTAATATAATTTTTAAAAGAAACATCACTATAATTTTTTTTATAAAAACACACCGTTTAATAATTTAAAAAGCATGAGTAAAAAAATAAGAGAGAAAAGGTTTATGTTATAGCTGAACGCACCCTAAATGTTAGTATATATTGTAAACTAAAAACACATTACAATAAGTGGTCGCAAGTTTTTTTTATAGAGATTGTACTTTGAGAATCGTGATAGTACAACCCATAAATTCATATGATAAAAAAGCAGGGTGCTAAGCGTGGAACCACCTGGTTGGCTGGAAGAGTTATGGCAGGATGATCGATATATATGGTGAAAAACGAAGTGACAAAAAGAGCGAGTACTTGTCACGTTAAAACTTAAAATCCAGTTCCGTACTGACATGTACATCTTACGTAAATAAACAAATTCTTTCAATAGTACATGAGGAGTAGGGATTATTATAAAGCCATTTGGGTCCGATTAGTTGGCATGGTGGTGTGCTGACGTGGCATTGAAATGTCAAGTTGGCTTATCGCTACAGTGGTAAATTCCACATCAACCACTAGGACAGTGTTAAAAGATTCATTTTACACTTAAATTTTAAAATAGTTTGAAATACAAAATTATAAAATGTTTAAAATAATACAAAATTCCTAATCAGCGGTGGTAGAAAATATTCCGAAGTTGCATTGACTTCACCGCAATTGAAGGTCCACATATAAGCACGTCCATAGGACAATGTTTGCCTGCTCTTGTTCAATGAGCCCTGAGACGTGGCATCCATACAAGCAATCTTTCATTACGAAAAAGCAAATTTTATCTTGGAGTGGGGTGATAGGTGCGTAACTCTAGCCATTAGTATTTAAATCATGTGCAAATCTCTTGACAACATAAGCTTCCATGTCCATTTTCTTATGCTAGTGCATTAGTATTTAAATAATGTACGGCATGCACGTTTGCGTGCAGATGTATCAATGTTAGTTAATCCATAGGACGCCTTGGTTGATCCTGATCATACATGTATTCCAAATTAGGGCCGTTAAAGAGCCGAATTTGGGTGAGCTTACCTGTCTAGACTTAAGTCGAACTTATATAACCTTCATGCTTTTACACAAGCTCCATTCGAGCTCGATCAAGCTTAAAGCTCAACTATCGAGTTAGACTCTTGATTCATAAGGAATATAACATATATTCAAAGAAAAATATCTTGATACAAATAATTAACTTTTAGTTAACCCAGTTAATGAAAAAGGAGAAATAAGAAATAAGATAAATATATCAAACAAACACAAACTAATTCATCATATCAATATATATATAAATAGTATATTTGATCTAATTTATTAAATAAACAATAAAAATAATGTATTGTGAGCCTCGTTTGAAGCTAAACTCGCAAGCTTTGGTACAAGCTCGGCTCAGGATCGTTAAAAGCTCGAGCCGAGCTCGAATTGAGTATAGAATGAGTCATGAGCCCCAGGTACTCGTAAGCCTAAAGCTTTTTTTTACTGCCCTATTCCAGATGCAGGTCCATGCGTCAGCTCTGCGCGTGCAGTGCGTCGTGCAGGCCTGCACACACGTCTCGCCGGCGGATAGCACATGCGTGGTAGATCAATCTGTGATTAGCAATTCAAAAAACAAAGATCAATCTAGTAGCATAGGGTTTAGAGCGACAAACCCGACGGAGTTGGTGGTTGGATACATAGAAATCATCAAAATTAATCTTACCACTGTCTCAATCTAGAGCGGCAACTATACAGGAGATCGACCATAAACCAGAATATAAAAAGCGTTTAAATCTCGATGAGGACATAAATAGTTTACACAGGTTCAAACTTTTCAGATGAGATAATAGGCTATATGTCTTGTCTATAGAATTTATAAACATGTCGCTATTATACCATCTTCTATCGTGTCTCTTTAATTAAAAACTCTATTTTATTTATAAAAAATATCCGGAGGATTTATGTCTTATTTCAAAATTTCTTATTTCTTATATTATAAATAATAAAAATACCATATTTATAGGAGCTCAAAGCTCATGGTTTAATCACGTCCTATTAGCCTAGTCGGATAGGCCATTGAGTTGAGAGATTAGATAGAAAAGTTACTATATTTTAGAAAAAAATTAAATACATGAGTTATTATATTTTAAATAAAGAAACTAAAAATAAGTCTTTTGAAATATAGTGAGTAGCTCATATAAAAGGCTCTAGTATGCTATCATACTTGCTCCTACTTTAACGTACTTTTTTCATAAAAAATATAAGGAAATTTGTATATTTGTAGAGATATTAAAAGAGATAATAAAAGATGATGACCTCCATAAATATGGTTGGAGGTGGAAGGATGATTAATAATAAAAATAAAAATAAAATTGAGTAAAAGCTGATTGGTGGAACAAAGAGATGATTCTCCGGTGTGATTGAGAAAGTGATTTGACGCCTGGGTCAAGTCTAGCCTGAGAGCGAGAGGTCATTGGTCTTGCCTGACAGCCACAGGCGACAGGGAGCTTCTCTTTTACGCTAGCGTCGTTGTCGCGCAAGAAACTTCGACGTAAGGAACGGGAACCATTCCTGAACAGCTGTGCATCACTTTCCGAAAGTTTGGTTTTCATGTACGTTCGTCACTGGTCCCACTGCTAGTGATATATATTCTATTCGTCCAAAAAATTTCATCTTTTCTTATCTCATAGGTGGGAAAGGATAACTTCAGTTGGACAATTTTTTGATTGACACCGAGCTTTACACGCATGATTTAAGAATATAAGCTTAAAGAAGTTTTAAAATAGACGAAAGAGTAAGACGATGGGCTATAGCATTTCAATTAAAATATGGATAAGACATATCTACAGTATTGTTAACCAAGTCGAACATAGTTTATCAGTGGAGGAGAAGTATATTAATAAAAATATATAAGAACAAGGGATATCCAAATTATTCTAATAAGGAATTAAGTTGATGTGACAAGGAGAGACTTATCAAATATTGTTTGAGAGAAACAAACGGATCTCAATAAATCAATTTGATTTTATGCTTATAAGATCAACTATAAAAGTATTTTTCTTAATAAGATAAGTATTTGCACCAGATCTCGCGCGTCCGGCGTGAGCACGCCGACGCCTAGGAGATCTGCATAGCTCCAGTGTAGGCCGGTCGGCTTCTCTCTGTGGCTTAAGGTACGCGTACCAGGAGCCGTGGGGTTTGATCGGCTCCGGCGTGACGGTGCGGATGCGGGCGTGTCAGTTAATTTGACCCTGCAATCCACAAGGAAGTGAGGCGAGCAGGTCGGTCGAACGATGGGCCGATACGGGCCCTTACTATCGGCTAGCTGCCGATAGGATCGGATTGGTCATCGGCCACGTCCAGAAGGCCCTTCGCCATCGACTATTTGCTGATAGGAATCAGGATACTCCTCAATCAACTAGGGAGCCGATGAAGGCGTGGACAGGTGTCGATGAGGGATCGGGTGCACATCCGATGGGGGCGCCGGAGCGTATTTAGAGGATAGCAAAGCGCACAAGATCCCTCCTGATAGCTGATGGATGCTATACCGATCATCCATCGGCTGGAAAGCCGATGAAGGTATATGCGGAGTATCAAGGAAAAACATATAGACGCATAGACTACGAAGCCGATGTTACTCCGGAGATGGCATCACGATGACTAGTCGCCTGCCGTGACGGCGCCGTTAACACCAAACCTCGAAGATCGGATCTAACCGAGACAGTATGATGCTGAGGCCAACAGCAACGATACGGAGGACGTCGGATCGGTCGTGCTGAAGTAAAGACAGAAGTGAACCCATCAGCTAGCTGAGCCGATAAGGGGACTCCTCTCTGAAGGCGGGCACGTATCGGCTGGAAGACTGATGCGCTTGGCGTGGCGCATCAAGGGACACCTCTAAAGGCTGGTGCATATCGGCTGAGGGGCCGATGCGCTGGACATGAAGCTCAGAGCATAAATAACTCATCGGCTAACACTCCGATGAGACACCATGCAGAAAAGTATAAACCTAAAGCTCCACCTACCGTCGACAGCCCCATAGGTCGAACATAACCAATGCAGCACGAGACCGACGACGGCGGAGGGAGCTTGATAGACCGATAGGCCTTGCACGGATGTGATACGATACATCTGATCGCCCTAAGAGATCGAACCTAACCGATGCAGCCTTAGACAAAGCAAAACATATCGAGATAGTGACGGGACTTACCCCTTCGCTAGAGATCGAACCTAACCGATGCAACCCGGTGTCGAGAGCCAGAACCCGCCGGTAAAAGACCTAGATGAACTAGAGTGGCGATGCGCCGAGTGTTGTATTGATCTAGAGATGATTTTTACATGTCTCCAGGGGTCTATATTTATACCCTTGGTTTACAGAGTCCGACGCGTTTTCAACCATCGGACGTTATTTCCTAACAAAAATAAAGGAAAATATCTCTAAAGATGTTAACTAAGTAACTAAATCTTCCTATCCATATAAGATAAGATTTACAAAAGATAAAATACCCTGCCGTGGGTTCCACGGCTCCTTCGCAAACTCGGTCTTATCTAGATAATTTTTTATTCTTAGACCAAATCTCTCCTTGCTCCATCCGATCCGCTTCTTCCCTGTAGCAATCGAACTTTCCTTCACTCAAGTCGATCCTTTTCTAACCTCTTCCTAGGCTTGTCTAGATCTTGTCGTTAAAACTCTTCCTTAGACCCACTTCATCCAGATAGTTCTCTGTCCTCAAACCGATCCAATCTTCTACTAGTTTAATCGGCTTCTCTACAGTATCGGTCGGCTTTGTCCAACGAGCCGATCAGTATTTCCATCTGCCGATCCTGTTTACAGGCTGAATCAAATTCTGGCGTTAACAATAAGTTAAAAAGCAGCTTAGAGCGTAGAAGAAAGAACTACATATGGTTTTTATTGATTTGAAAAAGTCTTATAATAAGACACCAAGAAATGTTACGTGGTTGACTTTGGACAAACATAAATTTTCAATAAACTATGTCTCTCTTATCAAAGATATATATAACAATGCTATATTTAGTGTTCGAACAAATAATAGTAACACAATTTACTTTTTGATTAAAATATAACTATATCAAGGATCAGCCTTAACCCTATACCTCTTTGCCTTGTTAATGGATAAGGTTATAAGAAACATATAAGAGGATATCACTTGGTGTATATTTTTTACAGATGATATAGTGTTAGTTGATGAGAGACGGGTAGGAGCAAATAGGAAAATAGAGTTATGACGATAGATTTTTAAGTTCAAAGATTTTAGAGTAAGCAAATTGCATTATCGCGCATAAGGAGAGATATGTGAGTTTAGAAGACCAAGTAGTGACTAAGGACATCTGTTGATATCTGGATTCGATACTACAAATAGATGAGGATATTGATGTGGACGTTAGCCATATAATCAAAATAGACTAGTTAAAGTAGCGTTAATCATCTGACATCCTCTGTGATAAGAGGTAACGCAGAAGTTAAAAGGTAAGTTTTATACAATGGTGATTAGACCTGCTATGCTATATAGGGTAAAATATTAGCCTATAAAAATACGTCATGTTTAACAACTGAGTGTTAAAAAATGCTACACTGGATTTTACAAGAATGGATCAAGTATAGAATAAGGATATACGTGATCAACTAGATGTAGCACTTAATTAAAGAAAAACTTATTTAATATTGGTTAAGTTGGTTTGACCATATCCAAATGAAATCCTAGAGGCATTAGTACAGGCATCCGTATATAGTAGAATTCTAAGTGAAGATAATAATGTAAAAAGAGATAAATAAATAATAAAATTAACATGAGGTAGATAATAAAAATTAGTTGAAAGAGTAAAGATTTATATTTGAATATAATTGTTTGGAAAGTAGTTATTGATGTGATTGAGCCATAATTTGAGACTATTGTTGGTTTTTAACTCTAGCTTACCACACTTACTTAGGACACATAGAAAGATTTTATCTTTTATTAACATGGAGAGAGATAATAAGAAAAGACTTAAAAGTATAGAATATAACTGAAAATCTAATATAAATATAAAAGATTAAGCTCCAATATAATTATCTCTACTTATAACAATATCCAATACAATTATCTCATTCTTTTATAAACTTCAATACATTATCTCTCACCTTAACCAATTTTAATATAATAATTGTTTAAAAATAAAAAATAAAAAGGCAAAACATAAAGTCTTTGTGGACGGTGGGATTAGTTACTCCGCCCCACATATATAAAGTTGAAAGCATTTAAATTTTGTTTCTAAATACTACTACTCTCTACCTCCCACAAAAGAATTATTTTTCTACCATTTTTATTTGTAAAAAGACTTCATTTTTAGAAGAATTAATGTATCGGAGTTTAGTAAAATAGAGAAAAGATATATTAGACTTTACTAAAGTAATTTTTCCATTTCAAATATAACTACTTTTAAAATTTAAATTTATCTTTAATAAATAACGGTTTCTCAACATACATCATCATTTCAACCCATCATAATATTTTTCTATTTAGTTTATTTGTCTGTTTTTTTATCTTAATCAATCATAGTATTAGAGTTGCTATAGCATTTTAACTTTTTACATACCCTTATCATAATTTTTTATCTCTCTTTTATTTCCTTTAAGACAACCTACAGCCGCTTAGCCTGTTCACAGTGCGTTGTCCCTAGTGTGCTGCCCCTAAATGACAGGTAGGTTCTGTTACCATCGTGGCAGCAAGGAGTGCCCTCGCAGGGTGTCAGCATGCCCTGCAGAGGGCACGATCTGCTTGGGAGAGAGAAGGTGGTGGGAGGGTGCGTTAGTCCAAGAGGCTGAATGGCGGTGAAAGGGTTGGAGGAGCGAGGAACGTGGAAAATGCCGTCGAACACCGACGACCAGGAGGACGCCGCGGCCAGCGGTCCTCTGCAATGGCGGCCCGATTTGCGCCCTGCCCATTCCGTATCCGTGCTGTCACCAGCTCTCCGCTCGGTCTGCGTAGTACCCCCACGCAATCAGAGAGAGAGAATGATTAAAAAAAATTAAATATAACACTTTTATCTAATTATAAAATTAAATGTATATATATATGTTTTTCGAATCGGTATAAAACATCATTTTCTTATAAAAATAGGTTATAGGTAACTATATAAAATTTTTGTAAAATAAAACGAACAAAATTTACACATAATCTAAACTAAAATTAGCTTAAGATATCAAAATATTATCGAAACAAAATTACTATTAAGCCCTAATTACTTAACAATACGACACCTCAAAATAATTAACCGATTAAATTTTTGGTAATACTATAAAAACACACTAAGTTTTAGATAAAAAATAAATCCAAAACACAAAAAAGCCAAATTAATCTAAAATCAAACGGCATGCATGAAAAAATATATTAATTACCCTACTAATATTCCATAAACACTTTATGGTTGTTACTAAAATTACGTTTACAAAATTATAAAAAAATTCTCTCAATTTTCTATATACAAATATCTAATACCTTACCCTCCGTCTATAAAAAAAACCCTAAATAAAACACCTAAATACTATAACCACTACAATTAGATTTAAAACAGACAATCCAGATTACGCCATATCACCTGTTACATCGATAACCACATGTTATGATACGTTTCCATAGAGAATTCATTCGATCACTATTCTCTTGTTTTTAAAACAATCCTATTGCGCCATGTTGGCTGCGAATTTCCTACGCTTGCATGCACGCGCCACGTCGCCTATTCCGACCCTGCCTATTAGCCACACCACCTCCCCACACTGTGCCTATATTCGCTGACAACCATAGCTCGCCTGTCAGCCACTTTTCTCTACGCGCTTGCCCCTACACCTGCTGATAGGCCTTATCCACCTGCCAGCCTCTCGCCGTGTGTACACACCCATGCTGCTAGAGTGATTCTTGCCATTGGTTCACTCCACCGGCTTGCTAACTTCTCGACTGCCTGCTAAGCCGCTTATAGCCCATTTTCTATTAGGCTGTGTATATAATGTTCATTTGGTTTGATTGTAAGTTTAGTTTGTTACTATAGCAAATTTTAAAAATTAATTTCTCATTTTTTCAAAATTTCTCTAATTTTTTTCAGCGATTTTTCATCTATTTTCTAAAATTAATAACTACACATAAATAAAAAAATATTATCAGGCATATATTTTTATAATCTAACATATATCAACGCACAAACACAATTGTCATATTTTTTTAAAATAATTTTAATATAAACTAATTTTACTATTTTTAATATAAATTGTTTTTACCAATTTTAGCGTAAACTATTTTTTTATCATTAGTATTTAACAGTCGATGCCACTTCGTCGCATCACCTCGGGGCCCTTCGCTGATGGCTTGATCTGCGCCCTCATGCAGATGGGGGTCACCGCTGAGCTGCAGATGAAACCCGGTGGGAAGGAAAGGAGATCGGAGATGGGGAGAGGCGACAACTAAGATTAGAGACGGGGGATGGGAGGGAGCCGACGGCAAGCCGATTATGCCATTCACAGTGCTCCTACGTGCCGAGTGGGGTTTCTCAGCTCACCACGTAGGAGCCATGGCGCCGTGGAGGAGAGAGAGCGTGGGGTCGAGTGGCCTCGGCGAGCCGCTCGCGCCCTGCAGAAGGCACGGTGGCTTCGGCAGGGAGAGCGCTGAGCCATGGCTTGGGGCACGCGTTGCACGAAGGCGTCGCCCCCGTCACGTGCTGCGCGGTCGCCTCCTCACACCGTCTTGCTTGCTTAGTGCGGCGTCGGCCCGAGAGGAACATACCAGTTATCGAGTGCCTCGTCCGATTCCCCCGCCGCCCTCCGGGCAGGTCGAACCCCCGCCCAATCTCCGCCGCTGCCGAGTTCCTCGTCCGATCCTCGCCGCCGCCGCCGCCGAGCTCGTCCTCGCGCACCACGCGGACGCGAGAGGTCGCACTCCTAATCTACCGTGCGAGAGACACAGAGAGCGATGCGTGGAAGTGGGGACGAGCATTTTTCATTTCTTTTTTCGCTGCGAGTCTATAGTGACCCACTTTTTTATTATTGAGAGTTCTTAGTTATATAATGAAATAAGTAACTTATAGCCTATCTAAAAATCTGGTTAGAAATTGTCAAAAGAAAATTTTAAGGATAGATTTTTAGGTTACTGTTGGTGATGCTCTCTTGCTGCCGCTCCATACCCAATCGTCCCACTGACCTCCTCGATGCGACCATGGCCGTCATCGTCGCCGGCACAACCAATACCTCTTCTTCTTCCAAGCACAGTAAAAAAACATAGTCTCCATGTCTAGGAACACATGATGCTCCTGTACTTCCATCCGTTTCCAGACCATAATCATTGGTTCCATGCCCGTGATTGCCATTGTTTTAGATCTGGACTGACGTTCCGGCCAGTACAGGCACCTCCTTTGAAAACCGAAAAGATCATTGAGCTCGTAGCACTTGGAAACACATTGTGCTCAAGATGTTCTCGTGGTTCAACTACCATAGCTCACATCCATCTCCCCAGTTTCGCTCTCTCGTCTGTGTGCGTGCTTCAGGAAAAAGAAGCACAGTACCAGGCTGGTGCTGTGCCTGTGCATTTGTGGTTGGATCGAACCAAGTGCTTGAACCCAAGGGAACCGTTCGCATTCAATTTAATCCAACCAACTCAACGGACCGCTTCAACCGTAACTCATACCGATGCATGCTACGTTCACGTGTTGTTACTTTTGCAAAACAGTTCATTGTCAGAAATTTATGCCAATTGATATAAGTGGTGCTGTAGGTTTTCAGATGCGGCACAATTTTTTTTTTAAAAATAATTCCGTGTTCTTCATTCCCTAAAAAAAGTCCTTGTTCTCATGCGTAAATTAGTTATTAGTAAGTTTTCATTAAACAACATAAACCAGAAGTTCAGACTGTTTTTTTAATAGATGCACATTTGTTATACTGCCGATGATGGTTGAAGAAAAAAAAACACTTGCCATATCATTAATTTGCAAATGTCATTTACAGATACATCATGCTCTAGATGTCATTTAGATATATACAATATCCAAATTTTATATAGAGATATAGTCTGCAAATGTCAATTAGGAAAACGACACTTTATTTAGGTGCATACCAATTGTACAGAGATTTAATTTATTTATCATAATTTTAGTTTTTATGTTGGAAAATGACACTTTATTTAGGTGCATACCAATTGTACAGAGATTTAATTTTAGTTTTTCTGTTGCAACGTACGGGCACTGTGCTAGTAAAATTAAAAAGAATTCAGTGGCATAACTGCCCCTCACAGAAAAAGAATATACATCTATAAAAGTTAATACAAGAGTATTGGATATGGTATACCTTATAAACAAACATTTTATATGTTCAAAAATACTGCTATCCAACTAGATACGAAAAGAAACAGTATGGATAGAACAGAAGCTTATCTTGTAAGAGATAAGTTTGATTTGAATACGGTAAGGATTAAACTAGTTCTATTTATAGAAGGACTGAGATGGAGGGTGGAGAGTTGGAGACTGAGACGGGGAATGGACTGGGAGATAGGGGTAGGAAAAATTGGAGCATTTTATTTGGGCCTGCATCATGTTGGGTTGACTCGTTAAGAAAATATAACGAGCCGCACTAAGCCGGCCACAGCCGATCACAGCCGATCGAGCTTACGACTTACGAGCTTTTCTTCTGTATCGGTTACCAACTACATTTTTAGCCAATACCACCGATAGACTAAATTAGATATTTTTTATATTTAATCTATTCATTATAAATAATATAAACTATGGTATTTCTTAAGTTTGAACTAATATAAATATCTATATTTATTTTATTTATATGTAAGTAACAGATGATCTCTACGTTTGTAAATATATTGTATTAAAAATATAACTCAACAACTATGTACGTAGATATTTTGTGCATATACCCATACAAACGTTGTATTTATACATATAAACAATGTAGGAACAAATTTAAACAAATTTTAAAAAATAAAAAAGAAATAAAACGTACATGTAGGAGGCCTACGTGCCTACATAGTCCCTCGAGTCAGATTCAGCACAGACAAATAAAAGAGGAAAAGATCAACAGAACTGAAATCCAATTTCACCCACGGGAAGTGAAATCGGAGAGCCCATGCATCCACCGCATTTGTCATAAAAGGTGGACGTGCCGACAAAAGCTCACCTTGGCAAAAAAAAAAAAAAAAAGCAAGTCCGACCTGATTGACCTCAGCCATAGATGATCAAATAGACCGTCCGATGGTAATGATTCTATCAGAGAACCGATAAGCTTATATAAAAAGAATAGATGGAGAGGACGATTGGGACAAATAGAAATGTCAATGATTTTAGATATAGAAAAAAAGAAATGTCGATGATTTTGGATATAGAAAAAAATATTCACTCAGTTCGGTTGAAGATATTGAAGATATAAGATTATTTAGATGATATCGAATTAAAAAGAAATCATAAAAACCATGATAAAGTGGTCTTGGTATCTATTGTAATTAAATAAAAATAGTTAATTTTATTAACTATTTAGAGATATTTTTCTTTTCTATTTAAAAAATAATATTTAGAGGTTATTTGTAACTATCTCGGACTAACGCAATCATATGATATAAATACAAACACTCCATGTTCTTATAAGATATCTCTCAATTAATACAAATTTGGCACATTACTACCTAATTCTCATAGGTTTTTCTGATGGGTTCTAGCTCTTGACGCGAGGCTGTATTGGTTAAATCCGATTTTTGACGAAGGGTTAAGTCCCGTTATTATTTTGATATATTTGCTTTGTCTAAGTTTATATCGGTTAAATCCGACCTCTTAGTTCGATTAGATATATCATATCATATTTGTGTGAGTTCTATTAATTTATCGAGTTTTTTTATCATTATTAGTGTCATGCTATATTGGTTAGGTCTGACCTTTTAAACTGCTAATAATAGATTGAGGCTAAGTTGGTGGGTCTTCATGTAACGTTTTATCAAAGTAGATAGCTAATGATTTATCTTTACATTGAGCTTTAAACTTAACGTATCGGCTTATTAGATGATATATATGGACTATTTATGATTAGTCTCCTAGTGATCGATCTGGTTTTATTATATTCAATCTTATACTGTCTCAGTTAGGTCTGATATATCAAGATAGTTTTTAATATGGCTAGTATTATAATATAGTAGGTTTCGTTCCTCCCATCTACTTAGCTAGACGATGAGTTTGCTTACTTATATCGTATTTCTATGTCTGCATTGGATTCACAACCGATTTATACTATCATCATGATTGATCTAGTTACTACCGTTTCAATACTATTAGTTTCACTCTTATACTATCTCAGTCAGTCTAATCTATTAAGATTGTATCTATTAAGATTGTTTTTAACAGTATAATCATCGGTGATTCCTAGGCCTTGTTTCTTTAGAAGATCGGATTTTGCTTTTTATTTTTATCATCTATTTTATTTAGTTCATTATAGGTTCTATAATCAGTGTATCTATGATTTTATTTCTCGTTATTTGCCTACGCTATCATCGGTTTTCTCTAGCTGATGTATAAGTGCTTTAATACTTATCGGCAACCGACCGATAGTAGGAGTCTGTATCGAATTATCGGTCAATTGGTTCGATGATATAATTTTTTCTATCTTCTTGTCTTGCAGGGTCAAATTGACTAGCATGCTCCTAATTCTCGAATTAAAGATCTGCACTGAAGCTAAGTAGATTTCACATGACTTCTCGTATTTAGGCACATCGGACCAAACACGCTTTTTGGCACAACCAATTTGGCTTGAACACCCGGCACGGCTCGACACAGGCACGATAAAAGCACAACCCGATGTCAGTGGGTTAGGGACAACATGCCATGTCGATGGGCCATGCCGATAGACAAACAATAGATAGATATAAAAAAATCACCGTACAACTTTGCAGTGATTATATAGTCTAAAATAATTCAACAATACATATAGGGTAAAGCAGAATACGAGCGAAAAGTCGGCTCCTCTAGCAACGGGTGACTATAAGTGGACGATAGATGTTGATATCCACAACTTAGAAATAAGGTTTTGTATAGTATTATCCGTTGTATTATTTATATTGCGTCTATGTTTTATCCATAACATATAAACCTCTCAGTTACCGTGTAATATTTTTGTCACTATTATTTAAATAATATTTATGTATGAATCTATTTATCTACGAGCGGTCTTCAGTGATTGACTGTGATGACTTAGACTCCACAATGCAATCCTTGGGACCATTGAGAGATGGTGTGGCTAGGAGCCGGTTCTCCTTATTTGATTTGGTGGGGACAAATTAGCATTTTATTGTACCTATCCACTATTACCTTGTGGAGGAAAGTAGTCTACCAGGTATCAAATATTTTTATCTATTAGATCTGGTGAAATGAAAGACTGTGTGATATAAGGTATTATGAAGATACCAAGAGGATTGTAAAAGCAAAACATATGAAAATATTATCCAATTGTGGTATAGGAAGATTCCTATTAGATCTATTATGTAAGAAGCCTACATGTTTTTCTCCTGTGTCCCCCATCATGACCATACGAGCATCCATCCCTTCTCGCTGCTCCCATGCCCTAGGCCTCATATGCATCTCCTCTGTTCCGCTACCTACACAATAGGGTGGCACTCTCACTCGCTTTATGTTAGCACCAACCAATATGGCTGGTCTGGACCTAGCCTATTTTATCATTAAGTTTGCTTTCCTTTGTAGCAATTATGATATTTCTTATCATAGGTGCTTTGAAACTACATAAAACCTTAGTGATATACGCCAATACTCATGATATATACACCAATGAAATATGAAAAATACTATGCAACACTTTCACAAAATCTTTAGATACCATGATAGCCTCACAAAACGCTGACAATACCCATGATACCTCCACAAAACAGCAATGTCATCCATGATACCTACATTGAACATTGACAATACCCATGATATATCTGAATAATTAGTGATACCAAATACCTCCATGAGACAACAATAATACACATGATATATACCTTCCTAAAGCTTTGACGATAACCCCATAATTCTACTATATGAAACTTGGTGATACTACCATGAACATTAGTAACTCTTTCAAAATGCGAGTTACCATAGCTCCATAACACTAGTATGATGGTGTACCTTCACGTGTTATCGTGTGTTAGGCCATTGATAGTGTTGAAAGAGTGGTTAACACAACTCAAACTTTTTCCATCACTACCGAACCTAGCAAATAAGTGCAGTCATAAATTGGTGGCAACAGGTCATTTCTTTCATAATTGTCAATGACATCATTTTAATAGTTCTGTTATTCACATGTGGTATATATTTGACTTCAAAGAAATAAAAGGATCTTTCTTGGAAAATGAAGGAGTGTCAAAGCAACTGCTTTCAACAATCTTTGTGGCCAATTGCGCAAATTAAGACAGCTAGCTAGAAATGGAGCTAGGCTCAAAAACTGTATGTGCAAATAAAAATTCTTGGCCTTTTTCTTACATAATTCGTAGTACAGGTTTGCCCGTAGGACTGACCCATAGCCGGTACAGGAAAAGACAGTGCTAGAGCTAGTTGCCAGGAGTAGACCAAATCCTAGATGACCCCCACCTGCGAACGATGAAGGACTGGTGGAGAGTGCCACAAGTGAAGGTAGATCATCGGGCATCGCTGTTGTAGGCACCATAGGACATGATGTCGCGTGATACAATCCAGATGATGCACCAGGTGATGGTGCAGCTCCAGGGGCACCAGCCGCATGTGGTGATGCGGTGATGGAGCCATATTGTCCTATAGAAGAAAAATATGACAACGCGTAGGGAGATGGTACTAGGTTAGGGGTATCCCCAAAAAGTCAAAAACCGCACGTGTGGGTGGAGAGGGATCCTCAGAAAAGAGAAAAGATGACTTTTTAAAGACTACATGACGCGAGATGACGATTTGATTTGTATGACGATCAAGACAAAGATAGCCTTTGTGGTTCGAAGAATAATCGTGAAAAACACACCGGGAGGAGCGAGGAGTGAGTTTATGAGTAGTTGTGGTGGAGAGATTGGGTTAACACTTGCAACCAAAGACCCTAAGATGTTTGTAGGAGTGATGCGACCCAAACAGAGTAAAGTGAGGTGCTAGAAAATTAAGTGTTTTAGTTGGAAGAATGTTAAGTAAATGGGTGACGATGCTGAGAGCCGCAGCCTAGAAAGTAGGAGGAATGCTATCCTAAAACAATAGAGAGCGAACAACATTATTAGTGGTGCGAATGATGCATTCTACTCTACCATTTTGAGCGGAGGTATAGAGACATAACATTTAAAGATGAATGCCATGAGACAGGAAGAAAGTGTGGGCATGGAGGTTGTCAAACTCGCAACCATTGTCGCACTGAACTCCCTGAATGATGACCCCAAACCGTATGCGAACATAAGCAAAAAAGTTGAAAAGAGTGTTAAAGGTTTCAAACTTTATACGCAAAGGAAATATCCAGAGGTAATGAGAAAAGTCATCTATAATAACTAGATAATATTTGTAATCAGAAATGCTAGTGACAGGAAAGGTCCAAAGATCATAATGAATTAACTAAAAATTATGAGTGGCACGCGAAGATGAACTATGAAATGGTAAGTGGGTATGGCGACCTAGCTGACAAGCATGACAGAGTATCACTAGCACTTTTATTACAAGAAATGACTGAAGAATGTGCTAGTCTAGAGAGGACGTCTTGTCCTAGGTGTCCAAGACGCTGATGCCAAAGTGAAGACGAGGTGAACTCCACAGAACAGTTATTATCAGAGATGAACTGGTGAACAGAAATAAGGTTTTTAATGAGGTTTAGAGACATAAGAACATTATTAAGATGAAGCTTAGGAGAAAGATGTGTAACGCCAATAGAAGTAACTGGAATGAGATTCCTATTACCGAAAATAATGCTAAAAGTAGAGTGACAAGAATGAGGAGTGGTGTGAGAAAAAAAATACCAGTATTGAAGGTTATTTGATTGGTGGCGCCAGAATCAAAATATCACTCATGCTGTGACGGCTGCTATAGAGTCATGGTCTAAAAATTAGCTGCTAGTACCCGTGTATCCCATCTTAAGGCCGTTGGTGGACACGACGCTACGGAAGGAGGTGGAACCCCCCACTGACCGACACACTATCCGTGCGGGCCAGCAAGCAGGGCATGAGGTGGCCCAACAAGAGGATGAGGCGCCTATGGCCCGAGCCACATTTGAATAAATCCGGACCATGGATTAAAGACAGTGGGCCACATACCATTGGGAGGCTATCCAGCAGGAGTCCTAGGAGCAGTATAAACAGAACTCACGCTAGCATCCGTCCCAGCGCCTACGCTCGTGCTACCGTTGTTGTTGTCGAAGCCACCACGACCTCCTTGTCGACCACGGTTACCGTGTTGCGGGTGGAAGCCATCGCCGGACCCACCCCTGGAGTTGCCACCAGGAGTTCTCGGTTGCGGATGAGCCCGATATCCAACCGATGAACCAGTCGACGGCGAGTAGGGCGATGGCGGCTTGAATCCGCCTGTTCTGGAGACGGCAAGGGCTATGGAGGGGGAGCATTTATCCATGGTGAGCTCTTCTAACCGCAAGTTGTCGTGCACTTGCAGGAAGGAGTGGAATGGACTACTGTAGGGGAGATGGAGCCCAATGGCGGTGAAGCGGTCGTTGAGGCCTCGGATGATGTTGAGGACATGGGTGCGATTGTTGATGTGTTTGCCGAGGTCACGAAGGTCTTCGGCCATCCACTTGTAGCGCTGACAGTACTCGACGACGAGGAGGTCTCCCTGCTAGAAGGAGTGGAACTCTTGGTTGGCGTAGAGAGCGTGGGTTGTACGGTTGCTAAGGAACTGAGACTCAATGGCGAGCCAAGTCATCCGGGCGGTGGCTCCACGCTGGGAGATGGTGTCGGCGAGTTGTCAGAGATGGTCTCGAGTAGCTAGGTGCAGATGACACAATCCATGCGCACCCAGTCTGGGGAGTAGGGCACGGTGTCGTCGAAGAGGATGTGGTGCTCCAAGGAGAACTTTCCGACGGTGAGAAGGAATGACTCCTATCATCGAGTGTAGAAGTTGGAGGTGACATTGAGGAACAGTGGCACGAGAGCGCAGATGTTTTGCACGCCGACAGCCTGGCATGCAAGTTCAGAAGGACGGCCGCCTCGTGTTGAAGAAGGATGGCATCGAGAGTGGTAGTATCACTGCCTGCGACTGAGCCATCATCTGTGACGGCGTCTTCTTCGCGATGCAACTCCGTAGCTGCGTGTTCTCGGGCAACACAGTCGAGGGCGTCACGGAGGTGGGCGTCGGCCACGTCGCACTTGATTTGGGCAAGAACAACCTTGCGCTCTGCTTCTACCACGTGGGCAAGAGCAGCGTTGCGGGTGCCATTGGTCGTCCGCTTGCGATCCTCCTGAGCAGTTGTGTCGATGGCAACGGGCCAAAGAGGATCTTCTAGGACAGCAGCACGAGTTTCCTTGGCGCGCTGGAGAGCAGTAGCGTCAACGATATCCATCAGTTGGCGTGGCAGAGGGGAGAAGTTGTCACGGTCACGGCGTAGGAAGCAAGCAATACGCTCTGGATTGGCATGCTGAACGGTGGCACTTTGGAGAGGTAGGTGTGTTGGATGGCGACACCGAAGGGGATAGCACGCTGGTTGGTGCTGGTGTGGCGCGTGAGATGGCAGCGCTGGAGAGGAGAGCGTACAAGATGGCGATGGCGCACAAGACGGCGGCGCCAGAGAAGAATTATGTTGATGGCGCTGGAGAGAGGTCACCGGTTATGAGCACGACGTAGAAAGGGTAGAAAAAGAACAGGTAATTATTTGGACTCTAATATTATTTAATCTATATTTCGTAATACATATATCAATCAGTGTTACGGATATATATAGAAGAAGGAATTCATGAATAGCTTTTCAGCTGTAACTATACTGATAAAGATTGTGTCTGGCCGACAAAATATTTAAAGACAGTCAGATGAAAGTGCGCGACTCTGCTTCCAATGCCTATTTGCAATGGCCGTGTGAGCTGAAGTGCTTGCATCGAAAGAAATCATCCTTAGTCACATCACACCCCAAGACCATGATAGTGTAATCTCATGGTAGCAAGAAACGCCAAAAGATTCACGTAAAGATTTCAACGGCACATTCATCCATGCCATAAATATTTGTGGAAGGAGGGGAATCGTTGAATTTGGAAGCGTGTTGTATGAGTAGTGAGCGCTATGGATAAAGGGGATATTGAGCGTAGAATGAGAGTGATCATGGGCTAGGCTAGTCATGTATGTATTAAGAAAAAAATAGATATATCACGGATTGGTATATGATTAATTGAATATTAATTATTTTAATAATATAAGTTTCTAAAGTAATTTTTTTAAAGAAACGTACCGTTTAACGTTCGGTTTTCGTGAGAAATTATGCATATCTTCTCACTTTGTCCTAATCGATTGCAGATCCAGGAATTTTTTTCTACAGAAAGATATTCAAGGTAGAAGTAGAACTGTAGAACAACTTTAATCGAGATAGGCTGGAAAGGAAAAAAGATTACAAATTACACCCACAATTCCGTGTCGGCAGCAGCGGGGGCCTCCTCGAAGCAGGTGAAGGCCCAGACCAGAACACGCCGGCTATGGCAACCACTGCCATAGCCCCGACGACCGCTGCCACGAGCAGCAGCATGACGGTGGCTACCTTCCACGCGAACATGACTGCAAACAAAATGTTGAGGACCCACACGGTTCCCCAGACACGGGTTCTCCACAGTGAGCCGGCAGCACCTCTCGCATACCTCATCATGTAGAGGAGGAGAAGCATGAGGTCGATGTAGGGAAGAGCCACGAAGGAGATGGCCCAGGCATCATCTTGAGAGCGGTAGACGGTGATGCCGGAGTTGAAGGTCAGGAACGCGAAGGCCAAAAGGGGAGCCACGAGAAACCCCGTTTCGGGTTCTGCTCAGCAGTCATAGGGACAGGCGAGAAGCCGTCGCCATTTGTGCTCCTCAGCAGTGTTCGGTGTGTACCAGAGGCGAGACATCTGCTGGTTGCGATGGGCCGGCGGGAATCTCACCCTCTCCGGCGTTGGCAGCTGAGGCTTTCCTCGTCCTCACGCAGCCGCGGCCCTAGCAGCGGAGCAGGAAACCCAGGCAGCCACGCGTGCAGCAGCGGAGAAGAACCCTCAGGCAGCCGCGGATCCTAGGCGGAGTTGGGGCGCGCCCGTAGTAATGGGATGAGAGTGGGACGGTCTTGTTTGGACAACCCTAGCTACAGTCTCTCTGATTGATCAACGGGACAACACATAGTAGCGCCAGACTGCTGGTCGAATCTCGATTCCGCGTTGCAGACAGCTCATGGTCTCAAACAAAAAAAATCAAACTAAGCCACACTGCAATTGTCGTCGCACCATCCTGCAGGCAAAAATGAAATCAGTAAGAATAAAAGGAACGCACCTGCATAATCTCGCGTGAAGCTGCATATGCATGACAGTTTGGGTGATCCGGCCGGCGCATGTTCCTCCAGCGGCACTCCGTGTCAGTTCAGTGAGCTGCTACGCGCAAATACCGTGCGCTGATTAGTAATTACATGATTTTCTTGACTCCTCCGTCCGCAGTTTCGTCCAGTTGCTGGCATCCACATGAGCCAGTATGAGTCAGATAACTCTAACCTTGGACGAAGACATCTCTGGTACGTACATCTCGGAACAAACAAAAACGAGACAAGGAACGAAGAGAAGAGTGAAACCGTTTTTAAATCGGTTTGTCTCATTAAATAAAGATGGGTATCGTTCGTTTCTTATTCTGTAAATAAAGCATGGTTCCATAGTTCATTGACATGACGCCATATTTTTTAATCAAAAACAGTTCAAATTTTAAATATATGTATTTTACACTATAAATTCTTAAATTTACATTGTACATTCTCAATTTTACGTCGTAAATTTTACTCTTGTGCTGTAAAATTCAGTTGATACCAAATTACAGGATGTGAATTCTCAATTTTACATCGTAAATTTTACTCTTGCGCTATAAAATTCAGTTGATACCAAATTACATGCAGATCAAAAGTGAGCATAGCCTGATGCACATCGTACAAACAAAACAAAAAACAATCGATCACCTTGATGGGCTTACTAACAGAATTAACGGGCCTTTCTTTTCGGCTGGGCTTTTGTTCCACAGCATTTTTTCGACTCGTTCTTGGGCTGAGATTTTATTTCGTTTTTAGTTTTAAGCTCGGCTTCATTCGTCTCATTTTTTGGCCCATCTTTTGAGATAATGCAACGGTCGTTATTAAAAAAACAATTAGCACAAACAGTCGTTCAAACTGACCGTCTTTGGAAATTAAGAAATTTCTAACGATATTCCTATTTTTATGGATAGTTAATTAAGTGGACCGCCTATAAAATGTCTTGTCATCATTGTTAATCATGCCGACCTGTCACATCCTCCGCTACCAGCATTCTTCATCGCCCCTCTTAAATAGCGAAATGCGTTCTCCGCTGACTCATTCTCTCCATCCCAGCCACATTATCTCCGGTCATGGTGGACGAGCAGACGACCTCCGACTACTACCTCGCCACGCGCATGCTACCACCACCGGAGAACGCAGAGACCGACGACGAGGTCGAGAGTGGTGCATGCAGCGAAGCCCATGAAGGCTCATGCGGCGGAAGCCGTGGGCAAGGAGGACAGCGCCGCAGCGTGTGTGGTGGTCGAGGCGGCCAGCTCGCGGAGCGCATGCCACCATCGGAGGCCGACGACGAGGCCAAAGCCTTGTGGAGCCTGCGGAGGCTCGTGCGATGGAAGAGGCCGCGCGCGAGGACGTAGGACTCTATCACTATTGTCGTTTCAATTTTTATGGTCGAAGAGATTATACTTAGCTTTGTTGCTATGACGTAAGTTATAACAAATACTTTTCGCTCGTGCTCTCGATTGTCATATCCGAAAATCGCATTATATTTTGAGATGCATTACGTATTATTCTCTGTCTTAGATCTGCTGGGCTATACAAAATACAAATTTAATAATATAGAGCAAACATAATAAAGCGTTAAATATTTAGACGTTTTAGGCTAACACATAAAGAAAAACAACTACGGCAGAAAAACGTGCCTACCGCTCCACTTTACATGTATGTTTAACTAGCTTAGGTTTTCTAATCTTCTTCTCCTTGGACTCCTTGGAGAGGGTAATTGAGCATGAATAATTACCACCTACAGTATTAAATAAGCCATATAGAAATAATACGAATAATGCATAGGTTTTCCTAAAGGATGGCATAAGGCAGGTTTTATATAAAACAACGGGTTAAACAATTTCAGTGTTTTAAAGCAGGTTTTGAAACACAAGTCTATTCTAAAGTCATATATCATCATCATCACCCTAGGTTGTAGAACCACGCACGTCTATCCTGCCTTTATCCAGACTAATCAAAATGATTAAGTCCATCAAGATTTCATGTGCCAAAGATTTGTAGAAACATGTCTAATCCAAAAAAAATACCATTAGGCATGCCTATAACCGAAAGCATGGCTACTCAATAGTTTTAATCTAACTAGAGGTGTACAATTTACCAACAAGACACTCTTCCACATGTTGCCATGCACTATGCACCACCACGATGCCTCGAATGGGACCGTGACATAGCCTTCCACCTTGCCCGACCCTAAAAGATAGACCGACATAGATCCTTGTCCCCTACCGAGTGTCCTAGGTCCAACAAACGTCACTATGCCCCCTTTGAATCTGCCCACTAGCAGTGCCTTCCCTTGCAAGTCATCTAATCTCAACGAGGTTGTTCGTTTTCATCGCTTAAGGGCATGCTACGTTTCTAATTATGTCTTCCTGTATGAACCTGTGGTTGTATGAAAAAGCTTCACAATAGTAGCCCGTAGACTGGTCCTTACATACATTGGCCAGAGGAGTGTTCAATCCACAATTGACTTGCAACCCAAGCCCCACCTGAAAAGATGTTTTGGACTTGTAAAGCATTTTCCCCCAACCAATTAGCAATTATCCCCATACAAAAAGGCTACGTTGATTCTAAGCGTTACTAAGCATAAAGCCTATATTAAATAACCATACTATTAAATAGGGTAATTGCTAGTTTATTTATTTGCCTAAGTTTCCAAGAAAGCATGGTATAATAATTCAAGGATTTCTATAATCAAGGACTAACAACTAATAAGAATACTTATCATAATTACTATATTTTTAAATTGCATGCAATAACAATAAAACAAAATAGATTTTATAACCATGGGTTCAAATATGAACAATGAATAGTAGTATGGCTTGCCTTGCTAAAATAAATGGTCTTCCAAAACTTTGATCTTCACTTTAGAGATCCTTCGACACGATGACAACTACATGAGGGAAATAAAACAAGGCTAAAAGGCTAAGCAGAACCCATAAACAACACATAAAAAACATATAAATAGATTCTTCATGATTTGACAAAAAATAGCAACTTGAATGGTCCAATTTGGAGTTCAAATGGTCGAGATACGACAATTTAAAGTTTATATGTAGTTTAAATGATAAATTTTAAATTATTAAAATTAATTTTCTATTGAAAAACTCATAGAGGGAATGGGGTTGAGTCATAGTTAGGCCTCCAAATGTTAGTCTCTCGAACAACCATAGATCGAGTGCACCAAATCGGTCTATAGGTTTTATGGAGTGGGTCCCATGTGTTGACCGAAAAAAGAGGCTAACAAGCGGGCCCCATGAGGAGCCATGTTACCCACCAAGCAAGCATGCACGTTAATAGCCACACCAGCGAAGTAGTCGATGTGACATTGGCATGGCTGCCACGTAGGCTAACAGTGAGGATGGAGGTAATCGACATCGAGCTTGGGGTGGTGGAGCTCCTTGGGTTGATGGCGTTGATGCTTCTCTGGCGATCTTCAAGGCAGCGATGGTGTGGCTGAGATCCGGCTCATCGTTATGGAGCCAAAATAGAGGTCAGTGAGGTGCTGTGGTACTTCGTTCAATGATAAAGGGCATCCAAAGCACTTGGGTCAATGATAAGGACAAGCTTCCAACGTCTTCACGCTCGGGAAGAGGTCCATAAGGACGAGCTCAGAGCTATAGTGTGGAAGGAGATAATGACTCATCTAGGTGGTGTCCTATCGAGGTGAAAGAGGCAACCAAAGTCCTTCGCTAACAATGAAAATAGAGAGTGGCATTGGAAGTCAATGTGAGGACAAGGGAGCTCATGCTAGGCAAGGAGGTTTGGGGCTCTATTTTATAGGCACCTAGGGAGGAGAAGAGGTGCTAGTGAAGGGAATCGATATCAATGATATCAATGGTCTCCGTTAATGGTATAGGGAGCTAGGATGGCCCTTCACATCAAATCATAGGGAAATGATGCTCTTGATGGTTGTGTTTTAATTCCGTAATCAATTTAGGGAAAGGAGTAGAGGAGGTGAATAGGGAGTAGCATGACACAAGGGTTTCCCCACCAGAGAGAGAAGGGGCAATGGTGGCTAGAGGTTGAAGCCCACCTTGATGAATAGTCATTAGCGGTTGCAGTAGGAGGAGTGTGCATGGAGAGGAGCGGCTTGAGGTAGCTTGCAGCCATGGAGACAGCTACTTGAGCGTGTGGGGAAATAGGCATGCGGAGAAGAGAGGAGAGGAAACAGGCCACATGGGTAGATGGCGAAAACAGCCTTAGCTTGATTTGGGCTGATAATCCGCATTTGTTTTTTTTCTTTTTTCTTGATGTAATTTACTGTTTAAGATTTTCTTTGGCTTTTAATAATTTAGTGAAGGCGTAACATCCATTCAGGTGACTAGACAGTACAGACATGAAAAACATACAGCAGACATATGTAGCTTTATCCACCGTGACTGTGGTTCGATCACGAATGGCACTATGTGACAGATGAATACAAAACTGTTTAGTACTGGACTCGTAGACTTATAACACTTCTAGGTGCGTTAATTGTGTAAACATTAATTAGATCGTTTAAACATTATCTGCATGCTTACGTTGTAAATATAACATTAATTTGTGTGTATACACACTTTGTATATTTGTATATTATTTCATCATCATCTTTACTGCATATATATATTAATTGGAAAAGGAGGTAAGTTTCATGTAAGGCGTTTTGATTTTTTTAAATTAATTTTTTATGTTTGATTAAATTTATAAGAAAGTATAACAATATTCACAACATCAAATTAGATTTATTAAATCTAATATTAAATATATTTTAAGTTGACAATGTTGTTATATATATATATTTTAAACTTGTTCAAATAAAATTAAATTTGACTTTTAAAAAATCAAAACATATTTTAATATAAAACAGAGAGTATTACGTATCAGGAAATGGAGCATGTATCATCCGAAGAAAAGAAGATATCCATCCTCTGAAGAAAGGGAATCGCTATGCATGCACCGGCCAGCGGCAACGACAATCTTCGTGGCAAGCCAGGAGTGTCAGCTGCATGCATGCTGGGCTTCATGACCGTTCCATTTTCACCGCCTGGCGCCGGCCGGCTTTGGATCCTGGCCATCGCTCGGCCGCGGTGGCGCTGCCACGTACGCACAGGCCTCGTTGCCGCCCGATCTCATGCGCTCAACTGGACTCGCTGGTCCTCATGTGAACGGTGGCAATTAAGTAATTAACCGGCCGGGATCGATCTGCTTGGCCGAAGAGTTCTCCTCTCTGCTGGCTTCAACTGGCAATCAAAGCAATAATCAAGAATGGTGAAATAATATAAAATTCCAACAGAAGTACGCAAGAGATTAGATAGCATCAGACTTAAAGCAAACCTTTTTCTGCTGCCCTCACTAGGTTTCTGCAAGCTGCATTAGTTTCTGCTTTGCAGCGCCGGTGGTACGTCGGCGATGACGGGAAAGACGAACCGGGTGGCCGGCGTTGGCATCTCAGTCTAATCTTAGCTAATCAACACTCAATCGAACCGAAAAATCGGAGGCAGATACCGGACAAGCATGCGTGGTTCGGGCGTAACCAGCCCGTTTATGCCTAATACCCGTTAAACAATGCACGCATTTGCCCAAAATCGAACGCATGCTCGGTGGGAGTAGCTACGCCTGGTAGTAGTTTGCTATCAGGAGTACCTTACTCCCGTTCGTACTACCGAGATATATTAATAGTAGGTTATAAATCAGGTCAATGCTTAAGATTATCTCATATCATTAGGTTGTTAGTAGATTGTAAATCTGATTAGTTTGAACCAGTGGAAAAAACAGTATCTGTCTTAGACCAGCATAATATGATTGTGTCATATATTTTTTCTATAGCAATTTTATAGAATGGATATGTGAATTCCGCCATGTGTACCCTTATAAGTGTTATGTGTTTACATCGTTAGGTAGAATCTAATTCTACGGCTAACTTATTGTTACAGAAAATGATATGAATAGTATAGCCTATAGATTATTTAAAATATATGAGATATATGTGATGCATGTAATATTTATTTATGACTTACGTATGATGATTATTTTAGCTATTGTTAGTTGTCTTTATTGTATTTAATGAATTACGTGTCGACCATAGTACTTGAATCTATTATTATAATATTTAATTTTTAGCTATTATAGGTAGTAGTAGACTAGAAGTTATAAGTTTTCAAGTATGGTGATCTAAAGAAGAGATGTAGAGGATGGAGATCATCTACATGGAGAAGGAGATCACCATTCTTTTAGGCATATTATTTTATAGTTGAATGCATTTATCTGTAATGTTTTCTATCTTACTTTTATGTAATTATATTTGTGAAATAATTCTATGGTAGGTGTTTGTGCCATTCCATATGTTGCACATAAGGAGAATAATCACCGTATAGTAGGTCTACCAAAGTAGGGTACAATTGTTTATTATTAGTATTTAGGATAAATATCGGATATCTACATGCGGAAGCATTTAGTTTAATTAATAATGTTATCAAAATAATTTTGTACCTTGGGCACAAGTTGGGGCCACAGCATGGTGATGCCACTCAACAAATAAAAATCACATAGGAATATAATTAGTAAAGTGTTGCTTAACCATGTCACTAGTTTTCTAACCGTGATACCAAAGTTCACTAGGAGTTAGTGAAATAAGGATCTTGACCCACTATGTAAATTAAAGTGAGTTTTGTCGTAAATCACATAGTGTAAGTCTTTTGTTAAATAGTTTAATAAAAGATGTATATAAATATAGTGCTAAATTTTGTATATTTTTATGTTGTAGATCATGTCAGCTAACGTCGCAACCAATTCTTTTAATTTATGATATATTCTTGAGAAAGAAAAGCTAAATGGAACAAAATTTATGGATTGGATCACAACTTGAGAATTATTCTCAAGCAAAAGCGCAAGGAGTACGTCCTTGAGACTCATTTATATGGTAAATTGCGTAATAATGCTATTGTGGCCGTATAGAGAGCTCATAAAAAGCACTTGAATGATTCTATTGATATGAGATGTCTCATGCTTAACACAATGTACATTGAGCTTCAAAAGTAATATAAGAATACGAATGCATATAATATAATTGTAGTATTATGTGGTATGTTTAAGAAACAAGTAAGGGTCGAGAGGTTCAACACTTTAAAGTCTTTGTTTGTGTGTAGGCTTGCAGAAGAAAATCTCATCAGCTCTCATGAGATTAAGATGATTGGCTATAATGAGAGTCTGAAAAAACTTGGTTTTCCTCTTAGCCAAGAGTTGGTTACTAATATGATTCTCTAGTCGGTTCTTTTGAGCTTTGAGCCATTCATATTAAACTATCATATGAACAATATAGATAGGACCTTGGCTAAGTTACATGGGATACTAAAATCTAGTGAGGACAGTATTAAGAAAAGCACAAATCTTGTGATGATGATGTAGAAAGGCAAGTGCAAGTCTAATGTGAAGAAAATCGCAGTTAAGAGAAAGTTGACTCCCGACCAGATCGTGAGAAACTCCTAAACCGCCAAACAAGACAAGAAAGACGCTGCTCTTGATGTAGCTTACTTTTACTGTAAGTGATCAAAACACTGGAAGAGTAACTGTCCAAATTACTTGGAGGATCTCAAGAAGAAGAGAAGTGCAACTTCTATTTTTAGGTATAAATGTTATAGAGATCAATCTTGCTAATTCATCTACTAATTTTTGGGTATTTGATACTAGATCGGTTGCTCACATATGCAAATCGTTGTAGTGGCTAATAAGAAGTAGAAGTTTGAGAAGGAGGGAAGTAGATCTTTGCATTGGCAATGGAGCAAGAGTTGTTACATTAGCTGTTGGTACCATGACATTGTATTTACCTTCAATATTAGTTTTGGAAATAACTAATTATTGTTGTGTTCTATTTCTTTCTAGTAACGTTATTTCTGCTTCTTATTTGCAAGAAAAAGATCATGACTTTAGATTTATTGACAATGATTATTCTCTTTATTTTAAAAATATGTTCTATTATTATAGTGAATGGGTTATATGTTCTAAATCTTAAATGGACACCGGTCTATAACATTAATACAAAGAGACAACGTCATAATGATTTGAATCTCACATTTATATAGAATTGTCGCTTAGGCCACATAAATGAGAAACACATGTAAAGCCTCCATAGATGGTCTTCTACACTCATTTGATTTTGAATAATTTAAGACATACGAATCTTATTTACTTGCAAGATGTCAAGGGCACCTTTCACAGGTAAAGATGAAAGGACAAGTGATTTATTACCACTCGTACATATTGATGTATGTGGACCAAAGAGCTCAACAACCATAGTTAGTTTTCAATACTTCATAATTTTTACTAATGACTATAGTAGATATCGATATATCTACCTAATAAAGCATAAGTCTGAATTTTTCAAAAAGTTCAAGGAATTCCAAAATCAAATACAAAATCATTTATAAAAATAATCAAGTTTTTACGAACTGATCGTGGAGGCGAGTATTTGAGCCATGAGTTTAACAATCATTTGAAAGATTGTGGAATTGTTCTATAGTTAAATCCAGTTAAATCCACCAAGTGTATCTCAATAGAATGAGGTATCTAAACAAAGAAATCGCACCTTATTAGATATGGTGCAGTCCATAATAAGCCAGAGTGATCTTCCATTGTTCTTCTGAGGATACGCTCTTGAAACAGCCACGTTCACATTAAATAGGGTTTCATCTAAGTTAGTAGAAAAGACATCATATGAGATATGGATGAGATAACGTTCTACCTTGTCCTTTTTTAAGATTAGGGGATGTGAGGCTTATGTAAAACATTTACAATCTGATAAGCTCGCTCCTAAGTCTGACAAATAATTCTTTATCGGGTATGCTAAGGAGACAAAAAGATATTACTTCTATAATTAAGGAGAAGGCAAAGTGTTTGTCACACAGTGTTTTCTTAGAGAAAGAGTTTATCTCAAAAAATGAAAGTGGGAGAACAGTGCAACTCAAAAAAATTTGAGAAACAACTGAAAATGTTTTAGCTCTTACACATCCACAACAGGTTGAATAAAGTGTTGAAGAACCTGTTGTAGACACACTAGCACCACGTAGGTCAAAGAGGTCATGTCGTGCACCTGAGAGGTACGTGTTCTTGACTACTCAACAAAGATACATATTGTTGTTAGACAACAATGAGCCTAAGAACTATGAAGAAGCGATGGTGAGACCAAATACTTAGAAATGGCTTGAAGCCATGAGATCCGAAATTAAACCTATGCATAGTAATCAAGTTTAGAACTTGGTTGATCCCCTGATGGTGTTAAAACCATTGAGTGCAAATGAGTTTTCAATAAAAAGATAGACATGGATGGAAATATTCACATATATAAGGTATGATTGGTGGCCAAAGTTTTTAAACAAATTCAAGGTGTTGATCATAATAAAACTTTTTCATCCATCGCAATGCTAAAGTCTTTTCAGATCATTCTAGTGATTGATACATGTTTTGACTATGAGATATGACAAATGGATGTCAAAACAGTTTTTCTTAATGAAAATCTAAGTGAGGATGTATACATAAAAGTTGAACGGGATTTTATGATAAGATTTTTGAGGAGTCAAAGAAAGAAACTTAATTGAGATTTTTGGCACTTTAATCCTTAGTCTACACTAAAAAACCAAATTTTTAAAAATATAATTTTTATTAAAATCGTTTTTAACCGCCCAAAAAACCGAGGCACTACATATAGTAAGGTCGAGGTTGCTGCAGAGGAGGCAGCGGGAAGCAGTTGGAAGAGAGGATTAGGTCCTCATCGATGGCGGTGGAGGTAGATCCAAATAGTGCTAACATCGGCCTCAAGCGATAATGGCGTTGAGGAAGCCCTCCAAGAGCAATGTGCAGCTATTAGAACAACTGGTGGTGGAGGCAAGCCCACACGCCATCTCTGCCATCTCATCAGTCGTCGACAACTCAATGATAGACATAGACTTCTTCTCGTAGGCATTGAAGAGAGAGAAGGGCACATCGAGAGGACGGGAAGCTTAAGTTCCCGCCAGTGGGTTCCACTAATACATAGGTCCCATGGTTTTTTATTTTTTCTTCTATGACTAACGTGTACATCCTATTGGTTTTTATTTTATTTTTTTATAGAATTGGCACATAAGTGACACAATATGTATGTACTAAGCCAAATATACCATGTTAGATAAAAATGATAACTGTAATGCCATGCAAGCACCTAACCCCGATCGGATAATTCCATGTCTTCAAGCCGATCTAATCTTCTACTAATTAGATCGTTTTCTCTATAGTTCCGATCGGCTTCTCTACAGTTTTCATCGGCTTTGTCTCCCAGTATCTCTATCGGCCGATGACTGAATCAAACTCTCCATCGAACACCTCTCAGTCGATAGGATTTAGTACCATCGGATCATCTAGATTTTAACGTTAACAGACAAATATAATACATGTGCACCGTTGCAAATGGGGATCAGTTGCACTCTTCCTTTCAGCACGATCAATTGAGTTGACGTGACTACATTGAATGAAAAGAAATGATATTGTGGTGAAAAAGACAAATGATAGGAAAAACAGAGAGTGCAGCCTTCAAACCATCTTATCAGGGGGAGGACAATTGAATTCTCATTAGTGAAAAATGGAAGAAAACTGAATGTAGAAAGGACAATTGAATTCTCGATAGTGCAAATGCAAGAGAAATTTGAAAGCAGAAAGAAAAACATAGTAAATTAAGGGTAAAGAGGTGTGCCCAGAAAATAAATTTGCAAGTAGAAATGCATGATCTAGCATAAAAGGAATAATATAGATGAAAATAAACTTGCATTACACATGATGACCCTGTTACCCTAACATCAAGTGGCCAGGCCATTGAGGGAAGGGTTAAGTCCAATTTACCTGTCAACTATTTTAAAAAAATACTATTTACCCCTTAACTATAAAATCAAATAATTGGCATTCATCAACTAGGCAAATTACCCTCTCTCCAAATCAAGATTAGTTTTAATCATACGTGACATACACATGTATATGGTAGACCCTCTGACAATTCTTTTCAGCTTGATAGATCCTACATGTCATCCTCTCCTCTCTACTTTTAGGTGAGGACGAGACAAAGTTGTTAGAGAGGATGATACGAAAGCAACGTCTTGGGGCTAACAGAGACGATGGCTGTTTGGGAGGGGATGGTGACTTAGAGGGACATTGGACTAGTGGTAGGCAGTGATGATCTAGATCTACACCAACACGTCTTCTTGCACCACGGGATCGACATGGAGATGAGGAAGAGTCAAAGCACTGGTATCCACCATCACAGTGGGACATGGAGCAGAAAAGGCACGTAGAAGCTAGTAGTCGATGGTGCCTCCTCCTCATAGAGCATGGTATGGTATCATAGTAGGAGTTTTAGATCTGTCAGTGTTGTCCAATTCCTTCTTGCCTCCCCTCTCGTGGTGGGGCATGTTTTTTTAGTCTCGCCATGTTCAAAATTAAAGACGGGCCATACCGCTAACCTGTTGGATTGGCCTGCCCTATTAGCCCACCAACTCACTTATCCTTACCCACTTGAACATATGCTGGTTGAAGCTGCAGTCCGACGGCGCCACATCCTGCCCGGTGCGAGGAGCTGGCCTGCCCATCCGTCCTCTTCTTGTTGTTTTGCTCATGATCTACCCACGTGTTGTGCTCTCTAGTTGAATAAACCTGACGAGATGCAGATGATTCTCAAGAGACACCAAACAGACATGAGCACACAAAGCTTTAGTAACTCTCGGTGAGGAAGAACTTGGCCATGGTAGGCATGAAGCAAGGACAGCAAAGATCTATGCGCACAATTCATGATTCAACCTGGTTGTTGAGGGGTTTTTCCTCCAGGATCAGGAAACACGACATGACGCATATGATTCATGTCGAGGAACTCTAAGCCAAAGGGAACACGAAGACCTGACACCGGAGTTTGTCGCCCGGAGAAAGGAGTGCAAGAAGATGACAGCAGGTCAGTTTTCGACAACTTCCATATGCAATACCAATCGTAAAAATGGAATGAATGATTAACAAGGAACGCGTTCCCGTCTATGTCGTGGACAGAATTTATCCGAGGAGGCCATGAACTTCATCGAACACTTGCTAGCACCAGCAAAAAAGGCTAGGTTCCAGCTTAAGCAGAGAGTGCACGATATGGTTTTTGTTGCAAACGCCGGGTGTTAGGGCTGCAGCGGTCTTCCGCGTAGCCTGTGGGAGCAGTTGGTGGGCTGGTTCTTGGGTTTGACGGGAACCCGCCAATAACCCAGCGGACAGTTGAGTGGGTTTTTTGCGGCGTCCGCTACATCTTCGGCGGACAACGCGGCACCCGCCCCACTTGCACCTTAACAGAATTGACTGATAAATTCAAAGATTTCAGTCACCTGATAAGGTGCCCCCATGTATGTGTAGGCAGTGGTAATTAAACCTAACCGCAAACGATAAATCGGGCCCGCAAAAAGCAGCGTGATGCCGTGATCTACCGCCGATTCGGAGGCGACGGCGGTGCGATCCATCGGAGACCGCGGCGGCGACGGCTCCTCCTCGTATTATCGCAGCGACGATCTGTCGGCCGGTGACTTGATGGGAGACGGCGTCTACCCGCGGCGGTAGGCAGTTGATGGCGTGATCCATCCGCGTGGCGTCTTGTGCCATGCCGGCGTCGCCGGGTCCTATGGCAACTTCATCAGGTGATCATGACATCCACGGCATCCAGATCAATCTTCCAACGCTGAGATGAATCAAACGCATGCACGGCGAGGTGATGTGACGTAAACGCTGAGATGAATATACCGTTCACTCTTCAATTACTGGAGCCTGCTTACGCCGTCCAAAACATCGAGGATCACAGGAGCCATTTGTGTAGTCACTTTTCTTTTTTTTTTCTTGCAGATCGAGGGTTCCTTTCCTTTTACAAGATCCCTAACTCGTAGTACAACAACATGCAATCCCCAGTGTAATTGACTGACGCACCACTCTTTGATGAGTAAATCTGCTACATTTTTTCTATGGTAATCGTGTATATTCTTTAATTTAGTCCGTGTGATAACGAAGACCGTGATTTTTTTGCTCCATGCAGATGCGAGACCCATGCAGCATCGATGATCGCCATCGCCTCACCGTAGAACATCTAAACATCTTGCGGAGTCGATCGATTAGCTCCACCCGACGGCGTGGCGAGACCAGGCGACGGCGCGATAGTTTAACCGTCCCAGGCCGCGTCGTCCTTCCTCCATCAATTAATCGCCCGTCCTAGGCGGCGTCTCTGCAAACCTTTTTAGACGGCGACGATGCCGTCGACAAGATCAGAACCTCTACTATCTGAGACACTAAACTGTAGAATCACAGGTATGCCACGATAAGACAAAGCAAAAATAATAATTTGAGTTTAGATATCAAAGATCATTACCATTGACACACAGAGTAGTAGAAGCAAAGACAAAATAGATAGATACAATAAAGTGCATATTAACATAAAAAAAGTAGTCCATCTCGATAACTCAATCATCTTCCTTTCACGCAATCATCTCTTCCTCGCTCAAACATCTCCTTCTTGCGTGAACATGCCGATCAGCACTGTTACACAACAACACATCTACTAGTACTCAGACATCCAAGGATGAAAAACCAAATACGAGTTTACTAGCACCTATGCGTGGCTAGGGTTTAACTTATGGGGAGGTGCGGCTAGAGTTTTTTACATATGTGTCAATCCCACAGCACTGTCCTTTAAATATAAAGTTTGTAACTTAGCCTTGCGGACTCGTTAGTAACTCTACTCAGATTACTTTTCGAACAGACTCCATATTTGCATCTCTATCTAAACATGTCGTTCTAGCCGTGTGTAAACTGATAGATTTACGTATATTTGGTCACAACCAAAAACATATTTTGGTTCCATATGTCAATAATAGTCTCTAGTATGACATATTAACTTGCTATATAAAAATTATATTGGCTCAACCTATAGTGTATACACAAATTACTTTACCTCACGATATCTATTAAACTTAAGGCTAGCACAATTATTCTCTCAATCTTGTATTAGATTACTCATATGATTGACTTTTTGATCACCCAATATGATTATGCACTTTCATAATATATTATATCGAGAGATATAGAGATATTTTTTCTGTTAACTAGGAGAGACAAATTACATCTTGACCATTTATATCTCATTGTATATTTTATGATAAGTATGAAAGCTACTTTTATAACTACTTAAGCAGCGCTTGATAGTCTCTAAGTGAACCACTATGTATGTTGGGAACCATATTAATATCATGTTTAAAAAATATACACCAACACTACCTAGATATCATATCATATATAGCTCTTTGTTGTATCTTATAGTATGTTTGTTCAAGGATATGTTATCGAACATGTGTTGATTTGATATCTTTATACCATGATTCATGAGATATAATTATTAATCTGTATTAATTTTATAATTATATTTATTTATATATTAAGCTATCTAAGGATAAGAAATAGAATAACACTTTATTTTATAATATTATAAGCATAATATATGATACAATTATCCGTACCACTGGTTACCCCTAATTATTTCTTTTTATCTCATGTTTATCAGATCCATGGCACGCTCGATAGGCTCCATCCACCGGTTGTTCTTTCCCAGGCGGTCGCTTGACCCATTGGCTGTTCCTTCCCAGCGACAGCCACAAGCAGACATGCTCACACACACCGGAGAAGCCTAGTCAGAGCTTGCATCGGCTCCAATCAGATCGCAGACGGTAGATTAATGACCATTATGTATGTAGATGTTAATTAATTATGCAGCTGAAATCTATATTTGCAGTAGCTGCAACGACCATAATGTATGTACTAGATGATAATTTATTATGCAGCTATTTCACTTGTAGGTATAGTACTGTTCTGTTTTAGTATGTGGCCAGTGGCTTACGTCCAAATTCTGTGCCTAATGATTCCGGTCCAATTGGGTACGCGTGCTTTGCTGAAAATACGTTGTGCTGCCGTGAAAGTATATATAATACTACTAAATAAAAACACCGGTAACTTTTAAATATATATTTAACCATTCATATTATTTAAAAAATTACGTAATTATTTTTTATTTTATTATAAAATAAATTTCAAGTATGACTAATATTTTTATATATTTAAAAAATTGAATAAGACAATGATGAAATGTATGTAATTCAACGGTGTCAAACGTAAAAAATTGGAGAGAGTAATTTTCAATAAAAGTATATACTTAAAAGAAATGGTATATACTACTACTGACTTAAAACAGTATATACTACTGCTAACTAAAAAAGTAAAAAAGTATGTACTGCTACAAAATATATAAAGGTATATACCACTCCTTACCAAAAAGGTATATAATGCTGATTATTATAATAAAAAGTAGTACATACAAAATGGAGTGCAAACACCTTCAATGAGGAATTAATGTGGTATGAACTTGAAAAAAAAATACTACTACACATACACCTCATATAGTACATATATAAATAGGTCTGTTTGGTAGTAATCTAACTTCTAAAAACAATTTCAAGTGTAGAATCTAAAGTGAATTTGTGCAGCGTCTCAAACCCCGCTCCACATCTGTAGTTTAGTTTTTATATCACTCTAGCCCACTCCACTTTATTGAAACCATTGGGTTAGAGATAGCCTTATCAAATATACTCTTACTCATAAAATTAATCATAGGACATATCATCTAGCAATTTGAAAGTTTCCATGCGAACATGGATGGATGAATTATTTAATAGAATAATTATTTTTCCCCACCGGCTGATTTTCGTGCTTCCGTTGCTCATGCATGTGGGGGAAAAAGTATTTACGAACTTGCTTTTTGCAAACAGGCTCATGGGTTTACTATTGGATTATCCAATAAGAGATAGGAGTACATACTCCCCGGAGTACACAAAGTGTGTGTGCATATAATTATAAGTTACTACCGGGAGTCACTCCCTCCTATCGACCCTTCATTTTGTTTAGAGATCAGTGCTGCCTCTTAGCTCTAACGGGTCTGGACGAGTTAAATCATGCCTCCACCCGATCCAATATCTGTTAATCACGATAATTTTAATTTTTTTAGTTACTCGTATTATCCTCACGGTTTGAATATTGAACGAGGCTATCTTCTCCATGCAAAACTACAAAATTTGAGATTAGGTGTTCGGTGCATCATGCATCGTTTCTCTGCGTGAAAACAGGTGAAATTCAGTGTTCTCAACGACCAACACAGAAAATATTGTAGGAGTGAGCATAGGCCAAAAAAATATTCACATCAAAACATCATACGAAAAATGGATAATATACTATTCCAACAAGATGTGCACTATAGCAGAATTAGATTTAGAGAAGCCGATATAAGCACATACGCGTCAAGGTAGTATATGAAGTATTTGATCGTCGCGATACTGATATCAATCAATATCGTAATAAGCAGTGGCTCCATCAGTATCCATACATCCGAAGCTAGAACATCAATTGCGAGTATACTAGCACTTATAAGCGGCTAAAGTTTGGCTCAGAAGATGACAGCTAGGATTTTAGTTTAGGTGAACAGACGTATCTTTTCTCGGTCTCCCCGTCTCTCTATATATCTTCCTCACTTGAGCCTAAAAGAACCGTGGCCCAATAAAAGTCTATTCATATCTCCATCCGAATTGAGCCCTTATTTGAATCACATTTGAATAAGTATTTTAACTCATTAAACGTGTAATATTGTAGATTCACGTATATTTAGTTGCCACCTGAAAACATATTTTCGGTCATCATGTTAATAATGGTCTCTAGAAAGTTATATCAATCCTAAATTATACGTAAATATCATATCGATGGAACATGTAACGTTCTCATGTACAAATTTTATATCGATTAAGCTCAAGGTATAACTTGTGTCATCCTTTTATTAGATCAACCACTCTCTCGATTCTATGATAGAATAGAAACTTATAATTGACTCCTCAATCATCTTGGCATATCTATACACTTTTATAATATTATATTGAGGAGCTCAGAGATATATCTTTTATAGGAGTGGCTAATTTTATCTTAATTATTTATATCCTACTATATATTTTATAACAAACTCAAATATTATTTTATAACTACATTCCTATAGAGTAGTGTTTGTTAATATTAAAATAAGCTAGGAACCATGACGATCTTAAATCTAAGAAATTCACATAAATACTATTTAAGATTAATTGATAACGTATAAAATCTCTATAATATTTTATAGCGGATCTATTGAACATACGTTCACCAACATATATCCATATTATTAATTTTATATTTATCCATGAGACATAATTATTAAAAAATATATATATTGATTTTACATAATTTATCTATTATATGATATATGCTAGTGATCATTTAGAGTCTCACGAATAAATCATATACTCATTAATCAATAATGATATTATTTGTATAATATATCTAACAGACCTTAGGTAAGAACATTTCACTAGCAGCCGTCGGGCCATGAAAACTGCCGGTAATTGGCAGCATGCACCACCTCGTCGGCGTGCTCCCTCGCCGCGCGCTATATGAAGTCCAACCAGGAAACAACAAAGACGACAAAGGCCACAGAACGGAGAATGCACAGATACAGAAGATCATAATACAGAACAACAAACAAAAGTTCAAACTATTTTTGTAACTGTGCTTTTTATCTGCGATGTATGGATCTTAGCAATATGTGGCTGAAACATGCGCTATCTGCCATCGTTGGTTAAAGATCCAACTGATACAAAATGTGACTGAAATTTCTCACCCTATAGGAAACATAGTTTAGAAGACTTAAACATCATTTATTTGAAAAAAAATCATTGTGCTAAAACAACAACTTAAAAGAACGAATATGTGTGTGTTATCTTAACGGATATATATATATATATATATATATAAAGGAGATTTTTTTCATGGAAGATACAGAAATATGTGCTTTTACATATATATATATATATATATATTCTGATACACCTATATGTTTTGAGACTGCACAGGCATAGTATTTTATTACATGTAATCCAAATCAGTTGGGAGTCTGTGCTTGTATAGGCGACTGTTACTGTTGGTGTTGCTGCGTAAGAGGAAAGATTGCATCATTGCACGCCCGGTTGAACTTACGAAAAGAGCAGAAGAAGCAGCATGTGGCAGTGTATTTCGTCGAAGTGTGGACTTGATAAAATTGCACCTTTTCTTTCTACTTTTTATTTTCAAACTATAGGTTTTGTAAGAGGCTGAATTGCATTATCCGGTAAGCAGAAATAAGAAAACAGTATACGGGTACTTGTCTTTGTCAGGATACATCTCTACACCACATACCAACACAAACATGCACTAGATCAAGACTCTAGAAGATGCAATTGTACATTTCAAAGTTTGCGCTTACGATTCCTGAATGCGATATGTGTAAATTATAGAACTCAAGATCAGTTGGTCTTATTTATTGCCAGTTAATTTTGTTGTTGCAGGCACAGTTAATCAGCATGTCAACATTAATGCTGATATAGTAGTAAAAAGAAGCTAAAATGCTAGTCAGTTAACACCGATCATCACACGATCGATCCCCAAATACTGAAGTGCTTGTTACATGGATAATCTAGTAATCTACATTCTACACAGCCAATAGAAATATCTTCAGTTGTTTCAGTACATGGTTTCTTCGTCAGTGAAAGCAAACTTAATTAATTAGCGATTGAAGAAAGAAATACTAAAGATTACGCTTTGTGCTGGATAAAGGCGTAGATGGCTCCGACCACGGCGACGGCGGCGATCTCCCAGGCGCGCGGCGTCAACCTGGTCGCCCCCGTCAGCTGGTAGGCGAACTCCACGGCGAGGAGCGCCGCGAGAGGCCACAGGGGTGCCTTGAGCGGGTCCCTCCCCGGCGAGCCGCGGGGGGTTCCCTGGAACCGCGTGAGGCAGTAGAAGTAGAGCAGCAGGAGGAGGTGGGGTTAGGGGAAGAGGGCTGCGGCGAACGCGGCGCCGCGCTCGAAGCGGCGGGTCTCCAGGGTGGTGTTGAGGGCGAGGAATAGGTAGCCCACGAACGTGGCCCAACCGTCGCCGCTGCTGGCGTCGGCTGCGGGCTACGGATCCGCATCCGCCGGTGGTGGGAGCAGGGGTTCCTCTGCCTCCGGCGGTGCTTGGTGCGAGCCCATCGTGATGGATCGGAGCACGGCGCGATCGAGAGGAGGGAATGCGAGGTGGAGGTGGAGGTCGGTGGGCGGTGGGCTGGTGGAGTAGCTGGGACGGCGGAGATCGAGGGGAGGCGACGACTTGCGATGGCCATGATAGGCGCGTCGCGTGGACTTGAGGTTGAGGAAGGGGGATTTCGGTCGAAATGTGATGTGATCCGCAGCGAGAAGATGAAATAATCTCGTGGAATTCGGTGGATTTCAAGTAAAGTTCGACACAAATTGAGTGGTTTGTGGGAGGTCTGAATTTGGGATGACGAAATTTGGATGAAATTGTGAGTTGGAAGGGGAACGAGTGATTTGTTTAGTCTCTATCTTAATTCATGTTCTGATGAGTATGCAGTCAAAACTTGAAATCTAAACTCACTAATACATGCAGACAATAATTAAGATCTAATATGTGAAATAACATTATAATATTTGTTATAAAATTATTCCAGTATATTTTTTAATAACTTTTTGTCAACATGGTAATTATAAAATACGCTAATGGATCATATGTACAGTGGCGTCCCTAATGATATATTAAAAATAGTGAAGATAAAACTCTATCATTTAGCCCATATTTTCAGTTTAGATTTTTTTTACAGGAATAGGTGTTATGTCTAATATACGTGGGTATCGATCAAAGTTCCACAAGAAATCTCCTTTGGCCTGTATTTCCATGTTGAACTCTTTTTTCACCTTTTAGTTTAGTTTGGGCCTACTTTACTCGACATCGTTGTCATCTCTGATTACGCGGAGGACATTAACACAGTGGTGGAAACAAGAGGAGTATCACAGATCATCGTGCCACACTTAAGTAAAAGACAGTCGAGAGTGAAAAAAATATATATCTAAAGTAAAAAATATGAGCTACGTAAACTTCAACAAAAAAAACGATCGAACCTAAAATTCACTAAACGATCCAACCTAAAATTCACTATGTCTTAAAACTCCGGATATGAGATGTCTTAAAACTAGGTATTCTTAACACCATACATCCACGAATCTGAATGGATTATGTTGGTAATATTTAGATAAATTATTTTATTCTTATTTTAGATGAAATATAAAATTCTAAATCACTGTAATTTAACTTACAAATTTCAAATCATGTGTGGATTGGGATCTAGAGCTGTAGCAAGAAGTAACTTAGTTTCACCGTTGCTCAGTTCAACTTGTCAAAATAAACAAGTATCAGGTGAAAGAGAAGCGAAAATAAGTTCGAGCTTAAATTTAAAGTTTTATACTTCAATAGAAATCTGAGACGGATCGATGTCCAATCCGGGCTCGCGCAAGCCCAAATTGCAATCTCTACATGGGCCGAAATGCCAAAACCATCCAAATAATCGAATGCTTTCTCCTTCTCATCAATAAATTCCTCGCAAAATCCCAAACTGCTTCGGCTTCGGCTTTCCTCACGCCGGCCGTCGCTTCGTTCCCCGGTAGCCGGCGGCGCCGCCTCTAGAGGACAGCGTAACCCCCATGGCCGCCGCGGGCGGGGCCGCGCAGCCGCCGCGCCAGTACAAGCTGGCGCCGCAGAGCGAGCTGCGCGTGGAGGTGCCCCCTGACGCGCCGGTCCGCGTGCGGCTCGTCGCCGGCACGGCGGAGGTATTCGGCACCGAACTTCCCCCCGAGGGATGGGTCCCCATCCCGCCCCGCTCCAAGATCGCCGTAAGCGCACCTCCTCCTCCCCCCTCCCTCCCTCCCTCCCGCGGAGAAGAGACCCGCCCCGCCCCCGTTCGCCTCGGCTCGGCAGCTTGCTGCGGCCACTGATTACTTGTCCCCTTTTCTCCGTATGTTTCGGCTAGATTTTCACGTGGCACGGCGCGACGGTGGAGCTGGACGGGGTCAGCGAGAGCGAGTACGCTTCCGACGAGGTGATTTTTCTTCTTCTTCCCCTCCTCCCGTTGTGAATTTGGGGTTTTGAGGTTCTTCGATGCGATTTGATGCGGTGGTGAGAGAATTACATGTTCTATTGCTGTGGGCTGTAGACGCCAATGGTGATCTATGTGAACACGCATGCAATCCTTGATGCGAGAAGGGCGAGGGCGAGGGCCGCCGCTGCTCAGGGTGCCCCATTGGAGGCCTCACAGGTTGGTGGTCTTGTCTCATTCCGTTTGGCATCTCATCATGCAAGTTCTACATGGTAAATTACATGAAAGGAATTACACGGTAAATTACACGTTCTTAGAGGGCAGTATGTATTTACATGAAAGTAAAGCTATTAGCTAGCTTGTTAATTTTACAGTTTGTTGCACATGAGATGTTTTAGATTCCTAGAAATAATATGTATGTCAGTTTCTGTAATTCTACACTGATGTTCGGCAACCAATGTGTTAGAGCAATAACAAGTTGATCAGTAGCCTACGGTCAAAGATTGAATGCAGGTGTTGAAAACCTTGAAACATTGTTCATAATATATTGATCCCGGGATTTTTGGACTGCCTTGCTTAGTTTTGCTTCTCTTTGCGGTTTAGGGACCCAGAGTGATCATTGTGGGGCCAAGTGATTCTGGAAAAAGTACATTGTGCAAAATGCTCCTTAGCTGGGCTGCCAAACAGGGCTGGAAGCCTACATATGTGGATTTAGATATTGGCCAAGGATCGATAACCATACCTGGATGTATTTCAGCAACACCGATTGAGAAGCCTATAGATATAGTTGATGGGATTCCCTTGGAGATGCCGCTTGCATACTTCTATGGCCATCCAAGCCCAAGGTATTGCAGTTCTCACTCACTGTTTTTTCCAAGTATATAAAGACTCCTCTTCTTCTGCTCAACGGTTTTGGCACCTCAACTATTTCTTTATGTTTATGACAGTGTTAGTCCAGATGTTTACAGAGCTCTTATGAAGGAGCTAGCTCAGACATTGGATAAACAATTCTCTGGAAATTCTGAATCTAGGGCAGCAGGAATGATTATCAATACTATGGGGTGGGTTGAAAACCTTGGCTTAGAGGTAATTATTTGTTTTACTAGCAGTTTAGATTTTGGTGGCTTAGAGGTAATTATTTGTTTCACTAGCAGTTTAGATTTTGGTTATGTGTGTCGATGGCTAATATTTATATTCTATCATGAGTTAATTCACCTTTTGTGTTGTGCAGTTACTTCACAATTCAATTGAGATTTTCAAGGCTAATGTAATATTGGTGTTGGGACAGGCAAGTGCTTTTGTTTTCTTCGTAGTGTTTTAGTGCTCTGTTCAATTGGAATGTCACTGTTGTACTTCATAGTGCTGTTTCAGGAGGGATGTTCTTGTGTTATAGGGCTTTAGAGACTACCTATTCATTTAGTAATCCCTGGTTCTTGCTATCTGTGCTGACAAGTGGTATTATGAATAAGCACGAAATGAAATGGTTCTGAAGATTGGATCATTTGATTTGTCTACTGCAGGAGAAACTCTGGAAGATATTAAAAGATGCAACAAAAACTAAGCCCAACATTGATGTTGTAAAACTTCATAAATCAGAAGGTGTTGTTCCAAGAAATCCAAAGTATCGTCAAAAGACTAGAAGCTTCCGAATCAAGGTAAATTTGCTTTTTCTGATCATAGAATGTGGGTTTGTGACTTTCAAAGTAGCTATATTCAATTAAAGTAAGTCAATGTATGATCACTTTTTCATATTACTAATGCTATCTTGCAGTTGAAGGAGGTTTAAATACACGTGTGTTACTGTACAATGTAACTCACTCTTTTTCCATTTTTATAATGTTATCTTGCAATCATAGAGTGGCATTTGTTTAGTTAATGCCGTCCTTCTGTTCTGCTCTGGTTTGTAAAGCTAAATTATAACACTCTTTTGCAGGAGTACTTTTATGGCATTGCAAATGATCTAGCACCACACTCAAATGTGGTTAACTTCAGTGATGTTTCTGTTTACAAGATTGGTAGTCATCAAGCCCCTAAGTCAGCATTACCGATTGGTGCGGAGCCTGTGGCAGACCCTACTCGACTTGTCGCTGTTAACATCAGCACGGATATGGTCCACACAGTTCTTGCTGTTTCATATGCCAAGGAACCTGGTGAAATAGTTTCCAGGTGATACCAACAGCCCAATCCTCTGCTCTTCCTTCTCTTCTTCCTGTTCTCTCTCTGCTCTTGTTCTTCCATACTCTCTGCTCTGCCTCTTAGATCTTTGCTCTTCTTCGTGTGCTCATGTGTGTAAGGTGTCGCCTTACTGTTGCCTTAAGCACCTTGCCTTAATGCCCTAAGAACCACGGATAGAAGTAATATGGGACGGAAGGAGTATTTTGCTTTCTTCAGAACTATCTATTATCTGCATGCCCTAACTAACTTCTGTGAGAAATCTTTTGTGGTTGTGGCCCTAGCCAATACCGCAGCTATTGCGCACCTAAACCTGAAGAACCTTTTTACACATGTGACAGTTTTCAAAACTATATAACATCTTCTGTATCATATGAGCATTAGATCATATGCTTTCAATTCAGCAGATATTGTCAAATTATAATATATGCAACCCTTTTCAGTACTTCAACCAGTGTAATTATAATCTACCCTGATTTGTGTAGCCATGCATCGGAAAATACCATACGTGCTAGGAGTACTGTTCTTTTCTCTTCTTTTTTTTTTTTTTGACATTATGCAGATTGTATGGATTGGCGTGGCTTGCCATTGTCGCATCAGCCAACCAAACAGTTGCTGAAATGGTCTTAGTTTTAGGCATGATTAGTTTGGCTGTGTACCAAGCATGCCCTTATTTGTCTTTGTCGTGGTAACTGCTGGATTACTATTTCTTGATTCTGCGTGACTAACTACAACTCCTCTAGTCTTTCGGTACCACTAGGCAAAAGCTGTAAAATTTGTAACATCCTTTTTCTTGCAACAAACCGAGTGTACCTCTCTGGAGATAACGTTCAGTTATAACCTCTTGACAATTATGCAGCAATGTTGCCGGATTCATCCATGTGACAGATGTTGACATCCAAAGGTACACAAAAGAACCAAGAAAACCAACGTTTGCCTGTTCATGGATCTGCCTTTACCTAACTGAGATGTTGTATTTCAGGAAGAAGCTCACGTACATTGCACCGTGCCCGGGAGAGCTGCCAAGCAAGCTGTTAATCGCGAGCTCATTAACTTGGTACGAGGCTTGATCAGCTCAAGGCAGAACAATGTAGCTAGGTGGTTAGTTAACCAGATGGACGTAGCACAGATGTATCCCTTGTCCTGTCTCAGGGTGTATGTGCGTCGTAAGTTCTTAGTGACTGCTAACTGCAGCATGTGACAGCAAAGCTTCACTCGCTCGATATTCCTCTAGCAGAATCTGACTGCACCCTATCTGGTTGTGAATGACTTTTTATGATGCTGCTCTGTTGGCGTTTGCTCATTATAATCTCACTCTTGTCAATTGGAGTATTCTGATGTGATAAATGGTAATCACTCATTATGGGGTTACTGGCACGTTGGAGGTTTTGCTTGATATTAAGCTCACGATGTACTGTGTTAATAAGGGTCTAATGATAACGTATGAATGGAAAGGTTAACGTGTATAATTATTAACAAGTAATAATAGGAGGATTAGCAACATCTGGAAAAGCATAATGAACGATCTAAATACCACAGCCATGAATTTCAAATTTTAAAATTAGTAGAGCACCCAGCCAAAAAGATCCTTTCCAACTATGAATATGAAACACAGAACACTTACCCAAATTACACACAACGGCAAATCAGATGGGGGCCATTGCTGAAAGGCCGATGACGAGAACTATCTTCCCATCAGGTGATAATCTATTCGGTCATGCTGTGAGCACATCAGGCATATGCATCCTGTAAAGACCGAAAAAATATATTAATAGGCACGATCCTAATTAAGCTTCCGTTCACTGTCTACCAATAATACAAAATGGAAGTACATCAGGAGAAAAAATCCAGTGCATGCAGCTTTTAAAAGTCTTTGTATAAAGGTTGAGAAGCAGCAACAAAATCTCCAAACAAAAGAATCGAGAGACATACAGCCCGGGCTTGCGGAACCCATATCTAAGGACAGAAGATCTACAGACCCCGACAGCGGAGGAGAGGAGCATCAACACAGGTAAGTTAAAATGGTAAACACCACAAATTACAAAAAGTAGTCGGGAGTCTTGCGTGTTGTGTCTGGTTCAATTTGCCGAGGAGCTGGATCGAATTGGAGGAAGTTTTGATCCATGTTTTCTCCAATCTCAAGAATTGCAGCCATGTTACCACAGCGGTAACAGTAGTTCGGTGCACTGAAGACTGTGACAACATTCTTGTCCTGGATAACAAAATCACATGACAGAATATCTGAATATTGCATCCAAGGCAAGCAAATTATAGTATAGGATTGGTCCCTTTGCATGATGCAGGACATACAAAAAAGTAGAGTCGTGAATACAGCTACAAGGTCTTCTAGGTTATCTATGATGCAGAATCTAAGTACTATAATCTGCTATAAACCTCTTCAGTTTCCACTGTATGACATGGATCTCTGTGCCGTGTGATCCAATGGGTATATGATCTGCACTAATTCAACTGACCCACACATCACACACAAAGAAGTACATGGACGACATTTGTCAAACAAGAAAGTTGCATTCAGGTTTTAATTCACAATGTTTAGATATGCCTTAGCAGTTTGTGGATTAGCTCCTCTGATTAAATCACAAGAGTCAGTTAGTGGATTCATTGGTTTGCAATCAAACACACTGAAGTGCACAAAATTGTCTGAGTTTTTAAAATCGTTAAATTATATAACTTCTATAACAAAATAGCCTGATGATCTCCCAGATTCCATGCACCTAAAAATATAGTTAAAAATGTACTTGCAACGTGGTCATAGTTATTCCAGAAATTTTCGCAGGAAGACTATTTTAAGATTTTTTTCAGAAGATATTTTTAGGGAATATTTATGGCTGTTTAATTAATGTGAGAATAATTTAATTATAAAAGGTAATATTGCATTATGAACACCTACCTGGCACCAATTAAATCCTTCCATTACAAGTTGATGTGCTCTTGAGATGAGAGATAAACCATTTGTATGGTTGAACTGTTGAGCGATATCTTGCCCAAATGTATAACCTGCTCCTCTCGGTGAAATTCCCCACCCACATCTGTCATCTGGGTCAGACCACAATAGATCACACATGGGTCCTTCATGAGGAACCTGCAAGCATTTAGTGAAATTTGTAATGTTAGATGACCAAAAACATTTGACAAATAAGATGCAATTTCTTCTGCAAATGCATCACAAGTTATGGACCCAAAAGGCCAAGAGCTAACAAATATCACTGGTAACCTTTATAAGCACAGCCTCCTCCTAGGTAATCACCTAACTGTGAAAGAAATTTCAGGAGCAACAGGTGCTTGTTCAATCATATAAAGTCATCCACAGCATGACCCACATCACAAACTTTATCTAACTAAAGTTGAACTGTACTGCTCTACCTAGAAAACAAAATCCATCTTCATACATTTACAAATTTGCAGCAGCAAGGAAGTGGAAATATCATATTAAAAATACTCCCGTCAAAACTAACATAGCTAAATGGTATATCCACAATCTAGACATTCCTTATTATACTCCTTAAAAAGAGGAGTCAGGGCCTGGGGGTGATGGTGTTCTACACCCACCCCATCAAGACCTTTTTTTGGTTAACGTGTGGATATGTGTGGGCTCCTTTTTTTGGTTAACATGTGGATATGTGTGGGCTGTATGCAAATATCCATTGTAAAAGATGCATCTTTGCATACTTGTGTAGTTAAGTTTTTCTGTTGAGGGCTGCATACATTATCTTTTTTTGGCAATCGAGCATACTTACTATTGCATTTCACTCTTGATCTTATACTGCATTTATTTGGCATCTGAAATGTGTGAGGTCGCTGCTAGTATATATATGGTATATACCAGATAGATAACTCAAACAGTAATTACTTCATTGGCTAATTTTATAGCAATGCTCCGATCATCCTAGTAAAACAAAAACAAACATAATGGCTCATTCGAAAGCTGATTAGCTTATTATTTTATTAATAGCATAAATAGCCCATACAGCTACAGAAGTTTCTGTCATTATCACCACAATGCTGGTACACAAGACATGGGGAAGTCAAATTCACCGAGAAAGTCCTTGCACTGCTGCATACCTCTTGTATACGATCAAGAGCACGGATGTTATCTAAAGTATCCAACGATGGAGAGAGACCACCATGAAGGCAGAACACCTGTAAAATGGGTGATTCACATGTCAGGCATATGTTGGATAAGCCTATATCAGTTCAACCACAATTAATCAAGTAACAAACCTGGTTTTCTATAAGAGCTGTGAGAGGCAAATAATCAAACAAGTCCGTAAAGTACTTCCATACATTTGCATTTCCATACTTTCTCAAGCATTCATCGTAGAAGCCATACCTGCCGCAAAATAGTAATTGTCATGAACTAAGTTGTGGTAAGCACACAGGGGGATAACCCATTGAAGAACTATCTATGGGTGATATGCAAATATTGAAACAAGAACAGTTTTTAGCATGAACATTCCAATCATTTAGAACAATGAATTAACTATTACAAAGTTGAACATTTGTTCTAAGAAACTTATATCTATAAAACTTTTGCAAAAATCACACCGCTTAGGATCTTCGGAAGCGTGCCTGCAATAATCTATAATCTGTGAGGAAAAGGACAGGGCTTAAGGGCCATAAAACCCGATTGTCATGTTTTTGAAATCCAAATATTGTATCCATTTTGAGAAAATTCCTTATATGCAATTGAAATTTCACTGGTTTCCTTATATGCCATCATAAATTAGCTATTCCCCTATATGCCATCGAACGAATTTTTTGTTCCCTTATATGCCATCCACGTCACCCAAGAGTAGAAAAATGACATAATTACCACTAGATTCCTCACCTCCTCTCCTCATATGCTAAAGCTTCAATCATAGTTGCATCTGCAACTCATCCTTGGTTTATGCTCTATATAGGAGAGGAGTCTAGGGGTTATTATGTCATTTTTCTACTCTTGGGTGACGTGGATAGCATATAAGGGAACAAAAATTCCGTTCGATGGCATATAAGGGAATAGCTAATTTACGATGGCATATAAGGAAACCAACGAACTTTCAATGGCATATAAGGAATTTTCTCCATTTTTTTAAACTTGTATGGCACCTAGTTAGCAAAAGATATAAAAGTGGTTAAATGTAATTCCAAAAAATATATTTGGACGTCAAAATCATGAAAATCATTATTTTGGCAAGTTTTGATAGTTGAGGGTGTGAAATGTTTGTTTCATAGTTGAGGGGTGTTTTTTAGGCAAACCTGATGATTGAGGGGTGTAATACAGACTTATCCCTATAACAAAATTATTTTGTTACCTTACATCAGCATAGAGGCAAACATTATGAATAAGATATTTTGGAAAGTAAATCAGCCTGTAAGATTCTCATTGGGCTCTCTAATTTCAAAGTGTTATGCATTAGTGTCCTAATCAAAAAGCAAGTTTCTTTCTAAATTTCACAAAAAAAAATAATATCCTTGAATACTGATGGGTAATAATCCATCTCCAGCTTAGTCTATTTACACAGTTGATTGGGGATCAAACAGGTTATAAAAGTTCCCATGTTGAATGGTTGACACTTTTTGGTTGTTACAACTTACAGTTGTATATGTATAAGTAACTAAAAACGAAGAAAGCATGTGAAAAAAAATCAAAATCTAGGACAAACTCACACTTGAGTGATTTGTCTGCTCTCATGATTTCCTCTCAATATTGTAATTCGATCTCTGTATCGGACTTTCAAAGCCACCAACAGCGAAACAGTCTCCACTGAGTAGTAGCCACGATCTGCAATAACAGCCATACGATAAACTTTATCCACATTAGGAAAGCTAAACACAACAGAGATGCAAACAAAACTACAGATAGAAACAAACACGAGCGTGAAAAGAATCACCCATCCCCTAGGCACAGAAAATGATTGGATCACCTCTATACCATTCCATAAAATGGCTAACATAAGATATCAGCACATATATATACTTCAAGGGAAATCAGCATCTCCTAGTCCTACTACTAAATAAGGATAAGCACTTATCACACAAAGCAAAGATCAACACATCAGAGAGCCCTGCTCCATAGGAAAATTTCATTTCTCGCGTAATTGTCAATTTGCCATCTCCTGATGTCGATTAATGAGAATTATTCATGATAGCCACAACAGCTTATAAAGCCCACTAAATATGAGACCGGAAAGGCAAGAACTCAATTAGGATTCTCTCAAACTAGGCCAAACCCAACGCATAACCACCCCAGGCCATTGGCATCGACATATCGCACGACAAGAACAAAAGAAAAAAAAGAACTACAAAAGGCTACATACTCAGAACTGCAAGTCCCAGCGCATTATCCCAAGATTCTTGCCACGCTATAACCACCAGCTCGCTCAATTCCACCTCAGAATCTACAAAACCCATCTTTTCCCGCACCAATCCCCACAGATCGACGGAATCGAGCGCGTGAGGCGACAGAAAAAAGGAGGGGAGCCACGAACAAGAAAGACGTGGGGGGCTCACCGACGTAGTCGCCCATGAAGAGGTAGTTGGTGTCGGGCGCCTCCCCGCCGATGCGGAAGAGCTCGATGAGGTCGTAGAACTGTCCGTGGATGTCGCCGCAGACGGTGACGGGGCACCGAACCGGCTGCACGTTCCACTCCTCCATGAGGATGGCCTTCGCCTGCTCGCACAGCGCCTTCACCTCCCCCTCGGGCAGGTGCTTGCACTCCCGCAGCTGCGCGATCTGCCGGTCCAGATCCCCGTGCGACGGCATCCTCGCCCCCCGCCACGCCCTCACACCGCCTCGGGGGGGGCCTCTAGGGGCTCCGGGTCCCGGCGCTCGCGCTCGCGCGCGCGGCCGCTCGCCGGAGAGGAGGGGGTGCTGCTAGGGTTTGAGGGGGATCGGGGGAAGAGGTGGAGGTGGAGCTCATGCCTCCATTTCTTTTTCCTCTGAATTGTTTTATACGGAGACAGATTTTTTTTCCCCGTCGAACACTTTGAGAGTACAGGAGGACGGCGCATCAGATAATACGTCATCAAGTGATATATTATTTGACATATAATGAATCAGATGGTCTTATATCAGTAAAAACGGATATTATATTTTTATAAGAATAACAGATTATAAAAAAATCCTAGGACGACCAGGCAGGCTTGGTTTGGAGTTTAGTGATAATGGAAGGGTCAGAGTGCAATTACGCGATGCTGCTGCTGCACACAAGACAGCTGATCAAACTAGATGGCTAGTTTGTTTTGGAGTTTTGTAAGGAATTATATTTTTTTTGAAATTATTTATTTAATTTTTATGTAAAAGTATTAATAACTTATTCTTGGGTATACTTTTTGTATGTCAAAATCTTCTATAGTTGTTTTTTTAAACCTGTGTAATAACATTGCCACGTTATACCAAGACCAAAACATAACATGTTAGAACAAAATTATATTAAGAAGTTAAAATATATATATATAATTTTTCAGAACGGTGCAGGTTTTTAGGAATCGAAAAATTCATAGATTTTATTATACTATGTTTCAAGTCATTGATTATTATTTTCTACTACTGAAATTTCAGGGTTCTCTAGCTACTTTATCATATTCATTTTGGACTATGGAAAGTTAATATAGCAAGAATTCTTCATGCTTAACATTTTTGACAAGAAAAGAATATGGCATGATGAAATATATTCTCACCTTCCAAAAAAGACTACGGGGCTGCAGGCGTAGCCACCGAGCAGTGGTGAGCACTGACATCAACCTTCTAGTCAAAAGGCTCATTACGAATAGAGCTAGGTGGAATGGATAGAGTTCCAGGTGTACTGTATAGAAAAACGTGATTCAAAATAAATTTGTTGTTTATACAATAATATAGAATTATTCAAGTAGAGTAGTTATTTAGAGTGGCCGGCATCCATAGCTCATATAATTGGTCTAAACATCCTTCAATAGTTTTATGTGGAGCTCTTTGTTGCTTTCAGCAGGTGGTGATTTTCATGGAAGTAATTACCCTTTTCAAACAGAGAATTCCTTGAAAAATTAGTGGGTTGTCATCTAATAAAAAATCTATTAGTATGTTTATCTTTGAACGGAGACAGCGCATAATTGTTTAGAATTCCATTAGTTTGAGTATGCTGTACACGCTGCTCATGTAAGTATAGACTTACATTAATAACACAGCATTATTATGTATTCTCACCGCCTATTCTCTCTTCTTTAGCAATCCTATCACACTATGGCACACTACTAATATACCCATACTACTACGGTGCCAAAATATATTTGCTAATAAATTATTAGATTTTATGTAAGTCAAATTAATTTTTATAGAACCAATCCAATTAAGATTTAATTTAATCTAGGTCATATATCAAATATATTTAAGGCAAAGTGCAGTCATATCATATTGCCTATAAATATTAACATCAAGACCATCAACAATTATATCTAATAATTTTAATACATTGAATGTATGTTGAAAACGGGGGAATCCCCTCTGTATATTCAGTCCAAGGGTGATTGCACACACGAATCCAAGGGTTGGATGCCTAGCGGACACCTTATATTTATTGAGCCACTATGAAGTGTAATACCCTGTTATTCCTAGGTTCTTGTTTTCCTTTTGTCTGCTACAGTGGTTTTTCTCTTGAAAAAACTTCTCGCTCGCACAATCCCCCTTATATAATCTCCAGAGGTATCACATTAAATGAAAAATGAGAAGAGGACAACGAGGGGTTGTGAGCACCAACAATTAGGGATTATGTATGGCTAGTCTAATTATCGTTAGGGTCCTGACATATGACACTGGCAGCCGTGCCTGACTCCTGCCACTACCATTAGCAAGAGGCCCAACAATCAGCCCCACAGCAAAGTGGATGAAAGTCATGGGCTATAGGATAGGTCATTGTAACCCAGCCAACTAGGTATCATGAAGAGCGGTATACATTTTGTCCCACGCCGCCCATCAACTGGGGTAGATATTTATCTATCACTTTGACTGAAGCAGGTATGTGAGCACTAAATAGAGACAAGGTGCTCCATCCTGCCACATTAAATACAGCGATTAGGTAGTTGGGGCTACCTTGTTTCCCGAGCACCCCTAGATTCGACCATCAAGGGGACAAGTAAGCTCGAGGTTGCTAGCCTAGGTTGAATATCCAAGGCAATTGTCCCGAGACAACCGAGCTGAGGTGGCCTACTTGGGTTAGCTAGCTTATGGCACCCTAAACTATGACAATCTACATATACTAATCGATATAGGCTGGAGGTCATAACATTATCTATGAATGTAGTATCAATTCTAAGATACATAGGTTGGTAATCATAAAATAATAGTAAAATTCAGAAGTAACAAGATTTTATTACAACAATGATGAAAGTCACATACATTCTACCATCATGGACAGACTCCTGACTGGTAGAAACATTAGCAAAACAGGATAAACTAAAGCAAAATCGAAAGAGTAATGGTGGAAGGCATGAAACAGAAAATACTAAGAGTAAAGCGACGGATATGAACCACAAGCTTGGTTTGGGAACTAGGCCTAAAACCAGAGACATCATACTCAATCTTCTTCTAGAAGTAGGCTTCGATAGAGGAGTTGATGTATCCCTCATTTAGCTATATATAAATATATAATAGCAAGAATGAGTACTCAGTGTACTTAGCAAATAGGGAAAAATACAACATACAAGGCTATAAATAAACTTGGGTAATGTTTATTTTCAAAACAACAAGGTTTATAAAACACTAGTGAATTAAGTTTTAATTTTGGAATGAAGCTCACACCTCACTCTATTCTACAGGTTGCTTTGCAACAACCTGTCACAATAATCATAGGTGAAAAGTCTCTTATAACACTGCCATCTCAGCATCCAAAATAGATAATCCACTCGAGCCATCTCAGCTCGCAACTAGTCATCTCAACCATCAAAGTAAAATACAACCCGAACGTTCGTAACTAGCCATCTCGGCCCTTAGCCTTCTTAGTATACCAACCTAGCCATCTCAGTCAAACCATAATCTGGTGCCAACCAACACACTGAGTCACACGGACATGTTTTCAACCATGAAGGCTATTCACCATAAAGGTAAACTCTAGTAACAACAACCTATCCCACAAATCTTTTTCACAAAACATTTTTTTAGAAACAAAACTACACTATAAGAAACATCTCATATTTGTCCATGACCGTAGGCACGGCTGTTTAAACAGTTTAACTAAACTCTATGAGGATTACACGCTTTACCCACACTGTTAACGTCGGAATTTGATTTAGCCTGTAAATAGAATCAGCCGATGAAAAATACTGATCGGCTCATGGAATAAAGCCGATTGATACTGTAGATAAGCCGATCAAACTGGTGGAAGATTGGACCGTTTTGTTTGAGGATAGGTAACTATCCAGATGGAGTCAGGTCCAAAGAAAAGTGTTAACGCCAAGACTTTGAAAAGCCCAGGAAAAGATTGGAAAAGGATCGGCTTAAGTGAAGGGGAGTCCGGTTGCTACAGGAAGGAAGCCGATCGGGTAGAACAATGAGAGATTCGGTCTAAGACTAGAAGATTATTCAAATAAGACCGACTTTACGGAGGAGCCGTGAAACTTACAGCAAGGTATTTTTATCTTTTGTAAATCCTATCTTATACGAATAGAAGATTTAGTTAGTTAACTTCTTTAGAGATTTTTTTTTATTTTTGTTAGGAAATAACGTCCGATGGTTGTTGAAAACGTGTCGGACTCTGTAAACCTGGGATATAAATATAGACCCCTGGAGACATGTAAAAAGTATTAATCTTTCGATCAATACAGCCTCGGCGCATCGTCACCTTAGTTTATCTAGATTTCTACCGGCGGGGTCTGACTCTCGACGTGGGGCTGTATCGGTTAGGTCCGATCTCCGACGAAGGGGTAAGTCTCGCCACTATCTCGATATGTCTCGTTCTATCTAAGGTTGCATCGGTTAGGTTCAATCTCTTAGGCCGATAGGGTGTATCGTATCACATTCGTACAGAGTCTATCGGTCTATCAAGCTTTCTCCGTCGTCATTGGTCCCGTACTATATCGGTTAGCTTTGACTTACGAGGCAGCCGACGGTGGAATAAACTTTACGCCTATAGGTCTTTATACGACGTTTTATCGAAGTACTAGCCAATGAGTTATCTATACGTGGAGCGTCACGCCCAGCGTATTGGCTCCTCGGCCGATACGTACCAGGTCTTCAGAGACTTTTTCTTGAGCGCCACGCTAAACGTGTCGGTCTTCCAACCGATGCGCGCCTGTCTTCAGAGAGACGTCCTCTCATCGGCTCAGCTAGTCGATGGGTTCGCTTCACCCTTGCTTCAGCACGTCCGATCCAGCGTCCACCGCCCCGTCGCCTTTGGCCCCGTTCTCGTACTGTCTCGGTTAGGTCCGATCTTTGAGATTTGATGCCAACGGCGTCGTCATGGCGGGCGACGAGTCTCGTGCTGCCATCTCCATCATGTGTCTCCATCGGCTCTACGGCCGATGGATCAGGGCCTCGCTTTCGCTACGCCTAGAGCCGTTGTATTCCTCGTCGACACCTGCCCACGTCCTCATCGGCTACCCCAGCCGATAGAAGGGTGCTTTGTTTCCTATCGGCTATCAGCCGATAGCGAGAGTCATCCGGACGTAGCCGATGACCAACCCGATTCTATCGGCAGCTAGCCGATAGCGAGCGCTCGTATCGGCCCATCGTCCGACTGATCCGTTTGCCTCACCTCCTTGTCAATTTGCAGGGTCAAATTGAGTGGCACGCCCACACCGTACCGTCCCGCCGAACCCGATCGAACCCCACGGCCCCTAGCGCGCGTATCTCAAGCCACAGAGAGAAGCCAACCGACCTGCACTAGAACTAAGCAGACTTCACAGTCGTCGACGTGCTCACGTCATATTTGTGTGCTTCAGACATTTGACTATTATATCCAGAACCTACTGACTTTCAAAAAACAAAACCTACAGTTTTACCGTATATACATGCTGCTATGCGTTTGTTAAACTCTTATGACTATTAAAATAGAGAAATTTTAAGTAAAAAGTTGGATTCTTCATTATAAGGAAAGCCTCCTAATCTCGAATCATAGGATGACCACTTATAAATAGCATGAAACTTTAAATCCTTGATTTGTAGGGAAAAGGATATTTATATGATTCCTATTAGAAAATTTTCTATTTAGTCATTTAAAACAAATGATTGAGACGCCAAGGAGCCTATGAAATTCCTATGTCCAGGACAAAAGGATTTTGGAGGAGAGTTAGCCGCTGGTTTAACCTCATTAAACTTTTCTTTAAGTTTTATCTTTTCTGAAATTTCTAAGTGATTTCTATGGTCTAATATGATCTTTTTTTCTAAAGGATTAATTAGATCCATGCCATTTATGAATTTGCTGTTTGAAAAAATTGGTTGAAATCGAACTAGGTGCCACTCATATTTTGTAAATTTTGAATCATGCCACTTTGTATATCTCCAACGTTATTATAGCTTTTTTTTATACATAAAAATAACCTACCCCACCTACCTTTTATTATTATTGTCCGTGATACCTTAAACACAACATGCACCTATTTTTTATTTTTAGCAGGGAAGGGTCTATATTTTTTTAATACGGTGAATTTGTAATAGCATGAATTCAATTAAACTTTTTTCAATTATATTCTTATAAAAATCTAACCTTTTTTTCGATTACTGAGTTTCCTCCATCGTGCTTTTTAAAGTAGACCTAGACGAGGGTTGCTACTTCGCAAGGGCGGTCAAAACCCCGCCCTCGCCACGACGCCAACTCGGTGGCAGTGCAGGGAGCCATGCCGCCGCCGCTGCCGTCAAAGAATCGCGGCCACGTTCCCGCGGGCCGGTCGCCTCCGGCCCAGCCGCCTAGGCGCCGGATGGCGAGCCAGGACGCCGCGGAGCGCGCGGCCTTCTTCGCGCGGCGCGAGGCGGCCTCGGTGCTCCGCCGCGTGCTCCGCGGGGACGCGTCCAGGCGCTCCGCCGGTTCCATCAAGTCCCTCGTGTACTCCCCCTCCGTCCGCAACAAGCGTGCCACCTTCGCCCTCGTCTGCCAGACCCTTAAGTGTGAGCCCTACCTCTGCTGCCCTCCTTGGCCTTTGCGTGCAAGGTGTTCGATGGAATGCCACTCCCGAGATATGTTGCTACGTCCACTCAACTTGGATATCCTCTTCCTATCATCCTACGTATTGGATGGAATGATTGCCTGGGAATGTGCTGTCAAGTGTTTGTGCCAGCGTTTTACTCAACTACTCATTTATTGTCGGCATATAATATATAATTGTAGAAAGCTGAACATGCAATTGAGTTTCATTGTTTCCTATGTAGTTGCATGCCACCATGCTTTGTGTTTTCTGTGCTTTCATGTTGCAAAATGCAGGACATTTTTTATGGCAACGTTAAAGACAAGTTCACTACCTGCCTACCTGGCACATACGTGGTCCATCTAAGAAGTAAATATTTAGTATGCTAATTCCGCCAGAGTTGCTCTGTGCAGTTGGAATCTTTTATGTTTAATGCAGATCATATTTCTTGGTAATCGATATCACAAACAACATTATAGTATCGCTCACTGAATTTTGGTGGTAAAAATGCCAACTGTTAGATAACCATACACTGGTTTATATCTTTTCCATGTGAATGATGGTTCAGGATTGAAAAATAAAACCATATAGGTGGCTTGAATACAATAATTTGGTGTATCGTGCACTTAAAAAAAAACTCAGTTTTGTATTTTCCTGTGTCCACTTACCCCTCATGTTGCTTTATTTCCTTCTATCAGATCTTCCAATTCTTAAGGAGGTTTTAGCATCAAGTGGAGTACTAACCAGTAAATGGAAGGTCAGCCAGATGCTTTGAATGTTGTGATGGAATCATGGAATTGAATCTAGACATGCCTCTTAAGTTGCAACATAGAATACCTGCATGCTGCAAAACATGAACGGACTGTTTTTTTCAACTCGCAGAAACAGGAAGAATTAGTTTATGTGACTGCCTATGACATTCTCTTTGGTCAGGTTTGTCACTTACTCAGCCCTTTAGATTCACCAACTTGCTTGCACAATTTGTGCATTTGGTTTGTTTAACCTTTCAGTTGTTGAGTTCAAATCCTGTAGCTACAAAATGGTTAAACTTTTGGTTTGAAGCTCACAAGTTATTTTATTTATCTTCTCCCTATTGAAAGAAATACTAACATGAAATGATATTTGTAGGAAACAACAGCTTCTGGATCCGTTGAGCAATTAATTATGTTACATAAAGATACTATTATGGCTGCTCTTGAGAAAATGTGTCTTAGAAGGAAGGTTCATAGTGTTGAAGACTTATTAAGCAATAAAAGTACAGGTACTTCACTCTGCTTTGTTTCTTTTGTAGCTTGTCATTCATTATTCCTGTTATATGATTACTTCTAAATGCTTCTCTTAGCCAACTAATTATCTTGACCTTTCAAACTGAAATGCATCTATTTGACATTTAAATTTTCGTAGCAGTTAAATAAAGTGCCAGCCTGTAATGAAGTATGTACTTACTGTATAATTAGAATGTGCTACAAACTTACACTTGTGAACATAAAATCTTGCATATGCAGAGTATATCAGATCGTTTTTGTCAATAATCAATATCCACTGTTCATGTAATGTTTCATATGCAAGGTAGCTTTTGAGTTCATTTCCTTATGTCCATGTACAATCAACTTGTTATGATAATAGACATATTATGGCTGGCTCTACGCAGCCTGATAATTTTATTAAAAGCAATACCATCACAAATAATAGTTAATAAACACCGATTGCATGTGCACCTAGAAAACTGAGTTGGTTTTCAAAATTAGTTTCATAACCACGTTTTGAAAATAAGTGTATCAATTGGTATTGTGCATTTTCTTTGGTTTCTGCGTATCAGTTATATATGATCCTCACTAAGCTTAAATCAGATGCTAGTAGAAGAATTTATATTCATACAAGCTGCTTACTGTTATTCCTTTCTTCAGTCAAACCAAAACCCAGGTTTCTTCGTGTTAACAGACTCAGAACAACTACTGAGTCTGTCATTGAAGAGCTGAACAAAACACACAAGGTGCTTCATCTATCTTCTTGTGTTTAGCAACCTGTTGATATAAATAACAGCCCTCTTTCTCACCATTTTCTCTTGATGAACCTACTGCTGTAACCACAACAGTACTTACTTTAAACCTGTACTACTCCTTGTGAGACTCAACTGATTCGCTCAGTATTGAGTAGGTTGATAAAGACGATGTGGTTCCGGACATGTTGGTGCTCCCACCTGGAACTGATTTGCATAACCATCATTTGGTCACAGATGGCAAAGTGTTTTTGCAGGTGATATCTCTTGTCTTTTTGTAACATTCACTTCCAAACGACCTATAGATAATAACGATAGCCTTTTTCCTTATCTGTACCTGTTTTCACAGGGGAAAGCAAGTTGTATGGTGGCAGTTGCATTGCACCCTAAACCAGGCTGGAAGGTTAGTGCATTCGACCTTGCTGGACTAAAATTTCATCAATATTTATTATTTGTTTGAGATTATTTTCAGCCAGAGAAATATAGACTGCTTTTATCAAATGAGGGATAGGATTTTACATAATAAAATATTAATATCAACTGAATTAGAGTGCTGCCTATGTTAGTACACATGGTAAGAAATACTTCATTGCATCTTGATTACTCTATGGCATAAGCTTCTGTTGATTCTGGTATGAATTAGTCGTACAAAATAATAGTTCTTATGTGTTTATGTAACATCTATGTACTATTTCTGACTTTGAATATGATAAGTCTGTTTGTTTTTTTGTTTTATTCTTTTTTTTTGTCACGTATTTGGAAAAAAAATTGCATAATGATTTTTCAGTCGAACAATATCACTTTGATTGTATTGTTTTTTAGATATACCATGTTAAATCATTAATTTCCACTTGAACATTAAACTTAGGTTATTGATGCATGTGCGGCTCCAGGGAACAAAACAGTCCATCTTGCTGCCCTCATGAATGGAGAGGGGAGTATTATAGCTTGTGAACTTAACAAAGAGAGGACCAAGACTTTGCAACATACTATCCAAAGATCCGGAGCAAACAGTATCCTCTCGTTAAAGTCTCTGTTTTTAATGACCTATTGACCTTAGTATTATATTTTTGTGCATTATTTTGCTGCTACATCTTCCTTCTCACCTTACTTTTTGTTCAATCTAAATCAAAATTATTTTCTTGCATAGTTTCTGCTGTATGCCTGTAACTAAAATATCTATGACCCTTTTGGACCTTCATCAGTACAGCCTGTATGCTACTTAAGTTGATGATTTTAGATATTCCTGCCTCCTTAGATTGGGTGTTAAAGTCTTCATAGAGAACATTGCAACCTCCTTAGATTGCCTGTAGCTTAACTTTTAGACATTCCTGCCTCCTTAGATTGCCTGTAGCTTAACTTTCGTATGTTTTTATGAGTTATATGATCATAAATTCTCTTGATGATATGTAGTTGGTTTATCCAATTTTCCAAGTTTATGTCTATTTGTACTTATTTACTACACATTATGTGTTCTTTCTTACAAAGTTCATGACATGATATGGCAATCACCTTTCCTTGATAAATTGTATAGATATTGAAACAATTAATGGTGATTTTTTGGATATCGATAGCAATGATCCGTCATATGCCGAGGTCTATAGGCACTATTGACAAATATTTTGGATGGGCATACGTTTTTCAGCCTTTTGTTTTGCCTCGTAGAACAGCTATCCCTAATTTTGTGTGCTTCAATGCGATGATGATTGCTGCAGGTCCAAGCTATTCTATTAGATCCCTCTTGCTCTGGTTCTGGAATCTCTACAGAGAGACTTGACTATTTGCTTCCTTCACACTCCAGAGGTAACTACAGGATGATCACTTGTTAATGTAGTAAAGTCCTCCACCATGCCATGTTGATATAGGTCTTCATTCTTAAAAAGAAGGAAGTCCTATAGGTGTATATTCATACCTTATTCAATTTAAAAACTTTCTGCATGGTTTGTGATGAGCTTAGTATTTGCTGAGAACAATGTATGTGTTTGCCATGTTGATACGCATCGTATCCTTGCATTCGTGAATTTTTGAGTAAAACATTTACAATGAATGAAATCTTGATACGTAGGTGATCAGGATGATTCAAGTATGAGTTCAAGGATAAGGAAACTCTCCGCCTTCCAAGGGAAAGCACTCTCACATGCTCTGTCATGTAAGTCCCTACTCTACTCTGTGTCGAATGTTAACATGTCAATGGACAACGGTTGTAGAAACTGAAGCTTCCGTTCAACCTTGCCTAGTTCCCTCTGTGGAGAGAGTGGTCTACAGCACCTGCTCGATCCACCAGGCTGAGAACGAGGACGTCGTGAACTCCGTCCTGCCATTGGCATCATCGCTCGGATTTGAGCTCGCCACTCCGTTCCCTCAATGGCGACGCCGTGGCCTCCCCGTCTTTGAAGGATGTAAGTGTTCTACCTCACATTTCAACCACGGCCAGTCCTAGATGACAATTCATCGACGATTGCAGAGGAAAAAAAAAACTCTAGCTTCATGGTTTTGCGTTGTGTGCAGCTGAGCATTTGCTTCGTACGGACCCAGAGGACGGGCTGGAGGGCTTCTTCATAGCGTTGTTCGTGAGGAAAGCAGCAGCCGATGCTGTAAAGCCTAGCAGTGGTGGTTTGGCAGTGAGCAAGCAGGTTGTTAGGAGGCGAAACGGGCTCATGGCGTTCAGCTCACTGAGATTGTCCAGGATGATGCTCTGCTCTACCCGGGGTCTCTGGAGAAGATGATGCTTTGGATGTCTTCGATGTTTCTTTGGTAACGAAAGATGAAGGAAACTGGTGTTGAACTGGTAAATTTTGTTTTAAAATGTTTAGACTAATTTTTATTTGTTAATGTATACGCAGTGATATTTAAGGCCAAACTGCATTCCGTTTCATAGCTACCAAGCCATCATCACATACATAAGCATAATCATGTGTAGTTTAGCAGTACCACGCTCTTATTCACTGATCAGACGATCACTAAGATCGAAACAGAACACGTACTTAAAAAGCACACAACCACATGATGGCAATGACGCACGGTTTGCCTACTTGCCCTTGGGCTTGCCGCCGCCGACCTTGACCTCGACGACGCGCGGCTTCTTGGGCTCCGGCGGCGGCTTCTTCTGTACAGTGACGGCGAGCACGCCGTCCTTGTACTCGGCGCGGACGCTGTCGAGGTCGGCGCTCACCGGCAGCGGGAACTTCCTCATGAACTTGCCCATCCGCCGCTCCATCCTCAGGTACTTCACCCCGCCGTCGGCCGCCACCTTTCCGTCGTCGCCGTCGTCGGCGGGGCGCTTGCGCTCGCCGCTGATGGTGAGCACGTTGCCCTCCTCGACCTGGACCTTGACGTCGGCGGGGCTGACGCCTGGCATGTCGACGGCAAGCACGAGCGCGCCGGAGGGGAGCTCCTTGACGTCCATGGGGGTGTTGGCCATGGCGCGGCGGTCGCGCACGTAGGCGCGCGTCGGCGGGTTCAGCTGCCGCTCCAGCTCGTCGGGGAGGTCCAGCAGCTGCTGCATCGCCGTCGACAGGAACGGCTCTCCGCCGACGAACGAGAGCTCCATGGATTTAACACCTGCAATTGAAGAGCTTGATTGCTGATCTGTCGCGTGTGATTGCTCGATGGTCGTCTTCTTGGGTGGGAGAGTCGGAGGAAGGGGAGGTTATATAGAGGGAGAGGAGTGAAAAGCGTGCAGAGCGATGGAAGTGTCGGGGGCGGGTTGGGTTGGGGGCCAGTGTTGGCGGGAGAGATGGAGAAGGTTCGGGTGTTTCTCGGGAGGGGGAGAGCCTTCGCCGATCACTGCTGGGTGGGGCCACCCTACCAACAACTTTTGCAAAAGACTGGCAAAAATCAATTTAACCGAGCATTATTAATCCTGCGACATTTTAAAACCTTTTCACTGAAATGCTATCTTCCTCCTGATATCCACAAGCCTCTATCGTGGAGTTCCCTTTTCTTTCCCTTCATCCTATGCCTATCATCTTCTAATGGAGTTATCTTAGAGCATATTCATTTTGTTGTCAAAATAATCCTACCATTTTACTACTGGTAAGATTAAATATTAGAAATGCTAAATTTTGATAAGTAAAAAATATAGGGGCGTCTATGTGTGAAATGTTACGGGAAATTTTAGTAGAGTTTGATAAGGTTATTATGGTAAAATCCTCTTTAGTTTGTTTGTTGCTCTGTCAATTTTTTGGTATTTTGGTAAAACTAAAAATTGATAAGGTTATTTTTGTAACAAAATAAACAACCCCTTACCCTTAGTAAACTTGAGAGTGCGAATAAGACAGCACAGTGAGTGTGTACATGGGTCTAATTTCAAAACTATATAATTCATTGTTAGTTAAATTTATATTGTCTATCACTAGTTATCAAACGATCGGACACACCTTTAGACCTAGGCGAGTTGTGCAACCGCCTAGGGCCCATAACTGGTGGGGTCTGACTGATTATTTTTTAGGATGGAGTAAAGTTGTGGCCTACCGACTAAGACTAAGTGTGTGCGACTGTGTGACGTTTTAACTTTGGTTACCATCCTCACTAATCACCATAGTAAACTAGGGCATAGGTAGGATGGTGTTGGCATGACTACATCATGATCATAGCTAGCCACGGACCAACAACACGCAATCTGATAGAGGGATAGAAAAACGACGATAAATTAATGACTACAATCTAAATCATGAAAATGATGATTGAATCATGATTACTTCGAAGGTTTTCAAAGGTGTCGAGGTATGGACCATATTATTTTTTTTTCATCTATTTAGTTTGAAAATAGTTTGTTCAGATGATAAATTGATGATAACCCATTAGATAGCATGTTAGATTTTTTTCTTCCTAGCATATCTTATAAGTAAAAAAATATATATTTAACATATAGTTCTATATACCGAGTTCCTTCTAGGTAAAGCTGGTTTGGTAAATAGTTTTTCCCTCAGTGCACAAATAGTTTATTCATAATATTATAACCTAGATGGAGTATCTCACTCACACCATAAAATTAATACGAGATAGTTTCATCATTCGTCCTGCCTATCCAGTATGCACGCATCATACAGCTAACAGCCTAATACAAGATTTTGAAACTGATGAAGTAATGTATACGGGCACGTTATTTCCATCATGTTGAACGGTTGGTTTTTGAATGGCACATCATGATCGTAGTGTGGAGTCCAACCTGAGTTATTTTCTCAAAGTTTAAGCCCATGGTTTTCATCTAAAAAACCATTTCCTGCACTAACATAGTATCTATCACAAACCAATTTTCAGAACTAATTCCACAACAACATCGTCACAACATACCGAATCAATCCTCCCTCTCCGTGAAGAGAAAGAGAAACAAAAACAAAAGCAGCAGAACGAATCGAATTCGTGTCAGCCGTACGGCCATCGAACTGGAGCACGAATCTGAAAGCAACGAAACCCCCGCTATAATAGTAATAATACTCTTCTCTCCCCGAAAACCCCCTTCCAAAACCCAAAAATCTCACAGAATCTTTTGTCGTCTCCGAGGCTTGCACTACTTATCCTCCTCATCTACTTCAACCTTCCGGCGGCGGCCATGGCGGCGGCGGAGCAGTTCAGGGGCCAGGCGCGGCTCCCGGAGTTCGCGGCGCCCCGGCGGTACGACCTGCGGCTTACACCCGACCTCGACGCGTGCGCCTTCGCCGGCGCGGTGGACGTCTCCGTGGACGTCGCGGCGCCCACCAGGTTCCTCGTTCTCAACGCCGCGGAGCTCGAGGTCGCCCCCGGCGGCGTCCAGTTCAAGCCCCAGGGCAGCGACCAGGTAGATTGCTTTTGGTTGCTTTGCTCGGGTGCTTGGGTCTGGGTGGCCGTGCGCTCGATCTACTCGTGTGAGGGTGCCAGAGTGGGGGTTTGCGTGTGAGGTGGGGTTCTACGGGGTGGTTTAAGGCTTTGATCTTTCGACTATAAACACTAGCATTGGGGGAATTTGACATGCACTTCAGTTATCGGAGATTTAGGTCTTATATGGCTTTGTTTTAATTATTTGCTAAAAAAAATTCTAAGTTTATTTTGATCTTTTTATAGCCTTATTATAGGCCTCATGACCGTGCGTCTTAAGAGTTTTAGATTTAGAGAAGGGATCGTTATCGTGCGTGGGTTTTATAGATTTAGAGAAAGGATCGTTATCACATTTGAAAGTGTTAGGAGCTCGAGATGTGGTTTAATTGCTTAGATATAATTGTTTAGCGAAGTTTTTCAAATACCTGTAATAATAAGTACAAGGGTTGTGTGCGTCATTGTTAGCTTTAATTTAGGATTTGTGTTTCCATTGCTTTAGTTTGGCAGGCTGAGGTTAGCCAAAATAGTCATGGCTAGGAAGTAGCGATCTTTATGTTTTAGGGCTGAGGATGGCTTTGCTAACAATATCCTACCATTTTGTTCTGTATTTCTTTATATGGATTATTCTATCTTTTGCATTAGGTGCTGCATCCAGTGGAGGTTACCAATGTGCCAGAGGATGAGATCTTGATTATCTGCTTCAATGAGGTTCTTCCTGTTGGGGAGGGAGTTTTAGTGATTGCATTCAAGGGAACTTTGAATGATAAGATGCATGGCTTCTATAGAAGGTAGTCATTTTGTGTTGTAAGGTTTATTTTTAAATATATAAATATATATCTGTAATGTATTTTCTTGTGTTGTTTTCTAGTGTGTATGAGCTTAACGGGGAGAAGAAGAACATGGCGGTAACCCAGTTTGAACCTGCTGATGCAAGGCGTTGTTTTCCTTGTTGGGACGAGCCCTCTTTTAAGGTCTACTTCTTTGGCTTTTTCTACTTCTGGTATCTTAAGCTATTACTACATATGTGCTTTTTATTTCTGCTGCTTGTGGAATACGTGTTTTGGCCTTTTGGTCCATTCATGGTGCTTATGTTCAAACTCAGTGTGATGTAGAGCCGAGGATAAAGCAAATTCTGTCCCTACATGGACATATTGTACCACGTGGCTTTGGGTTCTTGTAGTTATGGCTTCATGGAATCTGTGGATTTTTTTTTTACCATCTCATTTGTTCTCTCCCACTTTGATGATTTAGGATTTAAATTTTTTTGGATGGGTTAGTTGTGTATTTTCACTATTTTTTACCTTTTATTTACTCTTCTATAGCTTTGGGTGATATGAACTGAATGGTCAACCCGCAGTTTGGATTCATCCTTAAACTCTAGGTATGGACTGATTACATCTTGCCCGGTTTCATCCTTATGAGTAGATGAGCGGCTAGTGCCCATTAGATATAATGATATAGAGCATGACATGCATTGTTTGATTTTTGTGAACCTATGCCATATTTCTTTCCCTTTTTGCTTCTGGAATGAAAATAGGACATCTGCAATTCATGCTTTACCTTACAAAAGAAAACCAAATTCTGACTATCTGTTCACCAACTGGTTAAAAGTGCATATACAGAGGAGTTAAATGTTAAGGGACTTTAGGTTAGACAGAAAATATACTGTGGGTTTAATCTTTCTTTCTCCATTACAGGCTGTATTCAAAATTACTCTAGAAGTTCCGTCTGAGATTGTTGCATTGTCAAATATGCCAGTGGTTGAAGAGAAGGTCAATGGCCCTACCAAAGTTGTCTATTTTCAAGAAACTCCAATAATGTCAACATACCTATTGGCTGTTATTGTTGGTATGTTTGACTATGTGGAAGCTTTCACCACTGATGGTACTGTAACTTCTCTGTTTCATTATCTCATAATCACACATCTCTTTAGCTTTCACCTTTTGGTGGCTCATGTCTTGAAATTATTTGGCCTTATCGTTGTTTTGTTTGCAGGCACTAGGGTTCGTGTTTACACTCAAGTTGGAAAGAGTGCCCAGGGAAATTTTGCACTAGAGGTTGCTGTGAAGACACTGATCCTCTTCAAGGAGTAATTATCTGATCTTCTGCCTTAGTATTGATTATTTTATTGGCAGAGTGTCTTGTGCAGTTATGCCTATTACAGAGCTCATTAGACACTGATTATTCATTAGACACTGATTATTTTGATACCAGTAGTATTGTTTAGGAATTTCTGGAACTTCTTGTTACTGATATGATCTAAATGATACTGCTATGATGCTATCGAATCACTATAGCAGTATAGTCTATAAAGAGATATATGTACAGATGCATATCTGCAAACTATAAGTTCTGCAGGTTGATAGATATATTTCATTCTATTGGAAAACCTAATTTTCTATATCTATTAGAATCAAATCAGATATTACATTATGAGCTATTTCTGGATGTTATGAGTTTTAGAGCAGGCATTCAAATGATTTATCAAGGTTTTGCCTATTCTGAAACCTTTACATCATTAGATAATTTTGAAGAACTGTTGAGAAATCTACATCCCATCCTCTAATTGACTTACCGCCATACACGATCTGGCTGATGATAATTCCTATGTTGCTAGGTATTTTGCTGTGCCGTACCCACTCCCAAAAATGGACATGATTGCCATTCCCGATTTTGCCTCTGGAGCAATGGAGAACTATGGCTTGGTTACATACCGTGAAACAGCTTTGTTATTTGATGAGAAACACTCCGCAGCTGCAAATAAGCAAAGGGTAGGACACTTTTTAATTTTATTGTTTTAATCATTTGGCTAAGCTTGCAATATAGTTCATGGTCACCATTACACATAATGTATCAATCCTATTTGATTCTATCAGCCGAACAAATGTTGATCTGATGGTGCAATCAGACTTGTTCATGTTAGCTAATTAACTGAATTACTCACAGATGGATGCTTTAAGTCATCATTTAAAGATTTAATAATTTCTGATATCCATATCCGTTTTGGTAGTCATGTTTAATCAATACCATCTTTCTGAAAAATATTAGCTATTCTCTTTATTGCCTTTGTTCAGGTTGCAGTTGTGGTAGCCCATGAATTAGCTCACCAGTGGTTTGGAAATCTTGTGACAATGGAGTGGTGGACACATCTATGGCTCAACGAGGGTTTTGCGACATGGGTAAGAACTAAGAAATTAAGAACAGAGATATATTGAAAATTTACATTTTTATGTTGCTCATTTTATGTTTCTGTTGTTGCAGGTATCCTACTTAGCTGCAGATAATTTCTTTCCTGAATGGAATGTTTGGACCCAATTTCTTGAGGAATCTACAACAGGTTTCAAGTTAGATGCCCTTGAAGGGTCACATCCAATTGAGGTAACATAGTAATATAACTACATATTTCTAATGATAGGTTGGTTTTCATTTAATGTTTTTTAAGTTTCATTTAAGTGTTTGTTGAAAACCACGCTTAACTAAGGAGGAAAAAATATATTATGCTTTTGATGCTAGTGCTACCAAGGTCATTTATATGTGGCTGTATCATGATCTAATTAGTCAGTTTGATTGGAGAAAATGCAAAAAAAAAAACAAAAGGTCAATTCAGTTGCTTCTCAAATTTCTTTCAATAATTTGGAAAGGCCATTGGACATGGATATTCTAGGAGTGTGGTCATTGGGGTTTTACTATAGCGAGTTATATTCTTACCTAGCTTGCTAAGCTCGTATTTGGTAACTATAACACCACACCTGCTACTTCAAGTCAGAGAAGATGGAAGGGGAGTATTCTCAGCATTCCTATGAATCCCCAGCATATTTCATTGGAGTGGTATTAGAATTTTCATTCGATACATGTCCATTATAACTTATGTTGCAAATTGATGTACGTTATTTTCAGGTAGACGTAAATCATGTTGATGAAATAGACGAAATATTTGATGCTATAAGCTACAGGAAAGGAGCTTCTGTTATTCGGATGCTGCAAAGCTATCTCGGGGCTGAGACTTTTCAGGTTTGTGACTGATGCATATACTAGTGTGGTACCCATGCAGTGCTACAGTTTAAAATAAACACATACAGTATATTTTAACTTTGTAAAATACCAAAAAATCTAAAACTAACTAAAAGCATATTAGCCGACCATTTACATACACATGCGTACATGATTTAATAGTTTAAAAGATCTTACAAGTGATACACACTTGACTATATATATTCATCCAAAGGATTAGCATAGATCTTTACCATAACTACCACCGACTCCTATTTTAAAGCAGAGATATTCCCTTTGCTATTTTGGAAAATGCAAATGGATGACAAAATGATTGCTTTTCTGCTATATCATGTGACTCCGTCATATATTTGGTTTTTTGGAAGACTGCATAATCTTTTAGTATGTTAACTGGGGAACAAACTAGGCATAATATTAATTATTACTAATAATATTCTTTGGAACACAAATTTTGCATGTAGGTTTCATTTTTGCCTGTCACTTTTAATTATTTTTTCAGTGAATAAAATGTTGTTTCTTTGTTCTTTTTGCTAGAAATCATTGGCTGCATACATCAAAAAGTTTGCATATTCAAATGCCAAGACTGAGGACTTGTGGGCTGCCCTTGAAGAGGGGTCTGGTGAACCTGTGAAAACATTAATGCATTCGTGGACAAAGCAGCAAGGTTACCCTGTTGTTAATGTGAAACTCAAGGATGGAAAGCTAGAGATGGTGCAGGTAGGTTACTGACTACTTCCCCCCTCTTTTTTTCATTATAAGTTGTTCATTATGGACTTTCTTCCCTCCATCTACCCTTCTTGTATCCTAAAAATTTAATATAGTTTCTATTTTGAGGATTTGTGATCATCGTCTGGTCTATCTCTTGCAGACACAATTCTTATCAAGTGGGGCTGAAGGAGTTGGGCAATGGGTGGTTCCCATCACACTATGTTGCTGTTCGTACTCACGTCAAGAGAAGTTCCTTTTTCACGGAAAGCAAGAGGATTTCAATTTGTCAGGGCTTGTAGAATGTCAAAACAAAGATGGCTTCTGGATTAAACTTAATGTCAATCAGACTGGCTTCTACAGAATGAGCTATGACGAGGAACTTGCATCTCGGCTTAGATATGCAATTGAGGCCAACAAATTGAGTGCAGCAGACAGATATGGTGAAGTTCTTACAGAAGCATCTTATAAGTGTATGTCTTATCCTGCCCAACTGTTCTGACAATATTATTGTTTGATACAGGTGTACTTGATGACACATATGCCCTCTGTATGGCTGGCAAACAAAAGCTAGTCTCCTTGTTGCATTTGATTGCTGCGTACAAGGATGAAACGGAGTACACTGTGCTTGCACATGTCATACATGTATTGGTCTTTCTACCTGACAAATGTTTTTGTTAAATTGATTTTGTCCTAAGCATTTTAATTCTTGGCTTGACAGACAAGTCTGAGCATTGTAGAGATGATGGCTGTTGCCGATCCTGAGGGGTTAGGCAAGCTGAAAAAGTTCCTGGTTGACTTTCTTGAGCCGTTTGCACAGTAAGTTCTGTATTATGCCATTCTGTATTGGAAGATATTTTGTCCTGCAACCTCTCCTAAACTTTCAGGAATCCTTTGCAGGAGAATTGGTTGGGATGCTAAAAGTGGCGAGGGTCACTTGGATGCATTATTGAGAGGTACACTTTTAACTGCTCTCGCAGAACTTGGCCATGAAGCTACAATAAATGAAGCTGTACGCCGGTTTAATGTCTTTCTAGAAGATAGAGACACACCTCTACTCCCTCCAGATGTTCGAAAGGTTAGCATTGTAATGTAATGCACATTATGCATGTAGCTATGCAACTTGCAAACTATCTGCACTCGGTCTCCACTTTTTAACCATCTTCCTGTTTTGTAGGCGGCATATGTTGCTTTGATGCAGACAGTGAACAAATCAAACAAAGCTGGCTATGAATCACTTTTAAAGATCTTTAGAGAAACTGATCTGAGCCAGGAAAAAGTCAGAATTTTAGGTTAAGTCAAATATATTTTTAAATGACGTTGTCTGTCTGAAGTTGGGACCTCATAAAAGTTCTGATCCTCCTTGCATAGGTTCTCTAGCATCTTGCCCTGATCCTGATGTTGTTCGTGATGCACTGGACTTCATGTTATCATCCGAGGTAATAAAAGGAATCAGTAAACAACTCTACATTCTACATGATACAGCCAAACTTTGTCTCATGTGATAGGCATAACTAATTTAACGTTTTAAATGAATAGGTGAGGAGCCAGGACTCCATATTTGTCCTTAGAGGAGTGGGCGCAGCGGGACATGAGGTGGCATGGACATGGTTGAAGGTACTTACAAATATATTATTTTCCTTGGTTAGCCTTTCAGCCTCCTGTTTCTTTTACTGACTCCATGCTTCTTTGTGGTTTAGGAAAAGTGGGACTACATATCAAACACCTTCTCTGGAACTCTTCTTACCTATTTCGTTTCCACCACCGTCTCACCGGTACACCCACCTTATTTTTAACATGCTCACATACTCATGCTATTGTCATTACATTGTAAATTTTACTGATACGATGTGAAAAATTGTTTTCAGCTGCGCACTGATGAATTGGGCGACGATGCAGAGGAGTTTTTCAAGAGCAGGACAAAGGCTAACATCGCAAGGACGGTGAAGCAGAGCATCGAGAGAGTGAGGATCAATGCCAAATGGGTCGAGAGCACCAGGGCCGAGGCTAATCTGGGCAATGTCCTCAAGGAGATAGCTCACGAGCACTGAGACGATTGCTCTTTCTTAGTAGAATGTAAGATGCGTACTCTCTAGCAAGGAAGTTAATAAGAAATGGTGCTTTACATGACCTGTTGCATGCTCTTGATACTTCTTGCCTCTATGGACCAGTTTGTTCAGGTCGTCATTTTGACATAGTGGATGCAATTGCATGGAGTGTTTGATAGGGGACATGAACAACATGCATGCTGCCTCTGGGAAATGATCCCCTTGCGGAGCATCTTTTGTACGAAACCGGACATTATTATCTTATGTCAAAGATGTGGGCTATGAGGCCTTAGGCTGCAAATTCCCTATAAACAAGCTGCAACGAAGTGCCACAAAAATAAATTTCTCAGTACCGATTTCGGCGTCCTGGTGATGAACAAAAGAGAAACAAAACAAAGGCTGCTGCTCATCACACTCGGCATTTTGATATGTCACATTCATTACATACAGAAATGCGCTGCCTTAATCTTCCTTTACATGGTTTAGTTTTTCTCCTCTTAATCATCTACACCCTAATAATTAAGTAATCATTTCTGGTCCATCCAAGCTACGTTGCATCATCATCAGCTCATCAGCCGCGGCCCACACGGTTCTATACATTGAGTGGTCGACCTCGAGCTGAAGCAGCCATGGAGGATGGTGGCACATCCACCATGCAGAGGCTCTCTCTCTCTCTCTCTCTCTCTCTCTCTCTCTCTCTGTGTCTCTCTCATGAGATGGAGAGGTCGTCGTTGCCGAAGCTGTAGGGAGCGGAGCTGGAGCAGGTGGTGCTGGAGCTGCTCACCTTGGATGCGTCGTACTCCTGGCCGAGGCAGCGCAGCCGGTTGAGCTCCGGCAGGATCTCCTTCCCGAGGTCTGGCCGGTCCTTCTTCCTCAGCTCGGCGCACCGCAGCGCCAGTCTCGCGAACACCATGGCCTCCTCCACGGGCCAGTCCGTCACCGTCGGGTCCAGCACCTCCTGGAAGCTCCCCCTCTCGATGGCGCTCTCGACGTGGTGGGTGAGCCCCATCGGCGACCTCGCCGTGATGATCTGCAGCAGCAGGATCCCCAGCGAGTAGATGTCGGACTTGGTGGTGAGCATCCCAGTCTGCTGGTACTCCGGGTCGATGTAGCAGAAGGTTCCGGCGGTGGAGGTCATCCGGTACTGCGTCGCCTCGGCGGCGGCGGCGGCGGCGGACTGCGGGACGAGGCGGGCGAGCCCGACGTCGCTGATCTTGCTGACGAAGTTGTGGTCGAGGAGGATGTTGGCCGGCTTGAGGTCGCGGTGGACGAGCGGCTCGGGTTTGGCCTGGTGGAGGAAGAGGAGGCCGGTGGCGATGTCGGCGGCGATGCGGAAGCGGATGTTCCATGGGATGGGGAGGGTGTTGCCTCGCCGGCACAGCCGGTCCTCCAGGCTGCCGTAGTCCATGTACTCGTACACCAGGCAGCCGTACTCCGGGCAGGCTCCCAGCAGCAGCACCATGTTTGGATGCCTCATGCAGCTAAGCACTTCTATCTGCACACGCACACAAATTATTACTTTCTCATCAGCATGAAGTTTATTACTATCTTGATCATAACTATGTTTTGCATAATTGGCACCAGATATTTGATCTGCCAAAAAGAAGAAGAAACTTTCTCATCATCATGCACTTTACGTAGTAGCTAAGCACTTCTATCTGAAAAAAAGTAATTACTTTTTCATCAGCATGCATTTTATTAGTAGTTTGATCATAGCTGTCTTTTGCATAATTGGTATCAGATATTTTATCTGTCTAAAAACAGAGGAAACTTTCTCATCAGCATGCAGATTTTTAGTAGCTTGTTCACAACTATCTTCTGCATAATTGAATGCAGATAATTAGATATTTGAATGGTACATGTGAATAGTTGGAAGATAAAATGTCTTTACAACCATGTGCTTCCTCATGGTGAGAAAAACTGTCAGATTATGTTCTGAACAAACATGAGCTTCACAACTGTCTTTAAATAATGTTCTGAACTTACTGATTGTCATATTATTAACTCCTTCAAACACATAAGAAAGAAAATTTGCTTCCTGATGGTGAGAAAAATTATTGCATTCTTTTTAGTTTGGTTCTACTAATATGTAAAATCAAAACAACCTTGAATATACTGAAAAAAGGAAGAATTTACTAGATACTGCTATATTAGATTTACCTCTTGCTGAAACTGTTTCCTCCCTTGTGATGCATCTGGCCTCAAGATTTTAATGGCAACATTGGTATGATCCATGACGGCTTTATACACTGGCCCATATCCACCTTCCCCTATCTTGAGCGCCCTGTCAAACTTATGTGTGGCAGCTTCAATGTCATCAATGGAGTACCTCCTGTACCTTAGATCGGTGTTGTTCATTGCATCTGTTGCTCTCCTCCTCTCCTCGGCTTCGCGCTTCGCCTTCCACTCCGCTTTGAGTCTCTTCTGAGCCTCCAGCTCTGCGATTCTCTGTGCAGCCTCTGCTGCTTCGAGTGCAGCTCTACACTTTGCCTTCTCCATTTGGACCAGAGCAAGGGCTTCCTCTTCGGCATTCCTGAGTTCTTGATACTTCTTGGACTCCTCCACCTTCATCTGGTGCATCTGAGCAGCCTGTGGGTTTGATGTTCATTGTTATTTCAAAAGTTTTCAGATAATAGTTGAAATTTACAGCAATATAGAAGGAGGCAGACCTTCTGTTTAGCATCAATTGCTTCCTTGCATGCGGAGTTGTACATTTCCATTGTCTGTTTCAGCTCTAGTCTCAGCCGTCTCATTTCAGATTCGACATCCTTCTGAATTTCATGCGACACAGAACAAGAGAGGATGCCAAATCACCACTACATATGTAAATATTTTGATCAACTGTAGCACAACTGATGTTGCCAGTTTGCTTGCTTACCCCAGCTGAGCTTAGGCTTTCCATGGACATTGATGTGGAAAGCTCCATAGAATCAACAAAGTCCACCGATGGAAACTCCATACTCATAGGAAAATCAACATCATCTGAAAAGGAGCTACGGGTCACCGAGGGTCTTGGAGGAGCTATGAAGTCGATATAGTCATCGAAATCCTTCGGGGGTGCTGTCCTAGATCCAGAGAGAGGCCTTCCCCTGGTTGGGGCTTTTGCAATGCCAGCTAGTCGGTCCACTGATGGTCTGTTTGCCTTTGGAGATGATTGATGAGAAATCTTCTTCCAGTCTCCTCTTGATCTGTTCAGCAATGTAAACAGAGTGACATGACTGATAAATATATGCTATATCCTAGTTATATGCATACAAGTGTTTAGAATTTTGGATTTCTGCAAATCATTTTGCTTAACAAACATCCAATGTAATTATTGAGTGAAGTGATTATTCATTATCGACAAACTTACCTCGCATATCCGTCGGATTCTATGCTTGATTGTGAGTATTGTTTGGGAGGGAGAGTGGTAAAGGGTGCTGGGGCTTTGGCTGCCTTCACTTGGATTGCCTTCCCTTTATGGATGACATGCACTGTGCAGTAATCAGGCACCATCTTCATCAAGCATGTTGGCACATCAGGATTTCTGAACTTTCTGCAAGGCATGAGGTTCATGATTGTGTTCAGTTATTACAGGTTTATCAAGGGAATGGGGAATGGTGCACAGCCAAGGAGGATGAACAATCATGCACCTGATGAATGTGTTCCTCGTCGATGCCCCAACGACGATGTCGATGATGGCATGGCTAGTAGCGTATTCGACTATTGCTTTGGAGATGTCAGTGCCGTCCAAGATCACCTCCTTCAGTTGCATCTGCAGTTTGCAGTGTATGTTTTGCTTGAGCTTATTTTGTTCTATTTGATTTTTGTCATTGTCATATTATTCTAGTACTGAAACCTGTATCTGATAAGGTAGTATATGTTCTCTTGGCACTCACCCCTTTGCGAGCACAATAGCCTCTGTATGAGATGAACAGTTGTTGCATCTCTGCATCCGCTTCATCTTTACCTCCACGGCCTGCTTCAGCTGCAGTATGGCCAAACCAACCAAGAAAATTGTTCATGAATTAAACCACGCTAAATAGGAGAAAAGATATATATTAGCTATCTCGTGGAATCTAACAAACTATATGCATTTCGAATCAATGCTCATTATCGACAAAATCATGCACATTTTATTGTGTCTGAACTTTTCATCTTCCTACAAGCTTCGTTGCATGAATACAAAATGCACTCCACATTGTTGCATGCAGGTCTTTTCCATATCCAGCAATTATGCTTCTCCCATTCCATAAAAAAAAAAGGTATTCTCGTTAATATGTGTTGCAATTTTAGCTTTGATTCATGAAGATTCATGGAGGAGGCAACCTACCGTTTTGTTGTGGCCTGACATGGACGAGCTGCAGAACGCTGCCCCTGGTGAGGAGACGGTCCACCGCCCATTTGGCCGCCTGCTGGCTGTTCTTGTCCCGGTCGACGGCGACCACGGTGGAGCTGTCCCTCGCCCCCTCTTGCTCGCCGCCGCCGCTGTGCGAAGACGTCGAGGAGAAGGCCGACAGGTACATGCTCCCCTTCGCGGGACACGACCCAGGCTCCGGCCAACCGGCGGCACGACAGAGAAAGCAAACAACCGGCGGGAGGGAGAGACAAAAATGGATTCTTTTGTCTCTCCTCCTGTCCCTTTTTGCCGTATTTCTCCTGCTGTCTCTGCTGTGATGAAGCCAACCCTAAAACTGCAGGAGGTTTCACTGTTTCAGGGGTTGGTTGCCATGTTTTTTTAAAAAATTTTTTGGGGCCAAATTTGGGTGCTGCAGCTTTGTTGGCTTAATATATTTTGTGGCCGCTGTGTCCCCACTTGTCAACCCGATCCAATTTCATCTATATTCTCTACTCACCATGCATCCACACATCAAACCTCCTCTGTGAGACTGACACTGCTGGCCCACTCTTCTATCAAGCTGTTTATTATTACTATACTCCACTAGTGAGCTCCTCCGCCCACCTCCCGAGACACCCGCGAGTAACCAACGAATTTCCCGCGTCGTCTTGAACCTCCCCTCCTCGAGATCGCCACCGCCGCAGCATCGCCTCAATCCCATGGCCTCCGGCGAACCGCGGCCACCGTCACCATCCGTGGCCGTCGCCGTCCTCCCCGGGGGCAGCGCGAGCCGCCGCGCATCTCGGTGGGCCGCCGCCAACCTCCTCGCTGGAGACGGAGGCGGCCGCGCCCCCGCCGCCGCCGCCATTTCCGTCGTCCACGTCATCCCCCCGCTCCTTTTCGTCCCCTCCCCATGTAAGTGCGCTACCCCCTCCTCCTCCTCCTTGACTCTCCTCTGCTAACCAGCGGATTTGGTTTGATGCGGGTTTTGCGCGCGTGGGTGGCGGTGGTGAAGACGGGGAGAAGGTGCCGCCGGCGCGGGTGGCGCGGGAGGCGGCGGAGGCGTACGGACGTGACCGCCACGCCCGCGCGCACGAGGCGCTTTGCCCCTTCCGCCGCATCTTCCTCGCCGCCGCCGCGAATGCGACGGTGAGTCCGTGAGTGCCCCAATCAGAAAAGGCAAAAAAAAAAAACCCATTCTGAACATTTCCCGTCATCTGATCCGGTCGCTTCACCACCGCCGCCGCAGGTGGAGACGGTGGTGCTGGAGGGCGACGGCGTGGCAGAGGCGCTGGTGCGGTACGCGGCGGACTCCGGCGTACGGAGCCTGGTGCTCGGCTCCGCCTCCTTAGGGTGGTTCCGAAGGTGCGTCCTTTTTTTCCCCTTTTCATCATTGAATGAATTTGTGAACCGATGAATGTAATTAGGGTATTGTAATTATGTAGTTAAGAGGTGATTAAGTGAAAAGGGTGTGCTGTTTGCTATTAAATTTTACCTTTTTAGTCGAGGGTTGGAATGAAATGATGGATTTGGACAGCACGGAACTAACGCCTTCAAATCTTCAGTAGTAATTGAAGTGCATTTTGATGGGATTAGTTGCAATCCTCATGTCACATTTCTTCTGGTATGGTTGCAGTTGCACTGTGTGAACTATGCAGCTTGTGTGTTGTGTGTTACATTATGTATTGCTGACACTTTGGTAGGCTGCTGTTTTCTGCTAATGATGTGGGTACAGTCGTCTAGATGTCTTCAACTGCATTATAGATGGCTGACAGAAATGTTTTGTCTTGTCTATAACGATGGCTATTAGATTATATTGTGAATTGCACAAGTCCTTTTTTTTAATAAAAATCTTTTCTTGCAAAATTAACTGAAAATGTAGATAGACCTTGTCACTGGTTGGCTCCTGCAAACTTTTCTGAAAAAAAATAGTAAGGTTAGTTGGCGATTTATTTGATGTCGGTGTACCAGGTTGTTAGTTTAAATTTCATGGACAGCTGGTTTCTGTTTGTACCTGCTGCCTAATGCAACATTCCAAGTTAAACACCAAACAGTGCCTATGTTTTTGTCAAAATGATTTGGCAAGTCAAGCTTTACTTTTTGCTAAATTTACTTCTGGCTGTTAGCCTTCTGATGCTGGCTGAAATGAAAATCTGCATTATTGTGCTTCCCTGGGTCTTCTCTTGATTCAGAAACTCCTCCATGTAAAGATTTTAAATAAATTTGTTATAGTTGCTTCAGGGTAGCTTGATATTTCTACTTATCTTTAATAATTCATTTTTATTTTGCTATCATCTTTATCAAGAAAGTTTTGATTTGCATAACTGCATTTGCTACCAGGACTTAATAATAAAGGATTTTAGCCTTGTTATAGTATTTACTCTTAAATTGCTGCACCATCCATTTTGCAGGGCAATGAGTATCCCAGATGTTGTCACTGCTGTCCTAAAGACAACAGAACTTTCATGCAATGTATTTGTCGTGTCCAAACGAAGACTGACCCTGAAAGTGATGAGACATCCTCAAATGAGCAGTATGTCTTGAGTTTTGACAACGAGTTTCCTTTTTCCTATGTTTTATCTTGTTGCATGTTTCTCTTTGCTAGTTTACATATTTAAATGTTTGTTTTGGGACACTCTTTTTGCAGAGTCTGGTTACTCTGGTACAGGCTTGAGAATTCAGTCAGTTAGTCAGAAAGCATTTACACGATCATACAGAAGTTTGTTATTTGACAACTTTCCTGAGGATGGGAGACACTCAGAGTCATGCTGCCAGTCCCGCATTTATCCTTGTGGTCCTACTAATGCTCATCAAAGTTCAGAAAGTCATCGGAACCTCCCTTTACTTGCGAAGACAACAGGAATAGAAGGACATAAAAACCATGGTTTCCAAAGCCCCTTCAAGGAAGCACATTATGCTGACTCTAGCTCAAGTGAAGAGGTCAGATCTATCCCCCCTGTTCTTAAATTTTTTTTACTACTATTCAGTGTTGCAAGCAAGACAAATTAATTTGAGATATATTTGCTTTCGTCGCATGCTAAATATGATACCGTGACATTATCTACAGTGTCAATCCATAGATGAAGTAGCAAAACTGAGGAAGGAGTTGCAGGATACCTTAGTGATGTATGACAAAGCCTGTGCAGATCTTGTCCATGCTAAGAAAAAGGTTAAATTCTTAACATAGCTTGTGATATCTTAAGAAGCTTTTTTTTCAGTGAATAACTATCAAGTTATTTTCTTTGTTTGGTCTTGCTATCCCTATAATCTACCTCGTCAATTCTGCATTATTCTTCTCCTAAATTATTTAAGCTATATAATTGCTATCCTTTACAGTAATTCTGTTTTTTAGACAATGTTGCATTCACAACACCTCAAATGCATTAATCCTTGTCATCATGATGACACAGATTCAGGTACTTTCCAGTGAGTTTTCTGAAGAGGCAAGGAAGGTGGAGCATGCGCTACAGAAGGAGGAAGCTCTGAAGCAGGTGGTAGCAGCCGAGAAGGCAAAACATTTGGAGGCCATTGAAGAAGTTGAGCAAGCAAAGAAATCATTCACCCGAGAGGCCTACTCCAGGAACAAGGCGGAAATGGTAGCGAGCATGATCTCCCTCGATAAGGCAAAAGTTGTTGATGCTATTTTGGCAACATGCAAAAATTGTAGGCGGTACAAAAGACATGAGATAGAACTCGCCACTGATAATTTCTCTGAATCAAGGAAGATTGGTGAGGGAGGTTATGGGAATGTGTATAGGTGCACCCTTGATCACACTGAAGTTGCTGTCAAGGTCATTCAGCAAGATTCCATCGACAAGACTGATGAGTTCCTGAGGGAGGTAATTATGGTTTATGGCAAAATTCATGCATATGCGTGTAGAATTCATTGTACAGATCTTTTTTTGTTGGTTGTGAGAAGCTCAGTAAAATGATCCTACTGTATGGCTTCATGCAGGTTGACATTCTCAGCCAGCTTCAGCATCCCAACCTGGTTTTGTTGCTTGGTTTCTGTCCTGAAATCGGCTGCCTTGTATATGAATACCTTCAGAATGGAAGTCTAGAGGATCAACTCCTTAACAACAAAGGGCGCCAACCACTGCATTGGTTCCTAAGGTTCCAAATCATCTTCGATGTGTCATGTGGGCTTGCATTCTTGCATGGAAGAAAACCAGAACCTATAGTCCACCGTGACCTCAAACCTGCAAACATCTTACTGGACAAGAACTATGTAGGTAAAATTGGCGATGCCGGTTTCGCGAAGCTCATATCAGATCTTGTGCCTGACTGGCAAACGGAGTACAAAGAGACCATCATTGCCGGTACACTGTACTACATGGATCCTGAGTACCAACAAACTGGGACAGTTCGTCCGAAATCGGACCTGTTTGCCCTGGGAGTCGTCATTCTTCAGATGCTAACCGGAAAACGCCCCAAAGGGCTCATTGTCAGCACAGAAAACGCCATCAGAAACGGGATGCTTGCTGATACCCTTGACAAATCAACTGATTGGCCACTTGCTGAGGCAGAAATGTTGGCAAAGCTTGGTTTGAGATGCACTGCCCTAAAATGCAGAGAGAGGCCTGGGCTTGAGTCAGAGGTTCTACCCAAGCTCCAGGAAATTCTGCATAGGATTACTTCTGCTGTCAATGTAAGAAATCCAAAGCTAAATGTGCCAAGCCACTTCATCTGCCCTATAATGCTGGTAAATCCACTGCTACCTGACTGTTAATTTCATTCATCTTTATTATGCATTGCTCAAAAAAAATATTTTTGTTCCTCTTCACTCTGATTAATTCTAGAATTATTCTTAGAAAAGTTTATTATATAATTTCGATACAGGAGGTAATGAATGATCCTTATGTCGCTGCTGATGGACACACGTATGAGCAACAAGCAATCAAAGCTTGGCTCAAGAAACACAAAGTATCCCCGGTGACGCGGCGAATTCTACCAAATTCGTCCGTAGTCCCAAACCATTCGTTGAGAGCTGCAATACAGCAGTGGAAGTAACAGTCAGCTCATGCAAAGGAATAAAATGGGCGTTGAGTTTATTTTCAATATATGATTTTTTTATTCTTTAATTTAAAGTAATCTGTAAATTGGAGTGGAGTTTGGCCTTAGGGAGAAGAGCTGTCGCCTGTAAATAAAGGTATCAATCTATTAATATTGTAGAAACCACTGAATTTGGCAAATTGCAAATATGATTTATCCTTTTGGTATAACAGTAACAATACCTTCTCAAGAGATATAAACCATTTCCATTATTAAATAAAAAAAAGTGAGACATGAGCGTGGCTGCTGTGAGAATGTTCGCATAGCCTACCTGCCACATGTGTTCAAGGCACAAACCAAAATATGTTTCTTATGGCATTTTTTAAAGGAATTGAGCCTAGCTCATTTGGTGTGGGTGCACACACCCATCACCCAATTTTGAGTCTTCTTGTGCTTAACTAGATGCTATTTTTTTCTCTATTTATTTGGTGTATTAAGCCAATTTTCCATCCCGGTTCCATTTTTTAAACAACGGCTCCGTGTATACATGCACAACCCTAGTTGCATCTCACTAGCCAGGCCAAGCTCTGGATGGCATATGCGAGACAGGCTAGGTTGAGTCAGGTAATCAAACAAGCCCAAAGAAAACCTGGACTGTTTTAGGGATAAAATCCATACCCAACCTCAACCCAATAAGAGGCACCATGCCTATGTTACTTTTCCCTATAGTTTTACACATCGAGAAGTGTAGAAATATAGTGTACAGTGAGACTAAGATTTTAACTCTATAAAAAGGGTCAGGTCTATATATATACAGTTTAGTGGTCTAACACCTCCCGCAGTTGCAACGGGAGGGAAATGGACGCAGAGACTGGAGCGAAAACTGGTGAAAAAAGTCACGAGTAGGCCTTTGGTCATAATATCGATGAACTGGTGCGCCGACGGTACATAAAGCATCCGAACCTATCCTAGCACGACCTTATCACGTATGAAGTGAATGTCTATCTCTATATGCTTTATGCGTCGATGATAAGCCGGGTTGGCGGTCATATAGACGGTGCTGACGTTGTCGTAATAGACGATGGTCGACGAGACTAGAGCTGAGATGTAAGCCGGTGGAGAGTGTACCCTTCACGTAGCAAAGAATACGCTTGAGCAGCGCGATGTGAGGTTCGCGCGGAGCATGCATAAAGAGACACAATTGCTGGACGGCGTAGGTGAGATCGGACCATGTTAGTGTGAGGTACTGAAGGGCACCAGCAAGACTCTGCTATTGGGAGGGATCGGCTATGAGAGAGCCATCAGTGGCGAAGAGCTTGGCGCGAGTGTCGACGGAAGTGGCCGTGGGGTGACATTCGGCCATGCCCGCACGTTGGAGGAGATCGATAGCATACTGACGCTGGGAGAGAAAGAGTTTGTGAGGAGAGCGGGTGACAGAGATGCCAAAGAAGTGATGGAGAGGACCGAGATCGGTCATGGCAAACTCGGAGTGGATTCGGGCCATGATCTGGTGTAGAAGGGATGGTGAGAACGCTGTAAGAACAATGTCGTCGACGTAGAGGAGAAGATAGGCGGTGGTGTTACCGATGTGAAGGACGAAAAGGGAGATATCAGAGACAGAGGCCACAAAGCCGATGTACCGAAGATAGGCAGCAAAATACTGGTACCAAGCCCGAGGGGCTGTTTAAGGCCATAGAGGGAGCGCTGAAGGAGGCAGACGTCGTTAGGACGAGATGGATCGATAAAGCCTGATGACTGCTGGCAGTAGACCGTTTCCGTCAGATGATAGTGAAGAAAGGCGTTCTTCACGTCAAGCTAGTGAATCAGCCAAGAGTGCGAGGCAGCGAGAGTGAGAACAACCCGAATGGTAGCAGATTTGACGACGGGACTAAAAGTCTTGTCGTAGTCTACGCTGGGACGTTGGGAGAAACCCCGAACTATCCAGCGTGCCTTGTGATGAGCAAGCGATCTATCGGTGTGGAACTTGTGTTTAAAGATCCACTTGCTGGTCACAACATTGGCCGAGAGGATGAGGGACGAGGCACCAGGTCTCGTTATCCATAAGGGATTTGTACTCGTCGGCCATGGCCATGCGTCACTGAGGATCGGCCAGGGCTGAACAAGAAGTCATCGGGATAGACAAAATAGTACAATGGACTGCTGAGAGCCCGCAGCGCTTGGTAGGGTGAAGAGACCCGTTTTGTGATTGGGTGATCATATGAGAAGTGGAGAGGACAGGAGGATTCGCAGGAGCCGATGAGAGCGTGAGAGGTGGGGAGTTGGCGATGTTAAAGTAGGTAGGTCACAAGTGGGAGAGAGTAGATGGGTCACGGGCGTGAGAAGGTTTGCGTCTGTGAAGAGAAGTTTTACGTCCGTAGACTCGTGGCCGCAATGGAGTGGAGCGGACGTAAAGAAAGGAGGTTCGCGTCTTAGAGGCAGAAATTCGTGTCCGTGGACACGTGGACACGTCGGAGTGGCTCGGATACGAGTGGAGAAGTTTCGTGTCCGGGAGCGTGTCGGAAAAGCGGGAACCGAGAGAGTTACAACCGATGGAGGGCGGACGGATCCAGCCGATGGAGATGACGAGCGCAGAGTTGCGCCGGCGTCGAAGGAGGAGAAGGTGCGTCGAAACAAGAAAAAAGCTAAGGCGGGTCTAAAACGAGACGAGAAGACGGATGGAGGTCGTTGCCTTGTCACATGGTGAAAAAGGGACGGAAGAGGACGGTGGAGGAGGATAAAACTATCTGCGGAGGAGACGGGAAGGAGAGAGTCGAGACGAGAAGGCAGAGGAGGAATACCGGAGAAGAAGGTCTATAACGAGAATAAAGCATCGGCTCACCGGCTAGAAAATACTAGCGTGCCAAGAATGTCTAGACCTGCTTGATACGGAATATAATATACAGTGAGAGTAATACCCTAACTGAGCAATGTTTGAGAGAGAGAAAGAAAAGCCAAACTTCCTCTGCCCAGACCCACTCCAAAAGACCTCATTTTTCAGGCCTAACTGCAAGTGCCGATCATGATCGGGCACGGAGGCGGGTGCAGGATTTTAATAGTTGATACTCAAATTCTACACTATAATATATTCTTTCTAAAAAAATTAAGATGTATTTCTTAAATTTCATGCTTAGACAAAGAGCTATTTTCTAAAAATTTGGATATTCAACTGAATACCATGATCCCCTCTAGGCCCGCCCCGGCAGATATAACAGTAACTAGTTCACATGGTTTTTGTACGTCCATCAGCACCAGGACACCGTTATCCTTCAGGCAATTTGTGTTGCTGTGATAGATGCCACTATCTGTCATGCACCGTACTCTTGTTTGTTTCGTTCTGCTGCCCCCCAATTAAGCTATATATTGCTATCTAGCCCCACGCATGGGGAGCAATTAACTTGAGAATCCCATGCATAATTGCATATGGTTAGATCTGGCTACCAACGTACGAACTGTGAATGCGTTAGAACCGGACCCCTTACTGATCCCATTTGACTATTCTCCGGCCTGGGCTGTCTCCCTCAGGATCGTGATGGCATTGATCGCCATTAGTCCATCTCAGCTCACTGTACATGTGACTGTTTCTGAAACTGAAACAGCTATTGATAAACACTATACATATATATATCGAAAATAACGAGTCAAAATTATTCACCATGCATCCATCGATCGATTTAGTTCCGTCGATTAGTGGGCTAGATGGACGACGGGAGTGGTCCAAAAAATTAGGGGCCTCAAAATTTTCAAATTTCAATTCGAGGCAATGCTAACTCTATTTTTTAAAAAAGTTCTCTCTCTACTAATTTGGTTATAATGGGCTTAGTTTTTTTTATGACCTCAAAAAAGTTTAGCTTATGACATATAGGGACTAAAAATTCTTTTTTTTCCTATTTAGTAAGAAACCAAATCATAGTATTAGGACACTTCTTGCTCTAAGCGCCTCGTATTGTGTTATGCACGGGGCCCGAATTTTTAGGTACTGTTATCGATTAGACATAGTAGGATTGAGGCTGTACAGCTATCCATGGTCGTTGGCCTTTAATGGATAACCATGTCAGTTATATTGTAGTGCTATAATTATAATTGAGATTAAATAGTTGCGTAGTTGTGTGATATGTTTGGCTCACGCCTAACCTCGTCAAAGTGCGGCACGCTATAGAAAATATAACGAAGAAACGAACGCCACATAATCTAGCCAAAGTGTGACCAAACTAGTCTACATATGGGCACAATACTAAAAAATTATTATAAGCTCTAATCGTGATATAAACCAAATACATGGCTAAAATTATGATGCGTCTAAGATATCGTGCACAAACATAAGCGTTCATCAAATTAGCCCTTTAACTCCAACTAACTGATAATTGACGTGCACTGTACTTACATAGAGCTGGCCATACTAGTTGAACCACTTGACATTTTGATCTAGCTAAACTAGTAAGCCTTTCGCATATTATCACCACTTCTGTAATAAAGGTGCATACATTGAACTATTGAAGATTCTTGCCAATTTGCTAGGCCAAATTGTCTAGGGATCGAAGATGGCGTCTCTGACGTGGTTAATTGGGGCCAACATGTTTCCTTCCGTGGGGTTACTCGGTGCTGCACACTTGAAACGGGCTACCCGTGTAAAATTATACTTCTTTCATTTTGAACTTATAACTTAGTAAATTATATCTTCAGGTACGCTTAGAAAACATGGAACAGATCCAAAATGACCACAGTTGAAAACGCCTCTCAAGACGTTGAGTTTTTATTTCTTTCTGATATCTTGTATATACCATTTACTTCCACCATTTTTAAATATATAATGTTGTTGAATTTTGAATATAATATTTGACCATTTGCCTTATTCAAAATATTAGTGTAAATATGTAAAATATAAGTCAAACAAAAAGTCCTAATAAAATAAATAATATTTACATATTTTTAATAACACAAATTGTGTCAAAAATTAATAGCGCTGTATATTTAAAAACTAGTTTATAGCGTAGTGCAATTTATTCTATTATTTATTTATTGGTTTCATTTTGGTTTTACCGCCCACTCTACGAACTCATTGGATTATTGATACAAATTATTTACTTCACGTCTCTTTTTTCACTAGTTGTTCTAAGCTATTTATAAAGTTTATCTCTTAAAATATTTAATTTATTTCTATAATTAAATAAATAATTCACCTTAATAATCTAGTGATAATATGTTTTAAATTGGGCCTAATTTGGTCCTAAGTCAGTTTCCATGCTTATATACGTGGATGAAGATAAGCCCAGTGGACAAATGCTGTGGTCACGGTCACACATCCAGCATGTACGGCTTCCACTGCCACCTTACACGCATAAACAAAGCCACTGTAGCTTGGAATTTTTCTGACTTCTTGCACGACACAGTAGTTCGGTAAACTTTGGTTTCAAAACTTAGTTTCAACTACCTGCCGAGTCATTTCTCACCTATAAACTAAGTCTGCACGCATCTAAGCTCGAGTCCTCTTAAACATGACGGAAAAATGGAAAAAGAAAATAGACGTTTTCCGATTATATGTAACCGTAATTGTCATCGTGTGTCGTCTCTCTTCTTTTCGCGTTTCTTGTTCGGTTTCGCCTTCCCTTACTAACTTGCTCACCGAATCAACAGTGGATCGAGAGGTATAACCCAAAATTTTATATTTCACATATCTTCGACCAAAAAAATTATTTCGCATCTTAGGTATAATTCTATCCATCTGGAAGAAACTATACATATATATTAGCAAAATCATATAAAAAATAACTTCTACGTAAAATTGTCAATAGTTTTGTGACAAAAAAGGTCGCCATAACTAGCTAAGTTCCGTGGCCATGGACTCATCGTACCTCTCGTATGCATGCAGCTATACGAATGGGTTCCGTTCTTTTAGGATAATAGATTTATAGATTACTCGTCTACATATCAATATTATCAGAAATTCTAAAAAAAATATGCATATATTATCTTAAGACAATATTCTAACATATTTATAATCTTAACTGTTGGTTTTTTAGCTAAAATATAATAAATTTAAATATAAGAAGTTGTAATACCTGGAAGTATATATACAATTTTTTTAAAAAAATTTAATGATATTTATTAGTCGGTGTATATGGAGCGTACACGGCTACATGGAAAGTAGATGATGTGTTCCCCTTTGTCACGCTTTAAAAATTACGATTTCTCTTAAACACTTTCTACATCTTTCTCTTAAACACTGTGTGCATCAACACTGCGTAGATAATTTTTAAAAGTCATTTGTTAACTTTATAAAATTTAATCAATCCATGTATTAATTTTATTGGCTGATGAGATTTTAAGTAGATTCAATAGGGCCTTAAAAATAGTAAAAAAACAGTTGCTTCTGTTCGTCTAAAATAAATAAAATAGACAGATTTATGGCTTTGTCATCCGCCACCTAATACCCTTGTGCTCTTCGCTTGACCCAAGCACTGTAGGCCTTTGCTTGCATGCTATTGCGCCACCGTGCTGCGCGTCAACATGCCTCCCGGTCCGTTCATCTCCGGCGACTCCCGCGTCATCGCCGTCCTCGACGCGCGCAGCTTCCACGTGCTGCTCGACGACTCTGCCGTCGACAAGGTCGACACGCTTGACGGCACCTACAAGCCGTCGCTCGCGCTGTTCGGCGGTCACCGCCCTCTCGCCTTCCTCGACGCCGCCGACCCGCGCCACGCGGGTATCAAGCGCGTCGTGATGTCGCTCGCCGCGGATCGGATGCACCTCGTCGCGCCGGCGTTCGGCGCCGCCTTCGCTGCGGTGTTCGACGGCGTCGAGGCCGGGCTTGACTCCTCTGGCCCCGTCGAGTTCAACAAGCTCAACATGCGGCACATGTTCGACTTCGTCTGCACCTTGTTGTTCGGCGGCGAGCCGCCGAGCAAGGCCATCGGCGCCGGCGCCGTGAGGAAAGCCAAAACATGGCTCGCCTTCCAGCTGCACCCGCTCGCGAGCAGGGTCGTCAAGCCATGGCCGCTCGAGCACCTACTCCTCCACACCTTCTCCCTACCTCCTTTCCTTGTGCGCCATGGCTACGCAACCCTCAAAGCGTACTTCGCCGCCGCCGCCGCAGGTGTCCTCGACGACGCCGAGAAGAACCACCCGGACATCCCCCGCGACGAGCTCCTCCACAACCTCGTGTTCGTCTCCATCTTCAACGCCTTCGGCGGCTTCAAGATCTTCCTGCCGCACCTCGTCAAGTGGCTCGCCCGCGCCGGCCCGGAGCTCCACGCCAAGCTGGCCGACGAGCTCCGCGCCACCGTGCCCACCAACGATGACATCACCCTCACCTCTGTCGACCGGATGCCTCTGGTGAAGTCAGTGGTGTGGGAGGCGCTGCGCATGAACCCGCCGGCGGAGTTCCAGTACGGCCACGCGCGGCGCGACATCGTCGTCGAGAGCCACGACGCGGCGTACGAGGTGCGCAAGGGCGAGATGGTGTTCGGGTACCAGCCGCTCGCCACCCGCGACGAACGCGTGTTCGACCGCGCCGGCGAGTTCGTCCCGGACCGGTTCGTCACCGGCGGCGGCGGCGGGACACCGCGGCTGCTGGAGAACCTGGTGTGGTCGAACGGGCCGGAGACGAGGTCTCCGGCGGAGGGGAACAAGCAGTGCCCCGGGAATGACGTGGTGGTGGCGGTGGGGCGGCTGATGGTGGCGGAGCTGTTCCGGCGGTACGACACGTTCGACGCCGACATGAAGGAGACGGCGGTGGAGCCGGTGGTGACGTTCACGTCGCTGGCCCGGGCGTCGGGATAGCACACGCGCGCCGATGTGTGAATACTACCGTACTACGGTACTACGTTGGTGGTTGTTTACACTGTTAATTAGTTATTATTTGCATGAAATTCGCAATTTGCGTGGTTGGCGAGTGTTGAATTCAATTTGAGATTATCTAAAGTTTGATGGATTTGTTGCGAAAGGTAAATGAATAATGCAGTGATATGATCCTACTGCTATGGTGATGTTTAGCTTTGGCAGTTGCTGTGTGAAGCTTCATATATACATAATCTTTATTTTTTAAGCGAGGGTTTCAATTATATGCCTCCATTTGACTCTGCAATGGATAAACCGTATCATGTTTCCGATGGTTATACTACATCATAGTCCATTTTCATCACACTTGGTAGTTCATAAAAAGCCTATGCTTGACTGGTTGTATGCACGGATAGGCATAATTACATCCTACCAAATCCGGCCTCTTTAGACGGCTAGGTGATTCGTTTTGCTTAAACACTGGAGCTTAGCATCTACACGAGCAAGCACATCCTGTAACCGGTGAAAACATAATCAACTTTATAGATATCGCAACCTTCGAGGCGTCGCATTAGAGGTATCGTGCAGTATTGGTGGTGGTGTCTCCTTCGATCGCTATAACGGTATTGATTACATCTATGTAACTTCATGATTTTATCTTCTATCTTGTTCGATGTCAGCGTTAGCAGTGATGTGATGTGAGTAAAATTCCATAAATTAAGATTTGATTCGATGGCTTGAGAAAGACAACTATTACATATAATTTAAGAAAAAAAGTATTACATATAACTTGAAAAACAAAGTTTCCTAGATTCTCGTCAATCATAAATGGAATTTTAGCAATATATGTTATCTATGCGGTTTTCTTATTTTTAATCCAGTTATGATTTTATAATTTATATTCGTTCAATCTATAACTTTATGTTTATTTAAAGTAAAGAACGGGATATTAAGCACATGTACATGGTGTAGGGTGCACGTGGATGTGTCGTGAACCTGTGGTCCTGAGCATTGGATTCTGCTCACTCTGGAAAAAAGGAAAATAAAGAGAAAGAGGAAAAAGGGAAAAAAGGATAAACATAAATTCTGTTTTTTAGCCTTCACACCTTATTTGATCATACATCCAACAACCATCACACACTCTACACTTACATCAACTCACTTATAAAACATAAGACAGGACTATAACCTAAATGGCTTTAGATCCCCTGAGTTTAATATGGTAAAAACAGTGAAAAACAGTATGGTGACATTGGATGAATATTATTCACCCGATTTTAAGGTAAACAGATCTAGATCTCTACTGCAGTTACGATAGAATAGAAGCAATGGTTTATCATTGTTTTACTACAGTAATTTGCTAGATTACCACACAGTGCAGCTGCTACGGTGACCTGCCATTACCTCTCATTGCGCGCCGCTGTTAGAGGATGGGAATCCGACCCGAACTAAAGAGCGCACGCGCCTCTTTTGAGATGACGAAGAATGCATTTCGTGAGCGACAGGCACGTCGCACATCCCTATGTGTTTCATGGATGTAGAAATACACCTATAAAATTATTTTAGGAAAAACCTATGTGAGACAGACGGGCAGTGTGCACAGCCGAGGCACTTAGCCACTGGGCTACCAGCCCGTTCTCAAACATGAATTCTCTTATCGTCAAAAAGGAAGGTTGAATTTTATTGGGTTCATATATCGCTAATGGCCGAATAATTGAGCCTGCGCTCCGCCTAATAATCAGAGCTCAAAATGGCCCAATGCACATGCCTAGTTGCCTAGAGTTGGGGCATACGGGATGAATTATTCGCCATGACCGAAGCCCAGCCCAGGCTCAGCCCAATCTACGAAAAATCGAGCTGGAGGAAGCTGCGGATGGACCAGTCTGTTCCTGCTGCTACCAACAGGGACCCAAATGAAGAAAAAAAAAATCTCGCACGCAATACATGCATGCACACGTATGACGTATTCTAAAGGGATGCAGCCACGTAGGTTTGGACCGTAGTTTTTATTGGACTGATTTTGTTTTCAATTGCCCATGTTTCTCGTGCATTTGAATTCATAAACAAAATCGGGCCTACATTCTTTATTAAAAAGTGGCAGTGTCCCTATAACTAGACTAAGTGTTTCTAAAAATATTATATATCTATATAAACATACAGACAGGTATGTATATGACCAAGTAAAAAATCGATCTCCGATAAGATAAATCTATGGAGTCCGATCTAGAAACAAATTAACACACTCGACATTTACCAGTATATATACGATGAACTCCCAAGAGAGAAGAGCATCTAATCTCAAGCCAAACATACATCATATTAAGCCAAGATCTACGAAATCGTCTCACTGTTAGCCATTGACTGCATCTCACCTCTTAGGTTAACAAACACTAGTTAGATATGTTAGATATGGTAAATTTCTTCTGTTTTATACTCGTCAAATACATATAAATATAAGTAGTGCTATTACTCATATTGAAGACTCGAACATGTGTAAAAATCCCTCTATGTTCTCTTCTTATTACCATCTTATGGGTATCGTGATATCAGTCAAGCCCTACACTTATAAATACCGTAGTTAGGTATCACCCGTTAATAGATAGCGCATTAGGTAGTGGCTAGTGTTTTAAAGATTTTCATCAAAGATAACTTTGAGAAGACACTTATGACGAAGGTCTTGGCAAAAGCTTAGGCCAAAAAAATTCAACTCGGCTAGTAGTTGCCTACCTTCAAATTAAAACCATCACCATCTCAGTGACAATTACACTATTAGAGCTACTAATCTACATACTGAAGTTGCTTGTAAGTAGAATCTAGTCACATCCAAGCAACAAGGTTTCTACAAAGCGCTCATAGTGTCCCATCCATAAGATGAGATCTCACTCATTGTTCGAGTGCAAGGTGTTTAAGACAAAGCTCGCCCAACAAATTACTTACAACAACAATCCTACACTGACAAATGATCCGCTCTACTTTCATCAGATTCAATCTGATGATACAAAGCATGATCAATAAATTACTAATGTCGGCTTTGATCGTCTAGTGGGGTTCGTCGGATTAGATTTAGATGAGCCCTTCGTACTTTAGGGGCTTGGAGAATATAGATCCAATAACTCTTGCTCACTTTTAATATTTGACTATGATGTTAGGGTAATTAAGAAGACTACACTAAAATATAGGAAACTGATGCAAGGTCTCAAAGCTAATAACATACTTAGACCACCATCGTCATCTACATCTACTCCCTCCAGCGGCGGCGGCGGCAACATGTGGCTTGCCGGTGCAGGAGGCAACAAGGCTGGCTGCCGGTGCACCGGCGGCAGCATGTGGTGGCTCGCCGGTGCCGGAAGCAGCATAAGTGCCTGTGTGTCGCTCTCCCGCTCCTCCTCCGGCAGGCCGAATTTGTTCTTCTCCTTCCACACGGCGTCGCGTCTCCTATTCAGTTCCAGAGTCCACTGCTTCTGCTTCTTCTTCCTGCTCAGATTCTTCTTGCCGGCCGACAGCCCCTCGACCTCGTCGCCGACGATCTCGAAGGTCTCGTCGAACAGCGGGTTGTGCAGGAGGTGGCTGTGGAAGCCATTGCCGAGGAACCGGGCGAGGAAGTTGAGCTGTAGGAGCTTCGTCCAGGTGGTGGCCTTGAGCACGCATTTCCGGCTCGACGTCGTCCGCACCCACTTCGCCGGAGACTCGCCGCTGTCCAAGAAGTCTTCGATCTGCCGGAAGATGCTATTCTGATCGGCGAGGCGACGCTTGTCGGTGGCGCCCTTGCCGGCGGGATCGGTGGCAAGGTAGGAGACGGTGGTCTTGAGCGCTTCCATGTCCTCCGGCGAGGTGTCGTGCGCCAGTTTGCGCTCGACGCAGGCTGCGATCGCCTCGCCGGCGGCCATCCGGACGGCACGGTCGTCGTCGTCGAGGAGCTTGGCGAGGAGCGCGATGTTGTCTTTCAGCTCTCGTCCGGCTCCGCCTCGTACCGGTCGTGGACAACGGTGAGGAGGAACCCTCACGCGGACACGGCGGCGGCCAGGACCTGAGGCGTCGTCTTCCTCGCGGCTCCGGCAAGCGTGGAGCCCGACCCTGAGCTTGGGTCGATCACGCCGCCCCAGATGGCGTCCATAGACTTCTCGATCTCGTCGTCCCCGTCCTCGCCAGCGAACGTGGCGACGGCGAGGCTGTCGAGCGCGGCGAGCACCCTCGCCATGTCCGACGACGCCTCCACCGTCTTGGAGAGGAAAGGAAACGCCTCGGCAAGGATGTCCTTGGATCCGACGGAGTGTCGTCGCCGCCGCAGCCGCCGCCGAGGGTGAGCGCGAGGATGCCGACGGCGCGGTAGGCGAGGCAGGCCTCCTTGACGGAGCCGTTCTTGAGCGAGAAGACGCAGCGTGACATGATGGTGGTGTACTTGCAGCGAACCTCTTGCGCGTGCGCAAAGCCCTCGAGCGCGCCGACGAGCATCACCATGGCCGCCTCCCGCGTGGAGCCGCGCTTCTCGAAGAGCTCGGTGATGCACCGCTCGACGATGCCGACAGGCACCATGTAAACTACTTCCATCTCGGGCTTCGATAACCGGACATGGATCGGCTTCTCATCCGTCTCTAGCCTCTTCCGAGATTTGCCGCCGCCATTATTGCCACCTCTCCCATCTGCACACCGCCATCGCCGGAAAATTTCAGTCACCGTCAATCGATCGACCATCAAAAGAAGAGAAAGAATCAAAATCAACGGGAGAAAGACAGAGCTAAAGAAGAACGTACGTGGAGGAGCCATGCCCAACGATCGGCCAGATGGAGCCTGGAGATCGCCGGAGTCCGGGGAGATGACCTGTGGGTCGCTGCCTCGCTGCTGGTAGCTACCTAAAGCTCGGTGCGTCTGCGTTGCGACTCTGCTTCTGCGTGTGCACGTGGGGCGGACAGCCGTTGGCGATGGGGAGGGGCTGGGGCGGCGACGGCTCCAAGAATATGTGCTGCCTGCCTAGGAGGAGGAGACCATGTCGGTGGCGGTGTCGGAGTCGGAGACGGAGAGGAAGGCGTGCGCGGGAGCGGGAAGACCTCTTGCACCGCACGGTGGATTTGAATTTGGCGTCACCTTGAAATCCCTGCGGGTTTGAAATGGGCCTTGTTTGCGCTCACATTAATGGGCTTTCTTTCACAGCCCATGAGAAGTTCGGTTGGGCCAATAAAGACCCATAACGTGTCAGAAGTGGCAGGCCGTGGCCCATGGGTAAACCATCTTTTTTGGGGGCTAAAAATACGGATGAATAGGATTAGAATTTGGATACATTTCTGAATGGGATGCAACCTGTTGAATCGCCGAAATGGTGTCGATTTTGACATTTGTAATGCGCTTAATATATAGCAGCTGACATATTTTTAAAACCCGCATTTGCATTTTAAAAAAGGCGAGAAAAACATTTGCACCGATGTAAACGGCTATGTGATATCTTTTCGAAGTGCAATTGAAAACCCATTCTCCGTGTTGTGTTTATGGTGTTTGTTTGACAAGTGGAAATACTTTGCAATTTTGTGGGCAGTGGTTTGTAGATGCATTGTTTCATTTCTTATGGTTCAAATCGCGGTTGCTATATAAGAATTCAAGTTTGTGTTCATATTTAAGAACGCATTTGTGCTTTAGTAGGAATTTCGTGAGGTTTAGGTCCTTGAGTTTATCTATTGAGTGCGTATCATAATTTATATACTTGAAGCTGTGTGCGTATGTGATAGTTTGAACTGTTAGATTTTCATATAATAATCGAGAAACTTATCTATGTTTCAAAATATAAACATTTATATATTATTTTTATAAAAAATTAAGGTTAAAAAAGATTTTTATATCTCTCAATTAATATAAAATAAATAGAGGTGAAATGATAGATAAGGATAAGTGGAAAAAATTAAAATTGAAGTGATTGATGTGATAAATATACTGTGGATAGGAATAGGAATATTTATATTTTAAAATAAGATTTATATCCTATTAGAAATAATTGAAACGGAGTAAGTATATCAAAATAACTCTTGTGATATTGCAACTGACTGAGCGTACATCCTAATACTATGCGATGAGGTTTTTCTTTTTCTTCTTGAAACTCGAGAGTCGAGACCTACCTAGCGCTAGCAGACAGCTAGAGCGTCTTGGCGCCAATTTTTTGCCATGTCTTGGCGCCATTCCTCTTTGATTTTTCCTCTGTTTTTTCTGCTCTCTGCCTCTGAAGAACTCTGAAGTCTGAACCTGAAATTTAGTACAGTTGCTGCCTGCAGCTTGCAGCTACCAAGAGAAATGAAGGGTGCACAGTCTTGTGCTGCAGCTGTGCTCTTGAGTCTTCTTGACCATCATCCACAAGTAGCCGGCCAGGCAAGAACCTCCAATGGATTCCTGCACCCACCTTTCCATGCTTGACGCACTGACCAACAGTGGACTCCTCACACCTTTTCGCAAGTGCTATCCGTGTCAGGTTTGCATTGTGCAGGCAGACACAACAATTGCAACTTCTGGAAAAAAAAATCTCATAGTGTACTAGTAGATGACACTGAACAATGGAGTGACAAGCTATTTCAGATTTCTTGCATAAATCAATACTACTTACAGCTAGTTGGAATAGTAGTAATTCATAATGTCAACGACAATTACAAAGTTACAAATACTCTGTACTGTAGCAGATTTCTGACCAATGGAAACAAACGCATGTGTGCCGGCCGGTGGCCGGTGATGCAGCTGCCGTTCCTGCCGCCGCACTGATGGCCGGCCGGCCGGACAACCACCTCTCCGACTCCCCAATAAAGACACCTGTTGCTGCTCCTGTGTTTTATGTGCAAGGTGTTCGTTTGTGTGTATAAACACCATCGACGAATTCTGCGTGCTCGGAGGAACTGTTCACGCGCTCGTCGACGACTCTGTATAAAATGGTGATCCATGGTGCTCTCGCTGCTCTTGTTCATGTGGTTCTCGTCGCCAGAGTGACACCGGCGAGGTCGCCGCCGTACTCCTCCAGCACCACCAGCAGGTTCCCGCCTGGCTTCAGCCATGATCTTGGCACATGGTACCTAAAACATTTTATTGTCACGAAAGGAAAAAAGTTCCATTTTATGAACAAAACTATTCAGCCGAACTCGAAGTTATGAGCAAATTAAGCTCTGTGAAAAAAGAAGAATGTATTAGTATTAGTACCATCTTTGGGACAGGTCGCCACAGTTGGACCGGCACTTGTCCTCATGGTACGTCCCGGCGTAGCTGCAGCTGCCGCAGCCACCGGAGGCCTTGTACGACCAGTACCGGCCGACGTGGTGGCCGTTCACCCAGATCTGGCCCTTCCCCATACTGCCCATGTCAAGCGCCACCGGGTCGTTCCCTGCCGGTGCGGTGAAGAAGGCCTGAGACAATTGTGACAAAGGAAATTCAGCAACAGGTGACAAGATTCAGGAGGGTTTGTGAAACTGATGAACTGTAATTCCACTCGACATTGCCGGTGTTTCTTCAACAATTCTTCAGCAATCAACACTGACCTTGTGCCAAGTCAGTGGTTGATATCCACCGGGGCCACCCCATTCGACGGCGGAGCTTCCTGTGACCGTGTGGAGACCCAAGGATTCTCCCTTCAGGCCAACCCGATATGTCCATTTCTGATGGCTGAGGTCTTTTGTGCCCCCATTTAGGCTGGAGAGGGTCACCGGTCCAAGGATACCAACATTCCAGGTCTCAAAATGGTTGCCAACATTCTGCGAAAAACACGGCATTTCAGTGTTACGGGTAGTTTCAGATAAGATGTGCCCAGGATATCAGTTAAGCTGCTGTGATCAACTCACAGGAAGACCAACTGCTGAACTTAGGATAGAGATCTTGTTGCTGCCCTGCCACATCTTCACATGTCCACTATATGTCAGTTTGGGGTTGTCGTAACCACCATAAACGGATCCTACAGAGGAAACACAGTCATGAACAGTCACCAAAATTATTGGACTAGAGTCTAGATTTGATCTAACATGAAATGCAGCTAAGAAGAAGCGTTAGTACCATATGATTTCCCATTGACGAACACTTGCATCGAGTGCCCAGCAGAGTAGACAGTGAGCTGAGGAGACTGGCCAGACTTCAAGTCATTTGTACCAATGTTGACGCTGCAACAGGCATTCATCAGAGTTAAGGGAAATCTATATGGCTTTTCAATTCTGATTGAAATGGTTGAAAATTATGACACATATCAAGGTTGGTCACTCACTATGTGGTGTACCACAGGTAGTCCGACTTGTCCCATGTCATGCTTAGCTGCTCCACAAGACCATATTTTGTGAATGCACTGTTGTCCAGCGAGTTTGTGTCCTCGCTATATGACTGCCAAGTGAATCGAACCAGTGGGTTCATCTTTGGCAGCAATGTTGGCTCCTTCACCTGTGCCATTATCACGTAAGTACATTAGACCACGTGCTCCAGCTACTCCACATAAAAGATACAAGCTTCAATGTTCCCTAACTGTTGCGGTGTTGAAGACCGCAGTTTTGCAGTCTGGCAGAATGCTGATGGACCAAGCAGGGAGGTTGTACTGCTGCCCATTGAACCTGACTTTGACTGCTGAGTTCATGTGGTAGTTTGAAAGGAACGCGGTGCATGCTCCATCCTTTGCCTTGAATACATATGCCTAAAGGATTTGACCAATCACGAGTTCAGGAATATGTATGGATGATCAGTTGATCACATCTGGAAGATATCACCGTATTGTGTGCAAAGATTATACCAACCTTCTCATAGCTACCCAGAGATTGTATAGTCGGATCAGTAGAAACTAGCACAGGCTCAGCCTGCTTGATGGCCTTGTGAAGGTCTCTCAAGTGACCCCATTTTGGTTGCCTAAGCAGACCTGAGATGTACATGTCATCCATTTATCAGACAAATTTATGTCAATCAAGATTACAAACAGAAGAAAACCACAGCAAATTTCCAAAAATATCTCAAGATAGCAGGTAGGATTTGAAGTTTATCAAAGAAGGCAATCACTGCATACCAAATTCGTCAATGGGAGCATCATAATCATAGCTAGTTGCAATGAAGGGGCCACCGGCGGTTCGCCCAAAATTGGTTCCTCCATGATACTGCACCAGACCATGAAACGTGGTCAGAACAAGTAAAACTGCATTCACTGAAACACCAGTGTTGGTGTGACCAGTGAGCCCCTCTCTTCTCACCATGTAATAGTTCACGAAAGAGCCACCCTTCTGTATGAACCTCGCCACGGCAAAGGCCAGATCTTCCACTGGTCGGTGCGGCACCCCACCTCCGAACGACGTAAACCTTCAGAGACAGTAAAGTGTAAAAAATGTAGTAAGATCATTCCCATCAGATATGGTACGAATGACATGAGTTGGAACAAGAAATTTACCAGCCGGTCCAGGCCTCAGTCCACATAGCCGGCTTGTAATTCTTGTTTGGGCTGAAGTAGTCGCAGTAAAAGCCATTGCAAGTGTTGATCTGCCATGGTTGGGGATCAAAAAGGTAAGAACTGGGACAGTGAATTGCACAACCAACTCATTCATTTGACACCACTAAGGAAGGTGGAGTAGTTTGCTACTAGTACAATACTACTCTATCAATGTACCACTGGGTCAGGGGCGTCGTCCTGCTTGCACATCACCCATGGCACGCCGGTGTTGGTCCCGACAGCCATCTTTGCAGCCCAGTTTGCGTATGGCTTGGCACCAGCGCCACCGACTGACTCCATCGGCCCAAACTCATTCTCCACCTGTTCAAATTGGCGTCAATACATCAATCTTAAAACATGTTCAGCTCCACTCTTAGTTGCATTGCACATTGCAATGGACTAAGCAGAGAACTTGTTCTTCAGGGATTCACCTGAGACATGATGATCGGGCCGCCCTGCCACTCAAACAGCCCCTCAGATTTCATCATTGATACAATCTTCTCCACAAACTTCTGCATCGCCGCCTACGATTGCAAACAGCAGAAATTAGTCCCATCATAAAGCCCAATTCTCGAAAAATGCAAGAGTTCAAAATTGTTTCTTTGGTGGTAGCAATACCTTGAACGGGCCATTGTCCGTCCTGAAGCTAATGCCGGGCACATATTTCAGCCAGACAGGGAAACCCCTGAAAGAACAGATGCGCAAGAACACCAACATTGCAAATATTTTCAGCTGCAACAACTTGCGACCAAACAAACACTGAAGCTGCTACATTTTGCTCTAAAATCTACAACAGCATAAGTACCCAAAGTTCCACTCGGCGCAGACGTAGGGGCCAATGCGGAGGTGGACGTAGAGGCCGGCCTGCTTCACCAGCTTGATGAACTGGACCAGATCGTAGCGGTCGCTGAAGTAGTACTGCCAAGAAGAGGAGGAGCTCATCAGCCAAGGACTCGTAGGAGGAAGACAGGAAACAGAAGCAGTAGCAAATGCGAGGTGAAAGGAAGTACCTGGCCCTGCACGGGCTCGTGGCCGTTCCAGAAGACGTAGGTCTGGATGACGTCGATGCCGCCGTCCTTGGCCTTCTGGATCAGCCCCGGCCACATCTGCGGCGGCGCCGGCGAAGCACACACAAAGCAAGAATCAGAACCAGAGCTATAGGAGGTGTACAAAGAGAGCACCGCATTTGGGCGCGAGAAGGAAGAGCTGGCGGGGGTACCTCGGGCGTGCTCCGCGGGTAGTGGATGGAGCCAGAGAGGAGGATGCGGCGGCGGCCGTTGATGACGAGCGACCGGTGGTCGTACGAGACGGCCGCACTGGCCACGTGCGCCGCGAGGGAGGCCGCCATGAGTGCTGCGACAAGCAGAACGCGGCCGCCGGAAGCTGGTCGAGCAGTAGGCGGCGCCGGCGCCATGGTGGCGTGCCTCCTCAGTCCTCACCCCTCCAAGAAAGCACCTAACTCACTCTCTATCTCTCTCTGAGTAGTGAGCTGCTTCTTGGAGCGTAGCACGCGTAGGGGGAGCAATGCGTGCGAGGCGGCAACGTGAAAAGCGGCCCGGTGTTTTTGTCGAGTGTGGCAATGGCGATGGAGCTCGCCTTTTTTTTTCTCCCCTTTTAATCGCTTGTTTTGATCCTTCGAATGGGGGTGAAGTGAAGTAGTAGCACTTGCAGGATTGCAGGTTGCAGCAGACGGGCGCGCGGCTGCTTGTGAGGTGGTTTCTATGGAAGAGAGTGCAGCGCAGCTGAGCTAGTGAGAGCTGCTGAGCTCTGAGTGAGGAGTGCGAAGTGGAGACGTAAAAAGTTGGCGCACTGGAAGGAAGGGTGGAGCTGGTGGGAGAGGTGGCCCACGATATTTTTCATTTACTCCTATGTGGGCCACATCTTGCAATTTAGGCCTTCTTTGGACAAAAGACTTTTGGAGGAAATTCACAGGAATTAAACAATTTATGTGCAAACCTTATATTATAGAGGCATAAGGATTGGTTTCTATGACTCCCTTAGATCGAAGGAATTTTAGAGGATTTTTTATCAATTGAACTAATTCCTGTAAGATTTGTTTATTCCCAAGGAGCTTCAGACTTTCATATCGGTTAGAAAGGTAGTCTTTCTGCTGAATCTAATCCAGCGCGCAAGTGCTACAAGATTGCAAATCGGGACTGATGAGTAGCCTCTCATCCCCAAATAAATTGATTTCTCCCGTCCCTAGAAACCATTGAGAGAGAAAAATACTAAAATGTCTCTCGTTAATACAATAGTAATATTGGTGGATGTCAGTTGTTAATATGGATAGAATTTACCAAACCACTGATTATCGTCAAGATATGATAAGAATAATACCATAACCACACTAAATTGAAACATTTTTTTTTAAAAAATAAAATTTTGATAAATTTTATATGGTTTGCCACGGTTATCGTCAGGTATGATAACAACAGTGATAGAGAGATGAAGAGTAAAAATCACCAAAAGTTTTTACTTATTTTAAAATGGACGGAGTAAGTTTTCACCAAAAGACAAACAAGCCTGACCAGGGTGCACACCTCCTTTGGAGGTACGATGTGCATGTCGTTAGTTTTTCAATTCCTAGACTACTGTATTCTTATTTTGTTCGACACATCCCACAAACAGGTGTTACAAACATTAAAAAATGGTAAAAAAAACATGGAGTACAGGTCTACATCAGTTCAGGAGAGCGTGCTCTTGTGATACGAATTTCTGACTTTTTTTTTTGCCTAATTTCAACTCTCTTGTAATGGCAACTACCAAATTTGATTAGATGAACCCATGAACCTGCAAAAAAAAGGGAGGTTCTATAGAACTTCGCCTTCAAACTAGTACGGGATTAAATTCCATTTGAAGTTGTTAGCTTAATTTATTATTGTGCATGTTCCACCACCTGTCGTAAATTTTTCCGAGAAATTTATCCCATAAAATTCACCCAACAGCGTGAAGACAAACTATGAATTCCCCCCATAAAAACTACCAAAACATTTCTTTTCATGTACCTGTTTTAAACACAAAATTCATGTATGTACTGACATGCACAGCCTGTTGGAGTTATCGGATTAGTTATTATGTACATAAAATGGAATCCGTTCATTCGACAGGACAAAATCCACACGCCATGTCTGCTAGATCCGGCCGCGCATGCATGCTCCTCACACTAATCATGCATGTGAGTGTGCCCAATACTATAACGACCATGAACACATGACACTGTCACCGCCAACGCGTGGAATCCCACGTGCTTAGTAGACGACAAATTAATAAAATGCACAATTCAAAAAGGCTTTTTTTTTGCAGCAAATATACATCCAAATAAAATTATCCCATAGTATAAAATCCTGATGGCAAGAATACAGAGGAGATGAAGAGCATTTTCTAGTCGGCGGCTAATTTTTATTGGTATCTTGGGTGGTTGACAGTGGCGACATCAACGGAGCCTGAGTGGCCACCCGATCAGCCCGGGAGTTATCTCCGCCACTAGGAATATATGCTTACTAAGTAAAATGTTACAACAATGTCTTATGCAAAGCAAGCATTTAAAGGATAAATCTCTTGCCACATGACCCCTAAATCATAAATGGGACTACTAATAAGGCCACGTTTGTGAAAATTTCAGCTCTAGCTTCTCCAAAGAAAAGCTAAGTTACGCAAAACAACAAGATCCTTTAGCAGATCAATGAGTAAAGTAGAACACTTGATGGAAAACCGAGAAACTGAAACTGCATTCCACCGGCTTCTTCCAGGAGTAAGATTACGCACCAGTTAATGATTGTTCGGCATGCATCCAAAATTGCATTTTTTTTCCTTACAAGAAAATTTTATCTGAGGGAAAAAGGATTGACCACATACTACTTGGTTACTTCCCCGTCATTTTGCAGCAATGCCCACCGTACTTAGTTTGGAAAAGTACGTGGTATAATGTAACAAGTCGACAATGGTGATGAACTGATGATATATATAATTATAAAGCGTGCAGAGTAAGTAGGATCGATGTGCTGCCTCGTCGTGGTCACAGAAACATTAAGAAAGCATGCAATACACTATACATGCACTATGCAGTACGTGCAACGCCGATTAATTCCGGCCAGTTTGCTTAACCAGGATGTTACTTGAATGAGACGCGGCTCGTCTAATTAATCCAGTCGCGATCTCTCCTACTCCTAGCTATTAATACGGCCTTTAATTAACAGCCGAGTCTGTTAAACCAATTGTTAATGAACCAGACTAACTAAAAGGGCCTTTGCACGCTGGCCTTCTGTAATGCAAGCACCGATATTGCAGCTGAAGTGAGCTGATGCTAGCTTGACAGTAGGAGAGTACTCCATGGTAGTAATGTGACAGTGCCTGGTCTCATAGATAACCGTGTTAGTATTACTCTAGTTAATTACTCTGGCTAATCAACTTTAATTAATGACCTGTCGCGTACTCTACACTTCTACAGGCTAGACCTTATTTTAGCCATCCATCATCATTTCCAAGTGTTGATATCAAGAAGCAAAAGATCAGGCTAGACTTTAGCATATATATGTTCCATCCGAAAGGGAAAGGAGATCAGAAGAGTAGAGATGAGAGTAGTAGACATCAAGCATGTCGACGAGGATCTCTTTAAGATTTTCGGGAAACCTCTTTCTTGAGGAAAAAACACCGACATGGTGACGTGTGTTTCATGTCTGCATAAAGCCAGATCTTTGCTACATTTCATCTTCTCTTTCAGTAGCACGTTACAACCTAAGCTAGTTCTATATACTGCAGTGCTCGGTTGCTGCTTACTACGTGAGGTGCCCAATTGTTGGGGAGATACATACACAAAGGGGGCCATGCTACTGCTCCACAGCCAAGGCCAACCCAGCATCAGCAGTGTATCTCATGTGAAGAAGATTTGTGTACATATTGCCGTATGGATTTCACTTGGTTAACGTAACATTAATAGTTAATCTATAACCCAAAAATGGAAATTAATATGCGCCGTGTCTAGATCAAAATAGTCAAGTTTTTGCAATATTTCACAGAATTTATTGCCGAGTGCAAACTTCGTGCGAATTTTCTATGTTCCAAACATGCCATCAGCCAGTCACCATTCACCAAGGCGCGTTGAGCGTAGAGGTTTTCCTAGACAAAAATTATCCCTCAATTACGTAGCCCAAAAGTATCGCAGAACAAAAGCAAATGTTGCTAAAAGAGAATGCTTGAGACGGAAGCAGCCTAGGGACCACACAAAAGAAGGGTACAGATGACATACCTACGAATTATACGACCAAGATGCTGTTACTTGGTTGACAAATGGCCAAGCAGGGAGTAGGGTGAGCCCTGTGGATTTTAGCACACTGTTCAGCAACATGACAATCATCGTCTAGTTAGGGCCGCAGCACCGCAAGTTCGTTGCTTGATCCATTTTCCATAGAAATATGTCAGCTCACGCGTTTCCCATTTTTTTTTCTAGAAATAATTTGAATAGCAGAGAATCTAGATAGTGAAACTTGTGAAGTTTGTAAGCAAAAGTGCCTCTGGTCACGAATAAAAATGGCATGTCGTTTAACCACGCCTTGGGAACACCTCCCTTCCAAATTGTTTGGCACCGTCGATAATAGTGCAGGAAAGCTAGCGTACCAAACAGAAGCACTATACCAACCCCCAATCTAGTTCTATTATCAATTGATTTATCCAGACCAACTAGATATCTTTGCTATTCAACCATGACCGATCAGATCTTTAAGTAGCACAGATATATAGATCCATATTCTTGTTTTACGCTAATCAGATCATAAACTGGTAAAAGATCCACGTCCTTGTTTTTTTGTTGATGTCCTTGTTGTATGCTGATGTCTCTGGGCACCTTTTTGCCGGATCAATGGAGCTCAGGAAAAGGCAGCCTGGTTATATATGTGATAGCATGAGAAGTTTGATATTGTTCTTGTTTGTACACTCAGTAGCTGGAACCCAACAAAACCTACAATGGTACTTGCACTTAGCAAGCGAATCAATCCAATCTGAAATCCATCTAATCAACTGCTTGGGATCCTACGCCCTAAATGAACCCAAATAAAAAAAGCTGTTATTCACAAGATGGGCATAATCCGTATTATAAAACGTAGGGGTCAGAAGAGAAGATGAAAAGTGCAAGCCACTCTAGTCACTACCCCTATCGCTTGCGATACAATAAACTTGTAGGCGCATGTACCAGAAGAATCATGCAACTTTTTTGCTTGATACTTCAAACAATTATAATTTACAAGTGCAGAAGAAACGAACGGTATTTTTTAGTTAAGTACCTTGTTAGTGCATAGGTTTGAGCAAGCAAAAGTGGCCACCAAACTGGCTCTTTGTTCTTGTGTGCATATCTGCCACGGTGGTTCCTCTTTCACCTGTCCATTCTGCATAACTGGCCCCTGAAAAGATCATCTTCAGTAATCAGAATAATTCTCATACTCCTGTGGCAACGAATGCATCCCACATACTGAAATACACCTCCCATTTGTTTCCAGAAAGAGACCATGAAAATATGCAGCCAATATAGTCCCCAAAACGCAATTCCTGGCATTTCCAGAATAGCAAATAATTTAACTAGTAAAAATATGAGCAGACAATTCCTGGCGTTTCCATCATCAAACTTCCAGACCAGGATCCTGGACGTCCTGTCCAACTGTCAACATATATTCCCCAAAACGCCCAGGATATGGCAGGCAGTTGACATAACCGACCGTAGGTATGATGTTTAATCGATTGAAGCCCCAGCAGTACACCCTAATGCAAACAATTCAATATTTGTCATCAAATAACGGTTCCAAATGGCCCTGGAGGACCAGGCACCAGCTATTCATACCTGTCACATATATCCAAGAATTGACCTCTGAAACCAGAAAATGACACATATCCATATGCTCAGCTCAGGTAATTCATCCACTGCTTTCCATGCCATGTTTCTTCATTTGCCATTTTGGTTGCCTTCGTGGTGACTCGGGTACACCCTTATTCATCTTCCTGTGACAACTGACAAACCGCCAACTGGTCAGTCGGTAGATAGACAAAATTCAGCTCTCATAATGACAATATAGCATGACATTGCAGCTATGCAGAGAAGACATCCTAGCAACTGACCCATAAGATATCCCACAGAATATTGTTCACCCATCTAACCATTGGCGGTTGTTACTGAAATATGTGGCATCCAACACAGAAGATCTGACAAATCAGCATGCCCACATTTGCTCGTTGAGGTAAATTGTAGATCCCTGGGACCATCCCTTAATGGAGAATAGCTGACAATTATTTGGCACCACAGATCAGAAGAAAGTACTATACAATAACACGTTCAAAACTGCACATATAAAGCACTACTATATTGTACGATAAGCATCGGAGCTGTCCTGGATTTCAATCACTCTGAATCGATCAAGGATAGCAGATCTTGTAGGTCAAATCAGGATTTTATCTTTGCTTTCCTTCAGTACTATAATAGGTACATAGAACTACCCAACAGATAATAGAGTCTGCCAGTACCAGAATAAGGTCAATGATAATAAATCCACTTCAATACATCAAGACCACAAACAGGGAAGATGACAAAATTCATGGGAACAAGCTCAATAATAAGAGCAAAATCCATCAGGTTGTAGTTAAGAGCTTCCTCCTTCACTTGATCCCAATCTTGAAGGGGATGCAGCTAAAACCAGCATCAGCTCAGCTTGCTCTGAAGCGCAGAAAAAAATGAGCTTCCAAATCTTATCATCGGATTTTTTTTCCAAAACTGTTCCTAATGCACGCAATGCTCCCTAAGGCATGCAAATGAGCTTACTTTGAACAATTCATAAGCAAAATAAATAAACAAGTTTGACACATAGATGCCTGTTAGATTACCTAGCAGAATGAAATGGGCATCCTAACATTACATGCTCACATCAATTTGAAGATTAGGAAGCTAATATGGATTATTAGCAGGATGCAAGTAAGTCAGGATTCAGGAGTCGACAAACATACAAACTAATAGAGAATTATAAAACTAAGAGTCACTTTAGTGAAATAGGCAATATGTAACTATGTAAGGAAACATGACAGCAGGTCCAATTTCAACGGGAAGTATAAATATATAATACCACTATTTTCTGTTCAATGTAGGTTATGGCCTATGTCTTTTAACATTGGGCATACAACAGCCAGACATGATTCTTTAAAGTGTCGATGCCACAGCAAATATCCAGGATGTGAAATGCATACAACAAATTCTTTGAAGTGCATTTAAATACAGTCGCAAGAAAGATAGAGCAATCTTATGGTTGCACTAACAGAGTCCAAAAAACCTTTCACAGAGGACAGAACCTCAAAATATCTATACATCATACCAACTAAAGGTACACGTGCCAGTGAGCACATGTATGTGGGCAATGCCATTTTCATCAGCTTGTTGCAACAACAATCAAACTGATGGGATATGCTATGCAAGAATTGTAACACAAATGCATAAAAATATTCAATGGAAAAGAATGGCAAATAATGAGTATCCTAGCAAAAAAGTTGAACGTGGTATAATAAAAACTAAATGCAAAATTATGTCCCAGCACACTCTCCAGGGGTTAGGATGATTCATTTATCTAGAAAAGGATGATGTGTGAACAGCACACTTCACACTTCATTGTTCTACATTGATAACCAGGTTGAAATTGCTAACAGTATACCCATTGTTCCCAGACCATACATGACAATAGTGTCAGCATTCTTGACATCAAGCTGTTCCAGCAGAACATCTGTCCATACATGGGGCCTTAATTGTGCTTTCTGCATGTTGCAATTTGCTAAGCATTAGCTCTAAAAACAAAAGTATCTCAAAGTTTATTCAAACTCACTTTCATTTCTTCAATGCTTGATCTTCTTTGGCTAGCCTTATTCTGTAACATAGCATGGTTCAGTAGATTATCTCCAGCGGACAAGATAGTTTCAACATCATGTGCAGCTAAGAACCCTGAGTAGGCTGAATCTGTGTGGATAGTTTTCATGACTGATCCAAAGAAATTTATCACGGGGACCTGAACAAAGACAGAAAAGGATAAAAGAATTGTGCACAAAAGAATGATGTATTAGAAACAAATTTTAACTTATGATTACCTCATTTAACGGCCGTTCATAAAGATCCATCCGATAATATGCAGTTGACAACAGCATAGAAGGATTGTAGGAGTTGAAAAAACTGTAGCATAACAATGAACAGGTTATAATTGTATCACAAAGATACCATTTTCAGTGTATGAGATGAACATTATTTCGTACTCTGGATGGTGACCAAGCTACATGCTTTTAGTCCTAGTAATATAAGATTGCATATTTAAGTGTTTTTTTGACCTGGTATATTTAAGCATTATTCTACACGGGTTAGTTACAAAATATAAGACACGACTACTCTACAGTGCTTTTAGAAATATAAGATTGATTATAATTTAGAATTATTCCACATAGCTTGGTTACATGATATAAAACACAATGGACTGCCAAAGGTTAGTAAAATACATCGAAAGATGACCCATGTTATCGTAGTTAATGCATATCCCAGTAAACTGTATTTTGAATCAGGTAAATAGTAACTAAATATATCTTGTGTAATATAGATACAATGAATCAAATTGTTCACAGTTAATGCACATCCCAGTGATAACAATTGTATACATACAAGAAAGCTCAACAAAAGAAATAGCAAAAAAAAATTAAAAAGAAAATTTCAAGAACACCAATGAATTATATTTGGGCATGTAGGAAGTAAAGAACTTGCAACCATTATAATAATGTGCAAAGTCTTTTTTTTAACCTGTTCAATGAGGCATTGCTATACATGTTGAGCTTCTCAAACAAAGCAAGTGTATAAAAGATAAACCTATCCACAGCAGAAACACCAATCTGCCACAACAAATAGATCAGATTGACCAGCTTATGGCCAGTGATAAGGCAAAAAAGAGTTTGCAAACAACATATGAGACAGTTATAAATGGAAGGCATGTTCTCACGTCTGAATCAAGATGATGAGAATAGGAGTTTTCACCCTTCATACTGCTACCAATCGCCAAAACACCAGGTGATTGAAGCTGTAGATATATAATATGTCAGGTACACCTGCAGATATAGTTTGCAGAGACAGAAAAATGTTTACCATGCTAAAGGAAATAATTAAATCTGTCTATATCAGGTTTTACTCATTTATATCTGCTTGGAAAATAGTTTTGCTCTGTTATCTACAAATCCTTGTTAGATGGTCATCTTTACCTTTTTGTTTCTGTAAGGCAGTGTATGGGATACTGTGAAACCTTTTTTGCCATATTATTTCTATTACTTTGTAAATATATTCCAGTGGAGCTCCCTTAGTGTTCTAAAAAAATGATTTCAAACATTATCAATTGATAATTTAGTGTATCAAAATGTAGTAAATGGAAACTGGAAAGTTATTCGTCAACTGCTCTGCACAAATACTGTAAGATTCTTTGGAATTTTTGAATGTCTAATGCTCCCTCCAGACACAAATAATTGTTGTATTGGGTAAGCATCCAGTCAAAGTTCTAAAACTTTTGAGTATCAATATCTTCTTAAAAATTGTAATTAAACAGGTAAAAATGATGCATGTCGCAAACTGCTTTCATTATATTATAGTTTTAATGGTCTTTTTATCAGTCAAAGTTACAGCTGAGAGACCATGGCAAAGTCCAAATGACATTTGTTTGTGGACAGCGGAAGAAGTTTTTGAGCAATAAAATTTCCCATAAGCAATTAATGTTAATTTTATATTATAAATCCTGCACTGAAAGTAAAATTTCAAATGAACAGGCACAAAATGAAGGTGCGACAAATTACAAAAGGAAACCCTTGTCTTGTAAGCAAAGACACTGAGACAAACCAGCGAAAAGAGAGTGGCAGCTTGGCATGTATCTACCATTATCATCAATTCTTTAAATCTGAAATGCAAGTCAATGAGAAAAGGCCAGTTTGAAAAAGTAGAGCAAATTTTGGCAACAAAAGAAGATTTAGTGTACATGAGTAAAGGAGAAAACATAAAAAAAGCACAAGGTAAATGAATCCTACCTATGCTTCTCCTTCATTTGCTTTACTGCATCTGCTAAATCATGGCTCTGAAGTTCTTCAGAATCTTGGAACTTCAAAAACTCATCCCCACCATGTCCAGTCATGTACAAAAGAATATGGCTTCCTTCATCACTTAAAAGACGCTTTGATCTTGGTATATCACTTTCATGTCTGCCAGTCAAAACTCTCAAAAAAATTTCATCTGTCACCTCATAACCTCGGTAATCAACCTGTCATTAGGTAGACAAAAGGTAAGATCAGTACTAAATCAGATGTTACTTTGTTTACATAAAGATAAGGTAATAATCATGAATGAACATTATTTAGTGTTACTAGCAATTGAATTCATTAGATACACCAAAAGTGAGCAATTTACTATGTAAACTGCTCTGAAGTATTGAGATGCTAGGGTTCAGCAATTCAGGAGCGATATTTCCAGAGTAAAGGAACTCACCTCGACATTGTCACCATAGAGATTAAGCTGGTGGTTCCCATTATTAAACACTTGGGCAGGATAGTTGTTCCTAGGATTACAAGCCATATCATCCGCCAACATAAGTATGATCCGCTCGTCAGGTATTCCTAATCTCTTAACCGTCCTGGAAGAAACAAAACATATTTTGCTGATAAGGAATAATCTCTAGATAATGTAGGGTAATCTCTAGATAGTGTAGGGACTAACAGCTGCATGAACATAATTAATTAAGCTACCTGTACAGAGAGTATTTGCCATATGCCGATAATTAAACCTGGAGAACATTCACGATAATAGGTTAGAGCATCAAATGCACGAACTAATCAGCATCCGGAAATTGAAACAAAACCCTATCAAGTACGAATCTCCCATCGTTTCCCTTGATAGGCGAACTAGACAAGCATGCTTCCCGCCCACTACAACTGGAACTGGATCTCCCAGCCTGACGAAGTAAACAACGGTGCGGAAGCGAGGTCTCACCAGAAGCGGGAGGTGCAGACGAGCACGGCCCAGTTGTTGTTGTGCATCGCGCCGGGCGACGCCACGGCCGAGGAGGAGGTGGAGAAGAGGAGGAGCATCAGCAGCGGCAGCAGCGCCGGGAGGAGGAAGAGGCCGCGAGAGGGGCGCGAGGGCTCGTGGATCCCGCCGCGGCCGGACGCCATGCCAGCCACCGGCGGAGGGAGCGGCGCGCGCGGGGGGTCGGGCCGGCCGACAGGCAGGAGAGGAGGCGAGGCGAGGCGAGCTGGTCACTCCGGCGCACGCGACGCTCGACTGGGTGGCGCACAGCGTGGAGGACCGCCGTGATGGTCGCCGGAGGGCTGGGTCGTGACTGAGAAGGCCTGCCTCGCGTGGAGGCGTGGGGTGTTTAAATGGGCTATTTGATGGGCTTACGGCAAAGCCTAGTTGGGCCTCCTTCCGTCCCTCAGGGCCTCTACCCCCATTTTTACGTAAAAACCTTTTTCCTCTCAAAAAACCGTTCAGCCTAAAAAAATTGATTTCTTAAAAAAACCAATCACCTTATAAAAAAAACCGAACAGACTCAGATTAAATCCTTCTAAAAATTGTATAAATAAACTGTTGCAACCTATATAAAAAAAGTGTCAGAACATTTATTTTATTTTATTTTAGAACTCATAGCCTCTCACCGTATCAAAACTCACTGATATTCTACAATTAGTTTTTCAAAGTTTTGACTCAAGGTATGGCCTCGCTGCTAGAAGTGCTTGGAATACGGGCAATGAAAAACTACTTGCCTAGAGTGTGAAATTAAAACAAAGGGTGATGCGTTACATGCAGCATTTGCCCTTGGACAAAGAAAAGCCAATTCCCTCCACCTAACTCATTAGCACAATAATATTTGAACTAATTGATTGATTTACTCTATTTGCCTAAGAAGGAAAATTTTCAAATCCCAACAAACCCTAGCCATGCATGAGAGCGGCGGTGCGGGGGTCGGATTGCACAACGGCATAGGGTGGCGCATGGGCACAGCCACATAGGTGCACAGGTGGCAATCCGTGGGACGCGAATGGTCGGTGGCCGACGACAGGCGACGTGCTAAAACCAGTGACACCGATGGCGAGGTCTCCTCAACTCCCCCACCGTGCGATGGTGAAGAGACCGATCTTGTCTCCCTCTATGGCCCTATGGATAGTGAGTGACGACGCTGAGGATTGAGGTTATTAGTGTTATTTAACTTGAACACTTGCTTAGGTAGTTTAGCTACTAGGATTTAACTAGCATATTGTTAATTGTGACTAAGTATATATTAGTATATGTATGAGCTGTAATTGTAATTGTTAGTTTGGTAGAAAGTTTTAGAGAACTTAAATAGCATATTATTTAATTTTTATATCTAAAAATGAAGAGGAAGAAGCAGACTGCTGTTAATTTGAAGTCTTTTTTGGAGAGAGAGCCACTGCAAAGAAGACAACTCAAAATCACACTCAAGTATAGAGCAATTTAAATCCTTCTTGCAATAAGAGCTATATACAATTGGTGATTTATCAAGATCAATCATTGAATGAGAGTGACAGTAGGACAAGTACATTACCAGCTAATCTCAGGATTGATGATACTATAAGGTCAAATAGTAAATCTGAATCTAGTAATAAAGATAATGATGGTGGTATGTATGATATAGAGCATGATATTGGAATGAATGAGGATTCCTATCTCATGATATAATGTCAATGATCGTTAGAAGGATGTACATTGCATTAGAGCCATGCTGACTAAAGATGATTAGGGAGAACTTTCCATAACATAATTATAAAGGTATGCACCGCTTCCTACCAAAATATTTTTGATGAATTCAAGCAGCTTAAGTATAGTGTGCATAGAGATGTTGCATATTACTTTGTTTGCTATTTGTTCAAAGATAGCAATCATGGTTGAGATGCATTTGTCAATAGAATGTTTAGAAATTGAAACATAAAATGTAGATTCCATAAGCATGTTGGTGTTATTAATAGTGCTCATTGTGAAGCTGAAGAGAATTATAATTTGTTTATGAAACCTAAATCATCAATTCATGAGTCCTTTGCATCAAATAGCGCAAAGTTTAAGGCTCAATATGAAGAGGGATTGTCATGGTCACTTAAGTACATAAAATATCTTTTGTGGTAGGGGTTTGCCTTCTGTGGTCACGGCGAGTCAAAGGATTCAGACAATAAAGGAAATTTCAAAGAACTTATGCAATGGTTGATAGGGAACTTTGAAGAAGTTAATAAGGTGGTTCTAGAAAATGCTCTTGGCAATTGTTAGATGATAGACCACAAGATTTAGAAATAACTTATTGGTTTATGTGTTCATGAAGCAACTAAATTTATCATAAAGAAACTTGGTGATGAGTGTTTTGCGATTCTTGCTAATAAATCTAGTGAAGTCTATTAACAAGAACAGTTGGCTCTTTGCTTGTGTTTTGTCAATAAAATAGGACAACCGGATGAGAGGTTTCTTGGTCTTATCCAAGTTGAAGATATCACATCATTAACTCTTAAATAAGCAATTAAGTTCTTACTTATTAAGTACCAATTACCCTTATTCAAGGTATGTGGACAAGAATATGATGGCACTAATAATATGAAGGATCATGTTGATGGTTCGAAGAAAATAATTATGGAAGAGTCTCATTCTGCTTATTATGGTCATTGCCTTGCCTATTAGTTTCAACTAACACTTGTAGTGGTTGCTAAGGAGAACACTCGTTGTGCATGGTTTTTTTTTGACAAATTGCATACTTGTTAAATGTTCTTGGGATGTATTGTAAAAAGATTTACATACTTCGCATAGCTCAAGCTGAGTATATGATTGAAGCACTGAAATTGGGTGAAGTTGAAAATGGCCAAGGTTTGAATCAACAAATGGGCTTAGCAAGACTAGGTAAAAATCTCATTATCTCTATGCGAATATCTCTATCATGTTTTACTTGCTACTCACTACTTTAACATATGGTGATAGGAGATACACTATGGAGATCTCACTATAAAACTATAATACATGTTATGTCTCTGTATTCTTCAATCAAAAAAGTTCTATTCAAGGTTGGGAAAGAGAGGAAAGGGCTGAGACTTATGAAGCTCAAACTATGCTAGAAGTATTTAAATCATTTGAGTTTGTTTTTCTGCTATACTTGATGAATGAAATATTTGAACATTCAAATGACTTCTACTATGTTTTGCAAAGAGGGAGCAAGATGTTGTGAATGCGATGGATTTTCTTGTATTCACAAAGGTAGAACAAGATGTTTTGAGAGAAGATGTTGGATGACAAGAATTCTTTGGAAATGTCACTTCTTTTTTTTTTTGAAGTACAAAGCTAAAGTTGTTGACATGGCTAGAAAGTATAAGCCTATACAAAGAGCAAGGAAGTTCTATAAAGATTTCATTAATTATTACCGGTTTTATGCTAATACATTTTTAATGTTATTGATAGACAACTTCAAGGGCTTAATAGCATGTTTGATAAGGTAAACACTGAACTAATTAAATGCATGACATCATTCAGCCCAGCCAAAGCATTTTGTGCTTTTAATGTTAAGAGCTTCGTTAAGCTTGCTAGATTCTATTCTCATGATTTTGATGTAGAAGAAATGAACCAAGCTCACTTTTCAACTAAACCACTATATTAGTGATATGAGTAAAGATGAAAAGAAATACAAATTTAAGAAGTCTAGCGGAGCTATCTATGATGCTTGTTAAAACTTAAAAAGGTTATTGATCTTATTTATAAACTTCTTAAATTAGTTAGTTCTCTCTTCAATAAAATGTATCAAAAATAAAAGACGTGTCAACAATACTTAAATACATTCATACAAAAGAAATTTTTTCTTGCAAGTTAAGGATAAGGACACCATCACTTGTTTTTAAAATATCAAGCATTAAAAAGTTGTTACTAAGATTTCTCATTATTTTATCACTTTCTATCATTTATATATGTTTTATATGTTGTCATTTTGATATGTTGAATAATTAGTGCTTCTATATTTAAATAATTTTAAATTATGATCATTTTATGTTATATATACTATATATATATTATGTGATATTATATAGGGTAATTATTAGGCTTTTAATGTAGAAATTCTTATTTCCACTGCACAAATTTTAAATCCTGCCCGCCCCTCTGCACAGAGCTCCCAATGCTACCGTCGCCGATGGAGATGGAGACGGCGACGGAGCCTGGACACACTGCCCACTACTGTATTTCGTAAATGCACGTGTCCGTGTCGTGCACAGAGACTACCATGCTGTCAACCGGCCGTCCAATCCTACACGCACACCTGGCGCCCGGAGAGCCACGTCACCAGTGGGTCCCACTTGCCAATGCCCCGGACACCCAACCAGACACGCACTTCTCCGGGCCCACCTGCTAGTGTCCGCCACTCCTGCCACCCTTCCCAAAGCTGCATCCAGGCTCTTCTCATCCCTCCTTTTATGCCAAACCCACCCCCACACGCGCGCGCGCACGAGATAGGCGCAGCTGCAGCAGCTAAGCTTGAGAGCTCCGAGCTCGATCTGCGTCGCCCATGGCGGTGAGCAACAACATCACGGCGTGCGTGACGCTCATGGCGCTGATCTGCGCCGTCCCGGTGATCGCCTCGGGCGTCTGGTTCGCCTCGGCGCAGGGGGAGGAGTGCGCCCGCCTGGCGCGGTGGCCCGTCGCCATCCTTGGGGGGCTCATCCTCCTCGCCGCGCTGGCCGGGTTCGTGGGGGCCTACTGGAACCGCCGCCGCCTCCTCGCCTTCTACCTCTTCGCCATGGCGTCCCTCATCGCGCTGCTCATCGCGCTCCTCGTCTTCGCCTTCGCCGTCACCCGGGGCTCCGGCGCGTACCCGGTCATCGGCCGCGCCTACGACGAGTACCACCTCGACGGCTTCTCCATGTGGCTCCGCGGCTACGTCTCCGACGACCCCGCGCGCTGGGAGCGGATCAAGGCCTGCCTCGTCGTCTCCGACACCTGCAAGAAGCTCGCCCGCCAGGCCGGATTCCTCACCGCCGACCAGTTCTACCAGTCACACCTCTCGCCACTCCAGGTACCGTATTTTATCTCATTACTATCTTAATTAATCACCTCATCGCCTAATTAATTACTGTTAGTGTTTGTCTGTTAATTACCACTACAAACTTAGTTGATGAAATGACAAAAAAAAATTTATTGCATAAACACATTCAATCCTTTTTTTAGACACAATCAATTGTTAGACAGCATTTATTCTAAAACGACTTACATTTAGAATCGGAAGCGGTCGCAAAATCCTGACCGTCCGTTTGTCAATTTGAACACACGAGCAGTAGCAGCTATGATTTCTAGTAGCTAAAAATCTGAAACAAAGCATATAACTTTTGGATTCTTTTTACAAGGATGAGCTTCTCTTAGAATCTAGAGATAAGAGATGCTACCAGAAGAGAAGAATCAGGTGGCAACTTTCTCCATAGGACACATTAAAAAAAAGCAGTACTGAATTAGCTTGCTGTCACTGTGCAGTGGGCAATCTCTTTTGACATTGTGCAAATGGCAAGTGATCTAAAGAGGAATGGACAATTGCCTCATTTAATTCTGTTTATAAGCCTACTATCAATTTGATTTTATTTTTTAAAAATTTACTTATTTAACCCCATTTTCTAAAATTAAAGATTAAGATTGACCCTATTTCATTAAATAGTATTAACTAAAGAACAAATTATCATTTTTGTTCTTGCTTAATTAACAATTGCCCTTGAGATGAAGACTTCATCCTCCATCAGCTCTTGGCTTCGTTTGGTGGCCACCGTCGTTCGCTCGATCTATGACCACATTAGCGGCCGGATCTACGAGCCTCCTTGCAAGCCCTTGTCATTAGCGCACCACTCCTCTTAGTATCTGTTGTCGTCAACTTCGTCTTTCTCTACCGTCCTCAAGCCTCCCCATGTCATCCCTAGCAGCCCTATTGACTCTAAGTGTACCTCCAGCTTTTCTCTACACCATCGTTGGGGACCTGTCTCTATCATTGGCATCATGGGACCTTGCTCCGTTGAGCCACACTCCTTCTCTACTACTGTCGGGCCATGTCTTGAAAGCCATGACATCGCCCCACCTCACCACTACCTCCTCTATCCCTATGGCACTTTCACTCTCGCTTAGCCACAAGATACCTACCTTCGTTGCCTTCCTTGCTTGTGGACATCATCTTCTTGTCGGAGACCAAGGAGACAAGCGCCCATCATCGACTTCTACTTCGGGCCATCGCCTCTACCTGGATCTATTGTCAAACTGTGCCACAATTGGCGTGGGAACCATCTCCGAGCTTTATCCCGTCGTCATCATCGCTTGAGGTGCTGCCACTGTCGCTCCCTCCACACATTGCCTCTCGATCTCCCACGCGCCATCGCTGTTGAGAAGGTCTAAGATCAATGGACCATGGGATTAAAAATTTGGAGATAGGGTTTGTGTAGTCAGTGGTATTTTGATAAGTTCAAACTAATAAATATATATATTTTTTCTTTTTTCTAAATGAAACTCTAAAAAAAATATAGTTAGACGATAACTCAGTTCTAAAAAATAGGATCAAATAAGTAAGCTTATAAAAATGAATTCAGATTAGTAGTTGGAATTCAAAACATAATTAAATAAGCAATTGTCCTGGGAATCCACGTGTAGGTCCATGTATAAGCTTTTTTTTTTTACAAATCGGGCAATGACATGGACGGGGAATATAATTGCGTAATGGGGCGATTTCCTGGTCGGATGTGCTTTGCTTTACAAAAATTCTCCATGCTTTTGTTAGCTACAAAGTTCATACACAACAAGTCCTATTCACTTTTCTTTTTTCCCAGAGAGAAAAAAAGAGAGAATTCAGATGTGTACATAAGAATTTCTTATTGGGGACAAGATACGAGACAGTTTCGTCAGAAAGAAAAAAGAAAGATTTGGAGACAGGGGTTCATGGGCCGGTGCATGGGGGAGTGTGATTAGTCATGTTGATTATATAGTTTACTACTGATTTTGTGTTGCCAATGTATGGGGCTTAGAGTTTTTAAGAGCAATCATCGATCTGTCTGCGTCCTTATCTGAGCAGAGTTTGCCTGTCTGTGACTGAACATTTTACTAGTGATGATTAGCCTCGAGGGTCATGCGTCTGTCTAGGATGTCTCTGGATCTGCCTGCCTGGAGCCATCCTTGATGCTTCATGTGGTGAAAACAAAATGGAAAATCTCTCAGATCTACCTGTACTAAGTAATAGATGCCACAACGCCAAAAGATATATTTTTTCCACCTTTCATTAAAAAGAATAAATTTTACAAAACTGTAATTATTCGGTAAAAATATCAATTGTCAGATACATAGTTATAGTTTTTTTGACAAAATCATATGGTATTATTGTAGAATGCTTAATTAGCTAAAGTTGCAGCATACATATAGTTTTGATAAAATAACTATAGCATTATAAATTTACTCTTGAAAAATCGATTTTTTTTGCAGACCTTGTCGGTACAAGCATTATTCTAAACCTAGAACACAAGAAATGAAATGCTAAATTTATTGCTGAAACTAGAGTTATACTCCTATATGTATTCAGGCAATAAATGTGATTAAATTGTTAATCTGACAAAGGGGAAAAAAGTACTACTACTGTACTTAATCTTGTGTGCTGAGTTAATATATTGATGGGGTGCAGTCTGGGTGCTGCAAGCCGCCGGCGGTGTGCGGGTTCAACTACGTGAGCCCGACGGTGTGGTCGGGGCCGGCGGCGAACCCGGCGGCGGACCCGGACTGCGGTGTGTGGGGCAACGACCCGTCGCAGCTGTGCTACGAGTGCGAGTCGTGCCGCGCGGGCCTCCTCGCCGCGCTCCGCGACCAGTGGCACCGCGCAAACATCGCCCTCGTCGTCGCCACCGTCGCCCTCGTCTTCCTCTACCTCGTCGGCTGCAGCGCCTACAAGAACGCCCAGGCCGAGGCCCTCTTCCGCCGCTACAAGTGGTAGGGTTAGGGTAGCCGTGCATCCTGTAATACAACTTCAGAAAGAACAAGTTGCCTGCTTCGCTTCAGAATTTGCTTCTCTTGTGGCAGTAGAACAAGCTAGCTAGATTTGAATTACTGTTGCTGTAGAGATGGATGTAGTTAAGATTTGTGGCCAGATTGTGATCGAGATTTCAGTGTGGTTTTGTGATTTGGTTGGTTTGCTGAGTAAACACTGACTGAATTATTCTGATGGGGATTCGTCAGTGTTTATCACTGACTGAATTATTTTTATCATTGACTGAATTATTAACCTCCTCGATGTGTGGATCATAGATATGGTTTGTTCAGGGGACAAGTACCAAGCATGCTGCGTGTCAATCGTTGAGGCTAGTCAGATTCTGTCAGGGTCTTCAATTCATCATCTATTATTTGTTCTCTATGAAAGAAAATGGTTCTTGGTTTGCTAGCGACCATCATTGGTGCCATCCATCTGAGCACACAACACGAGGGCCAGACAATGCATGTCAGTTACTTGCTCATTCACATGGCCACAGACCAACAGTCCGATCTCAGAAACAAAACAACCGTCTTTTCAGTTTTTCACACTTACAGAGTCTGAACTCTGAACATCAGCCTCCAGCAACAGAAGCATGCGTACATACATACCTATAAACAAAATGTAGTAATTCTAGTTCATGGTATTCTGAGAACTTATACAGGTTACATCTACACAACCATTTTTTTAGACAACACCACGGTAGAGTGTAGAGCATCTAGACCTGAAACACTTTTTATCAACTCTGCATGAACACGGAGCAACAGTTTAACCAGTAACAGTACTATCTAACTGCAAGTTCAGACTTCAGAGCCACTAGCCTGCATGCACAGTGTCACAGTGAGTTCTACTTTACTTGCCTTGCTCCTCTGCTAGTTGCTGCTTGGATTCAGAGGAAGGAGAAGGTGGGGGGCCGAACTTGGTGAAGACCCTGAAGGCGGAGATGAGGGAGAGCGCCATGAAGCAGAGCAGCGCGGCGGCGTTGAGCGCCACGGACAGGGTGGCCCTGCCGCAGAAGCGGCCGAAGTAGGAGCACACCTCGCTCCACGACACCTCCCGGTCGCCCTCCCGCGCCAGGTACACCACCTCCGCCGCCGCCGCCACCGACGTCAGCAGCAGGTACGCCGACGCCTGCTCCCACCGGCGAGACCAAGATTCAGTTTTCATATTAGGTATATATAAAATAAATTAGAAAAAAACATTTAGTTTTTTTTATGTATTGCCATTGTTCAGAAGTAGAGGTCATCTCAGAATCTCAAGTGACATGCATCAATCCTGGAACTGTTTCTAACAATTAAAATCTCTTGATGGAACTGGATTAGTACTAGCATCTAGGTTGCATTTTGATGCTGCTACATTTGTACATGGATAGTGACTTGTATTATGTCAAGCACAAGCAGAATAGCATTTTTTTTTCTAATGTCATTGGTGCATCAATGTGCTGACTTTGCTAAAAGGAAGAAATGTAAACCACTGTGCTCTGTGATGAAACATGCGTCTGAAATCTGAATCAAGTAGTACAAGATAGAATCACCTGTTTATTGTCAATATTATATTCCTTTTAGGTTCCTATCGGTCTATTTTGTGCCCATAATAAGAATATTCGTTCCATTATCGAACTATTGATGTACTACAGTTTACCTTCAGCAACTTATTAATTAATCTGGTCCTAGCAAGTACTAGTACTAAGTACTCCCCTCGTATGTACATAAATATTTTGTATGGTTGAATCCCTTTTTTTATTGCTGCAAATTATGTGATTAATTGATTCTTTCCTCTTTCTTTTCTTTTGAGATTTTTTTGAAAACAATGTAGTTTTCTGATGAGATGAACATGAAGAGGAACGAGCGAGGTCAGCGGTGAAACCTGATCAAGGAGGAAAAGGAACCAATCAAAGCGAGTGATGGACTTGAAGGACGACAGCAGGATGGAGGCCACCGAGTAGGCAGCCGTGATGGCGTTGATGCAGATCAAATACCTGATAGAAAAAAATGATGTTATTTAGCATCATAATAGCTAGTGCTAGCAAATAATCTGAAGAATATATTGCAGGAATTGGAGCCATATTTTTTTTTCTGAAACATGATTAATTAGGAGCACAAGGCCGGTAAATAAATACATCAGCACGGGAGCACAAAAAAAAGAAGCATTAAGTCTTAGGTGATTAATTAGCAAGATACATTTTCAGGGGGCGAAATCAAAGAAATCGAGAATTGATTAAGAAGATATCAAGACGTAATTAACCAAGCTCGAGCACATGCTTACCAGAAGCCGGAGAGGTTGGAGAAGCTGACCTCGCCGTAGGTCTCGTCCACCTGCTTGTTGGTCGCCATCTCCCACAGCGACGCGACGGCGAGCGGCACCACGCACAGCCGGAGCCCCAGCTCCGCGAGCCTGAACGGCCGCGCCACCACCTTCTCCTCCTCCGTAATCCCCCCCGCCGCCGCCGCCGCCGTGGTGCGCCCCTCGCCGCCCCCTCCGTTCCTCATCTTCTCCGGCGACGGCCCAACCTCCGATCTGTCTCGATGCGCGCGCGTGGGGAGATGAATTGGTGAGGACTTCGCGCGCAAGTGTCCAAACTAGCGTGGAGCTAGCTATAGCTAGCGCGCTAGATATACGGCGGACTAGCTGGCTCGTCGTGCAGTGTGAATAGTGTACTGGGGTAGTGACGGGTGGGCCCACGGAATGTCGTCGCATCTCGGCGTGAAGACCGGATGCTGCCACGTGGTCCGTCTGATCATACGATGGACGGACGGGATCGGATGTGGGTTTCAAGTTGCCGGGGCAACGAAGGCAACGGTGAACAGTGATGTGTACTGATGGCGCATTTGAAAATGTATGTCATGGACAGACCACTACACATTTGATACTCATACACATCCCCTCTAATACAAGTTGAAATATATAGAAACCAACGAAATATCTGATATTCATATGCACTAGTATTTAAATTAGAATCATACACCTACAACTACACTATCCTACCACATACGACTGAAGACTGTTATAAACAACTAATGAGTATTTTACTGACAAGAATATAAAGAAAACCCGCTCCTTGCTGCTGGGTTCATTTCCAAATTTTATTATAACCAGAATTTGAATTATTCAGAGGGGCATGGTATTGTTAGAGAATTTGAATTGCTCCGAGGAGCATATAGTATTACAGTAGCTATATGGTGTCAGCTGCCAGAAAATCACTAAATACACGCTGTGGCGTGCGCGGCTGGAGACTTGGAGTGGTTGGTGTGGGGATGCGCGTTGGGCGTAGTGGGGAGAGCGAGGCCCGGGCGGAAGCTTTTGTTAGTGGAGGCGGCCGAAGCGTGCACGCGCATGGCGAGGCCACCACCCTGCCGCCATCGCCGCCGCTCGAAAGGCCACTGGAAGCTCGCCAAAAATGGCTCTCCGCGCGCCACAGCGGGCGACGCGTAATCTCGACTCAGACAGGCAAAAACGGCGCGTGTTCATACGATATTGATTAACCGACCGCTACTCCATCAACCCTTTTTGTTTGAAATAAAACATGCTACGCGTCGTCGTCGTCGTTCTGAAGGCAGTGGCCAAGAGAATCAGAGCCACCACCGTGTGTCAGTCCGTGTATGGCAGCACAGCCTGGCAGGTGCGCACACGTCATCGCCTGGACACGGTGACGTCAGCTCTCGCTTTAGGGGCTTAGGATGCATTCGGCCGTTGGAGAACGGAGAAGAATTCTTCTCTTTTTTTAATCATAATTCTCGGTTAAATGATGTGTTTGTTTTTTAAATATATCAATATATTTTTAATGTTTAAAATAATCAATACTTAATTAATTATACGCCAATAACTTAAAAACGTATCTTCTTTTTTTTATTTTCTCTTAAACTCACCTTTGCTGCCCACCGCGTTGTTGGGATACTTGGGCTCTGATCATTGATGGGCCGTCCTAGGCCTGATGCATGGCCCGCAAATCTGTTTTGGGTTAAAATGTGAGCCTTCTAAAGATGAGCGAAATTCTTAAAATTAGATGGCTTTTGTTTGCGATCTAATAAAAAAATCAAGCAGTTTTGGTGAGCTGCATATTTTGGTTCGACAGAATTCGAAAGAATCTGTGAACCCTGGATTGATCACTCGTCCTTTTCACTGGTGTTTTTTTTAATTCATTTGTTGGACTTAAACTATCAAATGTTACCTCCAAATTTGCTATTTATAAAACTTGAACAAGAAATTTTGAATATAAATATAGATATTACTGTAAGGATGTTTGTTCTCTTAGTATCAACCGGAAAGAAGTTGGTTGGTTATAGGCTACTTGCTGCCCGCATATCAAAATAACTTGTTGCTTATTGTCATCATTGATCACAGTGTTCATCATGAACAACGGATTTTATAATTCATTAACTATTATCATAATTCGGCCAATTTCATTTTTATCAACATAATTTCAATTAAAACTCAACAAGAACGGAATCATGAAAAAATGCTCTGTCTGAAGCTCACCAATCTTCTCTCTATGTGAAAAGTGTTCCCCAAAACACCACCAGAACGAGCCACGTAATCAGCAAAATAATGACCTTTTGATTCACTTAAAGACAAATTAGCTATAAGAAATTTGAGCCGTTGGATAGATAGAGTAGCAATCCTATAGAAAAAAAAGAGAGAGGAGGCTTTGACTAGATTACTAGAAAACGGAAAAAAAACGGAAAAAAGAAAAAACAAACAAGAGGAGGCTACTGGCTACCGCGAGGTGAAAAAGAATTGATGGCCTTCCTTTTCTTTGTAAATCGCTAATTTTGTTTATAATTATACTTGAAACTTTTAAGTAGTGTGAATTAACATCAAGTCCCTACAAGTACTAAAAATTATGTAGTATCTATTAAAAGTGAATGTGTAGTACATTTCCAACAAAATACATAATTTCTGATTACCTTTTTTCTATTGCAATTAGTTTTATTGGAGAGAGAAATGAGTACAAAATTTACAAATAAGACTTATTGTCCATTAACGTTTCGACCATAATTTCTTCCTTCCAACAAGGCGGTACTTTTACACTCTACTTCATGATTAAATTATTTCTAAAAAAACACTCGGCAATTTAAATTTTTTACAATAAATTATTTAATTACATATTATCATTAATATATTTTCTTAGATATCACACATAATATGATGATCATAGTCACACGAATGCATGCGCGACTTCATATTCATATACTAGTAGCATTGAATATTAATCTTCTGTATGACTTAACATTCAGGATTTGTAACAAAACGAGGATATGTTATGATCTTCATCTGTAAACAGACATCGCAAAATTCAAAAAAAAAAGAAAAAGAAAAAAAAAGATTGCTAAGTCATCTCGGGACTAGTATAGTACTAGTATATTGTCTAGATTCAGCAGCACTAGTAGCAGTAATGAAACAATAATGGGCAACGTAATCGGATTCGACAGGCGTGCATTGTCGTGCCTTGCTGATGTCTCTGCTTCACCCAACAACCACGCACATCCATGATAATGTCGAAGGAATATACTTCTTTTCGTTCTTTCGTCTTAAAAAAACTAATGTATTATTAAAACACGACGAAATATATATATATTTTAAAATCTCTAGCAGACTAATAGCCAATTAGTTCACCAAGTCTTAAAGATGCAAACTTCCTAAGAAGCTATGGATGGTTATTGGAGGCAGAAACATCGGATAGTTTGGAGTAATATATATATTTCGAATCTTGATCTCGTCTGAAAAAAAACAAAAAAAATATTTCGGTCCTAGGTTCGGGGTTTTAATTTCTGAACCTCTTTAATTTCATTTGAAAAATGATGCTAATTTCATCTTTCCTTTTTCCTTTGCCCCTCTTGATTTAATCTTCCACTCCTTGACCTTGTTTTTTTTTAAAAAAATCCCCTTTGCTTAAAAAAAGTCAGATTTTTAATCTCCGACCCCTTTGCACTTATTGATTTTCCTTGAAAAGAAAAGAAAATTGTAATCCATAGTTTCCTAATGATGACTAATCTTCCACTCCTTGACCTTATTTTGAAAAAGAAAAGAAAATCCCCCATTTGCTTTAAAAAAACAGTCAGTGGTCAGAGTTTTAATCTCCGACCCCTTTGCACTTGTTGATTTTTGCACTTGATGATTTTCTTAAAAAGAAAAGAAAATTGTAATCCATAGTTCTTAATGACGACTAGCTGGTAGAAGTAGTAGTAGTATTCTGCAGGATGTGTTAGGCTAGGCCTGGACCAAGATTAAGGCCCAAACAAATTAATTAAAGCCCAATTAAGCAATCCTGCATTTGCAGGTTGGAGCTAGGTGTACTTATGATGCACTAGGGCACGTTGGAGAGAGAAAGGTCACTACATTACTCCGATCCGTATGGCTACATACGTCCGTTGACCCAGCTGCAACGTCAAGCAAAGCAGATTAAGGATGCAATTAACGGACGCACCTTAATCATTGCCGAGGCTATACATCTAGAACATGGCTGCAACTTCTAAATAGAGTTCTTAGAGCGAAGTCTAAAATAGAGATATGAAGCCGTCTGAATTCTACTTCACTCCTTTAATTTATTTTTTTAATCATTTTAGCCTATAGGGCTTCTTTTTCGATGGAGTTAAGCCTCTTAAAAAAAGAAAAAAAAAGGGGTAAATCTACGAATAGTACCCTGCCGAACTGCCCAGGTTTCTACGAGAAAAGAAAAAAACATCTCTGTCTCTGTCTCTCGTCCTCTCCTTACACGTGTACAACCATTGTTGACTAAACCTGAACAAATTAATTTCTGGTTGATACAGTACATGCATGAACCAGCAGAGCAGATGGCTAGCTTAACTTTGTTTGTTGACCTTGCTGCAGATTCTTTAAAGAAGAGAGAGTTCTGAAGTGATCGCCACTAACCCATGGGACTTAATTTCATGTAGTTGACATATCTGCCGATTTGATTTTGTCCAAAATTATATATAGGCCTCAACATTCACGCATCCTCCGCAACTACAGCCTAGTACTATTTCATTCAATTAGCTTCTTTATACTAAAGTACGTGATCTCCAGCATAATTTTCTGATCTGACTGCTCATGAACTCCAAATTCAAAGTCTATACATCATTTATCTGTGCAGGGCATAAACAAAACCGGAAGAGGCCACCATGAGTGTCACCCATAAATAAGATGTATATGAAATTAAGAGTCAATTTAAATTTACCTGCCTATATCCTGATTTGTTAGTGAGAGTTGTTGACAGATTAATATAGTTTCCTATCGTCAGTACATTATATGAAGTCAAACTAATATTAGGAGAGCCGTTTTCTGTAAAATTACTCTAAAATTTACTCTCCAAATTTGACATATTAATTAGTCTCCTAAAGCCAGTTGATTATGAAATTAAGATAACATTAGTCTAGGTTTTCCCGTAAAATTACACTAAAATTTTTACGCTCTAAAATTGTTTTCAAGTTGAGTTTCACCAATTGATTTTATTGAGATATATGATGTGGCGCTGAGCCATTGAGTGAGGGTTGAGAAAATTCTGTCTTTAGTAAACAAAACACCGAAACTATCAGATTGATTCAAAAGCTTAAATTTTTAGCCATCGTGTTCATAATTTATATATGTCTCAGCCTGCAAGACAGAAATATATATTTCTCCTGCCCTTATCACTGTTGTCCTTTAAAAGACAAATCATTAACAATTCTCTGCAAGTCAAAACACCAGGAGAAGATCAAGTTTTTTCCTTAACAATGTCTCAGCCTGTCAGCCACCATTAAAATTTTCTCTCTTAGAAGTCAATCCATTAATTTCAGAATACTAGAAAGAAATCAATGCAATGCTCTGCACTACCTACATTTGTCAACGTTTGCAAGGCTGAATGCTACCTATATAAATGTCACGGAGTTTTGACCTAACACACACAAGCTAAGCTAATCATCTCTCTAATCAGTTCATCACCTGAACTTAGCAGCGAAGCGTTTGAGTTGCACTTGTCAGTTGGCAAATCCGATTGCATTTCGGAGACATGGCGGGAAGTTGTTTGATCGCGTTCATGATCATCGCGAGCTGCGTGTCCATCGTCTCCAGTCATCTCCGGCCAATGCGGCCGGTCGGTGGGCTTCCTGATGAAGTCTTCGCTCTCGGCGTAGCCTCCAAACTTCGCGTCGACAGCAACTCGACGGCGAGGGCGTCTTGGGACTTCGGCCACATCGTGTCGCCCGCGCCGGAGGCGGTGCTCCACCTGGCCATGCCGGCCGACATCGCGGAGCTCGTCCGGTTCTCGGCGTCCTCGCCGTCGCCGTTCCCCGTGGCGCCGCGCGGGCAGGAGCACTCCGCCCGAGGGCAGTCGCTCGCCCCGGGCGGCGTCGTGGTCGACACGCGCGTACGTGGACGCCGGCGGCGAGCAGCTGTGGACCGAAGTCCTCCGTGCCACGCGGAAGCACGGCCTCGCGCCGCGCCTTTGGACGGACTACCTCCGCATCACCGTCGCCGGCACGCTCTCCAACGCCTGCATAGGCGGTCAGGCGTTCCGGCACGGCCCGCAGATCGCCAAGGTGCTCGAGCTTGACGTGATCACAGGTAATTAACTACACAGCTCATCACCCCGTCAATTAACCATCTAACTAAGTAATTAAGTGACTAATGAACACTGTTAACAATGGCAATGCAGTATCACGCATCCTTGACTTGACTTTGACAGTGGTGTTGTCAAGGGCGTGCTTGCCGACACCAACCCCCATGAACAGGGATAGGTGGGGTGAGCGGACGACAGTGATGGCCTGCGACGACGGTTGTGTTCTACGTCGTGGTCTGCGGCGGCTGCCGGTGATGTGGAGCGGCTGGCGAGGGAGAATGAGACAGTGCTGGCATTCTGCAATAACCATGGATGGGTTGGCAACGCCATTCCGGGGCCAAGTGGAGCTAAAGGCAAAGTATGACCCTCGTGGGATTACTTTCACCGGGGCAAAGGATTTTCTCGTCGCTAGCGACGACAATGGCAGCAACCATATAGCCGGCGAAACCATAGTTTTAGAGATGGCAAGTGTAGTTTTGGTGCAGACTTGTCATGGAATAGCGTAATTTGGATTATGCTATCCTGCACCAGCTAACTAGGCCTTAATTTGGTCCATTTTCTAAGCCAGCTTTAGCAATCAATCCTTGTACATTTGGCCCAACCCAAATCAACAAGTGCCAAATATTTGGTATGCCAAATTTTTTCACTCATTTGGTTTTGAACCCAAAAAGTGGCATTGCTAAAAATTATTTGGCACATATTTGGTAGCAATATAGTTTAAAAATACACAAGCATTGGCCCAGTGAAAAGGACATTCCTTGCCGTCAAACTAGCAAAAGCTGAACTGTTGTTTTATTGAAAAAAAATAATGAAAGAAACTTCCGGCTGAGCGGAGTAATATGCAATGAACATGTTCGATCATTGCTTTTCTAATAACGGCATGGAAAAAGATATTAAAAATGGTTGTATGAGAGTATTTTTATGATAAATATACTAATGCTTTTTTTTCATTCCGAATCTTACTTTTTACATAATGAGTTAGAATTTAAAGATTTAACTAAAACCTATTTAAAGATCACATCGTCCTCTCTCAAGAAAAAGTGCGGCAGTGGTTTGGTACAATAAACTGTGGGATGAAGGGTATCAACAAGTACAAACCCAAATGTCCAAATGCATCGATACACAACTTTCTGGCATGCTCACGTTGTACCCCCCTGGATTGTACAGTGTCAGGTACTTCCTAATACACTAGTCATTCGTAGACATGGATCTAGGTATCTAGCTATTAAACCACTTAGCTCATAAATTATTTTTTATTTTAATCCCACATACTATTAAAACATGTTTATTGTGCTACTAATGACATTTATTAAAGTTTTTTGCTTCCCTTCGAGTCATATTTTAAGTTAAAGTTCTTTTGTATGATAGATAGCATCATCATGTTTCATACTCTTGAAAATTTTTAGTCAACCTATGGTTGGAAGCATCTATGATTTATTTAAACATTGAGATTTAAAAATGAATGAAAGCTATCGGATAATAAATATATTATTTCTCTAATTTAGGTTATGTGTCATATATATGGTGCTACAAAATTTTAAATTAAAACATGTTTTGATTAAATGCTTGGTAGTTAAAATAGTTTGAGCAAGTAAAATAGATTTTTAGTTTATATATTTACATACTCTATTCTAAAATATAATTATTTTTAGGATTCAAAATTTTTATGACACTAATATTCTAAACTACGAAAATCCATAATTTTTAGCTGTTTGAAAGGGGAATATAATTAATTTAAAATTAAAAATTTTCCTCAGACTTAGTATTTGTAAAAAAAGATTTTGAAACGGATGAATTATGTGTGATACTGTAGCTCAGCATGTTACTTTTTTCTACTTAAGGTGTGCTTATTACTAATTAATTATGTGTGTACTTAATTCCTAGCGGCTTTGGTTCCGGTCCGGGCCCCAGCTGATTTAGCAAAAAGAAACGAAAGAACAACCATGCAAGCTTGTAGCAAACCATGGGGGCCCTGCTGCCAAGATGCCGGTCTCGGTCGACGCCACACATCACGTACGCATCTTTTTCCCTTCGCCACATCGCATGTCTCATCTTAGCTCGTTGATACTTCCTACTCCATCACTGTATTCTTCATGTGAACATTTTTTTTCACTATCACTTATTTTCCCAAAACAGAGGTTAGCATGCATTGGTTAGTACTAATTCATGATGTCAAATCCACTAAACATTTACAGATTGTCCAGAGCTAATGAAGCACCTTTTTGTCGTATGTTTTATTTGCATCTTTTGCAATTTTGCTCATTGGATGCTGCGTGTAGCTGGTGGGCTCGCCCGTGAACCGAACGACCAAAAAGATACAACCACAAAGGTGGGTTGGTGGTTCTAGTTGGAAAAATGCTTGCTTCAGTTAGACTTGTTTAGGCTTTGAAAAACATTCTCAGCATCGATTTACTAGACTAGATTTTTTACCTTTTTAATTAGACATATTCACATTGACTCGTATATATGTTTAAAATTTCTCATTAATATATCAATGCTAATTTTCCTTAAAAATTTCAACACCACAAGTATGTAAGATAAAAATATATATGTCAAAATTGATACTTTTAACGATTAAGTTTAAGTATATATAATAAATGATCACTACTAATAATTAGTAGCATATGTAGTCATACAAAGACCTGGGGGTGTCAAACTAAATACAAATACATCTATTGGTCTGGGATGAAAGCAAGGGAGCACAGTGACTAGATCTATTGATCTCAATTTTTCTCTGAACTTTTGTTGAAGGTATTCTAGTGGCAAATATCAACAGAACTCATAACTGATTAGCTAGCGCCTAGCGGTTTCGAGTCAATAATTTAAATTTGCATACAAACATACTGCAAATTTAACATAAAGCTAGCATGTAGAGCAATATTGTGCAAAATCAAGTGCGCACATCAACAGAGTAAGAGCAACTTATTGGCTATTGAGAACCAGCCGTTTCTTAATTGTCTACTACAATTATCCAAAATCAACTGAACTTAACAGGAATTCTCTAGTACATTTATTGAAATTTCAAAACCATACCAAGTTTTAGTGCAAGCTTAACAGATGGCATATCACTAGTCTCTAGTTTCTATCTAACCCAACAATACTTTTCTCTGTATATGGAACAAGACCAGATCAGGAGAACGAACCCTTCTCATATGCAATGTCACTGCAAAGACAGAATAGAACAAGAGTAATATCCATTCATTTCAACATATTAATACTATAATTTCTACAAAACCAATCACAAAATAGGCGCAAAACTGAAGGGAGAGACTGGCAAGAAGTTCTAGGGTTTGGAAAAGTACCTATCTTCAAGAAGGGGAGGGGTTGAACTTGAGAGGAGATGCCGCCGTCATCAGCCTTCGTGCACTGCCGTGTGCCACATGCTCTTGAATTTTCCATCATACGTGCTGCCTGACATAGTTTATTTGACATTGTGCCGCCATTGCTGATTGGAGAGAGAATGAGGAAGGTGGAGCTAGAGATAGGGACAAGTGAGGGCGAAGATTTCTTGTGCTGTCACTTGCTCTCCCTCCGAGCGCCTTCATTTGCTTCCCCTCTGAGCGCCACCACCATCGGTAGAATTGCCTCCACAAGCGCCACCACTGATAGTCATGACAGGGATGAATCACTCGGCTCGTTCTATTCTGGGGAAGCGAAGGGTACGATGAGTTGTATTTGTAAGTAAATTCTAAGTAACTCCATAGATAGTCTTATTTACTTATTGGAGCTAGAGCTATAATTTTTTTTGAGTGATCTAACTAGCTCCGCTCCATTTGTTGGTAGATCTAGATCATTTGGTAGGGCTCTAAATCTATCAAGAGTGGATGAAGGAGCTATAGCCCTATCAAACAGATTCTCTCTCTATATATGTACGTACTAACATCTTGGGTGTGATGTCTTTCTGCCTTCAATTCTTGTGTTTTTCTTTTAAACATTCTTGCTTCCTTATAAATTATAGTTGCATGATCTTTAATTACCTTTTGTGTTTTACATGACTACCGTATCCTTTTCACCTTTTATTTTTGCATTTGACAGAACTATTTAATTTGTTTCATTATTGTTTACTATTATCTCTATCCTTAAAAAATCTATATTTATGTACATAAGCAGATCCGTGAAGCTCTTATCTGACTGATCGTTACTTGTCTTAAGCTTCATTAAATCAATGACAACAAATGTTTTCATATGATTGGGCTTACATCTAGGATATATAGATGCCTCCAAATCCATCATCACGATAACTTCTCATAATATTCTCGTTGTATTTGGACTCCTGAACGTACAGATCATCTAAGAAAGATTATGGGCGATATTAATGATATCATTATTGAATGGAGAAGGGATATACATATCATCTCGATCTTCTTCTTGTTCTTTCTGGTGTTTATCGTCCACTTTTTCAATAGAAATATTCGGCGTTCTTGCTCCCCGTGCTTGCTCCAACAACTATAATCCTTTATAAAAACTCTACATATAAAATAAGATTATAATTATATTCTATTTATAAACATCTTCTTATTTCTAGAGTCTATGCATAGACATATCATATATTCCATGCTTCTTCTTCTCTTATTATCCTCCACAATATTTAGTAATTCAACTACTCTATTTATAAACTCTTAGCTCAACGATTAGTATTGTACATACAACTACGATACATCAGATATATAATAAAATTAGTTTGGATAAACAAACTATAATACTACTAAGTCTTAGCTTATTTTTTATTTAACCTCTCAATATCATAATAAAGATTTGCCCCAATTAACCTCTTATCTAAAATATAAACAATGTATAAGGTCGTTTGGCCAATAAATACATTTGTGAAGATATATATAAGGTAGTCAATCTCTGTCGGTTAACAACATACTAACCGTTAGAGATATGGTTAAAACACATGTGATGGATCATAGAGGTAAACGTATGTCATAGGGTAAGCCTTATCTCTGATGGACTATACTAAAAAACCGTTACGGGTAATAAGTCTTCACTTATGATAAGTTTAGACTAGATAACCGTCATAGGTGAGAGTTTACTTATGATCGTCTGTTTATTAAATACATTAGAGATGAGCTGACCTCATCTCCATCGGTTTTATATAGCAGGCTATCATAAATATAACCTCACCTATAACAGGTCTAGCTGCTCTGTCTCACCTTCAACGGGTCTTAATATGGCCCGTCAAAAGTGAGACTATTTATGATAATGCACTAAGGTCTATCACAGATGGACCATTCGAAACAAGATGTTCTGTGCTAGTGGAAGGTAATTAGACATATATACCTTCAATCAAAGAAACATTAACCATATATTAATCAAGGGATGCGGTGCAATATATATCAAGAATACCGACCAGTATAAGTAGCTGGCCTAGTTTTACATCTGTTTTCTGTTGAGCCTTTGATCAAGAAAACAAACTTTCAGGCCTTCCGACCACCCCAAAACATCTCAACTGTTGATGTATGTTTATTACGGATATGGTATCACCTTTCAAGCACCATAGAGCATGTTTTTTACTAAAAACTCTGCTCAAAGTTAATTAATTAGAAACTAAAGCACACAAGCAATTGCTACTTTCTGGATTAATCTATAATTATTAAGAGATAATATTGTTTGAATATATTGGTGCAAACACGTAGCTAGAGCTAATAGTACTACTATGTGTTTCCATCCAATAATATGCATGGATGTATTGTAGCAAGATTTTGTATGTATAGGACACACATTCCCATTAATATGTATATTGTAGCAAGAGTTTGTACGTATAGGGGACGCATTCCCAAAATCAAGGGATCACTAGTGACCAGCCCCACTACCACATGCATGCATAGCTGACACGAGAGAGAAAATGTTGTCTCCCAAAAAAGTGAGAAGCTAGGCCAGTTTGACATTACTGACAGATCATATATACATAAGCTGACATATGTAACGGCAAGAACAAGTCATGCATGAACGACGACACCCAATGAATAGTAGCAGTACGTATAGTACGACCTACTAGTTTCTTTCCTTGATCGATTAATTCTCTCCAATATAATCTCCATATTATTATTAGCTCCAAACATAACAAATACAAATAACTAAGAAACATAACATATAGTGGCTTGATTAATTAGCAGCAGTAGAAAAAAACTCAAGCTAATCACTCAGCTGATGGCAAATATGATCCTGATCCCGGCTAGTAGCTAGCTAGCGAGTTTGTTCGCTTATTTCGTCCTTAGACATGTGATCACTATCTCTCTTCACCCTGATCTCCTCACACAAAACAACAAGGTCACAAAGGCACAAACACAATATAGCAAGTAGCTACTGCTCTAGTACTTGGGATGATGAGTTGTTGCCCTCATCAATTAACGGATACCAGTAGCTAATTCCGAACTTCTGATCAGCCAGCTATCTGCGGACGAGGCCACAGGATAGGGTCATGAGCAGCATGGCGGCGTCAGTGATCTCGTCGCAAGGGAGGCCGTGGTAGAACGCCGGAGGGGCGGCGGCAGCCTTGCCGGTCGGCCTCTCCACGACGGCGGTGTCGTTCTTCTCACCACCGCCGACGTAATCTGGATCGTCGTTCTTCGGAGCGGCAACGTCTATGCTGCCCGTGGCCTTGGCGGCGGTGACGGCAGCTGCGGCAGCGTGATCGACGACCACCATCTTGCACCGTTTCTTGAACGGCAGAGACCGATCGACGTCCGTCCTCTTCTCCTTCGCCGGCTTGTTCACTGGCGCGCTGCTCACCACGGCGCTCTTTGCCGGTGGCGCCGCACCGCCGTTGGCAGCAGCGGCCATCGCCCGCCGTGCCTTCCTTTGCCTGATGCCGCAAGCGTTGCAAAGGGACTGCACCCATGCAAACACAACACACAAATCAAACAAGAATCAAATTAACAATCCAAAATATATGCATCAGGTAGCTGGTGTAACAAACATATGCTGTGTATATACAGAGAAATTAATGCATATAGGAAAATAGCATAGCACCCAGACAGACAGATCAACACATGAGTTTGGGCAGTTAATAGCAAGTAAATCACCTTGGGGCCACAAGGACCACTTCTCCACAAGGGGGTCTTGGTGGTGTTGCAGTCCGAGCACACTCTAACGACACCCATAGCTTGCTGCTGCTGTTGCTGGCTCTCATCTTGGTGTGCTTGTGCCCTTCTTCTTGGCTTTCTCACCGCCCCATCCTCGGGATCGTTTGTCGCAGCCCCCTTCCTTATGATCCTCATCTTCACTGGCGGCGTCGACATCCACTTGCTGGTTGATTCGTTAGCATGCTTGTTCTCGATATCGTATAGATCATACGATGATCGCTGGATCATCTCGCTGCCGATGCTTTGGATGGTTGGTCGGAATGGAGACGGTGCGAGGAGGACGTCTGATCCGCCCATCATCATGTGATCGTTGAACTGCAACAGAAGAAGAGGAAAGAAGAGGAGCAAGCTAAGATTACTAGGGCTAGCAGCATATATACCAAGAAAGAAGCACTGATCTACATGTATATACGTAGCTAGCTTTGTTCTTGTTGCTACACATGGATGTTTATGGTTGTGATCGATCCCCTCACCTGTTGATTGGATTCACCCAAAACTTGCTGCCTCCTCAAGCTCTGATCTCCATAGCTTTGCCCTTGGTGTTCGACGGTGCTGTCGATCATGAAAGGAAACAATATAGGAGGGTCCTTTGCTCTATGGAAGGCTGGAAAGAGCCCCCGATCCTGATCCCCCTCCATTAGAGGGAGAGTAGCAGGTATCTGGCTCATGTAGATAGTAGACATATCAGAGAGAGAGGAGAAAGAGATCTGGGAAGGTGTAGCTTCAGGCAATACAACACAACTGTATGTATCAGGGATATTGCATATAAGAAAGATGGAGAGGTGGAGATGAGAGTACTATGGCTGCCTAGTGGGAGCTCTGCTGTTGGAGGGGCAATTTACAAGGGCCCAGGGTGATCATGGACAGTGGAGAGGGGCATGTCCTTTTTATAAAAGGGAAGCAAGAGGAGCCAAGAGCTGTCATCAATCCCTCTCCAGCTCGGGCCTAGGAAGATTTAGAAGGATTACATGTGTGTGATCCCTTTCCTGAGAGAGAGGGCGGGCACAGGAAAAAAGGATGAGAAACCAAAGGGAAACAGTGTAGGAAAACAAAACACACTGCACACTGTACAACATGCAAAACATTCATTCCAAACAACGACCAAGATCTCATGCATGCAGCTGTGGCAGGTGTGTGCACCCTACCTGGCGCAGCAATATTCATTCATTATTTTATTACAAAAGTATGTAATTGCATGGTATCTCGAGACCATGCTACACCATGATTGCACTATTATATGATCGATGTACTATATAAGTTACAAAATCTCATCCAGCGGTGCTGATCATGTGATGAGCAAGACAATTATAGCAGAGTTTATATGTTTGCACAATGGCACTGGATATTTCCCCGTGTATAAAAAGCTTAATCCCTTTAAAGATAATGTTTCTAATGCAATGCATGTCTCCGCGCATATATGCATGTGTTAGGATTTTGTGGGTTTTGAGTTTTTGAATGCGTGAAAACTGGCAATAGCATCGCTAGGTCATATGTGGCATTGGCAAACACAGCAGGCTGCTCAGGGCGCTCATGAACTCCATGAAAACACGATCGAAGATAAAAAGGGGCATAGAATTTCACTAAACACGGGAAATTCAACCATTGTTAACTTGTCATTTTAGATATCGGCCCCAACCAGAAAACCGAAAAGTATTTTCCCCACAAGAAAAGTACTCCGTAATGCCATGTTCATATCACAAAACCTTATTTTTCTTACACAATGGATCGCATTTTTGAAAGTATACTAAAATATCATATATTAATTTAAGAACGAATGAAGTTATTACTCAGTTGTTTGCTAATTAGTCGATAGAACATGTACTAATTACTCTCTTCAGTTACATAATTTTGACATTCTGGACATCAACGCAGTCCCCGATAACCATTACCAATAGCTTATACGTACACTATTTATAAAGAAACATTAAATACTGAATTATAATATTTTGTGGAAGCACACAATTTTTTTGTGAGGGAGTAACTAATTAACTTTGCCAGCAAAATCAAAACCTCACTGAAGTTGAACAAGAAATGAAATATCACAAAAAACAACTTGTGCTCTTGATTATTTTTTTAAGGAGTATCTAGAATTTAGGCGCCTGAAACTTTCAAAAATTTCAGTAAATATTTTCATCCCTTGGATAATAATCCAATGATTCTCATCACTCCCCTATTACTTAAAACAAAGCTCCTTCTTTAGATAAAAAAGTTGACCTATGAATTATTCTATAAACTACAAAAAATTACCAAAAAAAATGAAATGAACTCATAAAAATTTACAAAATTACAATAAAAAATATTCAAACTTACATAAAAATAAAGTAAAACCATATATAACAACAAAAATTCAATTAAAATTAATTAAAATTGGACATTGCATGGCATTGCAATTTTAGGCTTAGCAATGTGCAATTCAGGAGATAAATTTATAAATTTTCAGGTACTTGAAATCTAGCAAATACTTTTTTTTAAGATGCAAAGATTTAGCATGACATGATTTATACTCCACCTAAATTAAGGAAACTTACACTTGTCCCCGGTCTCAGACAGCACGATATTTCCAATTTCGGGTGAATATAGATGCATTCCCTGTATAAACTGCATGAAGGTTTATATGCAAATTAATAATTATTAGCTTGCAGAGCCGGCAAAACCTACCCTACCCCATACAAATCCTGTTACTGTACGAGCACATTCTAGTAATTAACTAATTAATTTGCACGTCACATATAGGGAAGGCTAAGTCTAATCAGCAATCGTTAATTGTATAGGTAAATCACTGTATATTATTGTGAAATGGTCACATCTAGCTAGGGCAACCTAGTTAACTAACTCTCACATGCCATGCATCCATCACTCTGTCTCTTGTACGCAGCAAGGTACATGCAGTACATGTACGTTTCCCATCCCTGTAGTATAAACGACAGGTCGGTTGAACAAAAGCTGGAGCCCATCATAGGGAGGCCGGCCTGTGGAGGATTGGGTGAATCAGTGCAGTGGTTTGCACGAAGCCATTGATCTCTCTCTCTCTCTCTCACACACACACACACACGCGCACTGCAGACAAAGAAACATTAAGACATGAGCAGGCGATGAGACACTTCCTGCGCCAAGGGCCCCATGCAAGCATGGCTTTTGGATTTTGCAGCAGCAACAAATGTAACAGTAGTAGTTTTGCCTCTTGCCAAAAGCTAACACCAGCAGTACGGCCGGTCCCGGTTGATCAACCAACAAGATTAATCGTGGTATCACGCGATATATATATCAGCTAATTTTCTGGCGCCAGAAAGAGGACGTGCCTCAATACAGGTGCCATGCACGGAGGATCAAATTCCAACCCAGAAAAGATATATCCCCTGTGCCTACAGCAACAGCAAAAGATGTTTATTAATCTGCTAGTCAGACACATATGCCATCATCAATTCAAATATTATAGAGGCACACTGTTTAGGCAAAAACATTTACCTGCCCTGATTCGTAATGAACAGAGGAAACCAGGTCCATAAAATGGCAAATATTTTGTGTGACGCAGAACAGGGTAGAGCACTCCATGATCTTCATCATACTGCTATATACGCTGAATATTCAACCTGTCTTTTCATCAGTTCGGAGGAGTTGATGGGCTAATAAAGCTGAGCTACAATAAACATGGCACACCTCTCTAATGCTTAATGAATCTCACTTATTGCCCATGAGCCAGAGAGAGGAGCAGAAACAGCTTAAACCCTGAAAACGACGGCTCTTCCCACATGACAAGCCCACACACTTCCATTGGCAAGGGTCCAAAATCTGGGCATCTTGTTCCTCCCCCTCTCGTGATCCCATTGGGGACAAAGAGCAGCGGGGTGCGTTCCCAAACAAGCAACTAATGGCGCAGATTTTGGGGGCGGGCGGGCAGGGCAGCGCAGCAAGGCCGCGCCCACTGCGCGCCTCTGTATGTACGTGCACCATCCTTTCGCAGTCAGATGAATTGTACAGATCACGGCGAGGGAACACATGGTATACATGCGTACAAAGGAAACAGACGTCCACAACGAAAACGCCCGTTTGGCGAGATCGTTGATCGATCAACCTACAATGGAGTGCAGAGAGAATTAGTGATCATCAAGAGAGCTATGACACTGTCGTGTAGGCATTTCCCGGGGTGCATCGAGATCGGTGATGCACCTCAGAGCTGTGGAAGAAGCTGGGACTGGAGCTCTTTTGGTATTTTGGAGAGGCTAGCTAGCTCCTGGGTTGTACTTGACGAAATGACGACCAGATCACTCGCACTGAACTTTTCACCTCGGTTTGTGAAAAAACTGTCAGGCATAATTCAGTAGTGAACCGTCAAATCCTCAGACAGAATGCAGAAGTTGTCTTCACGACATGGGATCCAGAGCTTTCACGATTTATCGAGAGTAATGCCTGCATAAGTAAAGATACTGCAAGAAGAATGCAGCTATGCATCAGTGCAGAAATTTGAGATTGGCAAGGTGGTATATGTTACCAATAATTAAGCATCTTAATGAATGATTGGCGCAATATTCCTGTTAAGAAGTGACCAAATAGTACTGTCCTTGCTTCATCATTGAGTAATGAGCAGTTTCGTCATGCATGGTGCAATTAATTCCATTCAAAGGGCTCGAGAGTACTGAAGGAGTTCAAGCCTAAATTTAAAATCTACACTCTTAAGTTAAAAAATCTGGCCGCAGCTGTAAATTCCATACATGTTTATATCACACATCTACTTATGGTGACTATTCATGAGCTTAAGCTATAGTAACAGTTATACATGTAACCATGTTTCTGTTTAAGACATGCATGGTAGCTAGATTCTCTCAACTTAACGGAATCAAGCAATAGTTCTGAGCTATAGAATATATCTACTAGAAAATGACTGCTTATCCTTGAAACATCACACAACACCATAAGAACTTCTGTCTCGCTCAAGATGTCCATGGAAATATTGGAAAAATATGCCACAAAATAAAAGTTGAATATAGCATATAAGCCAAATGACAGCTTTTTGCTAATATGGCACTAGAGATAGGCCGTATATATGTTCACAGATAATTAGATGAAAATTTCAGGCCACACTACCAAATTTTTATTGTACCACTCGTATAGCTAGGTAATGTTCACGTTGATAGACAGCCATCTTCTGATTGTATGATGGTTAAGATGTATACGTATGGGCCTTTTGAATCACTCCTCGAGCGAGAGTGTCTGTGAGAATAATTCACTCACTGTCACAAGATGTAAGGTTCTCAGCGCAATGACAGAGTTGTGGCCAACAAAAATGCAACTTTCACAAGGCTCTGCAAATCCAATGAGATCATGGCTTTGTGAAAGAAGACACTATACGCAACATGCCTCCGTGGACCCTCATGTGTGTGTGGGTGGGATCATGAATCTACACACAAGTGAGAGGGTTTATGTTTAAACATGCACTTGATTAATGAAAAATAAGAAAAAATAGTAGTAACATCAGCGTAGTTTAATGGATGAACGATACAGTGTTCAGCTTTGAAGGGTTGCTGTCAGTCTAATAATGAATTTCATGAAGAATATCAAGATATGCTAAGCTGAGGTGTTCATACCAGAGTGCAAGCTAAAGTACAATAACCCACTTGAGAGGTGTTCGTGGTGAATTAGGCTTATCAGTGGCACCCAAGTGAATAAACTGTTCTATACACAACAGGCAGTTGTGGAGAATCACTTCCTTTTACACTCTTGCATCTTTCTCTTAATTAGGAAAAATATAGGCCTAAATATTTGAGAAAAGTACCGCTGCAGTCTCCAATTGTCAAACAACATCTTCCAAGAGTAGGCAACACCAAGTTTATCATCAAGAGAAAGGAGGCCTGCAATGACACTTACAGGAACGATATCCAGAAAAGTAGTAACAGCTGGTAAACATGTCAATCAATGAATCACAACAATACTGAAAATAAAAAAAGATGGAATGATTCAAGATATGATAATAATTTGATTTACTTTGTGAGAAGTATTCCTAGGATAACATAATAAGACAATGATGTGATTATCAAGCAATGCAATAAGTGGCTCTGCGCAGCACACAGCCACAACGAGCGGTTGCTATTAAAGAAACAACAAAAAGACAGAAAACAAAGAATACACTAATAGGGAGGACTGGATAAGGTAACCTAGGGGTGTGATGAAGGGCTGAGCCACAGCCACTTATTTTTTGGTTAAATGTCACTTGAAATGATTTTGAGATTATGTTAAGCATGAATGACGCGCCATGTAATTTTTTGAAACTAATAAAGGTAAAAGGGAAATGAGGGGTTGCCAAATCAAGGATGAAAAATATAATATTTTCCCATTTATTTTGTAAGTCTCCTACTTTGATACAACAGAAACAAACAGTATCAGAAAGGTCATAAGATTGGATCTGTCGATGTGCCACTTTATTTGGTTCAATGCATGTTCCTAGAAGTCTAATGTGATACCTCAGCATTAAAACTTCCACTTCTACACTTTTTTTAAAATTAAGCTGTAACTAAAGACATTTACAGACTAAGAAAAGATAACAAATAACATGCCATATGCACATAGTTGAAGGGATGGATTATGTTCAGATCTCTGCTGGGAGAACATTCCTGATGTGCCATATACTTCTTGCTATGTTTCCATCACATTATTGAATTTCATTTATATGACGAAAGGAAACAACACAGCAAGCAGTAACTGCATGTACTTTCACTCTCACGCTTAAATCTTGCTATCATGTCTCAAAAAGTTTAATTGATTGTGAATGTTTGTAACATGCAACAACAAAATAAAGGTGTTTTCAAGAAAGTCTGAAAAGAAATATGACATTGACAAGTCAAGACAACAGACTAGCTAATGGATAGGATGAGGAGAATCGTCTGGGTACTGATTTCTTAACATATGAACGTGATGATAGGCAGAGCATAAGGACATTTTCTGATGCCAGGAAATCTATAAAGTGTTTCATTTTGGTGCTTCTTTCTTGCTTTTTGTTAAAAGCAGATATGATCGCTACCAGATACCAAAGCAGAGGTCTTAGATTCCTATTTTTCTGTAAAGAATATATATATATATATATATATATATCCTTTTTTCACATTTCAAAAATAGGAACAAAGCTACACAAGCTGCTTTCACTTGGTGAAACTTTCTCAGACTGTTTGATACTTTGATACTACACGCAGAGTTATAAGCTTTTTTTTCACCGTTCAACAATAGGAACAAAGCTACAGAAGCTGCTTTCACATGGTCGCACTTCCTCAGACTGTTTGATACTACATGCAGAGTTATAAGATTTTAATTAGATATTATTCTAAGCTAAGAGAATGATCCATGTAGATCATTTTTGTAAGTTAAATAAAAGTGAAGCATACATATATAATCTTAACAAAGAGAGCTACGCCTCATAAAGTATTTAACAAAAAATAAGATTGTATCAAAGGTCTGGAACATGCTTGAACTATTGCATCAGATTAAAACTAGTGATCTGGACAGTATCTAAATGATTTTAACACGAGCTATATCTGTAGTTCAAGGTATAAGGAAACATGTGAAGTTAAGATTGATTTTCATCTCACACTATGTCCAACCTTTTTTACTATAATCCTCGCACACACAAAAAAATCCTCGTAAGCTGCATCACGACCAATTTGGCCTTCCCTCCTAAAATCTTCACAAATATATAAAAATGCAACTTAAAAGAGGGCTCTTAGCTTTCAGAAATAAGAATTATGCAACGTCCTTAATATGACATAATATGCTGATACCTAAGAGTATTGCAGCAAGGCATAAGAGAATACATAAATAGAACTACATCAATCTTAGAATAAAGAACAACAGTGGCTAGCTTTCAGTTGCACATACCATTTACATGTGATAGAAACAGTCACTAGGCAAGGTATATGCCCCCCCCACCCATCTTTATTGGTCTCATTTGGCGCTTGCACCCGTCAGGATACTATCAAAAATACTAAGAGACATCATAAGCAAATTATCAGTGTCTTTTAATCAATAGTCAAATTGCTCCAATTCAGTTAAGCACAACAGGGCCGGGACCAAACCACAACGCCAGCCGCCAGGCCTTGAGCGCTTGACTGACATCATGATCCTAACTCTTGCTAGTCACTCCAATTTCAGAAAACGTTAAGGGTAATTGTCTCTTGCAATCACCACCGTGATCATTAACATTGTATGATACTGCATCCCATGTTCAATCCCGCACACTACTTCTTTCCTAGAAAGGTTCATACCTGTGCAAAGAAGCCGTACAGGGTAAAAAACGCCCAGCAACTCCGAAAATTCTGCACGGCGCTGGATGTTTCTCCGGCCACCACATCCACAACCGAACAAGGGTCGCACCGAATCCTCTACAGGCGCGTAACTCCCAAAAACCCAGAGTCGCCACGCAGGAAGGTCCCAGACCTCAAACTTGGCTGGGGGAGCATTTCACCAAACACGTGGTGAACGACGACGCACGCCGCAGCGAAAATCACACCAGAGTTTCCATCGCACCAACCAACCGGAGAATCCAGGATACAGAGGAGCGGCGGAAGACGATACGCGTACACCTGCAGCGACTCATCTCCGTCCCCCGCCGGCGGCGTCGTCGCCGACCCGGCCGCGGCGCGCGGAGAGAGCAGAGCCCAACCCGGAAGACAAGAGACAATAATAAAAACCTAATCAGAAAAAAAATAAAAAAAACGTCTCCTATGGTGGCCCATGTAGCTTATGAATGGGGGCCCATATATAACCCATCCGAACTACCCTCGAGGGCTACCAAGCAAAAGGCCCAAGGCCGATCCCATGAAGCAAATGCCTTAGCCCATTTGGGGCCGAAAGACTCGACTGAAAAAGGCCCATACGAATGGTCGCCTACGGCGCGTCCGAGTCTGATCTGCGCCGTCCGATCCGTCGCAGGCTACCTCCATCGGACGGGTGAGATCACTCGCGCGCAGCCCTAGGCAAGATCGCGAGGCTCCTCCGCCCACATAAGTGGGCGGCGTCGAACCCGTCGGCTGCAGCTGCTGCTACTGCTTCCGCTAGGGTTTTCGCTCCGCCTCTCTCCGCGCCGGATCTCGCTCTGCTCAACTTCCTCGACGGACGGTAAGATTTCCGTTTCAGAGTGTGCTCGATTGTTGCGTGGGTGATCTTGTGGATTTTTTTTAATTTTTGGGGTTTTTTTTTCTCTTGTGCTGTGCAGGTCTGAGATCGAGTGAGTGGAGCTAGCGGCGAGCCGTCGAGATGGCGCTCGTAAGTACTTCCTGATTAATCCTCGTTAGCTGTTCTGCTTAATATTACTACCTACTACTTGAGCGTAAGGTTTGATCTGTTATAGTGGTGAGTAGATTAGGTGGAAAAGCTTTCGTGATGTGGTGGGGGATAGTTTTTCACTTGAAATTCCGCGGAAATTATAGTATCTATGGCTTGATGTACGAGTCTCCTGCATGGATATTGTTTTTTCTGCACGATCAGGGTTGATTTGGTGCGCACTACTACCCATTGTTTTTCATGATTTTGGGTGTTTTACGAGGGTTTTGGTAGGATGTTGACATTGGGTGTTAAGGATTTTATTTTGACGTCACAATGTTCGGTATGTGCTTTCTTCATGCCGTCCTAGCAAGCTCGTTGGTATTTGCTTTCTGTTATTTTCTGGCTCAAATGCTATTGTATGAATGAATAAATTAATTTTTAGTAAGGAAAGAAGGACATGCCTTTGAAATTTTTCTGGACTTTATCTTGTTGTACTGGTTCTCTCGTTGGATCCCAAGTGTTCTCCAATAATTAGCCTTTCTTATATAATTTGGACAATGTAAGCCCAAATTCGATGCTTGTAAATGAATGCTCAGTGTCATGCCAGTTAGCATTATTCATTATCCTGTAGAGATTTGCACATGGCTGCTTTCCTAGAATGCTTACGGCTTCCAGTTTGATGCAAACTTAATCATTTAGAGTTGGAATGGTTAAAGTCACTATGAATGTGTGCTTCTTGATCTGTGAATTGGTTTTTCTACTTGTATTTCTTCAATTGTTTATCTTGTTTTTGTCTGCAACCTGTTTCGGATGATCTTTTGGACATGCTTGTCAAACTGTTATAGTGTTATCATGTCATGCGGTTACTTAACCTCCTTTTATGCTCAACTGTGTAATTTGCATTGGTGTAGGTATTGCATGCTTACAGTGGAAACAAGAATGCATTCAAGACACTCATTGCTGCAGAGTACTCTGGTGTTAAGGTTGAGTTGGTGAAGAACTTTCAGATGGGTGTCACCAACAAGACTCCTGAGTATCTCAAGATGAATCCTATTGGGAAGGTGTGAACAAAAACTCCTTCAGAATTTTGGTACAATAGCACTGAATCTGATTTGGATGCATTTTTTTAAACAGGTTCCTGTTTTGGAGACTCCTGATGGTCCTTTATTTGAGAGCAATGCAATTGCTCGATATGGTAAGTGACACAAGCAAGTGATTCGATTTCTTTAAAAAAATTATCTCTCTTTTATTTATTTCTTAAGTCTCTCATTTTCATGAAGTTACTCGTTCGAAGGCTGACAACCCACTCTGTGGGTCTTCACTGATTGAATATGTGAGTATTCTTTCATAGACCTTTAAGATCATTCTTAATCATTTTACCAATGCTTAGAATTTTGTGTTTTTTTCAGGCCCGCATTGAGCAGTGGATTGACTTTTCTGCCATGGAAGTTGATGCTTGTATTGGAAAATGGCTCTACCCAAGGCTAGGATTTTATCCCTATCTGCCTCCGGTAAGCATGACTAAATGGGTGTCATGTCTTGTGTTTTCCTTGTGTCAGCAATTTGTAGTATAATCTTGTTTCTGCCTTGTAGAGTGAGGAAGCAGCTATTGCTGCTTTGAAGAGAACATTGGGTGCCCTCAACACACACCTTGCATCAAATACATACCTTGTTGGCCACTCGGTGACTCTTGCTGATATTGTGATGGCATGCAACCTCTACCTGGGCTTTGCTCAGATCATGACCAAGAGTTTTACATCTGAGTTTCCTCATGTTGAGAGGTACTTCTGGACCATGGTTAACCAGCCAAACTTCAAGAAAGTCATTGGTGATGTGAAGCAGGCAGACTGTGTCCCAAAAGTTCAAAAGAAGGCAGCACCACCAAAGGAGCAGAAGCCAAAGGAAGCCAATAAAGAGGCCCCAAAAGAAGCTCCAAAGCCTAAGGCAGTTGAGAAACAAGAGGAAGAGGAAGCACCAAAGCCAAAGCCGAAGAATCCTCTTGATTTGCTTCCTCCAAGTAAGATGATCCTCGACGAGTGGAAGAGGTTGTACTCAAACACAAAAACAAATTTCCGTGAGGTTGCTATCAAAGGTAAGCTTCTTTTTTGGAAACTAGTCAACAAAGTATTCTGCATTGGCATGTTTGTATTACAATGAATAGCAACCTTAATAACTGTCAACCCTCAAGCAGTTATAGTAGTTCTTGATTACTATTATCTTTATTTGCTATCTATAATCTGGAAAAAGAATGCATATGTTTATGGCATTCGTGTTACAAACTCAACCAGTTATAGTTCTTGCTTACCTGTTATCTTTATGTGCTATCTAAAGTATATTGTAACACCAACTAATAGTTTGTGTTTGAAGTGTTGTGAATTGAACTCAACTCACCTTCTCATATACTGCAGGTTTCTGGGATATGTATGACCCAGAGGGTTACTCCTTGTGGTTCTGTGACTACAAGTACAACGATGAGAACACTGTGTCCTTTGTGACCATGAACAAGGTCGGTGGATTCCTGCAGCGAATGGATCTGTGCCGCAAATATGCTTTTGGGAAGATGCTTGTGATTGGCTCTGAACCGCCATTCAAGGTGAAGGGGCTATGGCTCTTCCGTGGCTCTGAGATCCCCAAGTTTGTTATGGATGAAGTCTACGACATGGAGCTCTACGAGTGGACCAAGGTTGACATCTCAGATGAGGGCCAGAAGGAGCGTGTCAGCGCCATGATTGAGGATCAGGAGCCATTTGAGGGTGAGGAATTGCTGGATGCGAAATGCTTCAAGTGAGCCGTCGTCACAGCAAGGGAACAGTGGAAAATGGGCTATTTAGGTTTTGGATTTACCGTTCTAAAATAGTTCATGATTCTGGACATAAAAAACCCCCCGCTATATTAGTCTATGTTGAGTGTAATGGTCGTTTCTTTGTGTGCTATTTTAAGAGTTTTGGCCCTTGTTAACTTCCTAGATTTGAGTTATCATGGCACTCCATCGAATCATCTGAAACAGTAAAAATCGTTTCTTGTAAATCTGTTGCTCATATGATTAACATAGTTATTTTGATCCCGGAAGAAATAGGCAACAGAAAAGGTTCGGTGCGGACTATTTGATGGTACTGTCATTTTTCACTGCAGAAGATTGAGCCCCGAGAGTTTGCGATTAACAATCATCTCCTAAGCCCATATTTGGCCGTGAAAACCGTCCAATCAAAAGTTTCATACAAGACACCATGCGCTCAAAACATATTGCGCATAAACATGTTCACTCAGCATACCAGTCTGAACATCTGCTCAACATAAAACACATCATGTTCACTCAAAATTTCTATTGAAAACTCACGCATATTTATAGGCACCATATTCACTAACAGTTACACCACCGTACCAGTTTGAACCATTTTGAACAAAAGGCGATATTAATAATAACCATAAATATGATGGGAAAATGGATTTTAGATTTAAGAAAGGATTAAAAGTAATAAGATGCATATTCATGAAGATGCTGAGTATAAATGATATTAAAAGTAATACTCAGTACAAAAGAAAGGATTCCAATACACTAAGTAACGGCATAAAAAAAACTAACGCAGTTTAGCTTAGTCCACTATACCAAAAAAATTACTTAAAAGGAAATAATGATGGGGAATCATATTGCAAAACCCAGCTAATTTATTCCACTCTATCCTGAATAAGTGCAGTTTTATTTATATTTCTCACAGCCTCCATAACACAACTTTGACCAGTAATGCAGAACATGCCATTGGTTGACAACAAATTATAATGCAACGAAAGCGGTATCGGTTTAGTTGTAAAAGTTCACAATTTTGAGGACCTTCATTCTAAAACTGAACTATTAGCAAGTTCCTAAATCATAGAAAAAGGATTCATGATACACAAAGCAGATACCATATATTCAGGAAATTAGAGGCCATTCAGACAAGCACAAGCCGTTATAATAGAATAATGTCTGTGAAACAAGATAGATTTCACGATACAAAGCTTCAAGAAAATAAGTACAACAAAGGGTTTATTCTAGTTCAAAAGTTAAGTCAATGGCATTGAATAATAGATGTCATACCAATTTGGACATATTGCCCAAAATGTTAAGGAAGAACTACACAACCAATTCTGTTCAAAACAAACTCTTAAAAAGGTCAAAAGTTGAGACACTAAACAGCCTGACTTTTTAATCAAATAAATGAATGTATTTCTTATTAAAGTACTTAATGCCAGTAGAGAGAAAGAGATATTCACTTTTTCTGCAAATATATTCATGTAACTTGTGTTCATTGTAAACTTGAAATGCCGTATTTATTCCTCCTTAGAGAAGTTGTCACTTGATTAACTAACTACTTCCTTAATGGTAAGTGGTAATATAAGATCTTAAAATTAATGCAGTTTATACATGGCCAAATAGGCCAGCCAGGCCAGCACGGCCCATGGCACAGACAGGCATGGCCCGGTAAGGCCCAACACCTATAGCGTGCCGTGCCGTGCTAGCCCACGTGCCACACCCTTGGCGCAAGCATGGCCTAGTTAGGAGCTAGGCTCTATCAGACCGGCCCGAGTATGATAGAGGCCCATGGGCTAGTTACGGCTCACTAGAATGAATGGTCGATGAAATTCGAAATACGTGACAGGAAAATAAAGAAAAATGTGAAAAAAGGAAAATAAATGGAAAAATGAACGAAAAAATTTGGAAAATATATAAATATAGGGGAAATTGCCAGAAAATAAGGAAAAATAGAAAAAAATGTGCCGTAAAAATTAATAAAAATAGGGGGGAAATAGAAAAATTATAGAAAAAATAGGTAGGCCGGCCGAGCCGTGCTCATGCTTGGGCCATGCCGGCCCACCGTGCCATGCCCTCTGCCCATGCACAGCATGGCCCGATAGGCATGCTGGCACAGCCCACAACCAAACGGCCTATGCCTCTCACGGGCCATGTACAATACAACTCTTCTCGGGCCGGCCCGCTCCAGCACGACCCATTTGGCCATGTATAATGCAGTTACCTAGACCAATGCGATCTCCAATATGAAGATCTTCCCATGGTATTTCGTAGTCAGCGACATCATCTATAACAGAGCTGATTGTTTTTGCACTAGAACAGCTTGACTTGTCCAAATTTCCATTGCTACTTCCTAGCATGTTTGCCAAAGCGTCCTCAGAAAACCTTTGGTCCTCGTTAGCAATGGCATGAGCTGCATGATCGTGCAAGTTCAAATTTGTGTCAATTGCCTCTGTATTTCCCACAGGATGCTGTGCATCTTCATGGAAACAACGCACTACTGCTAGTGCTTTGGTATTGCCATGTTGCAATGGAGAATCTTTCGCTACATGACCATTTGGGAAATTTTGACTTGTTTTAGTGATTACCAGCCATCCTGTAGTTTTGTCATCTTCAGAAGTGGTATTTTTGCCTATTTCAGGTTTCTCATAGGTGGGTAGCAATGCACTGCCCTCCAGGAGCAGGTTGTGCAAATTTTCTGCAAACTCAGGGTCCACTTCTTTGGGCACCAAATACATGGGAGCATCGTTGACTTTCATTTGCTGTGGAATATCCCCTTTGGAGTATAACATATTGAATTGATCTTTGCCCGATATGACACTTTGTTTAAGTGGGTTCTCTGTCTGGAAGATATCATCCAGCAGTGAAGTTGCAAGTGCTAAACCAGATTTTTGTTCAGATGAACTTCCCCCAATGTCATTTCTATTCTCACATCCAGCACTAATCTGCTCAAGAGCTATGCATAGCTCTGCAACACTCTCCTCAATGGCATCGTTGCTCAGTTGACAATTATTGGAGTCCTGAAACTGACTGCCAGAAATATCTGAAGGAATTAATGTGCCTGGAGCTCCCATCAGATCAACAATATATTCAACACTGCAATAGGATTGATTGCTATAAATCAATATAGAAAATATCTTAATATCAAACACTAAAAGAAAGTAAGATACAATGCACATACCTGTCAAAATCAATTTTAACCAAGTTAATAGCCCCTTCATCTGTTCCTGTACAATATATACCTTTGACAAGCTTGCATGGTAGATTAACTCCATCGGCTAGTACCTGAAACCAATTTGATCAGTTGTATTGTTTGTCCAACAGAAACCTACCGGTGAAGAAAGTTGTCAGCATCATAGGTGTTTCTTTTACAGCAGCCAATTCAACTATACATCTGATACAGCAAAGTCAAGATTTACCAATGCCCATAAATGAACCAGATTGACCTCCATAGTTGGACTACCACTACCACAGCTAGTAAATGAATAATCTAAATGGATGAAGGTGAGTACTAAGCCTCTAAATATTCAATGTCATAACCAGAATCCTGGATACTTCAAACAGCCATTCCACAATGTGAATGTGTTGTGCGATGGAAATTGTTACATGCACCTGTTCTCCTATTTTCTTAAACAAGAAATACTCTAGTGCCATATGTGCACGATTGAAAATAAATACTCTCTCCGTTTCATATTATAAGTCACTTTGAGTTTGTTTTAAGTCAAATATCATGTTTGACCAAGTTTATAGAAAAATATGCTAACATCTGCAACACCAAATTAGTTTCATTAAATTCATCATTGAATATATTTGCATAGTATATTTTTTTGGTTGAAAATGTTATTATATTTTTCTATAAACTTAATCAAATTTAAAAAGAATCGACTTATGACAAAGTTAGAACACAGTACTTCTGCAGAGATACTAACCTTAAATAGCAAAGATCTGTGGCGCGACAACCCAATTCGAAGTAAACCAAGAGGAAGAACAATACTATTGCGCTGAAGGCATAGACCACGGCTCGTCATGCTCCATTCCCTGTTCATTTCATCAGCATCGTCCACTGGACCGCCCATGGCATTGACGACGAGGTTTGCAATCTTCTGCACAAGCTCCGGCGATGCAACTCCACCATGCTCCGCCCTATCCTGCGCGGCAATCGCCATAGCCCTCCCCTCGAGTCGCTTCAGAGCTGTATCACGCTCCCGATTCACCAAAACAGCCACATAGGTTGCGTCTACCCCGACGCGAACCGCCCTGAGGGTGCTCAAGGAGGGGAATTTGGCCTGGAAGGGCGGATGCATCGGCGCGCCGCACACGTCGTAGAATCCATCGGCCAGCTTCTCGTCGTAGTTGACGACGCTGTGGTTCCAGTAGCGCGCGGAGAGGGCCTCCATGGGTCCCCGGTCCCCGGTTGCGCCGCCGAGGCTGATGCGCTCGGCCGCGCGGATCTGGATCGAGTCGGCATCGACGAGCCCCGCGTGATCCGACGCGGAGATGGCCAGCGCGAGCCGCACCTGGTACTCCTCCTCCAGCCGCGTCATCGTCGCGTCCGTCCCCATCCCCCTCGGTTCCGCCGCCGCCACAGCCACCGCGGGCGCCGGAGCCGCGACCGGAGCCGTCACGAGCGCCTCGGGAGCCGCTGCCGCGACGAAGACCGGCGGCGGCAGGGGCGGGTGGGCCGAAGATCGCCGGTGTTGCCGCGGGAGGTGGTGCTCGGCCGATGGTGTCCCCGCCGCCGCTCCCCCGCTCCCGACCCCGCCCGCTCCACCCGAGAGGTGGAGCTTCCGCAGCAGGTGCTTCATGCGTGACATGAACTACCACCACCACGGAGGCATACGATTCCCCCCCCCCCCCACCACCACCACCTTCTCCACTGCCTCCACCTCCTGATCCGATCCGCGTACCCAACCAAACCAATCAGCTCACCCCGATCAACACACCTCCTCCACCACCACCACCGCCGATCTACCTATCCATTTCCTCACCCCTCGATCGCGCGTGGCGGCGGCCGCTATATATTCGTTGCTTGGCATGGCCTCGGCGCGGCGGGGTCGCGGCTACCAGGGTGAAGCCTGCAAGAAGAAGAAGAAAGCATCGGCATCTTGCCCTCTCTCTCCTCTCTCTCTCTCTCCACTTTTTTTTTTTTACTTTCTCTTCCTTTGGTTTTCTATTTTTTTTCTCGACGTGTAGCGTGGTAGACTGATTTGGATTGCGCTGCGCTGTACACGGCCAAACGGCGCCGACCGGCTGAAAATATAAGAAAATAGAAAAATAAATATTTAAATAGAAGAAATATATGTCAGTTAAATATAATGATATATATTTTTTAATTATAATATGAATGTTATAGGAAAAAAATGTTTGATTAAAAGAAATTTATATCGGTTGAATGTAATGATACATTAGAAAAATAGAAATAACTCTTTTATGCAATTGAAAAATATAGATAAATTAAAATTATACATATGGTTGTTTAGTTAAAAAATTTATCATGTAAAAACTCATATCTGAGAAAACCAAGAAAAAAAGTATTGAAAACTCAAAACTAAAAACTGAATAATCTTATGCATTTATATTATCTTCAAAGTGACCAATTCTAAGTTCTCTACAGCAAGTTCTCAAGCAATATTTCTACCATGCCGCTACTCAAATTTCTTCTTTAATCCTCAATAATTCATCTATAAGTAATTAAGGCTAATTCAAAGGATATTTGGATGAGCTAGATGTTGGTCATGTTTGGATTATATGTTCACATTTTTTTGGATTTTTTTTACAGATTTTTTAAGCTCTAATGACTAATTCTTGGATTTTAATTGTTAAAATAACCATTCCCATAGTGACCGTTGCAATTTTAAAGTGCGGCCAAATCAAACGTCAACATGTGGTGGAGAGGAAGGCACAAACATAGCACGGCCACGGGTGCGTCACACATTAGTCATGCCGAGTCGCGCAAAAGCAACGTCTCAAACATGACACGATCTAAAGGGTCGTGTTAGCAAAGTCCATATCTAAAGGACCGTGCTGTGTTTGGACCGCAAACAATGTCTCCGTGTGTCTGAACCGGTCTAGTTAGACACAGTTTATTTGGTGCTCAATATGCTGCGCGATCTCCGGTTTGGAGAAGGGGAGGAATCGGATGACGAGGGGGAGCTTGGCTAACATGGCAGGTTTGGATGGTGCAGCTGAGATTGATTCGCTCTCCCGTGGTGGTCTAGACTAGAGGCTTCCGATCAAAAACTCAGTTTTAGAGGGTTTGACACTATTCCTCAGTTCTAGGTTACACTTATTTCTGTGTGTGATGTGGGAAGTGGGAACTAGTCGTAAAAAAATTGCCCCACTCTATTTATGTGCACTTACAGATGTAATTCCGTTCATAAATTATTGGCTTTGACTTTGAGAGATTAAGCTTAGGCTAAAAACGTTGTTTAAACAATCTGATTATTTAACATCAAAGATCACTAGATTTTAACCAAAAGTACTTTGCTAATATGCAGAATATTATTTTAATAAAAAATAACAGTTAAGTTCATCTACTCTCGATCAAAACCAATAGATATTCGTGAACAGGGAGAGTATCAATCAGCAGACATTCATAATATTTCAAAGTTGCAAGCGACATGTTACTAAAACAAACTATATATCATCAACTTAATTCTTTTTTCCCTCTCACTCCACAATTTTGTCAATACATTAATTCTTACCTTCTTTCTCTCTATTAAGAAAATTAGCAACAAAAAGAAGGATCCTCGTATGCTGCCATTAGAGAAAAACCATGTGATTCTCCCTGACCTTCTACTAGGTTCTTTTCCAGTATCAAGATTTCGTGACAAAGAAATCCTTATATTGAAAGCTTATGTCACTCTACATTCTGGCAAAGTAATTATTGGGGGTAACATAAATTCGGCTTGTTAAAAAATTCTTCCTGTACTATGTGTGTTTTGACAAGTACCTTCAAGACGAAGAATTTTCATACAATTAAACTAGAAACACCTTAATTGGATTTTCCTTGCATCTCACTGGTTTTATACATTTATTTGCCTCTCGACTCTAGATAACTTCTCCATTACGTAATACTAAGAACTTGTACTCTTATGCATGGGCGAATCCAGCAGGTAGGCTTCATTAGGCTCTAGCCTACGCTCCGATATGTTCAAAAAATTTTCAAGTATTTATGATACATCTCAAGCTGTAGCCATGGTCTAAAGTCTGCTTGAGGAAGAAGATGAACAGGAGCGATCTGTGGGAAAAAGAAGCTGAAGCGGTACGCTACTCACTTGGTTTCTTGGCCCATTCACATCGCATAGTTCAGGCAGAAGGTCCACAGCCCAATTGGGCAAGTTGCATCGCATGGCAGACCCCATTGCCCATTCAATTGGGTCTCTAATCTATTTCTCCCAATGGTGAGTATTCTCTCTCTCTCTATCTCACTAGTAAATAGAACATTACAGTACGCAGTGTTTGATTTTTCAGTAGATTTGCATATTGCAATGGAGAAGAAAACAACATTAGGTTTTAGTGATGAGAGCACACATCAATCAAAGAGGTTTCGAGTAGGAATTGATCTAATTACAAGTATCAATGATGATATAATTATGAAGCAATTTTAAGCCTTAAAAATCCACAAAATATCATTGTCTCTTGATAGAATTGCTGCGACTTAGTAGTATGTTTTTTCTTTGATTAATATTTGTTTACAATTCATTTCATTTGTTACTAATTTTGCAAATTTATATATAAGAAATTTTACGGCAGTTAAAAAAAACCAGATGTAACCACTCTTTATATATACATGTGGCTGCTCATTATACTGTTTGCTAAGAAATGAGAGAATGCGCCACGTATTGGCAAGCTACTCCATTCTTTTTTGTGTGTGTGTGTTTTTTTTCGATTTGACATGTATGCATCGATGACTTGTGTAAGGGCATGTATTCAACCTTTTTTTTTTGCCTATCGTTTTCAGTCCTGCACAAAAAGTGGTTGCCTCTTGGCGACGATGATTTGCATTAGCCGGCAAGTATATAGCAGGAAGGTTTGACTTTCAACGGCAAATTTGGAACCATGCAGAGACACCCATATTCATAGGCCGAGAAGCGTGTACAGTGGCCCCTCCTGTTGCTTAATTTGTCGTTTAATTACTCCATTCGTTTGTGACTGACCCCTCATCGTCTAACTGTCTAAAGCTACAGTAAAAGACTTAGCTCCATCAAGGTCAAGCGCGCATGAATGTAAGTATGCAATAGAAAAATAAACTAAAGTAACCGATAATAATTTATACGTAGAACTTTTACATATATATTGTTTGTAGTTTAAAAAAGAGTTAAAGTCTGATTTATCAACCTCAACCATCGCAAAAGTATGATTTATCCCCTTATTTGTTATACTAGATATTTGACACCTCTAAATTCTTAAAACCGGACGAATTACCTCCTAACCCAGTCAAGAACTGTTTTTATCTTACGTGGCAGACACATAGCAACCCAGTCATCAAAATTAACAAAAAGAATATAGCTGGCCCACGTGTTAGCCCCTAGTCCTTTTTCTTCCTCTAGAATTCCCTTCTCTCTCACTACATCATCGATTGAACACATGGCACTATCTTCTGATTCTAAATCTATTGATGCAACTGAGGAATGGCACTGCTACCGGACTACCCAAGGAATGACATCACGAGGCTCCTCTAGAGGAGACATGATGGCAACAAGTAGTAGGATCTGGTGGCAGGCCTCTCTCCTCTAGTTGCTCATCGTGCGCTCATCGTCAATGTGCCTCCCAAATCTAGACATGGTAAGGACGTGCCCTCTACCTCCATGTTTGGTAAGGAGACAGCAACGGCGACCTCCACCCTTGCCATCACCTAGATCTAGCATTGCTCCCACAACGACTATGATCGGTGACTATGTGGCAGTGGCTTGAGAAGGAGGATCCAGGGAACGATAGTGAGGAAGTATAAGGGTGTTGTCTACCACCCTCTGGTCCCACCATTTCGAGCTTGCCAGCCACCCTCCACAGTTGGTCACTTGCCTAGCCATCACCTTCCTCTTTGAGCAAGCCACTACTATGTGTGTCTCCTCCTAACCCCCACCCTAAGGCAGCCGGCTGCATCTGAGCTTGAGATGAGAGAGGGATAGATACAGTAGAGAGTTGGAAGAAATCAAGGTCACCGTTAGAAGTCATCGCCACACTGTCCACCACTCATGTTAGCTTCGTCGGTAGAGAATTTTGAGGGGAGGAGAGAGAGAAAGAGCAGTGGGAGGAGGAAGTATAGGGTGAGGCACTAACATGTGGGGGTTAACTAAACTTTTTTTATACTTGCTGACTAGATTGTCAAGTATGTGCCGCATGGGATTAGATATTTTATCCAGTCTGAATGGAGGATGTTATTTGTCTAATTTTGTAGTTTATGAGGATAAATCATACTTTTACGATATTTAAGGAGATAAATTAAACTTAGCCCTTTTTTAAAAAATAATGTTTGAAAATAAACTACAATAAAAGAAAGAAACGTTAACATCAACTTCTAAATTAGTTTTAAAATTTAAATGTTAGTTGTGGTTGGTAAAACAATAAATAGATGATGCAAGCTATATATAACCTAGTTTGCATTGGCTAGCATAATGGATACCGGCTATATAGGGAAATGTATGTAATTGTCATTATCATTAAACCGTCAGTGTGACAGCTAATTTGAAGTAAGATTAATTTGCCTTTAAAATTGGCTAGCTACCACGTATGAGTGCATAGCATAATTAGTTAATATTTATTTTTTTGGGGAAAATTTTTGGTGAGTGAAAATGAGGTGGGAGCCAGTGACATCCTGGATCATGCATGGCTGTCTACATGTGATATGGTAGATGGTGCTACTCCTAGCTGGGAATTAATCTATGTAATTATTTATTGATTCAAACGTGCTTATCCGCACATGCGGATGCAAGTTGACTTATGCACACGGGTTCATTTATGTATATATACGTGTATATCCATAGCCAACCTATTTTGTCTTGAAGCAAATAATACACAAGTGGCTCGACCTATTGACTTGTTGTATTAAAAATGTATTTTTACATCGCAAAGAAAGCATCTGAATTATTTATCGCACAAAGAGAAAAAGAGGTACATGGGTCAATGGTTAGTGTGATCCAATCTGCTTGCATCCAAAGCGAGAGACATGATCCACATAGCAAAATATCTAGGGAAGTTCATACTGTACTAATTTGTTTTGTTATAGGATAGACGCACACACAGGCAGTACACGCCTATACCACACTCAACCCTGAGAAGATGGACCTTACTAAATTCATTACTATTTACAGTTTACAGTGTAACCACATATGCATAATATGATTTAAACTCTAATGAGGTGGTGGACTCATGCATCAAGTACTCTTTCACAGATAGAATATAGAAATTTTTTCATGACACATGCCTATGTCTGAACGATATATTTTCGTTAAATCTTCATTTTAAGTGTGTATTTAGGGGGTGAGCTGAGAAGTAAAAGTGGTGTGGTGAATGTCCGTGTGTTCGATGTAACCATGTAAAACTAGGAGATTTAATTTTTTTTAATCTCTCACTTGCTGGATTTCACAATTTGCCCTCAGCAAAATTTGTCCCCCGTTTACCTTTTTTTTCCCTCCCTTTACTGATTTTTGAAATTTTTTATCTATATATTTTTATTAAAATATTTACAATATATATTAAAAAAATTATGTATACTCTTGACACTTTCTAGGAGTATTTTCTTAAAAATAACACCTCACGAGAGGACGTGAAATCTAATGTGGCAAACGCTTGTTGTCACACTTTAACAACGGGGTGACGAAAAATAGTAAATTTACAGGTGGCCCCATTGTCATTCTAGCTGAGGGCGTTTTTTTCACGGTAGAAGCCCGTATGTAAAATGTAGTGTAGAGCATGAGAGGGAGAAGGGTCCTATCATTTTTTGTAGGCGGTCCCACTCTTATGGTTGGACCTTTTTTTTTCTTATAGAGGGCCACTTGTAAAATTATCATGCTCGCTCGTAGGAGAAAAGTAGGATCCGATAATTTTACATGTGGCTCCCCTGACGTCCTTTGTTAGGGTATTTTTTGGGGATGCATATAAAGCCCTCCTAGTTGTCCAAAAGTCTGTTTTATTTAAAAAAATAGAAAAAAAAAGAAAAGAGGGTTGTGGGGAGACAAAGTCCTAGCTCATGGATATATACAGATGGTAAAATATTTATACTCTTCATAATGTTAATTCCTAATGATGAAATAAAATATTATATATAGTATTGCTCTAGATTCGTAAATAGTTTCATTTCTAAATCCGTAGTTTGATAGCTTCGTTTCTAAATCTGTACATAGTTTGGTTTGTAATGTTAGAAGATATATCAATGTTAAAATATTAAATATATGGTACTAGATGTGACGATTAATTTCTTACTTAGATCAACTCTATTTTTCTGTAAATAGATATATCAAACAAAGTGGTATTTTGGTTATATCACGGTCAAGAGAATATTAGATATATTCCATATAATACATATCTATTAGAGCTCGGCTCAATCCTTAAGGGCATTAAAAGGGCAGTCAAGAGAAGTTTTTCAGTAGTGTACAACTGGTTAATATGAGGCTTTTAAATCAACCCTAGATCAACACAATAACAGTATATGTCGTAGTTGTTAGTGATATGGTCTAGAGGCAAAATAGAGATATTGTAAATATCATATATTTATGATATATTGATTTATTTCTTGAAATAGATATTATTAGTATTGATTAATAAGTATGTGACTTATTTATATGACTACTAATATTGTTATTTCTAAATGATCCCTGGTCATATATCATATGAGGAATAAATATAATTATAATATTAACATATATATATATTGATTGATGATTATGTCTCATGTATCATGGTATGTAGATAACAAATCGATAATATGGATATATATTAGTAAATATATGTTAGATAGAACCACTATGAGATATTGCAGAGATTTTATATATCATCAGCTAATTTCAAGTAGTGTTTATATAGAGCTCTTAGACTTGAGATCATCATAGTTCCTAACATACGTAGTAGCTTATTTTGAGACTACGGAACGCTACTCCCTAATAGAGTAATTATAAAATTAGTCTTCGGATTTGCTATGAAATATGTAGTAGAATATAAGTGATCAAGATAGAATTTGCTCCTTGTGTGGGAGAGTTATCTCTAGGCCCTTCGATGTAATATATTATAGAAGTGCATAACTATGCTAAGGTGATTAAGGAGTTAATCTAATCCATCACAGGATCGAGAGAGTGATTGATTTATTAAGAGGATAACATAAGTCTTGCCTTAAGCTCGATCGATATCGTAAGGTAAAGCGATTTGTACATGAAAACATTAAAGGTTCAGCCAATATGATCTTTACGTATACTTTGGTGTTAATATGTTTTGTTAAAGACCACTGACCATAAAGATGTTTTCGGGTTACGACCAAATATACGTGAACCTATAGGGTCGCACGCTTAATGGGTTGGAATGCTTATTCGAATGTAATTCGGATAAGAGCTTAGTTCGGATAGAGATCCGAGTAGACTCCTATTAAATCACGGTTCCTAAGACCTAAGTAGGAAGCCTATATATAGAGAGGCAGGGAGGTCGGATAAGGGCTCTATTCACCTTGAGTAAAAATCCTAGCCGCCACCTTCCAAAGCCAAATCCTAGCCTCCTGTGAATGCTAGTACACCCACCATCGGCGTTCTAGCCTCGGACGTGTGGATACCAGTGGAGGCACTACTCACATCAAGATCATGGCGATCAACTACTTCATCTACCACTTTGACCCGTGCATGGTTGGATCAGCTTCTCCAACCCTACTTTTGCTGCACTGAGCATCTCGTGGTAATGGTCCATAATCTCTTCTTTGCATAATGTCTTGGTGTGCACAGTAAAAAATTTTTATTTTATGCTATCGTAGCTTATGCCACTCCTATAGTAGTGAGGCGAGCTACCAAAGGTTTTTTCTAGGAATTAATTCCAGTGGATTCTACTACCACTTAAAAATGATATGTGGATAATACATTAGAACGATATTGACCACCTAGCATTCTTATATCAATGTATAAAAAAGGCATCATTGTTTTAATGGCCATGCAAGCCAAAGAGGATCCAAGTATGATGGGATGTGATGCTAAAATAGTGAAGGGAAATGAGTTAGAACACTAGGAAGAATAAGGAGGAGGAGGAGACAAGGAGGCAAGAGGATTGGTAGACGAGTGAGAGAGAAACAACACCATTGTTGAGGTAATGGATGGAAAAAATTCTGATAATGAGCATGCAGATAATAATGAATCGACGAACGAGGAGGGCGATCATGTAAATCCGTCATAATTTTTCAACAAGGACTTCTCTGGTCTTATTATCTCTAAGGGGCAGGCATCATGTGTCATGTGAAGGCATGAAGGACGAAATAGAAGATTGTGGAGATGAGGTTTGGCACATTCAAAGCTTCATAAGATAATTTATCTTGTCTTTTAGCTTACATTCTTTAGAGGAATTCGAGGAGCTAGTACGACCTCAAATCACTCTTATCACCCGATCATCCTTAGCAGAGTGTGTTTTAACTAGCTTTCTTTACATTAAGTATGTGCATTAATATTTTTGTGTATTATTGTCCCATACTCTACATCAATGGGATATTTCTGACTAGAAAGTACAGAGAACAGATATTAATAGCAATTAGAGTTGATGGGAACAATCAAATGTTACTCATAGCTTTCACTTTCGTTGAGAGCGAGAATACCAAAAGCTGGTGTTAGTTTCTAAAGCGAGTGAAGGACGTAATTGTATGTATGAGGCTAGGTGTATGCCTTATACATAACTATCACGTTAGCCTTCTATGGGCTATTGAGTCTTTGAGGGATGACAACGTGGAGAAGGGATATGCACAAGAGTGGCTAAATATTCACAACAGATGGTACATACATCACATGGGTGTTAATTTCTTCAATCAATTAAAAAACAAACACCTTATGAATCTTTTCAAAAGACATTGTGCCCAGAATTAATAGAAAAAAATTCAATGAGTTTTGGAGGAGGTTGGACGAGCTGACAATAAAACAAACAAATGTGCAATAAAAAAAGGCCAACACCTATAAGTGAGGAGGCTCTTGAAACTCTAGGACCATTCCCCAATGATGATCATACTGTGAGAAGAAGGTAGGCATCCTAGGATGGAAAATTTTTACGCTAGATTGAAAATGAAACAAAGGATAAATATGTCTTATTGTATGACGATGATGACGCTAGGTTTGGTATAACGACTACCAATTTGGTTAAGATTTATAACTAGGTGATGTGTGGTATAAGAGGGATACCGCTTGTTGTCATTATTGAGTTTATCATGTATGACACATGTAAGTATTTTAGAGATCAGTACAAAGTGGCTGGACCCTCTATATTAGACAATAGTATTTTCTTTGGCACAATAATAACAAAGTACTTGGATAAAAAATGTAAAAGGCTCCATAACATCGAGTTATACCTCAAGTTACACAGCGGCACATATTAAAATCTTATGTGCTGACAAGAGTAGTATGTCCTGAAGGACGACGGCACCTGCTTGTGCTCATGCCAAAAGCCAAGCCTATACCACAAGGCATATTCTCATGTTATTATTGTGGGCTTGGTGTGTGGAATACGCAACGGTTATTTTGTGTCGCAGTTTTGGAAGGAAGCAATCTTGCATATTTGGAGTGGCGAGATATTTATATTTAGTATTGTGGGGTCTTTTACAGCAAAACAACCTTAGGTTTTTTACTTTCCAGACTCAACGAAAATGAGAGATAAGGCAGGTTGCTGCAAGACTAGATGGATTTACGATGACATGGATGAGTCCAAAGCAAGTGAAATGTTCAAACATTGTAGCAAGTACGACAAGGAGAGACATACTTATAAGAAGTATCCAAAAGATACGAAAATTGTGAGTGAAGTGAAAGCTCCTCCATCAGGAGCATGATCCGATAGAAGACGCCTCATTGGGGAAGGTACCACTTCAAGACCAACCTGGCCTTGTCGTTCTTGTGCACTTGATAGTTCAGTTATATAGTGCAAGTCTATATATTATTTTAAGAATAGATATGTAACTTAAGTTTTTGTTATTTAGAGAGATGTGATTCTTTTCTTGTATGTTGTATAAACTATATGTATTATAATGTTGTTTATTTTGGGTCTTGTAGTAATGGTAACTATTGTTTATTTTGTTTGACAAAAATATTTTGTCAGTTCTATGAATAATCATGTTTTTTCGACAATCGTGCTAACTTTTTTTTAATGTTGGTATGTTGTACCAGATACTGGAGCTGCTAGACTATGGCCTCAATCGGTTAGAGTGCTTGTACCTTTTAGTGGTTGAAAACGCCATGTTGACCATCCTCCGTCCACGCCATATATGACACCTACTACCTGCGGATCCTTGCTTTCATGCTAAGATATATCATTATTATCGTAACTTTAAATATAATTCCTGACCAATAATACATACGTTGCTTTCTTTTTAGATTACCTAAGGTTGCCCTCGTTCCATTGTGTAGGATAGTTAAGGTCACAATACACAAGAAGGATCCAACAAAGCGGTGGTTTGCAAACCAGTCTTTTCTCGTACACTTCTGGACCACTGGAGGCTAAAGATGCACACCTTCCACCTATCGTGCGGGGAGATGCCGCTATGTTTTGGGACGTCTCGTACCTTGTGGGTCCTCCTCTCATAGGGGATCCAATAGATTTGGTTGATGGACTTCAGGGATTACGCAATGACATCCAGAAGCGTTTTGCTCACATTCAGCATTTGCCTAGTCTTGTAGCTCCGGGCGTACACTCTTACTACACCATGGGTGGTCCCACCGATGTGTGACTACTTAAATTCACTATAATTAAAGCAATTGTTATGTTGTTATGTGCGTACTTAGGTTCAATTAATTACTTATAGAAATAACCTTCTCCCTATACCGCCTAATCAGCTTCATCCTAAGGCCGACGACTACTTTGTGAGATAGAGTTTTGAGGCATACCTACTGTGACTCTTTGGCTAGGTGATGTTCACCAGCATGGCTAGCCATGCTATAGACATAGAGCTTATCCACTATGCTAAGATAATCATCGATGCTGAGGACGGGAGCGTACCTCAGTGGAGCTAAGGATCCGTTGTCCTAGCAGCGAGGTACCTAGGTCTTTGTGACGTGTGCATGAAGATCGACCCAGGTTCATAGGTCACCGATTGTCCACTACTTCTACAACTCTAGGTAGTCGAGTGGTTCACGATTGGTTGACCAGTGGTTGACCACAACGCCTATGATAATGACATGTACACATAGAGTCTACCTGAGAAAATCCCCATAATAGGAACAATGTGGTGTCATCGTCAGGTATGTGATGTGTTTGTTTAGTGTTCATATCTTAAAAAATGACTAGATGACACTTTCTATCGTGCTTTATAGTGACGATAGGCCTACTTGCAAGTCATGAGGTCCTACTTGAACATGCTGCAAATCGATTAGCTATAACCGAACGACATCATCTAAGAGCCATACAGCCTTGCAGGCTCATACACAACTTGGACTTTCAAATCTCCGCACATGTGACCAGGCCTACTGGTTGACTATCCAGTCGATGGTGTTTAATATCTTTATCGAGTCGTACTATCCACAGCGCATGTTGTGATAGTTCGATCTACATCAGTTGTACCCTCTACTAGTCGTGTAGATTGTGCCGATCCACGTTCACCGGTAAGCATTGATACAAAATTGAATGCACGATTGTATACTTTGTACATATTCTAACACCATTATTGTAACTAGGTACAATCAACGGAGACAGATAGCTCTGGCACTTTATGGGTTCAACGTCTTCAGAAGTATATCGATGACTGGTTAATGTTGACCGAGGAAATCATTGAGGAGCAGCACCTGCACAAAGAGGCGTCGTACGTAGCGTACCTTAGATGGTATTAACCTTGTACTTGCACACGTATGGCATTCACTCCCAACGCTCCACAGCCACACATAGCCGGTGTGCAAGACACGTGTACTAGACAGTGACTAGGATTTCTTCTGCGCTGTGAGTCAATCAATCTTCCTTATCTCAGTTTAATGTGCTATGCCTTTTACGTATAACATGTAATAACAAATAGGTCGATGTTACGTGGAAAGTTGACAACGAGCTTGAGGCTATGTGCCAACTGTTGGAGGTCAAGATTGTGTTGACGGATGACAAGTAGCCTTTGGAAGGATGTGCAACACAATGCGTATTGTCCTCTGTGTTCTCACCTATTATGTCACTAATGTGGTTCCTCCTGTAGTGGTGGCAACAACAAGAGTCCATCCTGTAGGAACGCAGCCAGAGGTAGCTTTGCATATCCACTTCTCAAATATATTGCTTCCTTCTTGGCGTACGACGCTACTATTAATAAATTATACTTTTTACAGCTTTTGCTAGGCCATACCTTACTTCCTCCATAGAAGGAACATCAACACAAGTAACGGGAACATCAACATAAGAGTCTTCAGGTTTGCGGCACGGTACATATTTCCATTCGTTCCATATTTCCATTCGGTCTATGATATTCCAGTTTATATTACTCAACTATTTTTCTCATATGTTTCTAAGCTATACCACCATAAATCTCCGTAGTCGCGGGCAGATCTAGGTAGGCCACCTCTGGATGAGCGTATGACTCCTTTGATCATGATCACCTCACGACATATTAGAACATGCTTAGCTCCACCCAGCTTGTAGGAGCTCTTCCACCTCACATACAGAAGCTGCATGCTTTGACTCCTATGCAACAGGTCCGTGCTTGCCATGACGTCCCAGCTGGCCGCCTCACCTACTCTCAGGGTCACATGCGAGTACAGGGTAGAAGGACGAAGAGGGGTAGATGTTAGGACTTGGGCCAGTAGTATGTTATGTCATTTGTACTTACTATTTATATTATTTTGTATTCATTATTTTAGCTCCACGTATCTATATCACTTACTATGAGTTAAAACCATGTCGTTTTCACTCTTTATTATATGCGCATGACTGCTAGTAGTAAACAACAACCAACTTTTGGTGACTTCACTCCTTACTGTGAGTATGACTACCGAGTCACAATCAACGCTCAATGATGCTAGCCAACTTTTAGCGCATGACCGTCACGTTGCTTTCAACACAACTTGACAGCCAACTTTCAGTGCATAACCGTCACATTGCTTTTAGTACAACTTGATGACCAACTTTCAGTTTGTTAATATCATGTCACGTTCAAATGATTTTTACAATCACGTCACTTTTCACGCATGAATTTCACGTTATTTTCAATGTTTTCATTCATGTCTTTCACAACTAACACAACCTACGCTATATAAGACCTCCGCATGCATGATGGATCTTAAGTTTTTCATCCACTGCTACCTTACAAATCTTACACCACACATTTGCTTTATATCTTATAGCATCAAAGAACAATACTTGCTAAGCACACTTTCATGAAGCATCCCGACTGGGGAAGAGATCCCGAGTGTGACCATCCATTCTACATATATAGTGATCAATGTTAGCTTATGATATCTTAAAACCTTAACACTTATAGAAAGAGATTCTTCCAATGCCTAAACTATTCTCATGAGATATAGATTGTATACACTTGTTTTTTTAATTGTTCCTTACTAAAACATTTTTCAAACTAATACTTTCTTTGCCAGATCCACAGGAAGATGTGCAACTTTATTCAGTGGATTAATATAGAAAATTCAATATTTAACCTTAACTGTTGTTTCTCCGAGGGACGTTGGTTTTCCCCTCAGAATCAAATGAACAGTACATGATGAGGAAGTTCGTTATACATCTCTCTAATTTGATTTAATCTTGTTATCATCATAACTACAATAGCTATATATATAATTTTTTCCCATAGAACCACTAAAAATGTGTAAATTATGAAAAAATCACAGTACAATTTTACTTGGATCATACAGTCTGAAATAATTAAACAATATATATAGGTTAAAGTGAAGTACGAGTGAATAGTCGACTCCTCTAACAACAGGTAACTACAAGTGGGCGATAGATGATAATATCTATAATTACCAAATAGGCATCTATAATATGTTACACGTTACATTATTTATATTATATTTATGTTTTGTTTATAACGTGTAAATCTCTTAGTAACCGTATAATGCTTTTGTCATTATTATCTAAATAATATACGCACGTGAATTTATTAATCATCTAGGTCTCTATTTAGTAGTGTAATGATTTCTAGTATTAACATTGAGTTTTTTTTACATAATTTAGACATCTCAGTTATCTTTTCTACGTTCTTTCAAAAAAATTTTATAATTAAATCTCTAAATGAAAATAGATTTATTTAAAAAAAATTATTTTTGACATTTGTACGTTATGGATAAAAATGTGCTAACAGATAGTATCAAGGGGGCTACCTATAAAATTGCCAGACCCCTGTCCTTTCACGGACAAGCCTAGACACCTCCTAAAAGAAAAAAAAACGCTTAACCAAAGGTTCCTTGGAAGACCGCCTACAAAAATGGCAAACCCCCCTCTCATCCCTCGTGCGCCTTATGTGTCATTTTATGGACAGCCCCCTGCCACGAGAAAAAATGCACTTACCTACGATGTTAAGGGCCGTCTATAAATTTTTAGATCCCCACTGTCAAACTGTTAATGTATGCCATCTGCTATTTGTCATATCAAATTTTACGTCATCTGATGGGACTTTTTTTAAAAAAGAAACCCTTAGAGAATATATTTGTAAATTTTTTTAAAAATATATTTTTTTATAAATATTTTAATAAAAATATATAAATAAAAAAATTCGCAGATTTTCCCCTAGATTCGTTGAATTTATGGCCCGAGAAAGGAAGACGAAATGGGCCTCCGATCCGATGAAGGCCCATCACCTCATCGTGGGCTTCTTCCTGCCGGCCCGCTACTCCTACGTCAGTTCACAACTCGCCGTCGCCGAACAGCGGAGAGTCCCTGCCGCCGACCGCCTCCTCATCTCCGGCAACTTCTGCGTGGACGTCCCTATCGCCAAGGTCAGCCACCTCCCCTAATGATTCCTCCCTTCTCATATCTCTCCTATGCCCCTCGACGGCGGCTACTCCGCTTGCGGTTCCCTGGGGGTCTGTAACCGCGCCGTCCCCGCACGCTCCAGCGGTCGGTGTTCTCGCCTGGCGTACGTGGACGCAGGGTTCATTCATCTCGAGCGACCGGATCGTCGTTGCCTCTGGAAGCTTTGGGTGCATGATCTGCTTGAGGTGCGTACGAATCAGGAAGCCGATGCCTGTCATTTTTCTCACAGTTTTGTTTCTTCTTGCTTTATTCTGCTACCGGTGCGTACGAATTAGGAAGCACCGAAGCATTCAGATGTTCTCTTTAATCTCAACTACTATAGTAGTTAGCTGGTTCCAAACTTCTAAGAATAGAGTAAATGCTCGCTGATATCCCTTATGTTCAGCTGTGGCACTATACTCCCTAATTTGCCGGCTGCTTATTTTGGATGCTTTTAAGGCATGCTGTTAGGAAGGTGATCCTGTTCTTCTAATTTGACAAAGCAACATGAGACTCTTGGAATTAATTAATGGAGTTCTCCTGCTACGAAGATTCCAGGGCCGTAGGCGCTGGAGAAGGAATGTAGACAGAAAGAGCCCTTGGGTGTTGAATTAAGTCTATCATTACTTTCTATCAGAAAAAGAAAAAATATCATTGCTGATAATGATGTGAAGAATGCTAGTGCATTATTTGACTCATTGTGTCTGTAGCAATTAATTTCAGTAATACTGTCGGGATCGGTGAGTCCCTTTTCCTTTCTCTTTTGCTGCCTCTTATGTTAGCTTCTGAACTTTCAGATACCAGTATGCGCTGCATATGATCCAGATTTGCTCTGAAAGAAATGATACTCGGTAATACATGAGCTTTCTTGTTACACGCTTTGGGTAGTTAGTTGCATGCCTGATGGATTAATTTGGGTTGCATATAACAGTATAAGAAGTAGCGTGTCGTTTGTATGTACATGCATCGGTGCAGATATTTCAGAATGGGATCTTGCCAACAAGATTGTTCAACAGAAAATTCTCTGCATGTGAAATCTTTCGCTACATGAGTCATGACATTTTGTAGTGTGACCCTTTTTAAATGGTTTGATGTTCATAGCTGTCTCTTTTTTTTTCAGAATTCTTGTTAATATTCAAGGTCAAAACTAGAATGATTCTACCAAACCTCGTGCTACTTGACATTGTCACAATGAATCACAGTCAATCTCTAATGTTTATCTCTGAAGTCTCCTGCTTGTTTCCGCTTACCATGTATTAACGTCAAAATTTAGAAAGCCTAAAATAGAAAAAGATCGATCTAAGTAAATAAGAGTTTGGTTGCTATAGGGAGGAAGCCGATCGAACGAAACAGGAAAAGATTCGGTCAAAAATTAAAAAGAGAAGTCATAAAATTTACAACAGGGTATTCTATCTATCTAAATCATATCTTATATAGATAGTAATATTTAGTTATTTTAGTTAACTTTTTTAAAAATATTTTACTTTATCTTTATTAGAAAATAACGTCTGATGGTTATTATAAACGCATTGGACCTTATAAACCCAGAATATAAATATAGATTCCTTAAAAACATGTAAATGATATTCTTCGATCAATACAACTTTGGCACATCGTCACCCTAGTCTATCTAGATTTCTACTGGCGAGGTCTGGCTCTCGACATGGGGTTGCATCGGTTAACTTTGATCTTCAGTGAAGGGGTAAGTTCCGCCACTATCCCGATGCGCATCTGTCTTCAGAGAGACGTCTTCTTATCGGCTCAACTAGCCAATGGGTTCATTTCACCCTTTCTTTAGCACAACCAATCCGGCATTCACCGTCCCGTTGCTATTGGCCTCGGTCTCGTACAGTCTCGGTTAGGTCCGATCTTCGAGATTCGGTGCTAGCGACGTCGTCATGGTGGATGATTGGTCTCGTGTTGTCATCTTCGGAGCAGCATCGACTTTGCAGCTGGTACATCTTATATGATTTCTTGTCAGTTCGTATATGCCTTCATCGGTTTTTCAACCGATAAACGACCACTACAGTTTCCGTCGACATACAAGAGGGATCCCCCGCGCTTTGCTATTTTCTTAATACCCTTCGGTGTCTCTATCGGCTCTGCTGCCGATGGATTAGGATCTCACTTTTACCACACCCGGAGTCATCATATCCTTCGTCGACAGCTGCCTACGTCTTCATCGGCTCTCCAGCCGATGGAAAAGTGCCCTAATTCCTATCGACGATCAGCTAATAGCAGGAGCCATCTAGACGCGACGATGACTAACTCGATCGTATCGGCAGCCAACCGATAGCGAGAACTCATATTGGTCCATCGTCCAATTGACCTGTTTGTCTCACCTCCTTGTCAATTACATGGTTAAATTGGCTAGCACGCCCACACCTGTACCATCGCGCCGGAGCCGAGCGAAACCCATGGCCCCTGACACGCGTACTTCAAACCACGGAGAGAAGTCGGTCAGCTTACACTGAAGCTAAGCAGACCTTCCAGGTATCGACGTGTTCACGTCGGGCCTGCGGGATTCCGGCGTTAACACCATGAAACCATCCTAGATGAATCCTGATGAATTGTGGCTGAGAACGGTTGCCTGATTCCAGTCATTTTCATGTGCCCTTACCTCACTGGGGACTTGACCTGGAAAGAAAGGTACACATTTGTTCGTTGTTGTTGACTTGTCACTATACACTTAGTTCTGCAGTTCCTTTATTACATGATATCCTGGCATTATTTGTGATGTATGACTCTGCAATGTTTGGTAGGTAACCTGTTTGAGAGGAACCACTCAACTTGAGGTAAACCCTCTAGGTCTTGTTGTCGACGGATTCGAATCGGTAGTGCTGTATGTATCCAGGTAATTTGTCATGAAAACTCATGTCAATTGACATGCGTAGACTAGATAAGCTTAGAACTGCCTATGAAGAAGTTTCTTATGATATCACATACTGCCTAGTTCCAAATTCTAACTGCAGTGTGCACCACCAATTGCTCAACTAGCATACGGAAATCTTTTTGTGCTCTTTTTCTTTCGATGTCAATGCTGATGGATGAGTCTAACCTAGTAAGTTCTTTATTGCATCAACTCACACACTGGTTGTCTATCTCTGAATTTTCCATCTTCCAAAAATGGCCAGTAGTCCAAAATAGCGGCAGATATGCTTTTTATTCTCTTTTGTGATTTTGCAGACATGATGCTTAGCAGGGAGCAAATCCGTGCAATTGTGTAGTCGTAAACATCAAATCTTTTTCACTTCCATTGAACGGAAGTGCCTGTCACATGCCCTTAGACGATTCTTTGCTCCTTTAGTACCTTTCCAACCAGATTAATCCTCAAAGGTCAAAATTTGAACTGATAAACAATCTTTAATCGTTTTCCTTTTTACAATTTAACTGAATACTGCTGATAAACAATTTGTTAAGTGTTGTACATTCTACACTAAGTTTAGATACATCTACTGTACTCGCATGTATAGTAAAACCAGCAACTTGTTACTAGTACATCCCTTGCTCTAAGCTAACAAACCCTTGATATTTAACTACCCCTTCATAAATGGCCCCTAATCATTCAAATGGCAGCTAACGCCTAGTCAGTCTCCAATTGTACAGCTTTTCATGGGCCGTTTGCTTTGATGAATGAGATGGTGAATGGCCCAACCAATCCTGATTCTGAACATACCTGCTTGTGTAGTTTGAGGAAAGAAATGGGTTGGTCCATGTGACAAGAACATGTTTAGTGAAATATGAGAAACAGGGCTGTTCCCAAAACCATGAGATGCTCCATAATTCCATATGTAACAGCTTAGAACCAAGCAACCCATAAATTCATTTGGTGCAACATCCCTTTTCAAATCTTACGGTCTTACTTAAGAACACAAAAATAGGGATTATCTAGGTGTACTCAACAACTGGGTATCAGACAAGCCGATCAGTGGCAGACTGGCAGTCACAAGGTCTGTTTATCAAGTAATAATCGAGAGTATACAGTCCAGTATATCCAAATGTTCCATGTAAAAACTACGATGGAAAAATAAGAGCAGAACATCTTCTTGTTACCAAACAAATATAATATCGACTTTAGCCAATCTTGGATCCTTGGTATGAGCAAACAGTACAGGTTTATCCAAGATGATAGCAGAATAACAAGAAGACTAGAAAGCATTTTTTGTATTGAATGAGAAAAGGATTGTGATTTGTGAGAAAGTCACCTTACCAACCCAATTTTTATCCACTAAAAGATTTGGGGATTTCAAATCACGATGCACAATAGTAGGATAGCTAGCATGCAAGTAATTCATCACTTTTGCCTGCAAGAATACAATAATGAACTATCAAAACTGTACAAAAATAAGCATCAACAACGAAAATAAACAAAGCAGCTTCCTGAAGCTTACCACATCCAATGCCATTTTTAGCCTTCGCGTTTCATCAATTTGACTATTTGGTCGATGCAATAGGCGGTAAAGGCTCCCTCTGGAGAATGTAGTATGTTATCTTTGTTAATATCTCCTTTCACTCATATGACATATCCACAAAAGTTGAAAAGAGTTAATGATTATTTTGACTGAATAAACTAAAAACCAATTTGCACAAACCTTGGAAGGTATTCAGTTAATATAGAGAGATTTGGTGGTTGTGTCACATATCCCAAGAACAGAACTACAATTGGATGCCTCAGCCTTGACATGATCCCAACCTTGAAGAGAAGGAATGCACGCTTAGTTGAGAAAAAAGAAACTTAAACATACTGCCTAGTTCCAAATTTTAACTGCAATGTGCACCATCAATTGCCCAAGTAGCATACGGAAATCTTTTTTGTGCTCTTTTTGTTTCGATGTCAAGGATGATGGATGAGTCTAACCAAATAAAAATCTTTATTGCATCAACTAAGAGTCTCACACCCTGGTTATTTGTCTCTGAATTTTCCATCTTCTAAACATGGTCAGTAGTCCAACATAGCAGCGAAATGCTATTTTTTTTCTTTTGCGATTTCGCAGATATGCTGCTTAGCAGGGAGCAGATCCGTGCAATTGTGTAGTCGTAAACATCAAATCTTTTTCATTTCCATTGAACGAAAGTGCCTGTCACATCTCCTTAGATAATTCTTTGCTCCTATAGTACCTTTCCAATCAGATTAATCCTCAAAGGTGCATGACTTCCAAGTACTTTCAAAGTACAATGTGGGATGGCTGGAAGCTTCAGTGGTTCTTAGTCCTCCATTCTGTTGTTTGAGCAGAATATTATGCGTCATGGTCCCACTATGAATCTAGTCCCTCCTCTAGATTCTTCCTGAGTAGTTTTCCAACAAAATTCAATGTCCATAACATCAATGAAAATCCATAGAAACTACCAGGCATGTAGGGTTTAGTAGTTAAAGTTTTAAAAGTTTGATTATGTTTTATAAACTTATTTTAATATATAATTGATAGTTAGAGTTTTAAAAAATTTAATTAAATCTTGTCTTAAACATCAAGTGCACGTGGATTGGAGGTGGTAAGCGGCGAGTTGAGCAGTTCCACCAAAGTGAAGTGCTTGAACGCATTGAGCGATATCTGCTTTTTAGCATTTCTTCCACAAATGAATCAGAAGAGGATATGAATTACAACACGTACACAAGCAAAGGGGAGATGAACAAATTTATCGCTTGGATCCGGAGGAGAAAACATCAGCGTTCGAATTCGTATAGGACATGCAAATTTCTTATTCAAGCAACGTATAACAAATCCCTCGGACAAAAATTGACAGTTGTTTAAAATCATGTAGTGCCGTTTACAAACAAACTTGCATCTCTCCCTCTTTGCACCGCAGTTCAACCATGTTGTAATACTGTTACTCACTCATCAGTAGGTTAGCTTGTCAGAACCCTGTTGAACTACTACATCAAAATGAATGCAAAAATTGCAGCAATGTCTGCTCCCATACCATCCCAATTAAACCCTAAGTGGTTATAATTCCTCCCGCTGCATTTTACCTCAAATTAAAAAGCTTAAAAAAAACTTAGTGCCTCTTTGGTTTGAAGGATTTTAAAGGAAATTTGAAAGGATTGCAATATTTCCTGTAAAAATCCTATAAAACTATTACGTTCCCAAGAGACCCTTAGAGCGTGTTTGGATCCGAATCCCAGAAATTTCCAAAGAAGCACCTCATCCTCCAAGCAACCCCTTCGAAAGTCCGCAAAAAAAAAAAAGGAAAGGAAAAAGAAAAGAAGAAAACTGGAGCTCTTGCACCGTTGGTTTGGAACTCTTGAGCTCTGCTGCGTGGCTGCGTCCATCGTCAGATTCGTTCCTCCAAGTTCCAAGTGCGTACGTGCGCATGCGCCATCATCTTACCCCTCTTGTCAAAGAAGGAAGCACACACGGCCGAGGTGAGGGTCAAAGCCGACGGGCTACGGCGGCGGCGTCACCAGACTCTCCACGGCCTTCGCCACAGCTTCCTTGAGCGATGCCCTGTCGAGCTCCCCGGCCTGCAAGGTTGAAAATACCACGGCTACAATGTTCGATCAATCATGCATCAGTTGCTTCTAATCTGCATACATGCAAACGAAAGAAGAAAAAAACGATTGTATTTCTATAGCAATATATGGTGTATGGATTGGGACCACTAATTTATACTGGCGCTAGTCCAAATGCACTACGGGCCTATAAAAAAAAATAAAGTTTCTAGGCTCAGTTTTTCTGGGCCGGCTTTTCTAGCGTGGTTCCTAAGCGGTTTTTGTCGGTGGTTAAAGAAATCCGGTTTTTTAGTGAGGGGAAGGCGTGGATTAAATAGGGGCTTGTAAGGTGCACGTTTTTTTCCCCTCACCTCTATGAGGAAGAGGGGTGTACACTCCTTCCGTCTCACAGAGATTTTATTCTGAACACTCAGAATTTAGTTCACAAAATATTTTTTTTCGAGCTTGTTTCCTTTGCCTAACGCATGCGCAGTCAGTGGGCTTCGTTTAACGAAATGATACCATCCAATCGGCACGCCTGGAAATTATATCTAACATGATTAACAAGAGGCACCTACTAAATCAGTCTGACAATTGGTAAACATCAAAGTCTTTTGTGGGACGGCTCGAGTACTTGTAAGCTACAATATACTACGTAATGCTATGTCATTATATTTGATTTTTGTGAATGAAACCTAGATACCTTACTTGTATTCGTACACGAATTTAGGTCTATTTTTATCTCTTATAGAGTTGACTATAATTAAACGTTTGAGCTCCATCTAAAAAAGAAGTAAAACGGGCTAAAGTGATTTTAAAAAAATAAACTATATGAGTGAAGCAGGGTTGAGCTGCTCTAATCCACAGCTTCACTCTAAAGTACTTTAGATTTAGATTTACGAGTAAACACATGGACCCATCAGAAGTAAATGGCCTGGTCAAGTCAAGGTGATTGCAACGGCTGGGTAAATAAATCTATCTTCTTCCACCTATGGCTGCAGATTATGTGCAGTTACCAGAACCAGATGAAGCCCTCCATGGCTGTTTTCTGGAAGGAACACGACTAGATTGCAATTTGGATGGAAATGAACTGAAACTGTGGCTGCGGGTGAGTTGGACTTGTATGCTGTTTGTCCGTGACGTCATCCCACGGCAGCAGCAACAGGGGCAGTCAAGTTTTCGAGTTTGAGTTTTCTCCCGTGGGCCCCACCCCCCGTCGCTGTAGGGTAAAGCAACGAGGAGGCTGATCCGATTGACTTTGACCCTGATCTGAACACCCAAACCTCTATGCGTCACTCGCCTCTCGTTCTTGAGACATGACAACGAACACAAAATGGAAGAGCTTGAGGTAGTAGACCAGCTTAGCAATTTGGATATATTTCTTTTAAAAAAGAGCTGTTATGAACAACAGATGTTTGGAACGCATAAGTGCATTATGCAAAATTGATCTTGTGTTTCAAATAATACAATATAAATGTTTGGTATTAAGCTCGCACTAAGAATCCCATTTATTAATCCAGATAAACATGCAAGAAACAGGCATTTTGATATAGCGTAAGTTTCCGTACCGTTGCTCTTAGTGTAAGGGTGGCCTGAGCGACGCCATTGCTGCCGCCGCTCGGCTGCCTCGCGTCGACGGCCACCACCGAGAAGCCGCCCATCTCCTTGAGCAGCGCGAGCACCCGGAGCACCAGCTCCGACACGTCGGCGCCCTCCGCCCTTGCCGCCACCCTCACGGTCACCTCCGGCGACGTTGATGTGCCATCGCCGCCGCCCATCACATGGACCTGCACACTCTCCGGCGATGAGCCGCCGGTCAGCCATTGGTGATGGTGATGAACTTCGTTGACCGTCCTGATCATTGTTGAGCTTGATGACCCATTGGCACGTTGGTGGATTTGGGTTTGGAGTGCTCGGTTCTTGGCTTCGAGCTCCGAGATTTGAGCTATCAGCAAGTGCATGTACTCCAGTGTCTTGGCAAGAACTGTGGCCTTGTCATTCTGCAATGCCGATGTTTGGTTAGTTAGGAAAAGCTCAATTAATTAATAAAACAGATTACAGAGCTAATGTAGTAATGTGCAATGTGCTACTATAATTCTAACGATTAAAACTAGCAAATTCACAATGTGCAGTACCTCATTTGTTAGATAATGAAAAAGGGTAATAATTCCCAGCCTCTGCACGACGTGCACGCAATAATCTGATCGTTGCAACGAGAAAATATACTACTAGAATTGTAAGAATTAGAAGAACTAACAAATGATGTTTAGTAGTATTTCATGTTGAATGTGATTAAGATTAATCATCTCCAAGCTAATTAAAATGGTTTGATTTGCATGGAAACAAGTTCATTATTAACATGATAGTGCAATTAACTCGTGTTAAGTAACAATACTAGTATGTAGGTACCTTTGATCCAGGAGGAAGCAAACCCCTCAATTGCTCGAAGCTCTCGTTGAGGCGCTCCCGCCGCCGCCGCTCCGATATCATATGGTGGAGCTGACTGCTCGTCGGCGCCGGCGGCGCGGCCGTGGCGTCGTCGTCGTCGTCGTTGGCCCGCTGCGCGGCGGTGGCGGCCGCGGCGCGCTCCTGGCTCCACGTGACCATGTGGATCCTCCTCAGCATGGAGATGCCCTTCTTGATCATCCGCTGCCCCGGGGCGCCCGGCGGCCGCCGCAATGCCGCCGCGCGAGGCGCCAGCGCCACGTTGTACGCCCGGAACGCCGTCGTAGTCCCCCGCCGCGGCGACCTGATCCAGGGGCGGTGCTTGGCGGCCGTGGGGAGCGCGGCGGACGACCACGCCGAGGACGTCGTGGGCGAGCAGATGACGTCGAGCATCGCCTGCGCCATGGCGGCATCGTCGGCCTCGGCGCTCGGGAAGTGGAGGATGTCGCTGTTCCCGTGGGCGCCGCCGCCGTGGCGGGCGAACGGCGACGCGTGGTGCGGTGGCGGGCGCGGATGGAGCCAGGACGACGAAGACGACGATGGCGTCGTCGCCACCTGCACCGCCAGCTCTCGAGGGGACGGCGTGGCGGACGACGAGGCCACCATGGAAGTCATCGCGCGGAGCAGCGATGTGGAGGCGCCGTCGGCCGGACTGCCGACGTGCGAGGACGACGACGAACACGGCCTCGTCGACGGGAGCTGGAGCAGCTCCTCGAGCAGTGACTGCTGGAAGAAGTCCTCGGAGAAGACCTGCTCCACGCTCGACTGCAGGCTGCTGCCGCCGCCTCCGCCATTCGGCGCCGTCGAGAAGCCGACCTCGATCTCGCCGCTCTCGCATCCCATGAACGCCGCCATCTGCGCCATCAACAATGACCATGCATGTCAGCTTCATCCATCTCGATTTCTCAACACGTACACGATGATCATATGAAATAATCAGGAAATTAATTACCAACCTTAATTCCAGCTTCCTGAAACAACATTTGCACAAAGATAATACGAATTAGTTATTGAAGGCAGAATTTTTCAGGTTTTTGATCAATTAATGGAAGCCAAATTGATTAAAGCCGGAATTTTTCAGGTGGATTGGATAGAACAAGTGCATGCACTGGTGAGTTCTGACCTGGTAGAAATGCTGCTGCACCGGCAGCGAGGCGGAGGCGACGAGGTCGAGCTCCGGCAGCTCCATGTACGTGGCGCGGTCGACGTGCGCCCACCCGGGCACGCACCCGGTGACGGCGGCGCAGACGGAGCCCCGGTAGGCGTCGAACAGCACGCGCACGCCGCCGCCGTCGTCAGCACCAGCACCGGAGAACCATGCGTCGAGGCAGCAGAGCAGACGCGCAGCACCGACGGCGGAGGAAGAAAGCTGGCGCAAACCGGAGGCGGCGGCGGGGAGGTCGACGGGAGCCCAGGCGCAGAGGTAGGCGCAGCCGGGGAGGCGCGCCGCCGCACGCTGGAGGATGCGCTGCCGGGACTCCTGGCTGAGCACGAAGATGGCGTCCATGCAACGAACGATCACCTGCTTCTTGATCCTGTCCTGCTGCTGCTCCTCGTCTCGAGGGCGGCGCCCATGTCTAGCTTAGCTCTAGCTCCTAGCTACTTCTTGACCGGTCCACGATGCCGTTGCGGTTGCCGTCGACGATGGCCTGGGATGTGTGAGTGTATATATATGCGCGGGAATGAGGAGAGAAGCAGGGTGACGACGAGGAGGAGGACGACGGGGGAGAACGAGATGTGGATGCGTGGGCATGCATGCATGTGTGGATGGGAATGGAGGGAAAAGTAGTAGCAGTGGAAGCTACTAGGGGTAGTAGGGGAAGTAGCAGCAGTAGCATGGTGATGGTGGGTGGAATTGGTGGAATTGGGAAGGGAGGGTGGATTGGGAGGTTGGTTGGTTTGGGGAGGATGGATGGGGACATGCATGGCAATGGCAAGGAGGAAGGAGGGCTGATTGAAAAGTTGTAGGAGAAGAGTATTATTATGAGTAAAGTCGTGGTCTACTGTGTGATGATGGCTTGATGATAGCTAATATGGATTCATGGATGGATATGGGTGGGCTTGAAAATGGGTCAAACAAGGTGGCACCATGCAGATGCAGGAGAATCCTCCTCAACTCCTCTTTGACATGGTCATTAATATATGGGTCTATTGTCAATAGGCCCACTTCTCATCCACCATGTTTCTTTGGCTTTAGGTCAGAGAATTTGGTTCCTACATGATGGGCGCTGTATGTTTGAGCTACGCAACACTTCTTGGGTTAACCATCATCATGGGGCTCTCTTACGAGCCAAGAGTGTATTACTGTGCAAATGAGAAGGGGTGATGATAGTGATTATGTCCTGTGGTATGCATAGACATCCTGTAATTTTGATTTTGCTTTGTTTTAGTATGCCTCCTTTCTCCACAATTTTTTCCCCGATTTCGATCTATAGTAAATAAATAGATTATTATAGAAGTTCTGCAATATATATCCATGTGTGTTAAAAACGGCCTATATATATGCGTCCTGACAAATAACAACCTTACGTATTGCATTAGCATTGTATTAGCATGATAACTGTTTTTAGTATGCATTTTGTCGTATGCTTGAGTTTCACAAGGTAATTAGACAAACTAGGTGTAGTCCTGCAATTGTTTATGCACTATGATATGTCAAATATTTTTTTTCTAAATAAAGAGTTTTCAAGGTTTAAAGAAACCAAAATAAAAAAAAGAGCTACCTACTACAACATGTGATAGAAAACCCACTATACATCATACAAATTTTGAATCATTGGATCTGCTTTGAGTTTGTGCACTACCCCTAACCCTAACTCCCCTCCTTCCTTGCTCCTATGTGCCCTGATTCCATGGTCTTTCCCATTTCCGATTGCTTCTTGCTATCAGAGACGCAATTGTAGCACCTATCTCCTAACCACTTACTCTACTTTATCCTTACCACCAACACTGGCCAACCGCTGCTAATCTCGTGGCTTTAGAGAGGTTGTCGTCTGCTTGTTTTGCTATCCACCCCGGGCCACTATCTCCCACGGTCATCCTTTTAAGTCAAAAACTCTCTTCTTCTCCATTCCCCCACCCCTCCCATCTCTACTAATCTTGAAATCTAAAGCTACTCCAATGCCGGTTGCTAGATTTCATTAGGTTGGGGTGGCCGGAGTTCATCAAGTTTATTGGAGTTGGAGAAGTAGGCCTAACACAAATTTTGAAGCCAATCTTAAGGTGAAATTTGTAAGATTTTAGCCTAATTTTCTATCAAATGAGATTGAGCAAATCTGATAAAAAATTCAAGTTGTGTAGTGAGAATTATCCCTCTTTTATACCTAATGGAAGGTTCAAGCTCGTTACGTAACACAAGTCCAGTACGCCATATCCGACGCATGCCAACACTGAGGTTTCATACTAACACTGGATATTGACTTGTTATATTGTAATTCTATGTTCTTTTATCTTTACACGATATTGGAGTATTGAAACAGAGGCGACAAATTGTAATGACAACATTCTTTACCCAGCATCCATGGCATTGGACTTATTTTGCATAACTGATGGACAACATATACACTATCTTATGGTCAAGCTGCTAGAATTTGATCCTTTTTATAAAAGGAATGATAGTGCCTTTTACCAAACACCTCCTTAATTGGATCTCAAACTACAAAAAAGTATAACATGCAGTCAATATCATTGATAGACAGAAAAGAAACCAAAGGATGGTTATCCTTATATTTCTATTATTCCTTCAGGTAAAACCTGTGATTCAGATTCTTTCTTTCGCCCCTCCTTTTGGTCAGTTGATTTGGCAACAAGCAGTTTGTTTCTTTAATCAAGAATTCAAGATGCATATGTATAATAAATCCATGAGGTCCATGGGATAACACCGTGCGCTTGGTCCACTACTTTTGGCCTTTTTCGCTGCTCAAATGGGATTCGGTCAATGCCGGTGTACCATTTCTTCAGTGATCAAGCCAGGTCAATGGGTTCAACTCCTGGTGCGCAGCACAGGTGTGCAGTGGACCATGGCTCTTCTTAATAAAACAAATGCTAATTTCGTTGTTACATTGCACAATACAATTGCAGCAGTACTAGTAGTCAAAAATGCACTAGCTGGCTTTAATTAAGTAATCAGCTGATGATATGAACACACAGTACAGCACGTGACACTGGGTTCACAAGTTCTATTTATCAATTGGAATTACATTATTAGTTTAAGTTGCTGCTGGAATATTATATATACTCTAGGGGTTTGGGGGTATACCAACCTTAGATCACAATCTGATTGCAGTTGACTATTATATGCATGCTGTCAAGTTGTACAGCTTCTATTTTTTTTGGCCTAATTAATAAAGGAAAATCATTAAGATAACTAACATTTGATGTTTAGAGCAACAGTACGGATTTACTCTACATCTAGAGGATGATGGAGTAACCACGCTGCGATGATCATAGCAAAAGTTTTGTGGTCCTTTATGGAACAAAGGAATATCACAAGAAATGATTTGATTCCACTCAAATAAGCCGGCCGGGCCTGTTATGATTGGACAGATTGTGAATAATTTCTTATAGTGATAAAAGAAATCTTATATATAAAAATAAAAATAACTTACATGATATAGATTTTTTCTTAAAAAATATTTTTAGAAGCATGTTACGAATAATCCGCATATTTCAAATAGTCCAGATTTTCTTAGGGTTTCGGGTTTGTGCGTTGAGTTGATGCGTGTTACGAATAATCCGCATATTTCAAATATTCTAGATTTTCCACATTTTAAATAGGACATTGTGTGAAAACTTCATCCTACATGAGCGAAGGGTCTTCATCGTCGCGTTCACAGCCTAAATAAAGCCTCAGTTAACCTGGGTTCTAGTTTCAAAGGCAAGTCAAATTTTAGTCTTCTTTCTCAGACTTTTCCCATAATATATCCTGGAGATAATCAGCTAAGCTTAGATAGTACTCTGAAGTTGATTAATTAGTTTTCTTTTCCCTGAAAAAGGCCATAAAAAGTTTTACTAGTATTCTCCAATCTTTAGATCCTGCCAAACTGCAGAGATGCCCTCCGAGTCCACCCGGACCAAAATTAAATTTACAACCATGCATGCCCAAACCGAATCTTGATGCTATTAACAGTATCTGATTTGGTGCAGAAAAGTAGTCATCACTTTACTTTGACGACATGTCTTGTATAATTTTCCCTTTAATTAGTGAAGAAAAATGTTTGATTGGATCATTTGATTAGTTGACTGGGATCCACACCCACTCGATCGAGTAGCTCGCAAGTTGAGTTTACCACTCAATTGATACCAAATCCAATACCTATTTGTTTATGTATTAGCAATTAATTACTTAGTGCCACATGTCTGCACTTTTAGAGGTTAGTTTGAACTAGTGTGGCCATGCTTGTAAAGCTGTAAACCTGCCTTTTTGACAAGTTCGGTGAGATTCTTCTATAATCAAAAGCTCCAAAAGCGTAGTATTACTGGCAAACAATTGCTAGGACACCTGGTAAGCCTAGGTAGAAAGACTATATATAATGTGTGCATGTCTTATATTTATAGGTGGTTTTACTATAATTTAATCATGTGATCAACCTGTGATAATAGTTTTTTGGCTATATATAATCCTTAATTTGTCACTGCAAAATTTATACGGTTATTTATAACAGATGTGACTACGTACGTGTCTTTGAGAGAATGAGCTGCACACATCAAATAAAAACACAAAACAAAACAAATGAGTTGCAAATGAATTAAAGGAACTTATAAAATTCTAATGGTTGATCGGACAAAAGATTTGTCTTGGAAAATGGCTACCATATGAAACAATGACATTGTTTGGAAAAGAAACAGTGCTGAAACTATTTGCCAAAAGATCGCAGAAAGGAAACAATGACATCCTTGAATCGTTTTCTCAATTCATGCCTTTGTTGGTGTAGTCTTTGGCTGGTGATTAGGAAGAAGCAGCAGCACTGCAAATTAAATATTCTTACATGACTTTCTCAAGAACAAAAACAAGAAACTTATATTTAATTTGTAATATTTCTAAAAAAAAGCGTGTTTGTAATCAATGGGTTGGGCCTGATATTTTTCTAATTCTAGATTTTAGATTTTTATTTACACGTTTCCTAGATTTCTAAACCATATTGTGTAAAAAATTTAAAATATTTTTCTAGAACAATCTTTTAATAATTTATTTATTTATATTTTAAAAAAACTAAATGATCTATTAAATCATTCTCGAGGGTCAAATTCCGGTCAACTCAATCGCAGCAGGCCGTCCTCGTCCCTACTGGAGTCTGTAGCTAGACTTATTCAATGATGAATACTAATTAGTTATTATTATCTGTCACAATTGTATGTGAATGTGACAGCACGTGCCCAGAGCGCCGTACAAATGTGATTAGTCAGTCTTGGTTTCGTAGTAATCCATGTTAACCTGAGCTAAGCTAGGCGTGCGTTTATACGGGCAGACCACCTGTCCATTCTAGCTAGCTGCGTGTCCGGGTGTCCTGTCGATTTCATTTACCACGTCAGCAATGGTCGCCACGTGGACTGGAGCAGGGCAATGACATGCATCTCCGGCAGATTGTACCCATGACTTTCTCTTTATATATATTCCTTATAATGCAATGGCCTATTTCACTTAGTTTATTAAACGGATTATGACCACGAATTCTTTACCTGCTTGCATAAATAAATTAAATATTTTAAGAAATAAATTTAATAAATTAATTAATATAAGAGTATAGGAAGAAAGTTTCTTTTGGGAAAACTCATTTTTTGAAACAAAACCATTTATTTTAATAATCGGATGAATAATAAAAAAAAGACATGGTTGAAGCTATATTCTACTGTTAAATTTTCATATCCTCATTGATACTAAGGTCACCTTTTCTCTCTAGATGAAATTTTTTCTCTCGTATCTTAACTTACAGTGAAAACATATAAATAAATACATGGAAATGAGATAAGTTTATAGGAAACTATTTGTTTATCATAGAATACCATAAAATCTTATCAATACCACAGGACACTCTATTTCTAATTTTGTGTCTATTTTCTAAAATACATTATATCCATTATTTTAAAATCTCTTGCTTTCACTTTGTTTTACAAATAACACTTATGCCCTTAGCAGCAGCAGCCTTTACCTTTAAGTCGTTGGTAGTACGAGGAGATAGAGATGACGCGGGGCTACTTGTTTACAAGAAAGATCCGCTCGATAGCCACCTAGAGATCCTGGACGGTGGGGTCGGTATCTTCCATGGCGAGACTAAGGACAGAGTCGTCGATCGAGCCGAGCAGCCAGCTGCGCACGCAACACTCGGCGATGTCCCACTAGGGGTCATCGGGGCGAGATGGAGCGGAGCCATCAATGTGTGATTGTAAGCCGAACTTTCCACAAAGTGATTTAAAGAAGAAAACCCACTTGGAGTAGTTAGCGTTGAGATCAAGAGAGATGTGAACGTAAGATTTCACGTTCACAGCAGCATAGGGGGTGAGAAGATCGACGAGGTAGTGTCCGAGGTGTGGTTTGGGGCGCCGAGAGCAGAGTAGATTCGACGACTGGGAGAGTGCCAGAGCTGAGGGCTGACTCGATGGCCATGACGAGAGAAGAACAGGGGTAAGAAGCCGATGTGAAGGGAGATCGACCGATCAGAGAAGTGATAGGTCGATGGGGAGTGAGCCGATGAGAGGAAAGGGTGGGCTAACCAGCCGATGGGGAGTGGTTAGCCAATGAGGAGTAGGTAGCAGAGTAGGTGAGGGAAAGGTGGTTGGCAAATTAGGTAGGTCAGAGAGTGGTTAGGTCACGAACGTACGAAAATTCACGTCCGTGAAGAAAAGATTTACGTCCGTGGACTCGTGGAGGCCAGGAAGTGGAACGGACACGAAAAACTCGGAGAGGGGTCGGACGCGAAGAAAAGAGGTTTGTATTCGGGAGGCAGAGATTCGTGTCCGTGGACACGTCGGAGTGGCTCAGATGTGAGTGGAGAAGGTTCGTGTCCGAGAGCCATTGAGCGTGTCGGAAAAGTAAAAACCGAGAGAGGGTTCCAGCCGATAGAGGGTGGACAGGTCCAGCCGATAGGGGGCAAACAAGTTTAGTCGATGGAGACGACAAGCGGAGAAGTGCGCTGGCGTCAGAGGAGAAAAGATGCACAGAGCAAAAAGAAAGGCGAAGACGGGTGTAAGGTGAGACAAGAAGGCGGATGAAAACCGTCGTCTTGTCGCATGGAGGAGCAAGGGATGGGAGAGGGTGGTGGAAAAGGAGAAAGAAAAGCGTATGCGGAGAAGACGGAAAGAAGAAAGGAACCGAGACGAGAAAGCGAGAAGGGAGTACCGGGAAGAAGGTCGGCGACGAAGAGAAAACGTCGACGACAGGAAGGAAAGGTCGGCTCACCAATAAAAAAATGTTAGCGCGTCGAAGATGTCTAGATTTGCTTTGATACCATGTAAGAAGTCTAGTGGTCCAACACAAGGGCAACTATTTACTGCTTTATTCAATAAAAGAAAGTGCGTTGCATGTAATGAGGCATCACACACTGGACCAATGCAGCATAAAAGAAAGACTGGTTACTACAACACAGCTATATGCCCATTCCACAAGGCAACCATTCTACATGATTCAACCTCCGGAGGAAGCTGTTCAGAAGGAGAAATTCTATCGTCACTGCCTGATATCAATAACTTGGACCTGAGAAAAGTGAAAGTTGAAGTAAGCAAATTCTGGAAGCTGACTAACTGGGAGATAAGGACAGAAGGCAGACAGAATTTCCTAGTGTCCTTCAACTCAGAGGATGACCTAATAAGCTGTTTAAAGACTCCCAGAATAGAAACATCTATAGAAGATAGGGAGGTGAACCTCACTGTAGCAAGGTGGAAGGAAGACAACGAAGAAAACATTGAATTGATGAGAGAATGGTTTTTGGCTTATGGGGTCCCAAGAACATACAGAAACTGGAAGGAGCTATATCAAATTGCATCAGCAGTCGGGGTATTGATTGACGTGGACGAGGAAAGTTTGGAAGGTGACCATAAGGAGCCTGTTAAGCTAAAGGTTGCATTAAGAAGTGTTGATGGCGTTCCTTTCTCATGTCACTTTGTGTTTGGGCAGTATGCAAGATGGGTTAGGTTCACGATAGAAGACAAAGTACAAACAATAGAATGTGAAAGGAAGGCCTTAGAAGAAAGCAATGGTGATGATCATCTTGATGAATTTGGCAAGGAATGCAAAGACAAAACAAACAAAGATATTGAGATACCTCCCAAAACACTGAATAAATTGATGAATTCAGAGAGCAGTAGCCATTACACTACAGCTGTACTGGTGGAAGAGCCTAACTCAATTAAGGAGTTAAGAGTTCACATAGAGATCAAAAGCAAAGATAACAACATAAGTGCTCCAGCGCCCACTACAACAAACTCTGAACAATAAGCAGAAGTCAGTCCCAGAGCTGAAAGGGAGCAATCGATAAGTGGAAGTTCAACTAGCATGATTGGAGACTCACTCTTCAAAGGTGAGTTAAAATTTACACAAAATCATGCGTATATGTAAGTTAATGTGTTTGACATGCTAGGATAATCCATTTTCAATTTCTCAAAAAAAAACATTGGTAGGTTGCTTTTTTTTTTTTGTTGAGCCCATCTTCTTTATGCTTCACCAGCAGCCACCGTGATCCACTCCAAGAAAACATCTGAAGGCAGTTCAAAAGCTGAAGGAGGGCAAACCACAAGTGAAAATTCAACGGGCATGATTGGAGGAGCACCCTTCAGATGTCAGTGAGAACACTATATTTGTAAAGTTTGTTAAAATTCTTTATGAATCTCATTAGAAGGAAAATACTTTTATGTAAAAATTAACTGATTCTCGATTTTTGAAAAAAGTGGTTTTAGCATGTATGTAGGTGAATGTGTGATGTGTAGGGCACACTAGGTAGGGTAATTTCAACATGTATGTAGGTGAATGTGTTGGGTACACAAAGATAAATAGTTACTCCTTTTGTTGGTTGATGTTCGTGACACTTCTCTTGAAGGTATACAAAAACCGCCTGTCAAGATAGTGTTTGCAAGAAGAAATAAAACGCAAAAAAGATCGATGGAGAAGCAGGATTCCAAAAGCTCCCTAGAAAAAGAACATCAAAAGGAACAGCAAGCAGCTCTAGTGGGCCAAGGGCAGAATTCAATTAATGAGTCCCGAGGAGATGGAAACAATAAAGACACCAATGCAATTGCTCCATCTGTCATTGCAATCAACTCTAAGAAGAAGCAAACAATAAAAGACTCTGTGACAACTCAAGGAGCGCAATCTATCAGTGATAGTCCAAATGAAGAAACTCAGACAAAAGGTGAGCAAGAATCGTGTTTATGTAAAGTTTATTGTCATGTGTTCCTTATACCTGTCCTAGATAAATTCTTCTATTAGAACTTAAAAAGGAAAATGTGTAAACAACGTTATGTCAGAACGTATTTCTGATAAAACAGGGTAAACCATCCTGGATTTTATAAAATCTTGGATTAGAAGTATCTAGCTATTACTTAGTTGTGTTGAACTGTACCTGAAGGTGTTGGCGTGGCTGAAATTTGATGCAAACTAATATGTTTCTAAAATGAGCAAACAGTATGTGATCTAACGTTTTCTTTTTATATATTAGTTTCTCCTCCTGTTTCATTGTTTCAACATCACGGTCTACTTGTCGCAATCATATTTATATTTTTCATCATATATGAATATTCAATTATGTCCAACATGGGCATGGTATGATATAGGCTAACTTGAAATTTCAGGGAATTTCACACACAATGAATTCTTTGACAGTTTCAGTGAGATGGGCCTCCAAGAAAACATACTGGAGGGAATATATGCATATGCTAATTCTTATTTTATATGTTGTTTTGTTGAGGCGCCTAAGTACGTAGCAATTACCTTTTGTCAGAGCTTTTACTGGAAACACTATTTGTACTTACCGCATGATGTCATGTTTTACAGGTCTGGATAAGCCTTCTGCAGTCCATCAAAGAGGAACTGTCCCACTACGCAAGGGTCTGGACGCTATCCGCAGTCACTGTCTGGAACAACTGTGATGCTGTGCTACACTGTTCTGCAACGACTAGATCATGCATCTACACAACGCCAGGCTTTGGTCCTTGTACCAACACGTGGCTCAGCACAGGAGACTAAAAACGTGATTGGAGCACTTGATCATGACCTAGGTGTCAAAGTTCATGCTTTTATGGAGGGACTAGTGTCCGTGAGGACCAACAAATTCTGTCTAGCGGAGTACAGGTTACTGTTGGTACTCCTTGTAATGTTCTTAGCATGCTGCAAGAGAGAGCACTCTGTCCAGATCAAACTAGAATGTTTGTCTTGGATGAAGCAGATGAAGTTCTCAGAAGTTTCAAGGACCAGGTTGGTTATGCACTCTCGTACCATCTCATTTGTAGCAATCACAAATAATTACTGCATTGGGCAACCTAATTACATAGCATGCACTATTTGGAACTCCACAATTCCACATACAATTATTTCTGATGGTCATCTATTATCTTTGCAGATCCATGATATTATACAACTTCTCCCAACCAAAACCCAGTTTGGATTCTTCGCTGCTACAATCGTGCAAATACTAAAATAGCATGTCATAGCAACACAGGAGCAACATTAACTACACTGCTTCAATCCAAGGCAAGATTTTCCCTCCAAAAAAGAAAAAAAATGGAAAATTCTTACTGCAACATCATCTAAAGTTGTAGACACAACACTAACGCTACATTTTTGCAGGTTCGTACAACACCATAGCTTCGTGTTTACGAAGAGATCCATGACTTTGTGTCGCAATTTTTAGAAGACAAAGCAAAGAACTCACATGATCCACAAACTAAGAAACAACCAGCTGGACTCCATAGTGTAAGATAGATAGATCTCACTCACCTCGGGCAGGGTCGCCGCACCACCAGACCCAGCACGCACCGACGCCGCAGCGGAGGAGGGGGATGACGTGTCTGCTACACTACTCTGGTCGGGCTGCTCCTCACTCGCGCGGAGACGAAGGATCGAGGCGGTGGCCGGCGAGCGTGAGGCCGACGGCGACTGAAGCGACGGGCAAGGCAGCGGCGCGCCATGCCACCGCCACCCATCCGCGCGCGTCTGGCAGCCAGGCAGGCAGAGGCAAACCCTAATGCATGCTTGGATCGAGCAGGAAACCCTAGCGAAGCGAGAGATCCATGGATCCGATCCGAGGAGGCTGCTGCTGCCCTGCTCCGTGATATTCTCTTGTCCCCGAGCCCGAGCTCGCAGGCACGCGGAAATGGAGGGATCAAAGATGGTTGGGCTTAGCATGTGGGCTTTTTCGGCCCAGTAAGGCCCAAAGGTTGGGCCTAATAGGTGCATGAGGGATGGTCGCGGGTAGTCTGTCTTAACTATATCAATTGTAGTACAGTACTTCTGCGGAGGGTGATTGTTTAATTAATGGCTGGTAATAATCCTGTGAAATTACCTAAGAGACCCTAGGCTTTTCTTGGGTAGTGTGTAACTTAGTTAAACTAGAATTAACTACGAATTATCCATGAATGTTCCGTGGCCATCTCCTTTGTTGGTAATTTGGACAAATAATTGCCAAATGCTTCCAGCCGTTCACAAGTGCAAGTATTTCTTTGTTTAGTCAAGATTAGAATTAAATAAAAATGTTTTATTTTAGTTATCTCAATAGTTAAATTTTGAATTTCGATAGATTCCCTTTCAAAACAAAAAAAATCCTAGATTTCCGTGTATTGTAACATGTGTCCTAAGAATGAATGTTTATTTGAGTATAAAACTTAAATTATAGGGAGAATTAACAAATCTCTTTAATTCCACGTGAGGGTCTGCCAAAATTTTTATTTATAAAAATTAATAATTCTTAAATTAAACAATTAGTAATTCTGATATTAGATTAGATTTACTATAGTAGGATGGACGCTGACGAGAACGGCGTCCAGATGCGGACGTTATTTGGTACAACGTCCAGGTGTGGACGTCAATCCGATCGGCGTCCAGCATGGTGCTGCTGGGCTTGGGTCCATCAGGCGCTTCACTGCACGAAAGGAAAGCAACTAGGGCAAAAAAACCAATCGCCATCTGCGCCTAAACCTCTCCCCGTCGCGGCATCCTACGATCGCTCCATTGGATGGCAATGTGGCGGCGGTGGTAGGGCAGGGTGCCGCCGTCGCCTTCCACCTCGACGCAGGAAGGCCGCCATTGCCGTCCTCGGAATGCCGTAGCTGTCAGCTGCCCTGGGAGGCTACCGCCGCAGTCCGCGTCGGCTCCTGGGAGTCCGCCGTCGTCGTCCGCCTTCCACCCAGAAGGCTGCAGCTAGCTAATCACACACGTTGAAATGCAATATATGAATAATTACACCAAATGGAGAATCAAGAACCGGCTTCAAGAATAACATTGATTCGTCCTGATATTTTTAATGCGGATTATGGTCTTCATGACCGCAATGTAGGTTCAAAACTATAGGACTAGCTACATCACACATTTGTTTATCTAACAGCGTAAATGGCCTGTCTTGAATAAAGCAAGCATCATACCGTTCTATCAAGTACGTTTAGGTATGAACACAATGATGCAGATCAATGCTAGCTAATAACATAATAATTAAAGGCATGTATGAGTATAATTAAGTGAAAGGCAATTGTGATCGCTTCTGCAACGCGCCTGTCCATCCTACGTTGGTAAATATCATCTGTGAATTACTAATTTTTTATTTTAAGGGTTACTAATTATTATAGATAAAAAAAAATCGGGAGGGTCTGTTTGGGATTTGCGAAACCTGGTTGGACCGAAAATGTGAACTCAATGCATGTAAGCGTTCCAAACGAGATTTGAGGCTGTAACTTTTTCAAACTATAAAATAATAATGTATTTTGTATGAAAAGTTATTTTAAAAAATAAATTTTTTATGATAGTTAATACTTAATTAATCATATACTAATGATATTTGCATATCGAAAAAAAGCTTTAGCTATAAGCTGATTAGAACACGCCCTACTGGGTGAAAGTTGATCATCTGAATTGTGGATTTTCTCCAAATAAGCCCAATCTATTTATAGCAAACACGGAAGTTAATCAATTGTCGCCTAGTGCTCCTTAAGTTGCACCTATTTACTCATTGAACTGACACGTGTCTCTCACATTCTGATGTAAGCATCGCAATGATGGCTTATAAAAACTACTGCGCGGGAAATTAAGAAACTATCGTTGCGCAGAAAATAAGGGCACAAGAAATTAAGAAACTATCATTGCGCCCGAAATAAAGTTTTATTGGTGACAATTCAAACTCTACATCTCTCCTCCTAATTGCACAGGAAATTAAGAATGCGCCGAAACTGAAAAATAAAGTTAGACTCATGACAGTAAGTCTCAGGACATTCCTCCTTAAGTTATCAAGTGTGTCATCAGTTCCAACTTAAGATAAATCAAACAGCTTGTCAAACCCAAATCGTCAAGAGGCAGTCTCAGCCTTTTAACCACTTCTTTTATTGAAGGAGACATCATTCGAAGGTACTCTTGGTTTTTCATTTTACTAGTTGTCATCCAAATGCATTGTACTAAAATTTGTGAAGAAAATATAGAGAACCTGTTCACATTTCAAAACCGGTAGTAATGAAATGCTCCGTGTCTAAACAGGAGGCGAACTTCACCGGAAATGGATCCAACCGTCCAACACAATGCTATACAAGTATTTGCCACCGAATAAGCGTATGAAAACAAGCATATTTTTTTTCCAGAATGCACAGTACAAAACAACTTATTCAGAAAACTAAAATTTTATAACAAATAATATTTTCTGAATTTGTGACTAAAGTGCAAAACACACACAGATCTAGGTTTTATAATCCCCGCAATTCCCCACTGTACTTCACAGGTTCATCACCCTGTTCTCATCTCTTCACCGTGTCCTCGGGCAAAAGCATTTCCTCGGGTAGTCAGGCACAGTGCCGGCGGCGAGGGGTCTGCAGGGTGCTGTGGCTGCCGGCGGCGAGGTGCTCTGGTTGTCAAGCGCCGTCAGGCTCCATCGGTCAGGCAAAGGAAAGGTCTGCTGCTGTTTTCTTCTCACAAATCCATTGCTCCTGTAGATAAGTAGAAGCAAAGCAAAAATCATCTGGATATTAATCTGAAATGAAGGTTGACTTATGGGGTCCATCTGTTCTCTGATGTTTTGCTGTTCCTGATTGATTTTGTTTGGTTGGTTCGAGAGTGGAGAGATAAACATCACCTGTACCAATTGAACTTGAATTATATATGTATGACCTTATGGGGGACCATGAGGCCATCTGGTCTGAGGTTTCTCTGCCCGTGTCCTTGTTTCATTTGGCTGGAGCAAGTGGAGTTGATGGTGGTGATTGCTACAGCTATGTACTCCCTTTGGGCCATGCTAACATGAGAAATTTATCCTCCCGACCGTTGGGATTGAATGGCACAGATTGACTTCATTGGATGATTAGTGTTAAGTCCTCACGTGACTAATCTCCGCAAATAGATTTGCGTGGTTTCATTTATGGTCTTTTAATAGATTTTATGAGGTTTTATTTAAGGTTATTTACCCTCCCAATTGTCAGAATTGAAAGGCGCAGATTGACTCAACTGCACTATTAGGGTTGAGGTCCTCATGTCACCGCCTCCGCAGATAGATCTGTGAGAATTTGTTGAAGGTTTTTATATAGATCTGTAAGGTTTTATTTAAGGTTTTTCTGGGCTACGGGACTAAAGATATGTACCTTGGTTGGCTTCGTGTCTTAACTGTTTTGTTTGATGTTCCTAATTTCTGCTGGAGCTATCCTATCATCAATGATGGATGTTTGCTACCTAATGATGTTCCTAATGTATTACTGAGGCAGTGATATTTCTAGATGCATTCATCATTAAGTTATCCAGTGAGTTCTGGTATGGGAATATCACAAAAATTGTGAACTTGAATACTTCCTGTCTAACATGGTACTTGCTGTTCTACTTTAATATAATTGCACTTAGTTGTCATGAAAGCTTAGAAAAACTACTCTCAAATGTTTTTCTTGTATTGCAAAGGAAAAGTGGGGTGCATATACATTATAAAAGTGCATAATAGCCACTTTATATTGATTTGTTTTGCTATGATCTCACAAAATTAGAAAATCCTATTGTTCTGTATTGCGCCATTTTTACAAAATATATTGAAATTTACAATGAACACAATGTTGGACACATTACTTCAGTACTAAAGTTGTAAGCTATATGGGCGCAGCTTTACTCATTTGCCATTAATGGTGGATGCTGGTGTTACCTAGACATGGCCACGTGTCGGAATCTGATTCGGATTCATTTGTCCGATTTGGCCACCAAAAATGTGAAATACATTTGGAATCAGACACGATTTGACAGAATCAAACTCAGATGCACACATATAGAGCAATTAATCCCTTTTAGGATAGTACATACAAAATCATTATGTGCACTTGTTTTCTTCTTTTGAAAGATGTGATATTGATTCCACACACCACCCCCCCTCCCTCCTCCTTTCTGTTGTCATCAGGTGCTTACATAGGTTGATATAAACAGCAAGTGTACATGGCACAACAAGAACACAACATGGTTTGAGGAAGTGTTGAAAAACAGATTTCCGCACAATCCATGGGAAGTAAGAGTAACGAAAAGAAGGCTGTGCAAGGACAAGCATTTACAGCTTTATCCAATAAAAGAAAGTGCTTTGCATGTAATGAGACACCACACACTCTGGATCAATGCAGCATAAAACAAAGCCTGGTTGCTGGTGCACAGCTATTTGCCCATTCTACAAGGCAACCATTCTACATGATTCAACCTTCAGATGAAGCTGTTGAGAAGGAGAAATTCTATCGTCGCTGCCTGCTAATCACATCTGATATCAGTAACTTGGACCCAAGAAAAGTGAAAGTTGAAGCAAGTTTTGGAAACTGACTAACTGGGAGATAAGGACAGAAGGTAGACAGAATTCCTAGTGTCCTTCAGCTAGGGATGGCAATGGAGACCCGAACCCCATTGTCCAGTGGGAAAAACTCTATTAGAGGCTGTAAATGGGGTCATATCCTTCCTCATGGGGTTAATAGCGGGCAAAACCTCCCCCGTCAAATGGAGCGGGTTTGGGGGCATTCCTAGGTCCCTATGCCCGTGTCCCCATGGGCCCCCAAGGCCGCACATCTTCTCATCCCCCTCTATAGCCCATAGTTCATGTATAGAAAGTAAAAGGGCCCAATCAGGCCTTATTCTCACGTACACATATATTTACTGTAGAAACCATAGCTCTCATACAGTGGAGAGTAGAGAGCATCCTCTAGATCCAATTGGTAGAGATGGATGCCAAGTTGTCAACGCCTCCAAATCTAGTCAAAGACGGCATGACACAATCCATCGTTGACATCTTTACCACTCTAGTCGACAGGCCGGCAAGTTGGCAACACCACCACTAGATGTTGTCACCTCCGCCTCCATTCCTTGCGCCGTGCCGCCACCTCCACATTCACTCCTTGCACCCACACCGCACCGACATCACTGTGTCCACTCTATGCATCCACGCAGCGCTATCGTCACCACCTCCACATTCACTCCTTGCACCCACACCGCACCGACATCACCGTGTCCACTCTATGCATCCACGCAGCGCTATCGTCGCCACCTCCACATTCACTCCTTGCACCCACACTGCACCGACATCGCTGTGTCCACTCTATGCATCCACACAGCGCTACAGTCACCACCTCCACGCCGATTCCTCCATGAGTCCATGACAGCATGAGATGGCACCCAACAACTGCGACAGCACAACAGCACCACAACTGGACGAGGAGGTTGGTGCCCTTAGCTTGTTCTTCCAAGCCGATTCCTCCACAAGTCCATAACAGCACGAGGCGGCACCCAACGACCGCGACGGCACAACACCACCGCGACCAGACGAGGAGGCTGGTGCCCTTAGCTCGTTCTTCGAACGACCGCGACGGCACAACACATCAGCAGTTGGGGTATTGATTGATGTGGATGAGGAAGGTTTGGAAGGTGATCACAAGGATCCTGTTAAGTTAAAGGTTGCATTAAGAAGTGTTGATGGTGCTCCTTTCTCATGTCACTCTGTGTTTGGGTGGTATTCAAGATGGGTGACGTTCGCGATAGAAGACAAAGTACTAAACATAAAGTGTGGAAGGAAGGCCTTAGAAGATTGCAATGGTGATGATCATCTTGATGAATTTGGCAAGGAATGCAAAGATAAAAGAAGAAAAGTAATTGAAATACCTCCAAAAATACTGAATAAAGAGATAAATTTGGATATCAATAGTCATGACCCTAGTAATATTGCTGCAACACACAACCATAGATTGGATGTTAAAAGGCTGCTCAGACAAGGTACTGGAGGCAATAGAAACAGATGTATTAGTGGAATAGCCTAACTTTGTTGAGGAGTTAAGAGCTCACACAGAGACAAAAAGCAAAGATAACATAAGTGCTCCAGCGCCCACTGCAACCAACTCTGAAAAAACAGCAGAAAACAGTCCCAGAGCTGAAAGGGAGCAATCCATAAGTGGAAGTTCAACTAGCATGACTTGAGACGCACTCTTCAAAGGTGAGTAAAATTTTACACAAAATCATGCATATATGTAAGTTAATGTGTTCAACATAATAGAATAACCCATTTTCAGTTTCTCCAAAAAAAACATTATTAGGTTGCTTTTTTTTTGTTGACATCATCTTCTTTATGCTTTACCCGCGGTCACTGTGATCCACTTCAAGAAAACAACAGAAGACAGTCCAAAAGCTGAAGGGGGGCAATCCACATGAGGAAATTCAATGGGCATGATTGGAGAAGTGCCCTTCAGAGGCTTCGGAGGTCAGTAAGAATTCTATATTCGTGGAGGTTGTTTACTTATCTTTATGAATCTCATTAGAAGGAAGATACTTTTAAGTAAAAATTAACTGATTCTCAATTTTTGAAAAATGTGATCTTAGCATGCATGTAGGTGAATGTGTCGGGTACACAAAATAGGGTATTTTTAGCATGTATGTAGGCGAATGTGTTGGCTACACTAGGACAAATACTTACTCCTTTTGTTGGCTGACATTAAGTTCATAACACTTCTCTTGAAGGTATACAAAAACCACATGTCAAGATAGTGTTTGCAAGAAGAAATAAAACACAAAAAAGATCTATGGAGAAGCAGGATTCCAAAAGCTCCCTAGAAAAAGAACATCAAAAGGAACTCGAAGCAGCTCTAGTGGGCCAAGGGCAGAATTCAGTTAATGAGTCCGGAGGAGATGGAAACAATAAAGACACCAATGCAATTGCTCCATCTGTTGTTGCAATCAACTCTAAGAAGAAGCAAACAATAAAAGACTCTGTGACAACTCAAGGAGCGCAATCTATCAGTGATAGTTCAAATAGAGAAACTCAGACAAAAGGTGAGCAAGAATCATGTTTATGTAAAGTTTATTGTCATATGTTCCTTATACCTGTCCTAAACAAATTAATCTATCACACTTAAAAAGGGAATGTGTAAACAACATTGTGTTAGTATTCCTGATGAAATGGGGAAAACCATCCCGAATTTTATGAAGTCTGTATCTTGTTATTTAGTTTTACTGAACTATCTCTTAAGATGTTGGCATGGTTGGAACAGGACCTGGAGGAGCTCAGTTTGATGCAAAGCAACATGTTTCTAAAATGAGCAAACAGTATGTGATCTAGAATTTTCATTTTATATATTAGCTTCCCTTCCTGTTTCATTGTTTCAACATTATGGTCTATTTGTCACACTCATATTTATATTTGTCATCATATATGAATTTTCAATTATATCCAACATGGGCGAGGCATGATATAGGCTAACTCCAAATTTTAGGGATTTTAGCACACACAATGAAATCTTTGAGAGTTTCAGTGAGATGGGTCTCCAAGAAAACCTACTAGAGGGAATATATGCATATGTTACTTAATTTAACTCAACATAGCCTTTCAATCCAAATAAGTTAGGATAGGCTAGAATTAAAACCCAATAAGAATTTACAAATCACGGTTTAGTTACGTTAATAGTTATTTTCCAAGCATTTCTATTAAATTATAAATTTTCAACTATATCTCACTCTTTCAAATCTCTTCTTATTATCTTTTTACATGTTAGTTTTTGTCTTCATCTATCTTCTTTCACCTTATTGTCTTAACTTACGATTCTACGATATACTGACGTCTCTGAGGGTCTCTTTTAGACATGCCAAACCACTTTAACCGATGTTAAATAAGTTTTTCTTTAATTGATGCTACCCTAGTCGATCACGTATATCCTTATTTCAGACTTCTATTCTTGTTTGACCATAAATCTAACGTAACATACACATTTCTATAATACTCAACTGTTGAATAAGACATCTTTTTTATATCAACATTCTACTCCATATAACATAACATATTTAATCGTTGTTCTATAAAACTTGTTTTTTAACTTTAGAGATATCCTTTTATCACAAAGAATGTCCAATGGTTGGTGTCATTTCAACCAACCTGCTTATGGCTAACGTCCATATTAATATCCTTATCCATCTATAACATTAATCTCAGATATCGAAAAGTGTTGTTCTTAGATACTACTTGGCCTCCTAAACTCACTTGGCCTTCTTATGCATATGGTAATTTCTTTTTTATCTGTTATTTGTTGAAATGCCTATGTAGGCAGCAATTACCTTTTAACAGAGCTTTTACTGGAAAACCTATTTATGTTTACGCCCTGATGTCATGTTTTACAGGTCAGGATAAGCCTTCTGCAGTCCATCCAAGAGGAATTGTCCCACTACGCAAGGGTCTGGACGTTATCCAGCAGTTCTGTCTGGCATAACTGTGACAATCTGCTGTGGTGTTCTGTAACAACTAGATTATGCATCTACAAAATGCCAGGCTTTGGTTCTTGTACCAACACGTGACTTAGCATGGAAGACGAAAAAAGTGATTGGAGCACTTGGTCACTGCCTTGGTGTCAAAGCTCATGCTTTTTATGGAGGGATTAGTGTCTGTGTGGACCAGCAAATTCTGTATAGCGGAGTTCAGGTTGCTGTTGGTACTCCTTGTCACGTTCTTGGCATGCTGCAAGGGAGAGCACTCTGTCCAGATCACATTAGAATGCTTGTCTTGGATGAGGCAGATGAAGTACTCAAGAGGTTTCAAGGACCAGGTTGGTTATGCACTCTTGTGCCATCCCATTTGTAGGAATCACAAAGAATTACTTCATTGGGCAACCTAGTTACATAGCCTGCACTATTTGGAACTCCACAATTCCACATACAGTTCTTGCTAACGGTCATCTATTATCTTTGCAGATTCATGATATTATCCAGCTTCTCCCAACCAAAACCCAGTTTGGATTCTTCTCTGCTACTATGTCCCATGAAGCTCTTGAGATGTGCCACAGGTTCATGAATAAGCCTGTGGAAATTATTGTGCCAAGAGATGAAGGACTAGAGGATATCAATGTCAAGCAATTCTTCATCAACGTTGAGAAGAAAGATGGTAAGCTTGACAAATTGTGTGATTTTTTTGATGCCATGGCAGTCACACGAAGCATCATCTTCGTCAACACTCGGTGTCAGGCCAAGGCACTGACAGAAAAGATTAGAGGCAAGGAGGCCAGAGAGCCAAGACTGTCTCACAAATTCATGGAGGCATGAACCAGGGAGCCAGAGACAAAGCTGTTCAGGAATTCCAGTCTGGATCATCCTGTATCCTCATTGCCACTGATCTCCGTGGCATCGATGTTCTGCATGCCCCTGTTGCCATCATCTACGATCTGCCAACGCAACCCGTCAGCTACCTCTGTCATGTTCAAAGAAGTGCGCAACATGGAAGGAAGGGTGTGGTCATCAGCTTCACAACTCACGCTGATTAGCTTGTGTTCTCTAGCATCCAGAAGTTCTGGAAAACGCAAATAAAGGAGCTACCCTCCAAAGTTGCTGGTCTCCTCTGAGTAACTTCTTGGTCGTTTATCATGTGCAAAATTGATCCAAGGGGTAAAATGTTTACCCACTAGCCTAATCTCTATTATCTATCTGTTCCTAGTTGTGTTGGTCAACTAGACTAGCTATTTTGCCTAAGGAAACTTTTCATGACTTGAAATCTCGGTTGGAATTTTATGAAATTTGAACTTGAGTTTATATACTGGCTGGATGTGCAAATTTGGTTGTTTCTTGAAATGTTCATATGCGTTTATCCATTCTCTTATTCTTAGTGTTCTGATTTCTTCCATGATCATGCCGTATATAATGGCAGAAAATATCGCAAAGATGCAAAATGTCGTGCACACAAATGATGACATGTCAAAATATTTGTCCTTAAGCCTAGATATTGCGGTCATGACTCATGAGACAGTGCGCAAAGGGATTAGTTTTGAACTTTGGACTAACCTATGTCGCAGTAAACAAATCTGACTACGAACTTGCAACAACTTGTGGGATGAAGGTGCAATAGCTTGGTGATTGGTATGGTGATTCCTATATAAGAAAACTGAAAACACTTTGAGAACTTGGCTAGGTCCAGTTCAAGGCTGATCCAAATACCAAAATAGAATGTCATTGCAACACAAGAAGGAGCAGCATTAACTACACTGCTTCAACTCAAGACAACATATTCCCCCCAAAAAACGGGGAAAAAAGGAAAAAAAAAATCTTAGGGCGCCATATAGAATTCAACCCTTGACATAGAACTAACACTTGCACCACATCCATGATTAAATTTGAAACGTGCATTACATCCATGATTGATTAAATTTGACACTAAAGTTTTGCATGTTCGCATAGCTTTCGTTTGTACGAAGAGATCCATGATTTCTTTTGTCGCAATTTTGACAAGTCAAAACACAGCAGCCCACAAAATCCACACACAGCTCTACTCTACAGTGTAATATGGACAGATAGATCTCACTCACCTCACCTCAGGCAGGGTCGCTGCACCAGATCCAGCACGCACCGACGACGGAGCGGAGGAGAGGGGGCGACGGGTCCGCTGCTACTACGCTCTCCTCGGGCCGCTCCTCACGCGCGTGGAGAAGAAGGATCGACGCTCGCGCGCCGCCGAGCCGCGACCATGCCAGTATGCCACCACCACCCATCCGCGCGGGCCTTGCAGGGCGAAGCAAACCCTAACGCATGCTTCGATCGAGAAGGAAACGAAACCCTAGTGAAGCGAGGGATCCATGGATCCGATCCGAGCTCGCTGTCGCAGGCACGCGGAATGAATGGGAGGGAGAGATCAAAGATGGATGGGCTTACTGTGGGCTTTTGTGAGCCCAGTAAGGCCCAAAAAATTGGAACTTGTAGTTCCATCCTTTTCTTTGGAATTTGGACGAATAATGGCCAAATTTTAACAAATTTCGTTAATTCCACCTGAGGGCAATATGAAAAGTAATAGGGTAAAAGTCACATTGTAAATATCTTAGGTAGCTATATTTAAGATAAAATTTAAATCGAAGTGTAGCTAAAATTTTAGGACAGATGAAGTTGACGATAGAGATTCTATTATTAAGTAAATGAGAAAGATTACATATATTTTTATTGTGGAGATCTCGTTAACTAGAAAGACATTCATATAACTGAAAACACAATTTCGATCAAATCGCAAATATGAATTTAATGAAAAAAAATACTAATATATTTGCAAAGTAGTTGTTTGCCTACAAGCTAGGAGTACTTTATACGACAAGAAAAGGAGACTATTTCGATGATGTGACAAGGTCCAAATGACCAGATGGACCAAATCTGCTCGCGCGCATTTCACTATATGTTTTATATTTGTTAACCAAATATGTATCTTACATTCTTATTGAAGCAGTAGTTATAGTACCTCTTATTGATTGTGTAGCCACTTTATTTTTTGGGGGAACTCCCCAAAAGGGCTGTTGGCACACATATTGGTGTGCTTATACTTGGACCGAGTTTTAGACATCTCACCTAAACCTCCGTAGTAGGGAGAACCCTTCAACGCTCTGCCTGCTTACAATCACCGGCGACGAGGTCCAGGTAAGATGACTAGATGGACCATATCTGCTCCACATCGTCATTGGGGATGGGGGTGGCTGCTAACAAAACACCTTGAATGGTTTGACAGGATCCATGGTAAAGGCTTCCTTTTACGATCACCGGCGATGAGGGACCAGATTTGCACCAAATCATCATTAAGGACGGCTGCTAACAAAATACTTCTAGTGACTAGATGGACCAGATTTGCTCCAAATTAACAAGGCACTCCTACCGCGAACTTCCTCATCGCCTATGTAACCATGTACCGCGACTTAGCCTTCCCTGGAAGATGGATGCCACACGCACTACAGCAATCGGCACTCGTCTCCCGTAACACATCAGCCTCATGCGCCATGTGATCTGCCATCGCCATAGACTCGATCGAGTGGCAGACAGGCAGGAGCAGCGAACAAGATAGTAGGGGGCAAGAGTACAATCAGATTGAAACATGTACAGATGAAAGGGAAACGACGTAGCACTCTTCACTCTCGTAAGAAGAAATATTTCCAGATAACACGTTCACATCAGTGTGATATACATACAGATGTTAGAGCAGCAAGGTCATAGAAAACATTCAAATTAGATGCTTTGAGCAAATCCTTTGACGGTTCCCCTACATATGATAAGCGCAGATGGCAACAGTTAGCTGCTTGCGAAGACAATGTCTCACTACCGCACAAAATATAATAGGTCTATCACACCAATATTGTTCCTAACACAAAAGGCTTTGTTGTTTGAGGAGGGTTCTAATTCTCTCTGCATGTGAAAACTAAGGAATACAACATAGCTTTCATGTGTAGCTTCTACAACAAGCTACAGATGGGTTCAGCGACTAAAAGTACACCGTTGTTCCAGTTGCGAGATAATTTGACCCAACTAAAGAAATGTTTTGGTGCCGCTGATTATAGTAACCCAGGATAAGATAAACTGCTGATTTTTCCAGGAGATGCACACTTGTATCCTAGGAAAAACTCTCATGAGCTGACACTCATTTCCCATATGGATGGTACCTGCTGGAACCCCGGCCAGCAGCACCTCCTGCTCCTCCCCCATAACTGCCATATCCTCCAGCACCACCATAGCCACCTGGTGCGCCACCATAGGCACCACCGCCATAAGCACCTCCTCCATAGGCACCCCCTCCATAGGCACCACCACCATATGCCCCATAAGCACCATAGGCACCTCCATACAAGGAGCCACCATACCCACCACCATATCCTGACCCAAATCCAGCATTACCTCCGTAGCCATACCCTCCTCTGCCATAACCATATGCAGTACTATCATAATAACCTCCTCCAGCTGATCGATAACCACCACCGTACCCATAGCCACCGCTGCTGCCGCTGCCGCCGCCGCCACCGGATGCAGCAGCTCCACCACTACGGTATGAACTGCGGTACCCACCCCCACCCCCACCCCCATGACTAGATCTCCCGTTACTACTGTGATCACCCCCATGTTTCTTTGGCTCAGCCTTCTTTATTTCAACCTGAGAATTAGAAAGTAAAAATAGACTAGATTGTCAGGCTACCATTTAACAGTACAACAAAATCATGTTTACCAAGGTACCACTTAAACTAGACAACAGAAACATCTGAGATTAGTTTCCAGATCATTTGACCCAGCAAGCAATTGAGTAGCAATGCATAAATAATACCATCTTACAGACTGTGTAACATTAAGTGACTAGCATCGAGAAAAGAAGAATAGGAAATCCACAAAGCACTAACAACTTCTAGATGGCTCCGGTACTCCTTACATTTATAATGTGGCCTGTGTTTGTTTCTTGCAGCATATGAGAATCTCTATGTTTATTACCAATTTTCCTTTGTTTCTACTTTTGATACTAAATGCTCTTAAAGAACCAGAAGGCGCGCACGTGATTGTAAACGTGTTTAACAGAATCGGTAACTACCCAAGAAAGTCTGCAAACAATTAAAGAAGATTCTGACCTGCTTTCCACCAAGGTCACGCATTCTTCCCTCTGATATAACCCTTTCCACAGAATCCTCACTTTCAAAAGTGACAAAACCAAATCCTCTAGAACGCCCAGTGCTATGATCAAACATTATTTGATGTTCAACGATCTTACCATATGGGGAGAAGTGCTCCCTCAACTCATCTAAAATTCAGTATGTTGTCAGTTTTCCTTGTAACTAAAAAATGTTGAATATTTTTATTTGTAAATCTAATAAGTACCTTCAGTTAGTGATGACGGTAATCCACCAACAAAGATCTTTCTTGTCTTCGGGCCATCTTTTGATGACATTTCCTCTCTTGGGACTGTCCTTTTAACTTCAACCTGAACAAATAAAAGTTAAGCGAGATAAACAGAAGCCTAAATAAAATCCAGAAGTGCAACTTTGCAAAAGAGTGTCAACAGCAGACTGAAGTCCCACGTAACGGCTGATCTAAATCAAGATGTCCTACCGTTCTTCCATCTATAACGTGTTCATCCTCCAAAACCTTGTCTATAACAGATGGATCGGAAAATGTAACAAATCCAAATCCACGAGGCATCTTAGTATGCTTGTCCTTCATAATTACAGAATCAGTTACAGCCCCATACTTCTCAAAATGCTTGGAGAATGATTCTACATACAAACAAATAAACCATACAGCTTTGTCAAATGGGAAAAAGGAATTATCAGCAAGAGAGAGAGAACTGGGAGGGCAAACAACAAGCATTGAAGAAATAGCATTGTGAGACACAATTAAGTCATGATAGAAAAACAGTGTAAGGGCAGCAAGCATAGAGAACTACATTCAGAAATTCAAGGATAATATTAGATGCACTAATGCAAGCCAACAGGTATTCTACTTCCAAAGCTCATACTGTCACTTCTTCTTTCAGTCAAGCACAGATCATTTGAATCTGGTCACAGAAAGCAAATGCAGTGCACATATTCTAGCATCACAGGATTAAATGGCATATGCAAGTTATTAGTACAATTTTTTATATTGTTAATTTGATGGATATACGCAAATATTGACACAATATCCACGTACAGTACCATTAGTCACATACTGATCCACAAAAAAGAAATGCAATTTGAGAATCCACTGCACAATATAACAACGAAAATACAAAGAACTAGAAGATATGGGAAAGATTAAACAAGACCCTTCTTGTTAGTATACCTTTCATACCAAATATATGGACCTAAGTGAGCCAATAAAAACAGATAGTGCAATAAAATGTGAAAAACAAATCAAAAAAGGATGCAAATCAATTAGTTATACAGGTAAACTAATAAGAATATATGCTGTGGATCCGTATAATAGCCCCAAATTCTTGTGGTTCGGTATAGGTCTAATGGTATTTTGACCAAATACCCAAATCAAAAACAACATTCAGGATTGCTTACCAAAAAAAGTCTAGTTACTAAACTTATTTGGAGGACAGCGACCGTATTATGCACACAAATTTGTATGACCCTTGTATCACACAGACGAGTCGCAGCGCATGTTTCTACCAATGTTCCGTACACGATTTTCCACAAACATGATGTAGCAATTTCTCACCATAGCTTGAAGCTGAACTAACGTAAACAGCTTCGTAGAAAAGGTTAACAATATGGCGCCCTACCAGTACTAAATTTTAAGAAAACAAAGTCTATTATTCACCTTCAGTTGTCTCCCAAGCAACGCCTCCGACGAAAATCTTCCTGCAAAAAAACAACAAAAAAGCATAAGCTCTGAAATCCCTCTATCCCAATCCGAACCAAACCAAATCCCTACACAGCCCGAAACAACTCACCCCGACGAGTCGGCCCCCGACGCCCTCCCGTCGCCCCCGCCGGCATCTCCATACCCAGCGCCATCGCCCCCATCCCGACCGCCGCCCCGCCTCCCGAGGCGGCCGCCCTCCTCCTCGTCGAACCCCTCCACCTCTTCCACCTCCTCCTCCACCACCTCCTCCTCCTCCTCCTCCTCCTCGTACCCGTTCATCCCGTGCTGGTTCTCCTCCGGGTACCCCGCCATCCCACGCACAGCAAGCTCGCAAACCGCCGCCGCCCTGCACCTGACCACAGGAAAAATCTCTGAGCAAACTCGCGAAACCCTAGCTCGCGGCGGGGGGGAGGGGCGTCGAGGGATGGAACCTCGATCGGAGGAGGGTGTGGGGGTTTTGGGAGGAGAGGAGAGGAGGTGGAGGTGGAGCAAACCCTAAGGGCGGCGCTTCGGGTGCGGGTTTAGAGGGGGAGAGGGAAGGAGGAGGCGAGGCAGTCGGGAGGGGAGATTGGAGGAGGCGGCGGCAGGCGATGTGGAGATGAGAGTCCAACGCGTTCTCCAGGAGGGCGCGGGCCTTTATAGAGCCGTGCACGGGTTGAGTTCGAGCCGAGCGGAGTGCACACTGGAAAAGGGCCACGACTACACGGTACTACTGCACTACACTCCGTTGTTATCTTAAGCGATCAAACAAAATTTCCCAAGCAAATTCTATTAGTCTTTAAGAAAAGCAAATTCTACTGTACAAATTAGAAAGCGGGTATAATTTTTGGTAAATGACAGGTATTACTGATTTATTATCTATAGAGAAATATTGTTCAAACTCTAACAAATATTATATCGATAACATATTCGGTTCTCCTGAGAAAGAAAAATATATGTTATATATCATATTATGATTCCTTACAGATCAAATTCCCATCCGAAAACTTTGTAAGTTTCTATTGAAACAGTGGCCGGGTTATTCATTATCTAAATAAAATAATAGAGCCTTTCAATTGAATTGAGCTCTCAAAAATCTTTGTTGTCTGCTTCTACATGAGAGTGCAAATACAATTCACTTAGTATAATTATTATTTTTGGTATAAAAATTTACAATCATAGGAATTCACATTGGAATAAAAAAAGTAAATGATCCCTTACTCTCTTTTTTTTCTATATGTTATCTAAAAAGAAATTTCAGACGTTTATAGAAGTGTGAACTTTTGTCGTCGTCTTTACAAAACAATAATAATATTGTATAATATTGTTTGTTATGGCATTAAGTACCATAACTTAACCATAAAATGTGGTGCATATCTGCTCATTTTGACATGTTGCGAAGAGTCATAAATTTTGTTTCTTATTTTTGCTAGCATAATCTTCATCTCGTTTGGTAGGGGCTGTCCTCTTTACAGCGAGCTGACGTCTGAATCAGATTATCCAGTGCTACTAACTTCTAGCCCACAAAACATTTCGAAGTGAACTTTCCTGGCATGAGAAAATTAGGTCATGTAAAAAACGAGTTGGCATTATTTTTTCAACGTCGTACATATCATAAAAGTAAACTTATATATATATATATATCGGATACATACAACAAATAATATGGTATTTAATATATTTCCTCGCTAGATTTTTTCGGTGCTCATTTCTTATAAAGAGATATCCTATTTCTCTCATTTCTCTTGTCCACAAAGCAACTTGATGAAGCTGTTCTGACTACTAAAGCATATGCAATTATTAAAGCGAATTAGATGATAGAGCTGCAGCCAAAACCTCCCTTCCCTTCCCTTCACTCTCTTTTTATAAAACAACTCCATTATGACCTGCTCGGTTGTTCTTGCTGCGCATTTAAGAGATGTTCTACGTTCTATTGATTATTGCCGTACACGTCTTATATTTTTTTTCTGCTCTGGAATGCAAGAATGCAACTGCAGTTGACACACCAATATTTCCCCCCTTCTCGGATAGACACTGCCCATCAGAACATAGTAACTGACACGTCGGCCCCACATATTTACTAGCCCACATGTCATGCTCTCTCAAGTCTCCACAATACTCCATCTTAGTGTACTAGTGCCCGAATTACCAGCTCTCCCCACTTCTCCAACCAAAACGGAAAAGCCCAACAAAAAAAAAAACCGAAGGGAAAAAAAAAAGAGAAAGAGAAGAGCAGCCGAGTCGCGACGCGTCGGCCATGGCGCGGTCGCCGGCGGCGAGGAAGCCCTCGGCGGCACCCACAGTGGTGCTGACACTGGCCCTCGCCCTCGCCTCCGCTGGCCTCCTCTTCCTCCTGGTCCACCTCTCCCCGTCCTCCCCCTCCCCGCATCCGCACCCCCACCGCCGCCTCCGCCTCCGCGGCGCACGTTCCGCGCCCGGGGGCGGCGGCGGCGCCTCCCCGCGCCAGATCCCGTTCGACCCCGTCATCGCGGATCTCGAGCGCCGCCGCGACGACCGCGAGTGGGAGCGCATGGCCGCCGCGGGTCTGCACGCGCCGGGGTTCGAGTCGGCGCCCGTCCCCGAGGACTACCTCGACGGCGGCGGCGACGGAGCCGACCCCTACGAGGACTACATCAACGACGCGGCGCGCTTCAACGTGACGCGGCGCGTGGAGGCGCTGTTCCCCAAGATCGACGTCGACCCCGCCGACGGCGCCGTGACGGCCGCCGAGCTGACCGCGTGGAACCTCGCCTCCGCGCGCCGGGAGGTGATGCACCGCACCGCCCGGGAGCTCGATCTGCACGACCGCGACCACGACGGCCGCATCGCCTTCTCCGAGTACAAGCGACCAAGCTGGGCCTGGCGGTTCGATGGTACGTACGCGTGTTTACATCTCGAGCTGACACCATCGCGAGTTTGGTTCATTGGAGCTCGGCATTTGCCTTCTTAGAGAAAAAAGTTCGATTCTTGGCAAGATGCTAGTTGACTATAGCTGCCTAGGGTGAGCTCTCTCGATCTTGGTGCGTTGAATTTGGTGACCCATCAGCTGATTTTTGGATTACAAGGTTTTTAGACTACATTAACACGTTGTGATGTCAAGTCATTTGCAAAATGAGAATGACTTCACACTTCAATGTAGGCATCACCGGCTCAACCATAGAGGATAAATAGAACCAAAATTTCTCAAATTTCATTTTACTAGAAGTGTTGTTTTACAAAGACATTGGGTCATCTTTTTTCACGAATTTCCTGCAGGGAGCTTGTTTCCAGTGCTGTTTAATGAAATCTTAGGTTTAACTTTTAATAAAATATACCTGGACTATTTTCTGCTGTTCTTTGAAAATTTAAGTAATTTACATACGTTCTTCATTCCTGAACTTTACACATACCTGGTCTTCAGAGTTAGCTGCTCATGGGGATGGGAAACTTTCTATTTTTCCTGTGATAGAATATATTGTAGTCTCTAGTCAACCTATTTTCAATTCATTTGTTCGAATTGAACTCTTGTAGGTATTGTCCTATGTTGGCATTCTCAGCCACATATATTCTAATGCTTGTGATTGATACCAAACAATTGTTCATAAGCATATTTGAAAATCCATTTTGGACATGTTTTATCCCTTCGTCAACCAGTAAATTTAGGGTGTGTTTGGTTCACAGACGAGGTTGGATGGGATATGGTGATCCATATTTTGTTGGATAGGATGATCCATGTTGGTTGTTTGGTTGGGTGGATGGGATGAGCAAATTTTTTTGTTTGGTTGGATGGACGAGGGTGGATGGAATAGAAATAGTAAATTATTAATCAATAGCAAAATATATAATTATTACTAATCTTACCATAATTAATACTAATTATCCCTAATCAACACTAATCTTAAAATGATAACAACTAATTAATAACAAAACATGCTAATTATCACTAATTAGTTGCTAATGATCGTTGTTAGCAAGGGTGGATGGCCTCATCCGACCAAATTGGCCGAATCCATCCATCCATCCAGTATATTTGAGGAATATTCTCTTTGGTGGCCACCATATCCACCCCTCGACCGTGAACCAAAAATTGTAAAAAACCTGGCGGTCATATCCCATCCACCCTTATCCACCCAACCAAACACATCCATGTTCTGTACATATTTAACAGAGATTCACATGTTGAAGCACCCTGAATAATTGTTGTGTGGGCTGACCAAGTTCTATATATTACATGGGAAAAAAAAGAATCTTTGCCTACCTTACTCATAACAATTGCAATAAGAATCATCAAATAAACTATGACCAGTTTCATCCAAATGTTTTCTTTCATGCCTTAGCAACGTGAGCACTAAATGTCGTCTTTCTGCAGATCATAACTCATCCAATGATGGGGTGGGATGGTGGAAGGAGGAGCACTTTAATGCTTCGGATATGGACGGTGATGGGTTCCTAAATCTGACAGAGTTTAACGAGTATAACTTTTCCTCTGACTACTATAAATTTTCTGAATATTTTTTTTGTTTTACAGTATTTTCTTTGGTTTGCTTTGTGCAGCTTCTTACATCCAGCTGATACTACAAACCCAAAGCTAATACATTGGTTGTGCCAAGAAGAAGTCAGGTGCACCTTTCCCTCCAAACATTGTTTCCTTACACATTTGTAGTCCATGTTCCATTTGCATCCTTCTCTTATCAGAATTCAATTCTGCAAAATAATATTGGAGATGCTTTCTTGCTGGATTTAGAGAGGTGGAGTTATTGAAACAAAAAAGAAGAACAATTATGAAACTCTAGAACATATTCTTAGGTTTTTAATGGCTCAAACTATGCCATTTACAAGTGATGCTACATCCTGGCTTGTGCATTACAGTATTGTGCAATGGTTATAACTGGAGCACTTCTTACTTCAGATTGGTGATAGTGCTGGATATTCTTCAGATTCCTGATACTCAGCTAGTCGACTGTGTGAAACAGCTGCATGCATAAAATGCTATTCATTGCTTGTAACTTTTCAACAGTCAAAACAGGCTGGTATAGGAATTGAAATCTAGGGCTTCAATGGAATGTATGCTTTGAAGATTGCTTTGCTATGCACAAAATCATGCCAATTAACTGGATATCATTTTTGCATGCAAACATAAAAAATAAAAAACCTTAAAAATTGTGGATATTTAAATGAAAATTCATGACAATTAAAGGTATCTAATATCTAGTTCATTCCTTGGTTGAGCTGTTATCTAGTTCATTCCCACAATCATATCTCTGTTACTCTGTTAGTTTATTTTATGTGGTTAGCTGGATATTTTAAGACCAATTTTTGTTCACTATACAGGGAAAGAGATAAAGACAATGACAGAAAACTCAATTTTCAAGAGTTCTACAATGGATTATTTTATTCAATTCGACATTTTGATGAGGAGGCTTCAACAGATGATTCCAATGGTTCTGACGCACCAGCAAGAAAATCATTTGCACAGCTTGATCTGGATAATGATGGGTATATTACAGCTCTAATGTTTTCTTGTTATCTTGTTTAACAAATAAAGAACTTGTGAGACTGAGTTAGGCTCCCCCATTTTGCAGGCTGTTGTCAGCAGATGAGCTAAAACCTATTATTGGGAATCTCCATCCACCAGAACATTTCTATGCCAAGCAACAAGCTGACTACACAATATCACAGGTAATACTGGCAGACTGCATCTCATTTTACCTTTGAGGATATTTTATATTACCTTTTAGTCTAAAGCAGTCAGAATTTTCATCTAGATTCTGGAGTCATGAAGTGTCATCAGTGTTTATACAGCAGCTTGCACGTTTTTCTCTAAACATGCAACTTCAATCAAGTTGAATGAGTGACTTAACAATATGTTCCAGTTTACCGGAAAGATCTGTGATTTGTTATCTAATAGCCCTTCTGTCGGTTTCTTCAATGTAGGCTGACACAAACAAAGATGGGCATCTGAGTTTGCAAGAGATGATTGAGAACCCATATGTATTTTACAGTGCTTTATTCACAGAAGATGATTACGGGTTTCATGATGAGCTGCGGTAGTTCCTCAATGGTATGTAAGAGACAATAATGCACACATTTGCTTTGTTAATCACTAAAATTTCATTAACTCATGAATTTGCATGCGTAGCAGCAAGAGATACTCAGGAATCACCCACCTTTGGAATACTTCGTTAGACATCATTGTGAATAGATAACTTCCATGACCTGTAGGCTTCACCTACAGGCGGCAAGAACATTTCAGGGTATATATTTATAGCGGTTGAGATACTCAGGAATCACCCACCTTTGGAATACTTCGTTAGACATCATTGTGAATAGATAACTTCCATGACCTGTAGGCTTCACCTACAGGCGGCAAGAACATTTCAGGGTATATATTTATAGCGGTTGAGCTGCACTACTAGTTCTTATTTATTTTGCACTGGAGTTCAGAACATTTTTGTTTTAACAATATCTCGCTTCTGGCAGGTGATCCCATGTATAACACGAGCGTGTTAATGTGCACTGTTCTATAAGTAGGGCGTTCTTTTGTAACCTTAACCTTTCTTGAATTATTTTCTTCATATGTATGATGAGGTAGCGTTGGTTCTTTCATTTTTTTAAATTACAAAGTAGTACCTTATTTTTGGATGAACCTTGTAAACTACAAAAACAATTAAAATGCAATCATAGGCTGCATGTCAGCTTTCTTGAACTCAAGATTGTGGAAACCTCAACCTTGAAAGTGATTCTTTTTTCTCCTGCGTGCGTGACATTGTGGTGTTTGCAAATGGTGTCTATTTCCCAATAATGGACGCTGTTTTTGTATCTCATGGCAGGGGCAATCAAAATGATATGCAATTTTTTTTCATTTTGAAGGCTAATGATCTGCAGAATCATTCAGCACCAGAAGCAGTGCATAGAAGAATTATTCCTCATAATTCCGTCAATATAATTTTGAAGGGACACATCTTAATAATTTTCACATATCAACTAGTAAACTCTCCAAGCTTCGACTGTACATAATATAAATTGCTGTATATTTGAGCAATATCTACAAACATCGCATCTTGCGATTTCTAAATTAGTACAAATTTAACTTGAAATACAAACTAGTTAGATTTGCAATTTGCTCACTAAGCAAACACGCAAGCGTACACACATATACACGTATTTCACAGTGTGCTGAGCTAAGCTAGGCTCAGGTGTGCCTCCTCTTGATGGCCCTGAGCTTGACGCCATGGCGGAAGCCGAGGACGAGGTCGAAGTCGAACTGGATGGGCGACTCCATCGCCGGCGAGTGACGGAACACGTAGCGGTGGTAGAGGTGCACGACGGCGAGCTTCACCTGCTGCAGAGCGAACCGGTGCCCCACGCAGGCCCGCGGCCCGATCCCGAACGGGATGTGCGCGTACGGGTGCCTCGCCCGCTCCGCCTCTGCAGCGAACCTCTCCGGCCTGAACTCCTCCGGCTCCGGGAACTGCGCCGCGTCCCTAGCCAGCACCCCCGGCGCCAGCCACACGTATGTCCCCTGCACCCACGCGTCAACGCCCGTCTGAATCAAGAAATGACGAGCTCGCCGGCGGCGGCGAGGTGGCGGCGATGGTGGTACCTTTGGGAGGAGGTGGCCGGCGATCTCGACAGGCTCGGAGGTCTCCCTGGCGATGAGAGGCGAGACGAGGTGGAACCGCATAGCCTCCTTGATGACCTGGTCCAGGTAGGGGAGCCGGGCGTGGAGCTCGTCGGCGTCGGGGACGCGCCCGCGCGGCGCGAAACCGTCGATCTCCCGTAGCAGCTTCTCCTCCACGCGCGGGTGGCAGGACACCAGGTACACCACCGACGACACCGTGAAAGCCGTCGTCTTGGTCCCGGCGATGAGGTGCTCGTACGCCAGCGCCCGCACGTGACGGTCCTCCAGCGCGAACTCCCTGCCGCCGTCGTGCCCGCCGCTCTCCCTCGCGTCCAGCAGCGCAGCGATGAAGTCCAGCGCGTCACCGCTGCCACTACTTTGGCGGTCCCGGCGCCGGCCGGCGATGATGGCGTCGATGCGGCGGCACAGCCGGCGTTCGTTCTTGTCCATCTTGTAGTCCGCCGTGCCTGGCACACGCCGCAGCAGCCGCTTGCACGGCGTCTGCACGCACGGGAGGAAGAGACCCAGGATGGTGGACAGCGAGCTCGACAGGTCCATCTTGATGAATTCCATGGACTTCTTGTACTCCTTCAAGAACTCCTTGACGTCGTCGTCGCCTTTGCCACCACCGGAGCCATCAACAGTGTCGTCGCCCGTGTCAGCCGCCTTCCTGGACAGGCCGAACTCGATGCCGAAGGCCGTCTTGCCGATGATGTCGATGGCCATGCACAGCGAGAGCTGGCAGAAGGGGATGCAGTCCTGGTCCGGGCAGCCGGCGATGTTGTCCACCAGAGCTTCCACGTACGACTGCATCGTCGGGATGAGTCCGGCGAGCCTTGCCGGCTGGTACAGCGGGATCACCATGTTCCTCATCGACGACCACGTCGAGTCCCTTGCACCGTCAAAACATCAGCATTGTGATACACACGTCAATACATTTTTTCAGATTTCAGATAAAGTAATCAGCCTTTGCCTTCTCATTCTTCTGTCACATATCAAAGTCCAGGTTCTACTGGCATTTTGGGCACAGATATGCAAAGTTCAGTCACCATGAGCATGATGAGCATGATGGTTACCTGGTGAGGAAGAGGGCATCCTGGTGAAGCGTGCCGACGTTCGGAGGAGGGGTGCTCCGGTTGCGGATGTCCTTGAACTTCTTGATGCCGACCTCCTTGCACAGCTCAGCATTGGCCACGATCACCAGTGGCTGCCTTCCCATGTGAAACCTGTATGTACAGTAGCCTTCTTCTCCATGAGTAACTAACACACAAGATGACATTCAGACATGAAATTCTGTTTCTCCCATTAGCAGTTTAGCGTTACCTGAAGATTGGACCGTACTCCTTCGCGATGGCACGAAAGACATCTGGTCCATTCTTGGCAAGCAGATGAAGGTGGCCTATAGGGAACCTGGTTGGAGGCCCTGGAACTGTCCTCACACTCCAGAAAGGTGCATAGAAGTATATCAGAAACACACCAAGAAGAGCTAGTGCAGATCCAAGAAGTAGAACTGCTAAACTAGGGGCTGCAACATGGATGATTTCTAGTGCAATGGAGCAATTGCTTGCCTCCATGGAAGATGCTTGCACGCTCGCAATATTATGAGTTGCTAGCTGCCTTGTTCTGGTTTCTGGATTGGTGCTGCTCATGCCAAATTTAAACGTGAGGCACACTTGGTTGTCCTTGTCATGCTGCCATTCTCAGACTGTTGCTGTAGCAGTGGAGCCGTTCCACAGGATGGTGGTGAACTGTACGGGAACGATAGAGAATGTGTGGTGACACGCGTCACACACCAGCAGTTCTTGACCTGTGCAAGACCAGTGAAAAATCCAATAATTTCATTAAAAGCACGGAATCTTGAATTCTAAAAGTGCTGAATTTTCATTTCCACCAATCGTTAGCAAGATTTGCTACAGATTGTCTACAGGCAACAGTTTACAAACAATGACAAAAAATTTCTGATTCACCACATTATCTCTGTACCAACATTTGCTTAATCAATTGGCGTTATCACTAGACACACATACACATTGCTTGCATTATCTATAAGCTTTTTAATTGCAGTTACAACTTTGTTGACAGGAAAAAGAAATTTCATCACCAGCTGTACTTAATAAGAATAACAGTTATTGACGTGACTAAACCATGATTTTGAGACTCTTGTTGAGTTTCCACTTTTAGTCTACTCTAAATTAAAAGTCTGTGTTGAGTTAAATTGAACTGAGCTGAGCTGTTATTTTTTTAGTTTTATAACCAAATAAAAGGGAGAAATTGTGTGTGCAAATCAGCAACAATATAATCTGTGATATTTTCTACAAGTGTCCACTCATATATCTGAACACAGATAGAATTCCACTTAAACCTGCTGCCAGTGTAAATACGACAGCAGAAACCTAGAGATTGTTCTTCGCATATCCTTTTCGTCTAGATTGGGTTTTGGTGGATCAATCATTGATTTCTCTCTCATACTTATTAAAGCACATGTGCAGTGACAACAATGATATCGCTGATGGCAATCATAGAAGGCATTGGAAGGAGATATCAAACAGAGACCAGTCATCAATTTTGGCAGTGTAATGCGGTCAGGAAATTTTACGCTGGCTAGTATCACAGGCTTGCAGCCTTGGGCATTGACAGTCAAAATGGCTGTCAATATTGCCGTGTGAAAAGAATAAACTTTGAAAGTATCTCGAGATTCCAAGTGGGATGGAATTGGCAATAGGATTCTGACAAGGATGATATTGGCACCACAATACTTGACCGGCTAGGATCTTCCACACTTTTTGTTGTGCTAGGATCTTCCACACTTTTTATTGTGCTGGGATCTTCCGCTAGGATCAATGTGCAGGTGTCACTCGTAGGTCAGATCATTCTCTTTTCTGCCAGTTGGCAGTGCTAACTCACTAATCAACCATGTCACCAGTTATACAAAACTAAGTGGAAAATTATTCGTGCATCATGAAGTTTTTAATATCCAACCTAAATGTGGGATTCGATTAGACATACTGACGTCAATTGAAAATTATGCGACAAGCAACAATTTTTTTTCAACTCCACTAGTGTTGAAGTGCCTTTGGTGTCTCAATATAACAGGTCCGTTGTGTTAGGTTTGACGAACAAACGTAAAAACTTAGCTACTCTTATGGAGATGAAATTCAAGAAAATTTCGTTGAGATATAACTCTCTTAGCAACGCGTTATATCGAAACCCGGATATGATATTAAATGGGTAAGAGCTAGGTCGTCACCCCTATGACATGTCATGCCATGATCTAGGTATGATGTCAAGTGGACAAAGATCGGGCCGTCGTATTCTTAGTGACGTGTATGCTCGGGTGTGGTGAAAAATAACCAAGGGTCTTCACACCTGACTCGACGGGTACGAAGGTTAAGTGAGCAAATCAAACCAACTAGAATCCGTTTAGGTAGCTAGAATGTAGGGTCTCTTACAGATAAGTTAAGAGACCTAGTCGAGACAACAGTTAGAAGGCGTGTAAATATCTTGTGTGTTCAAGAGACTAAATGGAAAGGTCAGAAGGAGATAGACAATACCAGTTTCAAGCTCCATGGACAACTTTAAATAGAGATATAGTACAAATTCTGATTTATAAGAGCCTTAAGGATAGTGTGGTAGAGGTGAGGAGGCAAAGGTATAGGATCATGTTAGTTAAATTTGCCATTAGTAATATAGTCTTAAATGTAATTAGTGCATATACCCCTCAAGTTAGTCAAGATGAGAGTGCTAAGAGACATTTTTAGGAAGACTTAGATGACTTGGTTAGAGCGCTATCTAGTAACGATAAGCTTTTTATAAGAGATCTTAATGGGCATGTAGGTGCAACAGATACAGGTTTTGAGACGACACTTAGAGGTTTTTGTAAGTGAGAAAGACTCCGTGTTGTATATTGAATTGATTATAGATTACAAGAGGTTATATATAGGCAGGGGACTTCAAGGTTTCAAGGTGTGAACACTAAACTAGGAAGTCTCAGGCCTAATTAATATATATTAAGCAGCACAAATGCCTAGGCCGGCGCATGGCTGCAGCCAGAACCCAAGGCATAGGCACAAGAGTCTAAGAGACAATTATAACTTGCTAATAGAGTCTAAGGCACATGTATAAGAGTCTAGTAGACAATCATAACTTACTAACATCTCCCACAGTCTGAGCATCGGTGCAGCGGACGTTCAGACTGGTTCTAAACTTAGTGAAGAGCGAAGATGGCAGCCCTTTGGTGAAGATGTTGGCATATCGAGAGGTTGTTGAAACATGGAGAACGTGAACAGCACCAAGAGCAACACGCTCCTGAACGAAGGGGAGACCAATCTCGATGTGTTTGGTGCGTTGATACTGGACTAGGTTGGCGGACATGTAGACGACGCTGATGTTGTCGCAGTAGACCAATGTAGCGCGCTGTAAGGAAGACTGTAACTCACTAAGAAGTTGACATAGCCAGGAGGCCTCAGCAACGGCGTTGGCAATGGCTCGATATTCAGCTTCGGCACTAGATCGGGACACGGTGTGTTGGCGCTTGGAGGATCAAGAGATGAGGTTGTCACCAAGGAAGACCGCATAGTCAGAAGTAGACTTGCGAGTGTCCGGGCAATCGACCTAGTCAGCATCAGAGTAGGCGACTAGTTCATGCAGCGCTATAGGACGGAGCACCAGACCCAAATGAAGAGTACCGCGAACATACCGAAGGATCCACTTGAGGGCAACCAAGTAAGGTTCCCGTGGGTCATGCATGTGAAGACAAACATGCTGAACGGCGTAAGTAATATCCGGACGAGTGAAAGTGAGGTACTGAAGGGCACCAGCTAGGCTGCAAAAATCAGAGGGATCCTGAACTAGGTCACCAGTGATTGCAGAGAGCTTTGGATTGGTGTTGACTAGAGTAGAGTAGGGTTTGCAGTCAGCCATACCAGCCCGATCAAGAATCTCTATCATGTATTGTTGCTAAGACAAGAAAAGGCATCCATCACGATGCTGAACTTGCATTCCAAGAAAATGGTGCAACTGGCTGAGGTCCTTTATGTTGAACTCATGCTGTAGAGCAGAGATGATGCGATGGAGGATAGCCATGGATGAGGTAGTGAGCACAATGTCATCCACATAGAATAGTAAGTATGCTGTGTCGGCGCCATGATGATAGACAAATAGGGAGGTGTCTGCCTTCGCATTCACAAAGCCAAGTGAGAGAATAAATGTGACGGAGCGACTGTACCATGCCCAAGAAACCTGCTTCAGACCATAGGGAGACTTGTTGAGGCAACAAACATATCCGGGATGTATGGGATCCTCAAAACCAGCAGGCTGTGTAGCAAAAACAGTCTCAGACAGAGTCTCATGAAGAAAGGCATTCTTCACATCGAGCTGGTGAGCTGGCCATCTGCGAGAGAGGGCGAGTGAGAGCATTGTCCAAACTGTTGCGGGCTTAACAACAGGACTGAATGTCTCGTCAAAGTCGATGCTAGGACGCTGAGTGAAACCACGAAGGACCTATCGAGCCTTGTATCGCTCGAGAGACGCGTCAGCCCTGAACTTGTTCTTGACAATCCATTTGTCGGTGACAATGTTGACTTGAGGTGGTCGAGGGACAAGCTCCCATGTGTTGTTCTAAAGGAGGGCAAAGACCTCTTCTTCCATGGCGACTCGCCAATTGGAATCGGCAAGGGCGCCACGGAAGGTGCAGGGCACCGGTGACAGTGTTGTGCTTTGTAAACACTGGGAAACCGATGACCAACTTTGGCGCGCATCGTCATGCCGTGGTCGTTGGTGATGGGCTGCACGGACACGATGCCCTTGGGCAGAGCCAACATGCTGGGGGCAGCCGGTTGTTGAGGAGCTACTGCCTAGCCGGGGCCTGCCCGGGGCTATTGCAGTAGCAGGGGAAGCCGGGGCGCTAGGGGTTGCAGCAGCAGGGGAAGCCGGGGGGGGCACCAGGGGCTGCAGCAGCAGTAGTGGCAGGAGGAGTGCCAAGAGCTGCAACAGCAGCAGGCGCAGAGGGAGTGTCCTGTCAGGTGCTAAGTCGGACTGGAGAGATCGGCGTAAGGGCCGTGGCAGGCACCGGAGTGGCAGCCTCTATCTCGACGACTGCGCCCGCGCTGGATGCCACACGAGGATAGCCCGCGCTGGGTGCTAGTGGCATGCCGATAGTCGGGGCCGCACGTGGCTGTGCAGGAACACCAACGGGAACACCTGTAGGAAATAAAGGTAGAGGTGCACTGATAGAACTAGGCACGGGATTAGCATCATCAGTTAAAAAATCAAGGGCTGCCGGGTCGGTAGGAGATGACTGTTGTGAGAAAGGGAAAGAGTGTTCATCAAACACGACGTGTCGAGAGATGAGAACACGATTGGACTGGAGGTCAAGACAGTGGTATCCTTTATGATGGGAGGAGTAGCCAAGAAAAATGCACAAGGAGAAGCATGTTGCAAGTTTGTGGGTGGCTATGGCGGAGAGGTTAGGATAACAGGCGCAACCAAAAACATGAAGATGGTTGTATTTGGGCTGGACAACAAACATGATGGAGTGAGGTGTGGATGATTTAAGAGTTTTGGTGGATAGGATGTTGAAAACATATGTGGTGGTGTGTAAGGCCTCAACCCAGTACGAAGGGGGCATGCAAGCCTGAAAGAGAAGAGCGAACCATATTGTTGATGGTGCGGATTATGTGCTTAGCCCACCCATTTTGAGATGAGGTATATGGGCAGGACATGCGGAGGTGTATGCCATGGGTGAGGAAGGAGTGGGAGGTAGAGTTATCAAACTCCCGACCATTGTCGCACTGGATGGCTTTTATAGTGACGCTATACTAAGTGCGAACATAGGCAAAGAAATGAGTTAGAGTGGCAAACGTGTTAGATTTGAGATGAAGAGGAAATGTCCAAACATAGTGTGAGTAATCATCAAGTATAATTAAGTAGTATTTGAAGCCGAAAACACTAGCGACTAGAGAGGTCCACAAATCACAGTGAATAAGCTCAAATAAGCTAGATGCCCGAGATGAAGATGCTAAAAAGAAAGGCGAGTATGGCGTTATAACTAGCACGCATGACATAAAGAATCAATTTCTTTAGTACAACCAGGGATAACAGAGGCAACTTTGGTGAAGGTGTCGCGACCAGGGTGGCCGAGCCGGTGATGCCAGAGTGAAGGCGAAGAATCAGCAGTGAGAACGGTGGCACTGGGAAGGTGCAATGGTTAGAGGGGCCCGGAGCTATTGCACCTGATGATCACCTTCTGAGACTTTAGATCCTTCACAGAATAGCCAGCAGGGTTAAATTCAATAGCATAGTTATTGTCGGTAGTGAACTGGCGCACAGAAATAAGATTCTTAATAAGTTATGGGGAAACAAGAACATTATTAAGGAACAGAGAGTTGGTGAGAGTGGTGGCGCTAGTGGCAGTGACAGGGAGTAAGGAGCCATCGCCGACAACAATAGAAGGAGAAGGATACCGTGAAGAGATAGAGTGTGAAAGAGTGAGAGAGTCAGATGTCATGTGGGGGGTGACACCTAAGTCGAAGTACCATTCGTTGTTCGGCGGCTGCTAAAGGGTCATGGTGCTGAAAGTTGAAGCGAGGGAGTATTGATCTTAGGCCGCCGGAAGACTGGTCTGCGGGTTGTAGAAGCCGAGAGGATCCGAAGCGCCGAGGGAAGGCAGAGGGGCACCCTACTGACCGTAGTAGGCAGCAGGAGTGGCCTGCTGCAGGTACTGCTGAAACGGCGCCGGTGGGAGCTGCTGCAAGGCCGGAAAGGCCCCCTGTTGGGCCAGCAACGCCTACTGGTATGGTGGCTAGGCGGGCGAAGTGCGAGGCGGGGGGCGTGGCCCGGGGATGATGAGCCACAAGTTGTAGGACGTGGGTCAAGGCCCACTCACCCCCTGGTTGGGTAGAGCAGGCATGCCCGAGCCGCCGCCTTTGCCGCGGGCACCGCGACCGTTGCCTTTGCCGCCAAGACTGCTCCCTTTACCACCCCTAGGCCGGTGGTGGGATGCTCAGAGAGCTGCTGGGAGGCAGAGCGGGAGGATGAGGAGCCGCTACCTGTGCGGCGACGAGAGTTGTAGGGGGAGACTGGGTCAGGGGCCCATGGTAAGCTCCTCGAGTATGAGCTCATCGCAGGCCTCCAAGAAGGAAGGGAAAGGACAATGTCGGAGATGGCAGCCAACGGAGGCAAACCGCTCGTTCAAGCCTCGGATGAGGTTGAGGACGAGGGAGCGATCGCTGACTAGTTCACCAAGATCGGCAAGGTTGTTGGCGGTGGTGCTGAGGAGCTTGCAGTAGTCGGTGACAGAGAGGTCCCTTGGACGAGCGTACGGAGTTTGACGTCAAGGATGAGAGCCCGCGCCTCCCGGTTGCCGAGAAATTGGTTCTCGATGGCAAGCCAGGTGGTACGGGCAGTGACGCCTTGGTCACCACAGCTCCTGACAATGTTGAGGAGGTTGTCAGAGAGGGTGCCATAGAGCCAAGAACAGACGACACAATCCATGCGCTCCCAGTCAGGCGAGTTCAAGGGACGATCGTCGTGAAGAACATGGCCTTGAAGAAAATACTTACCTAGAGTGAGCAGGAATTGCCCGTGCCACCGAGCAAAGCTACCGGAGTTAACGTCGAAAACGACGTGGACAAGGCTGCGGATGTTCTGAATAGCCATAGCTTGGGCGTGGAGGTTTAGAATCGCGGCGGCCTCCTGAAGAACCATGGTGGCGTGAACTGAGGGACGAGGGCCATCGGAGAAGGAAGACGCTACGTCTTCTAGCGGGTTTTCAAGGGGAGGTACGGCGGTGGCGCGAACGCGCATGGCGGTGGCGTCGCGCTCGATGGCCGCAGCGGGCCTCGGCCGTGGCGGCACGAGCGTCCTCCAACCGCTTGCGCTCGGCGTCATCACCAGCAACAGAGGGGTGGATAGAGCCGGCCATGGAGGGAAGAGAGGGGCGGCGCAGGGGCAGCAGGCCGGAGGGGGGTGGCGCTAGAAGCAGCACACCAGAGATGTGGAAGAAGAAGAATCGGGTGGAACCCGGACTCGTGATACCATGTAAATGAGAAAGACTCCGTGTTGTATATTGGATTGATTATAGATTACAAGAGATTATAAGTATATATAGATAGGGGACTTCAAAGGTTCAAGGTATGAACACTAAATTAGGAAGTCTCAGGCCTAATTAATACACATTAAGTAGCACAAGTGCTTAGGCCGGCGCATGGCTACAGCCAGAACCCAAGACACAGGCACAAGAGTTTAGAGACAATCATAACTTGCTAATAGAGCTCAAGGCGAATGCACAAGAGTCTAGGAGACAAACATAACTTGCTAACAGTTTAAGTATGGTGGTAGGAATCAGGAGGGAGAAGAAATCTTGCACTTTTTTTATAGCTTTTGATCTGATGATGGCTAACACTTTCTCTAGAAAAAGACAATCTTATTTAGTGACTTTTAGTAGTGGCCAAAACCATAGCTAGATTGACTTTGTTCTTATGAGAAAAGATGATAAATGAGCTTATGTGGATTGCAAGATGATACCTAGAAAATGTGTGGTTTCTCAACATAAGCTGATGGTGGTTGACTTTTACTTTTTAGTGCATACTCATAAGGATAAACAAGCCAAATTTGCAAGAACTAAGTGATAAAAGTTAGAAGGAGAGACATCAAATGTCTTTAAGAAAAGGATTATTGAAGATGACTCTTAGAAAGAAGATGATGTAAATAACATGTGGTGGAACGATCCAAGAATCTAATAGGAGTTTTGTACGAAGGATCCAAGAATATAAGGTTAGAGAAGTTTTAAAAAAGATGAAAGAAGGTAAGGTGAGGGACCCTGATAGTATTCCAATCAAGGTGTGGAAATGTCTCGGGATATAGCTATAGTATGGCTAACCAAGTTGTTTAACAATATTTTTTAATCGAACACAATGTCTAAGGAGTAGAGAAGAAGTATATTGATACTAATTTATAAGAATAAGGAATATATCCAAAGTTGTACTAATTACTAAGAAATTAAGTTGATAAGCCACATTATAAAGCTATGGAAGAGTTATCGAACACCGTTTAAAAGGAACAACATGAATCTCTATGAACCAATTTAGTTTCATATCTGAAAGTAACCATAGAAGCAATTTTCTTAATAAGATAAGTTATGGAGTGATTTAGAGAGCAAAAGAATTATATGGTGGGCTTTGGACAAACTTAAAGTCCAAACAAAGTATATCTCTCTCATCAAGAACATATATAACAATGTTATACCTACTATAGTAATACATGTTATTTTTTGATAAAAATGGAAATATATCAGGAATCTTGAACCCATATATCTTTATATTGGTAATGAATAAGGTTACAAGAAATATATAAGATAATATTCCTAGGTGTATGCTCTTTACAGATGATGTAGTATTAATTGATGAGAGTCACGTAGGAATAAATAGAAAACTAGAGTTGTGACAGCAGACTCTTAAGTCAAAGATTTTAGAGTAAGCAGAACAAAGACTGACTACTTTAGATATGACTTTAGCACTATCGCACACGAGAGATATGTGAGTTTAGAAGGCCAAGTAGTGTCTAAGAAGAATAATTTTTAATATCTAAGATCGATGTTATAGATAGATGGAGATATTGATGCAGACGTTAGCAATAGAATCAAGGCGGGCTAGTTAAAGTGGTGTTAAGCATCTGGCATCCTCTGTGATAAGAGGATACCGCAAAAGTTAAGTCAAATTTTATAGAACGACGATTAGACTTGCTATACTATATGTGATAGAATGTTGACCTATAAAAAGATGTCATGCTCAATGGCTTAGTATTGTAAAAATGTATATTCTACGTTGGATTTATGGTCATATAGTAATAGATAGTCTTAAATGAGAATATACGTGATCAACTAAAAGTAGCATTAATTGAAAAAAAACTTATTCAATTGATGTGGTTTGGGCATGTCAAAAGGAGACCTCTAGAGTCATCAGTATATTGTAAAATTTTAAGTCGACAATAATATAAAGAGATAAAGAAAATCAAAATTAATGAGAGAGACAATAAGAAAAGATTTGAAAGAGCAGGATATATCTGAACATCAATAGGAATACTTCGAAAGTGATTTTTATTGGGTTTCAAACTCTAAACTATTTCACTATCTTGAGTTACGTTGAGCAGCAATTTTTTTCAAGAACTACTGTCAAAAGCACTAGGTCTCATACTTTAATGTCAAGTTCTCGTTGTTGCGATATATATCATGCTTTTTAAAATATCACATAATAGTTGATAATAACTGCCCAAACAAAATCGGTTCAATCTTATGGGAAGTCCATACATTGTCAGAAAACCAGGTATTGGAAGTTACCATCTGGTTACTAGCATTCCTCCCTCCCCCAGTTGATTCCTGATGATTTAGTACAGCAGCAGCACTACTTAGGTGTCTGAGAGACTCCAGGATCCAGTTCCCTTCAGCATGGCCTACAAAATGGAAAACAGTGGTCCACATTGTCTGGATATTGGTTGCAGGGTTAACATTGTTTCTCCTGTTGCCATCTCCCAGAGGAAATATTCTCTCCTCGAGGTACCCTTTTCTTCAAGGTTGATAGAAAGATGGAGCCATGATACATGACCCCACAGCCCTGTTCTTTTCCAGCCATCATGGGCCCCAGCTCTGTTCTTTTCCAAACTAAGGAGGTTGTGTTTGTAGTACATAAACATGTTCCATTTTATGTGCGCATATCTTTGGACTTCTATTTATGTGGCTTTTCTCTAGAGGAGATTCATAAGGTTATTAGAATGCGTAATTTTCTTCTCACCTATTCAGGCCACTTAGCAAGTTGCTGATAAAAACTATATCTAATTAAAATTTTGTTTGAAGTTTCTCCCTCAACATTTTTTGCTTCCATCTATTTAAAAGATGAAGGCTCCTTTTTAGTTAATACACAAATTTAGTTACTATAAGCTTATTTATGCTACAACTCCTCTCCGCTTGATTCACAATAACGTTTCAGTTTTGATACTGTGGGGTTAAGCACGTCTGGGGACTATGTAGAAATATCTAGTCCAGAAGAGTACAAGAAGAAAAATGACAAAGACTTGACCTGTTCTGGTCTCGTTTCTCAAAACTAATAATCAGTTAAATAAACGAATCTTCATAAGACATCCATGACCCATGCATGAATCAAATGGGACAATGCTTTACATATTTACATTCTAACTTTATCCTGATTTGAGTTTATCTAGCTATCTGTCATGTGGGGGCGCACGGTAAGGCAATCACCAATGGCTAAGTTTGAAAGGATTAGTTTAGTTTCCTATTTTTAGTCTATAATTTTAGAAGTAATTGGCTAAGTTTGAAAAGTTAGTTTAGTTTCTTATTTTTAGTCCATAATACTAGGAGCAATTGGCTAAGTTTGAAAGGTTAATTTAGTTTTCTATTAGGTTGAGACCCTTAGCTATATATTGAACCCTAGAAGGGGTAAGTAAGAATTATTTTCTGAATCTCATTCTCTTTCTCTAACCCTAACAGGAGTGCTGAGAGATAAAAACCTCACCTCAACCACGGATCGTGACTACGAACTCCGTAGCCGTGGTCTAGCTACCCTACGTCTCGGTGATCTTGACAACCTGGTATCATGATCCCAGCGATCCTTGTCCTTCTGTTCCACCTCTCCGTCCCCATCACCAGACGCCGCACCGCCCTTTCCCGCGATCCTCTCCACCGCGTCGTCCTGCACCGCCGCCATGGGTGACCAAACCAACCTCAAGACCGCCGTGGAGACGCTAGCCGCCGCCGTCAACACGCTGCAAGCCACCGCGGAGGCCAACGCCAAAGCAATCGAAGCCTTGTCCGCCGGCCGTTCCTCTTTCTTGAGCAGCAAGCAGGCCTCCGGCGAGCACCACAACGATCGGCCGCCGAGGTTCCAAAAGATGGATTTCCCACGGTTCGACGGCAAGTCTGACCCGCTCATCTTTATAAACCACTGCGAGTCGTATTTTCATCAGCAGAGGATCATGGAGGAGGAGAAGGTGTGGATGACATCGTACAATTTGAAGGAGGGCGCCCAAATATGGTATATCCAGGTTCAGCAGGACGAGGGTACTCCTTCCTGGCGCCACTTCACCGATCTGCTCAACCTACGCTACGGACCTCCGCTGCGATCTGCGCCGCTGTTCGAGTTGGCTGATTGCCGCTACACGAGCATGGTCGCCGAATACCAGGACCGATTCCAAGCGCTCCTGGCACGCGCCGGTCCTCTGGAGGAATCACAGAAGGTGCAGCTCTTCACAGGGGGTCTCTTGCCGCCGCTCAGTATTGACGTGCGCATCCAGAACCCCCAGTCGCTGGCGGCCGCCATGAGCCTGGTGTGACAGCTAGAATTGCGGGAGCAGTACACGTTGGTGCCGACTAAGCCCACAACCCGCGGCCTGCTGCTTACCCCAACCCCACGCCTTGCCCTGTCGGCTCCTCCGATCGACAAAGCCGCACCTCCCACGGTCATGGTGGTGGGCCATCCGGTGAAGCGTCTGTCCCAGGCGGAACAGGAGGAGCGCCGCAGACTTAGCCTCTGCTACAACTGCAACGAAAAGTATACACGTGGACACAACCGTGTTTGCAGGAGGCTCTTCTACATCGGCGGCGTAGAGATCGCCGACCTCGATGACGCCACGGCGACCGAGGCATCGGACACCGAGACACCGGTCTTCTCCTTGCACGCAGTCGTCGGTGTGCCGATCTACGACACAATGTAGATCAGTGTGTCTCTAGGCACCACCACTCTCGTCGCGCTCCTCGACACCAGGTCGACCCACAATTTTATCGCCGAGGCCGCCGCTCTCCATACTGGGCTACCTATCCAACCCCGACTGCACCTCACGGCAACCATGGCCAACGGAGAAAGAGTCACCTGCCCCGGCGTTCTCCGGCAAGCTCCGATCTCCATCGATGACAACGAGTTCCGCGTCGACCTCTTTGTCATGCCACTTGCAGGGTATGACCTGGTTCTAGGGACGCAGTGGATGGCCACCCTCGGACCGATCGTCTAGGATTTCACTGTGCGCACCATGTCGTTCTACCGACACGACCGTGCAGTCTGCTGGATGGGCGTGGCGACGGCGTGTACGTGGGTCCTCTCCGCTACAGCGACCAGCGACTCTCTCCTCGACAAGCTGTTGGCTTCTTTCGGGGATGTCTTCGCGGAGCCCAAGGAGCTGCCACCTAAGCGTACCCGTGACCACAGTATTGTCCTCAAACCGAGTACACCACCTGTGGCAGTCCGGCCGTACAGGTATCCAGCGGCTCACAAGGATGAACTCCAGCGATAGTGCACCGCCATGATTGAGCAGGGCATCGTCCGTCACAGCGACTCGACGTTCTCTTCGTCGGTCATCCTCGTCAAGAAAGCGGACAGCTCGTGGCGGTTCTGCGTCGACTACCGTGCCCTGAACGCACTCACCGTCAAGGATACGTTCCCCATCCCCATCATTGACAAACTTCTCGATGAGCTCTACGGCGCGCGGTTCTTCACCAAGCTGGACTTGCGGTCAAGGTACCATCAGGTGCGGATGCGGCCGGAAGATGTCCACAAGACGGCATTCCGTACCCACGACGGCCTATATGAGTTCTTGGTAATGCCGTTCGGGCTATGCAACGCCCTGGCGACATTCCAAGCCTTCATGAACGACATCCTCCGGTCATTCCTTCGTCGCTTTGTCCTTATCTTCTTTGACGATATTTTGCTCTATAGCACGACATGGGTAGATCACCTTCGCCACCTCCGCGTCGTCCTAACCGAGCTCTGGCGGCACCAGCTCTTCGTCAAGCGCGCCAAGTGCGCCTTCGGTGTTACTTCCGTCGCGTACCTCAGCCACGTCATTTCAACGGCGGGCGTTGCCATGGACACGGCTAAGGTGCAGGCCGTCCATGACTGGCCAGTTCCTCGCTCGGCACGGGCGATGCGTGGTTTCCTCGGCTTGGCGGGCTACTACCGCAAATTCGTCCACAACTATGGTACCAACGCTGCGCCGCTGACGGCTCTCCTCAAGAAGGATCGCTTTTCCTAGAACGAGGCGGCGGCCACGGCGTTCGACGTGCTCAAGGCTGCAGTCACCTTAGCCCCGATCCTCGCCATGCCAGATTTCGCCAAGATGTTCGTCGTCGAATGCAACGCCTCATCCCATGGGTTCGGCACGGTGCTCATCTAGGACGGCCATCCGATTGCCTTCTTCAGCCGACCAGTCGCGCCTCGGCATCGCGTCCTCGCCGCTTATGAGCAAGAGATCATCGAACTTGTCCACGCCATCCGACACTGGCGTCCATATCTGTGGGGCCGCCAATTCCTCGTCAAGGCAGATCATTACAGCCTCAAATACTTGTTGGATCAGCGGCTCATGACAATTCCCCATCACCATTGGGTAGGAAAGTTTTTGGGCTTTGATTTCTCCGTCGAATACAAGGCCGGAAAGGCGAACGCGGTGGCGGATGCCCTCTCGCGGCGTGACACGGCGGACGACAGGGCCATCCTGGTCCTCTCGGCTCCCCGCTTCGACTTCATCACGCATCTCCGCCAAGCACAACTCTCCGACCCGGCTCCCGTCGCGCTCTAGGATGAAGTACGCGCGGGATCCAGAGGAGCACCGTGGGCGATCGTCGACGACATGGTGCGGTTCGGCAGGTGCCTCTACATCCCTCCGGCGTCCTCCCTCGTGCAGGAAATCATGGCAGCCGTCCACGAGGACGGGCACGAAGGGGTCCAGCGCACGTTGCACCGGCTGCGGCGTGATTTCCACTTCCCTAACATGAAACAGCTCGTGCAGGATTTCGTGCGCGCGTGCACCACTTGTCAGCGTTACAAGTCAGAGCATTTACACCCGGCTGGGCTCCTACTCCCACTACCCGTGCCGCAGGGTGTCTGGACAGACATCGCCCTTGATTTCGTCGAAGCACTGCCACATGTTCAGGGCAAGTTAGTCATATTGACGGTGATCGACAGGTTCAGCAAGTACTGCCACTTCATCCCCTTAGCGCATCCGTACTTCGCCGAGACAGTCGCTCAAGTGTTCTTCGCCAACATCGTCTGTTTACACGGCGTACCGCAGTCCATGGTGTCCGACCGTGATCCGGTCTTCATCTCAAAGTTCTGGCGCGAGCTCATGCGCTTGGTAGGCACCAAGTTACACATGACCACTGCTTTCCACCCCCAGTCGGATGGGCAATCGAAGGCCGCCAACCGCGTCATCATTATGTACCTACGCTGCCTCACGGGAGACCGACCGCGACAATGGCCACGGTGGCTACCATGGGCGGAGTTTGTCTTCAACACCGCCTACCAGACTTCGTTGTGGGACACGCCGTTCCGCGTCTTCTACGGGCGCGATCCGCCATCCATCCGATCGTATGAACCGGGGGACACGAGAGTGGCCGCTGTCGCCAAGAGCATGGAAGAGCGCGAAGAGTTTCTCACCGATCCGCTACAGGCTGGAGCAAGCGCAGGCAGTCCAGAAGCTTCACTACGACAAAGCTCATCGCCATGTCTCGTATCAGGTGGGCGACTGGGCGCTCCCTCGTCTCCGGCAGCGCGTGGCATCGTCCCTACCCCAGGCAGTCACCGGCAAGCTCAAGCCACGATTCTACGGGCCCTACCGCATCATCGAGTTGATCAACAACGTCGCTGTCCGTCTCGCTCTGCCTTCCCGGGCTCGACTTCACGACGTGTTCCACATCGGCCTCCTCAAGAAGTTCCAGGGGCCGTCCCCGAATGCTCCGCCACCTCTGCCTCCTATTCATCATGGAGCCATTGCTCTGGAGCCAGATCGCGCAGTGTGGACACGCTTGGCTAGCGGTGTGCGCCAGGTCCTGATCCAGTGGAAAGAAGAGTTTGTGGCGTCGGCGACATGAGAAGACGTCGAACCGTTCCGCACCAAGTACCTGCGTTCCAGCTTGAGGATGAGCTGCTCCTCGATGGGGGGAGAGCTGTCATGTGGGGACGTACGGCAAGGCAAGTACCAGTGGCTGGCTAAGTTTGGAAGGATTAGTTTAGTTTTCTATTTTTAGTCCATAATTCTAGGAGCAATTGGCTAAGTTTGGAAGGTTAGTTTAGTTTCTTATGTTTAGTCCATAATTCTAGGAGCAATTGGCTAAGTTTAAAAGGTTAGTTTAGTTTCCTATTTTTAGTCCATAATTCTAGGAGCAATCGGCTCTGATTAGGTTGAGGCCCTTTAGCTATATATTCATGTAATTGAACACTAGAAGAGGTAAGCAAGAATTATTTCCTAAATCTCTTCCTTCTCTTTCTCCAACCCTAACAGGAGTGTTGAGGGATAAAACCTCACCTTAACCACGGATCGTGACTACGAACTCCGTAGCCGTGGTCCAGCTACCCTAGGGCTCGGTGATCTTGACACTATCACAACTAGCACTCATCAACCTAAGATATTCGTGGACACCCACAAAAAGGAAAAAAAAACCAGCTGCACAGAAGTTTCCATTAAAAATGAGTGAATGATACACGGGCCAACAAAGGTGACCGACAACCTGTCACTTTTTGACCCTACGTGAAAATGCACCAGACTGAGAACGACAATAGTTAAACCATAGATCCAACTATAGTGTACCATGAACAATCTCTGGTTGCGTATCAGTTGTCATGATGACAAACTGGGTCCCAAAACTGAACAGAATAGGTAATTTATGGTTATTGAACAGATTCCACAGTACTATATTGCTGCGTCATTGAAGTAAAAAGTAAGTCCAAGTGTACTACCTCTGTAAAGCGACTAGATGTACTGCAAGCCCTATAGCATGAAGCTTCATTATTTTCAACATATTTTTGCATCGATACTGTAGCATTCAATCTCTAGTGTCAGTTTTTAGATTGCATGAAATAATTCAAAGAGGATGAAAGCACAAAAACTTTTGTTGCCCGTTTAAAGCCCTCCAGTACAAGATTAGGGTTGATGGTAACTATAGCCTGTAGGAGGAAAAGGTCAATAGTAAAAGAAACCCTACTTGTACAATTATTGTATCAAGTCACCAGGGAGATGGGGAATATCCAGCTGTTGCCGTTTTGCATGGCTTGTAATATGTGTTGCACTTTAATTTGTGCCAATGAATTTTGCAACTTCCTTCTGACAATGATGTGCATAAACCCTCATTACTGGACATGCAACCTGGTAGCTCAGTGTTTGTCAACGAATGCTGGGGAGGCTCCTCCTGTGTAGGCTAAGGTAGTGGACCAGCGACTGTATCTCAGTAGGCAGATAGCTAGGTAAGTATGTATGACTTGATGTGGATACCAAGGATTGAGGTATTAATAGCTGAAGTGAAACGTTCTCACCATATCATGTGATGACAATCATCTACTTCAATTGGAACATTCTTCAATCCTAGTTCACAATCGGCTATTCCAGCCTGTGGATTTGGAAGGCAAAGGCGACGGCCCAAATCATGGCATCGTAATGCCAGTGAAGGTCTCAAAACTGTTAGGGCCTGTTTCAAACATAGCCATATAGGAACTTTCCGGAAAGTAGTATACATCTGAAAATCATCCAAAATCCCCATTAATACTCTATTCACGAGGCCAGAGGACATCGTATCAGAAGTTAGGCAACTCAGGTGGAAATGAGGAACTGTGGTATACAGTTACATTTCAATGATTTCTTGTCTACCTCATCTTTGCTGGTGACTTCTAATCGAACCTAGGCCTCGTGGGTGAATAGTACTTCTTTGGACCATAAAGTTACAAAAAAAGGAAGCTGCCACGAATCCAATCTAGATACTGAAGAATCTACGAACACCAAATAGGCAACAGCCTCATAACTAATGAGCAGCAACCTCAAGTTGTCCACCATTGGTGTGTATACAAGGGTATTCTCTTGTCTAGATGGAAGTTGTCCCACCATTGGTTATTCCATAACTTTACATGGAAGGTGAACAAAAAATCTCTTATGCCATGATGAAGTTCCTCTGTAGTCTTTGAATTTGCCTTGGTCTAATTATTCCTTGCTACTTGTGTGTGACAGGCACTAATGGACAATGATCGCATAGTACTTCTCTAAGGTCAAAATGCTATTGAGCTAGTCCCGCAAAAAGTTATGTTATGCTAGTCTGATATGTAGATTCAAATAATTGATTTGGCTACAGTGGCTGATATAATTGTCATATTTGGTTCATGAAATGAATTGAAAAATATGTGCGGTACATAGAGTGCAAGCATCAACCGCTTTGTAAAGGGAAGATAAGAGTAAAAGAAGTCAACTCTCAAGTCTCAACGAATGTTTTCTTAAGAAATCTAATAAACTGGGAGGTGAGAGGGAAGCATATTCTTAGTTCATAAGCAATATGATACCAAAACAGGTGCAGTCTGATCAGAAAAAATAAAGATGATTGCTACATAGCACATACCTTAGTGCTCCTTTTAGCGAGTAGGGAAGCTAGCCAAATCACAAATCTTTCGATAACTCTGCTTTGGAATCTACCATCTCTTATTGATGAATAGACAGCTAGGTACTTGGACTTGCTACCAAGTCATTTTTTCAACCAGATTCCGATGTTAATAGTGCTCAGCATTCCTTCTTTCCAACCAGCTAAACTGAAATAAAATACATCAGACGCTCCCTTGTATTTCATAGCATTTGAAGTAACTGATAGCATGATGGTAAAAAATTCAACATGGATAATTCTCGTTTTTTTCTGACAGTACATAATGCTTTATAACATCTCAATTCTCAGGATGGAAAAAACTACGTTCTGATAGAAACATTAATTGGACTACAGTGATGGCAAGAATCATTGTCTACAGATCATCATCATCATCGAGCCTTTTATCCCAAGAATCATTATCTGCAGATACTGAAGGTGATTCTACTGTTACCAACTGATTGCTTCAAGGACCCATGAATGATATGTATGTTGGCCCATGTAATAACATGTTTCTTGGGGGGGCAGTGTCTGCTACATTAGCTCTGTAGGAATGCTCATATTATGTGTCTGATATAGGTCAGTCCAAGCAAATAATCCGTGAAGCTTCCATAACTAAGGGATGCTCAAATATGTATAAGATAAAAAATTTAATCTAGAGTTCCTTTCCCCGGTAATATGTAATTGTGCATTTCTCTTGCTTATAAGATATTACTAAACGATGTAAACACATTTCTCACCATAATTATAGCATTTTGGAGGCATCAATATCATAGGTTTTATTATTTACAAACTGCATAAATTTTAGTCCAATCGAACTTTCAATCTCAGACATGATTCATAAGAACATTTATAATCAGATCCAGGAAATCCAAAGTGAAGCATGTGATTCGAAGTAAAAAAAAAAGGAGATGAACAAAATCTGATAACACGCGTCCAAGTCACCTGATGATTTCGTGCGGGAAAGATCGGAGGCGCGAGGGAGGGGCCAGGGAGACGGCGAGCAGCGAGAGCGCGCGGCAGCTACCGTACGGCGACGGGGATCCGTACCTCCACCGCGGCCTCTGGCGGCTGCGCCATGTGAATGCCGCCGCAATTATGGGTAGCGTACTCTTCCGGAGGACGCGGCGGGAGGCGCCGTAGCCGGCGCCGGACGAGCCCGAGGTGGCGGCGAGCGGCGGAGGGGAGAGAGAAGAAGGGGGGAAGGGTAAGTGTAAAAACCGTAAAAAAAAAGCGAGGTGAAAAGCGAGAGGAAGGTAAGAACCGGTGGGCCACTGACACGCGGGCCCCGTTTCCAGTGACACGCCATCCTTGGGGTGAAGGTAGAACCGGTGGGCCCATTTTCCAGTGACACGCCATCCTTCCGGCGGGGACCCGTCCCCTCCGATTCCGGCGGCGCCTCGACCGCTTCCCAAATCCCTAGCCGCATGGGCGACTCCACCGGCGGCGAAGCGCCTTCGCCGGCCGCCGCCGCCGCCGCTCGCTTGTCCGCTCCGGAAATTGCCATGCCCCTGTCTTCTTTCGATCCGCTCGCTCTCACGACAGGGCTTGGAAGTTGGAATTACAGCTCGTACGTGTTCCAATCCAGCTCAGTTCAGTGTCTCCACCGTTTCGTTTGTTGAAGCATTTCTTCCTTCAAGACTGCCAGTATAGGATCTTCGAGTGCAGAATACTTGTTGGAATTGGAATACGTAATGTGATTTGCAGACTCTTGCCAGGTTCTTGGCTTCTTGCTGATTTGCTCCTGGCTTTTGTTCAATGCAAGTGTCCAAGATTTTGTTGTGCAACAGCAGCGTGTTTTTAGATAATTTTTAGTGCTGCCGTGTGGTCACTCACTAATCACATGCTTCAGGTTATGCCGCATTTCATCGCTGAAGCTTTCTCACTGGGCCAAGAGACTTGCTGTATAAATGTGAGGGGGATTTGTAATTTGTTGTGACTTTTTCGCAATGTTTCTTCTCATCGTCATGGGCTACGATTAGTTGCCTTGCACTCCAAGCAGCAAATTCCAACCTTGTTTAGAATTGATGTGGTCAATCCAGGCTTCCAGCCAATTGGTGGATTATGGTGTTTTTTATATCATGTTTTGGATATACTAATATTTTTTGCAAGTTGGTCTGAAGGGGAGGTTTATGGCTACTGCTCTCTTCCTGTAATGGTCTATATCCACACTCAAATTGATGGACTCTTTTCCACACTCAAATTTAATTTATTCATTTAGGGATGTACTATATATAGTCACATAGCATACTTGAGCACACTTCAATTCTAGCCATCAATCTGTTCGAGAGATTTGAAGTTGTTCAGTTTTAGTTTGGTTTCTTGTAAATTGAGCACTACTGCAGAATGGAGATGCAGGAAGGAAGGAAAGGGATGCCATCTTTGCTTTCATCCCAGGGGGAGCGCATTGCATCCAACATCACACAGGTTCTCCTCTTGTGTTATGCATCTTCTGATCTTCCTGGAAAAGATTGTGTTGCAAAATTTGTATTTTTTTGTGCCATTAGATTTGGTTTATGTAAATTCTGTATTTCTTCTGTCTTTCAGCTGATTGGTTGGACGCCACTGATAGAACTGAAAAATATTGCTAAGAAGGATGGTATAGCTGCTCGGCTGGTTGGGAAGATTGAGCCGTACCAACCCCTTTCCTCTGTGAAGGATCGGAGTGCTCTCAAGTGGTTGCTCTAACTTCTCTAAATCATCTTGATGTACCAATATATTATTCAAGGATTAACTAAGGTAGAGTGCAATAACACCATGCCAACATGTTGAGTTTTTAAGACAGTAGTTTCCAGTGCAAACAAGAGTCTTTTTGATAGAAAATACTTATTACAGAGCATTTGATCATATGAAAGATTGGCAATGTTCTTGTTACTACCACATGATAGGCATAAATAATTCCCCTCAAATTTACCAACTAAGTTTTGAGTTTTGACAACAATATGAATGAAGCCTTTAAATTGCTATCATGACAAGTATGTCTGGTAACTTGCAGATTGATCGAAGATGCACAGGAGAGAGGCTTGATCTCACCTGGCATCACAACACTAGCAGGGGTCACAAGCGGCAATCTTGTTATCGGCATGGCATTTGTTGCTGCTCAGAAAGGCTACAAATTCATTGTTGTCATGGCTGCTAAACTCTCAATAGATAAACAGATCCTGTTGAGATACTTGGGTATTGAGGTGATATTAGTTGGTAAGAATCTAAGCACAATGGCCCTAGCTCATGTTACATCATGTAACATGCTTGTCTCCTGCAGACCCTGCACTGAATGGATTCAAGGGGCTACTTGATAGAGTAGAACAGCTGAAGGAGGATATGGAAAATGTGTTTGTTATAGATCAATTCACCAATCCTGCTAATCCTGATGCGCACTTCAGATGGACAGGTAACATGATTTTTTTTCAGAGTAAAATTGATGTAAGCAGTGTTCAAAATCTTTGTTTGATGTAGTAGTAGTGTAGTACTATGATTGCAGTATTGAGTAGCACTGTATGTAGTCATATCAATCAGAACCAGGCAATTAGACGATTACACTATGGAAACCATGCATGATGCTTAGATTGTCGAATTAGTTAATCAATGTCATACAATAATATTCTTTGACGTGACCAAATTTTGTGTTGGCTTTTGTACTGTCATGCTTTCATGTGATCAGCTGATATTGTTGAGTCTTGAGTTTTCGACTAGTACAAATGAACATCAGTAATGTACTGAACTAAAATTTGTCATCAGGACCTGAAATATGGAAAGAAACAGCAGACACAGTGGTTGTAGCTGCATCTGGTTCAGGAGGCACAGTCACAGGCGTAGGTAGGTATCTCAAGATCAAGAATCCATCCATAAAAACTAATATGTGTTGAACCAGCTGAAAGTGCAGTTATTTCAGGTAACATATTTGACCATCACTATATTGATATTTGTTCTCCACTCAGCAATGCAATACAAACTGGTTGTAAAACTGAGCAAGTCTGGTAAGTCAACAACGCCCATAAATATTTCATCTCACTGTGTATCATCACCTGTAGGAGGTGAGCCAGCATTCCATAACATCCAAGGCAGAGGCCAGGTTTTGCTATGGACATGGCAAGAAGGTTGGCAAGGGAAGAAGGATTGCTTGTTGGAATATCTTTAGGGGCAAATGCTGCTGCCTGCTTAAAGGCAAGCTCTTTCTTTCATTTCTTTTTTCTGCAAATGCTACAACAATGATTTATTATAGAAACCTGGTTGTTAATTACTTGGTCCCCTCAATTTGTTTACCGCCTGATAGGTTGCAGCAAGGGAGGAGAACAAGGACAAGATGATTGTGATGATGTTCTCCAGTGGTGGGGAGAGGTACCTGAATTCGGAGCTCTTTGCGCAGGTGAAGGAAGAATGCATGAACATCAACAAGGCATTCTGATGGCAGTGTAGGGATGATCATGTGTTGTAATAGTAATCCTTTCAAGGATTGATTCTTAGTGGTTCTTTTACTCTAATATTGTAAGAAGTTTCTGTAGATGTTTTTACTCTTAAGAGAGGGAAATTAAATGGATATTCAGATATGAAAAATGTCACCTGTTCCATTGCTTACCTGTTGCATGTGGCCTGGTAGGACTATAAAGTGAAATGTATAATTCAATCAGTCACGCTCCTCTATGAAATGCCAGAATTCTCACCATACTTCTCTGAATGCATATTTCTGTCTACACAGGGACCAAACAAAACTCAATCTTTTTTGACACATATATGTTTTTTTAATAAAATTTCCCAAAGTAGTTGGAACAGAGAGAACTACAACAAGGAGGTGCCAAGCAGAAGCAACGAAGGTTCCAAGTCAGGGAGAAAGGCATCACCGAAAGTGCAGGGCAGATAAGATAGCTAGCATGCTGCCCCTATTCCTACATTGCCTCCTATAACTACAGAATTCCCAGGACCACCTGCAGAAAAATAAATATTTGTGCAAAATAAATACTAGGCTCTTCAGCTGGAAGACTCACCAGTCAATTAACTATGACAAAAGGAATTATCAGTTCTCTCTGCCTAACCACACTATAGAGTACAGCTAAACACCCTTTGCAATCATGCATTCCTCCTCTCTTGGCAGGAGATTTCCGAAAGGATTCATCAGAAATGGCCAAGAAACGGAATGTAAGCTTCTTCCTGTTCTTTATGATGCCGTTTTCTGTCCTGCAAAAATCATACCCACAGTCGGTAAATCAATCTAGTGATGAGCACCGAATCCTCCTTGAGCTCAAGAAACACTGGGGGAGCACACCTGTGTTAGGTAGATGGAACTCCAATTCTGCTGCTCACTGCAACTGGGGAGGAATTACATGCACAAATAGTGTGGTGACTGCCATCTCTCCATTCTTTTTACTCATCACTTGTAGAGAAGAGGTTGTATTTCTAATCCGTCGTGCAGCAGGCGAAAAAAAGACAAGTAGGAGAGAGGAATAGATATTGGGTGAACCAACATTTTATTTTTTTTATTATTGAGACTTATTTTTTAGCTATCTATGGGAGAGAGGACCTATTCCACTCCTAAAAATCTGATTAAAAATCTCCAAAAGAGAATTTTAGAGATGAATTTTTGGACTATTGTTAACCATGCTCTAAATGAGAGAGAAGGAGAAAGCAAGCAGGTATTCTCTAAATAAGATAAGGAAACACAAGCGATGAGTTATCTATAAAGCGAGCGGAGAATATACAAAAGAACATATTTCATGAACTAAATGTTGTCATGCCAAAGTGTATCAATTTGTGCAATTTATGCATGCCGAAGGGCTAGAAGGATGTTCGCGTTTGCACTTAGAGAAGATCGGACCAGCTGGATAGACGCACCAAGAGAACAAGCGAACGTTAGCTAATAGAGGTCCAATGCGATGCGTCCGAATACGCGAAGGCATGAGAGATTGTTGGAGTTGTAGATGTGTAAATCAATTTAATCTCTAATTGACAAGAAAGATAGATAGAGTTAGATCATCAAATTAATCGATCAATAGACCGATACAGACTTCTATTATCGGCTGGATGTATCGATAGAGTTGAGATAGCCATTAGCTGTGAGTCTAATACACTTCTACTATCAGCTGGTTACCGATAGATGTTATAGCACTTATACAACGACTAAAAAGCTAATGATGACATAGGCAAATAGCGAGAAATAAAATAAAAGAACCATCGGTTTTAGAGCCGATGACGTTCTGAATAGAATATACGATAAATGATAGTAAGCGAGATTCGATCTTCCAAAGGGATGAGACTTAACGACCACCAATAACGATACCATTAGAACCAACCTTAATAGATCGGACCAAACTAAGACAGTATAAGACTAGAGCTAGGTCGGATGTACCGATGGAAGGAATGGATGAATCCATTGACTATTATTGGCTGCAGATCCGATATAGACATATAAGTAAGCTCATCAGCTAGCTGAGCCGATGGAGAGAGCGAAACCTGCTAGATCTCGATGCCACCCATTAGACACAGTCTTAATAGATCGGACATAATCGAGACAGTATGAGGCCAGATCTAACATACCAGATCAATTGCTAGAGAATTAATTGCTGACGATATATGTATATTGGGTGAAAAGACGATATGCTAGACGTGAAACTCCGTGTAGAGATAACTCATCAGCTGGTTACTCTGATGAAACGTCGAGTAAAGACCCATCAGCTTAAGACTCAATCTATTATCAATAGTCTAGTAGGTTAGACCTAACTGATGTAGTATAAGACTGATGACGGCAAAAGGAACTCAATAAGCCGATAGATCCCATACGAACGTAATATGATATATCTAATCAGACTAAAAGATTGAAGCTAACCGATGTAGTCTTAGATAGAGTAGATACACCAAAATAATGGTGAGACTTATACTTTTGATGGAGCTTGGATTTAACCGATGCAGGTCTACATTGAGAGCTAGAAACCATTAATAAAAATCTAGATAAATTAATTTGACGATGCATCGAGATTTGTATTGATATATGTGAATAATTTATAAGCCTTCAGGAGGTCTATATTTATACCATAAAGTTATATGGGTCTAATATGGTTATAAATAATCTTTAAGCGTTACTTTCTAAATAGAAAAAAATTCTCTCTACGAAGTTAATAAAACTAACTAAACTTATTTATCTTATAAGATATATTTTATAAAGATACAAATACTTTATTATGGCTTTCACAACTTCTATTTAGATTTAGTCTCATCTGTGTAATCTTATATCTTTGACTGAACTAAATATATTTTCATCCGTCTGATTGGTTTTTTCCTATATTAATTGACATCCAATCAACTCTCCAATCATATCTATAGAAGCTTATCAAATTATGATGTTAACAATTCGTTACTCAAATTCAGCAATAACTTCGTTGTATTTAACATGTTCTATGACCAGTTATACAAGCAATTATGTTCCTTTATTTATTTTGGTGATATGTTCAAAATAGGTATGAGATGTTGGAGGGAAACAATTATATATGGCAAATATGTTCCTACGTGTACATATTGAAAACATATATAATAAACTCGAGCATAGCAATGACAATCAGATGATTGCATAACTATACATGAAAGGGAAGGAGTGAGGGATCAATTCCTTGATAGCCATCAATTTCAGTAATTTGGCTAGGCCTTTAATAGTGTGACTAAAGAACCTGTTTTTATTTATTTTTAAACTACCTATTTTTTTCTCTTTTTTTCAATTTTTAATGATTCTAAATTCTAATAATTGGTTAGCTACATATATCTTATATTCTCCCTATTCCATAAATTATCTGATCTGATTATCCCTCTCCAAACCTATAAATGTCCTGGAGACGTGGTTGGTGAAGACAGCGGTGTCAGGGAGTAGGTGCATGGTACTCCAGGTTGATGAGGGCACCGATGCGGTGACGTATTGAGGACGGACAGCGTCTTCCAATTGACAGTGTCACGGTGGCTTGAACGAGGGCGCCGATGGTGACGCTCTGGCTTGACGTTGCTCTCCGGCAAGGTAGCGTGATGATGTAACGACGATCTCCGGCGAGGGTGATGACGGCGAGCGTGGGGGTATCGCCGGTGCTCTCCTCCAACGGCTTGATAGCGTGCTCCGTTGCGATCACGGATGGCTCAACGGCATTGTCGCCGGCTCCGGCGAGGTTGCGTCGGGCTGGCAGATGTGACTTGGGGTAGAGTAGACGCCAGTTGGTGGTGAGCGCGAGGGCGGCGGCGGCGACGACCAAGCGGAGGGTCAGGAAGAGAGCGAAGCCACTGTGAGGATGGGCGGCATCTCGTCGTCTTGAAAGCACCAGACGGACGGACGGGTGGCATCACCGGCGAGATGACGTGACGACGAACTCCGGCGAGACTGCGTGACGGCCGAACGGCCGACACCTCGTCTTGCAGCACCATGCACGGAAGGACAGCAACCCGGACGAGCCGCACTTCAGCTTGGAGTCTTGCAGCACCGTGGAAGGAAGGACGGCGTCTCGATCGGACGCCTGCTGCCATCTTCTCCGTATGTGCGTGTGTGTCGATGTGGATGAGTGCCTCGTCTTTGCCTCCTCTGCGCACTGCTGTGGATGGTTTCTTCGGAGAAGTCGATGAGCTCTGGATGAGTCGCTGCGCACGTTGTCGATGGAAGTGGGTGAATGTGGATGATGCCTTTTATAGGCAGGCACAGGCACAGGCACAGGAGGTCGGCGGAGGCTATGCGCGGCGCCGTTGCAACACGCGGCCCTGATTTTCCTGCATGGTTAGGTAGATAAGAATTATCTGAGTCAAAAGATGAGCACGCACCTTGATTCTATCTACAGGCTGGTTTGCTCCTCCTTCATGTATGTGTATTAAGCATGTGTGCACTAATTACAGAGTCAGCTGGTTTGCATGCTTGCTTGATCTGCTACTCGTACTATGTCCAGCCTTCTGCATCTTGTTATCCAACATAAGATAAGTACAATTATCTCATATAACCATGTACAAAATACCATCAAGCACAAACCTATGTTATATGACAAAGAAATTACTTGATATTACAATGACTTTCGCATATTGCTACCTTGTTTTGATATGTTTGCGTCATAATGCTGTTGAATTAATTCTTGCCATATACTACACAATGATGTTAAGATTTATGCTTGTGCAAGTACTCACATCCTGTGACAGTACTTATTGTAACCGTCGGCACTTAGAAAAGCATATCAATGGTGGATTATTTCATATTGGGTTCCTTTGGCCATGTTGCCCAAGACCTATTATGCCATATCTTAATTGTGGTGATGAATATATTTTAGTATTGCAGATTTTATCGAAGCAACAAAGGTACCTTATGTCATGTTCATTCAAGCGGCACTTGCAGCTTGGACTATGACTAAATGGGTCTTAGTTGGATCTGTCCACATCTCTTACGCCATTCAAATCATTTACGCTGTTGTGTCATACACTTGGATAACATTATTCCTCCATTCCACCTGAAATTTGGTTAAAGCAATGACAGCTCAGCTTACTTCCCCTTTGTATTGCATAGCATTTGTCCAAAATTAGCGCCGCTGATGTTGCTAATGTTGCTGATGTTGCAGGTGACTGCTATTTGAAACCATTTGTCAGTTGAAAACGGGAAGTTAAAGTTTTTCGTTGGGTGAAGGATGATGACTGCCTCACTCTAGCAAGTAATGGGCTGTGGGATGTTGTGTCAAATGAAGAGTCATGCAAAGTTGCATGCAACTGACAGATCCTTCTGTGCTCTGTGGCACAAGAACAATGGTTCTGCATCACCATTGTCTGATGAGGTGTTGACCCTGCTGCCCAAGTAGCTGCCGATTGTCTTATCAGGCTCACTCTGAAGAAAGGAAGTTTAGATAACATCTCTGACATTGTTACTGACTTGAAACCATGAAAGAAACTCAAGAAATATTCATAACAGGGGCTTGGTTCAATCTGAGTAGATTCTGACCAAGATCTGTGTCAAAAGACTTTCATACAACTACTTGGTCTTCCTTGAGACGACACACTTTTTTTTTTTGCTGGGCTTCAAGAATTGTACATGTATATGCCATATGCATTTTTCATCCAGGGACATTATGTCTATCCCCATTCTATATACTGTTGGTTAAATCTCGTCCTGCCAGCTTCAGTTTCCAGCCATGACAAGAACTATCCCTTGTACAATAGTCGAAATTGTAAAGAGCCAAGTGGATGAGATGATCACAAAAATTAACATAATTAATTGTTATCACATTTCCTGAATCAAGCTTAATTTGCCACTCGAACGGTTGCATTTAAACAGCCCAACCAACGACTGTGTATTCAACAGGCTTCATAACATGGTCGGCCTTTCAACTTCTATAGCAGCTGTATGTAAGCATCTGAAACAAATCAGAAGCCCTTCCTTATCTATATATAACCCAATATAGTTAATGCTACAAAGAAGATACCACAAGAAGCCACTCCATCCCTTATCTTTAACACCTATTGGTGGTGCTTCAATGTTTCAGATTATCACTTTTTTTTTAGTCTGAGTCTTTTCGGCTATTGGATTTATGATGTTTGATCTATATATTATAATTTTGCAGCTAGACTGTACACACTACCGTCCTGCTATTATGTGAAAAAATAAAACTAGAGTTAGAAAGGCTTACGGTTAACATCAGTCAATAACGTGATTAAGATTAAAGTCAGAAAGAGTTGAGATTCAGAACGATAAAAAATACCGATTGATAAAGTTGAACACAAGATAACACACAATGGATAGACACTACGTAGAAAAGTCTTCATAATAAATTTCATAAATCATGTTTGTAAGCATCAAGAAATCAAAGAAAAAAATAGGGAAGAAATTAGAGAAAAATGCAAACGGAAATGGGAAGGAAAAGAGTGCTACAGAATAACTTTTGAAAGTAAAAAAGTTAGGAATTTGTTTTGAGAGAGATGAGATATTTATATACATATCTTGATGCAATAAAGCTAATCTATTTTTAATATTTTCATTAAGTTGTATTTTTTTTATAAGCGGTTAAATCAACGACAACGGATCGACAACGTTATGATAGTCGAAGCATTAATAGCATGCTGCTTAGACTGGTAGGTAGATAATCAGACCAACCGTAACTTTATTTAGATTAGGAGTTTCTTTTTATACTATAGATTTGGTTATCAAATAATCCTACCATTCAGCTCTTTTTTTTTCTTTTATGTTTTGGTACCCGGCATATTTTTTTAACTCTTAAAAAGTAAAAAGACATATGCAGAGGATTTAAACTCTTAAACGTCTAAGAATAATCTGCGTCCTCTCGGCCACTGTCAGTACTGACATCGTTGGTGGCTCTATGACCGCCTCCACAGTTAGTACTTAAGGTGGTCGGCAATGGATTGCGGTCACCGAAAAGCTCGATCCCCTTAGCGGGAATCCGCAACACTCTGGCCATCGTCACCACGGTCTTTCTTCGGCGACGGCCACGCGAGCAGCGGTAGATGCTGGCCAGCTATTGGGCCAAGTGAAGAAAGAACTCCGCGGTAAATTGCATTTGACTTACAGGAGGTGCTAGTATGGAACAGTGGATGTTTCCATGTTTGACCATTAAATTTCTTGAGTTCTTTTGACCAGCATGCGTGGTGTTAGCTTTATATGACAATTTGGATTAACAAAGAATGGTAATTCAGAAATTCCTTTATTATATGGAGACAAATGGGCCTTAATGCCTTATTGATTTTCTCTAGAAAAACAAAAAATGTAATGTGTATATGCCATGGTAACCCCAAGCAAAGTAATGAAGTCATCCGATATCTGAATTGATTCCAACAATATACAGTCATAAGAAAAAACATTGCAGCATTTGCTGTTGGCACTTTGAAAAAGAAATATTTTTTAGCGAGAAAAGGAGGTCTAGGACTAGGGGTACTAACTCGAAGACGTATCACGATTTAAAACAACTTGCAAACATAAAAGATAGGCTTAGACGGGTATACAGGGCGATGGGTTTACTTCATGGTGTCGCACGGACGATGCAACGGAGGGCCCGACACAGGCTCATCGACGGAGTAACCGCCCGTGTCGGCGACGGCGCCACCGCCGACATGGGGAGGCTACTCGGCAGAAAGGTAGAAATCGCCACCGCCGCTACCACTGGCCACTACGAGGGGGTGCTTTGCGATGGATGCAGCAAGGGACCGAAGGTTAATTTGTGGTTGTGGTGGAGGAGTAGAAGCGCAAAACGGAAGATGTCAAGGCCCTGAGCGACTGACATGTGATCCACCTGTCAGTGGCTCGTGTTGCTTCTGGCCGTAGCACCGCTGTATCAACCTCTACCGTACAAATATGATGATCCGATCATGAATAACACGAATCGTCCTAGACTAAAAAAGCAAAAATAAAAGAAAATGAGATTGCGAATTGGATGTCGAAAAAATCACAAGCAATTCATCAACTAAATGTCTGGCGAAGAATACATAAAAGAACGACCACATCTCATGAACCAGATGCTGTCATGGAGAAGGGCATCAATGCATGGCATTATGCATGACTGCAGGGCTAGAAGGGCTAGTAGCTTCTCTCTGTTTGTGACACAAATTCAGCAGTGCTGTTCTTCTGTGCTATATATAATCCATCGATACAAAGACATGCTCTCCTTTTCGGTTTAGTAATGAGATGTTGGGGATAGGTCAATTTCTACTACATGAACATCAATAATGGGCGTAGATAGGTGTGATCAATTATCCCAATTAATCACACTATTTAAACATAAAAAGTTATCACTATTGGAATGGAGAATGGTTGTGAACAAGTTATCACTATTGGAACGGAGAATGATTGTGAACGTGATTTGCTTTTAGTTTTCATTTGCGCTACTTAAATTAACAAATTAATATATATCTAGTCATTTGCATTACATAAATTATCAAATTAATATATATTTACTAGCTTAGTATAATACTAATGAATTTTGGAGAAAGTGCTATGTGCTATTTTTTACCTTTCCATTTAATTGAAAAAAGCACAAAGTAGTTGTTTTCCTTTTATTTTTCACTCCATACACATCGATATTCATCAATTGCGTTGCGTCCACCCACTATCCACAGGCTGGGAGCAATCCTAATTAAATGGACACGGTTCAGCTTCCTTCGCAAATGCATAAATGTAAAAAATATCATGAATGTACAAGAAGTGACTACTGTAGCAAGACCCACCTCATGAATTAGTCATGCATGCGTATCTAGCAAATAAAGAAATGTCAACTACATGGAAAACAACAATGTAAAAAATATAGCCGAATTGTTGCCCTACAGCTGATAAGCTGTAAAACGAGATATAAGTAACAAAAAAATAATATGCAGGTAAAATTTTTATATTTGTTTTATTCATGGTTTAAAATACAATGCTAGAAAAAAAACTATAATGTAAAAAATCTCAAAATTAACTCTAAAATTAAGTCAGGTGCTCTCAAGTCTATCAAGCCTTTCTCTTCACTTCTTTTTCCATTGAAATTCGTTGGGTTGCATTGTATGGTGTTTAGAGGTAGCATACTGGTTTCATCTTAATTACCAGTTTAAATAATGAGATGTATCTTAATTAATAGTTTAAATACTGAGTTATCTTTATCTGCGGGCAGGCGATGTATCTTAGTTACCAGTTTAAATAATGAGATGTGTCTTTATCTGTGGACATGCATAAAGTTCACTAATTAACTGTATTGGAACATCTTAAAAGTCTCCCAAGGATGTTGACCGTGTCATTCTCCATGTTGGTGACAGTGGAGGTGGCACACCCAAAGACTGGTCCGGTGTGGTATATTTTGAGATTAACGAATTATCTCACTGTCGACTGGTACGTCCTTTATTATTAAAAAAATAATTAGTTGTAAATACAAAATCACCCATGTTAAATCCGAATGGGTATATTTTACCACAAGTAGTTGATGCGCTATGCTTAGTTCACAATGATTGGTATAGATTCGTTGCACATATACTATATACTATGATAATTGATCGTAACCTTTTGGTTGAGGTGATGGAACAATGATTTCGTATTCAAGCAATGCTAAACATACATCATGTAAAATTTCTCTTTGCTCGGCATAACTAAGGATTTAGTTACTACTCTCTTTATCCTAAAATATAACTATCTTTAGCTATAAAGTATTTAAGTCTTGAAGCAAGTGCTGTTTTGGGGGTTACCAGTCCAGTCTTAAAAACAAGCACAAATTGGTGTAGTTTTTTTACCACATTTGCTTTTCTTTCCCACTTGATAAATGTTTATCAACCCAAAAAAAATAACTACTAATAAAACGTTACACAGAACATGTTCCCATATAAAATTCTTGCCATAGGCCATACCATTTTAAATTCTAATCATGATAAATCAAAGTCCTCGCACATAAAGTTTAAATAATGAGATGTGTCTGGGCATGCATAAAGTTCACTAATTAACTAGTATTAGAACATCTTAAAAGTCTCCCAAGGATGTTGACCGTCATTCTCCATGTTGGTGATAGTGGAGGTGGCACACCAAAAGGACTAATCCGGTTCGTCCGGTTCGACGTATTTTGAGATCGACGAAATCATCATAGACATCTTATTATCAACCAATATGTTCTCTATCAGTGAAAGAATAATTAGTTGTAAATACGAGTATCCATATCAAACCCATCTAGAAAGTTTTCACCACAAGTTGTCTCGTCAATTGAGCTACGCTTAGTTCGCTATGATAATTGATTGTAAGCTTTTGGCTGAGGCAATGGAACAATGCTTTCGTATTCAAGCAATGCTAAATGTACATCATGTAAAATTTTTCTTTGCTCGTATTATTGGGCATAACTAAGGATTTAGTTAATACTCTTTTTATCCTAAAAAATAACTATTTTTAGCTATGAAGATAGATATGAGTATGTACTAATATTGGCTCCATCAAAAAACATATATGGAGGGAGTATGTAGTAATAGAGATACCCTAGAAATTAGATCTTGTAGGGGTATATTGGCTTTTGGTGTTGTAGAGGATGTAAGAGATAACAACAGGCTCATTTTAAGTCTTGAAGCAAGTGCTGTTTTTGGGGTTACCAGTCCAGTCTTAAAAACAAGCACAAATTGGTGTAGTTTTTTTTACCACATTTGCTTTTCCTCCCACTTGATAAATGTTTATCAACCCACAAAAAATTAACTACTAATAAAACGTTGCACGGAACATGTTCCCATATAAAAATTCTTGTTTGCCATAGGCCATACCATTTTAAGTTCTAATCATGATAAATCAAGTCCTCGCACACATGACAAATTAATCAGGAGTTATTTTCCCTCCAAGCCAGCATCAACACTAACCATGACAAATCAGGAGTTACTCTTTTGCATGCTCCAAACCCAGCATAAATTATTCGTGACAGATCAAGAGTCAATTTTGTCTCAAGTTATCATATCACTGATCACACATGCTGTCAACCCTTCAGCTGGGAAAAAAAAAACATTTTGTGGTAGATAGACAGTGTCAGTCCAGAGCTCATGGAGAGGCACAACTATTCTGCTTCCTTCCTGAAAATAAAAAAGTTACTAAAAAGTTGATCATGAACTATTCCTAAAAAAACATGCATGACTGCAAGGCAAAAACTGAATGAGCTGCGATGCTGAAAACAACACTAATCTATTCAATATAACCACGGGTGGCTCACATCTTCACACAGCTCACAAAACAAGACATACAGATGTCTAGCTTGTCAAATTGCGATGAAGTGGATGACTCTACCAACACTTTTGTACATGTTTAGGGTGAGTATGAGATGTCAAACAAGAACATCCAGTAAGTGAAGTGAGGGTGTGGAAATGATCTCAACGGAAATGCTCAACAAAGTAGTTTGGTCACTAATATGAAACTCACATATTGATAAGCATATCCATCTGCACCTTACAAAGTGGAGATTTACCTTATAGTACCGGTGATGCATTTTTTAGCAGAATTTGTTGTCATTACATACAAGACAAATAGATGCCTAATTTCAGTTATTTTGGTCAGTACAATCTAAATACGAGTAGATTCACATGTAATGGTATTTCTAAAGTATATATTAACTCAAAAGTAAAATGCACAGTTTAAATATTTAAACTCGGGCACCATCTTTCATCTCATCTTCGCTTACAGCCTTAGTGCGTGCGGCCGATGTCATTGACAGAAAATATAATCTGACCATATGGTTGGGATGCGTGCACCACGAGGCAGAGTGCCTCACCACCATGTCGTCCAAGTGGGAAGCAGTAGCGCCGGCCAACGTCACTGCGGCTTCCACTTGGAGATGGGCATGGCACCACTCGGCAAATTAAGAACAAGACCAGAAAAAACACAAATGGTCTGGCCAAACCATGTGGTTCCAGTTGCACGAAAATTTCCCTGGTTTCAAGATTCGCACTAATCATCTCCTTGTACTCTATAATACATTGCTTGTTGTAAAAACTTTCAAAATTGCACTTATTGTTCATGGTGTTTTATTAGTTTGTTCCACTTTTAAATGTTTTGTGATCTTCAATTTTCTTTCCACTGATACAATTCATTGCATCATACCTAGGATACTACCTAAAATATTTTCACAAGAAATTGTTGCGGCTAATTGATTATCTTTTTTTCCAACTAATCTCATAAAGCTCATAATGTCACATTAAGCTTCCTCGTAAAATAATTCATGCCTAACGTCTCAAATCACTGACTGTAGTTTTAACTATAGAGCTTACCCGAGGTTGTGCCACATTGTCTCAAAAGCCTGACTGTCAGATCATTTCTATAGAGGGCATATGGATCATTCTATGGTGGAACAGTATGCACGTGTAACCGACAAATCATTCTCTCCACTTACAGCCAAATACATCGTGTAACCCATATGAGTTCATGGCTCCCCTCACTAATCCATCACGTATTACATAGACCTAGCATGTCTCTCTTTTTTTTCGAGGGAACTAGCATGTTATTCACGTTGTTATTGTTTTCATTCATTACTAAGAATTTTCACACGCCAATTCTGAATATATTAGAATATCTATCCACAAAATATATTTCAGCTTGCTTTTTCTACAAATTCCTACGGCAAGGCACAGGGTTTCATATAGTTAGTTTATCATAAAAGTTACGCATTTGCTTTCACTAAAATTTTCATAAATATCACATTAGGTGTCCATGTAACAATTACTTCACAATAGTACTTACTCCTGCAGATGGTTGCCGCTAATTTATATCTTCCTTTCTTTAATATTCATGGTGCCCGCACTAGATAATTTACTACTAATACATTCCGAACAGGATCCCTACCTCAAAATTGTTGAGTTCGCCATTAGACACAAGTTGTAAAGTTCTGATGAAACAAGTCCCCATTCATGACAAACTAATCAAGATACAATTTTCCTCCAGCCCAGCATGGACTAACCATGACAAATCTGGTGTTACTTTTGCTTCTCTCTCAAGCATGAATTAAGCATGACAGATCAGGAGTTAATTTTGCCTGCAGCTATCACTCATACTGCTCAGCTGAAAACTCCTGTTTTGTGGTAGATGGAGAGTGTCAATTCTCCAGTAGTGAGGTCTTCTCGAAAGCCTGATAAACTGGATGAAAAAAAAATCCAAGGATTGCGCATGGTGATCAAACAAGCAAAGACCACACTGACCTACCTGAGATGATCACAAACAACACACAGCACAAAAAAGCGAGATGTTATATATTAAATGATGTTTAATAACCTTTAGTGTATATATATATACACACTAAATAGAAGATAGATGTACTCCCGATGTTTTTTATATAAGGTATATTTTGAGTGGGCATAAAAAAATAAGGAAAGTATTAAATTAGGGGAAAGATCATTTAAAATTACCATACTACCCATACTTAAATACATTGGAAATAGAAAAGATTAGCTAGTGAGATGGGTGTCAGGAGGAAGACTACGCAATAAATAGGGGCAAACAATCAAAAACAACTAATAAATTGGCATGTATGCCTTATATTTTAAAATAAGACGAGAGAAACTATGTGCCTTATAAAAAAAACAGAGGGAGTATATTTTAAGTTGGCACACATCTCTCTTCTTTTTCTAAACAAAAAGTGATCTCTTGATAGCACTTTGGTGCATTAATGGAGCACGATAGCACTAGAATTTTTCTCATGATATAATAATAAAACAAGCAATAAAAAAACTCTTTCTTTTTATTATTTATCAAAAAAAAAGAGGTCTTAGTAAACCAACCCAGCTCATAAAATTGAAAAGAAAGATAAAGGAAGTGCACCTGATTCCCCGAATGATGCCTCGCATGATGTTACACGAGGCAGCCAGAGTGTCACATCTACCAAGAACCATGTTTTCGTTTTACTTCTGCATTGTAATTCTCTTCGTTTTCTTAATAAATTTGACCAGCGTCGATGCAAACATGACTAATCCACAAGCGACAATAGATCGCTAATTGAGGTAGACAGACAGATGCAAAAATGACTAATCCACAAACGACAATATAGCAAGGTCACCTCGTTAATCTTCATGCTAGAAGCTAGCAGACAAATAAGTCTAATACATTTGATAGGACAGTAACTTGAACAAGGTAGCAACTTTGTTTGTTATGAAGCAGTATAAATTACTTGGAATTTCCAGGTTTTGAATAGTTCATACGATCCTATAATTTCCCAAAAAAGGATAAGACGATACAAAATTTGAGATAGTTTACACAACTAATACTAAATATTTCTATTCATCTCTAAAAAGTTCCCAAAGACGTGTAGTTTACACAGGCAGGTGTAAAAATTTCTGTTCATCTCTAACTGTTCTAAAGCAAAAGTATTAAATTCTCTCACCCCAAGGTCATAATGGTTCCATTGTTCCAAATCCTTGTCATCAGCGTGCAGTGCAGTAACGATGTGGAGCACTGATTCCATGTTAGCTCAAAATTCACTAGTGGAATGGATGATTTGACAGTCAATGCCGAATTCTAAAAGGAATTCACACTGGCTGATGACAATACAATAACATCTCGTTCCATTGGAGATTATAGCTAAACACCCATGCATTCCACCTCCCCTGGCATGAGATTTCCAGCCAAAAGGATTCAGCGGAGATGGCCAACAAACGGTATGTGAGCTTCTTCCTGTTCTTAACGATACCGTTTTCTCTCATACACAAATCCGAATCACAATCCACAAATCAATCTAATGATGAACACCGGATCCTCCTTGAAATCAAGACACACTGGGGGTGCTCACCTGTGCTAGGTGGATGGAACTCCACTTCTGCTGCTCACTGCAACTGGGGAGGAATTACATGCACTAACAGTGTGGTGACTGCCATCTCTCTACCAAATCAAACCTTCATTAAACCACTTCCTCCCACCATTTGCCTCCTTAACAACCTTACAAGCTTGGACCTCTCCTACAACAACTTGCCCACTTCATTCCCTACCATGCTCTATAATTGCTCCACCCTCAAGTATCTAGACCTTTCCAACAACGCCTTGGCTGGGGAACTCCCAAATGACATAAATAGCCTATCAGTACTGCTTGAGCATCTCAACCTATCATCTAATCATTTCACCGGCAGAATTCCACCATCAATTGGATTGTTCCCAAGGCTCAAGTCATTGCTCCTGGACAGCAATCAATTTGATGGGAGGTACCCAGCTGCAGGTATCAGCAATCTTGCTGACCTTGAGGTACTGACACTAGCAGTCAACCGATTTGTGCAAGCTCCAGTGCCAGTGGAGTTTGGTAGGTTGACACGTCTCACGTACTTGTGGATGTCATCTATGAACATTACAGGTGAAATACCTGAAAGCCTATCCAGCCTCAGAGAGCACAACCTCTTGGACTTGTCATCCAACAAGCTACAAGGAGAAATTCCAACGTGGATCTGGCAACATGAGAAACTTCAGTATTTGTACCTGTTCGGAAACAAACTCACTGGTGAGATTGAACCCAGTTCCAATGCCTTAAACTTGGTGGAGATTGATCTTTCTTCAAACCAATTAACAGGACCGATACCAGACGGCTTTGGTAAGCTTACCAACCTTACCTTATTGTTTCTCTACTTCAACAAACTGAATGGATCGATACCAGCAAGCATCGGGTTGCTGCCAAAGCTTACTGGCATCCGCTTGTTCGATAACATGCTCTCTGGATCCCTCCCGCCAGAGCTTGGTAAGCACTTACCACTGGGCAATCTTGAGGTCTCCAATAATAACCTCTCAGGTGAGCTACCAGAAGGCCTCTGCATCAATAGGAAGCTATATGACATCGTTGTGTTCAATAACAGCTTTTGGTGGAGAACTTCCATCGTCGTTGGACGGCTGCTATTTGTTGAACAATTTGATGATGTACAATAATAATTTTTCTGGAGAGTTCCCCAAGAGCCTTTGGTCAGTAGTGACAAATCAGCTAAGTACAGTTATGATTCAGAACAACAACTTCTCTGGCACATTCCCCACCCAGCTCCCTTGGAACTTTACACGTCTTGACGTCAGCAACAACAGATTCTCAGGTCCCATTCCAACGTTGGCAGGCAAAATGAAATTATTCAGAGCAGCAAACAACTTGCTCTCCGGAGAAATTCCCTGGGATCTGACAGGTATTTCACAGGTCACAGAATTTGACCTTTCTAGGAATCAAATCAGTGGCTCAATACCCATGACAATTGGAGTGCTGAAGAGGCTAACCACAGTTAATCTAAGTGGAAATCAGATATCTGGTAATATCCCAGCAGCATTTGGGTTTATTACAGTGTTAGCCATCCTTGACCTCTCATCCAATGCGCTATCTGGCAAGATCCCAAAGGATTTTGATAAGTTGAGGCTGCATTTTCTAAACCTCTCCCTGAATCAACTCACAGGAGAAATTCCAACATCGTTGCAAAAACGAAGCGTATGAGTGGAGCTTCCTATTCAACCCAGGCTTGTGTGTCTCACAAAAGAATTCAATCCATAATTTCCCTATATGCAGGGCAAGAGCAAACATCAGCAATCTATCCAAGAGGCTTATAACTCTCTTTTCTGCTCTTTCCAGCATCATGCTTTTGGGTTTAGCAGTGAGTGTCTTCAAGCTCTTAAGGAGGCAAAAGCATAAACAAGACCACTTGTCATGGAAGCTAACACCATTCCACGCGTTGCATTTCACCGAGAATGACATTCTTTCTGGGCTATGCGAGCAGAATTGGATTGGAAGTGGTAGGTTTGGCAAGGTGTACCGGATTGATACTAGGGATGCAGAAGGTGATGGCAGGATAGTGGCTGCCAAAAAGATATGGGACAAACAAAATCTTGAAGACAAACTGGAGAAGGACTTCCTTGCAGAGGTTCAGATATTGGGAGAGATCAAGCACACAAACATTGTCAAGCTGCTCTGTTACATCTCAAGTTTAGATGCCAAGCTTCTTGTCTACGAGTACATGGAAAATGGTAGCCTACACCAATGGCTTCACCAGAGGGAGAGAATTGGTGCACCAGCACCTTTGGATTGGCCAACAAGATTGCAAATTGCCATTGACTCAGCAAGAGGTGTTTGCTACATGCACCATGCTTGCTCACCCGCCATAATGCATCGAGATGTCAAGTCTGTCAACATTCTTCTGGATCCCAACTTCAGAGCAAAGATGGTAGATTTTGGGCTTGCACGAATGCTTCTCAAAGATGGAGACTCTGAGTCAGTTTCTTCTATGGCTGGAACTTTTGGCTACATGGCACCAGGTCAGAACTGAAAATGCAACTTCAACTACTGTAGATTCGTAACACTTAAACAAGAATAATTTATTTGCACTTTGCAGAGTACGGACTCGGCTCAAGGTAAATGAGAAGATCGATGTCTATGGCTTTGGGGTGGTTCTTCTGGAGCTCGTAACTGGTCGGATGGCAGATGATGGTGGAGAATACTATTGCTTGGCACAATGGGCATGGAGACAGTACCAGGAATATGGCTTGTCTGTTGATCTTCTTGAAGAGGGGATCAGAGACCCAGCTCACGTTGAAGACGCATTGGCAGTGTTTACACTTGCTTTGATTTGTACTGGGGAGCAGCCTTCAGTGCGGCCATCCATGAAAGATGTACTGCATGCACTTCTCCGATTTGACCATAAATCCAATGGAGGAATCCTGCAAGATGATATCTCTGATAAAACAGCTCTTCTTGAATCACAGATAAACAGCTGAAATAACAGTTTTTTGGTTGATGAAGTGTGACGATTATGATAATGCATGGGTTCAGATGCTGTTGCATAGGCAAGAAACTACAGCTGTTTTATGTTGACATCAGGCATGTGAACTGTTGATGCAGTCAGTAACTGCTGTTTAGCTTGCAAACTAAATGGCAACACATGAAGTTATCTTCAGATCAGCAAACACTCCGTTCTACTGAAATAAGCATGCAGGCAGTATGGATGTTGCTGAATTTGACTACAAAATTTCTTGAATTCTTTTGGCTAGCATGTTTAATGTTAACTTTATATGACAATGTGCATTGATAAAAAAAATGGTACTGAAGAAATTCCCTTAATTTCTGCAGACAAACAGGGCCTTATTACCTCGAGAATGAACATAGGTTACTCCAAGCATCTAACTAGCGAGCCTTCAATAAGTAGACGAAACTCCCAGTTTTATAGGAAAAAAGACATCTGAATTGATTCCAACAATTTACAGTCATAAGAAAAAAAAACAAAGCAATACATTAAAGCATTTGCTATTAGCACTTCAAAAGAAAAACAGTTTTTTTCTTTTCTTTTTCTTTTTTTGCTATAAAGGGGTGTACATCGTACAGCCCTGGCCGGGACAAGAAGGGACAAGAAGAGGTCTTAGGGGGTATTGCTTGGTGGCGTGGAAGTACGTGTGCATGCCGATTGACAATAGGGAACTTGGCATTAAGGATCTTAACCTTTTTGCCAAGCTTTGAGGCTAAAGTGGCTTGCTCTAAACAGGGAACAATCAGATCGTCCATGGACAGTGCCAAAAATTGAAGCATGATAAGACTTCGGAGAAAATCTTCTTTGCAGCCTCCAGGTTTCAAGTTGGCAATGGGAAGATCACTGATTTTTGGAGGGCACATTGGCTACCTTACGGGCTTATAGAAACATTTCTGCCAACACTCTTCACCTATGTCAGAAAGTCTAACCTGACGGTTCAGCAGGGCCTCCAAGCCTACAGATGGGTCAGAGACATAAATGGGGGGCTATCTGTCAGGGCACTTGATGAATATTTCCAATTATGGGACGCAGTCTGGGAGGTTGTGCTGCAGGAGCAAGTGGAAGACATAATGTGCTGGAAGCTTGAAGCTCATGGCCACTTCACGGTCTCTTCGACATATCAGCTCGCTTTCATAGCAGCAGAACAATCAAGTTGGGGTCAGCTCCTGTGGCAAACAAGAGCACCGTCAAAAATACGCTTCTTTATGTGGTTGGTGATCAAGGGGAGGTGCTTAACAGCAGATAACCCTATAGAAAAGAGGGTGGCCTAACCAGCACACTTACATACCTGCATGCATCTGCTGGTGAAATGTGCTGTACACAAACAGAATCTGGTGGCTTTGGCACGGTTGGGTGAATGTTGCATTCCAATTACCAGGTGATCTTGACTGCCCCTTTGAAGATTGGTGGAATACAACAAGACAAGCGTTTGGTGCAAAATTCAGGCAAGCTTTTGATTCGCTCTGCGTGCTTTTGACCTGGTTGGTTTGGAAGGAAAGAAGCGCTAGGATCTTTGAGCAGCGAGAGAAATCAGCAGCAGTTGAAGTTCGAGAGGAGATCTTGCTACGGTGTGAAGCTGGGTTGTTTCATATTGTAGAGGAGTAGTTCCTGTGTCAGCCAGCTGACGGTGGTTTGGTTTCAGTTCGACCTCGACAGTGTTCTGTCGGCGTCCACGTTTGTATTTTATGTTGTATTTTTCTTCCAAAACTATCTTAATGAAATCGGTTGGCTGTCCTTCGGCCAACCCAACCAAAAAGAAAAGGGCCATACTCATCAGGTGGAGTCGAAATCCAAACCAAAATATGCTTGCATAGTTACGGACGTGCTCGTGATCTGATCCAACATGGAAACATAAAACGTGGAGTTCACAGCTATACGAGGCAAAGCTTACCCGATGGTTCCCCATGGACTACGGCCGGAACGGAGGAGCGAGGGGGCGACACAGGCTCGGCGATGGAGGAGCCGCCGGTAGCCTACTAGGCAGAAATGGCGGAAACGGCGGCAGCTTGCGGTGGATGCAGGAAGGAGGTTTTTTGGGGGAGAAAAGAGCACAAGAGCAAAAAGGTAAACGTGGAGGCCCTGGACGCCCGATGCGTAGGGCCCACCTGTCAGCGGCCTGTCATGCTCCTGGCTACGGCACCGCTGTGCCAACCGCAGCTGCACCATGACCCGATCATGGATTACGCGCTCAACTCAGAGTGGGAAGAAAATTAAAGCAAAAAAGAAAAGTTGTGAATTGGATGTAGAATAAAATGCGTTGATGAAGAATCAGCAAAAGAGAACAACAAATTTCATGAACCAGATGTTGTCATGGCGAAGTGCATCAATTTTATGCAAGTTATGCATGTGCATGACTGTTCGTTACACAAATTCAGCTGCTATATTAGCCGTGAAACTAGCTACAGGCATATTGTCTGGCCTATCCGTTGAACATTCCTCAGCCATTCTCTCCTTTTTTTAAAAAAAATCTCTATTATGGTCTATCAGTTCAAAATCTATTTAATTGCCAGCTTAGTTATGAGATGTTGAGGGGAAGCAAATAGGTCTAGCAGCTTTAGACGTCCCTAAACATAATTTTGGTAGTGGATAATCAGGGAAATTATGACATAATACGTTCTCAATATTACAGTTGGAATCCATAATTGTTGTGAATGTAATATAATCTTAGTTTTCATTTATGTTACATAAATTTATAAATTATATATTTAGTATCTTAATAACATAACATGTGTTCTCATTGAAAATAATATCACATGAGGATTGGCACATAAACGTTTGCTGCCGAAACCGCTGTCACCATCGTCTCCCATATCTCTGCTCGTTGACTTAAGAGAGCTATGTTGCAGATCTCTTCTCAGCAACTTATGGGAGCTCGACGGCTAGCTATTGGGTCAGCAAAGGGAACATAACAAAATGGAAAATAATGAAATAGTGAAAGGAGAAAAAAAGCTTGTTCATTTAAATAACGACAAGACTAAGATGGGATGTCTGATCTCTGTCAAAAAAATCGGATGGTCAGAATGTTTCAGTTTACCAAGAGTGAAGCATCAAGGTATATGTTGTCAAACAAAAATTTTAATTATTGAATCAATTGAAAAAAAATGTGAAAATATTGATTGTATCCCCTCGCTAGAAAATTTACTGTTGGTACATTCAAAACGGGATCCCTAATTGAAAATTATCGATTTGCCACCATTAGGCACAATTTTGATAAATCAAAGTCCTCACACCACAAACTAATCAGGAATCATTTTTCGTCCAGCTCAGCATGAATTAAGCATGACAGATGAGGAGTTAAATATTCCTCAAGTATCACTCATGTTGCTCAGCTGAAAAACACTCATTTTGTGGTAGATGGACGGTATCAATCCTGAACTCATGAAGAGGGCGCACACTAATGTTCTGCTTCAAATTCTTCCTATTTTGTTCTGCTTCCTTCCTATTTTGTTGGCTGTAAAGGGGATCATGAACTCGTAGTGAAAGTTCTTTACACATTTTGTACATATGCATGCATGATTATAGTTAGAACTGTCAACGAGCCGAGCTCAAGCAAGCTTCCCTGTCTAAGTTGGAGCTCGGTACATACACGAGCTACCCCGAGCTTGGAGTTGAACTCGAGCTTGGCTCATTCGAGCTTTTTCTCGCGCTTTCTGTGCACAGCAGACTCAGCCTCGAGCTTGGTTGGAGTACATACCAAATCCAACGAGATTCCCCATTTAAGAGAAAAGGTGACTAATGATCAGATGGAGAAAAATACTCTATCCATACAGATACTGAGGTACACACACCATGCTTTCTTTCTTCTTGGGAAGTGGGACAACAAATTGCTGTTAGTAGAGAATTAAATGAGGAGAGATGAAGGAAAAGCAACGGAAAAGAACAGAAACTCTCCAGGGAGAGGCTCGTCGAGCTATTCGACCTCGGCTCGGCATGCTCGAGCTCGGTTTGAGTCACTGGCGAGTCGAGTTCCAGCAGCTCGCCAGCCTCGAGCCTTTTTGGCAGCCCTAACTATAATTATGTCAAAAACTAAATGAGCTGGCTATCGTTCAAATGGAAGGGTTTCAGCATAAATATTGAAACTAGAGTCTATAGCAAAGTTTCTATGAATGGTTCAGTTTTTCTTTCCACGCAACTCTTAATCATTTCAAATATCTAATATGTTTCCTGAATCTGGTGGAGTGAAGCAGCATTTGGTTACGGTAAGTGTGAGATGTTGGAGTGAAACAATTGTACACGTGCATTAGAAACCAAACCAAGTGTGGGGATGATGTGAATATATATGAGTTCATTTATATACATCTAATCAATAACAGCAATTAAGGGTGAGGAAGAAATGATATGTAAACATACGGTTTATGTTCAATTGGAATGAGATGATATCATTTACTGCTATCTGCTGGTAAGGTTGTGTATCAATGAATTATAACATTTTTGTAGAATCGTTGTAGTAACAACAATACTGTTTGAAAACTTTTTCCCCATACCTGTTCTCACTTTTGTGAAACTCTTTTCATACCAGTTTTTTTATATTTTAAAACTTTTTTCAGGCCAATCTTCCAATCATGTGGTTTGATTTGCTGATTTTTTTTCATGCAAGATTCTATCGTAATCTCTTCTCTATCCACTAGTTTAACAAAAATAATCATATTTATATGCAGTTGATAGTAGGTTGAAACTTATAACACTTCGCCACTGACAGTATGTGGTTGGCGGTGACCGACGCCTTTCCTCGCCGCCCACCTCCTCGTCGGCGGACTCGTCGATCAGGGCGGCAGCGCGCGAGGGTGGACGAACGAACGCCTATTGGCCGAAGGACAAAAAGAAAGAAAGCCCGCCTGCTCAAGAAGCTACTACAACAACTCGTTCCAGCCATGATTAGAAGGGTTAGCACATTCACATGTCCTCTCTCGCACACACACAACAAATTAATCAAAGGTTGTTTTTTTTTCCCTGCGAACCATCAGTATGAACTAATTAATCGGGAGTTAATTTGCCTCCAGGTTTCACTCGCACTGCCTAGCTGAAAACCAACCGAGAGTGTTGTTGCTATCGTGACTGCACAGTAATAACGGTACGCAATCTCGACCATCCATTTTGCGATCCAACGGCTCAAGACGACTGATACAGTACCAATAGAACAGCAGTTTGCTGCTACAGTAGTTTGCTACAATCCCTGCGAAGTCGGACTGTTATAATGATTAATAATTGCAAGCATCCCGATCCGCTGAAATTAAACACTCCAATTTTTTGGACAGTGTCAGTCCTCGAGCTCATAGAGAGGCATATATTAACAATAAACGGTAAGATTGGTATCTGAGATGTTAGAGGTAAACAATTGTACCTTTTTAATATTTATTAACAAAAGTAAGATAGGGAAATAATGTTGGAAGATATTATCCGAGAAAGAGTTTAAATACATTTTTGCCACTTAACTATATTGTGTAGATCCGCATAGAGAAGATTTTGATTGTGTTTGGAGGAATATGTAAAAACAAGCACTAATCATGACCAAGTTTGGACAGTGTTGCTCGTAAATGTCATTGTTGCCTAGACTTCAACAACACCACCTTTTGAAAACACTTATACAGTAAACAACTTTTGAATGAACTCATGCAGTTCAGCCTCTTTGATCCATCAAACAAGATTATTTATCTAGCGGAAGCAACATATCACCCTATCCTGAAAATGAACGAGCAATTGCATTCTTACACACTTTCCAACTTTGTGATTTTCGCAATATTTTTTAGTTTTTGTTGCCCCCCTGTTGTTAAGAAGACTATGTCAAAGACATGTATGGCCTTATTGTAGATTTTGCCTACTCTTAGGAGGACCTTTTGTTTTATCCCCATGTTTTGATATCAAACATTTTGATATCAATTTTGCCCCTGTTTTGACATGAATTTACACCTATTTAGTTTTTTTAAAAAATAAATGATGTCACGCTTGATATATATTTTGACCCTATTTTTACATGTTTATATTAATTTCACACCGTTAAGTCAGTACGAGGGTAATTGCAATATTCAGTTATAAAAACGAGGTCAAAATAAAGAAAAAAGAAAAATAGGACAAAATCACAACTGAAATTCGCCCGAAATAGGGCAGACGGCTGGCGCTGACCACGACGAATCAGCTCTGGAGATTTGTGGCTCGGCCGGTGCTTCCTGTTTGGAGCAGAACTTGAAGAGCCATAGCGTGTTGTGTCCGAGATTATCAGCGAAACGCTCAAATCTTGCACTCGCGCACGGTGGATTCAACTGACTGAATTGTGTTCTACTAGATCAGTACAACATACCCATTGCTGTACAGAGACACACCTAGAAGTATAGTTTATATATTTAGCGTTTACATAGAGGTGTTGTTGGTATGTGTGTGAGATGGTGAGCGTAAGTTTGTGCGTACGTTCAGATACTATACCTTATACTGTAGGAAAAGAGGCTTCAAAAAAAAAATTCTGCCAGACGCAATACAGCACTATGAAACTCTGAAGAACGGAGGAAATAGGGGAATGCAGAGCAGAGCGAGACAAAATTTGGCTCTTTGTTAATCTTGCAGCTTTTCTTGTTTTCCTCCTTTTACTCTCTGAACCAAGGTTGTCGCATGCAGATCATGGCGGCCTAAAATGCAAGATCCCATAACAGCCCTGCCATCCCACGACCTGGTTTCTTCCGGCCGCCGAACCTGAAAAAACGGCTACTGACTGACTGGTTCTAACGTTATCTTCAAGCCAACCATTTACAAACACGCAGAACATAATGTAACAAGAAACATGCAGCTACTACAGACTACTTGACAAAATCTGAAAAAATGCTGCCAAAAAAGCAAATAATGTCATTAACACAACTCATTAACACAAACACTTGATCAACATCTTTACCAATTATTCATCACAAAATCTAAATCATCACCATCGATAGCAAACCAAATCAAGACAGAAAGGAGGTGCACAAAGTCCTAGTCCACTTGAAAAGAAGAAACAACCGATTATTTAAGCTTACCTTGAGCTTCTGCTGGAGGGCCACGGTGCCGACAAAGATATCCATGATGAGGATCGATGGTGCCTTGACGATGACCTCAAGCTACCCATGGGAATGAGAACAATAGGATTGACTCGACTACAAGATTAACCCAACTGTAACTAAAGCCACTACTACAAGACAGGCTTCTTGTAACACAACCCTGTAACATATTAACCGGTGTGTCACAAGGAAATATCATAGTAACACATAAAATGTGCTACAACGGCAGCTTGTAGCACGTTCTCATTACATGTGAATTATAGTTCCAGAAAAATACCATAGGAGCACAAAATATGTGTTACAAAGAATGTGTTGCCAAGTGCCAAGGCAACAAAGACATATTGTAGCAACATAAAAGAGTAACCAATGGATGACGGATCACATAATTGGGCAATAACCGTTGATTGGTGGTATAACCTGAGCTTTTTTTTTTTTGGCATGCATTTTGTGTCTGGTGATCACATTGCAACCTCATAAAAGAATAATATAAATTCAAAGGCGGGATAAATGCAAATAAACTAGTCTGCTCTGATTTGAATTCATTGCTTACATATAGATGGCAACATTTGAGTTCTTCGTACCTTTATCTTTGTCAACATTTGAATACTTCTTCCTGGTTATAAACGCTAGTGGAGAAGTTAGCATGAATCATCTTGGTCGATCTCAACTGAAAACAATGCTAAAATACATATAGGATCTTCTGATCCAGACTAACTCATGTACACAAAAAAAGGGCTATAGGTATATCTGCAGTGAAGGTCTGCAGAGATACAATCTTTCAATAAAACTTTGCTAAAATGCTGTAAATAATTTTAAAAAATATGCAGTAATTCAACCATGATAGATATTTGAACATCAGATTCTTAAGCTATTTACCATGAAATTCAAGCTGTGCAAATTGCTTTTCAGTGTGGACTAAGCTTTAGATTTAGTAAATCATTATCTTACTATGAAACATCCAAAGTATGAAACTATGTAATGAGCAAAATTTACAAAGTATATCAACAAATACAAATCATAATTGTACAACCTGTAACAGGAGAAAATAGATATTTCCATATAAATATTGCAGTTGGCTTAAAAAATAATAACCGTGAGCATCTTGACCTTCAGTACAAAGGGCTGTTTGGCTACTTAAGATCAGTATTTTTTTTAACTCATTCGATTAAGGTGTGAAAATTATCCATTGCTGATTTAATCAGAATGAACCTGCTGCCCTACCACACACATTGAGTTATACCCATTCAACTAAGCTTTCAATGAATAATTGGCAGAACTTGAAAAGTGCATCCAACTATTTTCATTCAAGCTATATATGCATGAAATGATAGAAGCACAGATCAGTAATTAAGAATGGCATGACACAATAAGAATTAAAATCTAAACTAAACTATTACATCTAGCCATAAATATCAACCACAAGAAGATCAAGTGTGGTACAGTACAATATTGTGAGTAATAGCCAATATAGAATAATGACCTTTCCGTTTGGTGGTGAGGGAGACGAGGCACCTGCAGGACTTTTTCCTCTTCGAGACAATTATGTTGTCTCTAGCTACACCAGGTCCTGCAGGCCAAGCCAATTATGCTCATCCATGGCCCTGCAGAATGCAGGTCCAAAAAAAAATTGTAGCTTACTAACAGACAAGCGTCCATGAGCAGATTAGGATCAAGATTCTCAATCATATTGTGCTTCCAAGAACATGTTCATTTGTATAAGCAAAACTACTTGCAATTTTATTGAAGCATATATACTGCACCTATTGAAATGCATAGGATAATTTCCAAACAAAATGATCTAACATGATAGAAATGCCTCAACAATCAGCACTAGCCCAATAAAAGTGAGACATCCATTACTCTAGGAGCACATTGGAACCTTCCTCTGTGGGGCTATATAGTTTAGTTTGCCTTTCAATGTACATAGAAGTTTTGTTCCTTTTAACATATATATACCATAAGGGCCTCCCTTGTCAGAAATGTAGCCAATTAGAAAAAAAAGGATTATTATGACAATTGTTAACTCCTATGGAGAGCACATATATTGAAACTATTCACTTAAAAAGGAAAATGTCCTCATCAAAATTTGGTACTAAATTCCAATGAAACATGAACTAAAAACAATGTATTTAATTGTTCAGAAGAAATCAGTACAATATATATATGGGAAAAGAAACTAAACAGATCTCATCACCAAGTATAAAAGATTCTGGGTAGCAGCAATCACTTTGCTTGTATTAATGGGTGGGATGGAAGCAGAGGCTGCCATGATTTGGTAGTCATCGTCTCATTTAGCAGCTAATGCAAAGCTTTCATTGTCATCTTTATGTCAAATTCTTTATGCTGTTATGCACTGAACTAGCAAACTATACTCACTTGCAGATTGATAGAAAACCATGCATCAAATTATATTTTTAGATAATGCATCAAGTTATGGCATGGGGTCAGATAAAATTTGTGAATTTAGATTTATTATAGCAATGCTGCTGCTCCTCCTTCCTAGCTTCACAGGCATAAAAAAATTCAGAGATGAATAGACTATGCATTGGCATCAACATTAATGTGCTACTGCAACTTAATGCATTATAAATCATTCTCATAAACTCCTGAGATTTATTATACAACTAGAATTTCAACCATGTTCGTTCTAGTAAGAAAGGAAAAAAAGGCATGCTTTCAGAAGTACACTGCCAGCAAACATATGAACAATAGAATTACACGAGAAAAGAATGTTTAATACTTTATAGCATTTTTCATATTTTAAACTTAAGAGAACATTTCCAGGACAACAATTGTGGAATGCAGCAGGGAACGGGAATGAAGTGGAACTATATATTATATACGAGGCAAGGATAAAGCAGCAGGTTGTTTTTGTTTGTGAGTGACATCCTGATTAGTATTATGCAACCACTAAGTTTGGCTTAATAGTTAATAAATAATCTCCCAGTGAACTCGATTAACAGTCACAATTATCAATGTAGCGCACAGTGATTTCATATCATACGCCCTCACATATTAGCCACCGATACAATAAAGAGCAGAACAAATTTGTTTCTTCCTAAACCCCAATTTAATGGTTGCCAATGAATGAACTCGCACCTGTAAGCTGTACCATAACAACGACATTGAGGGACAGAGGGAGTAGAGCCGTACTGATCTTCTTGGAGGCGCGGGAGAGGGAGGCGTTGAGGTCGATACGGGCGCAGCCTCGTGAGTGGAGCGCGTTGAAACGGTGCTTGAGGGCTTCCTGTGCAATGCTCGGCGGCAGCGGTGGGGGACGCCGTCTCGATGTGAATAGCGGAGGCGGACAGGCGGACGAAGACCCGGCGAGCGACAAGCGCGTGGCCGGCAGTTGGACCTGGCCCCTGGATGCGGCCTCCACGGCTTGGCGCTGGAAGGCGGAGGAACCGGGGAGGGAGAGGATGCGGCGCTGCGAGTGGTCGGGACTTGGGAGAGGATTTGGCGCGCCATGGCAACGGGATTTTGCGCTATGAGTAAATTTTTGGCGCCTTGAGGAAAGATTGCCGCCGAGAATTCGCTACAAGCAATTCGATTTGGTGCCGGAATACCGAATGGATAGGATTTTACGCCGGGTGGATTTATTTTTGCAGGAGATAATTTTTTTTTTTAAAAAAACTATTCCTAGTGTTATAATTAGCTTGTATGTTAGAGGAAAGTAACTCGAAAATAGATACAACTCTTAACGTTATTAAAAATAACTAGAGAAAAGTACTATATAACTCTTAATTGCATGGGTTGAGTTCATGGAAAAAACTTCCATGATAGAAGTCACTGTGGCGTCAAAGTACGACCTTGTTAGAAGATAGGGCAGGCAGACACCATAGCAAGATAGTAGAGTGATAGACTACCTGCTATAAAAGCATGATTAGGCTGAACAAAATGATTGGATTGATAGCCATTGAGCCTTCGCTTTTCTAATCAACCGATTATAGAAATAGAGTTGGGAAAGAATTAGGAAGACAGCATAAACCAAAACAATTTAAATAAAATCGGAAAAGAATTAGTAAGACATGGCAGTAACCGAAATAACACGCTATATTTCTAAAAGTAACTTTAAAAAATCCAGGTAATTCAAAGTATCTAGAGAGAAGTAAACTATAAGAAAATAACATCACGATGGTATTGAAAAGGAGCTAAGTATAACAATAAGTTTAATAAATTTTACAAGTAATTAAAAAGGTACAACTAACTATATATGGATTTTATCTATAAAATAAAACTAAACTCGATTTTATATTTTTTATAATAAAAACCACTAACTTGAAGATGTGTGGTGTAATTATATTTTAGAAAAAAAAGAATATGATCCATCCTCTCTCCTCTTGCCTCTTATCCAGAGGTTCCATGTCACCTAAAACCTATTCATATAAATACGATTATGTCATTTTGTGTAATTTAAATATAACAACAATAGCAGTTGAGACGTTCATAACTTTAGTGGTCACATCGCAGCGATGTGTAATTTAAATATAGCAGTAATAGCGTATGGAAGGACCCTCTATGTCAGTGACTCAATTGCACATAAATTTATATCAGAGGATCTGCCTCCGACAATGTGATATCTCAACCAATATCTCAACCAAACCTTATTACGATATAATACGGTATGCCCATTTTTTTATCGGATCATGATTTTGTGGTGCAACCAAACAACCTTTATATATGAGATATTGATGTTTTTCATAAGAATATTCTGTTCTTATGAAAATAATATTATTTTTATAACAAGAATCTTATTCTTTTTATTTTTATACCTTTGAAAATATTGAATTTAAAAATAAACTATTTAAAACCTATTTTCAAATATGAATATTTTTGGTCATATCATTGCGTGACAGAATAATAAGTTATGATGTCTTGAATGATGTGGCTAAAGGTTTATTTTGAAAAATTATATTAATAAAGGTTCAAGTAATGAAAAAAAAAATCAAGAATCCCTCCCCCGTAGATTCTGAAAAGTTCTCTCAAATTCTAGAGAACGCGGCAGGGTGAGGAAATTTTGGAACGAGTGAAAAATTATTTCGCGGGCTCAGGGCTCAGGCAGGACAATCTCATCTGTTAAACCAATTTAAGTGCTCACCTCCATCCGGACTCCATTCATCTTCCATTGCTGCATGCCTGCATGTGATTAGCTCAATTGGCTACCGCCGTGACTAATCTTCATTGTCATAAGAGGAAGCTATGATATGGTAAACAGCAACAGCTATACCCTATACAAGCTAAAGAGTATTTGAAGACTGAAGTTATTAAGCAAGCTTGGTGAATGCTGCCCTTCCTGCCCTTTGTTGGAAGTGTCTATATTGCTAGAAAACTGATATTTTCACAAGTTTTAATTCACTCCGAATTCGGCCACTATGCCTTGGTACTATTTAGGGCTAACTTTGAATATGCTAAAATGTATAATATTTTTTATGTCAGGAAGTGAAGCAATTTTTACAGAGCTTATAGTGGTTGATAGCGCTAGCATTGGCAATGTTGCTTGCTTTTTCTGAATTGACCTCAGGCATGGTAATACTTGCTTCAGTTCCAATTACTTCCATGACTCATAGTTGTATTTTGTTTCTAGCAGCACAGCATCGTAATGAAAATCAGTGCTCTTTGTTTGTAACTTAGAAGGCTTTTTTCAAGATTCTAGTTTACATGATCAATTAAACTAAAGAAAAAAATACATCTGTAATGCAAATTAACGCTGATCAAATAAATAGAAAACATCTCTAATATATCATCTGACTATATATACTCATACTGATCATGTTAAATATTTAATTCGATTTTTGTTCATATATTATCTGGATACTTCAATGCTTTGTGATGAAAACATCTCTAATATATTGTATAAAAATACTGTGCTCTGATCTTATTAATTCTCAATTTTATGAAGCTATTGCAGATAGAAAAGCTGCTAGTTATTTTTTCAGGAAAAGGTCTTGTAGCTGAAATCACTAGAGAGCGGCGAATAAGCTTTTTCCCGTGGTCCAATCATGCTTCTGGATCATTTCTAGGCTATACTCTTGTTTTGGCTACAAAGGAAAAGAATAAAACCTTCATGAGATTTTAACCCAAAAGGAGTTTCCAAAACTACAGCTATAAATGCCTTATACTTGCTTCATATATGTAATACACGTTAATTTCTTTTTGCTTATACTACTACAGGTACCTGTATACAGCACACGATGCAAGTGTTCCCACATTGCAAGTAAATGACCAATTGAAAAGAAAATTGATTGTTCAGTTGTTTGCCACATAGTGGACAAAGCGACAGAATTTCATGAAGCATAGAGAAATAGATATATATTTTGGTTTGAGTACTGGAAAATTGTATTCTTTTTCCTTGAGATTTGTGTGTTCTCCAATCAAGTTATTATGTATGTTAAAGATGGATGTAAATGACATTATACCTGCTATATAATACAACGGCATGTGATGCTTATTAAAGATCTTTTAATATTTTTTTATATTTGTGACAATAACAGCCAATATTTGCTTAAACAGTGTTGCTAACCATAGTTTTCTTGTGTTAGTGCAATTGAAAAAGGCATTAGAACTTGTGAGAACGGATATTGTTATTGTGTCACTGCTGCAACGAATATGTGCTACTAGGCTGTGTGGCAACATATGTTTTTAGGTTACAACGGTTAAAAAGGGTGTTACTAGACACCTTTTCCTATGAATTAGAACACTATTATGTGCTACAGGGACCATGTTCCAGTAATATGGCTAGCAGGAATACATATAAAGTTATGTTATTGGATACCTTAGTAACACCTTTTTAAAGCTGTAGTAGCACATGTGCTACTACGCCCCTGTCCTGTACCAGTGAGCCTACTGTGGAACCGGACCCCTTCTCCCACCGACAACTAGAGAGCCACAGGAGGCTGAGAGAAAGAGGGCATGTTGCTTATGTTTAGGTTTAATGAAAGAGATGAAGATGTAGTTAAGAACTAGATTCTTATGTCATAATTATACTTTTATGGTTTTTAATAAAATCTATGTCAATAGCGGGAACCTCCTTGTGTTTTGTTAAAAAAGCGTCAGAGTGAGGTTTGTTTTTCTTAAGATCAGTGGTATTTAATTATAAAATTTTATAAAAAATATTTAAATCATGCATGGTAGCAATAATTAAAAAAAATCGACATTCAGGATTAAGCATGACAGATAATGTTAGGTTTGTCTCCAAGTATATCACTCGGTCATTCTGCCCTGCTGAAAACACACTATTTTGTGGTGCGTCGGTGCTGAGCCCATGAAGAGGTGTGCACATTAATGTTCCCTTCCTGCAAACAAAAATGGTCAATTAGAAGTGGAAGTCCAACACATATGCATGAGAGGTGAATGAATTGGCCGTTTCAAGAGTAATCATAAATTAAACCTCTTTAAGCTGCATCGGATAACGTCGGTGTAAGTTGATCCTGACCATACGCGCTGCCTCCTCTACATCAGAGACACCACACACACGACAAATATTTTTCCTCCAAGCCAGCATGAACTAACAATGACACATCAGGAGTTGCTTTTGCCTCTACAGTTCAGCATGGATTAAGCCTGTCAGATAATGAGTTTTAATGTGTTTATTTTGCCCAGCTGAAAACACTTTATTTGAACTTGTGGTAGTTGGACAGTGTCAGTGTAGATCTCACGAGGAGGTACACACTGCCCTCCTTCCCGCGAACAAAAAGGTTGTTAGTAGAGGCAATCACGAATTAAAAGCGATAGTCCTTTTTCACACATACGCTTGACTAGTAGCAAAAACTGGATGAGCTGGATGTTGCCCGGATGCCAGAGTAATCATAAATACAACAGCCATGACTTTTCACGAGGAGTTCACTGTTTTTATACTTACTGTTTAAACACATTTCAAATTTCTAATGTGTTTACTTAATCTCTGATGGAGTATAATTACTTGTGTGGTAGTTATGAGTGACAGATTCAGTCCTAGTCTGTCGGAATTATGATTTTGTAATGTTAGGTTATATTCTGTTATCAAAGAAAAAAGTTGATTGCTCATATGAGGATGAAGTGATATAATTATGGATTGATGACAAGAAACATGATACATATCAAGAATCAATAAGAATCTAATGATAATAAAATGTTTGATGAGATTACATCATGAGTTGATAGACATATTGAATAATATAAACATCATGGTTGAATGATTGATAAAAATAAAGACGGTATGAGAAGCTAAAAAATAAACTTTATCGGTTGATGATAATCAAATAGAAGAAATTAAAAATATAGGATATAAAGTGGCTACCTAAGATGAAACACAAGACAAGCTCAACTATAATGGTCTATACGGTAGTAAAGAGCAAGCAAGTGGCTTGATGTCGAGAAATCAAATATGATGATAAAAGACGAGTAAAGACTTTATCATAATGGACTGTGCGTGGCCATTTAAAGCTATGGACTATTCGTATCAATCATTTAAAAAACAGAACATGAAATGACAAAGATCAAGAGAATACGATTTGTTGATAATTAAGAAGAGCATTGATAAGACAAATATATAATTGATTTTGGACTAATTTGCTTATTTAGTTGTACGAGAATAGTTCTAATGATGAAATGACTCTGATGTTCATTCATATTGGTATAGCTTTTTTATTTATTTTTAAGTATAGAAATATTGTATTATTAAGAGGGATATAACGAAGATGTGTTTGTATATATATTGGTGTTCAAAAGTGACATATCTAAGTGCTATATTTGAAGAAATCTAAGTTTTAGCCTATCCTATGAGTGAGTTTTAGCCTATCCTATGAGTGATTTTAGAGTTTGTTTTTATTGGGTTGGTATCATTTCAATAAGTTTTTCATATAGCCCAAGATCATTAAAAATAGACTCCAAAGCAAAAAGTTATAGCTTTTTCTCAAGTTTTGTCAGGTGTCCTGAAGGGTCTCGGCCTAGGACCCAGAGACTCCGGACCTAGGGCTTTCAGGAGGCTCCGAAAATAACCTCTAAGTACTCAAGAAGGCTTTCTAGAGGATCCGAGCCTATATAGAGTTGAGCCTAACAACTTTTAGGATGATTCGGAGGTTTTGTGTCTAGGACCCAAAGACTCCGAGCCTGTACAAATATAAGCATAACAGCTAGTTTTTATGACTCATGTATTTAAACCCCTCTACCCCATCCATCTTTGACTGTCAATTGTAGATAATAGTACATCTATCCAAAACCATATAAACCCTTCTAAATCTTCTAATTTAGTGCTAACTCTTTATTAGAATGATATAAAAAATGATTTGAGAAAAGAGAATAGTTGGATTGAGAGTTTGCAAGGTTGAGAGTTAGTGAGATTTACCCTATTCTTTAAGCACTTAAGTTTATAGCAAGCAAATTATTGATTGTATTTATTACTTTTGGATATCAAAATCTCTTATATGGGTGAGAGTTTTTGGTGAGCATCCAAACTTATGGTGTGCCATGAGAAGTTTGTGAAACCCAACTTCGCCTTCGCAAGGGAATAAGAAGAGAAGAAAGTGGTTGAAAGAGACCAAACTTTTTTAAAATCTTTGATTCTTGTTAGAGAATCTATACTATAGAAAATAAATTGTTTGTCTTTGTATCCTTACTGTTGTTATATTTAATATTGCTTGATCTACTTATACGCTTGATTGATATTGATATAGTTGGTGACCATATATATTATTTATATGGTTTATTTCCTTTCAAGAGTGCTTTTCCTAACATCCTGGAGGTCCAGTCTCCCAGCCTAGAGACTCTGGTTTCTAGGTCCAAAGGCTCTGATCTCTCAGGTACAGAAACTTTAGTTATTCATTGTAAAGTGTTTAAATTTTTATAAAACACATATTTACTCTCTCCTCTCGACGAAACTAAGTTCTCATTCTCTCCTCTAAGACAAAACCAAGGTCTTTTCAATGAGATATTGGGGCGAAACAACTATGCCCATCCAGTATTCTTGACACAAATTAAGGGTAGTGAAATGATGTTTAGAGATATTTTTATAAACAAAGTTTAAATACATATGTGCCGGCTAATTGTAATGGGAGAAACAGTGAGAAGAAAAGAGTCAATACATTAGATGCGCCTACTTAGCTTATACAGATAAACAAAGATTTATGTAACTCCATAAGATAGTGAAAAATGATGGTGGATAAGATAGATAATAACTTACTTTGAAAACCCTTCACTATAGTTTCTATTTGCTTGCCCTCTTTTTCTCAGAACATATAGTTGCAATATGTCGCACGTAATTAAGAGCTAATACAATCTTTTTAGTCCTATGTGACTTCTGGCATTTGAGTAAATTTTCAGTTATAAACTCTTTCTACTCCAATGTGACTTCTGACTTTTGAGTAAATTTGCACTCCGTTGTAATTCACCGAAAAAATCTCATATGTCCCCATTTCAGTTATAATGGGTTATTTCTTCTCTTTTTCATATTATACGACTCTGGTAATTTTCATGAATTTATTTTACTACGTACATCCAATCTAGCATGCACAGTTCAAACGTTTCTTAAAAAAAATTCAAACTGTTCACACATAAGCATTAATTAAAATTTCACAATATTTACAAGCTTTATGGGGCGGACGCACCAGCTGGGTAGGGTGAAGACATCCGGCCCAGATCGTCCATGCACCCCTATACTCTAATATTGCTTATGTTAATTCTAAGATAATCATCATATTGTTAGATAGTACTACATAGTAATATGACTTCAAATCACGCTTCATCACCTTGAGAATCTAAGGTTGGGAATTTGTTATTTAAAGAAGTTAAATCATTTTGTATCAAAACAAATTCCAATTCTAAATTTAGATGAACTAATATCAAGATAGGTTGAATCTTTGTAGCAATTTAATCACGCTTGAGCATCACTATCATATTGTGTTGATAGCTGTATATATTCTTATATATTAACTAATTTTTAAGATATCAACTATATTTCATAAATTGACTTATAAATGGATAGGTTTATAATGTATAATGAATTATATGTTACAAAGATTATTGCTTTATTTTCAAATGAGAGATACTATCTTAGATGTTTTTCCTTAACTTATTAATTATACTCTATTTTTTATATGATTGTAATATACATATGGCATGTATTATGTTTGTTTGTCTTTATGGATCATCTCCACCCCATCCATCACTGCATTATGTGTCCATTATTCCACGAAAGTGGTTGCTCGTATGAATATGGTTGTGGCTAATTAACTACTACCTTTGTCACTAAATCACTAAATAAGTATATTTTTAGATTCAAATTTTATTTAAAATAAGTATAATCTTATGTACTATTTATTTTATCAATTATCTTTTATTTAAATTTCTCTCTATTTTATTCTTAATTATTATCTTACTTCTAACCATCTCTCACTTAATACAACGTAACTATGTTATTTTCTCTCCTCCTTACAACCTTGTATCTAGAATTACACCTGTTTTGTTTTGAGATAGATGTAAGTACTACCATAGTATTTTTTTTTCTTCCTTTCTCACACCGACACACACATGCATGTACAGAGCGAGCAGCTACTAGTACTAACTTTCACGGGCCACCTAGGAGTATCGGTAATATTATCTTTGAAAGGGATCAGTGCAGGCATTCACACGAGTTAGAGAGTTATAATATGAAAAAAAATCTATATTAACTCTCTCAACTATAAATTAAATGTGATTTTCATCACTCAATCACTTAACTATGATATCAGATAAATAAAGTCTCTCTTAGGTATTAATACCTATCTCTTCCAGTGATTTGGATAGTGATTTTATCAATCCAGTTAGCAGAAAAATAAAAAATAAATCGTGATGATTAATTATAGTCAGAGAAAAATAAAAAACATTACAGAATGACCACATGTAAGTAAGTGACCACTCTCATTCTCCATGTCACATCTCTCTCCTCTTTCTATCAACGAGGTCAAAGGACCGACCCCACCGCCACTTTCCATCGATGAAGGCAAGGGACCTCACCGCCAACCTGCTCAAATCGACCAAGGAGGCGGGCTCAGCGCCGTTGTCCTCGCCGCCGCGAGGTGGAGATCGTAGAGCCCAACAGAGAGATGGGCAAGAGGCGGACGGCGGCGCCGGTGGCCCATATCTTGACGGGGCGAGCGGTCTTGGACAACGGATCTAGAGTCCAGCAGTGGTAGGCCTTGGCAACACGGGTGGAGCAGGGCGTTAGATCTAGATGCGGCCTCCTCTCGGGTAGCGGTGGAGATGAGGTCGACAATGTTGGCGAGGTCGGCCGATACGAACGGCAGGTGCACCAAAGACGACGAGGCTAACAGAATCAACTGCCACGCAAGGAAAAGGGGCGAAGAGGATGGAGTGGGAGCCCGATGTGAAGGGTGGTGAGCTTGAGGAAGTTGGCGTCAATGTCCATCTCGTCAGAGAGGGAGGGCGGCGGCACATCACACTTCAAAAACTCCATCCGTTGTGGCTTGCCCAACGCCGACGCCATCTCCTCTGCCGCATGTAGCTCGCCGGCCCTCCTCCTCGCGCCACTCTCTTCTCCCCCGCCGTCCGCTCCCTCACCACCAACGCCACCTCCTCCTGTGTCACCACCCTGTTATCCGGACTCCGGATGCTCGCGCGGCTGCTCACCCGCAGCAGTCCGACTTGGTGCCATCGTGAAGCTTCCTCAGTCGCCGCTGGCTACGTCCTTGGACCCGATCTATCGTCGGAATGGTCGGCACCCATGCGTCCATCTCACCGCCGCACGCATGCTCCAACGCCGAGGGCGGGGTGGTAAGCTCGACGAGCCAGCGGCTAGCCTGGTCCCTCAACTCTAGCACGTGCCCGCACGTCGGATGTTGCGTGGCACGGCGGAACGGGTGCACATCGCGTTGTAGACATACACACGCTCGCCGCTAGTGCTACTGGTGGAGATGGCCGCCTAGTCCACCGGCACGCTCATCGGAAGATAAAGAGGAGAAAGGGGAGATGATAGTTGACTGACAGGTGGGACCTATATTTTTAAAAACTTTTTTCTGGCTTCAACGCCATATAAGGGCCACATATGTGCCACTTTCGAGGAAGATATGTGAATATGGCACATAAACACATGTAAGATAAAATATTTATCAAAACCATTTGAGAAGTTAAAATTAGTTGAGGGTTTTATGGTGAAGAGACGAAAAATCAAATTCAGGCTAGAGTTAAAGAGCCAAATAAACTTTTTCCTGGTAATATCAGCTTAGCTTCCCATGATTATTGGGCCGAGCGAAGAAGGCATAAGTGGCTGGCCCAAGAGGGGTTAGAGAGGAAAGTGAATTTATCGCGTAGTCCACGAAGATTAAATTTTATAAAGATTATTTTTCTAGCCCATATAAGAATAGATTAACATATGTAGATTTCTCATAGCCTAATGCGAAAATATGTGCTTTTTTTTACCGACTGCTTCGGTTTTTCCTTTTTCCTCACGAGGGCGGTGATAATTCCTCAAAGCGTGCCGTGAGAGAAGGGATGGACGGAACGCTCCTTCAACTGTTCTACAGCAGTAAGATAACTGAATTCATCTCCTATCTGAGAATTCTTGGATCTCCATATCTAACCATCATGATATAACAAGTCCTCATAGACAGCCCCAACAAAGACTAAGTGTCAGTTATTAAAACGGTAATTGGGAATAGGGAGGGAGAGAGATTGTCAATAGATAAATTTAAATAAGAGGTGATTGATTAGGCGATTAGTACGATAAAAATGCTTATATTATATATAAAATTTAAATCTAAAAAATAATTATATTTGGGAACCTAAATTAATTAGTTTTTCTCCAGACCACAGGCATGAAAACATTTGGGATAGTTGGACAGTACCACAATGGCAGACCTGAGCTCATGAGAATTCACAAGTTTTCTGCTTCCTGAAAAAAAGAAGTCCTTGTTAAAAAACTCATAAAAAATTGGTCGTGTACTAAATCCCAATGTGCATCAACGTATGCATGGATTAAGCATGACAGATCATGAGTTGATTTTGCTCCCAGGCATCACACATACCGCCAAGCTGAAAACATACATTTCCTATGAACCCGCAATCCCCTGTCACCGAGCTCAGAAGGACAGAGCACATTAATGATGTGCTTCCTTCCTCCAAACAAAATGGTTAGTATAAAAGGGGGAAAAGGCTAGTATAAAAGGGGATAAAGAACTAAAGTGAAAGTCCTTCGACACGTGGATGACCAATAGTCAAAAACTGAATGAGCTAGTTGTTGCATAAAAGAGTAATCAATCTTTCAGTATAAATACTAGAAGCACGTCTTCCATGAGCTTCATAGTTTCACAACTCGTTGAACATTTCAATTTTCTATCATGTTATTTGAATCTAATCTGGTATTTTGGTTATGATGAATGCAACAACTATACCTCTTTAACATTCATAAAGAGCAATAAGCTGAGAAAATAGTGAAGTGAGATTTTTTAAATAAAAAATTCAGATACATATGTGCGCCTTGATTCTGATTCACAGAACACCACGAAGAGAGTAGGGTGTCAAGAGTAGGGTTTCGACGAATACATCGAAAAGTGTTTATACGACAGTAGACGTTAAAGGTTATAACAACACTAACTTTTAAGTTATTTGATAGATATGTACTCCAACTTGTTTGATTTATTTTAGAAAGATCACACTTACTTGTCTTTGTATTTATGAAACTAAGAGTATTTACAGACGAAAACACGCAAAAGAAAAAAAAAATTAAGTAGTGCATGTGCTAATATAAAAATGTTAAACAATCTAGTAGTTAAACGCAAAATTATTACAATGCCGCCCACCGTATGCCCCATCGGTGAAAGTTGTTCCACACCACACACCGCCGCCTTCACATCACTAGGCACAAGGTGCTGACTGTTGAGCCACGGGTCATCATATATAGCGGACACCAATGCGTCCACAACAGGAATAAAAACAATAATTTCCGTTCTATCGGGAGAATAAGAAGCGGATAATTTTTGATAATCCAGACATAAATATAAATATTTTTTAGATAGGATACAAATATGGCATAGAATATAGATATCCGGATACCATTGTTATACGGATATCCGCACATAATATATGCATTACTTCACTAGCCAACTTTTTTAGTCTAAACACTATTAATATTATCATATACTTAGAAACAAACATGTATTTATATCGCTATTTCAATTAAGCATGCATTTTACACTGGTTTTGCCGTACCTGTCTAACTTAATTAACATCATTTTGTCCATGATCTAAATATTTATATCAAATTAGCTAATTATATATGGATAATTTTCATCTCTAAGAGTAATTTTCATCGGTTTTTATATTCTAATAAATATTCGTGTATGACCGTATTCAATCCTTAATTATATTTAGAATAATTCGTATTTATTTTTATATCCGAGATACTCATATATGTTTCCATACCAGACTAAAAATATGAAAAGAAATACAGTACGAGCGTTATCGGTTTATATCCGCTCCGATTCACCCCTCCACAGGCCGCATCCGATCGTCAATCGACGGCCAGGCACTTCCAGGCTTCCAGCCGGCTAGCCCATGTTGGGTGAGGCTTGGGCTGCCCACGCTTGCGTGAATGCGTCAAATTCAACACACGTGAGTCTGGTTTTCTTGGAGAGAAGTTAGAAGGAGGAAAAAGTATATTTTATTTTTCTTAACTATGGCTTAAGTCTATAATATAAAGTCTATTAAATATTAAAATCAGGTCAATTTGAATAACTAAATTTATCCTACGTGTTAATTATCTTTATTTTTTATTATGGCTGTTTAATACTAACAATATAGTCAACCAATAAAGAATTAAAAATAGGTGCACCTGTATGTAAGTGAGATCTTCGTCCACTCTTCTCCACCTTCGTCCTATCTCTGCTCTCTCTCTAGGCCATCCTCCTGATCGGTTACCTAACGACAAGGTTGTCACAAGGTTGTCGCTCCACCTTTGTCCTATCTTTGCTCTTTCTCTAGGCCACCCTCCTGATCGGTTACCTAACGACAAGGTTGTCACAAGGTTGTCGCTCAAGGAGGATTGAGTGAGGGCGACGTGATTGATGGCCTCACTCATCATCTTTTCCTCGTTGGATATCGAGGAGACAAACACAAGTTGTTGGCTCCTTTGCACCACCTTTAGCTCCAACCCCTACCATCAACACTGCTGGCCATGTCGGTAGCACCTCTTGGATCCGCCCAAGCTTAACTTCATGCACCCCAGCCATCGACAAGTCCTTCTAGTGGCTGATCCCCTCAGTCCTATTATCCGATAGTGTCATTCCTTCCCCTACCTCTCCTCCTACATTCTAACAAAGGGCAGAGGTATCATAGGTTTGTGGTGAGCAGAAGGGAGAAGAGAGAGATAGAGAGAAGTAAAGGTGATGACATTTGCATCCTGGTGAGATTTTTTTATCTTTTTGTTGATGATAAAGAATTGACTCGGTTTTAATAGCTGAATGAGCTTTTATATTTGATTTTATAGTTAAAAAAATTAAACTCAAGCTGTAGTTAAAAAAAGTAAAATAGACTGGCATTATAGTGACACCTTGCTGCCAATTTTTACCATAGAAAATTTATACATATAAACTTTATACATATAAATTTTATATATTATGTATATACACTTATACATACATCTGATATGGAAATTTTTTTAAATGAATTTAAAGCAAATTTAAAAAATAAGTTTGAAATGAGAAAAACATTTCAACTTTCCAAGTTCGAAATGGAACTAAAACATGCAGGTGTGCATGCCGTACGGGAAAAAAATTCTCCACGTCGCACAGGCGTGTCACGGGTTCACCGTACATGTGCGCGCATATTCGTGTATTGAGCCGGTTTAAAAGTTTGTACATGTTTTTTTATTGGTAATAGTAGACAACGGTGGTTGTCCATAGGTTATTTGCTGCACGTACGCATTCGCCGCCGTCTATATTCACTCGGCCATCGCCCCCACTCCCTCCACTCTCTATCTACTGGCACTGAAGCGTCTCATAGCTCTGTCAAAGTTCACTTTGACAGGATCTCAGGATATGATCTCAGGATATGAAGTTGGGCCAGTAATTAGGCCCGTAAGAAGAAAGGCCGGATGACCCATAAAGAGATGAGAGAGAGAAAAAAACTGCTAGAAAAGAATTGCGTTCAACCTCTATTTTTTTCTTCAATTATTATATAGTTCTGTTTCCTCCGAAATTAACCCGTGCCGTTTTTAATAATGTGTGTAATCTTCGACAATTTGATCATTTTTGTCTCATTACATCGAAGCAACCATATACACTTAAAAATTTTCTACAAGAATCATATTATTTCTACATCAGAGTTAATTAAAATTTCATAAACGCCACATTAAGGGCATAATATTCGGAACCTTCAACTTATAAAACTGTCAAAAAAAAATAGTAAGACCTCAAATCAAACAGCACCTCCACATTCATGATCCAGCCTACTAAATTTCAGTGACACCATAGTTTAGCACTAAGGAATTTCGATAGGATTGTTTTGGACAACAAACCAAATAGGCCATAAGTGTCCATGTAGCTATTATTCTACAACAGTGGGTGCTCCTAAAGATGATGGCTATGGCTAATTAACTCCCCACTTTTTTAATTTTCTTACTTCTCGCACACACATGTTTGTACAGAGCTAGCTGCCTAGCTCTAGCTTTCGTGTGCCAGCTGATCATCAGTGTCGGAAAATAATATCGTTTGAAACGAACGACCGCTGCTGGCACCCACAAGAGTTAAGACTCTGAGAGAGAGTCCTTGCAAAGATAATACCAGCTTAGCTTCCCGTTATTAAGCACAGACGGTGACTTGACAGAGAACAGTCACACCAACTGCCTGATTAAATATATATCTATGCACAAGCATATATTATATGTATATTACTTCAGATATTTTTCATGCCAAGATCGATCTATCTACCTCCGAGAAGGTATACTGTTATTAGTAGGAATAAGAAATTAGAATTTATGACTAATTAAACATAGCAGGACCATTTTATTATGGATCTCGCCGTTGTTGGTACGGAGGGGGCGTACGGTACGGCGATCTAGCTGGACGCCTCAACGAACCCTAGCTAACTGAGATCAGTACTCCATTAACCTCTCGCTTTCGGCGAGAGATCGAGAGGAGAGCTACTGGTTCTTGGGAATTCGTCCTGGGGGCGGAGTACTAATGCAGTGAGATCTCAGTGGGTAGTGATCACTGTAGCTGCTGGCATGTTGCGGCTTGGCTGGCCGGAGGTAGACGAGACGTACGGCAGGGTACCGGCCGAGGAAGGAGGAGGACAGCTTAGCTTGCCGCCAAGGAGATCAGAGCTCCGCCTTTTTGGTACGTACGGGCGGATCAGAGCCGACTGATCCGGGATCGGAGGTCTAGCTAGCTTGCATTCAATCTAGTCAGCCACAGATAATGATCCGGGCAGCTTTGTTTGTTTGTTTTTGTACTCGGAGACTATGTATGGCCCCTGTTTGGTGAGGTTTTACAGGTTGCCGCTGCTTAGCGTTCATAAAACCGTTCGCCGAATGAAAACCGCTCCGTTGGTTTTTACATGGACCGGTGAAAATTCTATCAAATTTTTATCAAAAATGTGAAATTGGCTTTAAATTTTTAAAATTTTGATCAATTTACCGAGCAGTTTAACAACTTAAGCTGACTTAAAACCTTAAAATTTCTAAAAAAAACCATATTGTTCATCAGTCTTACAGCAACTTAAAAAAATCTAAAATCAATTATTCTAGAACGTATAGAAAGATACATATCTATATAAACTCTAAAAATATTTAAAAATAAAAAGAGTTTGCATCGGTATAAGTTAAAAATATATAAACATATACTTTATTAAAAAAAAGAAAAGAGTACATGATATATTTTTACCGATTAGTAGGCCAAAATTTTTAAAACTTTTGTTCCAAAATAGTAAACCTTGTTTTCATGAACATACGTACTAGCTAGATGATAAGATCTATCCCTTTCTCACCATCTTTTGTTACACCTTATGACCTTATGTCATGGTAAGACAACGCTATCGATTAGAAAAAAAAGAAATGTTATAAAACCTAGCTATCTACATGCAAATAAGTGAACTATAATAGCTACTTGGAGCTTTCCAACCCATCTTCTATGACCTGGCCTAATTTTGACCCATAACCTTCAACTTAGTTGGTCTTTAGCTAGTCAATCTTTGACCTAGTCAGAATTTATGACCTCTATGCCTACAGTGACTGAGAGGAAAAAAATATAGAAGGAGAGAGGAGAGAAACCCATCTACGAGCTATTTATCAAAATCAGCCCATTTAGAACTAAGTCATGTATATTTTCCTTTATACCTTATATGTGTCTCTATCCAGAGACTTAAGTTTATAAAAACACTTATAACCCTAGCTAATTTTAAACTCTAAACCTATTTAAATAGGCTATTAGGGGCTGTAATAAGGGAAGGTTATAACATCCTTGAGTTGGATAAATTGCACCTTATATTACAACATTTCATCTACATTTCGACAACATGAACTAAGAGCGGTTAAGATTCTTGTGGTAAAATCGCCCATGGTCCATTTGGATTCAAGATTATGAATCTTGTTTTCAATTGCATACGACCCGCACCGATGTACTTGTAATCAATATATGGTTGGTCTCTGTTATAATAATTAGCCAAAATTACAGAATAACACGACTAACCATCAGCCATTGATCAACTTAGATGTTCGATGATAATATAGAAATACATGGTATTTGATAACAAGTTTCAGCCGAAGAATAAATCTTTGAGTCTCTAATTTATGCACTCCTCCCCAACCAACATTGCACACTTAGCTATTAGGGTCCATGGCCTCTTCGCCATCTCCTTTGTGTGTTTGCACTATATTGTCATCATTATAATTAAATTATAACACCCTTCTCTCTATTAAAGGTTTGTCGAGTTAGAGAGTCCGATGCTAAATTTGCCCCTACCACATATTACAAATTCAAGTCAAATTGTATTCTAATAGGACTAGTATATTCGACAGATATTATAATAAACTCTAACCTAAATATACGTGACAGTAGTATAATTACCATACTGATGTACTAGTCCTTGAAACATGGATTGTGATTGTCTTCAATGTAGCTTCACTGTGTGCCACCATAGATCTGTGTCAGACTCGCTGCCATATGCTGGTAATTGTTTTCCTTTGGACTCGACTTATAACAGTGCACCCTTGTAACTTAAGCTATGGCTCCATTTTTTTCTCTTCTCATCGTAGCTATCTTTCCTTTATGATCTTCCTATTCCAATTAGCACTAAACCTTCTTCATGCAAGGTTTGCAAACGAAATCAAATTACTCAATCTCACCCATCACATCAACTACTAATATGGACTAAACCCAATGGTCTCACCGTGAACGTACTAGATAATTACAAATCTATCCCCTTTCTCACTCCCTCCTTATATACACCATGAAAAAAATAAAAAAGTCCAACTTACCTCCCTCAACTTTTGTGACGCTACGATTTACACCCACCAAGTCTAATACAACACATTCTATGTCCCTAAACTATTCAAACAAGATGAATTAGCCCCTAACTCACCCCAAAGTGGTTTGGTCCTTAGTGGTGCACATGTGGGCAGCCTAGTCAACAAAAAAACCAAATAAAAATTAGTGAGGCCCGCCTATCAGGCTTTTCTCTTCTTTTCTCCTCCCTTGAACACATCCTTCCTTTGCTCTATCGCTATTGCTGTACTATCCCTTGCCATCGGCACCCTCTGTGCCAGTCACTTCCTTACCAACTCACTTCACGCTAGCCACCTCTCCATCGAAGACCATAGCTAGAGCCGCCTTAAGCTTCGACATAGAAGAACGAAGAGCTACAAGCTTCCCTTGCCTCCCCATTGGTACTAAGGAGAGAGAGGGGATTGCACCGGCATAGAAGGAGTTGAGGAGGTGGTGGGGTCAAAGGAGGAGTCGAAGAGGAGGCCGATGGCATGGCGCAACATTGATCTCAACACGAGGGAACCTAACCTCCAAATCCACCTCCACCTTTATCGCCGCTGTAGAAGAAGAGAGAGGGTGAGTGGGTTTTAGCGTCTCTGTCTTCTTCATCTCTAGCTTCTTGTTCCCCCATCTTCCCTCATCTTGAATGAAGACTAGTGATCTCGTAAAGACATCGATAGGGTGGCACCGCCAACTCCCTCGATGCTAGCCGCCATCCTCTAGTGACGTGGATAGCACCTACACTTTCCTCCACCCACTCTGCATAGAGCCACTGGATCATGGAGGGCATAGTAGCCATCCTTTGCCAGTTCATGGAGGCCACCGTCACCTTTCTCCACTTGCTCGTGGATGGCATTGCTGCTTTCCTCCACCCACTCTAGATAGCGCTATCGTCTCCTTCCTCTTCTAGCTCTTAAGGGTTCTGATACCTTCCTTTGTTGGCTTGTGGAGGCCACCGCCGCTTTCCTCCACTGGCTCATGGAGGGTGCTTCCACCTCCTCTCTGCTACTGCTACTGTTGGGTAGTGAGAGAAATAGGAGGGGAAGGATGTAGAAGAGAACCGTATGAGAATGACATGTGAGACCACCCAATTTTAAAAACATTTATTTTATTACATGATGGATTACCACATGGTTAATAAACATCATGTCTATGCCATGCGGGATAAAAACCACTTTTAAACTGATCGAGGGGGTAATTCATCCGGTTTAAAGAATTTAGGGTGTGGAATGTCTAGGATTAGAGTTGATGAGTAAATCGAACTAACTTTTAGTAGTGTAATTCGGTCCCCTTTTTTTTAAAAAATGCTTTAAAACTTATTCTCTCTACACTACAGAGACATGATAGATTAGTAGTGCCAAAAAATAACTTGATGTCCCTTATCCTGTTAGTTGTAATTTCCCGGCATGGTGATTGGGTGGTGTTGTTTCTTAACCGAAGCACATTAATTGAGCGTGCATTAGTCAAAGGAAATAAGCTTCGAATAAACTCTTTGTAGGGATAAATTTTAAATGTTAAAAATAAACTCATGTGAGACGGAGGGAACTGTGAAATTTAATTGTAACCACACAAACTACAGAATTAATGCTACCGGGCCGGCTAGCTAGCTCGTCACCTTGACAGGCGCTATAGCACGATGATCCGAGACCCGATGGGCATGCAGCGGCGATCGTTGGATGGATGGCTGGATGGATCGCATCAATCATTGATGGAGTTGTCGCCGGCGTCGCCGTCAGCGAGGAAATATTGAGAATTCGATCGCCTCCGGGTAGCTTTCAGGCCATCGACCACCTCACCGCCGGAGCCGGAGGCATTTATGCTGCTGCTGGCAAACAAGTGGTGGGTGTAGGGTACGAACTCACCATTCGGACCAACGATAGCTACCTGCACCAGCTACCTATTACGAACGCACGCATCTCTCTCTCTCTCTCTCTCTCTCTCTAATATAATCTCTCTCCTGATTTTTTTTTCTTTCTTGACGAAAATATAATCTCGATCTTATCCTCTACTAGCTGCCTCTTATTTGGCGTTGGTAGAACTGAGTTTGGTTCTTCGAACGTTAAATATTTTTCACCAGGAGAAGTGTAATGGAAGAACATAGCGTAGATTGGACTTATTGGTATATTGTGTACGGATGTGTTGTACCCGGTCGTGTTGTCTGCACAAGCAGATGATGAGATCGAGCTGAAAGAGTAGTCCCAAACTGTGGCAGCCACATTTGCACTACGGTCTTACAAAACAGATTAATTTTCCTCGTCAGATTCTTCAAAAATATTAAATTTAATTGTTTTATGTATTTTAAGGTAGGGAAAAATATCCCCCTGTCTCTGCATCTAGGAAAGCACACGGCCAAAATTTATTCTCATTTAATTCTCTAAACTTCTTATCAGTTTTACAAGAAACTCCCCAATTAATATATTTTAAAGATATTTTTTGTCAGGGTAGCAAATTAAATACTGCAGGAAAATAACACTTTTTTGTAATGGACAAATCATTGCAACGGCATGGTACTTTTTCTCGATACGACAACAATGTTATTCTGCCATAGCATGTGTAGGCTTAGGACCTATTTGTTTTTCTTTTGATTCTAGCTTATGCCCCCATAATCAAAAGAAAAAAACAAACAGCTTGATTACGGAAAGTTATTTTGTTTACTAAAATCGAAGAGCTAGTATATATGAACCTGCTTCTTTTGTCGATTATAAGCGACTATGTTCTAAAACGGTCACTAGAGTATTATATAAATTATACATTTTATTTACATCAAAAGCCAAATTTATAATCCTCTTAAAGTTTTTAAAAGTCACAACAAAAAAGCGAAATTGTGAGAATTAAGAGCGAAAACAAACCTGACTAAAACTAGTTCAGTTTAACAGCAGGATCCCTTATTTTTAACTTATTTTAGATATCCACACAATCTTCAATGTGCATGCATGCTTGATCATTTATCATTTTTACCCATATACTCATAAAAGTATTAATGATTTCTTGAATGCATCGTTTAAAAATAAAAATGGTATGTCAAGAGTTTCCTTCAAAAGTACTATTATGGTTAACTTATTAGATTTTATAAAATTATTCAAATATAAAAAATTCAATGATCAAAATATTAAAAGTTGTAAGCATTTATGATTGATTGAAGGAAGTCACGTTATTTGAGAAACAGACAAAATTCGCTCCCTATTCTTTATAAGAAATATTTTTTAAAAAAAGAAAGAGAAAACTTCCTATGCAACATCATTGTGACGTCTTTTCTAGCAACACGGTAGTTGATTTGCTGTGTTTGTGTTTGTAGGCATCAGCCATCTTGGTATTAATAAGCTCGCGACAAGAAGATCGAAGATTTAGAGGATCTAGAGATAAAATGAGTGAACCGAAAGGTTTACAGATAAACCCTCTACAAGGATAAATATTTATAACGTAAATTAATAAAGATAGATGAATAAAATATAAAGTAGAATGTATGACTAAATATTAAAAAGGTGAACAGAAGTTGATGATTCCAGGGAGAAGGGGGTTGAGATCGAATTGGGCATAGCAGTTATAAATATTAGGTCATACATAAATTAGACTTAGAGATTAATGAGAAATGTTTTAATTGAATTTAGACTTAGGGAATATGACCACAATTCACCCACCGCTCTAAGCGGCCACATGGCCCGGCCTCAACGGGAAACCCTGATTTCTTCTAAATTTGACTTAAATTTACTACAAATATATCCTAATGTTAAATTTAATTGTCACCCATCGTAACGCGCGTGGAAAAAAGATACATATTATTCGTTTTTTTTATAGCGCGCGTGCTCCAAAGCTAGCTTGCACGCGACCCTGCCTAGCTATGCCACGATGGATGGACGGATGCGCTATCGATCGCTACATAGGCTACAGACGCATGGGTGGGCAAAGCAGCATCAGCAGCTAAGCTTTGCGGTAACGCAACGATCAACTCATGCACGTGTCGCGCTTACAAACAAGATGGGTGGTGGGTCCCATGGAGGCATCCAATCGCCTTTTCTTCGCAGGATTCAATGCCTCGACTCGACTCGACAGCTGCACCTGTCGCGTCTCTCTCTCTCATCTCACCGAACGCTCGATCCATATATAGTGGGATATCATGCTCTCCAAAAGCTTCTTTTTAAATGGCCATGGCCATGGCCATGCATGTTCCGTACATAGTTCTACCTCCCTTTTATATCATTTTTAATTTGTCTGGTAAATACTTCAAAAAATTCAGAAGATTTTTTAGCCACGGTCAAATTTTGAATTTACAATTGCTTATACTCTCTTTTTTAAGCATATATTTTCAAGCATATAATTGGTTAAGGAATTGAAATTTTTAGGTCGTCACGTGCTATCTCTAATAAATTAGAAAAAAATCATATAAATTCTAAGAAAAAAAATCTACATGTTAATTTTTATTTAAACCAACGTATGTATTATTTTTAACTATTAGATTTATCTTTAAAAAAATATCCCTTCCACCCCACTCCCCCCTCCCATGCATCATGCGGTCTCTGCCCTCCCCGTCCCGTGCACAACCTGTGCCCCTCCCTCACTAGTAGTAGTGAGTATGCATGCTTCACCTCTCCTCTTCCCTTTTTTTCTTGCTAAGTTAGTTGATATTAACAATAATTCTTTTAAATATTTAAAATCACAATAAATATTAAATCATACATATAAATAATATTATATTTAAATCATTGTATTTTCCACAATTATATTAACCATTCAAGACCCATATTGACAATATTTTAACTTATAAAAAAAGTCATTTGTCATCCTATTGTGACTCTTTACATGTCATTCAAATGAAAAATTATGAAAAAGTTTGATTATAGGATCATATTATCATATATTACTACTATATAAGCGTGTGCATAGTTAAATTAGATGTACAAAATCACTAAAGAGACAAATTAACGACTCATAATGCAAACAACCAAACCTCAAAATCTACACTCAGCAATACATACAAAAATATTTGGTGTGTTAAAATAACTTTATTATATTTGTCAACAACCACCAGATACATGCCAGAGTCAGAGTCATGCACCCATTATTCACCGATTAGCATCAAATTCCAGTACTCACAGTTACGTGCGTGCACTGCCAGTGGGTTTATTTTCTTACAAAATCATGTATTTAAAGATTATACTTTAAAGATAATAGTAATTAATAAAACATTAAATAAGAGGCCACACATGTGTGCGGGCTTTAGTGCTAGTTATTGAAATAATGAAAATCATTATAGCAATGCTTATATTATTGTATATAATTTAAATAATAAAAATAGTTATATTTTAGAAATGTAGGGGTAGTACTTATATACGTATATATATCGTATGTTATATACTTATATAATCCAAACCTACATAAAAATGAAATGGATGCGGTAGTTGTGCGATGTTAGTGTCAAGATGAGATGAGGTGCCACCTAGGATTTTTAAGGATGTGAAGGGAGAAAAAAGAGGGGAGAAAATTATCATCGACTGTCTAGACATCTTCATATTATCTATACAATTATATTACATTAAATGTAAGTCTACTTGAAATAGCTAATTTAACAACTTATTATATATGTGTTGCTTATATGCCGGTGACATGAAAAGATTATATAGATGATAGCCGTCGTTCATGCTCTACGACAGAAATCCAAACATGACATCAGATGCATGCATGTACTGAAATGTGTTTTTTTTTTCTCGCTCCTTATGTCAATTAAGTGCGTGCTTTTCAATTGGATTATTCGTGTCATGACACCCATGACCATACCCTGCATAACTAAGCTCGTTCTTTTTTCACGTGGTAGTAGGACCTGTGTGCACGGTGCTGCTGGCCTGCCACCTGTCCAATGCACATAATTTAGACCTTTCCCTTTTTCTAGCTAAATCAAAAGGTAATGCCAAGGGAAATATTAATTAGTTCATTTGTCAGCTATTTTTTTTAAAAATAATTGCTTGAGCTTTACACTACATATTTCAGCGCACTTTGTTCCTTTTTGTAATGCATTACGTTAGTGTAACTCTTGTTTGTTTCTTGTAAAAATGTTTGTATTTTTTCCCTGAAAACAACAACATATGAACAGTCATCTGAAAAAGGAATTAAGTAAGGTTTTTTTTCTCTTTTGCTTTTAAATTTCTCTATTACTTAACAACGGAGTCGTCCTACGTGCTTCCACTTCACGCACGCAAGCCTCTGTCCTACACGCGTGACTCTACCCCCTCCCAATGAAACAAGTGATTGGTTAGGAAACAACTGATTTAATGCCCCTCCTGGTAAAACAAGCGATTGGTTGGTTAGAAAAATAACTGCTTTGATCGATATTTTTAGTCCATTCCCAATGTCCCTCCCGATACAAGCGAATTGGTCGATCCACACCTCTAGCTCATTCTCAATTATATGAGCCCTTATCAATTGTATCAGTTGCATGAGTCCGTTATAATACACCATACATCACTGGTTTCAGATAAAACAGGAGTGGCTTGAAACCCCCCCGCATGCTCACCTTTTCTGATCACATCATCTGACAAACAGAGCACACGTACACAAATTGCACAATGGCAGTAGCACACTAGTAACAAGACAACGCACGCATGCATACATTGCCCGGGCCTTTTGACTACGACTCCCCTATGATTTGTGCATACGCAGACAAAACAAAATCTCATCCTGGATTAGTGAAGCAGGCCTAAAGAACACCAAGAAAACACAAAAAGCAAGCAACGGTCAACCTCCCGTCCCTACCACTACCACCACGCACCACCGGCAGCCTTGGTCCCTACAAAAAAATTGAGAGCCACCATCTTCTCACGCCTCCAAATTGAATTTTTCGACTGTAATATTACCGTGTGATCAACACGCAAATATTCAATCCGTTCAACTATATAATACTTTTAACAAATATTAAGTGGTTGTAGATGGTGTCTCAATCGATGTGACATTACAACACGATTGAACGTATAGGTTTTGGTAAAACATCTTCTATCAAGTGGCATAATAACTACACATGTAAAAACATTATGCAGGTACCTTATACACGAATATAATTGTTTTAGTGTGCCATCCAAATAGTATAAAAAATAGAAAAAAACTCTACTTCACCATGTTAGTCTACTTAAAGCCTCATTAAAATACAAGATATGAAAAATATATAAGTTGAGATAACATTTTTGTCTAATTCCACAAGAATAAAAAACAAAAACAAAAGATAATAAGAGGCCCTTTGATAATATCATGAGAACAAACAAAACAAAACAAAGAAGAGGAGTTTGAACCTCTTATTTATTTTTCTCTAAAATTGAGCCATAAAAATGTAATCATATAAAAAATTTCGTATGAATTAAAGGACTTCCTCTATTTCAAAGAGGACCTTAACCGCTAAAATATAAAACAGATATTCGAAGTACTTAATAGAGGCTTAGCCTTTTTTGGGTGGTTTTCAGTGTACATGATGATAATATGGCAGTGGTTTTGGTCCTTATGACTTATGAAGGGGATAATGACATGGTGATAGACTTGGTTAAGTTTTTTTATATATTAATTTATCTTGTTAAACCTTTTATAGCTTTTTAGCCCATATGTAATAACGATGAGACATTTAATCCATCTCCATACACAAGTATGACATATCCAAGACTGCCACGTAAGTGCTTCTTTTTCCCCTTCTTTTTGAGATGAACACGTTCGGTTCTTGATGTTGTCCATGGCTCCATGATGCCTTTGATCAGGCAGCTTAAATTCTCGGAATGACACGTCGTTTTCCGAACCGGACGGGTCATCAAATGCACGGCTACTGCACCCGAACCCGCTAAACTACCACTAGTGCTCCCTTATCGGATCCGGGTCCCCCTCGAGCTCGCTCATAAAATGGCCTCCTCGTCGGATTCCTCCTCGCCTCGCTTGCATTCTTCGTCCTCGTCTTCTTCTTCTTCTCGCCACCACTCACTCACTCACCTGAGCTCTGCAACGATCCACACCCACAAGAGCTAGCCGATATGCCAATGGAGAGGTCGGTGTCGTGCGCGGAGAGGCCAGTGGCGGCGGCGGCGACGGACCTCCGGTGCTACAGCGCGTCGTACGTCACCACCTACAAGCCGGCCGGTGCGGCGGCGGCGGCGGCGGGGTCTGTGACGAACACCAAGGTGAAGCGCGCCATGAGCTCCAGCGCGTGGTCGCGGCCGTCGGGCCCCGTGCAGCGGAGCGGCAGCACCAAGACCGTCGCCTCCGGGTGGGGGCCGCGCACGGCCGGCGGCGGCGGGCCGACGCCGGGGTTCAACCTGCGGAGCTACAGCGCGTCCTACGCCGCGTCGTACTCGCCTTTCGAGGACGCCAAGCCGGCCAAGAGCGGCAGTGGCGGCGGAGGAGGAGGCGGCGCCGCGGCGACGTGGACGTCGTCCGCGGCGGGGCGGCGGTCCGTGAACCTGAGGGGGTACACGCCGTCGTTCGCCGCATTGGACGACACCGCCGAGGCGCCCCCGATCCCGGCCAAGAAGCAGGTGTCCCCTACCTCCACCTCTCCCTCCGGCAGCTTCGTCGACGAGGCGGAGCTCCAGCGGCGGAAGCGGCTGGTGGCGTACAAGGCGTACGACGTGGAGGGGAAGGTGAAGGATTCTGTCCGCCGCAGCTTCAAGTGGATCAAGGGCAAGTACTCCCGCGCCGTCGACGGCAAGTGGTGATCTCAGTTGCTACCTCTCTGGCTCTTCGCGCCTCCCGCCATGGCAACAGCTGAGCTGTTCTTGCTTTGCTTCCTTTCGTCTTCTTCCTCCTGGTGTGTGTCACCGTTTGATTGCTACCTTCCTCCTACCTGCACTGCACACCTTCATTCGATTTGTTCTTCTTCTTCTTGATTTTAGGATTTAATTCTGACGAGATTTGGTCTGCATATATACAGCTACTGCAGCCATGTAGTTAGTAGTATTATTATCAGTAATTCAGTATGAGCAGTGCTAGCTTTTCCCTTGGTGTTTTTGTTTGTACAGCAAAAACATCCAAGGAAAAGTCGGTGTATGGTGTGCTTGTTGTACATATGTGTATGAGTATATACTATCTCTGTATCTGTACCCAGTTTACCATCACCTGCTCCAGCTGTGATATATATTCTAGACAGTGTGTAGTATAATAATAAGATTTTGGAGGTGTGAGATGTAAATAAATTACATGTATACTCTATATATACTTCAGCTTCTTCTTCTGTTTGTACTTTGTATGACCTAACTCATTCTTTAATTTCTCTGTACACATATGGATCTCCCTCTGAAATCTGAATGGACTGATCACTTGCTATAAGCCGTGCAGCAAGAACTGTCCAATTATTGAGGTGGGGTGAGAAAAGAGGAAAATTGAAGCATTTCGCTGTGCAGCACTGCGGAATTGGTTAGCTTCGGCTGCTTCTGGTTCTTGTTCTTCTTCTTTGGGAGGATGGTAAGCTACCAGTTTTACTGAAGAGGCAGACAAGCTTCAGAAACGATGGGGCCTCGGCGCCCACCCATGCAGTTGGATTCTCTACGGCTGGCTGAAAGGAACGGATGCTCCTGCAACGAATTTGTTAATACTTTCCTGAATTCCTCACAGCAATTCAGATTGGGTAGTGCCGGCTGTGGATTCCCCCTTTTCTTGTTCTGTTTTGATGGAAAAGATCAATGTAGCGCTATTCAATTCCAACCAACTTAATTAACTCTGAGGGAAAACATGTGGATACCTGAGATTGTAGTGCGGTACTTTGGGGTTGTGGACTATGTTTTTTTTTCCATCCTCACTGGTGTACTCGTTTATTTATTTTCTACAAGATAGAAATTTGCAATTTTGATGAAAGTTCCGAATTGCTAAGAAAAGGTACAACAAAATGGCAATGACTATAGATGAACCGGAAACAGGGCTCCTCACCCCAATAAGAAACTATTTTGCCAAAAATTTTCTATTTTTTTCAAATTTTGTGAATTTAGAAAAAATATTAAAATTTGGCCAAAATTTGTTAAAATTTCAAACTATTTCGGATTGATATATTCCATAATTCCAAATTTTGGGTCTATCTGTACCCCCAGATTTTTTTTTTGCTTTCTGCAATATAAAACCTTGACTAGAAATTTGTGGATCTAAAAGCAGCCAAACAGATAAAGTAGCCGTCACTCACCATTATATCTTGCATCATCAGTGTTTTTATGGTCGTTGAGAAGGCGCCGCATTTTTTACAGTTATTAATATATCAAGCACTGCTAGATGCGGTGCTCGTATTGTGTAATTCTACAATTGGTTTCCCCAGAATTTTTTTACAGCGGCTTTTTAGCCAAAAAATAAAAATCTGACAGCGTCTTTCCTGCTGCTTTCCTTACGTTGGCGAGGTTCAACTCAAGTCCATACCGAAAACTGAAAAACGTTTCCACCCGATCGCTCAGTTAGTAATTTCTTATGCATACTCGTTTGCTTGCAGCGATTGATCAACACTACGGATAAAATACTCAATTCGTCGGTGAGCTCTTTACCCCTACCGGAAAGAGATTGATTTCTCGCGTCATTTTCTCCCCATCTCATCTGATTCCACAAAGAAATGCTGATCCTCTCCTAGATCTTGCCCGTCCTGATGATCTTGCCATATTGTTTTCAATCTTGCATTGAGCTTTTGCTGACTTTCTGACACAACAAGATCTTTCTAAAGTTTGGTATGACGTTGGCCTCACACCTGAGTCTCCATCTGATCTGTGACGACCGTCCGTGTATGTAGGACATGATAGCTCGTTGAATATGATAACAACTTCGAAGAAGAAGAACACCAAGATCGATTCGATGCTATTCTGAATTTTCAGATTGCATCTTTTCTGAATTCAGATTGCGGGGATATGTACCTGCACTTTTGCCGTGAGCAAAACACACATCGTTTTCTCTGAGAGATCCTAGTGCCATCCCATTTGTCCGTAACTGTAGGTTTATGACATTTTTTTTCTTCCTAGGTGACAGCAATAGGCATTTGAATGGATTAGGGCTTGATGTGTGCAGCTGCGGTTTTAGATTACCCTTGATGAACAGTTGCTGGCGGCGAGGCCATGGTTTTGCAGTTTCAGACTTTCAGTTAACAGTAGATCACACGTCCTTTCATCTACTTGGCTGTTCTACTTAGTACAATGAATTTGCAAATCTTTGTCTCCCTCTTATTCTGAAAAAGAAATCTCTTGGTTTTATATTGACAAACACATTGATAATTGTACTTTGTGTGGCTAACTTTTGCGATGAAGACAATAGGTGAATAGCGTTATGGGACAACAAGATATGATCATATGAAACAACGAAAGTTACTTAACGTTGACGCAGAAGACTTGAGAATCTTTTTTGCTCTGAAAAAAGGGTAAAAAGGAGAAGATGACTTGTTCCTTTTACTGTTTGTGATAGTTTCAGTCCATCGTCTCTAGGGTGGCAAGTTTCTATCCAGTTGATGTACTGTGTTCTCGTTTAATTAGTTTTTATCTTCTTGTGAAGAAACTCTGTAGCATGAAATGTAAATAAAGAGGCCCTATCTTCTGCACATGTGTTTAATTAATCCAATCAAAATGAATTATTCCATTTTCAAATAATTGACATTGGACGGTATTCATTTTTAAACTTTGACCACTCGTCTTTTTCAAAAAGAAATTTCAAATACTAGTGAGGATATAGTATTATCAAAGTATGGTGTCTTGAATATAAGCATAAAACTCTCATTCATTATAATCTAATATATTTAAGAATAATTAGTGGCCAAATTTAGAACAGGGATAGTCAACACTAAATAAAACGAAGCGAGTAAAAAACACTATTTTGAGCCTTTGTCTTCTTGCTTAGCAAGTCGGCAATGACTTACCTTTTTCTTAAAAAGAACATATCTTTGCAAATTTGCATGATGCAAACAACGGTTTGCAATTACAGATGTACAGTTTAAACTACTGTTTCAGGATGCAGAAGCAGAGTGCAGGGTACGTCGGCGCATTCACTGGTTTTTTTTTCTCTTAAAACATAAAAAAAATCATGAAACATTGTGACTGTATCTCTGATTTTTTGCAGTGTATCAATCAGAACCCATCAGTGAATAATGCGTGAGCTTGTCAAGACGTGATGCCTCCGTTGAAAATTTGCAGTTAGGCACCAATGGATGACAAGTTGCACCATCAAGCCGTAAGGATCCCCCGCCACAATAATTAATCAAATCAATCGGCGTTCTTCTTGTCTTGATATAAGCTGAGTTGTCCGTCCATCCATACATCCATGATCCATCTCTCTTGTTATATCCACATACATAGGAGATTAGCCATGCCTGAATTATTATAATCAATCCCATTATTCAGAATTATTTCAACTAATTCCTGGCTCCACCACTGACGCCCACAACTCCATACAAATGGTATGTGTGTATGTAAGTTTGTGTATCGTCATCTGCGAATCATAAATTATACATGGCTGAAATTGATCCAGAACATAATCTTGGATGGAATGATTGTAGTGTGCAGTGGTGAATGCGCACCTGATACATACTACATACACCTGGTCGATCGGTTAAGCGGTCAACTGAAAGAGAGAGATGCAGTACTACTGCAGATTACTAGAGTGCAGTGCAGTGTAGCCACTAAAAAGATATCCTTTGACCTACCTTACAAAATCCTATATTTGGCCGGGACCTCCATTATCTCCGGCTGCACTTTGATTATTCGATGCATGTGGAGATTATTAATTGGAGAATGCATGGGCGGTTATTGCAGGTTTGTTCGTGTAATCATGCGGCTAGGCAATCAGTCCACGAGTTGCAGTCGGACAGTCCCTGAATTTACGGTGCAGAGTTTTTGTAGCTGCACTGTTTCAGGTTGAAGAGGAAAACGGAAGAGGATTCATCCCTTCTGTGTTTCAGGTGGTGGTGAATGGTTTGATTGGATTTAACCCTCCCAGGCAGATGACTCTCACGTACAAATACAGTACGTAGTTTCAGAATTGAGAAATGCGTAGGACCTGAGTACAGTTCGGCCGCAATGGTTGGCTAGATAATACTATCCCATCTGTATATTGCAGTGTCAAGTCATGTAAAGTGCATTATTATTAGCTAATAGCAAGGGTAGATAGCTATAGCACATTGAGAGTAGAGAATTAAAGGGCACTAATTGATTTGGTTCTTTTTGTGAGCGAAAGAAAGAAAAATGCGGGATCGTTTTCGAAGCTGACACAAATCAAGGCGACGATCGATCGATCGATGCATGTCTGATCTCTCTCTCTCTCTCTCTCTCTTGTGGCATTACTTAATTCCATGAATTCGAATGAATTTTCTTTTCCCAATGAAACAAAAACACTCCCCATGTTCCAGTAGGCAGTCGTCGTCCCTTCTCTTTGTAGTTGGCATGTACGCACTGAGATAGCTGAGGGACGTGTCGGTCTCACCATAATTTGGGTTTGGGTTTGGGTTTTTGGTAGGAATCAGATCCGATGCAAAGCCAAGCCCAGCCGCGGGCCGCCAGTATCGCCTGCGGTGAAGGCCACTACGACGCGCGTGGGTCGGCGGCCCAGGGATCGATCTGGCCGGCCTGTCACCGCGACTCTTGCCGGCGATCTCAAGCGCAAGTCGCACTGCACGCGGGAGCCCCAAATTACTAGTCCTACTAACAAATTACAGGCCCAACCTCCCAACCAGTGCATGCCACCGTCTTCACGGAAAATTTAAAATACACTCCATACATACATACATACATACATACATACATATATCCAGGGATCGGTGGACTTACTCTGTGCTGCAAAAAAAAATACTAACGTTCAGTACAGTTATGCCGTCGACGAGCATGTTGGGTGACGGAACAGGGCTCTGAGAGCCCTAAATTTTTTATATTTTGATCCATGTTAATTCGTTCTAACATGACCTCTAGTTTTATTTTTAAAAAGTTTTTTCTTTCTCCTTTACGGATATGGCTAGAACATGTTTCTTTTCTCGGCTTGGGTAAGTATTCAATGGTAATTATGGCTATCTTAAAGATCTATAGCTCATGATGATAATATAAATGTACATTTCAGGCATTAAAAATTTCCGTTTTCGCTTCATAAAAAATAAATCGTTGTACCAGAATAGAATTCTTCTTGGCGCTAAGTGAAAAGATGGGTTATCTTGATGTATTATATAACTTTGGTGAATATATAGCATCATAGAGTACGATGTCCTCTTATGTTTCTTGGGATTTTCTAACTATATGGTCTTATCTTATATTTTGCACGGGGATCTCAAATTCTTAGGGTATGGCCCTGCCTGTACTGTACTTTGTACGAGCCTGCATGCGTACGTGAAAGATAGATATATTAATTGTACATCGTAGCTAGCTAGCTAGTACGCGTACGTGAAAGAAAAGATACGTACTACGTGTGCCGCCAGCGTATCGGGTATGGTGTGCCATGCATGATCGAACCTGCACAGGGTACGTGCATGTACAAACGGCGTAACGTTGCCTAGCGTACGTACGTACCCAGGTCGGTCGATCATGAGCCACACACACACACGGCCTCCAACAACAGACACAAGATATACACCGTCATCGATCTCCCATACTATGTCGTAGCTAGCCTGCAGGAGCCAGATGCGTACGTTCGTATACCGTACCATGCATACAGTCGAATATCTGCAGCGATCCCGTTCGAGGTAGCTAGAGCCAGCTCAGCTGCTACGTACGTACAGTCCACACGATCGATTCGACACGTAGCGGTTGCATACGCCCCACATGCATGCATGCATGCATCAGCTGTCTTGCCGCCTAAACATTTCGACGATGGTGTGCTACTGTAGCTATGGAAGGAGGAAGGAATACCGAATTCAAGTTCCAGAGGCTGATCGATAGCCGATCGATCGATCTCAGCTTTGCCTGCCGGCCCGTTTTCTCATCAAATTCTGTCATTAAGATATTTCGGTTGTATGACATCTTTCCTTCCGTCATGAAAATATATATGTCGTTTAATTTGCATGTGTGTTTTAAGCCAAACTTATCAACTTAAATTAGTTTTGGAGACGATGCCCTTTGTTAGCGTATATGGCTGAACACCGTCACGACATTATGCTGGTTTGAAGCCAAATTGTGCCTTACCCAATTTTTCCGCTTAGAGTAGTAATTTGGTAATGCTTTGCTTGCTACCAAAATATGCCACAAACACATATATGCTGCTAAAATATTGGTAATGCCACAACTTCTGAACATAGTAGCAAACCAAACAACTTTAAAAGATTATACGACTTATAGTCAAAACAAATCAGAAAACCCTTAATTTAAGAAATAGGGGTACAAACCAAATAACGTTAAACAATTGTAATATAAATAAACTGGTGGATTTATTTCATCGATGTTGCCATATCGGCAACCAAATGAGCGAACTTTTATTTAAAATTTTCAGAAACATGAAATTCTCAGAACTTTAATTTTGATAAGGTTTACATAAATATTGGATGAAACAAGCAATCGAACCACGCGTACGTGCTTTTTTTTACGGATGCATGTAGGCCAACGCGACAAAGAAGGGCACCGTACTCTAGCTAGCTTAATCGAGAACACTACACCTAGGCTGATTGATCATTGTTCACACAGTACAATACACAGTTCACTCCAGAAGTTTCTCTTCTTTAATTTCATCTTCACCTTCCAAATCTTGGTTGTTGGATAGACACGTCAACACACAAACAGGTACTCCCTCCTTTCAATTCTCTGTCGTTTTAAATTTACCCTAAATCAATCACTTCTAATTTTAACTGCAATTTTATTTTAAAAAAATATATTTAACAACATAGATTCACCATGAAATTTTTTTTAATAATATATAATTTGCATGTTGTTAAATATATATGGTCAAATTAGAAATATTTTACTTGTACGACAAAGCTAAAATGGTAAATAATTCAAAACGAAAGGAATAATTAATTAGTCACTGACCAAATATGAGATCCCAACTAAATTGAAATATAAGGAAGATTTCCGAGGAAGATTATGACTTTTGTTACTAAAATTTCTGTACCGCAAGCCAATTCTTTTCCAAGATTATTACTGCCACAGGTAGACTTCTTTATGCCTAAAATTAGAGGGCACTAGTGCCAATTGCCAAATCATCCAGAACTAGCACTTAATATATAAACCTTAGTGGCCAAACTGGTGTATAACCACATCGATACGCCGCTTGTAGCATACGACGATGCGTCAGGTTCCTAATCCGAACCTTTCAAAAATGAATTAGAATTAACTTAGACCAACAAGCAACGGGGTGATCGATTAGCTACTTGTGTCTACGGCACAACCCAGTTGCTATTGCTAGTAGTTGCTTTGGTTGTGCTTGCTACTGCTGCTGATACGGCTGCACAGCCACAACTAGCACAAACCGACCACCCTCAATACCAGCTAGGAATAATTAAACCATTGCTCCCACAATTTTGTAGATAATGCAAATGAATCTAAACCATGTATTAAAGATCTTACGGATGAGCAAACGAATGTATAAACTCCTGTGCATTCTCATAGGAGGCGCTTTCGATACGATGCAAAAGGCCCTAAAACAATTTATAGGAAATTTACGTAACCAATTTATTGCCACAAATTTCAACTCTAAATTCATCGTATTCTACACACATGGAAGAAAAAGAAAGTTACCATTGAAAAGAAATTAGAAAAAAAGTAAACTAATCTAATATTCGTATGCTTTGTTCCTCTTGACATACATATGACGGTTTTTAGTTGATATTTGTTGGATTTTGATCATTTTTACATCATGGCATGCCTGCAACCAAAATTATTGTGATCTTTTTTACAGCCATTTGCATTTTAAAAATACAGATCAATGAACCGGCCAGAGGACGCTGAGATTTTCAAGCCACTGGCAGCGATAGACGAGACAAATAACTGTCGACACTTCTGTTCTCTTGGAGAAGGGCAAGATCAAAGTGCGGATCTAAGAACATCGCTAGCTACCGAAAAGGACATGGCTGGCTCTGTGGCTTGAGACATCGCAGCTGGTAAATTCATGTCAAGTGGACGATGACCACACCAAGATACGATTTCTTTTTTATTACACGGAAAACACAAGACGCCACCATATATTGAATTGCTTCAGAAGCTAGCTAAGTGCATATTTAATTACTTACAATTTAGGGCATCTGCGAGGTCCTTTTTTCTTTAATATTACTATTTGATTATTTTTAACTGCGCTTTTATAAAAAAACATGTTTAAAATAGAACTATCTAAAAGTATTTGTATGCATATCTACTGGTGCCACAAATTAGTGATTTAGGATTTTTGAAATTTGACTGCGTGTATTTTAAAATAAAAAACTAAATATGAGATGAAGTCTAACACACGCGTCTTGTGCATTTGTACACCAAGTGGGGTTAATATATCATCTAGATTTGATATGTTAATTTCAACTGCGACACTGAACGCTAGCTACAAAACTTGTCTATCTGAAATAAGAGTTAACAATTAATTGTTGAATGAAACAACGGGTCAGAGGTAAAATATGGCTATAAAATATCATAAAACTGTGCATCCACAGTGAACATGAATATTTCAAATTTGTTAGACGTGAAACTGTCAAAATGGTGCTGTTAACTAGCACAGTTTGTCGGAGGATTAATTAATCTGTCAACATTTTCTTTTTTTTCCCGATTGAAATTGTCTTTTTTTTAGCCGATGACAACTTTTATCAACTTCGTTACTTGGAAGTAAATGAATACATGTTCATTATGCTTCTGTCTCCGAGCTTGAATGCCTGTAGAGTCTGATATATCATCTGCTAATTAATATGCATCGATCAGTTTGACGTCAGAGAGAAGGCCGTGGCCATGTTATTTTCTGTGTACTAATTAAGCAGATACTGCTAGCTCCTCGATGTTTTGTTTTGTTTTTCTTTCAAAACAAAAGCAGAAGCCCTGCCGCATTTCATTAAGAAGAGATGCACATATATCCCAAAACGGCTATACACCAAAAGCATCGTCCTACAAGCATCTAAAGATTACTCCTTAATAAGCTACATTAAACACCTGAAAACATCAAAGCAACTAAAACACCTATAACACCCTAGTTTTTTTCTTCTTCTTCTCAAGTGGTCAAGCATGTTGATAAAAAAAATCAACGCATAGTATGTTGATAAAAAAAATTCAGTTTACGCCTAGCAGGTTAAAAAGATAATTAATCCAAGGCTTACGAAAGGCACCAGCTGGAGTTATACTTGGAGCATAGTAGCACCGACCGGGATCAGGCGACCTTACGAATATCGACACATAACCAATAGTTAAACTACGTATACGTCGGAGATGACCTTACAGGTTGCATGGTCAGCTCGTCATGATTAATTTGCATGGACTCTGTTTAGTCATGATTACGTTCGTGCAACTAACTTTGTTATCCAAAAGAAGTAAATTACTCATGATTTTACCAAGTTGGGCTCCAATACAATGCTGACGAAGACTTTAAGTTTTTTTTTAGGCTTTGTAAAGTTTGGCTAATAAAATAAAATTGTTCTGCTTGCCTCCAATTAAGTCAAACATAAAAATTAACTCGATGGGTCGTCTCTGAATTTCGTGTAAATAAACTAGTGTTGTAACTATGCTGCAAAGAAATATATTGTCTATTGTCTAGGCCTTCCATTAGATACTCTCTTTGTCCTAAGTATTTTCTCTGTCATATAAATATTTTAAAAGTTATTATATTTTAAGATGGAGTTAGTTACTAATTAACATAAAGTGTATTAAAAATTCACTAAAAATACTCATTAAAACATTTTTAGCGCTAACACGACCTCAATAATCTAGAAGTGGCCTACTTTCATCTTAAGTTTCCATGCAAATGAGTGGTTATCGAATGACATTAAGGAACGGTTAATTGAATAATTGTTGTTGACAAAACATCATTTCCATCTTTGTTGAAAGAAGTTGAATTTCAGAGTTTTATTAATTTGACACTTCCTAAAATAAGTTGCTTTAAAATCATTGTTTTTACTAAAAAAATAAAACATGTGAAAAATATGCACTAGAATTCATTAGGTCCTACCTAACATTGTAAATCCGATAAGAAAAAACTAAAGGACGAAATCCCGTCCGCTCTACACTTTGCGGCATCCTTTTCGTTAGGCGACACATCCGAGTGTATGCCTCCTCCTATACCACTCCTCAAGCACACTGCCTCCTCCACGTCCCCCAAAGCTAGGGAGGAATGCCCTCCCTTGCTGCTTGGTCTATCGGTTAGCCTATGACTGTTAATGGCATCGCCATCTGCACGATGAGGGAGTTTAGTGAAAGAACTAAGGCACTTGGAGGCTCCAAGGTAGCGGTGGGCTTTTCTAGCGGGCATGGCTAAATTTGGTGGTATGGCAAGCACTTTCTACGCTAGCCTGGGATGAGTAACATCATGTCTAAAGGCGGTGGTCGATGGATTGGTGCATAGGGCATTGCTAGCCATCCTCTCTTGCAACATTTGATAGTGCCATCCTTGACGATCATCTTCTATGTTAGATGGAGGAGCATAGAAGGCGACAACTTTTCCCTTTTTCTCCAGATGTGGTATGCATCTAGACGCCCACCCGCTCGACATAGCTATTCTCAACCAGCGTTGCTACTCACAGTGCTTTCTACCATCGATCTACTCATTGGCACTAACCACTTTGGCATGAAGGTCTGGTACCTGGTATTAGCCTAGTACCGATCGATATCAAGCTTGGTGCCAATTGGTATCGACCTAATACCAAGTCTAGGCCCAGCTAGTATTAGACCTGATACCTATTGACATTGTGCTAGTACCGATGGTATCAGAGATATCAGGTCTAGTACAGATTGGTATCAAATCTAGTACTAGTATGCTATTGGCCTAGTAACGACTGTATTAGGGATACTAGACCTATTACTAATTGATACCGGTTCTAGTATGGGCATGCTACAAAGTACCGTTTGGAGAATGCTAGCACGAGATCCCATCCTATAGCAGTCCATAGTCTAATAGTAGGTTTTGAAACTTGTCATTTTGGTCAATTTTGGTGATGCAACAGTAAACTAGATATAATGGAGGCAATTAGTTGATTACAAATTTATTTATCCCTTACAATACACATTAGGGAATTTATCATAGATGATTTACAAGGTTCTTGCGGGCTTATATTTATACCTCGGGATTACACGAGTCCGAAATGGTTACAAACAACCTACAGATATTATTTCCTAAACAGAAAAGGAAACTATTTCTAAGAAAATAACAAAATTAACTACTCCTGCCTAATTACAAGAGATATTTTATAGATACAAAATCATTGCCATGGTTTTCACGATTTCTTCCTATATTCGGTTTTATCGGGATAATCTTTCATCTATCGACTGAACTGAATTCAACTTTATCTATTCGATCAGCTCTTTCCTTATCTAAGACCGTCAATATTTCTATCTGTCCGACCGGCTTCTTTATCTATCAATCAGCCTCTTTTCATAAGCCGATCGGCTCTCCATCTATCAATTATCCTCTTCTATAAGTCGATCAGCTCTTCGATCCTTAACCGAATTTGTTTGTGGTCTTACCAAATTTTGGTGTTAACACCAATGGGTTTGGCTGACTTAGCAGGTAAACCAAAAATTAACAGGCCAACGTAATGGGCTGACGATGCGAAAGTAGCCTAGTAGAGGCATGGGCGCGTGTGGTGGGATGTGCGACTGATTGATGGGCCTAGCGTGGTAGTGAGCGTAGATGCGCGGTGACGCAATTGCTGACAGATGGGTCTGGTGTGGTGAAGACATGGCGCAAGCGAGTGAGTGCTTGAAGGGTGCAGGAGATCTGGATGGATAGGTGTCGCCATGGGATTGGAGCGATCGGCATGGCAACAGTGAACAAGAGAGTTTCTCTGCGAAAACGTGTTGGACTTTGTGGTGTTATGTGTGTCAGGTGACGTGGCGTAATCTAGAGCGTCGATTTTGAATCTGATGGCTAAGAATAGGTTGAGTAGTGGTTATGAAATCTAAAGAGTATTTAGTTTTTTTTTTCTTTGGGATTTTTTATTATTTTTTGCTATAAAAAGAGGGTAAGGTGTTAGGATTATAGATAGATTTTGTAGAATTTTTGTAAGTATGATTTTAGTAATAAAGATAAAGTTTACTAAAGATTAGTATGATAATTTATCTCTCTTTCTCGTTTATCTTTGTGCATGATTAGCGATCAATTTTAGATTAATTTATTTTTTTTATTTAGATTGGTTTCTTTAATCTAAAATTTAACTAAGAATATTTTTCTAGTATTCTGAATTAGTTAATTATTTTCACATCTCGTATTATTAATTAATTAAGATTTAATTAATTTTGATCGACTTTTGTTCAGTAATTTTATTTTATTAATATCTTTTGAGACCGAGAAGTCAGATGCTGTTGATTTCAATTGGGTTTGTTGAAAATTTTTCAGTTTGTTCTTTTAAATTGTTAAGTTGATCGGAGTTACGAATTTATGGCTATAGTGATAAAATAATGTTCTGTTCAATTCTTTAGGGAAGTGTTAAATTTTATTTTTAACTTCTAAAATCATTCATTCTCTAAGGAGGTGTTAAATTTTATTTTTGACTTCTAAAATAATTCACTCTCCTCTGATTGTGTGAGTCGATCTGAAATAACCATAAACAAAATCGAAATAAAATGGAATATCCAACACTTGGATATACTGCGTACTTAATTATTCACCAAGTGGGTTATCGCCGTTGCTTTTGATATGGTCACACCTAATTAACTGCCACCACTGGCCAGTACATCAATTTGCAACTAAATTTGAAATGGATATTGTTGGTTTGATTGTGTTTGGGGCAAAGTGAGTGATCTTTACCATTTGTACATATGCATGCATGGTGGTGGTGGTGGTTTGGAACGTACGTACCTGATATAAATATCCATATAAAGTAGAAAAAAGATAGCGTTAATTAGGGTAATGTTTAATATTCTTACCCTGATATGAATCCACTGAAATTTATAAAACCCCTTGCTGAATCACAAACCATGCATATTGAGCCCACGTTCAAGAAGATACATAATGAGTCCCATGATAGAGTACGCAAAACTTCAGAAGCACATGTATTATGGATTTCCCAATAGGTTAATTACTTAGTTACAATAAAAAAGTTCAGCAATTAAGAATATTTATGTTGACCTATTAAATTCTTCACATTTTCATTGAGGTAGGTGTTTGATGGCTACTATATGGAAACAACTGATACTGTTGAATGAAACTACCCGAATAAAATAAAATGACATTTTTTATAAAAAAAAGGAAATCTTATAGCATTGTGTACTGGAAGAGCTTATGGATGATTCAGGGGCAGAGAGAAGGGGTACACATCAACCAGACGTACATGTCAACTTTGGAAATAAATGGTCAATACAGTCTAGAAGGTGTTTGTGCAACCACAGTGTAGCACGGTAGGTCGGTGGCTCTTATCAGCAAGAGGCTACGAGCCTAATTATTTTCACAAAGACATTATATTCATCGAAAAGCAACTGTTTGTCCTATCAATAGGGGCACACACTGGCGGTGTCCGATCTTCTTGGCCATTTATCATAGCGAAGAATTTTTTTTTGTGTTATTGAAAAAAACTATTTGACGACTGGGAGCATAATTTTTACAGTAAGTATTCACATTATATTTGTTCAGGCTCAAAAGAAAATTCTTAGATCCGTCATTGCACACACATGTATATACACCTGTTGTTCGACTTAGAAGAATGAATTAATTCCAATCTTTTTTGTTTTGTAAAATTACACGTACAACATAATGAGTGGATTTTGTTCCGATTTTTCCACGGTTAGTCTATGATAGCTAATAACCCTAAAAAGTTAAGTATTTAAAAACAAACTTCGTCTTCGATCTCTCACATAATTAATAGTATAATCTTGGTAACCATTAATTTGATGCATGCATTACTCTATCAGTACGTGTGATGCAAACAGTGCCAGCAATATATTGCTGTACATATATACTATCGATCAAAGAGTCAAGCAACCTGCCCCATCTCGAGAACAGAACAGATCGATCGAGTCAAGCCAACTGAATAAGCACATTAATATGCCGTGGCGTTTGCCTGACGATTCCTGATTGATCTCCACCGTCTATTCTGTCTCGAACTCTCGATCGGTAGCCGTCGATCGGCCAGATGCATGCCCAGATTTTTCTTCGTCCGTGCATGCACTGACTAGGCTGCTACCGGAGAAATGGTATTTACTATCCATTCGTAACCCTTTTAATTTCGATCAATTTTACATAAGTAATTCAAGATTAAATATGAGTATTTTAGTCTAGTTTTAATTGACCGGTAAATATATTTTTGGTTTCGATTTTCTATACCAACCGATATTAAAAATGATGTTTTTTACTTTTTTTATATATTTATTTTGCTATTGTGGTTTTTGATATTTTTTAATTGATGTACTGCTTTTATATATTTATATATATGTGTATATATATGCATATGTTTATATGTACCTATGCATTACATATATATAATTATTACTTATTTATAATTATAATTAAATATATGTAATTAATATATTACAAAACTTCTCATTGCCGAATAACGTGTCTATAATTCCCCCAACTGATTAATAACTAGAGGTGTAGGTTGAGATTGACCTGGCATGAGGCTTTGCTTTCGGTCGCATCGATGCATCTGTTGGCGAAATAAAATGGATGGTCCACATTTGAATATGTTGGAATGTAAAACTTTGAAATGCTTGCAAGTTTTGAAAAGACTTGTGTTTGTTTTCATGGCCACTTGCCACCTCTATCCGATCTTCCCTAGCTAACTGTTCGCCGCCAAAAAATCTCGCGATCGGGGAGGGACAGCGGCTCGGTCACGCGAAGGCCTGGGATGTCTTCTTGTCTCCAGTGCAGGTCCTTAGGTCTCGAGATTCGCGGGCGTGCCAGTCAATTTGACCCTGCAATTAACAAAGAGGTGAGACGATCAGATCTGATACAGATGCTCGCTATCGGCTGCCTGCCGATAGGTTCTGGATGCTGTTTGATCGGCTGGGGAGCCGATGTGGACAGGTGTTGACGAGCGGTCGACCGTAGAGCCGATGGAGGAACCAGGGTATGCTCAGAGGATATCGAGGCACACGGGATCCCTCCGGACAGCCGAACAGTGATTCATCGGCTCGAAAAACCGATGAAAGCGGATGTGGCCTAAGCGATGATTAGCGTAAGAAGGCACAGGCTGCAAAGCCGATGCCGCTCCGGATATGACAGAAAGAGACCCGTCGCCCGTCGTGACAGTGCCATCAACACCGAACCTCGAAGATTGGACCTAACCGAGACAATACGAGGCCGGTGCCAGCAGCGATGATACGGAGGACGCCGGATCGGCTATGCCGTAGCAAGGATAGGAACGAACCCATCGGCTAGCTGAGCTGATGAGGGGACGCCTCTCTGAAGGCAGGTGCGTATCGGCTGGAGGTCTGATACGTTTGACGTTACACGTCGTGGGACGCCTCTAAAGGCTGATGCGTATCGACCGAGGGGCCGATGCGCTGGGCGTGAAGCACAGAGCATGGATAACTCATCGGCTAGCACTCCGATGATACGCCGTGCAGAAGCTTATAGGCCTAAAGCTCGATCTACCATCGGCAGCCCCGTAGGTCGGATCTAACCGATACAGCATGAGACTTACGACGGTAGAGAGAGCTTAACGGGCCGATAGGTCCAGCACGGACATGATGCGATACATCCGATTGGTCTAAGAGGTCGGACCTAACCGATACAGCCTTAAATAAAGCAAGACATAACGGGATGGTGGCGGGACTTACCCCTTCGCCGAAGATCGAACTTAACCAATGCAGCCCCGCATCGAGAGCCAGAAACCACCGGTAGAACCTAGATGAACTAGGGTGGTGATGCGCTGAATTTGAATATGATCGAGAGATATTTTACATGTTTTTAGGGGTCTATATTTATACCCTGGATTTACAGACAGAGTCCAACGCGTCTATGACCATCGGACATTATTTCCTAGTAAGAACAAAAGGAAAATATTCCTAAAGAAGTTAACTACCCAGCTAGACCTCCCTAATTGAGTAAGGTTATAATTTACAAAAATAAACACTCTGCCGTGGAGTCCACGGCTCCTCCGTAAACCCGGTTTCATCTGAATAATCTTCTAATTTATAACCGAGTCTTCCTTTGCTGCAACCTGATCGGCTTCTCCACTGTAACTATCGAACTTTTTTTAGTCAAGCCGATCCTTCTCCTTTTTTCTCTCGGGCTTCTCGGACCTGATCCCGATTGGACAATCCCCTGTCTTCAAGCCGATCCAATCTTCTACTAATCTGATCGGCTTTTCTATAGTTCTTCATCGGGTTTGTCTCAGTATCTCTATCAGTCGATGGTTGCATCGAACCCTCCAACGGATCTCTCAACCGATCGGTTTTAGCGTCATCGGATCCGTCAGATTTTAGCGTTAACACTAACCCTTAGCTCACTGCTGATCAACATTTGATAATGACGCTGGTAGGGTCGAGAGTCAAGCAATTTTTTTTAATTTTAAAACTAAACTTCACCCAAATTTATTTTTAAATATAATGTGACTAATCAAAACTATCACGTTATCATGAAGTATGATAGCGTTATTTTGCCACCCTATTTAGACTAAGACTAGCGTGGCGCTATCATATCAATATTACTGCCATGCCCAAACATCAATGTCACGTCAACTCCTTATGATGGTATTATTTGACCTGACATGGTCAAAAGTTTTAGATATAAAAATAAATTTCACTGGAGTTTAGCTTTATAATTAAAAAAATAAAAAGGTTCAAAAATTTAAAAAAAATTCCTGATTGTAGGGCAATCTCAACAGTGATAAGGGGCTTAGAAGAAAGTCAGCGCAATGAAAGCATTGGCGGGATCCATCAACTAAGCTCGTCAACGGAGAAACCATTAAAATTATATGTAATTATAAAAATTAAAATATAATTTCCATAGTGGATATTAGCAGGCAGAGCCAAATCCTAAGAATAAATCTCGAAGAGGAGTTTGTAGTAGAGTTATGAAGTAGCTCGAATTCCGCTCCACCTTTCTATTCTATTTTTTTATTACTCTAACCTGCTCCACTTTTTTTTAAGTTGGAACCGTTTGGTTAACCTCACCTGCTCCACTCTTTCTTCTTTTTTTTAAGTTGAAACCTCTAGCTTCAGGAGAGGTAGAGGTACTGACAAACAGTTTGTTAATTTTGCTCTATAATATTTCTAGATTTGTCTAGGGCCGGTCCTGAGATTTTTGGTGGCCGAGGGCAAAACTGAAAACGGGCCCTTAATATAACTAAATAATAATCAATATATATACATATATGAAATGTTGGCCCGTAAACATTTAAAGTTTCATTAAAATACAATATTTATATTAAAAACCTTTATACGTGTCACCTTTGGTCATTTCTAAATATGAAGTAATTATTGATGGTATAGATATCAATCTCATCTAGCAATTTATTTTTAATGACTTATTTAATTGATGGCTCTTTTTTGACCGTATGATATATCTAGGGCACGTTGATAACTGAGTGAACCAACGTATTCATGGTCGAACTCGTATAAATTACAAATCTAAATTTCACCAATTTGGTGACTGGGGGCGAGGAGTAGCAGGGGAGAGGGAATAGATGATGGCGGAACGGTACCAGTCCGCCTGTCGCGTTCGCTGGCCCTGCGTTTTCGGTGGTCTCGGCTCTTGCACAAGAATCGGTGACACGTCGCTACTGCCGGCCCACCTCGCGGTGCATGCGGCCACAGACGCTAATCACAACTCCGCTACAGCGTAATGGCATTGCTAATCAAGGGTTCGGTGGGGGCCCTGCATGTTGGGGGCCCAGTGCGGCCCCGCCCTCAGGGCCGGGCCTGGAATGATTCGTCGCTGGATGGAAGTAGTGGGCGGTCGCAGCGTAGCCGTGTCGTTCGGTGCTAGGAGACACTAGGCCAGGCAAGATGGGAAGCCATAAACATGGAGGTAACGGGTAAAGCATAGGTGCTTCTGAGTTTTTTTCTCTCTCTCCTTTCTCTCGTCCCCCGTGGTGTGCCATTTTTGGCACCGCCCACCGCACTTCTAGTCATGCACTGTAGGATGAACAGCGGTTGATTGCTTCTGATTTCAAAGGCAATCCTGCATTTGCATGCACGGCTCAGGTTTCGCTCGATGCCCGGGAAAATATTAAGAGAGGAAACAAACTTCGTTTTTGTTGACTTGAATACAGCATACATATATATGTATATAGACCTCTGCATGTTTTAAGTCTGGCTGGAATCACCACCTCTCTGTTCACGCGACCAATTTTGTTTCTAGTCGCCTTCTCATATGTTAAATTGTACTCTTCTCGTACTATAATATAAACATTTCATATTTATGTTACGAAGAAAAGAGCTTCTTAATAATTAAAAAATGATTAAGTGTGAATGGTAGGTGAAAGTAAGGTAGAAAAAAATTTAAATAAAAAGTAATTGATGGTATAGGTATAGAAATCATTATATCGTGAACTTAGATATTTTTATACTATAGGACAGATTATGCTTATAGTCCTCTTTGTTAGGTCCTACCAACCTTCGGCAAATCAATTTGAGGACGATATTTTCTGACAATTTAACTGTCTGAAAACCTAAGCGTCCCATTTAAATTTGTTATGGTTCTATCATGAGATGTCCTTGCCATCTTTAGCTTGAAAATATCATGATTTCCTGTGTTAATCGTCCTAATAAAAATTATAGTGTGGGCACAAACCTGACAGTTTCAGTACAATTTAGCTAGCATGTATCGTTGTGATTTTCACAATCAATTTCTTAATGGCACTAGTGACGTATTTAGTCACTTCACTGTAGAGTAGCTTCCAATATCAGTGGAGAGTCTACCTTTAATTTGCCTCTGTCCAACTGCAATTTGAATTGATCATAGTGTGTGCCTAACATATTACGCACTACGATATGTCAGGTTCAGTTAATGCTTGAAACAAATTAACAACCAACCCTGGACCAAAACTGATGTCCTCAGTATTATTTCTTCGTTCCAAAGCGAATGTGATTTATTTCTACCACACGTGACTTCCAAGTGCTCGACAAATCATAGCTCAGGACAGATGAATTAATTCCACAAGGTTCTCTAAAATTAATATTGTCGAAAGTAAGCTAGCTATTCACAACAAAGGTTTCCATTTAGAGGACAGGAATTTCATAGCAAACAATTTGATTCCCATAGGATTTAGCAAAATTCCCAACTTCGAAGGGGTGCCCTTAGTGATGGCCCAATTAGATTTTTTAATAGAGGTATATGGTTTTCTTTCGATTTAGAATTCACAACTTTAATTTAATATTGCATTTCATGAAATCTCCACTAATCTTTCTTTCTATAATGGTTTTTAAAAACTATCCCTCTATTCCAAAATATAATAAACTAGTATTAGATCAGAGAAAATCTGAAGAGAGACTAGTAATCTGAAGAGAGTATATAGAAAAGAAAGAACAGCGCAAAAGCAGAGGAGGCTTGATGATAGTCATAAAAAGTTTAACATCCAAAATACATTCATCGGATTTTTGTTGTGAATTATTTTACTCCATGTCTTTGAAAATACATTTTCTAAAAAAAACTCGGCTCTACTGTATTACCTAGACCACATCTAATGTATGACATTACATCAAACGAAAAAAATTAGAGGAGCATTTGTTAAGTTTATTTTTTAAAATATTTAATCCGTAACGGTAATCTAATGAACCATCTATTTCAAACAGGAAGAATGCAAACATAATTAAAAAGAAAAATATACACCTAGGATAGCAGATGTTTTTTGCTAGGTCGGTGTAACATAACACACAGTGACCATGGATGAATTTTAGGTGAAGTATCTTTTGACATAGCACGCGATGGCCATGGATGAATCTCAGGTAAAGTATCTTTTTGACATACGACCTATAAAATAGGGGGAGAAGGGTGCACTCAAAAGAATGGTCAATCCCAACTGTTTCTATAAAATTGGTCCTGAATTAGATATAGTGTCAACGGTAGCAAATTGTAGAGTCGCAATAAAAAAAAGTGTTCTATTATTAGTCCTTATAAAAAACCAGGTTATCAAACCGACAAAACGATTAGAGATTAGCTCACTAATCAACCTAATTAAAGCCACTCATTCTATAGCCATTGGCCGTTGCTATAGCTTAGCTGCCTAGCTGGTACCTAATTAAAGTCCAGAACCGTAAGCATATGTTTTGTCAACCAAATAATCACTGCCACCTTACGTGTCAGATTATGTGTAGCTATACCCAAATAGTTTTGTTTGCTAATAATTCAGTTTACTTTGCCACTGGCAAATCACACCGCACTTCACTACTCAAAAATATTTTTTTTATAGATGAGAATAAAATATTTTTTACACAGTAAAATCTCAGGCCAACTACAAGCACACTTGCTCGGATTCGGAGAATAGGGATCGACTATAAAAATATATTTTTATAGTCGGCCAAACATACTTCACCTATAAAAATAAATTATTTAGGTGATCATGCTATCCGCTATCTGTAAAAACATCAGATGTCCATACTATGAGTTGTCTGTATAAAAATATATTTGTTCTTACTATATATATCTTCTTCTGGAGCCTCTCTCTCTTATTCTAGGCCTCCGACGAAAAAAGAAAAAAATAAAGGGAATGTTCTTTCTTAAATCTTTTAATAGATTTAACTCTCTAAAGTTACTGTATCATCTTCTTAGTATCTTTGGTGAGTTTTTTAAAAAAATTTTAAGCATTTGTTTGAAAGGAATAAAAAATGATGTTTTTTAATAGTTCAATGAATTTAGATTGCAATTCTAGATCAAATTAGGGCTATGTTTTAGTGCAAATTCTTCTTTAGTGATATTTTCTCACTCAATGATTATAATTTTATTACAATTAATATCTCTAATAGTAGATCCAGTTGGATCTCTCTAGATATACTTTGGGTCTATCTAGAAAGCCTAATTTAGTCTTTCTAGTTTTTCAAATAATATTACTCTTTTTTTATTTAGATTCATTTGCAATTTTCTTATTTTAGAATCTTTAGTGTGGGAAGGAAATAAAAAAAGATTATTCGAATAATGTTATATTTACAAATTTAAAAAAGTAATTCATAATTAAAATAAAGAAAAGCATTATTTAAATTATTTGTAAATTGCATATTATATAATGGTTTGTATTGATAGATGAACATGCAGAAATGGATGATGAGATGCTAAGAGTTCTACAATTGTTTCTCAATGAGTTGTCCAAATTCATCGAAAGTTACGGAGAAGCATGCTATGAGCAAGACGATAAAGTAAATATATTATCTATGGTTGGATTGCAAAAACAAGAAAACATGGACAAAAATAGAAGTTACGAAGTCTCATTTGATTTGGCGCGGGTTTGATGTGGCTTATACGATTTGGTCTAAACATGGCGAGACAATCGAAGGCAAAAGTAACGTCGTGGAAGAACCAATATCTATCTAGAGGGTGTTATTCATAATTTCATTCATGACGGTCCTTCTGTTGTGATGGATAACGATGACCATCCAATTGTAGATGATATTGGTATTGAACTAGAGGAGATGTCGTGGCACGCTGAACTAGAAGTCATAATGGGGTCGGCGATAGGCTTAGACAATTTTGAGGCATTGTAGAAAGTAGTGAAATAATTGTTGTATGATGAGTCAAAGGGTTGAGACAATGACTTCTCCGTACTTTGTTATGTATTAGAACTTCTTAGGTTGAAGGTTAGCAACGGTTGTTCTAACAAAAGCTTCGACAATTTGTTAGTTCTTTTGAAAAAATAATGCTGAATCCAAACTCATTGCTAATAAATACATACCAAGCAAAGAAACTCATATGTCCTTTATCATTAGTTGTACAGAAGATTCATGCATGTGTCAATCACTGGATCCTGTAGCGCAAAGAGAATAAGAATCTGGACAGTTGCCCTTCATACATCACAAATTGGTATAAGATGGATACCAAGGCTTTGAATAAGAAAGACATATCATTTGATTTCAAGAGAAAAATACTTACCACGGTGATATGGTAGCTTTCCATGAAAGATCGGTTGATGCGTTTGTTCTTGAATCCTAGGGATGCCAAACTGATCTGATGGCATAAAGAAAAATGCAAGAAGGATGGAAAGCTTAGGCTCCCCGTGGATGTACACCAGTGAAATTTTTTTAATGAGAAGAACAAAGAATTTGCTAAGTATTTGAGAAATGTTAGGTTCGCATTGAGTACCGATGGAATGAACCCCTTTAGTGACATGAGCAGCACATACAACACTTGGCCATTACTTATGACTATGTACAACCTATCTATATACCTCTGTTAGAAGCAGAAGTACGTGTTGTTGCCCATATTTATATAAGGTCCAAGACAATCAAGTAATGATAGAGATATCTTTCTTGTATCTTTGATGAAAGAAATAGTGGATCTATGGAACAATGGTTTACGAATGTGGAATAAATACATGCATGAGTACTTCACGCTAAGAGGCACTATTCTCGTTACTATCAACAACCTCCCTATGATATTTTCTTTGTTGAGACAGATGAAAGGGAAGACCGGGTGTTTGGTTTGTATTAATGAAACTATATACAAGTACCTCACATCATATAAAAGTTAGTGTACAAGCATCGCTAACGGTTCTTAACCATAGATCATAAATACAGCTGCATGGTGAGTCATTTCGACAATACAGTGGAGAGAGAGGGTGTATAAATAAAACCGAGATGGAAAATTTTGTGTTTGAATTGATGAAGAAATTGAAGGTTGTATTTGGAAAGGCCAAGAAGAAAATAACAAAGTATAAGAAAAGAACAAAACATACGGAGAACATGGAGGATAAAGAAGAGCAAAAAGTACCATTTAAGAAGCATTCGGTTTTCTTTAAGTACTTACCATATTAGCAAAACTTCCATGTTCGTTATGCCATTGTTGTCATACACCTTAAGAACAATGTGTTTGATAGTAACATCGATCTCTTACTGGACATACGAAGTAAGAACAAGGATGGACTAAAGGGGTTTGTTTTTGTTCTCAATACATAATTAGAACGATTAAGTAGATTGGTTTTGCATTAGTAAATCTGTTGCCAAATATTGCTAATTACATCTCTAAAGATATACACAACAATATTCCCCAATCAAATTTGTTAAGTGTTGTTTTTAAACCTTGTAACATTATACATGATTATAAGCTTTACCTTAGTCACATTGTAGGGATCATAGGATTAAATATTATATTTAATGGATATATTATTGTTAAATATTACATACAAATGGTGAGATCTAGTTGAAAATTCATGTATTTTGATAATTAACTTAGACATGATGGATACCGTGATAAACTCGAACAGACCGTGAAAGCGTCGCAACAATAGGAGATATTATCTACGTAGCCCACATCATTCGATGATAGCCCCCAAACCGAAGGGTCGTATCACTCCCCCAGCGATCTACATCCTAGCCCGCATGTGGAAAGAAGGTTATGAACAACGTTAACTATGTTTCTGAAGCGGTAAGTTCTTTGTACACTTGACTTAGCTGAGTTTATTGTACGCATCTATTTTATATAGCAATGATTATTCTATTTCATGCGTAGATGAAGATTGCTTCACGAAGGTCCACATGTTGCAAAGTTACGTCATAGTGACAACAAGTTGAGGAAGTACTAGAAACTTCCTCTGTCTCGGAGCCAGAAACAACTACTACACAAACAAGGCCTAAACGCAGAAAGAGATAACAGGGCAGGACCAAGGTGATCGATCCTAAAGAGCCACACGTCATGACCCACGTCAATGCTATGGGATGTCCAACGGCTCCCCATAAAGTGGTTATTAAGTGGCAAAACTAATGCGGGGCTATTATCAAGAATCATGTCCCAATATTAATTAACGATTAGGAGCTAGTTATAGTGGGGACCAAACTAAGAAAGAGGCAAAGATAGCCACCCTTCAGAACATGACCAAGTTGTGGCGTAATTGAAAGTCAAATCTCAACACAAAGTATGTGTAGATAGGATTGACTTCAAAGTTTGGGAAGATCATCACACCTACCCAGTAGGACCTATTTGTAGTAAACACCACACCAGAAAAGATGACACTAAGCAAGAAGATGGCAGAACTTACGAAGAAAAATAAGTTTCACCATCATTTAGACTTAGGTGCCTATATTGGAAAGGTCGAGAAGTGGAAAAAGGCTGATGATGACTTGAGGGCGTAAGGGAAAACCGTGCCAATAGAGGACTCTCATGAACGACCCAAGAACTAGATGCATGCATGGACCCTAGAGATCATTGACTCTGACAAGATTGTATTCCTAGACTTTAGCCTTGAAGAAGTTACGGACAAGATGAAAGATATCACAAAGAGCAAGAAATTTGGCTCTTTTAAGTTTGTAAGGGAGATAGGCCAGCTGACTGCTGCGTTAGGCAACCCCAAGCACAGTGGCCGCATCAGTGACAAATCATCCAAGCTAAATTAGAGATAAGAGTTCATACAAGACGAATCCATTTACAAAAAGCATGACCATTTCAAGGGAACACTAGAAGAAATAGTATGTGTAATAGTGGCCCAAGAAATGACGAGGTTTGTAGCAAGTGTCATTTTAGATCTATTTTCCCAACTGCAAACCCAGATAAAGTCATGTGGTGGCTAGCTTTTACTATAGTTGCTGTAAATAAATCTATTCATAGTGTCGATGAGCGCCTAATCTACTGCTGCCCTAAAGTTTTCTATTAATGACATACGGAAAGACACTCTATCCACACTTCATATCCCCATTGGAAGGGTATGTCAAACAATAGAGGTTATGAGGGACAGGGCAATGCCGGGCCACGTTTTTCACTGCCAACTAGTCCAAGAGGATTATGCCAAGGTTGCAGTGTTAAATATCCATGAAGATCAAGCTATGTATGAGATTAACATTTCAACGAGCAATGGCATCAAATATCTTGAAAATGCGATTGATCAGATTATTCTTTGAAATAGAAGAGATATATTTCTAACAACGTCAGCAGAACCCTTGAAGAGGCTAGCAAATCTAACTTCATGCCAACCTTCACCAGCAAATCCTCTTCTAGAGGTGGAAGACATGTTCTCTGTAGACCGACTCCCTTGTACACCACCACGATAATCTTCTCCAAGGATACCAATACATCCATCTTCCCCAACAAATCCTATGTCAGCTTCTATTGAAACAAGTATATCTCAAGGCCAAGAAGTGACTACTCCATAAGAAGCCTCTCCGAAACCTGTGGTGCCATGCAAAATTAAACCCCATCCTCACAAGGCAAAAGACAAGAATAAGGAGCTCTGGATGGTAAAATTATTTTCCAAAAAAGAGAATTTAAGCATGGAATCTGATACATACATAGAGCAGAAAACCCAAGCTCTATTAAGATCGATGGGTACAGATCTAAAATTTGTTGCCACTTGAGAACGACGAACTATTCCTCACATCTTGGATGCTCAAGGATGGTCCATTTCAGATGAGGAGATGTCATCAATGGTATATGAGACCTAGTAAACTTAATGCCTTCTATATTATAGCTTGGGTACCAAAGAAACACTTTATGGATGACAGAAGCATGGCTTTAATTGATTTTAGAGACATGCATGTAATATACCGCCAAGAGAAATTACTGAAATGCCTTCTCATTGTTGTGTGGTGCATATAAATTAATATATATTGATCTTACTGTTATTAAATCATTTCCTAATTAATAACTAATTAGAACCGCTCTAAATTTTTAGGAGACAGCACAACATGGCAATGAAATTGAATAAACCGGTCATCTGCCTTAACCCACTACAAATCTCAAGGCCAGCACACACCATTGATATAAAAGAAGATTCTAATGTGTTAAAGGACAAGGCTCAAAAAGAGAGACTGAAATACATTCAGAAATGCGTAATGGCGGCGTATAACGGTTAAGTTTGATATTTAGCATAGTTCATTGTACATAAATAATAATTACTAATATTCATATTTATGCAGAGACCATTATATCTATTTAATGATATATTATTATGGATATCGCATAGGAACGATATTATCCTTTTAATGTTTTAATTAGTAAGTCATTAATTAGTTACTTCGATATTGATTATCCCTGGTTATATATAGATTACTGAGTAACTTTTGTTTTTTTCCTGTGTACTTTTTAGTAGAAAAAGTTATTGGTGATAAACAACCGACCGTATAATACAATACATATTTTTTATAAATATAATATTGTATACACATATAACAAACTAACATATAATATTTTTATATTATTTATAAAGTGACACAAGCAACCGGCATAGAGTGTATTACGTGGTTATTATGTCTGCCTCAAATCCAATGGACTATACTACAACAACCCTAAAAATGTAAGATAATATACTCATTTAAAAACTCTACATCTATATATATTAAATACTTAACTATATAAAAAATATTTTTTATATGACATATGTACGCAGATGCATAGATACTCCACAAAAAAAATTAAGAAATTGATACGAGACCTATGCCATTTTATTTATCATGAGATCTACCACGTTCGCGGGGATTTTTTCGATGACTAAGAGTAACTCGCCTAATTATAGAGTGGTACCCTCGGTGGTTTTCATAAATATTAATTTTACTGTTAACAAACGTTTATAGTGCGTGATATATATTTGTGTACAATAATTTACTTATACATATTAATTAAATTAAATTAAGTATTTTGATGTAATATATATAATGTGATCCGCTATTTTGATTAATGCGTAGATGTACAGTAATTTATAATAAATTTTATATGTGAATTTTAGTTGATAAATGTATTTTTAAGTGGCTAACCCTAATCCTATGTACCACTAAAAAATAATCTTTAGATACGGCTAATCCTATGCGCCGCCACCGCCAGTAAAAATACAGACGATCTAGGAGCAGCCTGAAAAAAATCCTATTATCAAATATGTTTAATTGTAGGTGGCTCATCTGGGCGTACTAAGGGTAAGTTTGAGTCTGTAAAAGAAGGGTTTTCACTGCTTGTAAAGAGGGTTAATTAAGCTAACGTGGACGTGTAGGATCTAGATTTAGGGTTTTGTGTAATTGTTCTTATCGATAGTTAATTAATGAGGTGTGGAGTGATTAGCTCCAGAGATTAGCCACTTGGCGGCACGTGACTGGACGTGGATGGAGGGTTTTATAATGTTGTCAAGACTGACGGAGATCAGCAGCAGTCAACGAATTCCCTTGGCTGATGCTTGACTGCATGCAAATTAATTATTAGGAAAGGAAAAAGGTTCTACAATGATATTTATGTTCACTGTTCAAACAGACGTACAATTATGGATTTATAGATGTGATTATGTACGAGGTATGTGGATATTCGGTCCTGTATTGGACATTCATGTCACAGCTATAAATGTTTTTGAGAAATTGTATGTATTTTTTTCCTATTTACTGACTTGCAGCATGACAACCAATTAGAAAATTGATGCTCCAATATTTAAAAAAAATGGTTGATTTCGAACTTTGGGGTCCACGAGGAAGTTAAGGTGAAAAAGAACTTACGACTTAGTAACCAAGCTCTCCCCATTTTCTAAAAAAAAATTAACCAAACTCTCTTCAAAATTACGTGTCTATATCAGTTGATCTAAACTACACTAGATACGGATTAGAGTTGAACTGCTTTGTTGTGCACAAAGTCATGGATGCTTTATCTTGGTTTGGAGCATCAACTTCCCTACTTTTTCAAGGGGAAGATGGAGTTGCCACTTGCCTACAAGGACAGCTCCATCATCCCTATCCCCTATGCGGTGGATAGAGAGCAACAGCAATAGCCAAAGGCCCTATCCACCGCACGATGCGTAAGCAACGGCCGAGATCGTTTCAGTCCATGGAGCACCTAACTTGTTTGACATGGAAAGCGCACCCATCTTGACGACAACGGCTAATCAGCGATTGACAAAACCACATCACGAATTAGCTCTGCAAGTGCGAGACACGCAAACTTCACTTCTCTGCGTGTGACATTCTATGCAGATTAACCAATCACATGGGATGAATTATTTATGCTCAAATACAAATATGACTAATTCCAAGCGTGCCTACGGCTTGCGCCTTAGTTAGACTATAGCATACAACGTTTTTCCGTTATAGCGTCGCATATGTGTATTTGTTCGTTTTTTTTATTTTTGATGAAGATTAAGGCATAAGTAGGGGCCTCAATTCCTAACTCTGAAATAAGCATAGCTCGTTCCTATGTATAAAATTCAACCCCACACAAATACATATATGATTTATTTAACTTGACCAATATTAATTTTATAGAATTATTACACTTGTTTTCAATCTTATATAATTAAATTATTGGTTTCCCTCTCAATCTTATTACAAAGAGAACTTGTATAGTTCCTAAGAGATACTGAAAAGGTACCAAAAATTACATAAAACCTCAGTTTCTCATAAAGAACCATAAAATCACTCTATCATAAATATCATATAACTCAAATTTACCAAGCCTAGATTGTAACTTCGTGCGCCATTGCCAGTTTCTTAGAGATTGCTTGACCGTACAGTCCGGATAACCTCACTCTCTAGCTGAAGTACATGTGTGTGTGGTGGCCATTGGCTTCCCAGAAAGCTGGAAAAGAACACAACAAATTAAAGAGATCGAAAGAGACAGATCGATCGACTGGGCAACTGCTGCTGCATGCTTGCTGGCACAATTGTACAGAGGTACAAAACATTACAAAACTGATCGATCGTTTGATCCGTCAATTTGCAAAGTTAATTCAGAATCAGAGAGAAGGCCTCCACAACATGTAAACATCATCGGTTTCAACCGGAGAAATCGTTGCACCTCTAGCTACTTTAGCTGGGACAGCTAGCTGGCTCTGCAGTGGCTGCACTGTTGGCCCGGCAGAGAATAATTAACTCTGACCCTGACTGATGGACCCAACCAATCAGGATCTGCCAGGTCAGAATCCCTTGTGTCTAAGAGTGATTGGAGGGTGGTTCTTTGGTCAATTTCAATGGCTGGCTGTTGAGTGTTGATCGTGAGCCAAGTGATCAGATCAGTCAGCTAAGGTCCAAGCTAGCTTCATATTTTAAAATCCATACACACACATTTATATATATATATATATATATATATGGGCTTCTTTGGAATGGAGGAATTTTATAGGATTTTCATAAGATTTAGTTCAACTTTGAGAAAATTCCTTTAAAAATTGTCCATTCCAAATGAGGCCTATTCGTACACAGACATAGAAATCCATACAAATATGCAGTTATGAAAATTTAGAAATTGCATCATCAGATTTACTCCCTATATATCATCAAAATACTTACACATGATTACATGTCAAAAAAAATTGCTAGCATGATTTTGCAAAAGCTACGGAGAGTTGGATTATTGTATTTCTAAAATATCTTTATTAATTGTATACCTGGTATCGCTAGAATTTGTTAGCCTGTAAAGATTGGTTGATGGATAAAAGACTAAACAGCTCACAGGAGAAGCTAATTGACATCGTAAAAGAGCTGGTCAGACGGGTTGAGAACGGATTCGGTTTGTTTGAAGACGAAGGATTATCCAGATGGGACCGAGTGTAAGGAGGAGTCGTGAGAAACATGACAGTGTGTTTATTTATATTAAATATATTACGTAAACTAGGTAAGTTTAGTTAGTTTTATAACTTCTTATAGATTCATTTCCTTTTATGTTTTTAGAAAATAACGTCCAATAGTTGTTATAATTACATCGGACTTTTGTAATTTTAGAGTATAAATATAGATCCACTAAAAACTTATAAGATATTAACAGATCAACACAATACAACTTCGATGTATCGTCACCTAGTTCGTCTAGTTTTTTCTCGATTGGTTTTGACTCTTGACATGGGGTTGTATCGGTTAAATTCGATCTTCGATGAAAGGGTAAGTTTCGCCATTACCATTGTTTATTTTACTCTATCTAAGGCTACATCGGTTAGTTCCGATCTCATAGTCTAATCAATCATAGAGCATCACGTTCATGTGAGGCTCATCGGTACATCGGTCTCCCTCTTTTGTCCCTGGTATCATGTCATATCGGTTATGTTCGACCTACGAGATCGGTGGAGATGGTTTGAGACGTAGGCCTGATAGGTGTTCGCATGGTGTTTCGTCGAAGTGGGTAGCCAACAAGTTATCCTTATCACTAGCCTCATATCTAGTTCGTATATCGCTCAACGATTAATCCGCTGACAATCGATTTGGTCACGTTGAATTCAGCTTAATACTGTCTCGGTTAGTTCCGATCTCTTAGCTTTGTGTCCGACGGGGCTGGCATCGAGATTTGGAGAGTTTTGTTCTCCATTGGCTCAGATAGCCGATGAGTTTAGATATAGACCTGCGTCGGATGTTCGGCGGGTAAGTAGCCGATAACCTCACCATTTTCTCTCTTGTCGTTATGTTCGATCTAGCCTCCATCATCTCTGTGTGCTATTAGTCCTAGTCTCATACTGTCTCGGTTCAGTTTAATCAATTGAGGCTAGTCATAACGATACCGTTACGGTGGTCGTTGGTTCTTATAGATTCGTAGAGGATCAGCCCCGCTTAGCGTTTTAGGCGCTTTCATCCTACGAAGTGTTATCGGCTTTTTAGCTAATAAGCCCTTTATTTCATTCCATATGTTTATCACCTACGTCTTCATCGGCTTTCAGTCGATGCTCAAGTGCTACCTTTTCTATTGACACCCAGTCGATAGGGTGAGCTATATTGATCCACCGATCGATTGGTTTGCGGATCTCATTATCCGTCTTCTTATCAATTACATGGTTAAATTGATTGTCACGCTCTTAAACCTTGAAAATTAAGGATATATATTAGAGTTAAGTATATTTTATATGCCTCGTATGATCAGGACGTCGTCTTTCCCAATCGAAACTTCGTTTGGTCCAATAGGTCTCCCTGCAAGATTTAGCGACTAGCAATACAACTTGGTTTTTTTTTAAAAAAAAAGAAAGAATAATTGTATACCAACTCTGGAAGAAATGAGATCTAACACAGCATCATGCAAAGAAGGTACAGTACTTGGTTGTGCAATTCACCAAATATCAGATCAGATCTTTCGTATGGAAATTAACCTAAGAACACAGCTGCTGGCACGTACGCGGAAAAGCTGTATATATGCTGCAATAGTTTTCAAAGATTTTTCATCAGATGAAGAGTACTCAAATGTCACTGCGAGTTGATGCAGGCAGTATATTACTACAAGACCTTTTTGCCAGCCAGCAGTCACACTCGTACGCAGATGATACACCGAATGACGGCAAGATCCGACGGCTGACAAGATGCTAATTTGTTAAATCTAAATGACGAATGGCCGAAAGCCTGCCTTCCAATCCAAACACAGCGGGTGGTTTTTTTCCCTTTCTCCTAGTGACAATGAAATGCTCATGCAAAATACTAGTAGTACTTGAATATGGCACATGTGTTTGCAATTACACTTATATGTGTTTGCAGTTGAACTTTTCCAGCCTTTTCCTGATAACCTGCCCGTAGCAGGGTTAGGGAGTGGTCACTGGTCGAAAGGATATGAGATAAAATTTTCAATTTAAATTTAGAATTCTTCAAAGTTGTTGCTGGTCAAAATTTCAATTTTTATTTATTTTTTTTGTTTGGTGGAGTATTCAATTTCTAGGGGTTGCGTTATATCCGTAAATACCAATATTCCCAGCCTTACCTACAACTGTCCTAAGAAAATATATTGTAAGAATCGAACCGATTCATGTAAAATATTGTAAAATCTATAATTTTTCATTGTAATTGAACTGATTTGGTGCTACTATATATATATACCAAAATATTTTAAACTTGAAAACATGTAGCATACTCATCTAATCCATATGTTCTAGTGTATTTCTAGTTTTGTCGGAAGTAAAACTATCCCAAGTTGGACTCCTACTAAATAGACTAAAAATATTTTATAATATATCTAATGATGATTATTTGATATGTAAATATGCTTGTTCTATAAACATAATCAAACTTAAAATAATTTGACTTATAATAAAACCATATATAAATACACTTGGCATGGGGGAGGATTTCTTTTGTCCTTGAGAAAAAAAACAAAGTCAGACCATGGCACGGAAAGAAAAGATAAAAACTTGCTCATGACATCTCCACCTCTGGCATCCATTATTGAGTTGTTAAATCCTCCGGCCTTTTAAGACCTCCCCAAGAAGCTCTTCTTGCTGGCGTTGCTTGCTGCTGACCACCTCTCCTCTCCTCTCCCTCCGTCCTTGCAATTTGCAAGCCTCCTCATCTCCTCTCCTCCTCTGAATTGGTTTATATACCTTCCTAGCAACAGCCACAGCAGCAGCAGCACAGCTTCATGCTCTGTCTGCTCTTCTTGAGCTTCTTTACCTCCTCTCTTTCTCTCTCTGAGAAGACAAGAAAGATTCAGAATCTTGATGGGGATCTGTGCATCTTCAGAGCACCTGGAGCAGGTTCAGGAGTCAGATGAGAGCATTGTGTATGTGAAGGATGAGCAAGGAGGAGGAGGGGGTAAGGGGGTGGTGGGTGGGGCCAGGAAGGTGGCATCCCTCTTCTCACAGAGGGGCAAGAAAGGCCCCAATCAGGATTCTGTCATCCTCTGCCAGGTATCATCTTCTTCAGTTCTCTAACTCTCTGTTCTGAATCTGACTCTGTTTGATTGCTCGGATCAATTTGGACAGTTTATCCTCTTGCTGATGCTGCTCAGATCAATGGTTTGGTTATGTATTCAAAAGGGTTCAGGTTCTTGGCTCCTGCTTGCATAGTTAGTTCAGGCCTTCAGGGTGTTCTTGGAGTCCATGATTTGAGCTTCCGTTAGCTTAGGTCCGCAGTTAGTAGTTAGTAGAAAGAGAGAATTTTTTTTCTTTCTTGCAGAATTGCTTAGTTTTTCCTCTATATGTTAGAATTAGTGCCTTTCTTGTTGAATTGTCTGTAGGTGTGATGTGTGGTGTGCAGTAATTGCCTCTTGTTGGGGGTGTTCTTCATTCTGGCTGCAGAATTTTGTGGCTCTCAGCTTTGTTTTCTTGCTTTTTTTTCCATTTCTTGTAAGTTCTGGTGACTGTGTACAGTACAAGGAATAGATATTTAGTTGGACAGTGGGTTGGATTCATCCTTGAGAGTTAAATTATTCGGTTTAATTTTCTTTTCCTTCATGTCTAATCATGAATATAATCCTTGACAAGAAAAAATGTAGTTTTGGCTGGTCTTGGCCAAGTCTTATCCCCTTGGTTACCTTCTTGACTTTCTTCACATCACAATATTCCCAGGAAAAAAAATCATCTTTGGTTATTAACACTGTGACAACAAATTTCCTCTCTATGTTGTTACAACCAATCATTAACTTAAAAAATTAGTTTAGAAGTTGACCAACTGTTTCATCTCAAAAACTGAAGCTGACAACTGTTCCAATTTTACTTCTTCTCAAGAGAGATGGTGAAGGAAAACTCTCAAATGGTCAAGGGGTTAATCAGATAACTTCTGATCATGAACAGTGATTAGTACGTACTAGGTTTTGCTAGTCTGCTAATAATTGCTAGATGTGATCTGCCAAAGGACAGGTTTGCACTTAAAAAAGCGTCATCCCTTGAGACTTACTACTCCTTTATCTCCTCAATGATTATGCTTCATGTGTCCCAATCTTTAGGCACAGCATGATTCCTCCAATCTTCTACAAAAAGATTGCTCTTTTAACAAACACCACTAGCCTCACCTACCTATACCATCTTAATTTGTTTAGAAATCATCAATCTCAAGATATTCTAAGTGATCATCCGAAAAAAAATTTGCAAATTTTTAGCTCTTGAGACTTGAGATGATCAAACCTCACATGCAAAGATGCAAAGTGGTCTGAACTCTGAAACTGATGAGATTTTCTTGGCCGGATTCTTGGCAGGGGTTCGGCATGGAGGACGGCGTTTTCTGCGGCGTGTTCGACGGCCATGGCCGGTGCGGGCAGGTCATCAGCAAGCTGGTCAGGGACTACCTGCCGTTCATGATCCTCAGCCACCGGAACTCGCTGTTCCTGGCTGCCGACGACTGCAGCGGTGACGGCGACGACCTGGAGTTCAGCGACGCGTCGCCGCCGCCGTCGTCCACGGACAGCAGCGGCAGCTCGTCGCCGCAGGCGGCGTCGGCGCAGATGCTGGAGGAGTGGAGGGAGGCGTGCACCAACGCGTTCGCCGCCATGGACGGCGAGCTCAAGCTCCAGGCCAATCTCGACTGCTCCTTCAGCGGCACCACCGCCGTGTGCGCCATCAAGCAAGGAAAGGATCTCATCATCGCCAACCTCGGCGACTCCCGCGCCGTGCTTGCCACCATGTCGGACACCGGCTACCTCCAGGCCGTCCAGCTCACCGTCGACCACAAGCCCAACGTGCCCGAGGAGGCGTCGAGGATCAAGAGCAGCGAGGGGAGGGTGTTCGGGCTCAAGGACGAGCCGGGGGTGATGAGGGTGTGGCTGCCGGGGGAGAACTCGCCTGGGCTGGCCATGGCGAGGTCGCTGGGAGACTTCCGGCTGAAGCAACACGGGGTGATCTCGACGCCGGAGGTGACGTCGCGGCGGGTGTCCGGCGCCGACCTGTTCATCGTGCTGGCCACCGACGGTGTGTGGGACGTGCTGAGCAACGAGGAGGTGGTGTCCATCGTGTGCGCTACGCCGAAGAAGCAGCACGCGTCCAAGGCGGTGGTGGAGGCCGCCGTACAACGGTGGCGGACCAAGTTCCCGACGTCCAGGGTGGACGACTGCTCCGCCGTCTGCCTCTTCCTCCACGACCAGAGCTGGGGCACCGCCGCATCCGCAGCAGCCGCCGCGGCCAGGAAGGCGCGCAGGGCCGCCACGACGCCGGCGGCGCACGCGAAGAGCTGAGGAGGAGGAGACCAAGAAGCTCCCGCTCCGGCGAGCCGGCCGGCCAGCTCGATCTTGTCCGTGTTTTGCAGTTATTGTTGCTCATGTTGTGCTGCAAGTACAAATAGACAAATAGTCTATTGTAACATAGTGTAGATGAAAAAAAAGGCAATTGCCAAAATGCAAATATTGCCACGAAAAGAGAGAGAGAAAATATGTTTCTAGTTTTTTTTTTTTACTTTTGATGATCATAGTCAGGGAGAGATTGTAATGGCTGAGGAATGGCAATCTGTCAATCTGAAGCTATTTGTGCGATTCCAATTGCTTGTTGGCAATTTTGGAACTTTGGAATGACATTGTAAATACCTCGCAAAAAATTGTAAATATTCGGTCATGGAGGTGTCCACATACTCAACTATGTTCCTTTTTCTTTCATTTTTCTTATCATTGCCAAAAATCCTAGGCACAGTTGAATGATATAAAACCCCAAATGTCCAACTAGGACACTAAAACTTACATAAAACATTAAAACTGTAAATATTGAAATAAAACAACATTAAAACCCCAAATATTGAACTAGGACACTAAACCCTACATAAAACAAAACCCCAAATGATGAACTCAACATCAAACTCTATGTAAAACAAAACCCAGAAGACGTGCTAGGACACTAAACCCTATGTAAAACTCCAAACGGTGAAGAGCTTGAAGCTCAAGCTATGGCCAGTGATGATTAAAAAAGGATTAAAAAAATGCTAGCTGAATATTGCACGGCAACATATCTAAAAATATATATCAGTGATGTGAATTCCTCCCTTCTTTTCTTTATTCTTGACCTGCAGCTTCCTATTTCAAGCTCTCATTAGAATTAGGAATTTTTCTGGAAAACTCACACTCAATAATTGAAATGGCAAACCATTTAATATATGCAAGAGTTGAAATATATAGACATGGACAAACTAGTGTAGACATGATTTCCCATACATAAATTTCATTATGTATGCAGCGACTTGCTGTCAGCAAGCATGTAGAGAAGAAAAACTATAGCCCACCTAAATCAGTGAGATTGGGTTTATAGAACCCTACAAAATGAACATATCAAAATTTACACAACAAAATTTGCTAGTGCATATTTTAAGGATGTATATGATCATTTTATCATAAGCAACAAATAATGTAACTGGAAAAACTAAAGACTGGATTTGTGGACCTAAATTAGCACATGAGCAAATTTTGAACCAAACAAAGATCCACCACAAAATGGATCAAACGCTTCTGCATTACGAATTTCAATCGAGGCGGCTGCATGCATCTCAGAATTTCAATCGAGGCGGCTGCATGCATCTCAGAATTTCAATCGAGGCAGCTGCATCTCCAATTCTCCATTGAATCCTACTACTACCTTTCAACGAGGCATGACCGTACGTTGTACGGTCTTCCACGCTTCTTTAAACTCAACAGCTACTCAAGGCGTTGTCAGCCAACCAGTACCGGGCAGTGTGGGCCCACAGCAGCCAGTGACCCACTGGTCAGAGACGAGGTGGGGCCGGGTCACGGTTCAAGAATTCCCAGTGGTGCCTCGACGGAGAAGCCGGGTTGGTTTTGGTTTTAGTTTGTTCTCGTCGGAAATCTGCTGTTTCCAAATCGGCAAATTCCAAGTAGCTCCTGTTCTGAATTGAATTGAATTGGGACCCCAAAACGCCATGCGAGGGATCTATGGTCAGATGCTACCGGATGACTCCTAGGGCTATTCTTTTTTCATCATGAATTATATATATAGTATGGTAGAGATGTTTATATATTTATAAACGATGTATTTTAATAAAAAAATTATATATAAAAATTATTTATCTAAGTTTTCTAAACCAAAATTTTAACTTTAGTTATTTATATCCTCAAATAACTGTTATAAAATCAGATAATCCTAGAAAATCCAAATTTTTATGAGAGAACGGCCCTAGAACAATGAATTTGGACATGGACATGATGGGGATTGATTTGAATGTTGAACTGTTCAATTTAGGGGGGATTAGGCCGGATAGTAAATCATTGGAGTACTAGTTATTACCACTACCCTAGGTATAATTTATGAGGCAATGTATGCACTCCAGGTGGTATTATGTAGTTATTAGCTTAAGGTTTGACGTTTTGAGGCACCAAGTTTGTCATGTCCGTGTCGAGGAGCTGTACATGCAGCACGTTCTCTACGCCATTAATTAATTACGTAGAGCCACTTGTAGGGGAGCGTTGGGAATTTGACTCTATCCACTTGAGGCAGCAGCACGGCAGCACAGGCCAGAGGGGCCCACTTGACAGGTCGACATGTTTGATTTTTGGGTGATTGCATTTTCTTTTGTTCAATAGAAATTCATTGGGTTGATTATATTTGAGTGTTTTCTCACATAGAGTTGTGAGTAGTCAATTCCATCCCTCCCGTATGTTTGAAGATCCGTGCTCCAAAGTCGTCTCGTGGCCACCTACTTTGGTGAGCAGTAATCTCGATCGAGATAGGATTCGAGAGTGAGGACGAGGGAGGGGAATATAGGAAGAGGAAAAAGATCACCATGGCCTTGCCAAAACCATCTGCGAAGAAGAATGACGGCGGAGAAAACAAGGAGCAACCAAGTTAGCAAATGGTGGGCGATTGCTACGACGGAGAAGGAAAATGACAACCGCGATGGCGGCTCGCCGAAAAGGATGAGGTGACACGGGGAAAGCTACACGGTAGCGATGGCCTTCTAGTAGACAGTGTCATTGGCGCCAAAACCAGCAACAACATGACAGTGAGGGTGCAGCGCCACTGCCAGCAAACGCCAGTGTTGCTCCCTGCAGACCAAGCCTGACGACTCATCAAATGCAAACCGGAATCACGCCCGGTAAAGATAAGAACCGCGCCAAGTGTCAAGGTCAGAACACTCTTGCGTTCAAACACGGTGACGTCAAGGTCAGGAGTACACGCACAACCGTGCACACACATAAACCTGTCAAAGATTAAATTACTGGGCCCCAGACTGAAAAAAAAAAGAACAAACAATAACATTGGATTGAGCCTGATTCCCCCAGCTCGCCAAGTCTCGCACATGCACGCAAGCACGGTTAAAGTGTAAACGTAACCCAACTTGCACGGAGGCTCAAGTGAAGCGACAGCAGCTGGGGCTGAAAAAGTGCAGGCAAACGAAACCAGACACTGTGAAAGAGAAACCTGCGTGCTCCAGGATGAAGGCGTCAGGAAGAGCACACGCGGAGTAGACATGCTGAAGCTGCACCTGCAACTTCTATCTCACCTTCCATGGCACCAACCAGCCTTCCTCACATGAAGGCTATAAGCCTATAACCAAGTTTCTGGCCACGACCGGCTACTGATAAAACCTTGATCCGGAGGCCAAAATGTCCATGAATGGTGTAATAATATTATAGCTACAACTAACAGAAAGAAAACCGTGTCATACACATTTCAGTTTAGGGGAAGGTCAAGAAGAATTGGAGGTGATACAGGCCACATTTTGATCACGTGTATGGATTAATGAGCAGGGCAGCAAAGAATAGCTACGATAAACTGTAGTAAAATTTTATGTTCAAAGATTTCGATGCTCATGACAACAGATTGTTTAGCCCTGGCTAGGTGGCATTACATGTGAAGAAAAGAAAAAAATATTCTTAACATCCCTGGTAAGCAGATATTCCTGTGACCTTCGGTGAAATTAGCATCAGCATTGTCTATCTTCTGCTTTATCTTTCAACTGCTGATTATGGCTACAAGGCAGCTACAATCATATCTTGGGACCAAAAATGTTGATATGATTAGATTATATATTCCACATTTACTAAAGAATCGGAAGGGAGCAGCCTGCTATGGTCGCAAGTAGCATCGGAAGTGGTCTCGTGGAAACCGACTGCCTCTTTTGGCCCCAATAATGGAATTGACAACAATGTCCTTGCACCATCTCCCTGGTTGCATGTGAGAGTAGAAGGCTTTCACGTCAACCAAACCAAAAACATTTTTCCCTCTAGCATGTTACCTATGCATAGTACACGTACAAGCTATTTGCAGCAGCACACGCGATAGAATTCTCAGTTGGGTGCCATGCAAGATGGAGCAACTTTGTTGAAAGGTCGTAAGAATTTCCGTTGGCATCAACTCCTGGATTTTCCCCACCTGTTTCATATGAGCTAATGTGATGAGGAAAAGGGCAATGAAAACTGAACCAGAACTAGGTCAGTCCTAATCCATGAATGTGGCTGAAACAAGTCTAAAGACAAAATATTGTCATATACCTCTCCTCATGGCACGGGTCAAAGAGGTCAGCGTCCGTGCAGGCCTTGTTGGATTAGCAATCTGGCGCCTATGATTTTCAATTCCAACAATAGAAACAAAGTTTAGCGAGGCATAGAAAAAGTCTGCATTTGAGTGTGTTGGGTTGGTGTAGACATGATGTGTTTATACCTACTACTAAATGGCCACTGGTCACCAGTGTTGAATGATTGGCAATCCAACCAACTTTGACAAAGAAAACTCAAATAAAATATTCTTTTATACTCTTTGTAGGTAGCACCAGCATTAGTGGAAAATTAGGCTGAAGTATTGAACTAACTAAGACAGGAAATCATGGGGAACAGCCAAACAGGAGATGGCTCATACAAGGGGATAGTCCGCATGTATGTCGAGTACACTGACACACGATAATATAAACACTAATACCCATAAGATGAGACATACCTCATGGGATTTCTGCTTGCTTCCAAGGCAGTTGCCTCCGCACTTCCAGGGGTACAACCAAAAACACGAAATAAATTGCTGCAGTTGAAGGCACCACAAGGAGAGCTAACATATAGTAGTTCCAAATAAAATAATAGTTCACAGCACTGATAACTCATAATGAGAACAAACAGATACCTGTAAGAGCCAGTTGCAACACGAAGCCCATCCCCACTCAGACAACATTCAAATTTGTCAAATATTGAATCATTTTCATATAGATCACAGAGCTGCAAAAGATGGCATTAATATGGCATTAGATTGTGACAGGTCTTGAAATTGCTATTTTTGCTATCATTCAGGTTATAGAACCTCACCTTAGGTCTTAAATATTCATGAACTTGGAAAGTTGCAACTGGGCCTGAATCCATGTTTAGATCCCATAACTGAAGAAAAGAAAAGGAATTACGAACTAATGACATTGCAAGAAGGAAACCGCATAGATATATGATACAAAGTACTAAAATCAGCTGCAGAATACATAAAAGTTTAAGCAAGAACTTCACTATGGTTTAAAGTGTCTAAACTCTTAAGAGTCATTTTTGTTCATATGTCATTTCTGGCTAAACAAGACGAGAAAAATGACACACATGATCCTAGGGACTAAATTTATGGTTTAAAGTTAAAGTATTACTAAAGCTAATATTTCTTTATAGCCAATCACTTAGTTCGGATCAAAAATTACCATAGGACACTGTTAGGTATTGCAGAGACCAAGGAAAAGGTTCGAGCAAATGTACTTGAAGATAGTGAAAAATTTAGTGTTGCAGAACACGAGAAACCCAATGCATATTTACTGAATACAGCTAATTTACAAGTGATAGCATCATAAATGAATTCAGTCTATCAAAAGTGCATTGAAACAGAAGACCAATGCAAGACGAGCACATTAACACAACTTTTAAATCAAACCAGCGTCGACTTGTCAATTTACAAGAAAGCAAAAGCCTAAGAAGCTCAACGAATAGGACAGTTTGATAAGTTACAGACCTTGAGAGTCATATAATCACGACTAAGAATGTGTCTTCCATCCCTTGCAAACTTTATATCTGAAACTGATGCAATTATCTCTGTAAAAAAGGATCTCGATCCAGGTGCTTCATGCTCTTCAAATCTGTACAGAATGTTCACTTTAATTTAGAGAAACACCTTTTGCAAATTTTATCCATATAAATCAACTTCAAACATTCGCAACTTCTCAATTCCATCAGAAGTGCAAGGGGATTACTAACAGCTTAGCGTGGTTGTCACACAGTGCTGATTGCCGCAGGTCAATAAGCCTGATAGAGCCCTTCGAGCTACTATAGGCTAATGTATTACAATGAGTTGGGTGGAACTCCGCACATGTGATCACTTCTGAAATTTCACAGAATTTATAACATGTGAAGCAGGTTGCCACAGAGAACAGAAAGGAATTGTTTCAGACATAAGATGAAAATTTTACAGCAATAGCCAAAGGTGCTGCAGTATCAGCCGATCAACAAATAAATTGGGGATTACAAATGCAAGTAACATATCGGTTTTTGTATTCGACCAACAATAGATTATACAGATTATCCATTTATGTTTACTTTGACTGCCTCCATTTGCCAAAAAAAGCAACAGCTACTCTAATTTGGTATTTCACAATCTCGCTTGTAATCTTCCAGATATTGATTGTCAATATTGAGCCACAAAGTGTACACATCTGCAAAGAACTGCTAGCTAGCATACCAACATACAGTCGCAGAGTGATGATTCCTCAGGAATTTGCTTTCCGATCCAATCTCGCTTTAACCATAGTTGGGCATGGACAATTTTCATCCCATCCAAATAGGGAAGTACTTCAAATTAATACATAGTGATGCATGTTGCCATTCCAACAATAGGGCCATTCACATGGGAAATGCTATTAGTAATTAGGAATATCAAGAGAACTTGTACCCAGCATACCATTTAACACCTGAAGGGTGTCAATGGTTTTCATGGTAAAGGACTCTACCTCACTATGCATCCTACTCCACTAATAGAGCAATTCATATGGAACATCTCGTTATTGGACTGTGGACTAACCAGTTACGTAGCATTTGTGTGTTTAACATTTAAAACTAACCGGAAGCCAAATGCACGCATGCCTAGTTTATCAGACTGAAAATTTTACCAGTTAGATCCTCCATGTTTGCAGGCTTCACATCAACAATATTAAAGCTCTGGTTGCTAATTTCCAGATTCCAAAGATTTATTCGCAGATCATCTGCTGATATGAATGTCTCCCCATCACTGGGAGTAAAACAACATGAGAACATGATGTCAGCATAATGCTCATGATTTGAAAAATCACCGAAGCAAGCAGTATTATAGGTTACACGGCAAAGAAGGCACAAATCAGTAAAGAAACACATATACACATAAACAGATGTAAAAAGCAGATAAATAAGCAGTGTAAAAGTTTGGAGCCAATATAGCAACTGAACAAGAATCGAAATTACATAATTACAAGTCCAATCAGGTATTTATAATATCAGGAAGGTAGCTAACCTATTATTTGAAATGGAATTAATATGGTAATCATGCGCATGTGCATATACACGCCGGCATCTTGCTAAAAGGTTCAAATCTTGGCCAGTAACCTGCACACATAGTAAATGAAAATAAATAATGATATATTGTAATCATATGTGCAATTTGTCAGAAGAGGAAACTCTATCTATAGGTATTCATGCCAAAAGGAGACTTATTTTACATGCAAACACCAGATTAGGTGTAGTACCGAACAACATGATACGGATGAAACAATGAATAAAGTGGGATAAGTACAACTACCACAGGTAGACACAATGATGTGCATCCTCTAGGAGGAAACGATAGGTCGTTATTTGGGTAGTTGTATAACTTCTCTGAGCATCCACCATTTGGAAGAAGAGCTCGAGAACTACTGCTACTCGAACTGGAAGTGGTACCATTGTCTGAACTTTGAGAAGTATCCAAATTCATCACTGAAATTCGTTTTACTTTCTTTTCTTGAACCTGTAGAGATAATAAAACAGTAAGGTATCAATACTACATAGATTAAGTGATAAGAGCTGAACAAAGAAAGAAAGAATCAGCATGGCAAATTGTATGGTTCATTTGTATTTGCAAAGATCAAGAATGAAAAGCATGTGTTCCCTGATAGAACCAGCCTGTTTAGAAACATCCTGTTCATACCAGTAGCAACTCTGAAATATGTTTAGTGTAAATATAACTCATGGTCTCATGTGGCAAAAACATATTGTAAACTAAATATCAGATACAATCTTCTGGCATGACAGAGCTAGGGAAACATTATGTAGGTAAGTGATCATACCCATAGCAAACGAAATGAGGATGGAAGCTTTTTGATCGTACCTTCCAATACTTGATTGTTTTATCATTTGTTGATAAGAGAAAGAGGGCATTGTTGGCTGTTTGGCACCACTTGATCTTGTTAATCTTTTCCTCTATTTCCAAACTTTTTAGATAGTCGAACTACATGGATTACATATAAATCAGAAAAACAAATTGACAAATTCAAGGACAGTTACTAACATGCAGTGCATATGGCTTGCACAGCCTTTTTTCGGGTAAGATAATCCTGGAAGCCTGCAACTAGAGCAAAGGAAAAAAATTTGCCTGAACTAATATTCTCTGCCCCAATGTGCACTTATGGAACTGATGCAGTCATTGTTTTACAAGTTTGACAATCCAACTGTTACTGTAGACTCTGAGAACTTTGACAATCAATATCATGTTTATTAATATGTTAGTATAAGTTAAAAATGCTATAACATCATGTAAACACTTTTAGCAACAGATGTACTAAAATCACTACCATCTGGATTGTATAAGGTTAGAATGCATGCATTTAACAAACAGCCCATAACATGGATGAAGGGTAAAACCACATTTCACCAATGTGGATGTTTTTTACCTACCATTGTATGTACTGTCAGAATTGACAATTTCATATGCTTATGTTTCAAATTGTAATGTGATTTCCTCCGAAATCAAATTTTATTATAAACTTTCTAGTTTAAGTGCCTGACTTGGCTCAAGGTTTTCAAGAAATTTAGCATGGACGAAAAACATATGATCAGATGGGATATTTTCATTACTTTGAAATTCTTATCAAAATTGTGCAGTCCAACTGGGGGAGATATACATGTCACTCTGATTCATGGACAAAGGGAGATACTATAATTATAGCCATTTTAAGATTCGCATACCTCGGGTTCATGACTCTGAAATTCAGTTTTGTAACGGAATTCAGGATGCCTAGCAATGGGGTAATCTTGTCTCTCAAGTTCACTCCGACTGGCACTCTGCATATAAATTGATTTCTATGAGAACAAGAGATTTAAGCAAGAAACCAATATAACTTAGATAGTGTGGTACTTACATCCCTGGAGTCAGTTCTTTCAAATAAAACTACACGTCCACCTCTATCTCCAGTGGCAAGATGGTCACCGGATTTGTCAAACTCAATTGCTGAGATGATGTCAACTGAAACAAGAAACACATGTAATTAAGATGCCTACATTATATCAAATCTGGCATGTGGAAAAAAATCCATGCTAAGTCATTTGATAAAACCATCAAGCAAAAATGAGTAAAACCACAAACATCAGCCCATTTGAATTGAAGAGAAGAATGGACAATTTTATGTTAATTAACCTGGGACAAAGTATTCAAACAGGTTCGTGTTGACCATGGCAATCTCTAAAAAAGATAAAAAGAGAGAGAAGAATTCAAACAGGTTTGTGTGGACCTTGGCTATCTCTAAAAAAGATTAAAAGAGAGAGAGAGAGAGAAGAAGACATCACTGCTGTTTGGATAAATTTGAGCTTGCTCATTTAGTTTTGTCTACTGCGTGCAACCATTGATTGGCACTGAATTTTTTTCCATCACTACACAGCAGTGGAGTGCATTTTCCATTTAGAAAAAGGATGCTAGCACAATAGTAGGCGAAACTGAAATCATGTTAAATATGTGACAGGTGGCAGAACTGAATCCGATAGAGCTTTAATTTGCAAGTGTTTTTCAGCTTTATGATCCAAATTTTTTAAGTAGAGTTAACACTTTGCCTACCCTAAACTGCACCATCGTACTTATGTATCAATGCATTTTGAGTATTAAATAACACTACATACTGAAGACAACTAGAAGATCTTGAGTTTCTGAAGGAAAGCTAATCATGGAACACTATGTTTGAAACAAGAAAAACATGCGTCGCTAAAGTGAGGAAGTCAAAAATCAAATTTGTTATGTTTCTATCTTAGACTTCAGTGGCGCAATTCAGGAGTTGCCACTCCTCAAGGTGGCATTCCAGGATTTGCCACCCCATGTGTCTATGAGACTATGACATGTCATAGACACATGAGTGGCAAATCCTTAAATCTACCAAACTTCAAACTATACTTTTTAGTTACAAACTAGGAAAAATAATGTCAGTCAGTTCATATGTATAGATCGGTTGGCCACTTTGAAACAACCCTACACAGGTAGGATATATGTACATCTGTTACAGGGGAAGAGACAAAATGAAAAATCTCACTAGTCACTGAGAGACTGTTATCAAACCAACACATTTAACCACAGAACCAGGACAAATTGAAAACCAAATAAGAAGCAATGTATCACATAATCCACACATGCCTAAGAGAAGATGGCCCGTTGAAAGTAAGGAAAGTAAATAGGAAATAACTGTGTGCTTCACGTATTTATGAACCCTCATAAGCACATTAGGATCCTGAACAGGAACATTTAGAAGGCGAACATTATCCTCAGAAACTCTGCAGATCACTTTCAGTTACGCGATCCCACTTCACATGCCAAAGCTCATAAATATATAACGAAACCATACTAGGACACTAAGAAACCTTGAGCAATACACAATCCCCACACATCACCAGCAAAAAAAAAAATCAAACTTTAGCAGCCCTATGTCCAGGAGATCCACCCCCTACTTTCCTCTTATCCATGCAAGCCGCTCTAAGGACAAAAACATCTCAGTTCAACAACAAATACTACTCCAAACTACCAGCTCCAGAGTATCCCTCTAACGACAGGTCGCTCCTACCAGTCAAGCGAGCAAAGTCTACAGAATGAAAGTAATCCCCGCACCTGACATAATTTGGTAAGCCAAAACCCCATGTGCAGAACCATTTACCCGGTGAACCCGTCGTAGATCGCTGTGTGAAACATGATGTAAGAAGAACGCCTCCACCTACGCGACGAGCCAAGCGCCCCCAAAACTCAAATCCCCTGATTCGCCACCGCGCCACACACACCCGAATCCCCACGGAGGAATGCGCGGTCACCCGCCGGGGCGCGGCGGCAGCGGAGCCAAGCCCCCCGCAGCCGCCCGGACCGAGCAGATCTCACGAACCACGCGAGACACAGACTAAAGCGAAAGGGCCCGCGGGTCGACCCGCCTCTCACCTTCCTGCACGTCCTCGCCCGCCGCGCGCTCGCCGAAGACCTGCGCGAACCGCCACTCCAGCGGCCGCGCCACCGCCTCGGGGCGGTCCTCGTCAGCGGGGGACTTGGAGGGGTCCATGTTCTGCGCCACCGCCGGCCACCCACCGTCACGAAACCATGTCGCGGGGGCGGGTGCTGGGAGGGATCGGGAGGTTCTGGAAGGTTCCAGAAGAATGGGGGACGGCGACGGAGAGAGATCGATGGGGAGAGGGGTGGGGCGAGATGCGGTGGTGTGGGGCGCCCAAATGATGTTGAGTGGAGAGAACCAAGAGGGATGGAGTGTCCTGGTCCGCCGGGCTGAGCCCTGTATCGCTCGCGCTTTTCCTTTCTCCTTTCCTGATTTCCTGAGTAGTGATAGCTGTCTGCGGGTAGGGGACAATTATCGGTTGGTCCTTGGGAATGTACCAATTCGCATTAAATTCTAATCTTTCCAATGAATTACTCCCGTCCTTCACAGTTTTCATTTTTTACTTGTTGATTTTTTTAATCCATATGTTTACCATTTATATTTTAATCATATAGTTATAATATAATAACAAGAAATTCATGGCAAGTCTTTTAAATTAAAGCGCATACGTGATGTCTTAAAAAATACACGGTTCAAACTAAACTGATAAACATAAGATGCTAAACCTTTAGATTGATAAAAAAAGAAAAACCCTATGTTCTTGATTCTCTCACGAAAACAGAAAACCCTAACCCCGCTGCCCTATCTCTTGTTCTTGCTACTATCGGAGTGGAGAGCCAAAAACCGACGGCCCAAAAACCGACGGCCCATGAGGAAGACAGTGGCAAGGTATCTTGTCCTCGTGGCCACATCGTCTTTCACGTCAGTAAAGGTCTTTGATGGAAGCCAGCGTTCAACAATGGCGACGGCAGTGCAAGGCTCAGGTAGATGAGATCGTTAGCAACAACCATTGTGTTAGGCTAGATCCGTCGGCCTAAGTTCGTTTCTTTTTGCACATGTCGTTTCTTCTACATATAACTCAGATTTGTTGGGTTGATAGCAGCCTCGCTGGATCCGGGTCCTTTGTGGCTGGATCCAATGGTTTGTTGCATCTAGATGTAGGATAAGAGGGCGCACACGTCAACGACTAAGGCGATGTGGTTGGAATGATGACACACGTGCAAGCTCAAATGTTGTACATGTACCAGCCAGGATGGAGTGGTGTGCACGGTGTTGAAGCTAGATCTCATACCATTCCTCAGGTAGAGGTAAGAGGTTTCAGCTACTATGCTTTTGACGTGGCTAACTACAATCGCGACAAGATGGACCAGCAACTACCGGCACAAAAGCGGCTAAGGCAGTGGCATTGATTGTGTGATGGTGTTTCCTTCTACCTCAAGGTCTGATCATCGACTACTAGCAATTACCCATCATGATGGTATCATCATTTTTAGTTAGGGATTTTCATCCTAACCTACAAACTAGAGCCATCTTAGCTTCTGCTTATGTAGACTAGTAACTACTCATCAAGACGGTATCTTTATTTTTAGTAAGGGATAGTTTCACTTCCTTATTTAAAGGTATTGCTCGGAGTCCATGTTTTTCTCTCTAGATGAAAACATATGGTTTGGTCTTTATTGATTGGGTCATGGCAATGGTGACGTGCATGTGCGTCATTCCCTTTTTGAAGGTGTTGTTTTAGAAGAATCTTTTTTTATAGTCCAAGTTTTTCTTTAGTAAAGTTTGAGGCCATCCATTTTTTTTCTTTTTTAATAATTATATGTTGTGTGTATTCTAGTTATGCAAAGGATAGGAATTGTCATAAAGCTCTTTTTATCTTAAAAAAAGATTGTTAGAAAAAATGGCAATGATGTAGGCAGAAAAGTAGATTGCTTCGATCTTGGGAAATGATGAGGCGGCTCCAACCTATGTCCGAATGATGGTATGCTATTGACGCATGCTTTGTGGCATTGAGAAGAAGTTGCTTTTCCACACAAGTACACTTAAAGTAGTTTATGTGCATAGGTGATGAAGTGGATTAGAGTAGCATGGTACTCTGTAGAGTATAGTTTTGTTGTGAATGCTTAGATGGAGCACAATTAAGTATGTTAGCTATCAATCTATATCAACTAGACAATATGTTGCACACCACCGTAAATTGACAAATTGTTCATGTTTTAAATAGTATTTCAACTAAACACCATGCACAAAGGCCTTCCGATAATATTGTCAGTGATATGGGAACTAGGATTCCCACGCCGCGAGCATGGATCAGCTTGGTGCCACATCATCACATCATCGAGGTCCAAGAGTTCCCACATCATCAGTCCAAGATGGGAGCAGCTTGGCACCATGTGGCCCCTCAGTTCGAGGAAACTATGGATCAACAACCGAAAACGAAGTACCTCAGGCTTATGCCCCTAGGTTCGAGCTCGGGAAACCCTAAGCTTGTTGCCCCAAAGCAAGAGCTGAGGCAATCCCCGTTGACGTCTCGTCGGGCCCCTACCACATGCCCTCGTGTGAGGAGTCCTAGGCAAGCATTCCTCGAGCTCGTACGGCCACACCTAAGCACCGAAGGTAAAGGCGCAGCTACCCTTGCATTTAATGTCAAGAGACAAGACAAGTTACATCACCTTAGTCCTTCCTCGCCATTTTCATTTAAGGGGGATGTAATGTTTATCTACTCTCTGAAGTCTACAGCAAGGGGATAAGATGGTGACCAATGCACCTATCACCATCCCATCAAAGCACTGTGCAGCCTATGTGCCCTATCAAGCAGTGTGGGTACGTAGGCAGTGTATTTGATGGCTATGCCACCTGCTTGTGCCTACTACCATCCACCTTTTCCACCAAGACACTAGTGGGTGCCCTGGCAAAAGAAGAGTCACTAGACGGAGCGGGCAAGGCGCATGCCAACTGATTTAGACATTGCATATCAACCACCTATAAATAAGACCCACCGAGCCCCTCATTCTCTGTTGATCAGCCATGTGCCCTCCTCCCATAATATATAAGGTGAGGACCGAGTCCATGAAAGACGAGAAAAAGTGAAAAACCACTATAGCACACTAAAAGCAAGAAGCGATACATGAGTAGAGTATTACGCTTCTCAATGACCTGAACCTGTTTAAATCTTACGTGTTCATCCCCTCTCTTGGATTCTTTGCGTGTGTTATCACCCCTTGGGCTAAACACAGGGGGCTAGCTTGGGCCCCCGCTCTCGGTGCATGTTCATTGACATATAGTTAGGCCCATATTGTTAGACATAATATAGTTGACGAAATGTTATACTAGGCTAATATTATCGATGTAGTAGAGAAATGATATCCCATATATATGTACTAATCCCCATACGGAACAGCGCATAGATAATACTATATGGAAGGTTATCCCATAGATAATACTATATGGAAGGTTATCCCATAGATAATACTATATGGAAGGTTATCTTCAAATATGGATAGCTACACTAGTGAAAAAGGAATTCCGTCATAATAAGAAAGGACTCAATAATTCGACTCGAGGACGACAAGGCATGGCATGCCTATATACCTTTTGGGATCAACAAGTTCTACAAGGACAAGGCAATATTTTCTAATATAAATACAAGGCCTCAGACCCCTCCTGAGTTCAAACCAGGGGACAAGGCTTAATCGTGCAAGTAGATCATAGAGTTAATGTGGCTCCAATCGCTATAAAGAAGCCGAATGTGGATCCGTTAAGATAGGTCCAAGCCACCCAGTGGAGTAACACCCTACTCTCATGTTCTTGCTTTTCTTAAATGTGGATTACATTGGCTAAACATTTTAAAGTGGCTCTCCCTCCTCTCTCTGTCCATAATCCTTCCCTTATATATTCTCGGGGGATACCACAATAGACAGAGAGATATGCTTATGACCTGAGGCTTATGGGTTTTACAAACAGACTTTAGATATGATCAGTTTAATCCTGTCAGAAGCACGCTCTATGGCCCCACTCCACTATATGACGGTATGCGCCACATTGGCCCGATAGGGGCCGTTGTGCAGCTGTTTGCGCCAGATCTCACGCGCGCGGCGCAACCACACTGAAGCCTAGGAGGTCTACTTAGCTCCAATGCAGGTCTGTTGGCTTCTCTCTACTTAGCTCCAGCGCGGGTACCTCAGCTCGTTTTCTGTCGTAATGGTGTAGGTGCGGGCGTGCCAGTTAATTTGACTCTGCAATTGACAAGGAGGTGAGGCAAATAGGTCAGTTGGACGATGGGCCGATACGAGCTCTCACTATCGGCTGGCCGTCGATAGGATCGAGTTGGTCATTGGTCGCGTCCGGATGGCTCTTGCTATCTGCTAGTCGCCGATAGGGATTATGATGCTCTTTCATCGGCTGGGGAGCCGATGAAGGCATGGACAGATGTCGACGAAGGACGTGATGACTTCGGGTGTTGCGAAAGCGAGATCCTGATCCATCGGCCGTAGAGCCCGATGGAGGCACCAAAGGGTATTCAGAGAACAACAAAACATGCGGGATCTCTCCTGGTTGCCGACGAAAGCTATACCGCTCGTTCATCGGCTAGAAAGCCGATGAAGGCATATGCGAACTGGCAAGGAATCGTATAAAAGACACTGGCTGTAAAGCCGATGCAGCTCCGGATATGGTGGGCGATGAACAAGGAGCGGGGCCCGCTCCTTCCACAGCATGAGACTCGTTACCCACCGTGACGACGCTGCTAGCACCGATCTCGAAGATCAGATCTAACCAAGATAGTAAGAGACCGAGGCCAACGGCAACGGGACGGTGGGCACCAGATCGATCGTGCTGAAGAAATGATGGAGCGAACCCATCGGCTAGCTAAGCCGATGAAAGGACATTTCTGAAGATATGCATGCATCGACCAGAAAGGCCGATGCACTAGGCGTGATGTTCGATGGAAGTCTCTGAAGATGGGTGCGTGTTGGCTAAGGAGCCAATACGCTGAGCGTGTTGCTCAAGGTATAGATAACTCATCGGCTAACCATTCCGATAAAATGCTGGGCAGAGACCTACAAGCCTACAGCTCAATCTACTGTTGGTAGCCTCGTAGGTCGAACCTAACCGATACAGCACGGGACCGACGATGATAGAGAAAGCTTGGTAAACTGATAGATCTCGTACGGACATGATGCGGTACACTCGATCTGACTAAGAGGTCGAATCTAACCGATGCAGTCTTAGACAGAGCAAGATATACTGGAATAGTGCTAGGACTTACCACTTCACCGGAGATTGAACTTAACCGATGCAGGCCCGTGTCGAAAGCCAGAACCCGTCAGTAAAAACCTAGACAAGCTAGGGTGGCGATGTGCCAAAATTATATTGATCGAGAGATGATTTACAGGTGTCCAGGAGGTCTATATATATACCCTGGTATTACAGAGTCCGACGTGATTATAATAACTATCAGACATTATTTCCTAAAAAATATAATAGGAAAATATCTCTAAGAAAGTAAACTGAACTAATTAAACTTTTCTATCAATATAAGATACGATTTACATAGATAAATTAGCCTGCCATGAGTTCCACGGCTTCTTCTCAGACTCGGCCTTATTTAGATAGTCTTCTATAATTGAACCGAATCCTTCCTCGCTTCATTTGATCGACTTCTTCCCTATAGCAATCAAACTATTCTTTACTAAACCGATCATCTTTCTAATTTATCTATGGGCTTACCAAATTTTGGCATTAACAGCAGCGAGTCAGTCGGACATGTGGAGAGCGGAGAATGTAGCATGGTTCAACAAGGCCACCTACTACAAATGGTGTAGGGGGTAGCATCCATCTTGTCACACATGGCTCGTCTGTTAATGTAGATATCTGTCTTATCGCCCTAGCTGCCACAGGCGCGCACGTGTTGTGCTAGTGGATGTAAGTAAGCCTACTACATTAAATGTGATAGTTGAAATAGTTTAACGCGCTCAGCCCCTAGACTCCTGCCATCAAGATCGTGAGAGGAGCGCACGAGTTCAACTAGCTTACATGAGATCATCCCTTTATGGAGACCTGCCCGAGAGAGAGTCTAGGCTAGCCAAATCAGAGTGAACGGCTTGGGCAGACCAACCTAGGCTAGGTAGCTCTGGCTAATTAGTTCAAGCGCTATAGCCTGGGCTATTCAGCTTAGACCCCGAGATGGGCATAAGCCTAGGGTTTTGTACCAAGGACCCCAAGGGCGAGACCCCAACTCCATAGTCACGCTAGCTATCTTCACGTACTTGTGTGAGATGTTTGTTGATGTTATGATCTCGGTAGACCTCTTCCAATACTTCTTTAAGTTGAGGTCATCCAAGAACAAGAGGCCTGAGACAGACGAACTAGAGGTGTCGGGGTGTTGCAGGTTCTAGCCACATGAGGGCACTAGTGACATGTACATTTCTCACACAGTAAAGAACAAGTGGGGGGAATGGCGCTAGGGCTAGGTCTACATCAGAGTGCTAGAGAACAATCGCCTTCGTCTCCCCATAACGACTACGAAGACACAAAAGGAAACTTAGGATGGGGTGCCCCCGATCGATGTCCGAATAGACCCGATGTTGGTGCGCATCGCTAGCTTGCGTGCAGCGAGGCTCACCTTGCTAATGGTGATCGCTGACTTTGTGAACCACCGCATCACTCTGCTCTGAGAGTGAGTGCGGGGTGCGTGGATGTACACCAGCCTGCATGACCTTACTTGGACTTACATTGGGATAATAGGGACCCTTAGCACCAAGGCGGTGAAGGCCTTGGTCAAGGTGCTGGTGCCCATCGGCACTGATGCCAACCTGGATCTCCCTTGAGACAACTTGGCGCTCTATCATAACACAAATCGTGTGGCCATCCTTGCCTTGCTTCCAGCGTTTAATGCATAGGGCCTTGAGTTTAAGTCAGTGCTATGTGTCTCAGGAGGGATTCGCATCCGTGATGACGACACGTCGACGTAGTGTCACATGACATGACAAGAAGATGAGTAGGAGCTAGCTCGTCACCGCCAGTCAAAGGGACACAACTTGGTGGAGTAGCATCGATCAATGGGAGGGCAGGCGGTGACCCAGATCCAATTAGGGCCAATGGCTGTAGGATCAAGAGGCCGACTAGAGAAGATGAATAGGCAGTTTTAAAAACTTTTGACTAAACCAAGTTTTATATGCTGAAGTGTAAATTAAAATGGTTTTTCATAATTCAAAACCTAAATCAAGTAGTGTTAACTAAGTGCACAAAGAAGCTAGCATATGTTGAGGTTTGCAAACCTAGTATGATAACAAATGATCTCTAATATGTAATCTTACTCGAAGTAAATACAACAAAGTAAATGAGACAAATAACAAATGATTTTTACCCGATATTTGAAATCTTGCTGGTTTCCTAACCCCCATTGAGGCGAGCCTAACTTCAGCACTCAACTTTCAAGCCTCCGAATCTCCTCATTAAGAAATGGGTAAGATGGGAACCGATCCCAAAGTAGTCTACAAAAGCATCGGTCATTATGGTTTGTTCTTCCTCTACTCCAAAAATAGTGAACACCAAGCCACTCATAATCAATCACCAGGCTTCCTCCACAATCTCCTTTGTAGATATCATTGAGTAAACTCCTTCAAGTCATCTAGGAGGTGACAACCTTCAAGAGTAACAAGTCTAGGATGCTTACTGAGGATGATCAAGTGCCACACTAGTTCTAACAATGAAGCAATATACTTGGATTCACTTTGTAATACCTCACTAGATAACCTAAGCGCACAAGTGTGTGATAGTTCTTACAAGGGCTCAATATAAAGCAATGAAGTGCCAAAACATTGCCCTTGCTACTGGGGAGGGTGTATTTATACACCCACAAATCCAAACTAGACATTGAGAATGAAAATCCTAACTCACAATGGTCTACTGGTCAGACTGCTAAGGATGACCCAGTTGGACCGGCCACCATGCCATCCGTTAATAGTCACATCGGCTTCAAGCAGTTAGACCACCATAAGGGGGCCGATCAGATTGTGCTTGGCTCTAATTAGACTGCTAGTAGCTCGAACTGATCGGGGTTGGCTCTAGTGGCTCTGTATCCCTTCAAAAAAAATAACTATATATGCCCTCGGTTAGATTGGTAGTGGTCAGACCGTAATTTACCAAGCAGTCAGGCCGCAATTCACCAAGCAGTTAGACTGATGGTTAATTTTCAGCATGACTGATAGTCAGTAAAACGATGATACCTCATGACTCGGGTGCCATAATTTGATATTCTTGGACTCTATGAAAAGCTTATTTAAAAAGATATCCAACCCATGAATAATCTATCCAATAATCACAAATTTTATTAAGGAGAAAAGGCACAAACTCTAAAGGGCACTCCACCAAACACATTGATAAAGAGACCACTCATTCCTAATGAACATGCACTCTTCTATCTTTGCATGGGACTTGAGAAAAGGCTCACCACACTTGGCTAGACACTCTCACAACGTGCAAGTGAACTAACATTGCACAAAATCATCCACATGTTTGCTTTATAGACCCCTCTTAATAGTACGCCACCTATCTAGCAAACACTAAGATTGGCAAATGACTAAGAAAAATATTCGTACATTCATTTTACCTTTGCCTTGAGCCATCTACATCAGGGTTGATGCTTGAGCTAAGATTAATACTTATGACTATCTGGTTGAACCATCTTTATATCAGGTCTTGATCAACCTTTGTCAAGAATTACTTCTTATCACAAACTTGACCTCATACTTATCAACATGATGAGTTCTTGGCTTGATACCTATCATACCATTGTGTCGTCCATTAGTCTCATCATGTTACGACCCATTCCTTTGCACAACTCAAAGAAACACATTAATCTTAGCAAATCAGTTATCATTCTTCACTTAATGATCAACCGGTTGTATATGAAGGGTATAAATTAATTTGTTGAGTATCAATCAACATGACAAGTGTCATAAACTCACATGTGTGCTCAAATATAAAGATCTCAATTTAAAGTGTAGGTGAACAACATGGATCTATAATATACATAACAGATGTATAGGATTTGCTCACCCTAAACATAGCATACAAAAACATATACATGAGAGGTAAGTGGAACCAATCCATATATATAGGAGACATGTGGCATTCATATAGATAAACATATATGCATACCTTCATGTTCTTTATGTTCTAAATTTAAAAGAGATAGAACTCAAATAAATATTAGTCTCACATGTATATACAATAACATAGAAAAACATATAAAAAACATATCAATATGTATATGGAGATAAAGAATAATACATATAGCTTGATTTCCTTATGTTTTATCATTGTGATTAGGATTCATATCAAAGAATAGGTCATCACCTCTACTCATATTAAGTTTAGGAGAAATCTCTTCACCAACTCATGGTGAGAGGTTAGTCCAACAAAGCTGGTTTATCACAGACTATCAAAACAATAATTATTTATATTTGTTTGATCATAAATCTCTCAACTTTTTTTCTTTTTGTGATGCATGGTAAGCTGATATAAATTATGTAAATTTGAGTAAATGATAAATCAATACTAAGAAATCACAAAATATAGAATGAGCTCCCCCTAAATATATGCATGCATATGAATATGGTGGAAAGCATATATTTAATGACGAACAATAGAGGAGTTCACTCTATATTTTGAATCCATAAGAGAGATCAAATTAGAACATAAGGAATTTAGTACATACCTTATTTTCATATCCCAAAGAGACTATATAAAAATATGTTTAATAATTATACTAGTCTCAAATAATAAGATTTATCATTAATCACCAAAGCCAAACTAATGACACTTAAACTTAGAGTGGTCCCAATGATTAGAAGAGGAGGGGAAAGAGACCGATGGCCACAAGCTTATTCCCACCTTTGCCATAGCCTCTACCATCTCCGATAGGTGCACAGACTAGTGGTGGAGGGACCTGGAAAGGGTCCTGTTGTGGTCGCTGAGCGGGCAGTACCCCCTTCCTGCTAGCAAAGAGGACAAAGCTAGCACCACGAGGTCCCAAGAGATTGGAGCCTCGGTGGTAGTTCAAAGGGCCATCTACCACATAAGCATCATCTTCCCTATTTTCATTCTCTCTTCTCTTCTTTTTTTACATCAGTATCTTATTTTTCTAGATCAGTCATGGAGACCGAGTCCACCAGATCGGAGGCCAGGGACACCATGCCAGATAGGGAGGTCGCAGAAGAGGCCATGCTAGTAGGGCATGGGCTCGAGCCTAGGCAAGAGAAGGCCGAGCATGAGCCGGTTGTCCCTGATGCTAAGGTAGAGGCCGCGGTGGCTAAATACATCGATGCTGTGGCAGAAGGGAATCCAACCACCGTCGCCAATGCCGCTGCGTTTGGTAGGCAGATGGTAGAAACAGAGTTCATCGAGCTTAGGGCCCTCGCCCTCATGCCATTCTGAGACCCACCTCATGCCAAGCTAGTTCGGGGATCTTACCCCAACTTGTTCAATACCGCAGAGGCCGTTGTAGCACATCTGAAGGTGCCCATCACGGAAGATAGGGTAGACCTCGAGTGCCAACACCAAGCGCTCGAGACAAAACACAACTAGCTGGAGGAGGGCTTCCTGCTGCTTAAGACTTGAGTTGAGATCACCCAAGACTCTAATGAGGTAGACCGCGTAAGGATCAAGTTAAAATAGGAGAACCTCTAAGATGTGCGCATTACGACCATTGCTACATTGGAGAAGACCGAGGCCACGATTGAACGATTGAAGGAGATCATGCGGCTGGCCATATAGCGCGAGCTCTGGGCTGCCATGTGCGAGGAGTGGGTCAAGGAGAAGGAGCACGAGCTGACACTCCAAGAGGCTAACATCGCTAGCCGCGCGCAGGGCATCCAAGAGGCAGAGTCCAAGATCAAGCACCATGCTGTTAGCCTCAAGCACAAGTGAGAGCAACTCAACCTTTGTGCCAACGAGGCAAATGCCCATGAGGCCATACTTGAAGCTTGAGAACGCAATGTGAGTTGGGGTGACGCCAAGCTCGACCTGGCGAATGCCATTCTTCACCGTAGGAAGGAAGATTTGGAGGCCTAGGAGGCAAGACTCGCTGTTGCATCAGAGAGGGCCACATCGTCAATGAGGTATGCACTGCTTGTCGCTGGCAGCCCTAAGGAGAAGAATATCACCGAGCTCATGAAGACCTCCTTCAAGGAGTTGAAAGGCGTAGTGAGGAGGGCTGGACATGACCTCATCGTTGTCAGCACATACGTTCTGACTCTCAAGGGTACTTTGCTCTCGGGTTTTCCCTAGATCAAGAAGAATCTAATGGGGCTGCATCAGGTTGTCTAGGCAAAAGTGGCTTGGGAGAGGCATGGACTAGAGTGGAACATGGTGAAGTACATTCTTGCCACCTACCACCTCCGTGAACCAAACTTCAACTTGGAGCCATCGTGCCGAGGTCTCTCAGTCGTAAAGGGTGAAGAAGCATGGGCCACCATCTGCAACGTCACCATCAAATTCATTAATTACTTTGAATGTGTGCTCAACGCCTCCGACAATGATGAAGATAACAAGGTCATCAATAGCTCAAGCGGGAGTGTGGGCGTGAACTAACGCGGCATCCTTGTATCTTCTTTTTCTTCAACTTTAGATTTGTTCTTGTTTCTATAATTTATGTACTGAACGAACTTGAATGCACTTATCTATTTTGTCGGTATAGAGTTCTGTAGTGATGGGATTATTTTTGTAGTAGAGCCCGTGATCCACGAAGTTTGAAGTTTTAATAGCAAACCGGGAACGTCGCTTGGTCCTTCTACTTGCAAGCTTTAACTAGAGTTCGTGGCTTAAACATAGGTTGCACATCGCAGGAACATGTGCCCTCTAAGCATACACCAAGCTCGGATATTTAAGGCATGTGACTTAGAAAAAAAATACAGTGTTGTCTATTCGCTGGCAAATAAACTCCATGTTTTATTCTTCACCTCACACGAGGACGAGCCAGACTTAGGAGCGAGAAATTGGATAACTCATTGTTCCTGGGCTCTGGTAGTGCTTGGGACAAGACAAGCCAGACTAAACACCGCATCCCACATCTAGGGTTTAGGTTACCTCGACCACTCTTTGAGTTAGTAGAGTGGCCCAAAAACCCTGAAGCTTCGCGACACCTAGGGCACGGCCTATTATTTTGAACACCACTGAGAGGCTCTCGGTTACTAAGTTATCACAAGCACCTATAGCCTCTATCTGAAACCCACACACCCGAGATGAAGAGGGACATGTGTTATCTTACCAATATCTCATAAGAGAAAAGACAATGGGAATTCATGGAATTAAACAGTATTTACATGATGGTGCCATAGCCACTAAGTGGTATCCCCTAGCTAACCTAGATATGGACAAAGACATGCCCTGGTCGCCTTGAGTTTAGCCACTTACTTACATTATTTAGGGATATAATTTGTGCAAGTGTTCAAAGTTCCAGGTGGGAAGCGGGGTCCCATCCTCTGTTCCAACTGTGTGCAGCCTAATCGGGGAAGATCGGTCACTAGGAAAGGACCCTCCTACATGGAGGAGAGTTTGTTCTTCTCGGCTCGCATAAGGACATGGCGGAGCACAAGGTCCTTGACCTCCAGTGACTGGAGCAGGACACGACGCTGATGATAGTGCCTTAAGCTTTGTTGGTATCTAGCAGCTCAGAGTGAGGCACGTCGGCGTCTCTGCTCCAAGTAGTCGACGTTGTCACACCTCATTTGGTCTTGATCATCGTGGTTGTAGAGTTTAACACATGGCAAGCCAAGTGTGAGTTTGGACAAAAGTATAGCTTTGGTGCTGTAAATGAGGAAGAAAGGGATTTTCCCAATCGCATGGCTTGACATTGTTTTGTTCGCCCAAAGCATGGTAGGTGCTCATTCATCTAGCCCATATCATGCTTCTTGAGCTTGTTGTAGATCCACGTCTTGAGCCTCTTTAGGATTTCTACTTTGGTGCACTTGCCCTGGTTGTTGCTCATTGGGTGTGTGGCCGAGGCAAAGCACAACTCGATCCCAAGGTCTTTACAATACTGCTCAAAGAGGGAGCTTCTGAATTGCATCCTGTTGTCGATAATTATCCAGTTGGGGATGTCGAAGCGGCTCGTGAGACCATGTATGATCTTGAGTGCAGAGTACTGGTTCATATTGATGACTAGGAATGCCTTGGGCCATCTGGTAAATTTAACGATGGTGACGTAGAGATATTCATATCCCCAATAGCTCAGGGAAATGGCCCAAGGATGTCGAGCCCCTAGAATACGAATGGCCAAGACAAGGGGATAGTTCATAGAGCTTGCACCGGTTGGTGTATTTGCTATGCATGGAATTGGCATGCCCAACAGTGGCACACTAGCTTGGCGACATCTTATAAGGTTGTCGACCAATAAAACCCATGCCTGAAGGTTTTCCTAACCATTGTACGGAATGATGCATGGCTACTACATTCACCCTAGTGGATATTGGCGAGTAACCCACTGCCTTCCTCCCGAGTGATGCATTTCAAGAGCATGCCATTCGCGCCACACCGATAGAGGTCCTCGTCCATGAAGACATAGCACCATATGGTATGGCGTTAGAATGGGACACTGAGCATGAGGGCTCATGCTTCAGGGAGCGACAACTACGATGCGGATGGATAGAGGACGCCTAGTCCTCCATGACCGCGTTGTCTCTGTGCTGCTCTCGAGGGCGCTCTAGCGTAACTTGGGCATCCTCGTTAGCCTTTCGCTCATCAAGGCAACAATGAAAGTCATGGGGGCCCATCGGTTGTGCGGGAGCAATTAGGGGTCTTAGGTCACGCACATGGCCCTAAATGACATTGACACCATGCGATGGCTGATTCGACGACATCACTAAAGATGAACTATCCCTCGAGTCACTACGTGCACTTCAACGAGATCACCAACCTTTTACAACCACCTCTCTTCGGGAGTTTTGGCACGTGCCGCTTGAAACGGGGCATGCCTAAGGAGTGCTTGTGCGGCAAGCAAAGCGCTTCCTAGGCTTGCTCTCTCTATGTCCAAGCAGCACTAGATCGGTGGCCGATGTGCTCCCGCTAGTGTGATAGCCATCGACTACTATGTTTGTCAAGGATGCTCCGGCATAAAGAGGCGATCACAATCGCAGCGCTAGGCCCGGTGCCTTTTCCTTTAGTTCTAGAGGGCACAGAATGCGCCAAGGCACGTCGGTATCACCAACAGGGCGCTAGCTTGCACTACAGTGGCAGCAGTGGTGTAGGGTGTCATGGAGCCTCCTCTAACTCCTCTAAGTCAAAGCGGTGGCAATAGCATCCACCTTCCATCTTCTGGCCCTTCTGGTGGAAACAACCAAAGACTCAAACGCGCACAAAAGAGGACAACAACCCTCCTACCTAGCACTCTAGCTATCGGTAGATAGGCACTAAGAGCAGAGACCTACGTAGTCCCCCTCCTGAGTTTAGATCAGGGGGCAGGGCTCAATAGTGCAAGTAGATCATGAAGTCAATGCATCTCCAATCGCTAGGAAGAAAATGAACACATATTCATTATGACAGGTTTGAGCTGTCTAGTGGCGTAACACCCTACTCCTATGTTCTTGCTTTTCTTAGATGCGGATTATAGTGGCTCTCACCCCTCTCTCTATATAGTCATCCCCTTATATATTCTCGGGGATAACACAATTGACAAAGAAAAATGCTTATGACCTGAGATTTATGGGTCATATACATAGAGTTTAGATATAATCGGTCTAATCTTGTCAGAAGCACGCTCTATGGCCCTACTCTATTGTATGACGGCATGCGCCACACTGGCCTGTCAGGAGCCGCTGTGCAGCGAGTCGGCCAAACACATGGAGGGTGGAGGACGTGGCGTGGATCAACAAGGCCCCCTGCTACAAAGGGCGTAGGAGGTAGCATCCATCTTGTCACATGTGGCCCATCGGTTAGGATAGATATTCGTCTTGTCGTCCTAGCTATCATAGGCATGCACGCACAGTGCAAGTGGAGGTAAGTAAGCCTACTGCATTAAATATAGTAATTGAAATTGTTTGATGTGCTCAGCCTCAAGACTCCTGCCACCAAGACCGCAAAAGGAGCGCCATGGAGACCAGCCCGAGGTGAAAGGCTTAGGTTGGCTAGCACATAGTGAACGCCCTAGGCAAATTGACTCGGGCTAGGTAGCTTAGGCTGATTAGCTTAGGCACTCCAGCTTGGGCTATTTAGCTCGGACTCCGAGATGGGCATGAGACCGAGGCTTTGTACCAATGACCCCGAGGATTCGTGGACTCCACCTAGGCACCTTTAGCCATTTGGGGTAGGACGCTTGGTTCCACTTCACCGACAACATCAAAACATAAGCCCTACAAAAGTGCAATGCCACATCAAGCCTATATCTTGGAGAAGATGACGTCGGTGCTGCCTTGCTCACATAGATTAGTTGGTAGGCAAGATATAGGTTTGTCTCCCTCCTTGTACGTGGTATGATACTTTGTCCATCAATACATATAAAAGAGTAGGATTATTACTCTCACCGGGGAGTCCGAACCTATCAGTGTTCTAAATATGGAATACCACATGTATGCGTATATAACTCAATGGAGTATCACATACCAATTTTTATACGGAAACAAACCCTATGTGTATGGATATAGTTCAAAATAGATAAGAAAGGTGCCCTCGAGAAGGAAAGAGATATAAAATCCTACTTGAGTTCGACCAGAACTACTCGAATTGTATCCATACTTATCTCCCTAATTCTACTTGGACAAGGGGCATGAGGATATAAATACAAGACCCATGGAAGGGAAGGAAGGGGCCAGGACAACACAAGCCACATGTCTACTACCTGTCCAATCTCATCGAATCCAGATTAGAGATATCCGATAATGACTAGCTGCAGACCACCCTGCCTAAGTCTTACGTTGATGTTATGGCAGTCTAGATTATGATTTTTTCTCTCTCCATGCTATATACTCATGATATTGATATGTAATGGAAGGCACCGGTCATCCGATCAAACAGAAGTAGAGCTATTACCTTTAAGGGGCTCGAACATGTATAAAAATCCCCATCTTCTTGTATCTTCATCTGTATCCTCATATCAACCTTACCTTGTACATATAAATACACCATATATGCATGAATATTATGGTCGATTATCAATCCATCGATAGAACACAAATGAAAACTTGTCTCTTGCTCTTTATTACATCTTTGTGTATATTTTGGTATCGACCAAACCTTACATCTACAAATACTACGTCGGGATCTTACCCGTCGACAAGCATGAAGTCTTATTCTTCAATACATTATATTTCTAACATCTAAAGTACATATGGATCTTTTCAATATGTCTAATGATCAAACAACTATGCATCTATCAAGCTGACAATGTTTTCATGACGAAATATTTTCAATGCCTTGTTATTTATGAAGTAATCTAGCATTAAAAAAATGCTACCATGCTTCACTTTCCTAGAACCAAGATAGAATATAGTTTCATCCAAAAGTTAAGTGTCTTTTAATTATGCTTAATTAACCTATGTACACAAAGGTGATATAATACTTGGCGTGCCACAGGCATACTTTTTTATATAACCCTGGTTAATTAATAACACAAAGTATGCACTCATAAGTATGCCTTCCTTGATAATCTTCATGTGGATTTTCAGATGAAGTGGGATAATGCATAAGAAGGTAGACACTTATGACATTATGGTGTATATGGCAAAATAAAGTTATGTTTGAGGATCTACATTCCTACCAGAGGCAAATTTTCCTATAATTATTGGATTTTAAGTTAATGGACAAATAGAGGAGATGGAAATGGAAAGGGGTATTTTCAAGCATGATCGGTTACGCTCCTTATATAATTGTGGAATTGAGAATTTATCCTTCTAGCACATTTAAGTGACCTTAGATGGCTCCATATAAGAGATAAAGTCCCCAATTTACGATCTAAATAAGCACGTACAATCGGATCTTCTTTTCTTTAATACACTAAGTAATATACTAGTATATTTTAATAGCTAGGCTCACAGGTGTAGATAAAGTATAAATCACCAAATCTAACCCTTTTTCAACCAATCACTTGTTTTTTTTCTTTCTTTTGTGTGGAGGCGGTGGTTGACAATTCCTCACAACAAGAGTGGATGGACGACTACAATCTTATTCAAATAATTTCATTGGATTTGGACTTGTCACAATTAAAACACTTAGGGGTTTTGAATTATGTATCCAGGACAACACATTATTCATTACTTGAAGCATTGTCCAATTCCAACTAGATCATTTTTTGATGTAACAATTATGTATGGATGATTTCTCCAAAAGGCTCAATTATTTAGTCTAGTACTTTAGGTTATGCGTAACATATCCTCTTTTGACAAAAAAAACCAAACGAATGATTAAAATAATTGTTAATTGCTTAATATCCGAACACAAAACATGGATAAGTAATTCTCTTGTTGGCCTATCTCGTCAACCTCCATCTTACACCCTTTTAACTTTTAATATAATTTTATTGCATTTAACTTATATATAGTACATACAAGTTATATTTTCACCCTATCCTGTGTCTAAACACTGAATACCGTACGATTGCTAGTATACTAAGTTTCTAGCTGTAAAAAGATTCTCGCTGATAGGAGTACCAATTAGTATAAGTACGCCTGAAACTTATTCAATAGAAATACTGCATAGTGGAAGAAAAAAATTAAAAAAAACTGAAGAAAGGCCCAGCACTATAAATCAGTACCCCCGCTGTCCGCTAGGGTTTTCCGTCTTATTATCTTCCCAAAGCACGGTCGTCGCCGCCGCCTCCCCCCAAACCCTAGCTACCCCGTCCGCCATGGCCGACGACCACTACTCCTCCAAGCGCAAGTACGACGACCCCTTCCCGCCTCCGCGGCGCACGGGCTTCTCCTCCGGCCCTCCCACCGCCTCCCCGCCCTCGGGCGGCGGGGGCCCAGCGCCTGCGTCGTACAACAGCGTGCCGCCGCCCCCCACCGACGAGATCCAGCTGGCGAAGCAGCGCGCGCAGGCGATCGCGGCGAGGATCTTCAACGCCGCCGAGGCGAAGCGCCCCCGCGTAGACAGCGGCGGCGACGACGACGACGCGGGCCCCGGGGTGGGTTCCCTGGGCAGCGGCGGCCGCGGAACCGGGCTCGGGTTCTCGTCCTCAGGCGGTGGCGGTGAGTTCCTCCGCTATCTCGTTAAACCCTTTGTAAGATCGGGAGATCTGGTTTGTGTGCTCGTGGCTAGTGGCAGCTGCCCTGATATGGATTTAGGGTTTTCCTTTTAATTACTCTTCGATTTGTCTATTAGATTGAAAGATCTATCAACCTGAGATGCTGTCCCCTTCGATTTTAACCTTTAATTTCACAGTCAGGAAGTATGGTTACTTTGGTGTAGTTTGCAAGTTAAGTTACTAAGCTGCAAGTACTTGTGCCAAATCCCTGTGGTCTACATTTCAGCAGTAGCACCATGCCTTGTTAGCTGAAGGCCATGTCATGTGTAGATGAGGATTACTATGGTATCATGGACCTTCATGAAGCTTCATACAGTTAGTAACGCTTTTCTAGTGATCTGGGAACACCTCATCACGCAGAATTAAGCGTTAGACTGTTGTTACTTACCAGGTTCAGGATTATGTTCATACAGCTGTGTTTTGTTTCCTTATTGTCACTATTGCCAAGGGCTTCTTCTCTTCATTGCTTCTTCTCTTCCTTTTTTAATTGGAAGTCACCCTATTATTGTATTTATTGTTGTTCATTTAAACTGTTTGTTTACTTCTCTTTTGTGGATCTACAATCTACCTACAATATCATTCATACATCTTTTTCAGGGCATGGGGCTGCTATCCCATCGTTATCTTCTCATGGCAGCACACCTCAGTACTCCTCATATGGTGGATACCAGGGTACAAGTAAAAAAATTGAAATCCCAAGCGGACGGGTATGCTTTGCTAGATTTACCTGTTCCAACGCTGATTTTTTTTATGGAAGAAATTTCACTTGAACTGGTCGTGCTAACAATTCTGATGATCTAATAACAGGTTGGCGTCATCATTGGAAAGTCTGGAGAAACTATAAAGAACCTACAACTTCAATCAGGAGCTAAGATCCAAGTAACAAGAGACATTGATGCTGAACCTGGCTCACAGACAAGACCTGTTGAACTTTCAGGCACTCCTGATCAGATAAGCAGAGCTGAGCAATTGATCAATGATGTCCTGGCAGAGGTACAACCTGTTAGGCTCATGGCTTCCCATTTAACATTTTAGAGATGAGTTGCCATTAGTTGTGCATCTCGTTTGTCAACCATATTATTCATGAACCCTTCTGTAGGCTGATGCTGCTTCATCTGGCAATATCTCTGGTCGAAAGTACAATGCACCTCAACCAGGTGCTGAACAATTCCAAATGAAAATTGCTAACAATAAGGTAATTCGCTTTTCTTGAATTGAGTTAGCTTGATTCTATTTAAAAGAAAATCACAGATTTGTCAAAAACACCATGAGGATGAGGGTCTTGGTGACAGTTCCACATCTGAACTAATTTTGTTCATTTCAGGTTGGTCTGGTTATTGGAAAGGGTGGTGAGACTATAAAATCCATGCAAGCCAAATCTGGTGCTCGTATACAGGTCAGTCTTGCCCTACAAATTCGTGCCTTATGCAGGGTGCACATGACATGGCATTCTATTGTTTTTGTTATGGTAATTTTTTTTCTGCATTGTACATATTGTTGGCTAAGACTACTGAATTTGATTTTAGAATTTAGCTGCCTTGTTTCTGGGTGAATTTGCCCTTTGGCTGTATCTTATCAATCTGTTTTGTGTTGCTATGGCCCTTTATGTTCTTGTATGTACTTTTACAGGTTGTCCCTTTGCATTTACCCCCTGGAGATCCTGCAACTGAAAGAACGGTTTATATTGATGGTACACAAGAGCAAATTGAAATGGCAAAGCAATTGGTGATTGAGGTTACCAGTGAGGTCTGCTTTTTCCCCTTGTCATATTTGTTACCTGATTTGATGATTGCTGTGCCAATTTGTGCCTTATCTATGGTGTTAAAAACAATTCAGTCTTCTCTTTTTTTTTATGTCAATTGTGGATCCTTCTTGTTTTATCTTCCCCCTAATGGCCATCAGTTCCATGGTTTTCTAAAAAAACATTTTCCTTATTTTTGCTTCTGTGCTGAGCTATGATTCTCTGCCAATAATGTTCACAAGATAAGTCTTATGGACACATATTAGTCATGGACTCAGGTCATGCAGTCAACATGCTCGCAGACATATGTGGGTGCCAGACTATCTAATACATGCATCTCCATAGTTTTCAGTATCTGATACACTAACCGATTTATAAAGTTTTTTCTTTGCCTTAATAGCTGCTCTATTAAATTCATATTATAAATATGTACAGTTAAATTTTCTTCCAACTATTGATGCAAATATCTCCATTATACCTTGTTAGTACTCTTGGAATGATCTGTTCTTGTGTGATATCATGCATGTGCTTGGTGCTGCCTATTCAATTCCAATTATATATTTATATTGATTGTCTTAACATAATATTGTCCGTCTCCAACAATATTTTTAAATTGATTCTCTTAACATAATACTGTCCATACCTTGGTATGTGGCACACACATCTACCCTGGAGACCAGGTTTGTTAAGGCATAAATTTTAATACACAAGATCCTGCTTTATAGAAGATTAACTTGTAACTAATGTATAACTTGGATATCTCTTTGTGATCTAACCTCATATACCTGGTCTCATATACTTAAGTTGTCGATGGCTGGTCGCTTATCTCTTTGTGGATAGCCTGTATGCATTTGCTTTACTCAAGTGTTTTATACCTGGGTGGTAATGTACAGTATGATTGCAGGTTGTGCAATTTAATTTAGGCTACAGTTTTGTTTTGCTGTTTTAAGGTTATTCATCATTTGTGCCATCTTGTACTCACTTTTTGATGGCTAATTCTCAGTAGGATGGGTCTCCATGGGTACATGTCAACCCACTCTTGTTCAACCATCTTGATTGGTTGAACTAGTGGGCCAATGGGTACCGTACCCATGTAGTGAGCCATGTCCTTATTTAATTCTCGATCCATGATATTTTCCATCTCTTCCAACTGGGAGTAGCATGTTCCGACTAAGAACTTAATGACTTAATGTTACTTTTTTAATAACCTTGAAAATCTATATAATTCAACTTAGATTCATGTAACAAGAGCACACTGGATCCCTTGTTTGTTTCCCGTCTATATTTTCTCCTGTGACTTTGCAGGTTGCCATACCTAAGCTGCTAGAAAACTGCCAAACTTATTTCCTTTGATACATCATTTGTTTGGTAGATGTTTGTACTATATTCTTGGAGGAGGCCATGAACAAAAGAACTTATTGGTGCTTATCTAGTTTGATTATCAATGAAATAGATCTTTCCCTTAGTTGAGTAGTGTCATCATTTATCTGTCAATTATTTTTGATCCTGTCAACATATATAAACTGCGTGGCACTCTTCTATTGCTATTCGATATATATGTTCGTCTAGATGTCCAATCTTCTTTAGCCCCCATAATAGCAAATGGGAGACGATAGATGGGCATCACCAATGTTGCTTGAGAATCTTGATCGGTGAGTTTTGCTCCCTCTATTTTCTTGGTGGCTCTGGAATTTCTCTATTATTACTTTGCTTTGGGTTTGTATATGTTTGTCTTTGCACTGCTCTTCTGCATGGTTTGTCGTATGTTCTTTTGTTGTATACACATATACAGATGTGCAAACTATATTTTTGCAGAATCGTGCTAGAAACCCAATGTCAGGTGGCTATTCTCAGCAGGGCTATCACCCTCCTCGTCCTCAATCAAATTGGGGTCCACATGGTGGGGCACCGATGCAACAGCCTGGTTATGGTTACATGCAGCCTGGAGCCTATCCTGGGACACCCCCACAGTATGGCGCCCCTCAGCAACCTTATGGTAGCTACCCTCCAGCATCTGGTGGTTATCAGACTGGGTGGGATCAATCATCAAATCAGCAATCTCAGCAGGCTCCCCCTGGCACGGGCTATGATTATTACAACCAACAGCAGCAACCTCAACAGCAACAATCTGCCCCTGGGACTGCTGCAACTGGTGATGCTACTAGCTACAATTCCAGCCAGCCTCAAGCATATGCTTCCCAAGGTTATGATTCTACCTACTCTCAGCAGAGTGGCGGGCAACAGGCATATGGACATGATTATTCTAGTTACTATCAGGCCCAAGGGCAGCAGCAGGGCTACTCTCAGCAGACTGGATATGATCAGCAGGGCTATGGCGCTTCTGGCTATGGGTCAGCTGCTAATTCTACTCAGGATGGGTTTGCACCAAGCTATGGTGGTCAAACTGGGGCCAGTCAAACATCTCCTGGACAGCAAACTTCAACTCCTGCTGCGGGAAGCCACCCTGGTTACTCCAGCCAACCACCTACTAGCTCTGCATCAAGCTACCCGGTGCAAGGTTCTGCTCCTCAGTCTGGGTATGGGGCACCACCACCACCACAGGCTGGCTATGGTACCCAGCCCCAAGCACAGGGAGGGTATGGTCAGGGCACTTATGGTCAACCTCCGCAGGGACATAAGGCTCCTAATTCTTCTCCCTATGGGCAGGCGCCGCCTCCTGGATCAGCTCCTGGTGGTTATGCCCAGTATGGTTATGGCCAGCAAGGATATGGTGCACCCCCGCCTTATCCTGGTGCACCTGCTGCAGGCCACCCAGGCTATGGCCAGCAGCAATCTTATGGTGATCCTTATGGCAGTGGAAGCTACGGGCAGACTGCAACTTATTCTACTGAAGCTACAACTGCTGCCTCCCAGGACCAATCTGCTCTGGGACTTGCCACTGGGGCTGCGCCTGCATCAACCGCTGCTTCTGCACCTGCTCCTGAAAACAGTGGAACTCAAAGCCCACCCAGTTAATCCCGCACCTTAAATCTTGTTTAGAGAGGTTTCTGGATTTGTGTTGAAATTATTTTTCTTGCTCTTTAATCTTGACTCGTTTTAAATATAGACTATTATTGTTTAGTACTGCGTTATGCTTAGTATGTTACTTTGATGTCTATGCATGGACTGTACTGAGGTGTGACTGTGTGCTTAACGTGCCTATCTGTGTTACTGCCATGTAAGCTGGACGCTTATCCGTAATATGCAAACTGAGCCCTACTTTGCAATAATTCATGTCTGGTACCCTGGTCTGATGTTTCTAGTCCATTCTGACTATTGATACCTGTCTATTGTTATATGGAACGTAAATGTAAATTTTGGACTGGGATATCTATTGTTTTATATAGAATGTAAATGCAAATTTTGTGCGAGCTCTTTTGCAAATGTTGTGGTAGATAACTGACCTAGAGGCCTTTCGAGCACCAGCCATCCTGGAATATAATTCTACTCAAATTCATTACTCTAATTCTACTCTTCAGAAACACCAACCATCCCGGAAACTCAAATTCTACCCTCGTCTTTAGGTTTGCGCTCCAATTTATTGTAATCAAATAATTGAAACCCGACAAAGCGTGTTTATAGTAAATTACGATCTCACCATACCATATTTTTTTAGGAGTAAAGTGCATGGCTTTTATGTTTGTGTCATCTAAATACTCGTATTAAAATGCAGATTGCAATCCAAAATTTATTAAATTATATTATTAAATTTATCATTATCTCTCTGGATCTCATCACTACTGATAAATAAATAGAACATATTTTTCTATTTTGGGGACCTAGGTGCACTAGCTCCTGATGGCTACCTTATCGAGCTCAAGCTCCTAACGGTATCACATCATGCTCAAACCTGACAGAGGTAGCAAGAGCTTGAGGGCCGCACGAAGGGGTGAGCTCAACGACATTGAGGACAAAATTGGTGGTGCTGCGCACTTGGGGATAAGGATGTGCTACGATGTGTCACTAACGCTTCGACTCAGGGTAAATGAGGCCACCACATAGTCATTTGTTATCCAAGCTAGATCTAAGTGTCTTTCAAGCAAATAGTCTCTCAAGCCTGTAGGGGCTAGATTTTGCATTGATGAGCTTGGCCCAGAGAGGAAGTAAGCCGCTAGGGTGTATATCATATTCTCATCTAGTTGAGACATGCTAATGTCAGTGCTCAAGATTGCTAGGTTTGCCCTTTGCACTTTTTTCTGAGATCTGGAGGCCAACGTCGTCTCCTCACCCATGATGAGTTTATCGATGGCCCTTCTCTCTCCGTCCTCATTCTTTCAACCATAGTTGGCTAGAGCCACTGCTTAGGAGAGAGATTTATTGGTAGGACTACCGCTCAAGCAGATATTGACCTAGACGGCAAAGGAAAGAGAGAGAGGATGCGATTGACAGAAAAAGAAAGGAAAAAAAAAGAGAAAGAGAAGGGAAAAAGAAAAGAAGAAAAAAAGAAAGAAAAGTGTGCCTTATTTCAAAAGAGCAGTGATGATTTAAGATTAGAATGACATAATTTAATAAATATTAAGGTCTAAATTTTTAGAATTTTAAGAGTATAAAGTTGTAGATCAGATTGAATTTAAACTTCTTAGAACTACTTAAAAAATCTAAACTTCTAGTACAGGCTAACATGCGCAACGGCTTTAACTGGATCCCTATTTTTCTGACGAAATAGAGAAGTTACCCTATAAATTAGTAGCGCAAACGTGACGATTCTGAAGTCTCAACTCCCTGAAGTCTCTGGCAATGGCGGCGCCGTCGCCCCCCTCCTCGCTCGCGCCCCCCGAGGTGCCCATGGAGCTGCACGCCGGCAACCGCGATCGCCTCGTCGCCGCGCTCCGCGCCCACCTCTCCTCCTCCGGGCGCCCTCTCCACGGCCTCGTCCTCCTCCAGGTTCAGCCTCGCAGTCTCCGCTTCTGTCCGCTCTTTGATCCCCTTTTCCCCCGGAGGGCTTCCTGAATGTCCGGGGATTGTTAATAACTCTCGTTGGTGTGTTTTTTTTGGCTCGTCTTCTCACCAGGGCGGGGAGGAGCAGACGCGGTACTGCACTGACCACCTCGAACTCTTCAGGTATCAGCTCTGGGCTCACTCATGTCCTTGTTCTTTCTGCATTATGTCTGTTTCATGGGGCAATCAGATTGACAGGTTGTGTGGAAATCTGGGATTTTTTTTCAGGCAGGAGAGCTACTTTGCTTATCTCTTCGGAGTGCGAGATCCTGGGTTCATTGGCGCAATCGTGAGTTTTTCTTGTTCATCTTGCTATTTTTGCGTGGGCTAACCTTCCTTTTGTCTGCAATTATTTGCTCCTGATCAATTTGCGCATGAATACATACTTGGAAGATGGCATTGTTCCTGTGATTATTGTCATGGTGTGTTCGGGTGAAAATTGTGGGGCTAATTACATAGAAATGCTAAGGGCTCCTCAATATATAGGCGGAATGTTTCTATGAATATATATGTAGTCACCTCATTGGTCGCCTGATTTAATTAGGCACGCATGGGGATAACTCACTGCCCCATCCTGCTTAATGGTCTGTTCACTTTCTGCATATTAGTTAGAGCCAATAAAAAATGTTAGGATGGATTGGTGGGTTGGTTCAACTCAGTTCATTTGTCTGTCTACACAATAATGCTTACAAGGCTTTATCTATGACAATTATTTTGAATCCTTTTGCGTCTAAGAGCTTTTTTGACTGTGGCAACAAGCCCTGCTACCGCAGGCTATCCTGCACAGTTTATGGTAATAGTTATTTGAAGCGACGTGTCCTAACTCAGGCTTTTGTTGTTCTGAAAGGACATTGTCTCTGGACAGTCGATTTTGTTCGCTCCAAGGTTGCCAGCTGATTATGCTGTGTGGATGGGTGAAATTAAGCCATTGTCTTATTTTAAGGTATTTGATCTTCTAGATACCATGTTTTGCATTTTCTGCTAAACTTTGAAGTTTAAACTAGCATAATCTTTTGATGAGTCTGTACAGGATATGTACAAGGTCGACATGGTATTCTATGTTGATGAGATCGCACAAGTTCTGCAGGACCGTTTCAGTGATCATGGAAAGCCTCTTCTGTTTGTCTTATACGGAAAGAATACAGACAGTGGAAATTATTCAAAGCCTGCTTGCTTTGAGGTACTTAAAATATTAACATATGCATCTTTGTGACATTAATTTTGTATTTGTAAAGTGCTGTAGATTGAAAGCATAAGCAGAAACATTGCTCTTACAATACTGTTTCCTTCTTACAGACTTCAATTTATTCTCAAACAAGATCCATTTCCTTCTTATGGTCTTCAACTTATTCTCAAATAAGATCAAAATCCATTTTTGTATTATGATATATGTACCGTGTGAAGGCACCTAATCTCTCTCACACTTCTTCTCTGCTCGCATTGTGCATTCAGGTTACAGTGTTGATTTGTTTTCCTGTTTTTGCCAGGGGATGGAGAAGTTTGATTCCGATTTAAGTACACTTCACCCTATTTTAACTGAATGCCGTGTTATCAAATCTGACATGGAGGTTGCCCTTATTCAGTATGCTAATGATGTGAGCTCTGAAGCTCACATTGAGGTAACTATTATTCTTCCACTTAAGCCCCATATCTCATGTAAATTATTTATTTCATCTTCAAGGGTGTTTTACATGGGTTTAGTCCCAGTCAACCAAAAAAAAATGCTTGCTCACTTTTGGGTTTGTAGCGCCAGTTTGTGAGATATTGTTGGTTGAAATTTGACCACGTTGATCAGTTTTGGTAGTGTTTGATTTGAATAGTAAGTGGTTTTATTGTCCACAGGCATATATCTTCAGTTGGTTTCTGATGCTGCATGTGTGGCTTCTTGGCAACCACTCAAATAGTCTGCATCATTTTCTCAGTGTTTTGGAGTAAGAATTTAGCTCATTTTGATCCTGGAGTTATTCCATGATAGTATGTAATTCCTTTGAACCAAGTCATAGAAACCTAATCAGCTGATTTTGGTCATGAAAGCTTGGTTCCTATAACTGGTATGAAATATGGTTAGAACTTAACGCATTTTCTGTTTTTCCTTATTTATCATAGAAGCAGACAAATACTTGTAAGGTTACAAAAAAAGGGAGAAAAAACATAATAACATCAGTCTGTCCTATCACAGCAGGTCCTAATGCATAGAGTAAATTGAATGCTGATAAAGTCACAATACCGGGAACAACTATCTTATCCAATTTGTAAAAAAATATGTTTGGCATTAGGTATTACAACTACTTATTGAGATGCAGATTATATAGATGCACTTGTTTATTTGCACTTTACAAGGTCATGAGACGAGCAAGACCAGGCATGAAGGAATACCAATTAGAAAGCATCTTTCTTCATCAAGTTTATATGTACGGAGGCTGTCGACATTGCTCTTATACATGTATATGCGCTACTGGAGAGAACAGGTGAGTATGCATATAATTCTGTTTTGAAGCAAATGCCTATATATGGACGGACTGATGTCTTTAAACGGTTTTTCACCCACTTTTTAGTGTAACTCAACATGTATAAGCCACGAATAGGAAAGGAAGGATGATAAAATCCTAGATCAGTATCCATTATCCATTACCCTCTATTATTTTTGCATGCTGTTTCCATTCAAAGTTGCAACAGTAATGTATAAAGCATTCTGACACCATGATCTAGTGGTACCCAGAAGAGGTAGCAATTTTTGCAATAGAGCAACCTTACTTCTAGAAATAAGATTACTCACTCCAACAATGATGTGTCAGGAGGGTCTCTCTTATACCAGAGCATTCATTTATCGAAACAGGCAATTGCCTGTTTTTATAATTATTTCAATACAAATGACTATGCAAACGTATAGCATTATTTTAGTTAGAAACGTCAGGGCCAAATGCGGCGTTAACGCAAAAATTTGAAAAGCCCACACAAGGATTAGAAAAAAGATCGGCTTAAGTAAATAAGAGTCCGATTGCTATAGGGAGGAAGCTGATAGAACGAAACAGGGAGAGATCCGGTCCAAATTAGAAGGTTATCCAAATGAGACCGAGTTTGAGGAGGAGCCGTGGAATTCACGGCAGGGTATTCTTTTTATTTAAATCGTATCTTATATGGATAGGAATAGTTAGTTAGTTTGGTTAACTTCCTTAGAGATGTTTTTCTTTATCTTTGTCTTTGTTAGAAAATAACATCTGATGATTGTTGTAAACGCGTCGGACTTTGTAAACCCAGGGTATAAATATAGACCCCCTAAAAACGTGTAATCGATCCTTCGATCAATACAATTTCAGCGTATCGCCACTCTAGTCTATCTAGGTTTTTACCAGCAGGGTCTGGCTCTCGACGCGGGGTTGCATCGGTTAACTTCAATCTCCGACGAAGGGGTAAGTCCCGCCACTATTTCGATATATCTCGCTCTGTCTAAGATTGCATCAGTTAGGTTCGACCTCTTAGGCCGATCGGATGTATCGCATCACGTCCGTGCAGGGTCTATCGGTCTATCAAACTCTCTCCGCTGTCATCGGTCTTGTGCTGTATCGGTTAGGTTCGACTTACGTGGCTGTCGACGGTAGATTGAGCTTTAGGCCTATAGGTCTCTGTATGGCGTTTTATCGAAGTGTTAGCCGATGAGTTATCTATACATTGAGCATCACGCCCAGGAGCCGATACGCACTAGTCTTCAGAGACTTTCCTTGAGCGCCACGCCAAGTGCATTAGCTTTCTAGCCGATGCACGCCTCTCTTCAAAGAGACGTCCACTCATCGGCTCAGCTAGCCGATCGGTTCACTTCGCCCTTACTTTAGCACATCCGATCCGGCGTCCACAGTCCCGCTGCCGTTAGCCTCGGTCTCGTACTGTCTCGGTTAGATCTAATCTTCGGGATTTGGATGCAATACATCCGATCGGCCTAAGAGGTCGAACCTAACCGATACAGTCTTAGACAGAGTGAGACATATCGAGATAGTGACGGGACTTACCCCTTCTCCGGAGATCGAAGTTAACCGATGCAGCCCCGCGTCGAGAGCCAAACCCCGTCGGTAAAAACCTAGATAGACTAGTGCCGAAATTGTATTGATAGATCTGTTGATGTCTTTACAAGTATACAGGGGTTTATATTTATACCCTGGCATTACAGAGTCTGACGTGGTTACAATAACCATCGGACGTTATCTTGTAACAATATAAATGGAAAATATCTCTAGGGAAGTTAACTAAACAAACTAAATCTTTCTATATAAGATACGATTTACCTAGGTAAAATACCCTACCGTGAGTGCCACCGCTTCTCCTCAAACTCGGCCTTATCTGGATAATCTTTTATTCCTAGACCGAACCTCTTCTTTGCTTCCCGCAATCGGCTTTTTCTTATAGCAATCAGACTCTTCTTTACTAAACCGATCGTCCTCTCCATCTTTTCCTAGACTTACCAAATTTTGACGTTAATAACATGTTCAAAGTTTACTACTCTGTCCTAAGTCTCTGTCTCAGATATTCATATTGGCATAATTTTACTATCAAGATTCAACCTACACCTGAAACTACATTATATTTGAGTTTGTTGAACTATCTGGTGTTATAACTCTCCTTGTTGTGCAGTTCTGTTCTTCATTATGGACATGCTGCAGCACCAAATGACCAGGTACTCTTTTACGAAACTCTGTGACTGTGGTAAATGTTTGTGTGTAATTTATTTACTTGCTATACTCACAAGCAAAGCTTAAGTTGTCTCAAACCTCTTATGACTGTGCTGCCAGCTAATTGAAAATCGGAATGACTTGTTTCGATTTTAAGAGTTTAGAGTTCACCTGCCTTGTTCATCACCAGCTACAATTTATTAAGTGCCATGGGGTCTCAAAATATTGGAAGCCAGGGCAACTTTCTCTTCTCTAGCTGATGTCTCTATTTGTAGCAAATTTGGGGGTAACAGCCTAATGGAAGCAACCATACGAGGACTAGTTGTTCTGGTGTTTTATTTAGTCGATAACTTATTAACTAGGTAGTATATCAGTGTATGAGTGTCTGCTATGGTACCTCTTTATACTGAGTTAGCAAAAAATTGAATGCCCATTCTCATCACTGAAGCATGTGAATGTGAATATGTGGTGGTGTGGCAGTGTAGGACTACTGGGACGCTGGGTGAATGAAACAATTTTGAATGTAAAATATCAAATATGAAAGACCATGCAGGCAATGATCTAAGCTACACTGCAGATCCACATTACTAACTAGCAGGAAAACACTGCAACTTAAATTATCATTTTTTTCCAGACCCTGAATGATGGAGACATGGCACTAATGGACATGGGAGCTGAATACCATTGCTATGGATCTGATATAACATGCTCATACCCTGTAAGTTTTTTGGAATATCCAGACATCTACTTTGATAGATATTGTGTTCTAACTTCCTATGTTTTAGAACTGCTTTATTGTTATTTATTGTTGGAAGTGTGACAACACTGTACTTGTGCTAGAAACATGTAGCAATAGATGACAGCTATAATTATATATCATGCTAACATATGAATCCTCAATTTGCTTAGCACTGAAAGGTTTTTGATGTTGTTGCATGCTAACATATGAATGCAATTATTCTTACAAATTTTCTGGCAATTGAAAGAGGTCCTTTCTTAGTCCTATATATAATTCCAGAAAATGGTCTCTTGGGTTCAATCCAAAGCAAATTTGATTTTTCTTAGTTTGATTTTAAGAATAATTTTAAGTAGATTGTTTTTACTTATCTTCTTAGTAATTAGTAATCATGAAAAGAGAGCTCCGCAATGAAAGTAACCAAGAAGACCCCTAAATTAATCTTAAAATCAAATTCCAAAAATTATAATCTGAAGATCAGCCAAGTAGGCATGTCTATCTTGTTCTCTGATTACACGCTATTTCTTGCTTAATTGCCATTATCTATAGTGTAGTTTGTTGAAGTTATAGAAGATGAATGCTCATTTCTGCTTCCCTTTCTATGTTAGTCTGCTTCTGACATCTCTTTGATGTGTTGGTTATGTTTTCTATCCCTGGACTCTTTGTCTTTACTTTGTTTAGTCATCCTTATTTGTTATTACCATCACATGTCATGGGTATCTGTTGGATGTATATGTCCAATTGCAACAGTGTCTAGCTGCTCCGAGCTTTTTTTCATCCAATGTTATTTAGTCTCATCTGGGTGTTATCACATGTTTTATTACATTTTTATCTTATGACTCCTTTTGATTTATATACTTGAGCTGACTTTGGCCGATTGGCCCATAGCTGACAGAGGTATCACCACAGTGTGTTGCATGTGGTATTACTCTGGAATCTAGATTGATACAATATTTTCTAGCATAACTTTGATCCAAACCACAGCAATTGTCTCTGTCTTATTGTTCTGTCTATTAATATGATCTAAGTGAGTATAGTTTTTTCAGATAAATGGGAAATTCACCAGCAATCAGACAGTAGTATACAATGTGAGTACTGATAAAAACCATTTCTTTATTCCTGATCTATTTCTTGCTTGGGTGTGTTTTTTAGCTTTTGCAGGCCTCATTAGGCTTAGTATCCCCATAGAAAGAGTTCTTCATGTGAATCGAACTTAAAAGCATAGGTCACCATCTTTATATAAGACTATCTGTGTTTTACAGGCTGTCCTTAAGGCTCATAATGCCGTCATAGCACACATGCGGCCTGGAGTAAATTGGATGGATATGCACAAGTAAGAATGCACTATTGCAAATTAAAAAAACCATGAATTTTAAAAACGTTCTTTATGAAGTTTTGTTGGAGAGTGAATTCTTTTTTATGATGCAACTTTCAATGCATGGAAGTTATATTCTATCCATCTAATCCAGGAATATTCACAGTTGAATTATGTACTTTATCATGCTGATTTATGCAAAATCACATTGTTACCCCCCTGTTTCTTCAAGTGTAATTTGATGGTATTGCAGACTTGCGGAGCAGACTATACTCGAATTTCTCAAGAACGAAAGAATTATCCATGGGTGTGTATATTTGCATTCATCGTACTGAATTACTGATTGAACATCAATCTGCAAAGCTATGATGCTGTTTTTCCTGGCGTTTTGTCCTTGATCATCATTTGTTCAGGGATGTTGCTGATATGATGGCTCAAAGGTTGGGTGCTGTTTTCATGCCTCATGGTCTTGGGCACTTGCTTGGTATTGACACACATGATCCTGGGGGCTATCCTGAGGTTGGTCTAATACATACTTTTTGGCATGAATTATCTTTGAGCATAGCTTTATAATTCTAAATTACTCCTTTTAACTGAGATTTACACCCTTTTTCCTTGACTTCAGGGCTTAGAGAGGCCAAAGGAGCCAGGACTGAGCTCCTTGCGGACCATAAGAGAACTTAAAGAAGGCATGGTTAGTAGTTGCTTGTCTGATTAATTTCTGAAGATTTAGGAGTGAATTTTTTTTATTTTTTCTGTTAACTGTATGTGTTTTGTTGTGAGTGTGGAATGCATTGTTCCCACATAAATCAATTTAGTTCCTTGACTGTTTAAGACTGCATTTTCTTTTGTTGGCACTCTGATAATGTTTTACTTTTTTCAGCTTTTGATAATTCCAACGTGATTCTTTTCATTGTCCCATTTATGTTAGGTCTGATTACTCGTGACCAGTTCATTTGCTTTGTTATCTGTAGAATTCTGCAATATCAGGAACCTGTTCCCACTTCTTTTCTTGCCAATTCTTCATCAGCAAGCTAAGTTATTGTAGACATCAAGCTTTTGAGATCCATTGTCCTTCATGTTTGTCTGGCAACGATATGATATAGTGACCTTAATGGGTGCTTTGTAAATAATAAGATTTTAGTGCAAACTGTTCAAGGTGCTTTAGTGTATCTCCTATCTGACATCTATAGCTGGAACTTAGACTCCCTTTTATCTCTAAAATTGGGGACATAAATGAGGGGAAAAAGTTGTTTGTGTAAAAATGGTACCATACTGCCATACTCTATTGTAGAATTTTGTGATTCTTGCTGAGAAGGGTCTGTACAGGAACAACAAACGTTTGAGCTCTTTATGGTCTGTGTTGCAGGTTATTACAGTTGAGCCAGGCTGCTATTTCATTGATGCTTTGCTGATACCAGCCAGGGATGACCCTGTTTCCTCGAAGTTCTTCAATTGGGAAGAGATTGAAAAATACAAAAGCTTTGGTGGTGTTCGTATTGAGAGTGACGTGGTATGTCTATGTTTCCCTGTTCTGTTACATAACTAAACTACATTAAAATGATTATAAAAGCATACTCTCTTTAATGCTAATGCTAGTACCTGGTGCAACACTACCTGTAACTACTAACTTCCAGAGGGAAGGTACTAAATCTCAGTTGGAAACCTTGCTTACGATTTACGGGTAACACAAAATGGATCAAATGTATTGTGGTAGTGTCCTTGATGAGGCAAGCTATCTTGCATGAGCTCAACACATTTGCCACATAATGGATGTTACAGAAGGGAAAAAGATACTCCTATATAGTTGAAGAATAAAGACATATTTGGTTCTCAGTGGTCAAGAGGTTCTATTTATGTATCAAATAATTCACATTAGGGCTGAGACAAAAAAAAATAGTTTCTCTTACAGCACCAGAAACTCATTGATCATGTTCAGGTGATTGTTTCCAGTGACCCGGTCTCACATCACAATGAATTTTCAAGTTTAATAGCTTCCTGGTAACAACCCCACCTAACTTGAATAACTAGAGTTAGCTCTAGGAAGCTAAGAATTCACTGCTGACTTTGCCAACATCTTCCATAACATGTATATGCTTATTGCAATGCATTTTTTATGTTTAATTAGTTTTTTTGTCAGTATTGTTCAAGCTTATAGACTTAATATTGAAGATTTTGTTACAACTTGATGAAGATCTACTTTTCATAGTTAAGCTGGAGATGCTTTGACATGCTCCATCACCTTTACAGCTATCTTGTTATTCCTTGTGAACCTCAAGGAATTTGATAAGCATATTAGATAATGGTGACCCTTCTCCTGCCAAGTCTCAGTAGATAATGACACGAGTTCTACAAATCTTATTTCCCACTTAACATCTTAGTATTATTCATAGTAAAACACAAGGAATTCAATTGTGGCACCTCCTCTGTAAAGTTTGAATAGACATTGGTATAAATTCCTGGAATCGTGTTTTCCTACTAAATCAATCATACCTCAACAACAGCACAAATTCCTGTACAAATGCATTTGACACTCTATTGGTGTTGACTTCATCTCTTTCTCCAGTAAGAATTTCAGCAATAAAATTTATCATTTTATTCTGTAGAGTACTTGTTGTATATTACACTTAACCTTGACTACTAACATTATATCTTTGTTGTTCCAGTATGTGACTGCGCATGGATGCAAGAACCTGACAAACTGCCCCAGGGAGACCTGGGAAATCGAAGCTGTAATGGCTGGTGAGCCATGGCCTGTGCGTGCTTCGTCTGCAAATGCGACAAATAATGGCTTGTCCAAAGCCTCTTGACCTCACCTCAGTTTTGAGTGCTCCTGTCCAAGCAGATACATATGGAGATAAAAATAGGTGAACCTCCTGGGGTTGTTGGTCTGATGTTCATCAGTCATTTTATATGTTAAATTGTAGGATTTGTTGAAGACGATCTCATCAAGGATCGTCCTTTGAAAATTGAAAGGAACAAATAAAAGGATCAACTAAGAAAAGATGCCGTTCAATTTGCTTACAATTAGTTGAAACGTCTCTGTTCATAACCATCAACTCTATTGGCATGAGAACTGCATGAGGTGCATAATCATGCAACATGTGTTTTTTGCAATCACAGGACTAATGTGGTATGACGAAATTGGTTTGCTTCATGCTACAATCTAGTTAGTTTCTCTTTTATTTCTGTTATCTATAAATTTCGTTCATGTGTGTTCCTTAAAAAATATTTTTTGTTTGTTATAAATATATTTTTGTTTGTTTAGGCAGAGACGTACATCAACTTGTCGTAACTTAAATGAAGCTTTATTATGTTTGGTAATGGGCCATGCTAATTTATAAATTCCACGCTTGAAGAATTGGCAAATAAATGAGCACTAACCCTTCACCTACCTTAGAGTTGGTGAGTTGGCATTTGGCTGCTTATTCGGCACGTACTGCCTGCTAATAACTCCTTCAAAAACTGTGCTAACTCAGCACGAGATGCTCAACTTGCCTTAATTCTGATGAGCAGTTTACAGCATCATGGTTAGGGTTTAAATGTAGATTTTCCTGCACTTTATTTCGTACAGGTTTTTGGTATGATTTGATTAGTAATATACCTGAAGCAAAATTATGTATTTCCCTGTTTCCTGTGAAATTGCTTCCTTTTCTGCGTCAGTTTGGCAATTTAATTAACTCTTTTGCCGTTGCATGGAAGAAACTGCTCCTAAAATTTGTTCTTTCTGGGATTATTATTATGCTCTCCATTTTGTTGTCGGACGACTTCCATTGAACCTGCATACATGCATGGCGAAAATTGAAACATTGCACTTAGACCAAACCGGAATTTGCGACTATTTTTTGACCTTACATGCCTTCTACACGTGCATGAAGCTTATACTTCAGCTTAAAACAACAAACACGTATATACTCAATATTTTTAGAACCTCCCTTGCACTGCTAAACATGTTGAAAAACTGGCACATCTGAAGAAGCTTCTCAAACAGGGAAACAAATGGATGGCTTCTGTTCCAGACAAACTGAGCTATATATTTGCATACTTATTCCATCCATTTTTAAATATATGACATTTGGGAAAAAACTAATGAGTTTAACTCTAATTTTAAATATACAATATTTAGGACAAACTAATTAAATAATTGGCTTATCCTAAACGCCGTATATTTAAAAAAAAAAGAAAGAACATTATACATCACATTCTCCAGTTGGTCAACATTTGGGGGCAGTGCCAGCTGACATGATGTGAGTTTTCTTCAGAGCAAAGACAGTTTTCTAGTTGTCTGCATTTGGCTGCAACAGATTAAAGAACTGGATTGAAGACGGAACTGAAAAGGCACAGACAGTAGGGTTGCTTGTATTGTTGTGAACAATTCCTTGTTCTTTCTGCGTCTCACAGCACATGTGGTCTTCCATGAAAGCAGCCATGGGTGCAGGTTGCTTGTATCAGTACGGGGTTTCTCTTCCGTTCCGGCGGCTACACATTCCAAATTTCCGATGCTTATTAAAATTGTATGGTCTCCTTTGAAACGCGAAATTTTATGGGAATTTCATGGGAAGTAGTTCAATTCTCGCGGGAATTCCTACATTCCTATGTATTTTCAAAGTAACATTCGGTGATATTATTGGGAGCTAATTATGGATATTTTATTAACCTTACACTCCATTTGCCATTTCTGTATCATTGGGAAATGTTAAGGCACTTGGGAGGCTAGGAGCCAACTATATGTACCATGGGCCATGGTTATTTCATACATCACCTACATAAATTGAGAAATCTCATCTGTTTATCATGTAGAAGTGATTATTATGGCAAAGTACACGTTCGTGTATCGACATCAAGAGAGGTACCATTACAAGGACAAGATTAATAATGCAGATTCAGCAAGTTCTTCTCCTCTCCAGTTGTCCTTTTGCCCCCCTAGTGATCAGGTTTCTCAGCTCTATGCCTCCATGATTGAAACTACTTCGTATTTTAGTGTGATTTCTCTTAGTTCTCTAACGAACCTCTCCTTTTCACACAAGTGTCCAAACGCCATGCTGCTAACTCCCCCAGAATGGGGCCCTTAAGGAGAGAATATTCATTGGCAGGCGTTCTAATTCCTGTTTGACCACCCATGATTATTACATGTCAAATTCAAGGGCTACTTAAGAATATTTAAAGGATTTCATTGGAAGTAGCTCTTAAATTTCCCGCTTGAGTCAGGAAAAAATTCCTAAGATCCAAAAAAAACCTAAGCAGTATTCATGGTTGTAGGTTTGAGAACTAGAGATATTTTAGTAGGAAGTGTAGCTTGATGGTCTATAGTAGCAAGTTCATTTCTCACCGCAAATTACGCTTTTTTAAAAATTCCTTATCGTTAGAGCTATTTTATTTTAATTTTGTTAGGGTTTTTTTTGTTGATGGGATAGTGGAGTAAACATCAAGTTGAAATGGACTAATATCTTACTTATTTTAGTTAGGAAGGGAGAAATCTTATTGGTTCCACATCAGTTAGGACATAGAAGAAACTATTACTCATAGGAATTATGGTGATGCTGTCTAAAATCTAATTTCTTCGCCTCCCTGTTCTATATATGGACTGCGACATGACATGGATGTTTTTAACTTGTAGTAGGTAATGCTGAATTGTAGAGACAAGCTTAACTTCCGTTGCTTATTATTTTTTATCTAATGGCATTTCATTAGGAAAAAACTTAGGCTTAAAAATGTTATTTTGTTGGTCGCTAACTTGGTGCATATGTTAAATTGAACTGAGTTATTCGCTTGATAGATAAGAATTCATAAGACGACAGCAACTTAGCAAGGCATCAATGAGCCACTTTTTTTAAAGACTTGCCAAACCGTGCTGCAAATTCATAGGCATTTTCAATAGAGAATTTTACGGTTCTATAAGTATCAAATTTTACACTTAAAATTTTTTAGTTGCTTAAGGTATATATAGTATATAGAGATACTTAAATTATATACTAGAAAATTCGATAACTCTATAAAAAAGCTTTTCAACTTGGCTTTACCAAAATATAGGCATGCCAGTTTAGGACAGGCTGGCAAGTGGACTTAGGTGTTATATTGCAAGTAGAATTCAGTGAGACATCATTGTTCACTACTTGCATATTAGCACGCTATGTTGACATTTGTGTTATACAAACTAACTTTTCTTCATTGACATATTTTGTTCATAACCACTGCTTAAAATATGGGAAAAGGAAGTGATGATATATTTTCAACGTGCAATATTTGTATTAATTTTTTCAATCAAAGTACCATAGTAATTTATTCTCTGATTGATAGTGAGAGGCAAATATGGTCAATTTTCAGGAACAAATAAGGATTTTATCCATAAATATAAATCATGAATATCTTGACATTGCTAAAAACAAATGAATGTGAGCTATTTTTTTATTGCATACGTCGTAACTTTGTTTGTTGTTACATGGAGGACTTGACAATTTGACATAATTCTAACTATAAGAGTTAGCTTTACTACATACATAGGTCATCTTAGACCTTTTTGATGTTAAGATTTTATTTCAAGACTAAATAAGAAAGAAACATTATACTATGACTAATGTGTAACAGTGAAGGACATTCGTGATTGTCAGCATTTATGTTATCGTCTCAAGACCCATATTTTTTAGGGAGGAAGATGAAAAAAAAATGAATATGCTCATCACCTTAGCGATTTGGTGGTGCCATGATGTTCACCTATTATCACAAATAAAAAATTGGTGTCCCATGTACTTGGGTTTATGTTGCCATTATATAAACCAGAGGAATATTCTAAAAAAAAAGTTATGGCAGATTTCTGTGGAATTCTTTCATTGAAACCATACCCTAATTATGCATACAAATTAAACCAAAGTAAATTACAAATTACATGGAACCCATTTCATCATCTGCCTTTCCATTTGGTACATCATCCTTGGCCTGACACACAATACACACGAAAGCAACATTTGGTTTTCCCTCCTTTTTCCCTTTCTGAAAGAAAGTGTGACAGTAACACTGAAAGAGATTGCCTCACCTAAAAGAAAAAAAGAGGCATGAGAGAAGCAAAATATGTAAAGAAAATTTTATTTATGTCATGTAAAGAAAAATTGAAGTACCCAGATGGCGACAACAAGGGTTGCTCTCTCATGTGCCAACCATCTTTGTACACTCCAATGATTAGTTTTGCAACTCATGCTTTTTATCCAAGAGCCAATAGATAATTAAAAATAGCTCTTTTGCTGTGTGTATAAATGGTATAGTACTATGATACCGTATTGGCATACCACTTCTGATTATGTACAGCATAGGCGATGTGACATTGATAAAATAGTTTTTTTCTCACATGAAAAATACGGATATAAGGACAATTCGGATAATTTTAAGATATGGAATATAGGCGAAGGCAACACGGGTTACACTTATTATACCTTAGCAGCAATTTTAGAGCTTAAGTTTTAATGAATTTTATTGACGACTGAAAATGTCTTGCACCAGTTTCGTGAAAACATAAATATTTTGTAGAACAATATATAAATACATCCCTCTTGGTTTTCTAATAATAAATAATCCAATCTTTACTTTAACCAAAGCAACAGCCAAATATTACAAGGTTCTTAGCTAAAACATAGCCAAATACAAATAAAAATAACAAAAGATGATGAGAAGATAATAAATACTAAACACACCAAACTCAAAAGGAAAACACAAAGCTATCATATTGCTAAATACTTTTCTAAAATTAAGGAAATGTACATTGTCGTTGTCTCTAAATTACGCCATGCATGATATATGAACTTTTTATACTCCTTATCACATCTTTATATACCGAAATCAATATGTTCCTTTAAAAAGTATATACATATAAGTTTAGATAGAGTTTTATTAAAAAAACTATATTATTTCTCCTAAGCTATAAAACCCATTGTAAAGCAAATCCTCCTACTAAAATCTGTTTTTTTAGTTTTTAATGAAAACCATATGAGAAAATAATGGTGGTCTTAGGCCAAAAGATACATATTCTATCCTTGAAAGAAATTTAGCAAAATATCGAGTAAAGAATAGATGTTGGATAATTTTATCCTAAAAAAAACAATTTTTACTACCATTTCAATTCTTTCCCGCTAAATTAAAATATATCTCTCTTCTAATATTATAAGATTACGAAAAATTCTAAAATGTAAGGACAGCCCTCTTGTTTACCTTAAAAATGATGATAACGTTCAAAAATCATGTTATCAGTGACATTATATAATATGATCACAACTAATATTTTCACCTGCAGACACACACCAGTTCATCAGCTGCTCTCCCCTTTTCCCCTAGCTTTAATTTACATCATGGCACCTGATCTTCGGACAGCGTCGGCCAATATCAAGTGGCCGCAACTCGCACGCTTCGATCGAGATCATAATTATGTTCCACGATTAAGGATAAACTAATATAATTATCAGCAACGTACATAGTATGATGAGAGGCATTCATTTGATCTGAAGTAATAATGTAATCTTGTAACTCATTGTAGGACCGAATTGATGCAACTCGAGTCTAGCTTGATGCATGTGGCTCACCCTACGAGCCTCGGATCGTTCGAGAAGATACGAAATTAGCGTTAATTCCACTTGCAGCTCTCCTGATCCTTCCTTGTCAGCGATGCTGGGAAATAAATGAAGCTGCACTTAGCTTTGGCAATGATCCACTTGTCTTGCGGATCTGCACTACGACCAGTTCTTTTCTGATGCTTGAGGTGGCTACTCCACCGGATTATGATGGGTATAATTCATAAGCAATGCTCGCTAAACAGTTTTTTTTAAAAGAATATTTTATACGGAAGTTTAGTATAAAAAAACAAATAAAGCCATTTTAACTATTCAATATTAAAAAATAATTAATCTTGCTGCAATAATACACCTCGTTTTAGATGCGTATGATTAGCTCGCCTACCCATAAAAAAACAGGGCCTACACCACATGTTGTGATGTGATTTTGGTCTAATATTTGTTCTTGTCTCAGTGAGGTGCATGGTTTTTTAAAAGAATAAAAACTAGGCAACAGAGTTGATTTAATTGGTCAAGTATATATGAAAGAAGCACAATTTTTTTGGGGAGGAAAAAGAAGCACAAAATGTTACTATTACACAAGGAATAGGAAGCCAAGAACATCGGTTATGCATCTTCAAATCTATAACATCATAATTATATATTTTTATGAATATCAAAACATATGCATGCAGAATTTAATCAACTCACTCATTCAAAATATTGATTCTCAAATTAAAATTTGTAAAGTTCGGCTAAAAATTGATTAGGGCTGCTTCGGAATAGAGAATTTTTAGAGAAATTTCACAGGAGTTAAATTGATTTCTATGAAAATACAATAAAATTCCTATATTCCAAAACAGCCCTAAATATCAGTGACTGAATAGAGCACAACCAACAGAGATCACCCCTATTCCGAAACGTGTTCATCCGGGATGCATGATACTCCTCTCTAATCTCACACCTATTCCGAAACATATGCATGCATTTGCTTCACGTAGCCAAGCAACTTTCCTCTTAACAGCAGCTTACTAAGGCTTAATCTCGTTTGCTACAATTACGTGACAACAAACGCAGCAAAAAAAAAAAAATACTGTAACTCCCACAGTACATCCGCATAATTTGTACTGTTAAGGAGAATATTCCCAGGGTGGCTCTCTCTCCTCGCAATTACCGCCTTACCCCTCTCGCATCCACGTTTGCAGGCAATTAATGCGGCACGTCGGGATGTGGGCCCCACAGGAGCCACGCCTGATCTCTGCCGACACCTGGGCGTGGTGGGGCCACGTACAACTTGTATGAGCCAATTATAGGACGCCACGTGGGACGGAGAGACAACGGTCACCCGGTGCGACCCGCAGTGGAAACGCGAGACCCTGTCTCCTCTGCGCGTGTTACACTGACACGTGGGCCCTCGTTGGAAGAGGTCGCCGCGAGGGCGATGGCTTGGGAGAGTGGCGACGTGGATATGGACGTCCGATGGGGAGGATCCAACGGTGAGGACTGGCTTGTTGGCTGCGGTGACCGGCGTGGTGTGGGGGAGGGGAGACTTGGCGAGCGAAGCGTCGGTGTCTCACGTCGTCGTTGGCCGGTGAACGGAGGAGCATTACTTTTCACATGGGCCCTTGTGTTTCTCCAAAATTACATGAACTCGTTTCAGGGTTTCATCCTCTCGCTTTGCACCATGGCAAGCTTGTAATTGCATTGCTCTATTTAGAACGTGTGATCTACACACGATCATCACCAAAAAATTTTTTATGAGAAACCTTTTAACATTAGATGTACTGGAATCCAAAAGTGTTGTCTCTTAGCGAGTAGATTATATTTCGCATGACATAAAAAACTTTAACTTAGTTATAAGCTATTTATATTCGTTTTAAAATATAACAATTTAATATTATGATTAGATATCCGCATCGAGCTGGTTTAATATAGATTGTTGCTCTATCTCTCGGTAGGTGTCACAAGATTGGACATTACTGGGACTGATTTACCCTTGATCATAATTATTTCTTTCCATAAATGACGAGTAACAAAAAATCTGGGGACTGGGATGTAATAATAGGAAAGTACAAGAATGGTGCAGCGAATATGGCAACCCTCTCGACCCTCCCTCCTTCGTCAAGGGAAGAAGACGACGACGAGGAGAGAGAGAGAGAGAGAGAGAGAGCTGCTGGTGCTTCGTTTATAAGCGACTCCAAGACGACAGGCGAGGAAGGTGGGGTGGAGAGAGAAAGAGAGGGGGAGAGAGATATAGTGAGGAGGACATTTATAGGGGAGAGGAGGAGGAGGAAGAGAGAGGGAAGGGGAGGGAGCAGGTGGCCCGTCCGGCGTCGAGCGGGCCGGTGGCGGGGTGGGATGGGGGACTCCGGCGGCTCCGTCGTGTCAATCGACGTCGAGCGCATCTCCTTCGGCGGCAAGGTCCGGCAACTTCTCCCCCCGTTTTTTTTTTCATTTTGCCCTTTGGAATCCGTGCTGTTCCAGGCGTCTCTGCTTCCTCTTCCTCTCGCCGTGTTCGTTTCGATTCGGCTGCTCGCATTGGGGTCTCGTGCTTGCTCGCGAGGTTCTGGCCGAGAAAAGATGCGAGCTTGGCGGCGTTTGTGCCTGTATTTCTGGGAGATTTTGTTGGAATTCCTCGGTTGCATTGCTGCTCTTGATTCCTTTATGTTTATTCCTCCTCCTTTCGTTTTGATTTCTCCCTTGTTTCGCGTAGTATGTAGAGAGGAGTCCAACAAAAAAAAAAACAGACCCCGAATTTCCGAGTCCAACCGTATGAGAATTCTTCTCCACGCGCCAGCTCTGTATTTCCCAAAAAAGGAGCTGCTTTATGCGCTCGTTTATGCCATATTTCTCGCTGCTTGCTGCATTCCGTCATCCGCTGAAGTAAACCGTAAACGTGTTTTTAGCTGCACAGATGGCGAATCATTCGCCGCCGCATCGTCGTCTCATGGCGTCGTCTTCAGCCTACGTATGCCAAAACTTCCACCTGCTGTTCTTGCCTGTCTCGTATAGATAGAAAAATAAGCTAATTTAGCTCTCGTCAGTGATCTGCATATGCGCCTTAATTTTGCAATTTTTAGCACAAAGGAGTCAGAGAGTTGGACTGCCCCTTGCGTGCTTGCTTCGTTGTCCTAACCACCGCTTTTGTTGCAGCGCTTGTTTCTTTAAATGCTTCAGTTCTTTATTTGCTTGGCTGGGTTTCTTGGTCATAAATTTCCATTCGAGTATTTGATATTTCAGTGAACAGATTTCTTTTTCTCCGTATGTACGGGAGAAATTGTAACCTCTTGTAAAATTAGTTGTGATTTTCTTTTGCTATTGTTTTTTTTGTATGGCTGCTGATTATTTGCTCTATAGAATCTTCTGTACTGTTTGACCGTTGACTAGTGTTTGAGTAAGTGGGTAAAAAATATTGAGTGTAGTTTACAGCTCTCTTTCATGTGAATTTCTCTAGTTTTCAATGGGATGCTTGTGATGTGGCTGCAAATTCATTCCTCTTTACAGAATAACCACTCTTCCTGTGTTAGAGAAAAGCATAGAAATTTGGTGTTGTCATTGGCCTTTTGCTTCTGTAATGGTGAAGGGATCGCCTGTGGCTCGTATTATGATCTGTAGCACTTTCCTTTGTCCTACAAGAGATGGTTGTGGAATCATCGCTTTAGCTCCACTCATCATAATGAAACTATTATATATTCCCCTTTTCTTTTGTTAGCATCTTGCCAGCTTTTAGTATAATATGCAGAAAACAAAGATCCTTCAATCATGAAGTCATCCCCTTTGCGTCATTTTTGAGAAATTCTTTCCTTCAAGCGTCAGGGGACGACTGCCACCTTTTCTCACCTGATGAAAAAAACAGGAGATAGTCTCACCTTGAAGGGATCGTTTCTCTTTGTATTGGGTGTTTCTAGGGTGCAACACGCTGGCTGCTGACAACTTAGTTGTAGAATGGTCACAGGAAGCGCATGAATGCTTAGTTGTTAAGCATTCTGTAGATTTATATATATTTACATTGATTGGAACACTTGTGTTATCCTTGTTTGTATAATCTTCGGGGACTTAACCTTGTTGTAGTGTTTCCACTTGAGTGCTGCCATATGGTGCGTTTGCTTTTCTCAAGTAATAGTTGATTTTGGTATAGTCCAAATTGAAATACATTGTTCAATTGATTTTCCCCCTAGCAGGTTTTTACCTTTTATACTGTTTGTGTTTTTAACCTTTTAGGGTTTTCGAACTGAAAGCTATATCGTTTTGAAGGGTTATCTTGATTCTTATTAGGATATTCATCTAGCTCAGGATGTAGACATGTTGTTGGTTTCTCTAGACCTCCGTATTCCATGCCTATCTTCTGGATTCCATGCCTGTCTATTTTGGCCAGATAAGGCTAATTTGGCACATCTATTTTGTATTCTAGTTAGGATTGGGTTTCATGATGATGCTTCACATTAAGAGTAATATTTTGTTCTTAGCTGATTTGTCACAGTTTTCAACTTTTCGTATCCACAGAACAATTTCTGTGGTGACTTTATGTTATATAAACTCATGCAGCTTCAGCAGATGCATGCTTGCCACTGTAGATTCTTTTATGTGCCTTGCAATGTGCAAAAATATTTTTCCTGTTAGATTCTATTTTGATTAGTTAAAATTGTTCTCATTGTTTTTCCCTTGTTTAAGCAATGCTTCCACCCTCTTGTTTCTTCAGGAACATCATATACATACAAATCATGGACCTGTATCTGTTGCGGTGTATGGTGACCATGACAAGCCCACTCTTGTTACCTATCCAGATATTGCTTTAAATTGTAAGTACCACACAATAGTTTAAAGTGCCGTGGTGTGTAAATTATTCCAGCAATCTGAAATACATTTATTTACCTCTTCGGTTTTACTGTTCAGATATGTCTTGCTTCCAAGGATTGCTCTTCTGCCCGGAAGCTGCATCATTGCTGCTTCACAATTTTTGCATTTACCATATCAGCCCCCCAGGACATGAGGTCAGTATTATGCATTTCATTAGTACTAAAATCTGCATTTGCCTGAAATATAATAAACCATGTATCCACAGTTCTATTTTCTCATTTTTACCCTAATTTGAGAATCTTGCAGTTGGGGGCAGCTCCAATTTCGCCAAATGCTCCTATACCATCTGTTGATGATTTGGCTGATCAGGTTGCAGATGTTCTTGATTTCTTTGGGTAATATTCTATCAGATTACCTAAAAAACTAATATATATCAAATGATCATAACCAGTTTTTGTGGAATATTTTTTTTGGGCGCTGATCAAATTTGCTCTATCCAGGTTAGGGTCCGTTATGTGCTTAGGTGTCACTGCAGGTGCTTACATTCTTACTCTCTTCGCGGTAGGTGTTTTGTTTCTTCAAACCAGTGTTTTATCTACTGCTTATTCATTGGAACCGGTTATTGAATTATGTGTTCTTTATTGCAGGCAAAGTATAGGGATCGTGTACTAGGTCTTATTCTCGTTTCCCCCATATGTAAAGCTCCCACTTGGACTGAGTGGTTTTATAATAAGGTAGCTGTTGGTAAATGACCTACCAAGTTAATTTAATAATAGGGTTATACTGATTAATTCTTCTTAGGTGGCATCCAATTTGTTGTATTACTATGGGATGTGTGGACTGGTGAAAGAGGGCTTACTGCAGCGGTACTTCAGCAAGGTATCTAAAATTAATTTAATTTATTCCAATTGCCATGTGACATTTTTTTTTCATGCTTGAGCCTTTTCTTATGGTATCCTCTAATTCTATTCTTAGGAAGTACAGGGGTGCTCTGATTTACCTGAATCTGAAATAGTGCAGGCTTGTAGAAGTGTAAGTACCACATTTTTTCCCTTCTCGTTTGTTTCCTCGGCTGTCCTTTAGATCTATTAAATGTTAACTCTCTTTATACACATTCTAGTTGCTAGATCAACGGCAGAGCATGAACGTGTGGCGCTTCATACAGACAATGAATGAGTATGTACATGCTCTACACTTTTTTTTTCAATAATTGCAAGGTCGACTTCTGTGAGACTAAGTTGTAACAAACCTGGCAATGATTTACAGGAGATATGACTTGACAGAAGATCTGAAGCAGCTTCAGTGTAGGACACTGATTTTTGCTGGTGAGTACTCTCAGTTCCACACCGAGGCTGTTCACATGACATCGAAGCTCGATAGGAGATACTGTGCTCTAGTTGAGGTAAATTTCACTAGGACATTTGAATACCTCAAGGTTTTCATTGAAATTTGAAAGGCTGATCGTATTTTGCCATCTGTTCCAGGTCCAAGCATGCGGGTCGCTTATAACGGAGGAGCAACCTCATGCAATGCTTATACCAATGGAGTACTTCTTCATGGGTTATGGCCTGTACAGACCAAGCCAGTTGGACTGTAGCCCGCGCAGCCCCCTCAGCCCATTTTGTATATCGCCCGAGCTCCTGTCGCCTGAGAGCATGGGAGTAAAACTAAAGCCAATCAAGACAAGAGTCAGGCTTGAAGTGTAGCACACAAGTAAATAAGGGTGGGGTGTGGGGGGTGTCCATCAGGGCTGACATGGTATGAGTTTAGGCTAACCCTATGGTCGGATTACCGAGTTATAATTTTTTTGGTGGTAAAAGAAGACAATTTTTATACTGCTTTTAGATAGGAAATGTTAGGTTGGTCAGGTCTGGTGAGTTGTATTCCATTGATTTGTAGCCATAAACATGTAAATTGTTACACATTGTTTATCAAAGCAAAGGAAAATAATAGCAGAAGGGTGAGCTGTTGGTAATCATTAGATGTGCACATTGCTGTCTCTTGTGCTGTGGGTTGCCTGCGCTGAAGGAAAGAATGTTCTTGTGAGCTGGACTTCTGAAACAAATTTCACATTCATTCATTGTATAGTTTTGTGCCATTATTCTAGATGGAGACTTTTTTTAAATTTTTTTTGTGTGTTTCAGTGGCATGCTGCTGCCTTATTTTCCATGCAAGATGCCTTGTCAAGAAAGGATATGTGCATTATGTGACCTGAATATGTGCAATTTCTGTGGTGTTGGTTCGTTGAGGGCTTGTATTTGGCATCTGCAGATAGGTGCCACTTGGATTGGATTGGAAGTTTCGAACACTGTAAAGCTGATATATCCTGTTGCAAGCATAAATACTCAATAATTGAATTATGTGGTTGGTAGACTTTTGGAAAAAAATATTAGTTGTAACAGCATATGATGTTTTTGTTCGCCCAGAGGTGTTGAATGTGGACATGGAATTGTGCTCAATCAGATTCTTCAAACATTGAACCCTATTTATAATGTCCCTGAAACTCTCATCTGAATCTTGTGCTTCATTCAAACATTGAAGCAGTACCAATCTTGTATGATGGACATTCCCATCAAAGTGCAGAGAATTTTCCAATGCTCTAGAAGGCTTGATTTATAACTGTTGCCCTCATGGTTTGGGCCGAAGTTTGATAGTATGATGGCGTGTTCATTGTGCATAAATATATCTGTTGCAAGCCCTTCTTCAAACGACCGAGCTGTTGTAACCACCTGATAATACGTCTTTAATTGTTTCTGTTGTCAGTTGCTTTCTCATAACTTTAGTCTTAGTGATGTTACATCAGCCTCACTCTTGCAAAGCTGACATCTTTACTTGATTGCAGGCGTCATAGTAGTAGTAGTAGGCTCATGATTTCAGAAGTTTTAAGAGACTTTGTTGGTTATTACTACTGGCATTATCATATTTCTGACTCCATGCACGTGTTTTCTGTTTGATGATCGACCTCCAAGATTTGATAGGGACATTTTGTTGTTCTTACATAGTTTCACAGGCTTACTTCTTCTACTACTAGTTTACTACTAATCAAAGCGTTATTCGGGCTAGCCACCGTCCCTTTGAGCATGTGAGGCACACCGGTGGATATGTACATGTGCATTTTTTATATAATTAAAAAAATGAAGGATTAATTTGAACCATATGAGACGTGAGATAAATTGGTCTCTTTTTTAGGTGAGCCTCCTAGTAGTCCATTGTCCATTGATCCCCGACAGATAGGCCTACCTACGTGGCAGTGTACACGTGTAGTAGGCAACCCACTGCGTAGTGACTCGTGCAGCATCCAATTATGTTTCTAGCTACTAATAACCTCCAGCTACCCTACCATCAAAAAGGAGACAAAAGGAACAACTAAGGGAAGAGCTTGCTTATGCCACACTACATCGATTATCATCTTTAAACAATTGATCCATCTCCCTCCATTTGGATTTGGGATAATGATCATCGCTTGAGATTTGTTGTCTTATGAACTCTGAAAATTAGGTAGCTAGCCACATGGGAAACAAGCATTACACTGGTATCACAATCTAGTTCAGCTAAACCAGCATCCGTCATATTGCATGAATTCCCCACATTAATTACACTGGTATAACAATCTAGTTAGTTTTGCTGCAATTTTCTCATCCCTTTGGCTCCATTAATCAGTCATCTTTCAAATGTTCTCTTGACCTGGGTGTTCCACTTCTGATTGCCTCCTGGCGTGCGGCTCTCCTGAAATTTGGTCTAAGATAAAAATGCGGCGAGGTCAGGGTTAACAATTTTGTTTGGGTAAACAATTTTGTGGGGGACCAGCAAATCCAAAACCTTGGAAATTTTGGAATATTTTGGTCTGGAATTATTTGAATTTTTGAAGAATTTTTTACCAAATTTGAATAAATGTTGCTAAATTCACAAAAAAAAGAAAATTCAGCTTAAAGTGTTTCGTGCCGGGATGGGGGGCAAAATTTCAGGAATTTTGAAACGAAATTTCAAACCCTGGGTGAGGTTACCATTACAGAAATTTTTCGTCAAGTAGTTGATAATGAACAGCCATAAGCTGATATATAACCTAAAAAAATTCTGTCCGGTAATCATTGATTACTTATTACTTGGAAGTATTTGGGAAGGGCCTTGGAGTTTCCTGCTGCCCTCTTGAAGTGTCTTTTTGGGTCCATTGCATGCCTCAGCTGCAATTAAGATGGATGCGAGAAAAACAGAGAAACATTTCATGCAGTTTAACAGAGCTGACTTTATACCGCAGTGTGTGGTTACATTCATCACAACTCTCAAATAAAACAATTTTATCAGATGGGAATATTATCGCATTACCATCCAAAGAAGGTGCAGAACATGATCCTAATTCTCTATCTAAACGAGGAGGGATTATTAGTTTTTTTTCCATTCTAAAGGAAAATGCTTCTGTTTTGCTGCGGAAGGAATTAATTATCTAGAGTTTAAGAAAAGAAGATAGGTACGCATTGCTCTCCTCTGCTAAATGATGCTGTGAGTTGCCTTCGCCCATCATTTAGCTTTGCACTCGTAAGCATAAGCGAGAAGTTAAATTTTAAAATTAAACTTTGAAGTTGATTTTAGAGTTTTTTTCTATCGTATTTTATTTTTTATTTGATTTTAAATTGTTAGGGACATGTATATAAAAGTTTTAACCATATATTATTTTTTTAATCGTTAATAAGTTGTTTTGTTTATAATAAGTATGCGCGAAAGAAAGGTAGAAATCTCTAATTTCATCTCTTAAGGTTTGGGCCTTACTCTTGCTTCACATACAACGTTCACTCACATTATCCACTCTTCTCTTCTCCGCTGCGCGTCCGCATTCCACCCATCCATCCAACCATGGCGCTCGCCACCTTCCGCACTCGCCTCTTCGTCACCGCCTCCTCATCCGACACCACCGACACTCGCCGCCGCCGCCACTGGAAGGCCGGCGAGTTCCCCTTCCCCACCTCCTCTTCCGACACGCCCCGCCGGACCGCCCGTACCAGTAAGCCCACAGAGGAAGAGGCGGGGGATACCACCAGGCGCAGGCACTGGAAGTCAGGCGAGTACCCGGCCACGTCCGAAGACTCCGACTCCAGCTCCAGACGGCGTCGGAGTCGGAGGAGCCCCATCAAGAACGTCGAGAAGCGGCTGGACGCCAAGGCGTGGGCATGCACCGTTACCGAGGCCCTCGCCGACCGCATCGCCGCCAAGAACTGGCAAGAGGCCCTCCAGGTGTTCGAGATGCTCAAGGAGCAGCCTTTCTACCATCCCAAAGAGGGCACTTACATGAAGCTCCTCCTGCTGCTGGGCAGGTCAGGCCAGCCTTCCCGCGCGCGCGACCTGTTCGATGAAATGCTGCACCAGGGATGCCAGCCCACCCCGGAGCTCTACACGGCCTTGATTGCCGCCTACTGCAGGAATGGCCTCCTCGACGACGCCTTCCGCCTGCTCGACGACATGAAGGCCTCTCCGCTTTGCCAGCCGGACGTCTATACCTACAGCACCATCATCAAGGCCTGCGTCGACGCCTCGCGATTTGACATTGTTAATGCTCTGTACAAGGAGATGGCTGACCACTCCATAGCACCCAACACCGTCACGCAGAACATTGTTCTCAGTGGCTATGGCAGGGCCGGAAGGTTGGATGACATGGAGAAAGTATTCTCTGCAATGCTTGACAGCACAACTAGCAAACCGGATGTCTGGACTATGAACATCATCTTAAGCCTGTTTGGTAACAGGGGCCAGGTTGAGTTGATGGAGAAGTGGTATGAGAAATTCCGAGGCTATGGGATCGAACCGGAGACTCGGACACTCAACATTCTCATTGGTGCATACGGAAAGAAGCGGATGTATGACAAGATGTCTGCGGTGATGGAGTACATGCGCAAGTTAGAGTTTCCATGGACAACCGCGACATTCAACAATGTGATCGAGGCATTCGCTGAGGCTGGCGATGCAAAAAACATGGAGCACACATTTAACCAGATGCGTGCAGAGGGGATGAAGCCAGATACCAAGACCTTCTGTTGTCTCATAAATGGGTTTAGTAACACGGGTCTTTTCCATAAGGTGGTCGGCATGGTTAAGCTGGCTGAGAGGCTTGATGTGCCAATGGACACATCTTTCCATAATTCTGTTCTTGCGGCATGTGTAAAAGCAGAGGATTTGATGGAGATGGAGAGGGTCTTCAGGCACATGAAGCAAATGCAGTGTGTGCCAGACGCTACAACGTACTCCATCTTGGTGGAAGCTTATCGGAAAAAAGGAATGACTGACAAGATCTATAGTTTGCAACAGGAGAACCCGAGCGTTGTTCTGACTGGCCTTGTCCATGTATAGCAACAGACCTTAGGGGCCATGATGATAAGTATTTATTTTTCAGTGAGCACTGAGCACTCAGTTTGTTTTCTCATGATTAACTGATTTGTTATCTGTAAAAAAGTAAACATGAGATGCTCGTGTTGGGCGTTTGGTGCTGTGGAGTGTATCCAGGAGAGAGATAGATCTGGGTTAGCACTTGGTCAGAGTTGCTCATGGCCGGAAATAGGGAAATTCAGTTACAAAAAGCTCATCGTTCAGAGAACAGGATTATAGGAAGCTAGGAGGAAACTCCTTCAGCCTTCCAGTGTTATAGTTGTTGTATCCTCATATCACATCTTATGTGAGAAATGGTCTCCTGATTAATGAATTCCCCTTTTCCAGTGATTGTTTAATGAATTTCCCTTTTCCCATCAAAAATAAAAGAATAAAAACACACATGCCTTTTGTTTCTCTACACCTAAAGGAAACAGAGGAGAAGGAACTGTATCTTGCATCAAAGATAAATCAAAAAATTTGGTAAAGAGTTGATTTGCTTATAGAAAGAATCTGATTGATACATGAAAAGAGCCAATCAGATAGGTTAAGAATGGATTTGATTGAATTAAAAATAGAAAAATATCTAGATAAGACCAGATTTGAGAAGGAGTTGTGAAAACCACGGTAGAGTACTTTTTATCTCTATTGAATATATTTCGTAAGATAGATAAGTTTAATTAGTTTTTTTAACTTTTTAGAGATAGTTTCCTTTTATGTTTAATAAATAACGTTTGGAGGTTGTTTGTAATTGCATCGGACTCTTATAATTTCAGAGTATAAATATAGTATAAATATAGACTCTCTAGGACCTTATAAATAATCTCTTAGATCGATACATCTTCGGCGCATCGCCACCCTAGTTCATCTAGGGTTGTATCGACGGATTCTGGTTCTCAACGTAGAGCTACATTGGTTAGGTCTGAACTCCAATAAAGGATAAGTTCTGTCATTTTTCTAGTGTATTCGCTCTATCTAAGGTTGTATCGATTAAGTCTGACCTCTTAGTCTGATCAGATATATCACATCATGTTTAAGTGAGATCTATCGGTTTATTAAACTCCTTTATCATCATCAGTCTATTACTGCATCGATTAGATCCAACCTACTAGACTGCTGATAGTATATTGAGCTATAATCCAATGGGTCTTTACTCGGCGTTTTATTGAAGTAACTAGCCGATAAGTTATCCACACATCGAGCATCACGCTCAGTGTATCAATTCCTTAACCGATACACAAACGTCGTAAGTGATTTCCTCTGAGTCTCACGCCCAGTATATCAGCCTCAGCCAATATATATATATATATATCTTCAAAGAATTCCTCTCATCAATTCAACTAGTCGATGGGTTCACCCGTTTCTTTTGTCCTCATGTTCGATCTAGCCTCTCGTATCTTTGAAAGATCGAGTCTCGCTCCTTGTTATTCATCGCATAATCTATTTAAATTATCATCGGCTTTGCAGTCGATGTGTTTTTTATATTATTCTTTGCCAATCCATATATGTTTTTATCGGCTTTTTAGCCAATAAATGAGCGCTACAACCTCTATCGATAATTAGTTGATAGGAGAATTTCACATACATGCTTACTGACCATCCTATTCAAAGCACCATCGACTCTACAGCTGATGTGTCTTTCGTTCCCTTTATTACCATTCGTCTACACCTTTATCAACTTCTCAGTCGATGAAAGAGTAATTCAGTCCCTATTGACAATCAGCTGATAGTAAAGCACATCGGACGTAGCCGATAACTGTCTCAATCCTATTGACAGCTAATCAATAATAAGAGTTCATATCAGCTCATCGTCTGACTGACCCATCTGTTTATCTCTTTGTCAATTGTAAGGTCAAATTGATTAGCACATTTGTAACTCCATCAAACCCGACGAAGGGATTTCGAAGCGAATGACCTACATCAGAGCGAATCAGATTAGATCTCTATCAGCGAACACAGAAGACCGATTCTGCATGAACAACCTTGAATTATGCTGTGAGCTGAATCACATTTGTACGTGCATGCACAGGCAACCGAAGCTGCAAAGCCAATCCCAAATCTCTAGCTCATTATTGAGGAAGGTGACAGTTCAAGAATCATCCTGGTTACGTATTTCCCTTTTGATGTCGCCCTTCTCACCTATCTTATTTTCTTATTTACTCATAATATATCATTGAATGGTATTTTGTTGTCATAGGACGACATCATGAAGACAGTCCTCCTGTTTCGTTTTAAAAAAAAAAATCCTCCTGTACAGAATACAGATTGTGCAATTTAAACATATCCTTGGAGTGAAGCCAACACCTCGTAGTGTGCTAAGCAATATTCCTGCCAAAACTTATTCAAGATCACTGATGCTTCCAAAGGAGATAGATGCCAGGTCTGCATGGACACACTGTAGCACAATTGGGACCATACTTGGCAAGTTCAATCAGTAACTCAATGTTCGACCTGTAATCGGTTCTAATTACTTAATGGATACACTCACCATGCTTCATTTCCTCGATAATTTTCCACCAAGCCGTGGAAAGTGCTGATTTTCATGAGCAGAGCAGGTAAACTATGCACACCACCTTAAATTGTTAATTCCATGAGGGTTTACAATGCAAGATACTAAGGGTATTATGTCTTGGTTGACCATGGCAGAGTCTCACTGTGGCTCGTGTTGGGAGCTTGGTGCTGTGGAGTGTCTCCAGGATCGTTTCTGTATTCATTTCAACATGGTCAGTGAATATGAATGACAAGTCTGTTCTCATGGTGAATGCTTCTTGTTAGACCCTCAACAACTGGGCTATATATATATATATAGACCCGACCCTCTTATATAGAGTTAAGATTTTAGTCTTACTGTACATATTCTTATATAATATCAGAGAAAGTCTAGACATCCTTGACGCGCTAGCTTTCTCCCACCAGCGAGCCGATCTTTTTTTCCCATCATCGACATTTCTCCCTATCACCGACCTTCTTCCTGGTACTATCTCCTCGCTTTCTTGTCTCGGTTCCTTTCTTCTTTCCATCTTCTTCGCAAACGCTTTTCCTTTCTCCTTTCCACCTCTACGCAACAAGGCGACGATCTCCATCCGCCTCCTTGTCTCGCCTCACACCCGTCTTCGCCCTTCTTCTTGCTCCATGCATCCTTTCTCCTCCGATGCCGACGTACCTCTGCGCTCGTCGTCTCTATTGGCTAAACTCGTTCGCCCTTCCATCGGCTGGACCTGTCCACCCTCCATCGGCTGGAACCCTCCCTCGGTTCCCGCTTTTCCGACACGCTCAATGGCTCTCGGACGCGAACCATCTCCCCTCACGTCCGAGCCAATCTGACGTGTCCACGTGTCCACGGACACGAATCTCTGCCTCCCAGACATGAACCTCTTCTCTTCGCGTCTGCCCCTCTCCGCGTTTTTCGCGTCCGCTCCACTCCTTGGCCTCCACGAGTCCACGGACGTGAATCTTTTCTTCATGGATGTGAATCTTCACACGTCCGCGACCCAACCACTCTCTAACCTACCTACTCTGCCACCACCTTTTCTCTCACCTACTTCGCTGCCTACTCCACATCGGCCAACCATTCCCCATAGACTGATTGGCTCATTCCCTATCGGCTTCTCACTTCTCTGATTGGTCGATCTCTCTTCTCACCGACTTCCTCCCAGCGGCCTCTTACTCTCATCGGCTTCTTGTCCTTGTTCTCCTCTCGTCATGGCCATCGAGTCCATCCTCAGCTCCGGCGCTCTCCTAGTCGCCGAATTTGCTCCAGCTCTCGGTGCCCCAGACCACACCTCGGGCACCACCTAACTAACTTCACCACCTACGTTTCTACCCAGTTCAACCTCCCTATCAAGACTCTACAAGCCGATAACGGTACGGAGTTCGTTAACCGTACTGTTAAAACCTTCCTCACCTCGCAAGGCATCCATCTACGACTCTCCTACCCCTACACCTCTCCTCAGAACGGCAAGGCTAAACACCTCCTTCGCACTCTCAATAACATAAGTCACACTATGCTGCTTTATGCCCACTTACCTATAACTTACTGTGCAGAAGCACTGACTACTGTGACTTACCTCCTCAATCGGCGCACGTGCTCCTCCGTTCGCCACAACGTTCCATACATTCTTCTTTACCGTACGGTGCCCGACTACTCCCACCTTTGCGTCTTCGAGTGCCTCTGCTACCCAAACCTCACCGCCACTACTCCCCACAAACTCGCTCCCTGCTCCACCGCCTGCATTCTCCTCAGCTATACCTCATCTCACAAGGGATACCGATATTTCGACCTTTCCACCCGACGGTTCATCGTCTCTCGTCATGTCATCTTTGACGAGACATGCTTTTCCTTTGGCCTGCTTAATCTGAGATCTTCATCTAGCGATCTCGACTTTCTCCTCACCAACACCGTGTCATCCCGGTCTCCTCCACCGTTCTCCCCATCGGCCCCCTCATCAGCCGCTGCTGAGGACTTACCCTTTAGCTATCCCACTACTATTCGGTCCGATGTCCCTCCCATCAGAACCCCATTGGCCCCACCACTCTCATCGGCTTTGGCCGATCCTGTCCCCTTTCCATCGGACACCTTACCCCCATCGGCTCCTCAGTCCTCATCGGCTCATCCACCTCCATCGGCTCCTCAGCCTCCATCACCTCCCCCCTCCCTATCGGCTGCTCCATCTCCATCGGACTGACCGAACCGATCAACCCATCCAACTCCATCGGCTCAAGCCAATCTAGTTCCCCTCTTTTCTCTCACATACAGCCGCCGATCCCAAGCCGATGACGCCACTCCTCAACCAATTCTCCCTACATCTACCACACTCCCATTGGCTCCCGTCCCCTCTACCTCTCACATGGTTACCCGCTCACAGACCGGGTCTCTTCGCCCCACCAAGCGCTACGGGCTCTCCGCCATCCACTGCTCTATCTTGCCTATCCCGACGACTTCTCGTTTCGCCCTGGCCGATCCTCAGTGGCACGCGGCCATGGCCGATGAGTACAAGGCCCTTATGGACAACGAGACCTGACGCTTCGTCCCTCGTTCTCCCGGCGCTAACATTGTGACCGACAAGTACATCTTTAAGCACAAGTTCTACGTCGATGGCTCCCTTGCCCGTCACGAGGCACGCTAGGTAGTTCGGGGTTTCTCCCAACGCCCCGGTGTCGATTACGATGATACTTTCAGTCCCGTCGTCAAACCCGCCACCATCCGAGTTGTTCTCACCTTGGCTGCCTCGCACTCCTAGCCGATCCATCAGCTTGACGTGAAGAATGCATTTCTTTACGGTCATCTGACGGAAATGGTCTACTGCTAGCAGCCTCTAGGCTTCGTCGACTCCTCTCGTCCCGATGATATCTGCCTCCTTCAACTCTCTATGGCCTCAAACAAGCCCCTCGTGTCTGGTACCAGCGTTTTGTTGCCTACCTTCGACACATCGGATTTGCGGCCTCTGCGTCCGATAGCTCCCTATTCACTCTTCACATCGGCAACGCTACCGCCTATCTCCTTCTATACGTCGATGATATTGTACTTATAGCATCTTCGACGTCCCTCCTACACCAGATCATGGCCTGACTCCACTCCAAGTTCACCATGACCAATCTTGGTCCCCTCCATCACTTCCTTGGCATCTCCGTCACCCGTTCTTCTCATGGGCTCTTCCTTTCCTAGCGCCAGTACGCCATCGATCTTCTCCAGTATGCGGGCATGGCCGATTGTCACCCCATGGCCACCCCGGTCGATACTCGAGCCAAACTCTCTGTTGCCGATGACTCACTCGTCGCCAATCCCTCTTAGTATCGGAGTCTTGTCGGTGCTCCCCAATACCTCACCCTCACATGGCCCGACCTCACCTACGTCGTCTAGCAAGTGTGCCTCTTCATGCACGCTCCACATGAACCTCACATCGCGCTGCTCAAGCGCATCCTGCGCTACGTGAAGGGCACACTCTCCAGCGGGCTACACCTCAGCTCTAGCCCCATCGACTCTCTCACCGCGTACTCCGACGTGGACTGGGCAGACTGCCCTGATTCTCGACGCTCCACGTTCGGCTATTGCGTCTTTCTCAGCGACACTCTAGTCTCCTGGTCCTCAAAACGCCAGACTACAGTGTCAAGTCCAGCGCCGAAGCCGAGTACCGCGCCGTCGCCGAGTGTTGCTGGCTTTGCCAGCTTCTCCAGGAGCTCCGTCCACCCCTCTCCTCTGCGACCGTCGTCTACTACGACAACGTCAGTGCTGTCTACATGACCGCTAACCCGGTTCATCATCGACGCACCAAGCACATTATGATCGATATCCATTTTATCCGTGATAAGGTCGCATTAGGATAAGTTCGGGTGCTCTATGTACCATTGGCGCACCAGTTCATCGATATTATGATTAAAGGCCTGCCGACGTCTTTGTTCACCAGTTTTTAGTCCAATCTCTGTGTCCGTTCCCCTCCCGCTACGACTGCGAGAGTGTTAGACTACTAGACCATTGAGTTGTATATATATAGATCTGATCCCTTATAGAGTTAGGATCTTTAGTCTCACTGTACATATTTTTACCCTTCTAAATTCTTCTAAATTCTAACAGGTCTTGTTGGTCATTTCTTACATAGCCAAGCTACTGTTTTTATTTCTTGTAGAGCATTTCGGTTTCTGCCAAAGACTTACTGGCATGCTGCGGCTTTATGTGTGGCGGTGGTTGTGATGCAGGTATTGTCCTTTTTTCTACATGCTACCACGTGAATGTTTCTGCATGATCCAGCAGCAATCCTATTATTGTGAATAATTTATCTGGTATCTTACAACAATAGTTCACCTTGATATACTTAGAAAATGCTGAATTTTTCTATTGTTTTGCAGTGTGATCCATACTTTGATCCTACACCAGAGTTGGGAAGAAATGCAAGGCGCAGCTGGGAAAGAAGCATTTCAGTGTCAACGCATACAGAGTAAACTCTGATCCACATGACATCATGGCAGAGGTCTACCAAAATGGCCCTATAGATGTTGCTTTCACCGTTATATTTTCGATTTTTTACATTCTATTCTTTCACCAAATTTTCAAATGAAGGTTAGCAGAAGTCAGAGTGGACTGTAGGCTGCAGTTACTGCTATGTCACTTTAAAATAATATACGACGTGCAGAATATAAAGCTTAAAAAGAGCTTTATATAGAGAGAGGCTTAGAAAGGAGAAGATCAAAGGAGAAAAAAAGAAAGAAAAACAACCCAAACAGGAAACCGTACACTCTAATTATATATTTTCTGGGGCCTGGAATAATTTATCTGAGGAATTTTATGGTGCACTACATGGGAACATGTGCACGCTGTAGTAATCTTTCAAACATCTAATTTACAGCTCGTATGTTTTGCGACTTCATTTATAACCTTCTGAGGTCTATTACAGAGCAGAAAAGAGTATGTTTTCTCTCTTGGATGCATATTATAGGGCTGATTTAATGCTGCAACATTGTCAAGGATGTTGCACACTACAAATCAGCAGTATACAGGCACATCACGGGTGGCATTATGGGTGGCCATGCCGTCAAGTTGATTGGATGGGGAACACCGATGCTGGCGAGGATTACTGGGTATCTTGTTTATTCTCCATATTATGCTACTCCTATTAATTAAACTAACTGAATTTAGTACTGAGTACATTAGAGGCAAGAAAATTGAAAAGGTAACGAAGGAGAAAGTAGCCAAAGTCTAGTTTTTCATAACAGTTACAAGAACAAAAAACTGCAAAATTCCTAATGAACATTTTGACCACTGTCAGTTGTAATATAATTTAAATTGTACAGGTCAGGTTAGAAAAGGCAAGGCTGTGATTATTGCTTGATAAAGATAAATGTCTCCCTAGTATTTTTGTTTTGGTGGTTAGTGAATACTGGCCTTGAATGCCATCTTTGTGCTCTTCCTTGATAATTGACTGAATCAATCTTGTCTGTTTTGTACTTTAAGCAATATCATGAAGTATAGCTCCCTTGCATAAATAAATTGATGCAGTCTAGAGGAAGAATCAGTCTATCTTTATCGAATGTCGTCATTCTTGGATGAATTTCCCCTCTTCTCTTTAGTTAATTGGTCAATTCTTTACTTGCTTGGCTGGGTTTCTTGGTCATAAATTTCATGGAGTATTTCAGTGTACAAATTCATTTTTCTCCTGTATGTGCGGGAGAAATTGGAACTTGTTGCAAAATTAGGGCCCTTGTTTTTATATTTTTTATGTATGGCTGCTGATTATTTGCCCTATAGAATCTTCTGTCCTGTTTGACCCTGGGTAAAAAAAATTGAGTGTAGCCCACGTAAAAAATATTTATCATTGGGAGAGCTAAACTTAATACTCACAACGTCAAATGAATTTGACCGAAAGGAGTATTAAGTACGCAAATAAATCAGAGAGTATAAAGTCATAGTTGTGTTCAGTTTATTCTCCATCTTATTTAATATGTGTTTGCGTGAGGCACATTTTGTAGACATTTATATATGTGTCTTCTGTGTAATTAAAAAGTTGAGATAAAGTGGTATCGACTATTGAAAAAAAGAAAGACCAAATTGTCTCTTACCTTGGTTTCAATTTTTTTATGTGAGCCTCCTAGTAGTCCATTGTCCATTGATCCCCGACAGAAAGGCCTATCTACGTGGCAGTACACGTGTAGTAGGCAACCCACTCATGCAGCATTCAATTATGTTTCTAGCTACTAATAACCTCCAGCTACCCTACCATCGGAAAGGGGACAAAAGGAACAACTAAGGGAAGAGCTTGCTTATGGCACCCTAGATCGATTATCATCTTTTGGTTAACAATTGATCTCCCCGTTGCTTGAGATTTGCTGTCTTATACGAACTCTGCAATATCTAGCCAGTAGCCACATGGGAAGGGAAAAGCAATAAGTAGGTAAGACAGTAGGTAAGGAGTGCATGGGGTCTGACAAGGCAAAATTAGTGTAGTTTTTACCTCTACCAAGATATGTTCAGGCGTTGTTTCCCTTTGGCCTGTGACAGTTCACAACAAAGTTTCTTTTGAAATCCTGTATTTTGCTCCATGGTATCTTCAAATATTGGGTGTAGGTGTGTACCTTCGTAATAAGGGTGAGTGTGAGGTATACTTAAAAATAAATAAATTTGATAAAAGCATATGTATTATGAATAAGTTTCATAAAACCATGTGACACATGTTATTATGATAATAGACTACACATTCTATAACTACAATTTTTAAAATTATGTTAGGTTTATAAATTTTTTAACACATCGTATATAAGCTGTATCTACATAAGATTAAACATCTTTATTTTACTATAGTAACAAATTAAATTAGTTAATGATATAGTTTTATGAAACTGTTGAATCATAATAACCAGGGTTACTTGCCACGTACCAAAACCACTGTAAAACACTTGTACTATAATACCCGTGAAATTTTCTTTAAAACATATCGCAATCTTTGCATGTGCTACGTCTCACCAAATTCGCACTTTTTACTTTTTCTATAATCGGCCGCGGCCGCTCCGATGACGACCTCCCCGACGACGTGCTCATCAACGTCCCCGAAGTCGCCCTCCAGGTCCTCGCCCTCGTCGCCGACTACTGCGACCGCCTCTACGGCGGCGGCGGGGACGACTCTGCCGCCTTCAACGAGCCGGGAGTGTACGGGTTCGACGACCCGCTGGAGATATTCGACGACGAGCTGATGGACGGCGCCGACCTCGACACGGTGGTCGACCTCCTCCGCGCGGCCACGTTCCTCCGCGTCGGGAAGCTGGCCGACCCTGGCGGCGAAGGAGGTGGCCGGGTGCATGCGGGGGAAGCCGGTGGAGAAGATCCGGGAGATCTTCAACATCGAGAACGACTACACCAAGAGGAAGAAGACGAGGTCCGCAAGGAGAATTCTTGGGCCTTCGATCCCTATGGTTCCGACTGAATGGATCAGTCAAATCGTCAGCATCCATGGACAAGATCTTGCTAGTTAGGGCGAGTTCGTAAACTGAAATCAAACGATTTATTTTTTATAAAAAAGTTGTTTTTTAAAAATCAAATAAATCTATGTTTAAGTTTAAAATAATTAATATATAATCAATCATACGCTAATAAATTAAAATGAGCTAAGTCTCGAACGAACTTGCCCATATAGTTCCAAGAAAAAAAATTCTATCAGAGATTGAATACACAGGACCAACCAATGCCATGTTAATGTTAATTACTAGTTAGTTTGGGATAAATCTATAGATTTTTTGTGTATAGCGGTGATCATGTATGGTTCTATGGATTCTATTACATGCATCCAAAATGGATTTACAAACTTATTTCGATAGTTTCCTATAATTAAATGTTTGGCTTAAGTGTTCAAATCATACAGGTGACTCTTGTTGAGCATGTGTTAGGGGGCATTAGTGTGTTAGAATTGAAAAATAAATTGCAACAATTATCATCAAACTTGTGAGATTTAGGGTGCGTTTGGTTTATTGTCAAAACTAATTTGGCAATTCTAACAACTTCCTCAAAAAAAATGGCAACTCAGCACACTGTATTCATCTCTATCCTAATCAACAAACTGAACAGTCCTTATTCTTGCGTGACATTGAGCAACAAAAGCAGTTCTCAGTGGGCCAAAACCAGCAGAAAAAGTCTGTTTGGACCCAAACAATACAAGCTTTGTTTGAATTAATTTATTGACGAGCCCAATAGCCCATATCGTGGGTGGCATTTTCCTGGTTTTGATTTTTTTTTCATTTTCTGCAATTATTCGTGAGTGTTCTCCGACGAATCCGAATCCGAATCCGAATCCAAATCTGAATTCAGAAATTTCTATCCAAATTCGGCCGAGAAAAAAAATTCAGATTATATTTATGCATACTTTCATCCCTCCGTAATCCGACCAGATAGTGGTTTCGATTTTTTTTATTTGAATCTGATTCGAATTCGACTCAAATTCCCAACTAGAGAAATTAATCATACAAGACCAGAAAACGGCTTGCTGCGTAAAAACAGATAGCAGATCGAGACATGGCCGAAGCAACCAACGCGACCCCGGCGCCGGCGCCGTCGCCGAGCAGCAGCAGCAGCGGCAGGAGGAAGGTGGCCCTCGCAGCTCCGACGGCGCGGAGTACGAGATCTCCGCGGAAATGACGTCACGTACGGACGCCGCCCTCGCCGGCCTCGACCAGGACGCCTTCTTCGACGTGATGTTCGCCGCCGACTACCTCGACGTCGAGGGCCTTCTCGCGCGACACGACGTCAACGACTTCACCGCCGATGAGGAGGAGATAGGGAGGTTTCTTGGGCATCCGAGAATAACGACGACGACGCTTCAGCTTCCATGGATCGATGAACCCATGCATGCTGCTACGAAGTACGAACTACTCCGTACTATAAGTCGATTTTTTTAATTTTTAAATTACCTTATTGGATTGTTGTATTTTAAATATTTGATAAACTATCGCCATGTCAGTATATCCCATAAAAAACGATGATTTGCTGCTGGTACCAATGTATATTACGTACAAATGTGTCTATGAATTTAGCAAGACTAGAAATTTTGCATTGTGTATTAAGAGAACACACTCGTGGGCATGTACATATAATAAGTGTGTGTATTTTATGTAATCGAAAGAAATGATAATTCATAAGGCAAAAGGAAAATTTAAGTTTGTTCAGGTGGTCAAAAGAACCAAACAAACTGTTATCCCTATACATTAGGAGTCCCTGTTAATTTTTAGTTGATAAATACATGTAAAACAAGGATGCTACTCTCACTCTGCACAGATGAACACTATACTACTGTACAGCTGATTAACTAAGCCCACATCTATAATGGATTTAGACCAATTTTCCGGCAAAATCCTTGATGTCCTCGTCCTTGACGGCCGGCGAGGCCATTGCCCTGAACTGTTTGAGCTCAGACGGGCTCCGGCCGAGCTGCAGCGCCACCTTCGTCTCGAACACCTCGCCGTTCTCCCTCCGCTCCACGTCGGCCTCCTCGAGGTTGGCCTCGATGTCCTCCTGGATCTTCCGGTAGATGCCGGCCACGTTGCGGCACAGCTCGAACAGCATGCCCACCTGCCCGCCGTGCTCAACGGTGTTCACCGCCGCCGCCAGCGCGCCGCCGAGGACGGCCAGGCCGGACGCCCACGTGCCGGCCTCGCCGGAGCCGATGAACGTGGCGGCGAGCGCGGCAGTGCCGGCCAGCGCCGGGCCGGCCACAGCGAGGCGCTTGTTGAGGCTGAGGACCAGCTTGCCGACTGACACGTACTCGTTCTCGTCCTTGGCCTTGATCACCCGGAGGATGCCGCGCATCTCTTCCTCCAGTTCTTGGGTCCAGCCGTTTCCGGCCATGGCGGCTCGCCGGCCGGCGCCAATGCTTGCCATTGATGTGTTGATCGGAGCGCGTAACTTCTTGCTCGGCCACCACCTGGCGGGCTCGACGGCCTTGGGGAACTTGTCGAGCATGACGGGGAGGAGAGGCAGCGGGTAGGCGGCGTCGAGCGCGAGCACCCGATCAATGGCGTCCTGGACGTCGGCCTTAGTTGGCGTCGCGAGCCCGAGCGTGGCGCGGACGTCGCGCTCCAGCTGCCTCCACAGCCTGGTGGCGTTGCGCTGCTCCTCGGCCAGCTGCGACGGCTGGATCTTGTTCACCGCGGCCATGGTGACCGCGGCGGAGGCCAGGAGCACCCCAGCGGAGGCCTTGAGCGCGACCATCCCCGGCGCGGCGGGCGCGAGCGCGGCCATGGCGGACGCCGCGAGCAGGAGGGAGTTGTTGGAGTGGAGCAGCAGGTGGTTCCAGTTGTCCCTCTGCCTCCCGATGATGTCGTGCATGTCCGCCCGGTCCGCCGCCGCCTCCGCGACGGCCCGGAGCTTCTCCACCTCGCAGCCGACGGGGACCTGCGGCGGCGGCGGCGGCGCTGGCGACCACCCGTTCGTCGCCACAGCGCCTCGTTCGTCGACGAGCCTGAGCTCGTCCATGCCGCCGCCCACCAGCTGGCTCCGGTCTGCGGTGCTCGTAGCTGTACTGACGCTGACGCTTCCTCGGAGGCTGTTTGCCACCCTACTCCTCCTCCTCGGCGACGAGCTCGCCGGCGGGAGCATGAGGCCCCCGCCGGCCAGTGACCGCACGACGCTTTCCATGCATGTACACACAGTTGGTAGTACACAGCACACGCTATAGGTCTATATACAGCTCCGACCTTCTCTGTCCAAATCAATGTCACTTCGATCTCGTCGTCCTCGCTAGCTAGCTAGCTTTCTTGTTTTCTCGTGGAGTTATGAGATGGATGCGCATGGTTGCGGCTGGCTATATAGTCGCCGAAGCCAAGACAGGGAGAGAGAGTTCCTTGTTGACGAGGGCGCCATGGGAGAATTGAAGCGGTCGATTGGAAGCAGTGGTGAATGCAAGCAGACGCATTGACCAAATAATGGAAGCGATCAAAGCGGGCAATGGATTCACCTTGTCTTGACCAAGACCACCACTAGCTACTTAAACCAAGTCCAAACCACCGGTTAAACCAAACCACCACCAGTGAGGTTACCGCCATTAACAAATTCGATTTCGAAAAATATATTAAGCGAATGATTTGCTATGTTTAGGAAATCAGCAATTAATTTGTGGTGATGAGATATAAATTAAATCAAGAGAAAGATATATATATATATACATATTAATGCTAGACTGTTGTTTTCTTTTTGGAGGTACTACTACACAGATACTACTGAGTTTTTCTTCTTTTTTTTTTAGAGAGAGAGAGAGAGAGAACTACTCTTGAAGTCAGAAGTATTGACTATATACATATCGAATGAGAGCCAGTGAGATTTGAGAATGACTGGTAAGTGGCAGGGTCAAGCTGAATTCTGCTATTAATGATCTGACATTGACACCATTCCATCCAGAATTTTTGGTGGTTGCTGTTGTACTCCACTTGGGTGCGGTCTGCAGTGCACAACTTTTCCTTTCTATGCATTTCCGCATAAATGATTATACTATTGTTGCATGAAAATCAATATTTTTACTGCAAATTTAGTGCTATCAGTTAATTCCATATATATATGGATAATATTACACTGATGGTCTATTTGCATTAAAATTAGTAAGTCCCGTAAATAAATTGAAGAGCCGATCAGTGAGTCTATCGGACGATCGAGAAAGTATTTGATTTAGTTAAAAATAGAAAATTATTTAGATGAAACCGAATCTAAAGAGAAACCGTAAAAGCCACGGCATGTTACTAGATCCTTGTTAACATATTTTTTTATGTTTTTAGTAAATAATGTCCAATAATTGTTATAGCCATGTTGAACTCTTATAATTACAAGGTATAAATTAGACTTCTTAGAAGTTTATAAATCATCTCTCAATCAAATATATCTTCGGCACATCGTCACCCTAATTTATCTAGGTTTTTACCAGCGGATTCTGCCTCTCGACACGGGACTACATTAGTTAGGTCCAAACTTCAGCGAAGGGGTAAGTCCTACTATTATTCTGATGTATTCGCTCTGTCTAAGGCTGCATTGGTTAAATCTAACATCTTAGTCCGATCGAGTATATCACATCACGTCCGCGTAGGATTTATTGACTTATCAAGCTCTTTTTATCATCATCAATCTCATGCTGCATCGGTTATGTTCAACCTACTAGACTACTGATAGTATATTGAGTCATAAGCCAATAAATCTTTACTTGATATTTCATTGGAGTAGTTAGCAAATAAGTTATCTACATATCGAGCATCACACCCAGTGTATCAGCTCCTCAGTCGATACACATGTCTTCAGTAACTTCTAAATCTCACGCCTAATGTATCACCCTCTCAATCAATACACATATATCTTTAGAGATCTTTTCTCATCGGCTCAGCTAGCCGATGGGTTTGCCTTTTCCTTCCGCCCATAAGTCCGATCTAGCATCCACCGTCTTGTTTCCATTAGCTTCAGTCTCATATTGTCTTAGTTTGGTCCGATTTATCGAGATTGACTCTAACGGTACCGTCACGGTGGTCATTGAGTCTCATACTTTCGGAGGATCTGATCTTGCTCCGTCTTATTTATCGCACATTATATTTAGAGTGCCATCGACTTTACAGCCGATGGATCTTTTATATTACTTCTTGTTAATCTACATATAACTTCATCGGCTTTTTAGCTGATGAACGAGCGCTATAACCTCCATCGATAACCAGTCGATAAAAGGATCCCACATTCTATTATTTGAATACCCTATCTCAAAGTACCATCGGCTTTACAGCCGATGAAATCGTTATCGTATTCTTTAAATAACCTTTTATGCCTTCATCAGTTTTGTAGCGGATAGATCAGTGTTACACCTTTGTTATATCTAGAGTGACATCGGATGTATCTTTATTTCCCTTCGTCGCTATCTGTTTAAATCTTCATCAGCTTCCTAGCTGATAGAAGAGTGTTCTAGTCCCTATCGATAATCGATTGATAGCAGGAGCATGTCGAACGCGACCGATAACTATCTCAACCCTATCAACAGCTAGCCGATAACAAGAGTTTCTATCGGATTATCATCTGACTAACCCATCAAATTGATTGTTAGGCCCACATCTCTATCGTCTCGACGAAGAGACACAAAACCGAAAGATCTCGACGTGCTCCCGAACCAATCAAGAAAAGCCAAAGAACAATCAAGAGCGCACGCTATCCAACAAAACCAAAGGAGCTATACTAAAGCCAAACATATGTCTTTTAAGTCTTGGCGTGTTTGCAAGATCCGACACAAACATATTTTTAGCATGCCTAATAAAATAATTAGGAGTATGCTCCAATGAATATAGAAGTCGAAGGGCCTGCACTGAGTCTAAGTAAATCTTTTAGTCTTGGCGTATTTACAAGAGCCGGCGTGAAAATGGTCAGACTTAAAAAAAATAATATATGATTGTAAGTTTCGGTTCGTCAAATATGTTTGCGCATATTTTGGTACAGTATAGTATAACATGGCAAAGGGTTACTTGCGGTTCGGAGCAAGCTAGAATTGCTTGGAGCAGGGGGATGAAAATTAATTAATGTAATTGTGTGGTTTCTTCCCCTCCGTGTATATACCCCTCCTTTTTTTTAAAATATTTGTTCAGGCTTTCGTACCAAGAGCAGATAGTAATATTTAATACATTTGGAGAAAAAATAATACAATTATTACATATAATATACTCCTTTATCTTAAAATATATTTTTTAGCATTTAAATCTTGTCTAATTTCTAATACTACTCACAATACAATTTATCCCATCAATCATATCACATTTAAATTTTTTTATCTTAGTCCCACCTATCCTCCCACCCTTATTTATCTATCATTTATTAAGCAGTATAAAAGTCTTTTTTTCTTAACTTAACCAAAAATATTTATATTATATTATGAGACGGGGAGTATATATTTTGTATGTAGGTTATCATGTTCAGTCTAACTATAATTTACAGCAGTTGTCTATGACTTCTAATACAGAATTCATGTTAAAAGCCTGTATATACGTAATATATATAAACATCATGATTTGAATATTGGTGGATATAGTTATCCACCTATGACTATCATCACACCATCAGTACTTATACTATTTAAAAATATTTGTTCAGGCCTTCGTACCAATAGCAGAAAAAATAGTAATATTTAAGAATCAAAGAAAAAATTGATACTATTATTGCATATAATATATTTTTTATGTCTCCTTGTCAGGGTCCAGTCTAACTACAATTGGCAGCAATTTTCTATGCCTTTGCATTACAAGAACAAATAGTATGAAACAGAGCAAGTAGCATCGATTGGCTGCTTTTGTACAGTTATCTTATGAAATCTAGCAAACTAATTAAACTGCTCTCCTCCCAATCAAAGCTTTTCTTAAAGAAGTGCAACATAATACATTCTACTAATTGACCACTAACCAGCATCCAAGAAGATAAATAGTACACTTAACACCAATCAACTAGTCTCCTCTCTAAACCACTCCTAGCTACCAAGTTGGAGCACTAATACTATACATATTATATGGATGATAGTCTATCAATTCTAGCTTCATATTCATTCCCTGAAGACCACCTTTTAGTCATCAATTAATGGACAGATGCATGAAATGTCTCAATTAACTAGCTGCAAGTTGATCCTACTGATTAAGTATTCTTGACGATTTAAGTTCCAAGTGGTACTAATCACTCTGCAGCCACACATGCTGTGCCTTCGTTTGGAGGACGGTTCATGTACTATCTGAAACCCTTGGGCACACGGCGGCAACTAATTCATACTCTGAACTTAATTTGGCGAGAATTTGTGATTGATAGATGAGTCCTTTGTCCTCGAACCAATGGAAACGTTTTGGGGCACACGAATTTACATATAATTTGATCGTATTTTAATCTCTCTTTTTTTGTGGAGGTGTCCCGGCACACATCTATGTACATTTTGCCACAAACTTGAGTTTGCAAGACCAGTGTATATACTAAGATAGCTTGTGCATGCATTTGGCTCTAGCTATACTAAAATATTTGAGTGAGTCCGATAGAAACATAGGTTTGGCTTTTTCTGTCGTATTGGTTTTAAATTCACAAGTTAGCAATCCTGTGGATACATGGGGACTACCTATAGAACTTTTGACAATTTTTTAGATAGAAAACTTTTAAATATAATTATAGTATGTTCGTAAAAATAATAGTATAATTATAATGTAATCACATTCTATTTAAATATAATTTGTGTATGACTAACTAAAACCTGCGCTAGGTTTGATCCCTACCTCACGCATGCTGCGTTTCATTTTTACAAATCTTAACACAATTCGACGGTTTATAAATCCAATGTAGGGGGATATGTTGAAAGAAATACAGCAAATCCGATCATAATTTATAAGTTGGATTTATTAATTTGATCAAAATTCGAGCTAGCTTGTACGTGCATGATGTGACGCATCACATGGCATCAACCCTGCCCTGTTGTATATATATGAGTCTAATCTGGATCGGAGAGTACAATTAAGTAGCCAGTAGTTGGCAAAGATCTATTTGAATATTACTCGAACAAGTCAAATTCAAACATACATATATAGGCTTTAATTACTGCTAATATATTGAGCAATTGGCACAAAACGGTTGACATCTCAGCTGGCAAATTAATATGTACTTATTCAAGTACTAGCTAGTGTGCAAAGTGGTGTGCAAACTGCGAAAAGACGGTTGACACTGCAAACGAGATCCATAGATGGAAGAAATATACTAACAAAGAAGTATGATCACTTGGGAGAGAAGAAATGAAAAGTATGATCTCCTCGATCGACAGGTAGCTAGCTTTTCTGGCCGAAGTCAATGGAAGCAGACAGTAGCTAGCTGGCACTGCCAGGCAACAACAAATTGAAGTCAATGTATACATATGAACAGGCGTGCGTTACAATTTAGTAAGCATCGATCGATCGATCGTATGCACATGAAGTACACCTCCTAGAGATGAACCGAATGATTAAAAATGCCTAATTTATTTATAACTCGAAGCAAGCCAGCAAAGCATTGTCAGATCTAAGGATATATATGAAGGCTCGGAGAAGCTACAAATCTACAGTTGCCTGCACATGTAGCTGGCTGTGAAGAAATTGTATACGAGTATATATTCGTGGAGACAATGGCGGAGCTCAGCATGCATGACCGCGAAAAATTAGCTTAATAATATTCCTTGGTTCAAAACCCTTCCGCAGATAATAGAGTATAATATTATTTTTGACAATTTAGCAACTAAGAGAATCATTTTCAAGCCTATTTTACAAAGCATCTCACAATGCTTAGCAATTTGGTGTAGCTGCAATATGCTAGGTGCATGCATGGTTTGCTAGTATTGAAGGGGTCCTAATTAATACACTAATGGCTCTGGGTAATCATATGATCAATTACTTAGCTGGTATATATAATTAAAATAAATAATTTTGCTGCGAGCTAATCTGCTCCACATGTACTATATTTATAGACTAATTATTCTTCTAGTGAATACGTCTATGACGAGACGTCTATAATAACTTTATTTATCATAAATATATATGCTGACTCGATTTTTGAAGATATTTATAGAGGGAGAGTCGCGTGTTTTATAGAGTTAAGCATCTATGGTACTATGGTTTAAAAAATAAATAATTTTGTTGGGAAGGCTGGGCCTCCGCTCGCCGGCTCCGCCACTGCATAGACAGTGGGACGGTACTCTGCCGTGCCGGAGAGGGCATATCTCGCGCGTCGATCGGGTCCAACTAATATAACCGTGTGGCCTGTATGCACCGTCAGCTTAGCTTAGCTTAGCTAGCTCGTAAGCCGGCAGATTCTCTTGCCTTCACGTGCATGCCCACTAATCACTTATGCATCAATGCACGCATTGATCTTTACTATGATCTCTGTCTCGTTATCCGTCACAGAAATGCTGTGTCGCACGTCAATTCTTGTATTCTTTCTACGAAAGTGAAACCTGCACCGAGCCACGGTGCAAGCTGCATCCTGGCTCATTTGAAAGAGCCGTCAAAATGTGCATTCGCTAGTGCTCCTTTGTTCTAAGCTACAGTTGTATCAACTTTTTAAATTGTCGCTAACATTATATTTTAACCATTGATTTTTTATGTTATATTATCAACGGTTATGAAATTAACATTTTCTAATACAAATCTAACTATATTACATATGTAACACTATGAACATATATATGATAATTTTAATTGTTAGTTAAAGTTATAAATGTTGATTTTTTTCTAAAGATAAGGGCACCTCTTACTTTGTGATAGAGGGAGTATACATGAATTTCTTTCTTTTTAGTTTTCATGTTGACATGTTTGCATTTTTGCCGGAGTGAAAAGGTGGAGATGGTGGCATTGTTGCTAAGCCCAGACGATAAAGAGCGTTTTCTATTTGTTGGAAATTTTTTTACCAGCGGTTTTCGAGTGATTAATACTGACGATGCCAATTGTGGAGCCGGCCAACCCAAGAGCTAGTTTCGCCATTTTTGGAGTGCCGTAAGGGGTGAAGAGGGGAGAGATGGTTGGTCAGATTTTTAACCATTTTTCCAATTGCAGGAAAGATACTCACGTACACACACCATCACTAGTATAGATACAAACACCACACTCATATGGATAAATGCGTCTCTAACACACTCTCAAGGAGATAAAGGACAAACAACAAATCCCTTACTTCACTAAATTTCTCTAAAAAATGCACCATTTCAAAATCTAGTAAATTTTATTTATATAAGCACAAACCTTACCCCCATCCAGAGACATACATACAGTCCACACTCTTGTGCTAGCTGCGGCAGCTTCAGCTGCAGCTCATTTTACTACAATTGGTAGATGAAGTTGCAATGCAGCCGCAGCTAGCACAAATGAACATGCCTATATATAATACTACTCTATCCAGCTCAAGTAACAGTACAAGCATATATATATATATATATATATATATATGAGCTTAAAAATATGATCTTGGAACGATGAAAAGGAAACAAGGAAGAAGCTAGCGTGGATCCAGTGACCATGGAGGAGAGCGTACGGACGTACCATTCTTTGCCCTAAAACCCCGTCAAGTTGATCAGACACTTTCCGGAAACGGTCTCCTCCTCGTCTAACCATGGTGTCCCAGAATTGAAATTTGACCCAGCACAACCCAACCCCGGTCAAACCTAACCTCCCCTATAAATACCACCTCGCTCTCTCGCTACCTCCATCACATCCCCCTCAGCTCCGGCAACTCCTCATCCGCAATCAATACAACACTCCGCCGCCACATCCACTTCCACTTTCGCCGTCGACGTCTCGACTCGAGAGAGCGAAGCAGCAAGCGCACGTACCTGTTGTAATCAATCTGTCGGTCAGTCCATCGATCGATGGCGGACATACGGGTTCACCAGCGCCCCTTCTTGGCCGCGGCGTCGGCATCTAGCTGCGGTGGGAAGCGGCGGCGGCGGCTGAGGCCGAGCAAGATTGCTTCTCCCTGCCGGGCCGCGGTCAGTGGAGGCGTGCGCACGGCGCCGAGCTCGTCGTCGGAGAACGGGAGCCCGAGTAGCCTGAGGCTTAACCTCGACTGGATCGACCCGCGCGTCGTCGTCGCCATCCCAACGACGAAGGGTGACGGCGGCGCGGCGGAGACGGAGAAGCTCAGGGCCATCGCGGAGGCGGCGGCGGACAGGGCGGAGATGCACGACATCATCGGAAGGCAGCGGGACAACTGGAACCACCTGCTGGTCCACTCCACCAACTCCCTCGCGCTCGCGGCCTCCGTCATGGCCGCGCTGGCCCCCGCCGCGTCGACCGTGGTGGCGCTCAAGGCCTCGGCCGGGGCTCTCCTGGCATCCGCCGCGGTCACTATGGCCGCCGTCAACAAGATCCAGCCGTCGCAGCTCGCCGAGGAGCAGCGCAACGCCACCAGGCTGTGGAGGCAGCTGGAGCGCGACGTCCGCGCCACGCTCGCTCTCTCCACGGCGGCGCCGACCAAGGACGACGTCCAGGACGCCATGGACCGGGTCCTCGCTCTCGACGCCGCCTACCCGCTGCCGCTGCTCCCCGGCATGCTCGAGAAGTTCCCCAGGGTCGTCGAGCCCACCCGGTGGTGGCCGAAGAAGAAGCAGCAGCAGCAGCAGCAACGCGCTCAGATCAACAAGTCGAGCAGCAACGGCTGGACGCCGGAGCTGGAGGAGGAGATGCGCGGCATCCTCCGCGTGCTCAAGTCCAAGGACGAGCACCAGTACGTCTCCTTCGGCAACCTTGTCCTCAACCTCAACAAGGGCCTCGCCGTGGCCGGGCCAGCCCTCGCTGGCACAGCCGCGGTCGCCACAGCGTTCATCGGCTCCGGCGAGGCCGGCACGTGGGCATCCGGCGCCGCCGTCCTCTGCGGCGCCCTCGCCGCGGCGGTGAACACGATGGAGAACGGCGGGCAGGTCGGCATGGTGTTCGAGCTGTTCCGCAACTGCGCGGGGTTCTACCGCAAGATCCAGGAGGAGATCGAGGCGAACCTCGGCGAGGCCGACGTGGAGAGGAGGGACGACGGCGAGGTGTTCGAGACGAAGGTGGCGCTGCTGCTCGGCCGGAGCTTGTCGGAGCTTAAGCAGTTCAGGAGGATGGCGTCGCCGTCGTTCAAGGACGACGATGTCAAGGATTTTGCCGGGAAACTCTTCTAAAAAAAGAGAGAATGAGTTCTAATCACTCACTTAGTCATCTACCTCGTTTGAAATGGTAGACAAATTTTTAGCAGCTCGCATTTAGCGAAATGTGCATATAGGTTTAGGGATTATTCCGTTGATTCTTTTGTAAAGGTTCAAATCGAAATTTAGGAAAAATTCTTTGAATAATTCGTTTGAAATTCATTCCAAGTTTCACATACTGTTTGTATCAATGTGTACAAAATGACCGAGTCGACGAACCGAAAGCAGCACCTACCAACGCGTCAGTGTCACACGGTGTAGCGATGGAGACGGTAGATTCGTTTGGGTCATAAACTAGCACTTCCACTTTGTTGGATGTGTTCTGGAAACATCTCCAGATCTGTGATCATGCATGATTACTGATCTGTGCACGGATCTCGAGACATATGCAACGGTGTATTCGTCATCCAGGTGCAACATTTCTTTTCTGCAGGCATTTCTTGGTGCATATTTAGAGGCTGGAGAAATTTGAAGGATACATTTGAACAAAGTAAAACGTTAAGGACTAAATTAACTCTAGAGTGAAACTTAATTAGAATTCTAGTGACATCAGGAAGTTGCACGAGCCTCCATCACTTTTAAATATATGTTAGATGGTCTATATTCACGGATGTGTGTGGTGTGCGTATATATTTCATATAATCATAAAAGAAAATTAAGATATGTCCTCATTTTGAACGTACGAGGTTTCACATAGGAACATTTTAATCACGAAACATAGCATTCACACAACGCGTATGACACCTCAAGAAACATGGCGAAAACACACGCATGGCTGATCCTGACGGTTGGTTCGTCGGCTTGCAGTTGTTCATCGGTTACTGCTGGAGCCATGGTCATCGGTCGTCTTCCTGTGACCATGATCTGGCACTACAGACAACAGGCGCATTTTATTTGTTCCTGCAACACATCAACTAATTTCTGACCGATAATGCAGGGCACCCGAGTCCATTAATTTGAGTGGGCTAGGTTTTTGCAGGCGTCAGATGACACGTTGTTTCAGTCGATTTTGGATTAACATGGATCAAGAATTTAAGATAAATTTAAGGCAGACACAGATGATTTTAATGGAAAAAAGAAGAGAAGTACTGAATTACTGACTGAAAATTTTGTCTCCTCTTCAGACTAAAGAAAATCTGATTATGATGCCAGCTAATAGCTTAGGAGACCAAACAGGAAAAAAAAATCTTTTTGTCATCATGCAATTGGCAGGTGAACATGGTTGTTTCAGATTGTGGACCTGGAATTATTCAGAGACGGCAGGGTCAGCTCAACAGGGGCAGTAGGGCGTTCAGCTTCAGCACAGCGAAAACTGAAAAAAAAATTGACAGAATAATGGTCTGAATCAATCGCAAAAACTCAATGGTAGAGTACAGTTGTTGTACATGAGCTGAAATTCAATGTAAAAACTTCAGCTCGATTTTAGCGTGGACAGAATCAGTTTCATGTGCTTTTGACAAGAAAGTTAAGTTTGATTTCAGGCTGGTCTTGTATGGCGAAAGTTAAGCGTAGACCCCCATTCCAGGAGCATGAATTTACTACTGATGAAGCATGTTTTGCCAAACAACAGAATTGCAGGTCAGAGCATTTGATGACAACCTTTCAATTCAAGGAGAAGGAATAGCAGATTTGCAGGCGAAGCCCATCCATAACTTATTAAACTTTGGTTTCACCATAAACCATAGCCGGTTTATAATATCCTTGTTAAACAATCTTGCGTTTGTTGACAAACAAACCCAACTAAACACTAGATAAATATTCGAAATTCTGAACTACTCAATAACAATTTGTTGCTAACAACATATTGCGTAGCACTCAGCATCCTTGTACGTTAGTCATTAATAATCAAGTTGGAGCTGTGCAGCAATTCTCCTCCTAAACTGCCTATGGCTGCTTCAAAGACATGGCCCTTGCACGAAGGTTCAGAAATATCCCCCTGCAAAAAAATAGGATGACCAGGTAAGGATGAGATTTCGAATGTCATCTGTCAGAGAAGTTAGTGGAGTGTTCTGGCCAAAAAAAAAAATACCAGCAACATGCAACAAAGCTGTGGAAAATCACCCGGAACTGCAACGGCATGTACTGATGGTTTATCCAACCAACTATTGGCCAAAACTACATGATGATCAGATATATTAATGGGGCATGGAGGGAACCTCAAAGGAAACCAACAATGTTGAAAGCAAACCACGTACCATCCAAGCAGACAATTGCACCGAGGGATATTGTTTCTTGACCCTGGCCTTCACCTCCTTAAAAGGCCTCCCTACATCAACAGATGCAACAAATGATAAGTAACTGTTTACTAGATATACAAGACATGGGCTAAAGGTTTTTGCATTGAACAAATGCCATTACATAACCATCTGATCCGAGGAAAAAAAATCATAGTAAATGGGCATCATTGTAACTCTGTCCTTATTAGGCCCTACAGGACCTCTATTTTGAGCGTACTGTGTGTATTGTTGTTTATTCAGTACATTCCAAACATCACATATATATATATAAAAGACTAGCTGAGAAAATTCCACAGCCACCACATGCTAGGAAGGCAATACAACAACTTCAAAATTATCATTGCCAGCTTGTCATAGTATAATACCACAGAAACTCTTTCATTGGCATGAAGTTGCAAACTGTACTAACTGACAGTTAAATACTTACTCTCAACAACATATCCATAATAGAACAAGAAGAGCAAATTGTTCCAGGGAGAAGAAGTGATCTGCTCTAGTAACACCTGAAAAGGTTATCTTCTATTAAACATCTTATCAATAATATCAAGTACAGCCGTCAACCAGTGCTAGTATAACTTCAATCATGGTTCCCTCCAGTGTTCTGGAAAAGGACTTAACATAGTCTAAAACTTTGTTGCTGGTATATTGTTAATTTGCAATGGAATTCAAAACATTTTTTTGAAGATGGAAGTCAAAGCATTTACTAGATGAAGATGCTGCTTTAACATATATGTTTAATTGAATCCGTAAAGTCCACATGAGAACTATTATACACAAGCCACATGAAAAGAAGTGAAAAATATTGCACAGGTCATCAGGAGAATATTTTATACCTTCTTAGCTATAGTTTTGGTATCCTTCTTTCCTTTGAATATATAATCTAACAGTTTATGGAGGAAATGGCCAAAAGGACCACCATAAGCAAACCCAAAGAGCTACAAGAAAAACAGTACAGTGTCAGATATTTAGTACACAAAAACATCATAAATAACAGAAGAGAAAGTTACTATAGGAATGCCAATGTGATTAAATTCATCTGAGTTACCAACATCAGAGAACAGGTTAGATAAAAAAAATGTGGAGCAACATTTGTTATCCACTGGACGAAATATCATGTGTCTCACAAAGAAAAGCAAGAAGTAGAAGTGAAAAACAAAGGTTCAAGCCTTTCCTGTTGTTTTTGAATACTTTCATGGCCATGAAACTAACCATAATTCAAGGATAAAAAACTCTATGATAGTTGAGACCAAAAGTAGTACATAATGGCAAACAAAGAGCTGTCTTCCGTCTGAAAGAGCCAAACATTCATAAATAGTTGGAATGAACACATTCCTTGAGACAAGTATACATTCACATTCTTTGAGACAAGTATACGTTATCACAGCAATTCAAATGCATATAAAATTTACTCTTTTATAATTGATCTTTACAGGAGACCTAGCAATCCTCAATGCTGTAAAATACACTGACAACTAATTTCTATTCACGGAAACTCAATGACACAAGAATAGCAGCAGATCTAAGCAAACTCCATCAGTTGATCCGCATTGCAACAATTGATCAGAACGCCCGAATCTCCACGCTAGACAACTCATTTGCAGAAGCAAGACATCGTTCAACTGGATGCTCTACTCCCACAATAAAGAAAACGTATGACGTACTGTCATCCTATAGCTAAATCCTCAACTACCACTGGAGAATACAACCCAGTTCGACACAACGAAATCAGCACAAGATCAATCTCGCACTCAAGAGCTAGAGGACCTGCTAAAAATCAAGAAAAGAACCACCTTTACCCAATGTCCCAATCTCACAACTACCCCCATGAACTAGCACAAGCCAGAGAGAGCGCATCGTTTCGTTACCATCTTAAGCAGGAGGCGGCGCTTCTCGATCTTCTCGTACACGGAGAGCTTCTGCGCGACGGAGTCGCTGACGCCAGCGAGGCACCCCGCGGTAATCATCTGCACCAAGAGAACCCAAACCTCAATTGTGCAACCATATCCCCCACGGAAAACCAACCAACGGAAGAAAATCGAAGAGCACAGGGAAAAGAAAGCGAAGACCTTGGTCCTGAGAGGGTGGAGCTGGAGCTGGCGCAGGTACTGCCTCCACGCCCGCCGGGCCAGCGACCCCTCCTCTCCTCCCTTATCCTCTCTCCCTCCTGCTGCTGCTGCTGCTGCCATGGCGGCTGGACTGCCTACCTGCCTCGCCTTTCGATAGATCTACCCAACCACCTTCTCCGCCGAGCGATCGCTCGCTCCTAGAGAGGGACAGGGGCGAGGGGAGATCCGCGCCATGTTTATTGATTCCTCGCGTGGGGCGGCGATCGGGTGGTCGTACGACGGAAGGACTCAGCCGTAGGCCGCCGGCCGGCGGTGGGCCGCATGGCCCTGGGAGCCCATGGAAATGATAGGCCCAGCCCAATAAAAGCAAAAAAAAAAGGGACACTTGTGGGATTTAGTTTTTAGGGTAAATTAATGGCCCTCGACTCTAAAACGTAGGGTATTACTAACTCAACATCTTTTTTAAAAGTTCTTTTCCTTATATTAAGATATATAGTCACATCTTTGTTTGGGGAGATAAGATTTTGAGATGCCATAGGTGAGAATCTGGATTAGCTGGCTATCTCAGCTTCTTGATTCATTTTATGGATTCTATAGGTATCGAGTCTCAAACTAGAAACTCTTCAAAACAGAGCCACTGTGACATACATTAGCGAATCGCACAAAATTTGCTATATGACATAGTGATTGTGGTATTTTTTTCGACAGGACTTTCTAAAAACTGCGATGGCTACTGAATAACTTCCTTTTATTTTCTTAATACGAAACCTTTGACTTTTTTTCCGTCAAATTTTCTTCAGTTCTATCGAAGGTCGGTTTTGTCTGAATCTTCATAGAAGAAGTGGTTCACCAATTGATAAGGCTTTGCTATAGGACACTTCGATTTGGTGGTAATTTAGTAAAACACACTATGACTATTATTTATATTTTTGGCCCAATTGGAAGTAGAAAATTTTGAAATGGCACTTTTACTCGTATGCTAAGTTGCACGCTCAACCCAATTATATTTCTATCCCATGCTGAAATCAAAATATTCTGGAGACCATCAATATAATGGAAATTTCAAGAATTTAGAAAAAAATGGACAGAAAATTTTGAAATTTAAATAAATTTAAATAACATGGAGTCAAAGCTAAGCCGAGCAAATTACAATAAGGTTAGAAAACAATTGATATTCCGAAAGAACCGACAAGCTCAAGCAAAGAAAAATAGGTACAAGCTAACTGCATTAATATTTTTTTTATCAAATTCAAGCAATCTAAATTTTGTGGCATTGTTGTACTTTTTATCGTCTTTCAACAACTGGTTTATGAGGATGTTTTAGGCTAGAAGCACTTATAATCCCCGTCTTACCAAAAGCTATGGTCCAATCAAGAGCTATGGTCAAGCTGGCTGGGTATACTCGAGAGTATGGCTTGGAATATTCGGTGGATGGTCTCGCCACAAAATTCAGACGAACAGATATAACTCTTATGCTATGCATTGTATCCCTTTGTTTTCTACACTCGATGATGGTCAAACTTCACAAGATTGGCAGACTTGAAGAGACTGAGGTATTCTTCTATACACCGTGAAATACGATCATAGTTCGCAGATACTAGAATACATATTGTATAGGTAGGATGTTAAAATTTCAGAACCAACGACTTAGTAGTTGTAACGTCCCGATTTTACTTTTTAATGAAAACGCTAATTTTAAAAATTTAATTCTTTATGTGTGAAATTAAGGAAGATATCAGTTAAATCTCTCCTTAGACCACCAAAAATTCTGGATAAGAAAACCTATCCAGATTCGAATTTTTCAATTCGAATTCTTCCTCCAAAATCGTTCATATCCCCTTGTCTCCAATCTTAAGTCCATCAACACCTATCCTTAGTAAATTCCATTCAAAGTCTCTCTTATAAATCTTTGCTTCAAATTTTTAAATCTTGAATTCAAATCCTCCTTTAAATCCACCTATTTTCCTTTCTAAACTTCCCTTAAAATTTATTCAAAATTCAAACCTATTTTGAAATATATTGAAGTTCTAGTACTGAGACCCTTGTTTAAAACCCTCGTAATTTTGTGAACCCAAATATTAGATTTGGGTTCAAATATCCATCTAATTCTTCAAAAATATCCCTCAATTTAATTCTAGAAAAAAGTTAAAATATCCCTATTAAATTGGACCACAATTCTTCTCTTTTTCCTTCCACCTCCCATTAAGCCTCCCTACTCGGCCTAGCTCACCTTTCTCTTGTGCACCACCCACAGCCCAGTAGCATCAGCCTTCCTTCGCCTGCACAAGGTCGTGCTGGCCCACGGGCACACACATGTTCCCACACGCGATGCCCGCTCAAGCTCCTTCCGTGTAACTACCAGTCGCCTAACCCTTCGCACGAGCCCATGTGTCACCCACCTACCTTCCAGTGCTTGCTCGCGCACATGCCACTCGCACGCTCATCCTCTACCTCGCCTCCCAATCCATGCGCACATCACGTGCTCGATGAAACGTTGCCAAAAAAATCTTCTTCCCACCAAAAATATCTCCTCCTCTAGGTCCCATCCGCGTCTAGCACACCCACTCCACCACCGTTCGATTCACCACCCAAGAAATCCCTGCTGTCCTCTTCTTCACGTCACCATGCTGAGCTCGCCTTGTCCAACTCGCGTCTATCAAAAAAAATCACGCCACCACCATATTATGCCACCGTCTTATTTCCTTGTCACCTTGCACCGCTATAAATAGCAGCCCTCTCCTCCATTTTCCCCATCATAGCCTTCGCCTCACTCATCTCCCATATTCTTTTCTCTACTCCTAACGGATGCCTATGGTCATCCCCTAGACATGACCATAATAGCGACAATCCTCTTTCCATCGACCTCGCTTTGCCAGCGTCGTGCAACGGCATTCCCTCATCACTGTCCTCAGCCCCACACCACTGTCGTTTATCCTTTTCCGCATCCAAGCCATCCACCTCAATCCTCTAGTCCAACTCGTTACACCAAAGGCTGCTGGCATTGGAAAATCGTCGTCATTCACCAAAATTGATTACACACCTTTGGCCACTCAATCAAACCTAACACCTCTCTCCCTACCTCTGGTCTAATGTGGCGGTGAGGTAGGCACCATGTTAGCTTTTCTGATTCCATGCAAGCCCCAGTCACCTTCTATATTCGTCAACATATAGAACCCATCCTAAATTATTCGGTCCAATAACTCGGCTCGTGGCTTTAAGGCCTCTCGAGCCACCTTGGTTGCCCATAGAACGTGCTCCCCATCTCATCCGCTAGGCTAGCCTACTCCCTCCTTAGGTCGAAGCCTTTGGACTGGCCAATAGGGCATAGTCCACCGGCCCTATTCCCTCTCAATCTATGGACCTAGTTCACGATGGACCACTGTGTCATCCTCTTTACTCGATGGCCTCACATGTTAGTATGATAGGATAATATTCTTGAAATATTCTTTTTTTTCTAATTTCAATCAATTATTTTTTATTTCTAGAAAATCAATTAAACTTCAAAAATTCCATATCTCCTTATCCTTAGTTCTGATTGACTCCGTTCACGACTTCAAATTTTTTTGTAAAATTAAGATCTACTCAATGACATTATTAGATAATAATAGTAGTAGTATTTAATTTTTAGGTTTTAGTGTGGTTCCCTCTTTTACGAGTAGTCGTCAACGATAGAAATTACCCCGAATGTGGAATTTGGAAGAGTTTGAAGATAAAGTCAAAGGCAAGTCGCTATTTGATCATATTGCTCCTAGTTTACAAAATTGTATGATAGCGTGCACGTTAATTTCATCAGCCTCAATTCAATAAATCGATGGTCCTATCTAGTAGTTGCATGACTCCTATAGGACCTTAATAACACTATCCCTTGTTGCTCTACCTACATGTTACCTCGGCATCCACGCTCTCTAAGTATGGTACCGACGGTCCCACTTAAATCACCCTTGTTTGTTGAAATGGGAAAATGGGTTTATGAAACTTTTAAAAACCAAACACATAGTGTCGGCGAGTTTGTGAAATAAAACTTATTTATAAAAAGCTGCTATGTAAAGTGATCGACGGTAAGGTTTCATATTCGCATATAAGAACCAATTCCTTAAAGAACTCTATCTGAGCATCTCATAGTGGGATCATATGGGTAGTATGGGACGTCTCTAACATCTGTAATTAGTAGATCCATGATAGTCTCGGTTGATAATAGATATGGAGTCGTCATGGAGCCAAGTAGGTGATATAACTGCAACTCTAAGTGCAGGAAATGTGTTGTCTTGGCACTTGGTCCGAGACCCTTCTATAGAGCAACGGGCTATCCTAACTTGGTTTGGAAAGACCTCGTCGCGAACCTCCCTTCACTAACCGTATTTGATCAATGTATGTTGGGTGATTAGAGTAAGATTACATCATGCAGGTAATGTGTGTACCATTTGCAAAGATTAAAGATTATTTGAACAGTTATGCCTATGATTGTGGGCAAATGTGAGATAATTCTTTTAGCATAGATTTATTTACCAATGTTTTGTAAAAATGATTAGTATGAAAACCGTTACTAAAGTTGGCCTTGGTGGCTAATAGATGATCTGAGTGATCTAAAATGGGCATGTGTGACTCGAGATGTCAAGTGACATCATAGATTAGATATTCCTAGTGGAAGTCATATGCTTTGAGAATATAAGTGGCTCTAGGAGCTGGAGTTTCATATATGATATGGGTCGATGTCCTGGAAAGGAAAAAAATAAAAAATGCTAATAAAGAAGGTTGAAAGTGAAATCTAGCTAAGGTAAAAGGATTTGAGCCGATATGGATAATCGGCATGCTGATAATTTTATTGATTAATTAGTCAACTAAAATTTAATTTATCTGTTTGAGTTGTTAAAAAGTAACTCATAGACCGGATTGAGACAAGAACTTCTTTATAACCACTTTGAGATCAACTCATACTTAGTATTTTAGAAAATATTTTTAAAAGAAAAGATACGTGAAATAAATTCCAGCCTTTATTTAAAGCTTGCATATTCACATTTCCAAGTGAAATACTGAGTACGTAAGTATTCAATCATTGTTTTTCCTTTCTTAGGGAAGTAAAGCTGATGATCCCAAATCGTTGCTTATGAATTAGGTTCTAGCTACGCTAAATTCCACTGTTGTTTCTTTGCTTGTCGGTAATATGCTCAAAGTTATTTCGAAGGTGTGACATACTATAAGTTATAAGTTATAGTCTATTTAACCTATATTTATATTTAATTATAATGATGTATTTTCGTTAGTATTATATCTTAGAACTCGTATTAGCATCACAATTCCACAAATATTGGTTCATGTCAATCTTCTGCGATGCATCCTATCTGGTGTCCACAAATATTGGTTCACATCGATCTACTATGCTACATCCTCTTTGGAATCACCTATGGTGATAGGGTGGGTTGTGACACTAGTGATAGTAATAGATACATATACACATGATTTCTAGAGTGTGCTGGAAATTTTGTTCTGTTCAGTCACACTTGACTACAACCTCAATTTTCTATGCGATATTGTATATATTGATTCATGCTGAGTCATATAATGGTACATGGTTGTCCCTTGACTGAATGTGCCGTTGTTTGTTTTACTTATTTGAACTTGTGTTTACATAACTTGGTTATATGTGCCCACAAAGACTTCTCAAAAGCATCTCGTGTTTTCTTCTCCATCTCTCTTCAAGATTCTCTCTAAGATGCTTTTGGGGTAAAGTCTAAACGGTAACTTAACTCACATTTGATTTAGATTATTAAGATAATTATTGTCATAAATTATTTGCTTAGTTATAGAAATAAATTAAATATTTAAAAAATAAACTGAATAAACAGCTCAAAGTAAGTGGACTAAACAATATAATATAATTTTTTTTAAAAAAACACATTTTTAGTAACATAGAAAAAATGTGTTTGAATAATCCATTGAATATTCTAAAAACAGGGCCTAGCCCTTTAGTTATAGGTAATGCCCATAGGGAACCTCCACTTAGCCCTTTATTTATATGCAAAGATGGTTACCACATGTGTAATATCCAAAATGCCCTGAATCATCGTATCCACTGCTCAAATAAAATTGACCATCCGCTACTTCCTTGGCTTCAATGAAAAGAAAAGCACACATTAATGCCATATCACCCAGTCTCGTCTCTTTCTCAATAGTGTATTTAGTTGGATGGATATCCTGTATAGGAGATGACCATCCCAAATTTTACATGCATTTAGTTGATGAGCATGGGTGGATGGGGCGGCCACTACACGAAATATTTCTTCAAGATGTTGGATGATGCCATCCAGCAAATTTGGCCGGATTTAGCCGTCCACCTTTCCTAACATTGATAATTAGTAGATTATTAATGGTAATTAGTCTGTTTTGGTGTTAATGAATAGTTATAATATCAATGTTAATGTTGATTAGGATTAATTGATTTATTATAATGGTAATTAGCATTGGCTATAGTAAGGTTAATGACAATAAACTTTTTTTTTATTAATTAATAAGTTAACCATACTCATACCATCTACGTTTATCCATCTACCCAAATAAAAAATTAGCTCAACTTGTTCACTCATAAATGGTCATATTCCATCCAATTTTATCCTCATTCCCAAGTTGTTCTATTTATTGAAGGTCACACTTCCTAGTCCCACAAAACCACATGTCCCGAAGCGGCCATTGATTCCAGTCGTCCAGGCCAGGCTGACATCTGTCTCCTGGGTCATCGTAGGCCAATGCCATCCACCACCTTGGGCCGCACTCCTCCATCATCGTAGGTCTGACATGGTCTCTGTCTTGTTAATTGCCAACCAGACAAGTCATTCACATGCACATGGCCATGTTGACCGAGTCAGCCTACAATATATACCCTCTTCGTTTTAAAATAAATTAGATTGTATAACTTATTTTAAAATAAATTAAGAAATTTTATCTTTTCAATTACTCTCACTTAATTTTATATTTATAGAAAGTATTTTAATATTTTTCTCTCCCTATTCATGGGTAGGAGGCAGCCAGCCATGGCCTTGGCCCTCGGCCTCGTGCCCATTCACTGCATGTCTGCGTGCTGAGCTCCTCGTCTCGTTGGACTACATGCCACAATGCACATGCATGCAGTCTTAAGTTCTGTGACCATGCACTTCTTCGCGAATTTTACACGTGCTGATAAATTACAACGATCTCTCTCTCTCTATATATATAGTGTCTGATTATCGCGTGTTATTATGTTTACTTTATTACTCAGTCCTTCACGCTGAGTTTGCCTCAATTTGTGATCGATAGTTGAATAAATCTTAAGTCCTATAGATACAGATATTATAACACGAACTACCCATTCCTTATTTGCTATTTTTTTATCACAAAAATAAACCAACACTGGAAATTTCAGATACATTATCACTGGAAATTTCCATGGTTGATTACCTTCAATCTCTATTTCCATTTGACTCGGAACGGAATCAGTTTGACATGGCAAGGATCCATGCAATGGTATTGACAATTAACTAATTCATGGATTCATGGCTTACTGGATCGGAAAGACAAAAATGGTACCCAAAAAAAATGAATTTTGTATCTTCTACCAACAAGCTAAGACTGAACCTGGTACAGTCGAGCTCCAGTTCGTTTGAAACACCAGGTGATCTGCATGTGGTCTCCTGTGGCACTAAAAACTTTTTGGTGTTCTCGCAGAGGCTTTAGACCTCAAGGAACAGGTGTTCCCAAAATTAATATTTTAAAACATTGGTCACTGTCATGTGAAAGGCCATATTATTAGTTACCTGTGGAAGCCAGATATAGATAGAATGGTAGGAAAAAAATTATCACAAGGTATGTATTGTTGATCTCATGGCTGACCAAGCCAAAGAGAAATGTATTGAGCTTGGTTCACCCAAACCCCATAAACTCCTAACGACGACGCCAAGCTTTAGGCTTGCGCGCATGTTACTGACTCATGCACGATGATCTAACGTGCCCTTTTCTCCTCTTAGAAATGCCCGTGATCCCCTCAACACATAATAAAAAAGGAAAAGTAGGCTCCAGACAAGAGATGACCTTCGTATGGATTAGCTATTTCAAACTCTATCGAACCTGATGAGTGCTAAAGGAGGTCAAAGGGCGAATTCCATCACCATAAATTTTAGGCTAGGGCTCTAAGAGAGGCGCCACCACACGGTGATTTGTGTCACCAACGTTCTACTACTCTGACTTCTACAACACCAATTCTACACCGATGTATCTAAAGGCGTCATTAATAGATTCATCTTCAATCGATCTGTAAGCCACCTAATTTCGCACAAGCAAAATTCGTGATCATGCATAGTCTAAGTTAATGTCTTTAAGAATCAACTCCAATATTGTAGTATCAGAGCCATCTTAGGATGCTTGATTCCATCACTCCGGTGATAAAGCCCTAAGCCATATCATGTCTTTCTAAGCATCGACTTGTTCAATTTTAGGGTTTATGTTTCCCTATTCATGTTGTAATTAAGTCCAATCTTATGAATCATATTCGGTTTGATCAAAATTAAGGCTCAATTTGTGTTCAAGTTGCTATTTTTAGCTAAAATTTCATGCCTTGGGTAGCAAATAGAAGGAGGGGATCACAAATCGGGGTTAAGATTAAGAAAAAAATCACCAAAATTCCATAAATCTGAAACCCTAATTTTATAAATTTCATAAATTAAGAACCCCAAATCCTAAATTAAGTCAATTTCAAACCGACAAATCCCGAATCGATGAGAAACCCTAACAGATTTGGTCTAAAGTTTACCGAACTGAGGACTTGGGTTGTTAAAGTCCGCCACGCATGAATGCACCGTCCATGCACATGCACCTTTGTGCTCCGCCACCATGTTCATGCAAGGTATGCATGGCATCAGCACCGCCGTGTCCACACCCTCACTATCGTCTCGAATCAGCCTCGTGTTGCATCAGCTTAGCACACGAGGTCGAGGCTCACCTTGGCATGGCCTCTGGCCACGCCTTGGAAGAAAACCGAGATAGAGAAGTAGTGCATGGTTTCAACCCGTCGCTTGGTGCCGTCGCCTCAGCTCACACAAATGCTCATCTTGACTTGGTCATGGCATCTCACTGCACAATGCCGACTTGAAATCCCATCAGAGTGGTGCGTGGTATTAGCAAGCTACGCACAGGTGGCTCGCTGCAGCGCCGCTGGCATCGCTCGTCGGGTCATCACCGCTACCATCGGCGCTTGACTTGCATTGAAGAAATCCGGGAGAGGAAAAGGAGAATGAGGCTAGGCTTTTGGCTGGCCGATGTTTTGATCTTAGCGTGATCAATGTGAGCCGTCCGATCAGAATTGAATGGTTAACGTCACCCCTACACCACATTGGTCAGCTCCGAGCCATCCTAGACATCGATCAAGATCCAACAACTACAGAAGTTGGGCCTGTGGGCAAGCTAGGCCACATGTGCCTCATGGGTCATGAGTGCGACCAGTGCAAATAGGCCGCTTAATGGGCCACGCGCGATAATAGGCCGGCATGCGCTTTCTAGCCCTAGCCGACCTATAGGCCGAATTATTTTTTTCGAATTAATGTTTTTTTACATAAATACTTTCTTAGTTACTTTATTCCATTATTTAATGCCTAAAAGTTGCATTATAAATTTTTTATACAATTAAGATTATTTCTACCAACGAGAAATTTGGCTAGAATATTTATTTTAATTTTCTTTATCGTTTCAGCCCAAAGGAAGTTACGATCTAGGATTTTGTTTATTTGAATAATAATTTTAATTTTGTTTCATTTTGGCCGAACGGTATTATGAAGTAGAATTTTATGATTATGTGAATTTTGATGACATTTTGACACTTAGTTTTATTATTTCTTGCCTATGGTGAGATAAAATGAAAATCTTATACAAATATGCGCAATAATTTTTATTGCATATTTTAGTATTTATTCTATCTTGATTTATGGTATTATGGAATATAATTTTATTTTATTTGCATAATTAATGTATTTCACCTTAGTCATGTTGGTCCAACGGTTTTATGGAGTGAAACCTTATATTTATATACATTAATGTCTTGACGGTTTACTCCATTGATGTCTAATTAGTGCTATGGATTGAAAGTCTTATTTCATCGTGTGTACAATTAATGTGCTTTGCTTTAATTACAATAATTACAAAGACGTTGTTTTACTTTACCTATGAAGTAAAATATAATGTAATGATGTTGTTTTTCTTTATTTTATAAAGTAAAACATTATGTTGATGTGGATAATCAATCACACCATTGTAGTGTTAACTATACATATTAATTATTATTTACTGATATCATTTTTTAAATTTTAGTTCCGAATAATGTTGCTGCTCAAATAAAGAAAAACTAGCATCTTAATGGTAGGAATAGAAAGAAAGGGTCAAATCATTCTTGGTCTTCTCAATTATGATGTTGCCATGCAAGAGGATGCTTCCGTTGCTGTCCTACCAATCCATCTCCTGATGTTAAGAGCGCATATAAGTACAGGGTGAAAATATGGGAAGAACACAGTAGCATTAGCCTAATGGTCATTAAACATTGTATTTCTCTAGCATGAGAGTTGACATCCCGCTATAACGGTATACGTAGTGTGAGGGCACACATAATATATATGACCACATGGTTGAACAACTAAGAAGTATGGTCATGTACATCTCCGCTACTTTCTAAACATAATATTTTTAAGATAAATTATAATATTCAATAGGATAGGTGTTCAATCATCAAGCTCATATTACACTCTTGTGAGGAGAAAAAGCGTCACAAGGCACAAAGGCAAATGGAGGGAGAAAGATTCTATTACTAAAGTTAAAAAAAATGATGTGAACTATACTGATGAGCCAATAAGTAGCATAAGAATTCCTCTAAGTCTAAAGGAAAGAAAAAGGCACGTGAAGAATCCACGCCTGAGTCTAATACTGACAAAATATGTAGATTTGTCACAAGAATGGTTTTCTAAGATGGTAATCTCATTAATGATGTATTTATTATTACATATATACTAATGTAATATCATGTTCTAAATTATTCGTGATTAATTTATGTGCAATTAGGTACGCAGTTATTAAGTAACATGAATTGTCTTTCATGAGTGTTATGGCAAAGACAGAGATGAACGGAAATCAGCTTGACACAGAGGCAGTCACCCATCTTCCTTTAGTTATTAGAAGAAGTCATTAGTTGTTTTACTGTGATTAAAAACATTTATCTCCATATATGGCTATAGTATTGAGTTTGATAATAAATGATATTTATTGAATTCAATAATAATGTTGTGAGTCTCATCTTCTTCTGTGTTAGAATGATTGTATGTTATGAGTTAATGAGATCTCATTAAAATTATAGTATTATTATCTAAACCATATTTTGAAAAGAAAGTTAATGCGTCTCATTACATAAACAATATTAACGATTAGTTTTACTAACTCTAATGCCTCTAAGGCTAGTAGAGTACATTGTTCCACTCTAAGTTGTTATTTTCTTCATTAATTACTATTCTAAAGCACTAAAAACTTTAAAACTAAATTAGAAAATAAGTATTATATTAAATAGTACGGTTAGAAAAAAAGAAAGACTCATTATTTTTTTCTTAGGCTCCCTATATATCTTTATGAATATTTTATAGGTACTATACTAAATAACTACTAATTAATTAGAGAATTAAATATAGCAATATGTGATAGCTTAATATTGAGCTCCATTATGAATAATTGTTTCACCTCGAAATGTATTTATGTGGTTTAAGACATAAAGTATCTATCTATAAGCATTAACAGTGTCCAAAATTAATTATAAATTTCTTAAGTAGTCAAATAATGTGTAGATACATCTATAAAATAAATACAGCTCTAGTATAATCAAGTTTTCAAGACTAAAGCTTGCTCGTAAAAAATAAGTTGTCATGAGAAAGAGGAATTAAGCATAAGAATAATAACATTTCTTGTCTCTAAAAGAAACTCACTCATCTAGACCAACTTATTTAAATGGTTATAATTCTATTTTTTTTGAGTGGATGGATATTTAAATTGTAATTATTATGCTAATTTGCATAAGCTAATTTTTATGTACAAAGCATAACATAAGATATTGGTTGTAGAAGGCAAGTCACATAAATATTACAATATTATAAAATTTATCTATGAATATTAATCAAGTATCAAACAATAGTTAATATTATTTTAAATTCCATAAGATAATTAGTAAGTTCAAATTTAAGTAAATTAGGTAGATAATTATAAGTGTGGAAATTAACCATACTAGTACTGTCCCATTAAAAAGCACATAAGCATTAAGTGTATGAGATGAGTTTGAGATGAAGGAATTTTACTTTTAAGTGTAAAGAAGTACTAGACTTATTCTATTTTTATACGATAACAGAGAACTTGGGATATAATGTAAGGCTGCTTTGTCACATCTATTCTATTAATTAAGAGAAATTAGTTGATCAAATAAAGTAAAGTTTATTCTCCATGTTTTACCTGTTAGAAGTTTTATAAGTGATAAGTCTGGATGTGTTCTAGATTAGATGCGTACAGATTTGGTATTATGTATCAGGAATTTTAGCAGATTTAAGTTAAATCTAAAATTTTAATTAATGTTGATTTATTAAAATTTCTTACAATATTTGTGAGACACTTATGATGGCATATTCACGTATAACAAACTCTGATGATTTGTTTAGTTAATCATATATTCATTTCTTAAGGACACGTGGATAACATCCATATTAAGTCATAATTATCATCTGGCGAGGAGCAAATATTTATCAGTATTATAGTGAACTATAGGCACTATCATGGTGTGCTAATTGTTGCTCTGACATATATTGCTTTGGTTAACTATTCTATTAAGACTAGACTCATTATCTTTAAGATCAAGTGAGATAATATTGGTTGATCTCCTAGCTTACTGAGCCAAAGAGAAGTGTGTTGGGCTTGATCCACCCTAAGCCCATGAACTCCTACGACGCCACTGAGTCTTTAGGCTTGCACTCACGTTCCTGACTCACACGTGATGATCATCTGTCCTTTTCTCCTCTTAAAAATGCCCCCGATCCCCTCAGCTTATAATAAAAGGAAAAAAAGACTCTAGACAGGAGATAACCTACGTACGGATTAGCTATTCCAAACCCTAACTGATCTTGACGAGTGCTAAAAGGGGTCGAAGGGCGAATTCTATCATCACAAATTTCAGCCTAGGGCTCTAAGGAGGTGCCACTGCACAGTTATTTACGTCACCAACGTTCTACTACTGTGATTTCTACAGCATCAATTCTACACCGATGTATCTAAAGGCGATATTAATGTGCTCATCTTCAACCGCTTTATAAACCACCTAATTCCACATAAGCAAAATTGGTGATCATCCATAGTCTAAGTTAATGTCTTTAAAAATTAGCTCCAACATATATCACCTTGCACTGAATAGCAATTAAAAAAACTCATTTTAGCTTGAGTAACAAATAGTATACTAAAAAGACTAATTTATATTAGCAGTTTGTGTTGCTCCACACACACTTCCTGGTCACCTTCGCCGTCAGGGATCACCGGGGCACTAGGATGGAGGTGGGAGCAAAACACGCCTCCTACTCCACGCTGCCTCTTGCTATTGTCAATCATACTTGGAAGATAATGAAAGTTATCAAAAAAGTTTAAAATAATATGGTATCTTTATATACCTCCTAGATGAGAAAATTTATAGAAAAAAAAATCACATAGCTTTGATGCTCCTCCCTCTTCTCACCTCCACCCCACAGGGCCTCTTCTGAAAATCCATAGTGACCACTGATAACTTGCATGAATCTCAGTCCAATGGTGCTTGGCTGGGAGGTATATTTAATTAAACAATCCAAAAAAATGATGATTCCATCCTAATCACCATGCATGAAGCGGGGAACTCAGAATCTGTTTTTTTAAAAAAAAAACTAATGGCTGTGAAAAAAGAAAACCCTATACTTTAATCTTGTCAAATTTTTGTATTGAACGACGCATGAACCTGCTTGAAAGTTCATCACCTATTTAACATAATTTGTGACCTCAGCTCTTTAAGCATGGTGCTTAGCATTGTTAAACCAAAGGTTGTCTTCAACAAAAAAGCAAGGTCATCACATAAATGGAGAGTCTCTGCTTTACCTGAAAAAAAGAAACACCAAATCTTATTCCACTAAACGTTATTGCTTCTCGACATAGACACATCGAAGGTGCTCCTTTTCCAGGTTTGTTTGAATTAGAAAAGATGGAGTGAACAAATATCTTCTGCAAAAGTTATTAAGTTTGTGTATGAGGTGACACATGGACCTCAAATTATTTAAGTTCCCGTCAAAATAAATGAATTCCAGAGTATGTGGGTTGCTAAGGATTTTGGTCGTAATTTGTGGTGTGGCATCTTTTTGGTACTTTTCTAATGTTGAGATGCTGAGAGTCATCAAATTAACAATATAAAGTTTGGCACTTATTTATCTCATAAATTATTACTCTCTCTTCGTTTATAGAAAAACATAACAATATTTTTAATACAAAATAAAATACTAATTTATATTGTAAAATTTACTATGTTTTTCTATAAATTTGATCAAAGAAGTTTAACTATAAAAAAGTTAAAATATCTTACAATATGAAATAGAGGGAGTATATCTTAAATTTCTTTCTTTCTTTTTTTTTCAACATTCAAGTGACACTTTGAAGATGGTGTTTTTATTTCTTTTGTGCGAATTAAGAAACATGAAACCCAAATTTGTAGTACTGTTAAGCCAACATGCATCTTGTAGAGGTTGGGTTGATAGTAATGATTTTCTGGTGTTCTAAGCAGACTAATCGTGTAATAAGCTACTCAATTTTCAATTTGCATATTCAGGTTGAAGTAACAATGCATGAGAATTGGAATGCCCAAAAAACTAGTCAAGTATCAACCTTTTATATATGGGCATTGATATGTTTAGAACACAATATTTTACAGTTACTACAAATCCTCTGTTTATTTTGCCTGAAGGAATAAACAAGTTCCAATCATTGCCTTAGAAAGAAGGTTACTAACGTTAAAGCCATAAATTAATTTGTTAATGAAAAGAAAACCTTTGTTTGGTCCTGTTTGTTGTAAATAATGGCTGGGAGAAAGATACACAAATTAGATCCTCTTGCAGATCTAAATGTAAAATGTGTGATCCACCTTCTCATTCTAATAAAGCACGATTGCGCATATATAGTCCAAGTGTCCAACAATTTCTGTTGATATGAAAAACAGCCCTCCTAAACTCTGCCTTGGAGTTCACTTGACACAAACTTTTAATTGGAATACTCCAATTTGATCAACCTTAGGTATTAGTGTGAATTTTAGTTTAGATGTCCTCTTCTTACTGAAGTTTTAATTTCAAAACCTATTTAACACATATTTTCAAATTGGATTATTTTTTCTTACCTTTTCTTAATTTTGGATCCTTTTCCTCCCACTGCTGCCTTGTACGGGTAGGCCAGGCCGAGGATGTTGGGACAGGGGTAGATGTGAGAGGAGCCTGGTCAAGGAAAAGATCTGGTGGAAGCTGGAGCTTGACAAAAAGCGTAAAAATAGGGTCAAAATGAAGCAAGACAGTAAAGAAGTACCTAAAAATAAAATTTTGGAGGAAAAAAAAGAAGGGGTCCAATACAAAACTTTGTAAAAAAAGTTCCAAACTGAAATTCATTTCTACTGGAAATAGTAAATACTAGTCACTAGGTACTATTTGTATCCCAACATTAATTTATAATTTCCTTTTGCTAAAATTTGATAAGTTGAAAAGTTTTTTACGAGGAATAATTTATAATTTATTTATAGTCAAAGTAAAAACATCACCAAGTGCTCTTAACAAAAACCAGTAACAGACGAGTAGTTTGTGTTCTCTTCACATAAATCATAACAATCCTTGTCATATATATTCGCTATGAGCGAAATGTAGTGGCACGAGAGGGCATCTTGCAACCCACAAATTGAACTTTGGGAATCAGGAACCCTCGCCCGATCGATCCGATCGAATAGGCATCGATTCGCAGCACAGCATATGAATGTTACTTTCATCCATCCATCAATCCATCTATCGCTCTCGGTACAAGATCGAGTCTGCAGACTTTGTATATGCTGAACAGGCATATATCCTGTTCGTATCAGCATACTATACGGATGTGAAGGATATATAATTCTTGTCGCATTTTATCGACAAATTCATTTACAAAGATCAAATGAGAATTTTTATATAGAATTTTTTTTCATGAAAAGCCTTATTTAGGACCTTGGAAAACGTGCTTGGCATATTCCATAATCAAACATGGCCTTTGTGGGGAAATTAATATTATTCGAGTGGAATAACTGGTTTCGAGACAGGAATAGTTTTTTTTCTTTTGTCTCGCATATATACGTTGATGCAGATGTGGCTTGTGCACAACACATCGGTCAGTAGCCCACGCCTTAGTGCAGCTCCGTTGCTATCCCTACAGAGGAGCTGCGAGTTTTAGTTGTATTATAAGTTTCTTTCAACATTTATAAGGATTCTAGGTTACTTTACAGAGATTAAGGAAAAAAGAAAATTAGTAGTATTATATTTCTCATTAAACTAGGAATGATTAGAGTGTAAGGGAGATTGGGATAAGATAAAATAAATAAATAAGAGGTAATTAATAGGATAAGTAGTACTTTAAAATCAGTGACGGATGCCGTATCTTGAAGATGAGGGTATAAAGTTATCAAGGTGTTTTTTAGAAAAAACTAAAAGTCCATAAAAATAGCATCCCATTGGAGAATAGGTATTATGGGTTCATCCGAAAGTTATGTTTCACTTTTCTCTATTCCACAATCCCACATACCTTTTAATTATATAAGTCTACATTTATTATTGATCTACAATCTAAATTCAAACAGAATGGATACATTCCATCAAACTAGGTTATTAACCGGTTCCTCTTTATTTTGAAGACACACTTATTTCTGAAGGATCTTTGACCAAAATTCTCATTTCACATAGGTAGAATAAATCATCCCATTTATCAGTTTCCCCATCTAAAAAATTTCCAAACAATTAAATGACAAAGGAATACAAGTTAATATTAGAGGGTCCAATTTTCCCAATACCAAGCTTGCATGCATATCAGCAGCATGGTTGCCGTAGCTCTTGGCTGCAGCCTATATCTACCATCTGTCAGCACCGGCGCCGGCTAGATGGGCAAGATGCGCTAGCCGGAAAGAGCTATAAGGGGTGATGGAGTTTGGTGGGTTTGGGTAACTAATTGTGATGCAAAAGAAGTCATTTTGACCCAACTAATGATACTTATGCCTAATATACTTAATATGTATTGGTTTTTTTTTTATAAAAAAAAGGGTGTCCATGTTCCCCCATGTCCTAATACTAAGTCCGCCTCTACTCAAAACATCTTATATTTATGCACAAATCTTCAAACCAAAAATCTTCTATATATTTGTGGAGAGAGGAAGTATATATATTATTTCTTTTATCGTAACAAATATCCCGTATGTCATCTTAAATAGTTATAGAAATTTATTTTAAAAAAACCGTCATATTTATAATTTTTGTTTTAAGAGTTATACAGGAGAATGCTTCCTCGTAAAAATATTAATTTCTATCATTTTAGCTGGGCATCACTCGTCACGTCGTCGGCAATGCAGAATGTGTCCTTACGTGGCAACTCAATTATCCTCTCGTCCACGCCGCAGCCCACAGGTGCTCCTCTCCCGCGAAACCCGGACAAAGGCATTCCCGCCACGCACACACCGGCCGTTATAACCGCCTTCAAAGCGGTGGCGGGAATGAAGCTTAAGCTAACTCACCGACACGTCTCCTTTCGTTCCCGCCACTAATCCCCAGAATATTCCCGCGAACGATCCCTCCTCCTCCCCTTCTCTCAAATCGCAATTAATCCAACAAAAACCGCGCTTAATCCCGACCGGCAAAAAAGAGAGAAGAAGTTGATCTTGTCAGCAATAGTGCGGATGCCATCACGCCGCATTACACCTGCTTTTGCCGATGGATCCTAGCTATAAATACGTGGCCGCCATGGCGATCTCTCGAGGCAAGAAGAACACAGTAAGGCAACCTAAGCTTGATTGCTCGGAGATCAAACAATGGCGGCGAGCGGCGGCGTTGGCAATGGCGTGGTGGTGGTGTTCGACTTCGACAAGACCATCATCGACTGCGACAGCGATAACTGTGTCGTCGACGCCCTCGGCGCCACCCACCGCTTCGACGACCTCCTCCGCCGCCTCCCCTGGAACTCCGCCATCGTAAGCCCCCAGCAACCGCGTCTCTCGTACGTTCCGACGAGCTGACCAGACCTGACGGCGATCATGCACGCAGGACGCCATGATGGGGGAGCTGCACGCGGAGGGGAGGACCGTGGAGGATATCGCGGCTTGCCTCAGGGCGGCGCCGCTGTCCCCACACGTCGCGGCGGCCGTCGAGGCAGCGCACGCGCTTGGGTGCGAGCTGAGGGTGCTCAGCGACGCCAACGCCTTCTTCATCGGCTCCGTCCTCGAGCACCACGGCCTCGCCGGCTACTTCTCGGCGGTGGACACCAACCCGTCCTTCGTCGACGGCGACGGCCGCCTCAGGATCCTCCCCTACCACGACTTCCACTCCCCCGCCGCCTGCCATGGCTGCTCCCTCGCCACCTGCCCTCCCAACATGTGCAAGGTACGTGACAGTGTACACGACCGTGTTCGTGTCGCTGAATCTGCATCGGTTGATTGATTCGAACGGTTTGATTCAGGGCAAGGTGATGGAGAGGATCATCGACGAAATGTCGTGCGGCGGCGGCGCGCCGGCGGCGAGGAGGAAGAGGGTGGTGTACCTCGGCGACGGGAGAGGCGACTACTGTCCGTCGCTGAAGCTGACGGAGAAGGACTACGTGATGCCGAGGAATGGCTACCCGGTGTGGGACCTCATCGCCGGCGACCGTGGCGCCGTCCGGGCCGACGTCCGCGAGTGGACAGATTTCGGGGACCTCGAGGCGGTGCTGCTCGGCATCGTAGCCGAGTGCCTCGCGTCGGAACACGACGACGACGATGGCGGCAAGGCTGCGCCGGCGCCGGCGCCTGCGGAGTGCCGTGCGCTGCCGTCGACGCTGGCTTCTGGTCAGGAGGCGATTCTCCCCAAGGCAGTTCATGCGCCTAATTAACTGGGCTTCCATGACACAGTGGCAACATATTTATTAATGAATTAATCTTGCTTAATTAGTAATTACTTATGTAGTAATAAACTTGGCATGTGATGAAAGATGGTGAGGTTTAGCAACTAATCGGATCATGTAAGAGACCCCCATTATTATCTACTAAAAAATTATAAGAGATCCCCATGATATGGTGGAGCTGAAAGCTAGCTAATGGAAGTGTGTTGTTGTTCACTTGTTGAAACATTCAAGTAAATGCACTAAAAAAGAGCGCTGATATCTTATGAAACTCATGCTACTTAGAAATTGAAATGTTCGCTATGAAATTCGTTTATATTCTTGCACACCATTCGAATGATAAGGTTCACCGATGGATCCCACTACCATATGTTCATTTTATTGGTATGTTGGATGCTATAGGAATAAAACCATTTTAGCAGTGGAGCAACTGGTTATATGTTCGCTCAGGCTCCACCACTAATGTCTCCGCTGTTAATTACTAGTCGACGTTGTTATACTGTTAGCCATCCAGGCCCAGCGATGTCGTTGGCTCTGACACTATTGCATTTGAATAGGGAGATACGTACTCCAAACTTAAATGGTAAGATAACCAATGAACGAATGGTTCTTCCCAACTGTTATGAGCTATTAGGTGGTTCCGAAGGTTAATTTATTATGGTTGAGAGAGATAAATCATATAGAGCGACATTTTAAAGACAAACTGAACTCTTTTCACGTACCATAAACCATGGTTTTCTTATCTAATATATAAATCATAGCTAAGATAGAAAAACTGGACAATGAACATAATACAAACTCTTTTTGTTAGGCGCTCCATCCCATCCTTCATTTCTCTATTTTCTCTTCCTCCCATCTTCTGGTATGACATCATTCACCATCCACCATAGCCACTATGCGGCTTCCTCCGATGTGGTGTATGAGACAAGTGGGTTCACTAGAATGGATTGTAGCTAGTGGCCGATAGAGGTCGTCAAGGAGGGGCTCCAACTAATAACTAGCGTGAGAGCTCACCAAAGATTCAAGGCCAGGCCGGTTGCAGTAGACAACACGCTCGGTGCCACGGTAGGCTCGCCATGGCACGAGTTATGAACAGCGGCGCCGCTCACCAGAGCTTCTACATGGGCATGCCGCTAGATGTTTTTTTTTTGTTATATCTAAATATTGCACTAGGTTTTTCATTGTGTTTCATATTTTGTCTTCAATTTTTATGGATTTGTTGATATTTTAACAGTTGAAGATTAATGTTTCGTGTGTGAAAGTAAAATTTGTTTCGCTATTTTGATAGTTTAAAACATTTTTGACCTAGCATTGAAACTTTTTCAACAGGTGGTTAAATAGCGCCTGATTTTTGGTGAAAAATTGAGCGTCCTATTCATAGTCGTGTCTTAATAGTTTTACAATCCAAGAGAGCTTCCCAAGTTTAATGGATAGTTGAGCTACCGGCCATAGTGTAGTTGTAAAACTTATGTTTAGCAACTCTAAATATTTTTGTGACATCTCTTTCTATCACGCAAACATGAATGCTACATCCATTTTTCTTTAGAATTATCTCAAAAAAATCATTTTGATTCTCATATGCTTCAAACAAATCTCTCCATCATTAATAAAAAATTAAGCAGAACCATCTCAAAAAAAGATTTGCTGGGACAAAATATGAACTCCAGAACGGCGGGGACGTGGCTGCTCGGCACCTTCGCTGCAGCTGACAATTCACCATTTTCCTTCCCCCTGGAATTATTTGTCGCCCACCACACGGTCCACGTGGCCCGACCGCAGTCGCTTGCATGTGGGCCCCTCCGCCGTCGCCACCTGCCCCGCACGCATCGAACTCTCGTCGCAATTTTCTTTCTTCCCTCTCGTCTCTCTCCTCCGCCTCGGCCGCTCCTCCTCCTCCTCTGCCGCGACCTACCTCGCGTTCGCTTCCCCTTCCCGCCACCGCGCGCGGGCGGGCGCGAGCGCGACGAGGGAGGCGGGCGGCATGGAGGCGCGGGCGCGGGAGGCGGAGGGAGGAGGTGTCGGCGGGGGTGGCCTGCCGCTCGCGGTGCGGGAGCTCGTCGCCGGCGGGGTGGCGGGGGGAGTCGCGAAGACCGCCGTCGCGCCGCTGGAGCGCGTCAAGATCCTCTTCCAGGCACGTATGCTCGATGCTCTCGTCGGCTCGATCGCTCCTTCAGTTCCTCGGTTTGTAGTAGTAATAGAGATTTCTGATTTGGGATGGTGGCCACTCGGCTCTTGATTGCTGTCCGCGATGTTCTAAAAATCTCGCCTCCTCGCGGAATGCTCCTGCGGTGCAGTGTGTTGCCCCCAGTAGGCGACGAGGGGGCGCGGCTCTGTGTGGCCGGCGTTGTCGACGAATCTGGGGCGCCAAAAGGCGGCCAAGTTGCGATTCTTGCTCGCTTTTTCTCTTTTATTGAGGAGAAAGTTGTGTTTTTCCCCTTGAGCATGCCATTTCTACCGCGCCTGAAATACGGTAATCGAGTCTTTATCGTGAGAGAGATGAAATGAAATGAGAATCTGGTACCTGACAGCGCATTCTTTCTTGGGCGTGGGTGGCACACCACACACATAAACTTCTTTGATCAGAACCTAAATTTTATCACAACTTGCGTTTTTATTACATTCTTTGTTGTGATAGTGATAACTCTGTTAACTGAACAATTGAAGGTAAGCTGACAGGAAGGATTTGATTTAAGTGGTTTAGGTACTGGACATGAGTTGAACTGTGAACTCAGTTTGGTTCATTCCTTAAGCTTACTACATGGCATTCTCTTTCAAAATAGACATATGTATTAATAAAAAAACTGAAATTTCTTGATTGATACATCACGATCTTTAGAGCCTTGGAAGAATTGGAATGCCCTTCAGATTCTAGCTCAGCTGAATTATTACGTGGTCCCCATACCCTTGTATTGGTAAAGATCTTGTCTGAGTTTTTTTAGAGGAAATGACGCTTGGCATTGTCATGTATCAAATCAGTGAAACAAAAAAGAAACTTTATATGGAGGAAGTTTTTGGGAAAGGTTGCTGCTGCTGGATAATTTTCTGGTATTGGAGTTGAACATTCCCCGAGTAATGTGGAGTTGTTGACAAAACCATATACTTGAAGTCTGGCATATATTTGGAAAAGAATTAACCCCACCTGAAAGTACTGGGATTTTAGCAAGCGTTTCTGATGATCCTTATGTGAAAATAATTGGCTGCAGCATATGGTTTGAATAGTAGTTTTAAATAACATTGGACAATAAGGATCAAAATTCATGGTGGTGGTTAAGAAGTCAACAGGAATTTCAGACCAATGCCAGGGAATTGAATACCATGGTGATTCCCACACACAGGAAAATTGGAAGCTACATGCCACACAAAATTATCAGTACCGTTGCTCTCCTTTTTCTTTGGGACTGGGACACCCCTATTGTTTTCAAGGGGAGGCCCCTATGGTATAAAATAGATACCATTGTTCTCCTGATAAATGAAATAAGCAAGCAACTGAAGAGTACTTAGTTATGTTATTCAGGTCTTATGCATTAGGAAGCAGACCTTTTTGTTTTGTTCATCACATTTCAGTCTACAACTGAAGTGTTTGATGTATGATCTGCTTTTATGTGTCTGAACTTAAAATGGTTATAGTTCATACAAATATTAAAAAGAAACAACAATAATCTCAACCAATTAGTAGTTTGTTGTCACTACCTTCAAATTCATGATCTCATCTCTCTCTGTCTTAGGTAGTCCTCTGATATTTGAAATGTTCTTTTGGAACTTTCAGACTAGAAGAGCAGAATTCCATGGTTCTGGATTAATTGGATCATTTCGAACAATCTCTCAAACAGAAGGACTTTTAGGGTTTTACAGGTTGGTCAAACCTGCTTTACAACTTGCATAATAAATGACTACTGCGCTGTTGAGCTTGACTTTGGAACCTTCCATTAGGGGAAATGGAGCCAGTGTTGCTCGGATTGTTCCTTATGCAGCTTTGCATTATATGGCCTATGAAGAATATCGGCGATGGATCATTCTTGGTTTTCCTAATGTTGAGCAAGGTCCTATTCTTGATCTAGTGGCTGGATCAATAGCTGGAGGAACAGCGGTCATATGCACATACCCTCTTGATCTAGTTCGCACAAAGTTGGCTTATCAGGTTGGTCTCACACCTTGCACCCTTCATTGCAGAGGAAATTCATACTTCTTTAATGGAGCTTTCAAGCTGATCCTGATGTATTGCACATTAACGTACTCTCTAAATAATGATCTACACCACACCAATCTTTGGCAATGTTGATGTTGGCGGTGTTAGAGAAACTGTTTGTTATACTCCCTACTTTCTGAGTATATGACCCATTTCCTTTAGATGTGGAGCTGTACTGTTAAATCAATACATTGATAATAATTTCTCTGCAGGTTAAAGGCACAGCAAAACTTAGTTTTAGAGAATCTAAACCCTCCGAACAGGTTTATAAAGGGATCCTTGATTGTGTCAAAACAATATACAGACAAAATGGGTTAAGAGGCCTATATCGTGGCATGGGTATGCTTATTTTGCATTTCACATTTTGTCAATTTCCAACTACTGATACTGTTGCTGTAACAAAGATTTTGGTTTTTCAGCTCCATCATTATATGGAATCTTCCCTTACTCTGGTCTTAAATTCTACTTTTACGAGAAGATGAAGACTCATGTACCTGAAGAGCACAGAAGAGATATTATCACAAAACTTGGCTGTGGATCTGTGGCTGGTTTGTTAGGGCAGACAATAACGTACCCCCTTGATGTTGTTAGGCGGCAAATGCAGGTACAATTTTCTTCATCCTGAGGTTATAAATTGTTTAGAATGCTCTAAGAATAATTTGGGATGAATTATTTTCAGGTTCAGGCCTTTTCATCATCCAACCTACTAAAGGGAAAAGGAACATTTGGAAGCCTTGCTTTGATAGCAAAACATCAAGGTTGGCGGCAACTGTTCTCAGGACTATCTATCAACTATTTGAAGGTGAGATATAAGATATCGCCTTTCTTGTGTGACTATTAGTTTATTTGGTAGTATTTTGTTTGGAACACATTTTTTCGCTGCCGACAAATATGAAGACATATGACTAGTAAGCTGGGGTATTGAAACACTGCAATTCCATTTGTCTTAAATGTAGAACTTGACTTTTAGGCAGGCTATAACTTCTCAATCTCATACGTCCCATATGTGTAGTCATTGTCTCAGTGAAAGCATCTAATGTCTTAGGGTCATTTGAGCACCTGTGATGTTATTGCACTTGTTGAATTAATTTTCTTTGAGCTGTTCATGAGTTGGAATACTTTATCGATAATTGCTGCTGCTTAGGAACTAGTATTTCAATTGGACAGTTCAGTATGTGCTTTTATTTCTGCACGATGGTGGGGGAAAGGTGGATTCTCTGTGTGTGTGTATGTGCATATATATATATATATATGCATTGAATTTGGCTGTCATTTCTTCTGGTTAAAGTGACATCAAGTCCCTTGGTATCTCACAATCTCTTATTGTTATGAAATTACATATGTTCGTCTCCTTTTGTGTTTAAGAAGGTACCCCTCTAGATAAGGCTAGGCAAAATATATCTTGATAAGTTTTGTTTTTCACAGGTGGTCCCATCAGTAGCCATAGGGTTTACTGTTTATGACTCGATGAAGGTTTGGCTTAAAGTTCCGTCGAGAGAGGAAGCAGCTGTTGCTGCGCTGACAGAAGAAAGAAGTAATACAGCCCCTGCTCACTCCAGTTAGTACAAATCATACTCTTTTGGTGGTGCAATCCCCTTCATTGCCTTGACATTTTCAGCATGTAACATAGTATTATATTCTTGGGTCTGTACCACCACAATTCTTAGGCTTCTCCAACGTAGTGCAGAAAATAATCCGACCTTCAATAAGCCCATAAGCAGCACGGTCGCGGATGCCAAAAGATTGGCATTTGACTAGACATAGAATTCTTTACTTCTAGTGGAATTTCACAATGTACAGATTCTGTATATAATTGAATAGCTTGTATCCAACTGAAAGCTTGGTAAATTCACAATCGCGAACATTTCACCAATATCTGAATACTGACTCTTGTAAAGATAACTCGGTTATACTCATTCCTTCGTGTGGTACTGAGAATGAGATTTCCTGTTGCCATAGGTAGGTCTGTAGGGGGGAGTAGTTTATAGGTTTGAGTGTAATTTGCTTCCAGTTTTTGCCTGAAGTATATGCATCTATCATGCCTTGCTTTCAGCACCTTGTTGGATTCTTGCGACACGGCAAGTGCTTGGGTTTGAGCCAGATTCTTGCAAAATCCAGATTCCTTGACTTCGTAGCCTTTAGCTTGTACTGACTCTTCAAAGTTGTTCCAAAGCTGTTTTGCATAATGAGAGAACAGACCACAGCTGTGTAGAGTGGCCCAGTTAACTACCTATAACTGACTACTATGTGAACCTCTTGGTAAGCTTCTGTAATTTTGGCCTAGGTCAGAATTTCATAACTTGGTTTTAGCCCAACAGTTTTGTGCTATTTCGTCTAGATATATCGATTGAATAATGACTCTCGTGCCATCTCACGCAATGTCTTGTGATCAACCAACATACGCAGTGAGTTCCATTGTCCTTGGCTGAAATTTTCCTTAAACCGAAAGGGAGAGCACCCAGTTGAGCTGTGTAGGCTGTTGCCTTGTTCCCTTAATTAAGCACCAGGGTAGAAGGTGTTTCTCAGTCTCTTTCTTAGAACTCATTCGGAACACAGAAAAATTTCAGTTTTTTTGACAAATTAACTACTCTACAGAAACTCTGACAATTTTCTATGTAATTGTTACCTTTCAAACAAGACCGCCTGGTATGCCGAGCAAGGCCAGTCTTGAGTCTTCGTCAATCAAGATCATGCTCTGATTTACCCCGTCCTATAAGGACTTAATCTCTAGATATACATCTGGACAAGCACCGGTCGCAACAAAAATTTCTTAAGTAGACAGGCAATTAGCTTCCCCAGCTAGGCAGCGAAACATTTTGCTTGAGATTGGCAGCTGGTTAGAACACATACAGCAAGGCCATAATAAATGCAGTGATGTGTTGCACAGAGGCCTAGGCTAGGAAGAGGCCTAGCTAGAGCTCTGCACAGGCAGTAGCTATAGGGAGGACAGCCTATGATCCATAGGGCATAGGCTACTGGCAAACACCTCCTTGCAGTGGATCACCTCCATGTGCAGCGGTACAATGCCATGCACAGCCACAGATCCTCTGCCTTCTCTTTGCTCACCTGGATATTCTCATCCTGCACACTCTTCACTGTGCATACAGTACAAGTAGGAGGGCGAGAGCTCCTTCTTAAAAACTGTACTATATCAATGATTAAAAAACGTTTACAGTACTATTGTCTCTCAAGAAATAACTTCTGCATAATATTAGGCTTTTTAGGTCCTATTAAAATTTTATAACTTCTTATCAAAACATAGAAAAAAATACGAGATTTGAATAACATGACAACTTAAATCCCAAGAAAAGAAAACATAGAAAAACGACACATGAAACTGTTTAGATGGAGCATAGGGAAAAAAACAAGATTTAAAAGAGAGAGAGATAGAAAAAAAAAAGAGGTTGAAGCTCATGCTAAAAATCCTCTAAAATTTTCATGAAACATGCCATATAGGAATTTCAAAAGAATCACTGAGGCCCAATCCTCTATTCCAAAATGCCTCATAGGATTTGTTTTTTCTATGAGATTCAAATTCTTTGAAATTTCTCTATTTTTTTCTAAAGGAGCCGTCAAATTGTAGGCAAGGTTTGGCAGTTATCATAATATTGATGTGAAGCCAAATCCTAATATGTTGAGGCAATTTCTAAGATGTGACAAAATTGAGCATGGCTGTATGGGCACTGCCAACTATTTGGCTTCAATTCAACCTATCGCATTTATACTATTTCAAGTTGCCAAATTGTAAGGCATGGTCTTGTATCAATTAAAATGGTTGAGGCCTCTTTTTATATGGAGAAATTTCTAATGATCTTTGAATAAATTAATCTAAAATCTCTCTCAAAAAAATCAGTATGTGAAAATCTTAGAAAAGCCTCCGAAGGTGAATTTGCATGTAATTGCCTTCTCTATCTTCCCTTTTTCCCGAGGGTGAAAAAGGAGAATGGACAAGAAAAAAACGGAGACTCTCTCCCAGTCCAGTCTCATTGATTTTGGAGCTCATACACTACTCCTACAGTCTACAGCATTGCATAGCCTTCAAAGCCTCTTCTCACCCATCTTGGTACAGTGACGTGCCAATGATTACCACGTCTAAACCTGCATTAGAAACTAGTCCATCATTCCCTAACCGTCCAAGCCTTGCCTCTGATGCTACACTTTGACTACAATCCTAGAACCTCTGGTCCAAAACCACCTTGTTTTGTCTAGTAAAAAAAAGTTATCCACACTTAACAAATGTGAGAAAGGCCATTTGGACCTGTACTTTGGAAGGTCTGTACTGATGAGTTGACAACTGGTTGGAGCATTTGGATTCCGTTGTTTAACTTCATTGTGATTTGGAAGGATACATATAGGGGATATAAATTGATGCAAGTGGTGAATACTTTGTTTGTTCCACTGGTTAACTTGGGGGTGAAAATTGCTATCTCACCTACAGAATAACCACTTCCTTTGAGCCAATTTTGTGATTTGGACTCCTTCCTTAACTGCAGACCTCTTTGGAACATGTGTTGGTAAATTCTTTCTAAATGTAACAATGGTACAATTGTATTGTTCCGATGATCAATACAAAGTGCATGGATTTAGATAGATACAAGAATAAAACTTCAAGGTTGTAGGCCATGTTAGTTTCCTTTTTTAAAAAATATTTATGAAACATTCCATATTCAATAAGAATTTCATGAAAATCCCCCTTTTTTAGGTCATGCTAGGAGCTCTGGCTATTCACTAAAGTAGAACCAGGGCAGGTAGGCAGCTCAACGGTTTGCCTTGCAAATCAAGCGAGCGCTCGTGCACAAAATCTCATTTGAAATAGGTCAGTCCGATAGATTAAGCAGTAAGTCCTTATTATAATTCATATAGAAACGTTTCAACCTAAATGCAGATAAAAATATGATTTCAATAAGGCTAGAACTCAAAAAACCATTGTATTTCAAAGGAGCCCTCCAAAGGAACATTCAAGGATAGCAAATACGTACTACCTCTATTTGCAAATATGTGGTGTTAGGCTACTCTTCATCTATCAACTTTGACCAAACATCTTTTTAATATATAAATATATTTATTTAAAAGTTCGATCGTAGTCTAAGCATTTATAAAATATTGATTGCCAAAGTGACATTACTAGAAATCAACAGTGACAAGCATGTGTAAACCGAGGTACTGGTAGAATAAAAAGATTTGGCAAGTTTTTTTTTCATCTATTCATGTATTTCTATCTATTTGTTTCGTTCTAAAATATTGAAAATCAGTATTGGTATTAGATTAGATATATTCGACCGGAGCGAGTACTCAGTTGGAAGGAGTACTTTCATTTCAGTTGGAAGGAGGAAGCAGAGCGCATGGTGGACCTTTGATCCCAAGGAGGAGGGATGGCCAAGCAGTGAAGGACAGTGAACAGGCCAGCCGTGCATCATGCATTAACAGGGCTGCTACTGCCGTCCATGAGCTCAGAACCCCTGTGCAACCGCTGGAACGTACTACGTACTACTAGTCACTCTCTGTAACTCCCTGGCCCCGGCCATCAATGGCTGCCCGGAGATCTACCCACTCGATTTCGCTGACCTCGTCGACACCTGCAATCTCTTTCATTTTTAACCTCCCCAATGCTAATGCTGCATGCAACATGAGTAAGTAGTACGTGACGTGCATTCTCTCTACTGTACCAGTATCCGTATGACTGTATGCACTGGAGAAGGCTGGTTCCACTGTGTCCGTGTCTTTGTGACCCTCGTCCATGGAATGCATGCTCACACATTTTGTATACTAAGCCCTGTCATACTACCAAAGCGATTGATCAGCGGCGTCATCACGAGAAAGATACCAAGGGCCTCCTTTGGATAGGGTTTAGAAAACACATCACGCTTCGTTGGATCCTACAGGGAGTGGATCCACATGAATTTGCCAAAAAAATGTTGCTGGGTACCACTACATGAAAAACAATGGAATTGTGAGGGACAATAAGAGAAAACATGAGGTCTTGCCTCTTGCTAATTTTCCGTCAAAAGAATTTTAAAGGATTTTGGGAAGATCATTCCTTTATTTTAAGGGATGATGTAGGAATGTTTTTTTTCTAAAGGATTTCGACCCTCTAAAATTCCTTTATTTTGCTTTGTTCAAATAAGCCCTGAAACAAAATGTTACGCTGATTGCATAGGCTGTTGTTATGTTTTACAGATGGTTAATCTGTGATGAACACAGAGTACGGCTACACCTCCAATAGGATGCTACTACTGTGGGCAGTACTCGTTTGTCTCAGGATGTGTGGCAATTTCTGCTGCTGATGAGGAGAGAAGCACAGCACTCTGCCTCATCAGCCTTGCATAGAGATTCCAGATCTTTTGGCTGCCTAGCTTGATCATTTTTGCAGAGCACACAGAAAGGAACATCATGCTCTGCCTCAATGTGCAGTGACTGGTGAGGTGAGATGAGGTGTGCATGTGTAGGAGTATGTGTGTGTTCAAAAACAAAGCAACAAAGATGTAAATATTCACAGATAGAGAGAGAGAAGAGAGGGAGAGGTGTCCTTTAAAAGCCTGCACAAAGTGTAGTGCTCAATGATCCCACAACTTTCACACAAACACTAGCCCACAATGCCTTTCTCTCTCCCTCTCTTGCCTTCTCTCTCTTGTCCTCTTGTATTAGTACAAGATCAGAGCTTTTGCATGCATCCATCTGATTGATATGCATGATCAAGCAAGAGTGTGCCCTTGTTGTAGTTTTGCGGTGCCTTGCCCACACCCTGCTGAAAAAAAGAGGCCATTGCCTCTGGCCTCCTCCTCTTGCTGCCTGCCCTCCCTGGAGCTGAACATCTTGCATTTTTGCTTGTGTTTGTTTGCTCAAGCAAAAGACTGCAAGAGAAAGAGTCAAGTGTGCAAGCAACTTCATCCCTATTATCCCCTATATAGGCAGGTAAATCTAGCTAGTATAATCCTCATGACAGTCATGGTTCTTGGATCTCTCTCACACATTCCATGCATGGATCTTGATTAATTCAAGAGAAACCTACCTTGCTTGTTTCAGTGTCTCTCATTGCCAGCACTGTTTACTGTAGAGAGATGAGTGGTGGTGGGACAGTAGATTTTAGGTACATGCGTGATCCACGTTTTTATAATGCAATGCGTATTTTGGATTAGGATACTGACCAATGAGCCTACTACTTTTCCTCTTATCCTCCTTATGTGGTTTTGCCTCACCAGTGCCCAATCATGAGGTGATAAATCCTATGTTTTTAAGCCATATTCTAAGAGCAAGTTTAATAGAATCTGCTAGCTTTAAATTTTAACATATTAACTACCCGCCAATTTAATAGATATAAATATATATACTACAATATCAATATATAATTTATCTCTCATACATATATTATCTGTACTAAAGTACAAATCTATCGTTTTTTTCTATCTTCTGTCGTCTCTTCTCTCTGCCCGCTTACTCGCTCTATTGCACGAGTAGTAATGGAGTGAGCCCGGTGTGTATGGGCACCGACACCCTGTCATTGGCACTTTGCCTCCTGAGTAGGGCCCATTGGTTCTTTGTTAGCCTCTTCCAGGCCAAAAAAATTTCTGACCCAGAGTGTCAAGATCAGTGAGAGCTTCCCCCTTTCTGGCCTTGATGTTTGCATGGTTTTTTTTTCATTCCTGCCCTTTTTTTTCTTTTGGTGGTCATTAGGGCTACATGATGTTACTAATGAGTGATAAGTTGATAACACTTCACCTGCACCATTTGTTTTCTTGTTCCTGGTAGAAGTAGATAGTAGTGGTGGTCTGTATGGAAGACTTCATCTTTCCATTTTAGGTCCTGCATAATTGTGCGCAACAGCTGAAGCTTCGCACTTTCAGTCTTCTTGGTTTCCCCCTCTGGTATAGCCTTCAGACATTGTTCGCTCTTGTGTTCATCTTGTGCTTTCTTGTGTTTCTGAATGTCCTTGTGTTATTGCTCATGCATCAGTTCATCTGTTGTAATCCATTGAATGAATGGTTTTTGTATTCAGTCAGTTTTCATCCTTACAAGTGTTTCTCCAGCTTTTGAGATCAGAAAATATTTCTTGTGAGTTGGTTACAAAAATTTAATCTTTTTGGTTCCAATGGAACAATTATGAGTATCTTTGTAGAACTTGTACGGATGATTCTTTTGGTTCAAAACATTGATTTCAAGGGTGGTACGAAGTACAGCCTGATCTGTCAAAAAATCTTGGGAAGAACAGTGTCTGAATGTATGATGCGTGTTGCTGTTCTTCTCAGGTTGTGATTAGTTTCTGCAATCCTTGGAGATTTCAGAGGCGACCATGAGCGGCAACCCGTCGTTCTCGCAGCTCGGGGCGGACGCCATGAACGGCTACTTCATGGCGGCGAGCGGCAATGGTCTGCTTGGTGCCGCCGACGTGCCGCTGTTCCATCCGGCCATGGCGCCGCCTGATCATGACGGGAGCTTCGGATTTAGCGACACGGCGGCGGCCATGGACATTGGCGTGCACTTCGCGGCGAACAACCTGGTGCTGGCCTCCCTGGCGACCCAGCTCTTCGGCGCATCTCCGGCGGCGACGCACGGGCACGGTGACTACGTCGGCGCGAGGACGCCGCAGGAGGAGGAGATGGGCGGCGGCTATGGCGTTGCCGTCGGTGACAGCTCCAACGCGGTGAGCCTCGCGTACCTCGGCCAGTCGGGTGGCATGGCAGCTAGTTGGTCGCCGTCGTCGAAGAAGCCGAGCTGTAACTGGAGCAGCGCCGGTGGATCAAGAAGAGCCTCCGCTGTACAGGGATCGTATTACCTCGCCGGAGTGCCAGAGGCGGCCGGCTTTGTATGCCCGCTCGACGCCGGCCACTCCACGGCGACGCCGGCGAGCGAGCTGTCGCTGAGCCTGTGCTCCAAGTCGTCCTCGGACAGTATGCTCGACGCCGGCGAGCAGTGCTCGTTGGCGGCGAGCCGCTCCGGCCTGACACAGATGAGCAGGGTGGAACCCGAGCTGCCGCTACTGCCGTACTACCCGCAGGCGTGCTCGAGGCCAGCGGCGAACATAGCCGTTGTGGTGGCGCGCTCTCGGTACTCCGCGGTGGCGCAGCAGGTGCTCAACGATGCCGTCGACTGCGTGCTGGGCGGCGTCGCGGACGCCGCCGCCGACTCGGCCAGCATCGTCGACAGCGGTGGCTCCAGGCCGTCGAGCTGCTCGTTTGCCGGCGAGCCGTCGTCCGCCGTGAGCTCCAACAACCAGCTCATGGCCTCCTCCATCTCCGGCGAGCACCCGCACGGCGGCGGCGACGGTCAGAGGCTCAGGAGCGAGCTCCTCAGCATGCTTCAGCTGGTGAACCTCTCCACACGACTATCGAGGCATCCATTTAAACAAAATTCGTTGCATTTCGATCAAAATTTGAAGCAAATTTGAAACCATTTTGAGTTTTTGGCGATGCCTAGATGGATCAGAAGTACAACCAATGCCTCGACGAGATCCACAGCACGACGGCGAGGTTCAACAGCCTGACGCACACGGCGGAGAGCGGCGGCGGGAGCATCCGCGCGTCGTTCGCGCACCGGGCCGTGTCGGCGATGTACCACGGCCTGAGGCGCCGGATCGCCGGCGAGATCATGGCCGCCGCCACCGCAACCGGAGTAAGGCCTTGCCTGGGAGAGTCGTCGTCGGCGGTGACCGGCGAGAGGGAGAGGAGCTGGGAGTCGGCGTTCATCCAGAAGCACTGGGCGGTGCAGCAGCTCCGGCGCGGCGAGCAGCAGTGCTGGCGGCCGCAGCGCGGCCTCCCGGAGAAGTCCGTCGCCGTGCTCAAGGCCTGGATGTTCGAGAACTTCCTCCGCCCGTAAGTAGCACACCCCCGTCGATCCGACGCCGCCATTGACCACGATCTTGCTGCATGACATATTGATCAAACACGTTCATGAAACAATGTGGTTGGTGCTCTTGGCCAGGTATCCCAAAGACAGCGAGAAGGAAATGCTTGCAGCAAGGAGCGGCCTCAGCAGGAACCAGGTACTAACTCATCTCCAAATTTCAAATCTTTTTCCAAAAAACAATCCAAAACCGAATGCTTCTACCCGTTTTCGATGAAACAAAACCGAACAAACTATAAATCATTGACTAATGATCATGTTCTTGCCTGAATTATTCCCTCTGCAACCTGACATTTTCCTTGTGGAAGGAAGAACTCATTTGTGTACATCTTAGCATGATGTTTCTGATTTTCCATGGCTGATTTGGGAGATTTGCGCGGCATTGCCAGGTTTCAAACTGGTTCATAAATGCTCGAGTCCGGCTATGGAAGCCGATGATCGAGGAGATGTGCGAGGAGTTGAAGGAGAGCTCGGGAGGTAGTGGAGGAAACCAAGCTCTCGTAATGGAGCATCTGAACAGCCAAGATGTCATCAGTTAACCCGTTGGCTGGTGTGATGCCATGCATGTTAGCTGCGGGTTAAGATCAATGACCTATTGCCATTGATCTTATTTATTGATCCGCAGATGTAGCTTGGTTTAATTTGATAGTTTTGTTTCAGTATATATAATCTTCCGGTGCAGTGATTGCATTTCGCAGCAGATCATGAGCACCTCAATGGAGATGAGATCAATGCAAATTGCAGTTCGGTTGAGCGGGGTTGCCTGCGGCTTGATTCCATTTACTATTTCTGGAGCTAACTGATGATCCCAGTCAGCAAATGGGAGGATGACAAAGTAGGCATTCATGCATTCAGGAGTTGAAATTTGAAAGGATCTGGGATGGTCTGCATTGCAGCTAGTTGCCTGAGCCCCTCATCTGGCTCTCTAGGTTGTGCTATGTTTTTCTTGTTCCCGGGTTTCATCCAGGGACCGTCACATCAGAGCACATGTGATGCTTTGGCCCCAATCTGAACTGTAGGAGTTATTTGGTAATGCGAGTGAGGCGACAGTTCAAGGGAGCAGAAATGCCTGGGATTTTGTTTATCACTGGACGCTGTTGGCCTGTTTGGGACATGTGATATTTCCCCCCATCAATTCCCCTGTTCATATTGAACTACTATATGCTATGAAACCTTAATTTCATCGTCTTCAGGAGGTTTGAACCAACGGTGTCTACATATTGCGAGAAGGGGTTCAAACCCAAGTAATTGTGAGTCCACTGCGCTTTTTTTTTTGGGGGGGGGGAGGGGTGTAACTATTTATAATATGCTCATGGCATGAGGAGTATAGTGTAGTGTACCAGTGTAGGATAGAGAGTACAATTATGCATATGTGTCCAAATCCAACGGAGGATGTGATTCATCCTCAAGCATCACCTACGTACTGAGCACCCTCTTGTCTCTTTATTTTTGGCCACCTCCTTTTCTTCTTCCCTTGCCTGAATAACTGCCGCTAGAGTTTAGGCTGTTTGTCAATTTTATCATTGCTTTTTTTCTTTCTAATTGCTCATATGTCACGTGGTTTTCTTTCCGAGTTGTGAAAATACCACTATACCATTCGTTTCTGCTAATGCTGTTAAGTCAATGGCCTTTGACCGTCTCTATGACCAAAATACCCTCTTAGTAAAATATATAAATGGTGTTCTTTCTCTTCCTTGGCGCATATTCATGGCAGCCTTCTTGTTCTCATGCGCATGGCAGGGAGATGTGGAAAATAAAAGTAGAATATGAGAGGAAAATAGAATTAAAGGGTATCTTAGATATTGTTTAGCCCCTAATAGACTAATCCGTTAGTTATAACAGCCTAGTGGTATTTGTGCAACTCGCACTTGAACCTAGTGGCATGACAAAATTAGGTAAAAATTTGATGGTATTTTAACAATCGGAGCATGTACCAGTGCAAATATACAATTGTTTCTAATATGACCTCCATCCAAAACTATAGTGTCCTAGTTAAAATCAATGTGCAGAAGTTTTGAATAATAATTGAACTAGCAATATATATTTATGGACATGCATGCATATAATATTATTAGATTCAACTTTAAAAAATATTATTATATTCGTATTTAAAAATACTTTTTAATTTTATAGTTGCTGATAATGCATTATGATAGAAATTTATATTTAAAGTATATTTTTAGAGATCATGTAAAAGTCTTCTTTTTTGACAAAAATAATATTAAATATTACTAGTAGTGGTTACTATGAAGACTCAGAAGTGGGAAAGCACTACTATGAATCCGACACTATGGTGATAGTGACCACAAAATGGTGGCAGCTTTGATAAAAATGAAAGATAAAATTACATGTTGCTTAAAAATGAAAGAGATGGAATTACACAGATTAAACCGGTCTAGACTTTGCACCTATTTTGGCTACGCTCTCCATGAACACTTGTGTGATGTCAGCGTGTAGGAGAAGCTAGGTGCTACTCATAATTTTTGATGAGGTGTAGGGAAGAGAAAGTGTATAGAGAAGATCAACATCAACTATGGAATGATTTCATAGTCAGTTTAATACCATCTATTTGAAATAAATAAATAGATAATCTATGGCGTATTTGCACTATTATTCATGCTCTCAAATATGCGTAGATGTTGATGCGTTGCTTCCACTCTCTTACAATGCCCTTTTAAAACAAATTAATTTTATATTAACAATAATGTGTTAGTATTACGATAAAACCCCAACCAAATTCCCACGTTTGAAACTAATCCTCGGGTACAAAAACAGGCCCAAATGGGCCGAAGCTCACGAGCCCGACCCAAATCTCGAACCGAACCAGGTGTTCCCATAATTCGCGGGAAGATGAGCAGCCCAGCTTGAGATCGATGCGGTGGGCCGTCGATGCGAGATCCAACGGTGGGGCTGGAACGGCACTGCACGCACGCAGCGCAGGTTTCACGAGATTGGCAGGGCTAATCACGTGATTAGCTGAGGCACGAGACGCATCATTAGCTGGGGGCGCAGTAATTAGGGAGGGCTAATCAACGTTATTAAGTAAGTGGGCCAGCGTGGCTATCGCTTTCTGTGCTTTTATTTATGCAGCTTCATTCATTCATGCAATTCATTGGAGCAATGTAAGCTAGGGGGGCATGTTGAAACGTGGACACGTCAGCGTGTATCCTAGCTTACGTGCCTCTGCATGTAGGCCCCTACTTGGCCTTTTCACAACCACTACTTGCCACCTTGGCTGACCTCACGAGTCGAGCGCAAAGAAAAAAAAACACCATCGGGACTTAATTGCACGAATCACGAGGAAATCCGATGACAGATAAAATCATGTTCCGATAATTTAAGTTATGGCTGATAAGTCATAAAAAAATAAACAAATAAAAATATTAGTAATAGTTTAAATATCAGTACTAAAAATAAACTATAATAAAATATAAAATCAATTTTAATAATAACACTACTACAAAATCCATTATATCTAATGGCTCGTAACCCTCATCATTAACGAGTGAGATAACGCTTATAATCTATTTGATCGTGAAGAGTTATCTATAACGATTATAGATAAAGTCATCTGTAACGCGTTTAGAATAATAAGTCGTCAGAGAGGAAAAAGTTATAAAGTGAAAAATGGTGTACTAGACAACTTGTCTTCCTGTTGTTGCCTTGCAAACTTACAAAAATCAAAAGAATAAAACCAAGTTTTTAAACAAGCTCATTTACACTGGTGGACTCAAACAAACACAATAATCATGTGCAGCCACATATAAATCATCCAAATTACACAAGAATTCTAGGAAGCTACACATAAATCATCCAAATTTAAGCATCTAATTGCTGAAAGCAACAAACAAAAAGCAAAATCATCCTAGAATTGGCACAATGGAGGGGTCTCATTGCTCCCTGATTCTATCACTATCTTGCTCCTCATCTCTCCTCTCAATCTAGTGAGAGGACGGGAGGGGGAAGGAGGCTCTAGTTAGCAGCAGGAGAAAAAAAGAAAAACAATGGAGGATGAGGACATACTTAAGCAGAGGAGGAAAGCATTGGAGTGGTGGCGGTAGTGTAGCCATCACTCGTCTACCTCTTTCATCTCCACAATTTCGCCCTCACCACAGCTAATCTGTAACGGTTCCTGTTTCGAAGTTGTTATCGATAGGTAGTTATCACTGACGGGTATTGCCTCCACATATATCTTTAACAGTTGATATAAACATAATATATAATATGTAAGGTGTGTTTTTGATATGTCAATAGATGTGAGGATATGTGTTAGTGTAAGTTTTAAAATTTAAATGGTAGTTGTGGTGGTCGTAACAAACTTTTTGTCAAAATATATCCTTTATTTGTGGCAGATTCGATGGATCAGCTAAGTAAAAAACTAGCTGGAATTTGTAGATTAATTAAAGTAGTTTTTGACTCTATAGCAGCTAGCCTGCAGCCCTGCCCATACAGTTTTCTCTCCTTGTGTGAAACAAACGCAAGAAACGAGATTATCTTAATTATAAGTTGCACGTACTGGTGTGTATAGTATGCTCAATGAGTAGATTAAGTAAGAAGTACTCGTCCAAAGTGTATGTTAATCGTTCCAGAAGCTGATGATGCATGCAACAAGTAATAAAAAATAATAATCGTATTCAACGAGAGCAATGTATATATGTCGAATCATGTGGTGCTTTCTGGAAACTAGGATTCATAAATATTAAGGGGGAAGTTTTTAATTATATATATATATATATATATTCCACACTTGTATTATGAAATGATCAGATATCATGCCATCTTCAACTAATCTGACAAATATATTGGTTGTGTGACGAGCCATCGATCACCTTTCATTGGCACAGTAAACATCACACTCAAAATCAGTGAGAATTAAATTAAAACCCTTCTCATTAATTCACATCCATGAATATATATATATATTCATATATGCGCGCCCGTTTGGAGAACCTAATGTGTGTACCACCTACCAGAGAAAATTATTGGGAGGCAATTTAAGCAATATGTGTGTTAATAGTATTTATTTTGTTTTGTTCTTGTTTCATTGCTTAACTTAACACTTTGAATGCGGCATGATGAACTCAATATTTTAGATACAAGTTGCATATATTTCTAGAGGCATCCTATTATTGTTTAATTTCGTTGCAATAAATTGACCGGCGATTTTTTTTGTTAATTTTTTTCCTGCAGCCACATAGTGGCGCTTAATTTAATTTCAGGATAGATAAAGTATATATTATATAACTATTTTCACAGCCTTCATGGGAAGTTGACCATTTTGTGGGTCCTATATATATGTATATTTCTTTTGATTATTTTTTTATTCTCATTGCGTGGAGTTAATTAGTACTAGTACTTGCTGTTGCTTTTCTTTGTTTACCAACCAATGCTATCCACAACTTTTCAGTTGCAACTTGGCCCTTTTTGTGATACACACATGATTCGTTAGGTCATAATTTGCTTGCAAAAGACATAAATATGAATAATTTAATTACACAGATAAGTAGATAACAACAAAATAATCATATAAATACAATTCGCTATACATTATTACTCTGGCCTGATTTTCGTCGCATAATGTGTATTGAGAACTGCGAACTAAGCTAAATAGATAATTTACAACCATTCCCTTCCCTTGTGGGCCAATACAAATAGAATACATTATCTAATTGCTGAATAAAGTGATAAATACACATAAAATATTTGAATTTATATAATGTATCTTTTTTTTAGAAATTAATGCTATCATGCTCACACTTAATTGATTCCTGAAAAATATACTGAAGTGATATAAGTATAATTAAGTGGCGTGCACACATAAACTACGGAACGGAATAAAACATGACCTATGATTTTTTTAAAACCTTTTATAATAGGTTATAAAATATAATTCCATAGCTGGCATAGTCACACCGTTGGAAACACTATGAATTTCCCCGTGTGTCAGCTCTCCTGGCTTATTTATGGTCAAAAATTCAGGTTTGGAAATCAATTAAATATATCTAGGGTTTACTATTTACTACTATTAAAAAGAGTTAGATAATAAAAACATATATCACAAAAAATTAAGATCAAGGTTCATAGTATAAGACCGAATTTACGCTAAATGTAGCGTCGTCCAAGCTATTGGACTGATAAGAATAGATGTATAAAAGTCTAAATCTAAAATTATTTTGGATGCTTTTGCTTTTTTCGGTTTATAAACCATAGCTCAACCAATGCAAAGATTTCCATTGTGATGACTGACGATATCGATTGCGTGGTCCGCAAACTTAAATCTAGAAAATGTGGTAAAATTATCAAATGAAGCACATGAAAGCCTCCTTGCATTTATATATACTAAAAAAATCCTTTTAGCAATGAACTCGCAACTTGCACTGTTGCTCTTCCTTTACTCCTTTGTGATCTTGCCAACAAAAAATTGTTGAGCCCAAAAAATGCATATCAGAAAAGGGATATCTCAAAAGTTTGAGTAACCATTACCAGATCTTAGAGATCTACTAAACAAACTAATAGAGAGAAGTACTGACATTGCAAGATAACGATGTAATATATACATACAAAGAAAAAACTAACACCAACTTGCATTGCACCCTTTTTTTCATCACCGCACATCAGAATTGCAATAAGTAAATGATGACAAACTTAATTATAAACATCTCATTTCTTTACTTTGTAGGTAGGAAAAAAAGAAAGAAGACAAAAAAAAAGAAGCAAACTATACACGCATGCTTGAAGACATGCATGTGTATGTACTGTACTACACCATGATCGATGGAAGAAGAAAGAAGAAACATCCATGAAGATTACTAATGGTGGTGGTTATCGGAGGAGGAAGAGGAGGAGGAGGAGGAGGAGGTGACGACGGCGGCGAGCTTCTGGAGGTTGAGCTTGACGACGGTGTCGGTGAACATGCGGGTGTCCTCCTCGGTGTTGCCCTCGGGGACGTCGACGACGTAGGACTCGACGACGACGCAGTAGGGACGGCGCCGTACCTCCGGCTGGAACTCGGTGACGGAGGTGACGGAGCGGTAGTTGCGGAGGCGGTGGTCGCCGCCGACGACACGGAAGCTGAGCACGTGGCGGTCGTCGTCGAGGATCTCGAGACGCTCCGTGCTGGTGGACGCCGGGAGGCCCGACACGACGGTGACCTCCCGGACGCTCCCGACGGTGGCGCCGTCGCCGGAGGCCAGCTCGCACGACTTGATGAAGTGCTTGTACCGCTGCGGGTTGGCGAACCCGCGGACGATGGGCCACACGGCGGCGAGCGGCGCGTCCACGCGCTGCGTCACCAGCGACGTGCACGTCCCCGGCGCGCGGCCCGGGAACGTGTGGTGCGCGCGCACCACAGCCTCCAGCTCCCGCCGCTCCGCCTCCGTCACTCCCTCCCGCAGCGCGCTCTCCATGTGGGGCTCCATGCCCACGCGCGCCCTGATCTCGATTTCCCTCTAGTGCTCTCTCTCTCTCTCTCTCTCTACTCCTCCTCGTCGTCGTCGCTGCCGTGGCTGGAGTAGGAGGAGAGGAGGAGATGATGATTGCTACTGTTGTTTAGTTAATGAGAGATGAGGCGACTCGCCTTTTATGGTTGGGTTCATCGGTTGGTTGGTCCCGGCGGCTGGATGGTTTTTCTTTTCTTTTGGGGTTTAATTTAACCGAGATTGTATTGATGTTTTAGTTCTTTTAAGTTACCTTAAAACTTAAAAATTAAAGATATAAAGACAGTTTTCTTTAGCGTATTTTCACAATTAATTTAGCTAAAGCATTAGTTAAAATGTGACAAATTATAATTAAAAAATAATTATGATATAATACATAGGACATGCTCACTGTAAATCAACAATTGACGAATAAATTTTTAGCATGCTAAAATTTTATTATCAGATCCTAAAATAATAGTCATAATTATAATTTTATAAAAAAGGTGATTTTTAGGGTTTTAATGGAGAGACAATGTACGGATTGGAACTCAGGAGAAAGTAAAAGAAAAATTATGGAGTCATTGCACGTATATAAGCATGTATGTGAAAGGCAGAAGGGATTTTTTAAATACTGGAATAATCTTCTAATTCAATCTTTACTCTGAATAAACCTTATCATCATAGTTAATTTTGACCAAACACGTGGTGATTACTAACTTACATGGAAAACGTTTATAAAATAATCCAATTATATATTATAAGAATTTTTAATTTTCCTTAAGTCAAACTTTAATAAGTTTAATTAAGTTTATAAAAAACCTAGTAATATCTATCACACTAAATTAGTTTTATTAAATTTATCAATAAATGTATTCTAATGTTATATTTGTTTTACGTTAGAAATGTGGCTATGTTTTTCCTATAAATTTGATTAAATTTAAAAAATAATTAAAAAAAGTAAAAAACATCTTACATCGATGGAGTATAAGTTAAAATAATGATTAGAGATGGCGTTTATTGGTAGTGTTAAATGACAAAGAACAAATAAATAACAGCGAGAATATATTGTGGTTGTGTTTTGGATTGAATGTATAAACTGTTTTCTACACCGGCCATCATATATTATTATATAGGTACTGAATTGATGCGTAGAATAATGTTTATACGTTGATTAATTATATAGTGCGCAGCACACTGAGCGTTAACTGCATTTGTTGTTGGCATTGGCACTGAGAAGTGCGACTGTTGTTTGTTTTTCCAGAGGTTGGTTTTCAGTCCAACGTTCTTTGTTTTTTTTTCTTCCATTTTTTGTGGGCAAAAATCCAGGGCCATTTGTGTAACTGGGCTTGGATTGTGTTCAATTTTCCGGCCTACGTGGATAGTTTTGGATTGAGAACTGAGGTCTATATAAACGAAACATGTAGCGTTAGAATGTATTTGGTTTGAGAATGACGTGAGATGGAACGGTCCCTTCCCGGGTTTTAGAATAGTTGGCCTCTTCTTGCCTAACCCCCGCCGTCGCCGGAGTCCGATGAGGATAGTCTGATTGGCAAGATCGAGTCTTGCAGCCGGGGAGTCCGTTGAGGAGAGGGAGGCGACGAGGGAGACGCTCGTGGAGGTGCTCGCCGCGGTGCGGGCGAGCGGGAAGCAGCCGCTGGGGCTGGACCACCGGGTGATGGTGGCGCTAGAACCTGTTCCGGGCGATGCCGCCGTCCGACGTGCTCGACGACGAGGTGCCGGTGATGGCGCTGCTCCCGTAGTGGCCGCACCTTAGCCTGGTGTACGACGTCCTCCTCGCAGCGGTCACCGCCGCTGACGCCAGGACGCTCAGCAACCACGTCGACCGGGGCTTCCTCACCGGCCTCGTCGCGCTCTTCGCCTCCGAGGACCCGCGCGAGCGCGACCGCCTCAATGCCGTCTACCACATGCTCTACTCCAAGCTCACCGCCGAGCTCGCCTCCATGCGCCGCTCCATGGCCACCGACTTCCTCCGGTTCATCTAAGAGACGCCCCCCGCCGAGCGCCACTGCGGCGTCGGCGAACTGCTCGAGATCTGCGGCAGCATCATCAACGGCTTCGCCGTGCCGCTCAAGGAGTAGCACCGCGCGTTCCTGGCCCGCGTGCTGCTGCCGCTGCACCGGACGCGGTTTATGCACGCGTTCCTGGACCACCGCCAGCTCGCCTACTGCGTGCTCCAGTTCGTCCACAAGGAGCCCGGTCTCGCCGACGCCGTCGTCAGTGACATCCTGCGCCACTGACCGGCGCCCAACTGCCAGAAGGAGGTGCTGCTCATCGAGGAGCTCGAGGAGATCGTCGAGATCCTCGATCAGCAGCAGTTCGACAAGCTCGCCGTGCCGGTCTGCTCTCGCATTGTTCGCTGCGTCAGCAGCTGCAGCTCGCAGGTTTGTGCATGCTCCATTTTCATAATCAATTTTAGTACATGCATGCATGATTCTTGCTTCCTTCGAGCATTTACTCATTCATTTTACAAGTTAGAATCAATCAGCACAATTTTGTAGAATTCAGTTTCAAAAATCATAAATTTATGCAACTGAGATATTATTAATCTGGCAATTCAAGGCTCTAGAGAGTGATCACATTTAGAAAATGTGGTTTCAGAATATACCGTTAAGCATAATTCAGTTAACTTTTAAGCAGATTCATCTGATTGATCCATTTTGCCCCATGCTGTTAGTGTGGTACATGTGGGGAATAAAGTTCGCCGTGATTGCTAAGTTTCGATAAAAAGCGGCTTTATAAAGCGCTGTCCCTTTAGTTTGTCCACTCCACGTACAGTGCTCGTGTAATTCAGTTTCAAAAAACTCCACTTTTTAAGCAATCCAATTCATCTTCAAATCCCAAGCCATTCAATTATCAAATATCCATTCTCTTGTGAGTTCTGACTGACTGATGATGCTCTGTTCTGCTCTGCCCGGCATCTGAATATACTACCTGTAGTAAACTGATCCAAAGTTTCTGCATCTGAACATACCTGTAAACTAAACTGAATATCCAAGGTTTGCAGTGATAAAGCGGCTATGATTCCATCCGCACTTTTCTTGTCGTGTAATCCAGCCTTTGTTGATAGCATTAGCATTAGCAGTGGTAACAGTAGCATTAGCTGTTGTCATAATACTGTCCTTGATGAATCGAAACCACAGATAGTGTGGTTGCTCGCTCACCCTAGCAGTTGGAAAAATAGTCAAAATTTGGACCAGCAACAGCAGGTGCACGCAGGTTCAGTAACAGCAAGGTTAATTTTGGTTTGGTTTTGCGGGTGACGGAGAGTTGTACGTGTGGAACAACGAGCGGTCGTGTCCATGGCGTGCGCGGCAGGGCCGGCGGCGATGGAGGAGCGCATCCTGCCGGCGTTCGTGGCGAGCATGGAGAGCAACCTGGAGCCGCACTGGAGCAAGCGCGTGCAGCAGGTGGCGGCCAGCGTCAGGGCGCTGCTGGAGCGGGTGGCGCCCGGGGCGTACGCACGGTGCGCCGACGCCGCCGAGTAGTGTACCGGGTGGCGCCGTCGTGTGCCCGAGATATGGACGGGCTTTGTACATGCGTGTAACGATAATTTCCGTCGTTTTGGTCGTGACCGTGTTACGTAACGCGTCGTGCGTGCATGCATGCGAACGAAGCGTGTGCCGCCGACATGAGGGCTGTGTGGCTGCATTGCTGGTAAAAGAGGCAGTAGTTGGAAATGGAGCTTAGAGAGTATATATATATATTATACACAGCATAATAACTAAAATAGGCTCATCACATAATAAAAAATTTACCGCGAGTTATATCGTCCTTAACTATTTTATAATAAAACATTTACTAATTCAATAATATAATATAACTTGAAGTAAAACTTTTATCATACAAAAAACGTTTTTTTAGTTATTTTGCAATATATGTCGTGGCCTCATTATTAGAGGCGAGAAGATCAATGTGCCAAAAAGACATGCTACAAGAGAGGCCCCGAGTTGCCAAAATGCACAAACTTCTGTTACTGCTGCTTCGACGATCAGCCATGTTATGACACGGCGGATGATTGTCACCGACACTGCCCGGCCTATGTCACCCTCAAAAACTGACCATCCAATTCTTATGTACTCTTTGCCAGATCGAAGAATGCCATGTTGTTATGTACTCATGAACCTGTGGTTGGTAATAACAAAAACGAATTAACAAGCAAAACATGTTGCTTTCCCCTGCATGTTTCATATAATACTTACTACCATTATTATTTATTCACCACTACAAATTAACTCGTAGTTGCAAAAATAGTACATACATTAGTTACAGTTGAGTATATGATTTCTAATGCTCGTTTGGATTAAAATTCCAACATATTTTTTAAATCAATATTGCTTAGCTATTTGTTTTAATCTATTTATTAGATTTATAATATATAATATTTATTCATCCATATAAACAAGTAGACTATCCATTAACCTTCATCTGCATTTCTTCACTGTGGAAAAGCAATATTGACTTTCAAAACTCAATCTCTATGTGTAGCGGAAAGTAGTTGCAATATCTTCTTGTTCCTATCCTATAGAACATATAATAACAAGAATATGATATGGTAAATGGTGAGAAATTCTTTCCTTGAGCAGTCTAAGCCTAAGGAAATAAAAAAAAATCCGCTTATACAATTTCGATTTTATATACCAGAATAGTTGGCAGAGTGCATAACTTAAGAAAAACAACCATTTGTTAAATAAAAAAAACTGAGGAACATGAGTCTACTTTCTCCCTTCTAAAATAAACCAAAAAATTTTCTCTTTAATACTCTTTATCTACCCACCAACTAATACTAATTTTAACTATTTTGATTTTTCTTCTTCTCCTTAGTCATGTTGCTTTAGGATTTTAGGACCTATTTAGAGAGCTTCTAACAGCTACAGCTCCTCAAACAAGCACTTAGCTGAAAATCTGCAGTTATATAATTAAAAAATAAGCTAGGAGCTAGAAATTAAGAAGTTTTCTCATCACCTGCTTTTTAAAAGCTTCTCCAAATAACACCTATCAGTTCATGTTTAAGGACGAAGGGAGCAAGATTCGGCCCATTAAATAAGCATTCAGTTATTTGCTGCGGGCCCACGGCCTATTTAGGAGCCCCACTTGGAAGAAACCATGAGGGCCCACCTGTCTGTGACTGTGAGGCCCGTAATCGTGGCGCCGTCGGGTTTAAGCCCACACGGCCGAGCACATACTCCGGCGTCTCCTCCTCGCCGACGAAAAATGCCCCGCCGCCGCCTCGCGACGACCTACTCCGGCCGCATCGCCGCCGCGAGGCCGTCCCCAGCGGGCCCCTCCCTCACCGTCACCGTCGCCCCGGCTCCAACCCCGACTCCGCTCGACCCGCGCGGCTACCCGCTCCCTCGCCGCCACCTCGTCTGCGCCGCCGCGCGCATCCTCCGCTCCCAGTCCTCCCCAACCCCGCTGCTCGACCTCGCCGACTACCTCCGCACCCTCCGCCTCACCCTCACCGCCGCCGAGGCCTCCGAGGTCATCAAGGCCCTCTACCGGGACCCGTCCCTCGCGCTCGCCTTCTTCCGCTTCGCCTCCACGTCCCTCCCGGGGTTCCGCCACGACGCCTTCTCCTACAACCGTATCCTGGCGCTCCTCTCCCGCACCAGGGCCGACCCCGCCGAGGCGCTGCGGCTCGTCGCGGACATGGAGCGGGACTGCGTCGCCGGCAACATCTCCACGATAAACTTGCTGGTGGGGATGGGCGGCGGCGGCGTGGAGGTGGAGAGGTGCCTGGAGCTGGCGAACAAGTGGGAGCTGAGGCTCAGTGGGTACACCTACAAGTGCATTGTGCAGACGCATCTGAGGAGCAGGGAGGTGTCGAAGGGGTTCCAAGTGTACGAGGAAATGCGGAAGAAGGGCTACAAGCTGGATATCTTTGCATATAACATGCTCCTCGATGCGCTTGCCAAGGCTGGAATGGTACGGTAATCCGCAAAATTTTGCATATGAATACATTGATGGTGTTTGTGGAATATACTGCTAATCTACGAATGTTTATGTGGAATCTTGTTTCGTGCTGATGATATGTTTTTCTCTGATTGTTTTACCTTGCATTGGAATGACATGTAACCTTAGTAATGGAATCAAACATGTAATCTTAGTAATGGAGAGGATTGGTTAGCTGTTACTCTGATGTTATATGTAATCCAACATGACATCAATACTAAGATGAAATTGTGCATCAAATGTGCTGTTCTTATTTATAAACTGAAATTGCCTTGTACCATGGATTGACAGTGCCCAACAATCGATTTTTTAACCTATGAACTAAACTCAAAGTAACCAACATGCGCCTAAACTCCCATCGCCATGGGTTTTGGCATACTAGCATATATTGTTAGTGTTGTAGTCTAAGTTAAGTTTGCTTAGTTTTTAGCGTCAGTACCTCGCTACTGTATAGTTGAAAAAATATATTATTTTCGTATGCCACTGGAATGATGCAAAATGGATTCTCCCTTCTATGACATCACCGTAGCAATTCCTGTAAGATGTGAGGGAGCAATGCAATTTCCACTTTAGCCTTGCGCCACCTTCTAACTCTTCTCATCGCTGAGTTGCATCTTCCTCTCTTCCCCATGCATGCATCAGGGGGTGGCCTGAGGCAGTGATAAAGGAGATGAGGTCACAAGGGTGGTGAACACTGGTACTGTGTGGGGAATGGAAGAGGAAGAGAAAGAGGAAGAGACAGAATACCTTGTAAGGGGTGCAAGTGATGAGAATATGAAATATTTTCATATTTTTCTTGATTTTTGAATATCACCTCAATTTTAAACACTGGGAATTGGTTGTGTGGGACTAGAAAGACTCTGGTATCTTATCCTTTGCACAATATTGTTCCAATTATGCCAAAATAATGAAGGTCATTGATAGAAGATAATGTCTGATAACTGAAAATGAGTTTTCCACATTTACATGCTGGTACATGTGCATCGAAATTGATGCAAAAACTTTCAAAGATGCAAAGTAACAAACCCATCTTTTATTCATTGAGGTGTCCTCGTTCAAATATTGAAGCATTTTTTATGTTTAGAATAGTGCATGCAGCCATGTACCTGCATACATGTGGAAAAGGACTTCTCTTGATAACTTGCACATCTGTGAAACATCAATCGAGTTGATGTGCAGCATAGACAGAAAATTTCTTGGTTCTTCTTATTTTAGCCACTACTGTTCTGTAAGAATCTCGCCTAACCTATGTCATCCTATTGTAGATTTCTATTATTTGACATATCATACATCTTGAAAATGTATATCTGAACAATTCAGTGCCTTTTCCTTAAAACTTGGCAGTTGATCCTTTTTAGTTAAGCAGGTTGACCAAGCTTTCCAAGTCTTTGAAGATATGAAACAAAAGCACTGCGCACCGGATGCATACACATATACTATACTAATCAGAATGTCTGGAAAGGCTAGGAAGACCTCAAAATTTCTCTCATTTTTTAACGAAATGGTGTCGAAAGGATGTGCTCTTAACTTGATTGCCTTTAATACTATTATTGAGGCTCTTGGCAAGAACAAGATGGTGGACAAGGTAATTTTTGTACTCTCCAAAATGGTTGAGAGTGACTGCCAACCCAATCAATTCACATACAGCATTACACTGGATATTTTGGCAACAGAAGGGCAACTGCGCAGGTTGAATGAGGTTCTAGATATCTGCAGTAGATATATGAACAGATCGATATATTCATATTTGGTGAAGGCACTCTGCAAATCAGGTCATGCAAGTGAAGCACATAACGTATTCTGTCGCATGTGGAACTCTCATGAAAAAGGGGACAGGGATGCTTTTGTATCAATGCTCGAGGTGTTATGTAATTCAGAGAAAACATTAGAGGCTATTGACCTACTACTTATGATGCCTGAAAAAGGGATTGTTACAGATGTTGGCATGTACAATATGGTCTTTTCAGCTCTTGGAAAACTCAAGCAGGTCTCTTTCATAAGCAATCTATTTGACAAGATGAAAGCAAATGGAATTATTCCTGATGTTTTTACCTACAATATTATGATTTCAAGTTATGGTAGAGTTGGCTTAGTTGATAAGGCGTCTGAACTTTTTGAAGCTATGGAGGCTAGCAGTTGTAAACCTGATGTTGTCACATACAATTCTCTGATAAACTGTCTAGGAAAAAATGGAGATCTTGATGAAGCCCATATGCTTTTCAAAGAGATGCAAGAGAAAGGATATGATCCTGATGTGTTTACTTATAGCATATTAATTGAATGCTTTGGTAAATCCAATAAGGTTGAGATGGCATGCAGCTTATTCGATGAGATGATATCAGAGGGATGCACCCCTAATATTGTGACTTACAACATTTTACTTGATTGTTTGGAGAGACATGGAAAGACAGAAGAAGCTCATAAACTTTATGAAACTATGAAGCAACAAGGGTTAATTCCTGACTCAATAACTTACTCAATACTTGAGCGACTAGAAAGTAGATGTCAACAAACAGTAAGAATACGTAAGCCAACTCGGATTTCAGGTTGGGTTGTCAGCCCATTGAGATGAGAATGTCTTGGTAAATTTGAGGGGAGCACCCTAGCTCTTAAGTTCTGTACCTTCTGTGATGTGTATGTGGGGACTTGTGTATAATGTTTCCAGTGTGTTTCGGTGCTCCAACAACATTGGACTGTCATCCAATCACCAACTGAAAATTTTGGTTTGCTTTCTTTACAGAATGATAGCTAAGGATCACAGGCATACTGCACAGATATCTATACCCTGATTCCGAGTATTCAATGTGCCATGTACTTTCAAAATGTCCAAGAGTCCTCATTTCATGTTCAAAAGGCATACAGATTCATGCAGTTAGAAGGCTTTGGAAATGGAAGTTGTAATGAAGGCATCCTTCATAACTGGGGAAGCTTTAAGGTTCATCATGTTAAGAGAATTTGGTGTATGGATTTTGTAGGAGCTTGTGTGTTCTAACTTCTGAGGTTGTTGGAAGAAAGGATGCTTATCATGGTAAAATTCTGGCGTGATATTGAAGACATCTTCAGTGGTAAGGATTCTTCTTTCACATCATATAAGCTTTTCTTCAATATGTGAACAAAGTATCTTTTAAATCTTGGGGATCATATTTACAGTTACCAGATGATTTGGTTATGAAATGTTTGTCATTCTTTTCACCATCTCCAAGTGCTGGTTATGTAGCCAATTTGTTTTTAAGCTGTAACCCTGTTGTTTTCTTCCCTATATTTTGAGGATGATTAAACTGTGGAGAATATTATTGTCAACTTTTTCTGTAGTATTTGATGTAATCTGTAATACATGCACATGTGTAATTCGAAAGTTCATCTACTACTTGATTACCTGTAGAAGTTGCATGTCGTTGCCTCTTATTGGGATGTATTTGAGAAATTTGAAATATTTAAGGTGACATGGATAATGGTTTCTCTTAAGAGTTCTAACTAATCAACAGATATGTCATGAGTAAATTGTGTACAGGCAGCTGCCTTTTCCTGTCAGATCATTATTAGGCTGATCGCCTTGTCCTGTTATAGTGTCTTTTTGATACTCTGCAAGAGAATGTACCTGTGCTTCCCACCACAATATACAGTGCAAATGGCCACATCTAATTCTAAAACAATCTAGTAACATTGACAGGATACAAATGCATCATGCCACAATATTTTTAGGACTTATTTGGGAGGCCTAAACCCCAAAGTCCTGAGCTGTCCTGTTTTATGGGCCAGGATTTTTTGGCTTCCCAAATAGGCCGCCACTTCAGACTACCCAGTTTTGACATTTGCTGCTTCAAAGTTTTTTCCCTTGACATGTATGACTAAAAAATGTCTGCTCTTTGAGATATGCTTCTATTAAAAATTTAGGACCATAGTGCTTCTTTCTTCATCTTTTTTCTTCTGTTTCTCACCTTTCTCCCTTTTTTCCATGGTTCTATCCCTGTCTTCAGTTATGTTCTATTTCAATTCCCTTAGGTATACTGTATAGATGATTTGCAGGTCAGTTGGGCACAGCCACAGGCCTTTGGCTTTTGGTCATGAGGATAATTTTGTAACACAGCTAATACAAGCTGAATGTATTTCTTTGGGCATTGATTAATGAAAGTTCTCTTTCCCTGCAAAAAAAAGGTATAGATGATTTGCTATGGAAATTAGCCAGTTACATAAAACAAAGTAACCAAGTTGTAGCTCTAATGAAGGCACAAAGTCTCAAGCAACGATTGCTAAGTCTGTGTCAAAATTGTCAAGTAGATGAGTATAACTGTAAATTAGCTATTTATTGTCCTGAATGTGTTGTTTTATAAGGCCTGTTATTAATGTGCTGAAACAACATGGATATATTTGTTCTTTTAGGTACTGTTTTGTACATGGAATATTTCATCTGCTGGAATTGGGAAACAATTCTTGTATCCCAAACGCCAAAGACAGGAATTTTATGCAATTTTTATTTGCTGGAATTTTATGCAATTTTTATTTGCTGTTGGCCTGTTGCTTTGTTCTGATCATATTTTCAGGGTTACCCAAACATTGTATTGTAGTATATAGAACACATCATGCTTCAATTTTCATTGATTACTGATGGTGCTGTCTGGGACTCTGGGAGCCTGTTACTGAGTAAATTAGTACTGTCTACCCAGGTAAACATCATAAAATATGTTGTAACTTTCCTATGTTGCCTTTTTGTATTATTCATGTCCATGAATGTTTGGTTGAACTGCATTGTTTTTATTACTATTCATTTACTTTCCATTGTATAATGCTTATATTACTGGCTATGAAAGTTGTTTTTGGAATTTGTAGCAAGGCTAATTACTGGTTGTAGCATGTATTTAAATCCCTTTTCTTTCTTTGTAGTATGTACAATAGCTGTATAAATTGTTCTTAAAAGTGAGAATTCTTGGGCGTTCAGTGGTCATTTGTTTTATACTGTTTAGTGTGTTTCCTATTTAATGTTGTTAAGTTACTAATTAAAAACAGAATATATGTAACACTTGTTCACTATCCAGTATCTTTTCCATTAGTCCGACAGTTGCAGTAGTTCATATTCATGTGCCTGCTGTCACCACTCAGGTAGAGCAGTCAACAGGAATGAAACCAGATTTCTGCCTAATAAGTTCTAGCATGAAAAGAAAGAGTATTCCAAACAATTGTAAATATCTTAATTCATTGTATTCTCTGTCCTTGCAAGTTGCCAGGAGAATTTTCTGTTTCAGTAGGATAAGATATGGATGAATTTTTGTGTGTGTAAGATTTGTTGCTGTGGTTAGAAAAGCTTTGAAAAGGGTGAAATGTGGTAAGGTGATGGGCTCTGATGTTATTCCAATTAAGGTGTGGATGTCTCGGGGATATAGCTATAATATAACTAACTAAGTTGTTCAATAATATTTTTCGATAAATACGATGCTTGAAAAGTAGAGAAGTATATTAATAACAATCTATAAGAATAATGGAGATATCTAAAGTTATCCTAATTATCGGAGAATTAAGTTAATGAGCCACGCTATGAAGCTATGAAAGATAGTTATCGAGCACTGTTGAGAGGAATGATGCGGATCTTTATTAACCAATTTAATTTTATGCTCGGAAGATCAACTATAGAAGCAATTTTCTTAATAAGACAAGGTATGAAGCGATTTAGAGAGTAAAAGAAGGACTTACATATGGTTTTTATTGATTTGAAAAAGGCTTATGATAAGATACTAAGAAATGCTATGTGGTGAATTTTGGACAAACATAAAGTTCCAATAAAATATGTCTTTCTCATGAAGGATATGTACAACGATGCAATGACTTGAATAAATAATGGTAACACATATTACTTTTTGATTAAAATAAGACTATATTAGGGATCAGTCTTGAGTCTGTACCTCTTTGTCTTAGTAATAGATGAGATTATAAGAAACATACAAGCGGATATCTCTTGATGTATGCTTTTTACAGATAATGTAGTGTTAGTTGATGAAAGTTGGACGGGAGTAAATAGAAAACTAAAGTTATTGGTGGCAAATTCTTGAGTCCAAAAGTTTTAGAGTAAACAAAACTAATACTTAATACTTAAAGTGTGATTTTGGCACCATCGCACATAAGAAGCGAGATGTGAGTTTAGGAGGTCAAGTACTGTCTAAGAAGAACATCTTTTGATATCTAAAATCGATGCTATAGATGTATTAGAATATTGATGCGAACATTAGACATAGAATTAAAGCGGGCTGAATGAAGTGGCGTAAAGCATCTGGCATTCTCTGTGATAAGAGGGTATTGCAGAAGCTAAAAGACAAGTTTTATAGAATGACAATTAGGTCTGCTATATTGTATGGAGCAAAATGTTAGTTTATAAAAAGACATGTTCAATAGTTGAGTGTTGAAAAAATACGTATGTTACGTTGGATTTGAGGTCATATAAGAATGGATCGAGTTCGGAACGAGAATATACATGATCAGCTAGGAATAGTATTAATTAAAGAAAAGTTTGTCCAACATCGGTTGAAGTGGTTTGGTCATGTTCAAAGGAGACATTTAAAGGCATCAGTAAATTATGAAATCCTAAGTTAAGATAATAATATAAGAAGAGATAAAGAAAGATCAAAATTAATATAGATAGAGTCAATAAGAAGGAACTTAAAAGAGTAATATATAACTAAAGATTTATATTTGAATAGGAGTGCTTATAAAACAGCTATTGATGTAACTGAACCATGATTTGAGGCTCTTGTTGGGTTTTAATTCTAACTACTCTAACTTGTTTGGGACTGAAAAACTGTGTTGTTGTTGTAGTAGAATTTGTTGCTGTCAACCTTTCTGGACAATATTAAAATATGTTTTCAAATTGTCAGGTAATCTGGCATCTAATTGTGAAGATTTCTTTTATTTTAAAAGAGCTTCTGTTGCTGAAAATGTTACCTGGACACCAGTAGTTCCCATACAAATGAGCCTTTGGTTGGATACGTAGTTTGTCACACCATGAAGTTCAATTCTCTGTGTTTAGTTAGGCTAATGTAAATTTTGGCATAATGTCTTTCTATGGTAGTTTTATTTCATTTGTCTGATGTAATGGTTGCTCAATGTAACTTAGTGATGGTTGGAGTGTCTTCATAAATCATAGCAATAGGCTGGTTGCTTGTACTTGAGGCTCCTCACTTAAGTTATCTGGAGTCAAGTTGGATGTTGGAAATGAATGATAGCCATGCATGTGGAATCTTACAATTTTAGAGCTCTAAGCACTCGGTTGGATTAGTGGTATAGCTTCAATTTAGGTGGCAGGGTGTTGCAAAATATGTGGCTGAATATTAGCGTCTGTTCATTTTCAGTAAAAAATTTACTGAAAGGACACAATCGCTAGCACAAGTGTTCTATACAAACACGTTTCTAAACCCACATTAAGTTGTTTTTCCCTTCTGTCAACTCTATATTTTCATGATCATTACTACCTCTGTCTCCAAATAAGTGCATTTCTAGCACTTAAAGGGCAAATTGGTATGGGGAGAAATGACCTAGATGTCTCTTATTAAATGATAAGTGATTTGGAGTGGAAGAATAGTTGGTGGTAAGATGAAGAGAAATTTGAATGACGGTTGATTGGAGGAAAAAGTAGTAATATAGAAGTGTACTTATTTTGGGACTAAGTTTGAATGGTAGAAGTGCACTTATTTTGGGATGGAGGTAGTACTAATTTAATGTGCTATATTATTCAGGGAGTGTGCAGGTTTTGCAAAGATATCTAACCATTCTTCATTGCTTTGTGGACGTAACAGAGTTGGAAAGAACATAAAATCTTCTCTTTTCCTCCACAATATTTGATACTGAATGATTTAGTGCTCTTTTAAATATTGAAAACAGCATAGCAAAAGAACGATGGCTGCAGTTGCCTGATTCTGTATGGCTGGGTCACCTACGTAAGAATAATAGAATACTGTGCATGAGAATATGAATAACAAAAGGGAATGCCTAACAGATGGTACTAGAAACGTGAATACATTCAGGAATAGAATGACAAGCTTTCATCTTTTACAATATATACTCAGTACAGAATATTAATAGATTCTTCACTCACTTTATTGTTCAAAGTTGATCAACTGTGCCTTCTGGCCATAATTTTTCTATATGTTTATTGATGGTTTGGGACCTGCCATTATACTTGATTGTTATGGCCAGTTTTCCGGACATGGATCAAATAGTGAATAGTTGGCCTTGGGCTCTTGACCCCATCTTCAAAATTGTAGGAACTGCAAGAAGGGTTTATCACCACACAACTTCAAATACTCTTTAAGCAAAACTGTGTCTAGTTTTTTTCAATCCAATGAATTGAACTATATGTTGGAATTAGATTGTTGTTAATATTTATTTGAACTGAACATGTCTTCTTTATTTTATAGAGTCAAGGACGAGTATCAGCTGCTAGTCTACTAAGCAAGGAAAGGACAGTGGAATCTGCAGCTTTGGCAAGTTAATGAGCTATATTTTTTCAGTAGAAATTAAAATTCGATACTTGCTCGTTTTTAATTTCAAACAAAATTTAAATTTAACGCGATATAAATTTTTATAATGTTCATAGTTGAAGAATTTTACAGTTGTTCGAAAACAGACTCTGAAATTGTCAACGGTGACAACTGATAGAACATGCTTCCGGAGACTTCCACTCAATTATTTTGAATTCTGTGAGGTTTACCTTTGCAATATAGTTTTGTATTCCTTTCTGCTATTAATATTTTGTGATCCCAATAGAACCTTAGTGATATGCAAAGTTGGGAATCATTCCATTGAGGGAGCTAATATGGCCTGTTCTCCCACTTAAAAAGGTTATTTTCTGGTTCAAATTAGAGTGAGATTATAGTTGGCTTCTCATTGAAACAACTGCAGGAGGCACCACTTGGACATGTGTAGGTGGTATATATTATTATGTGACTCGTATAAATTTCCCAGTTCTATTTAAGATGCATAGGTTTCTTAGGACTGCCACAACTTCAAGTTAAGTGAGTGAAAACCAATGGCATTTGTTGTGCCCACATCATATTCAAAGAGCTATCTTTGTTTGCCTCATCCAAGGATTTCAAATACAAAACAAGTTGGTTTTGGCATAGCAGCAGGTGATGATGTACTTTCTGATAAAGAAAAAAATGTTAGTGTACATCTGCTTCTAGAGAAACAAGAAGCTGCAATCAGTTTCTGATACTTTTCATGTACAACATGTTTGATTTCTGCTATTTGAGAATATTAGTCTGAATTGTTTTTTTTGTACATGTGTTTGTTTTGCTTGGAATAGTAAATCTGAGGGTCTGGCAATTTGATTGATCTCCTAACTCAGTGTTTTACTTAAGCCGATCTTTTTTTCAATTTTTTCCTAGGCTTTCTAAATTTTGGCGTTAACAAAAGGAAAAAAAACAACTTTCTATGCCAACTTTCTTTGCACGTTCTTACTTTCTTTTGTTTGATAACAATATCTCAATACCTCTAACTAGTCATTTAAAAATTACAGTTAACCTTAATTTTATTTGTTTTACCTTTCTTTTAGGCGGGCTTTGTTTATCATCATGCAGAGCCAGGGTATGTGATGCTAACCTTCTGGCTTCCAGATAGACCTCCCGGTTTGCCTTCCACTTCATTGCATCAAATTGGTGTTGGAGCATTTGTCATGAATGACAAAAACGAGGTTTTGATAATTTCTGGGTTATGCCTATTTGCCTACTTGTAGTACTTTCTGAATGAAAAGAAAAAAACGACCATTTATCTGCATATGTAATTGTGTTTGTAATGTACGCCTTCTCTGATTTTAGGTGCTTGTCAAAGAAGGGAAATGTCCATCACACTGTTCAGACATCTGGAAGATCCCTACCAGCTTTATAGATAAGGTACAAAACACAGAGCAGAAACTTCCTAGGAAAACAAATGATTGATACTCCGTATATGATAAGGCAAAAGCCAATTTGTTCCCTTAAAAAAATGCAATGGCCATTCCCTTAGAGATGCAATAGCCAAGTCAGGTCAAACTTGTTTTAAGAATACCTACAATCTGTATTTTATTGAAGCTATTTATGTTGGCTTTACTAGTCTTTTTTTTTCCTGCTATCAGTTTGAAGACTTGTTTTCTGGAGCCATAAGGGAAGTTAGAGAAGAAACTGGGGTAATTACACTGTTTTGACTTGTTTTTACTGAATTATGCTACTTTCGATGAATTGTTTTGATGTTTTACATGCTACTGCACTGCACTTTTTAGATCGAAAGTTGTTTCCTGGATGTCGTTGCTTTCAGGTATATGGAGTACAATCAATGAAGTTATTTGAACCTTCTACTGTTGATAGTTCCTTCATGTGATTTTTTTCACATTTCTGCCCCTGTCCATACAGGCATGCGCATCAAGCTCTTTTTGATAAATCAGATATACTGTTTATATGCACTCTCAAGCCACTGTCCTTTGACATATCAATGGATGAGTCCGAGATCGAAGCAGCAAGGGTACCCTTATCAAAATTCAGATAATTTGTAGAATTGTAGTTTAGATGACTGAAAGTTAGCTCTCATTAGTGATCATTGGGTTTCACCATTTTCAGTGGATGCCGATTTCTCAGCCAACCATTCCATCAGGAGGATGAAATGTCCAAGGTCATCATTGACATCTGCATTTCCGCTCATAAAAAATGCTACACAGGACTCACTGCGCATCAAGTGGTGTCAAAGCTCGACAACAGGGTGGCTTATCTCTACACCGGGGATACTAGAGAAGCAACTGGATGTGTCCCTGAGATATAAATCATACTAGTAATAATCTTGATTAATTGGTAGGAAGCACAGTCTGTAGAATTGTTGCCATCATTGTAGTACAAAGTCAGTTCAGTCATCTCAGAGACTGTCCTATATGCAGAACTAGCAATTGGCCTTCTATCAATTACTCCAATGTATAACCTGCAATAACCAATGATGGATGTTATTGCCAACTAATATTGTAAGTATTATAGTGCAAGGCTTGAGGTTACATATGGAGCTCAAAGTACATGGTTTTTTTTTCAAATTTGAAAACGCAGGTTGCTTCCCACCTTATATCATGCCATCCTAACTGTTTGATTCATGAGAACTGAGCAGTAGACTTATACTACAAACATAAAATTTTTTAGAAAAAGTAAATTTCATAAAATCATATGTTTTAGGGTATCTATAAACAAAACTCTAGTTTTACAACATGTTCTAAGAAATCCAATGTTTTAGGGCAAGATATTCATAAAACCCTATATTCATGCCTAAATTATTTATTTGGCTATTATACATTTACATAATACATGTATAAAAAATATGTTGTATTTTCTGAAACAAACATCGGTTACCAATTACATAAGTTTAGGTTTATATAATTTGTTTATATAATGCTGCTTTGCATATTTTTCTTTTCCATTGTGAATTGAGGGAGTTAGAAGGAAATAGAGTAGACCATATTTTTCTTTTCCATTGTGAATTGAGGAAGATAGAAGGAAATAGAGTAAACGGTATAGGAATGTGTATTTTTAATCTCTAGTGTGAGTATATGCTTGGCAATGTTATTTATTATAGTGAAATATAAGTATTTAGCATAAATATAAGGTTTTGTGAAACATTTTGCTCTAAACCCGGGGTTCTTAAATTATAAAAACTAGGATTTTGAGTTATCGATGTCCCTAAAACCTATGATTTGAAATAATGTTATTCGGTGTACAAATGAAGTGTTCTTTTGTTCTTGCAAAATGCTCATAAAGTACTAAATGTCTTCTAAGATGTGCCTCAAACTTCGAATCTTGTAAAACAAAATTACCTGAAAATAAAAGCCATCCTTACACTAAGTTGTTTTGTCAGATCAAGAGTAGAAACGTTCATCAATTGTGTAAGCAAACACTTGTTAAATGGGCCGGCCCATTTGATAGGCCCAACGGAGGCCGGGCCCAAAAACCCTTATTCCCCTCCTGCCGCCTCCGTCTCCACCCCCCCCCGCCCCCCCGACTCTCCGGCTAAAAACTTTCTAGAATCTTCTAGACTCCTCTCCATGGCGCGCCTCCACCACCTCCTGTCCCGTGCGCTCGCTTCCCACCCCTACCACCACGTCCTACTCCCGTCTCCGCCCATCCTTTCTCCCCTTGTCGTCGCGGACGACTCCCCCGCTCCACTCGCCGCCGCGTCCTCCTCCTCGGCATGGCCGTAGAGTACTGCCCTCGCTCTCCGCGACCTCGCGGCACTACGCGTCGTAGACGCCGGGACGCCGGAGGCTCGCGCCGCCGATGCTGCTGAGGCGGAGGAGGGCGAGGAGGAAGGGCCCCGGCGAGCTCAACGTGCAGATTGGCATCGAGGAAGCCCTCCCCGACCCCATTGTCCTGGTAATCGCTTCTTCACCTCTAGTTAACGAGAATTGAGAAAGAGTGTGTTTCTCTCAACATTTCCATAAAACATTTATCTCATTTGAAGCTAATATGCTCTGTTCGCACTGAAAAGTGTTGAATTGTTAGTCTCTCTCTCATAATCTGAGTTGCAATCCAGAGCATTGCAGAAGCACTTCAAATGGATGTTGCCAAGGCAATGAAAGTGGCCTTTGAACACCTCGAAAGCTCGGAGTACAAAACTAGAGACAAGTGTATAAGCAATGTGAATAAGTACGATGTCGTTGAGGTCTCTCTACTGCTTTGTGGTGATGATTTCATTCGGAAACTGAACAAGGAATGAAGAGATGAAGATCACGTTACGGATGTTCTATCAATGTCTCAGCATATCCCTGGGCTTGACATTTCCATTATATGTGTACCATGGAGTTGATTTAGTTTACATGTAACATATTGTTTGATTATCATTTTTCTGATATGTTGTGTTTGTTCAACAGCTGCAGTTGGGTGACATAGTAATCTCTATTGAAACAGCCCAGTGGCAAGCGGAAGAAAGGGGCCACACACTGCATGATGAGATAAGAATTCTCATGGTTAGTTTGTTTCACTCATTTCTAGCATCATCTTTTTTTTGTCTAATGTGGTAGCCTAGTGCATTTCCATCGTCTTTTTTTATTTCCTAATTCCCAATTTTGGGATAGATTGTAATCCTATTCAATGCTAACAAACTCCAACAGGTGCATGGATTATTGCATTTATTGGGCTTTGATCATGAGCTTAGCAAAGTGGCTGAAGAAGAGATGGAGAGCGGAGAAGAACATATATTAAATACTCTTGAGTGGAAAGGGAAAGGACTCATTAAGGGTGCATATGATTCCATTCATGACATGGATAATTTGCAAAATTATGTTGGTAGGTATCTTCATTCATTTTAGCATGCTTTTTTTCTTTATCTTGCCAATCCATTTCTTGTAATTGGAGTTCCCACTGATTTCCCCGTTGTATGCAGAGACCAGTAGAGATATAGATGAAATGAACCTACGAGAAGTTCATCAACTAAAACTGAGCCATATTATATGTGATATAGATGGTGAGTATGCTGTTCGTGTTGGACCTTTCCAAATTCTAGGCTTCTAGCAAGTAATAACTTCTTCTATAAAAATGTTAAGGTATTGTGGATAATGAAGGACACCTGCATGAAGAATCAATAGAATCTTTGAGAGAGGCAGTATCAATGGGAACAAACGTTATCATGGTGACTGGAAAGGTGGGTTTCATGTATTCATGCATGCAAAGTGAATGTGGCATCATCTAAAGTGAATGCTAATTGTAGAATGCTTTCTTCACCATATTATCAATGCTATTTGTAGCTTTTTTTTGTAGAACAGAGTATTTGAAATTTAGAATAGTAAAGTCCCTTGATGAAAGGGGAGTTACCGCAGGAGGGTGTTTAGTGCTTAAATGAATCATCTTTTCTTAGTTGCAGGCCAGCTGAGTGTACTAGTATTCACTGTACTAATGTTCTCTTGTTTTATTCCCCTTAGACCCGGGCTTCCACAATAAGAACTTTTAAGCTTCTTGATTTGGAAGGAAAATATCATTTTATATCAGAAAGTTCACCTGGTGTATTTCTACAGGTACATACTCTCCAGTTTCACCTGAATAATTTTGAGAAAGCTTATTTGGTTATCAGAGCTTTGTGGCCATGTTGTCTTACCTTAGCTGTTCCCCTGTGATATAATGGTGATTCGTGGAAGATGCTTTCCATTACAACTTCTTTTTTGCTAGAATAAGAAATCCACTAACCATTCAGTTTATTGCATGTTCTTTTTAATCAAGGTATTCCATGCATTGCATATGGAAGTAGGATTTTGTTAAGATTTTTTTCTGCAAGCTTATATGAGAGGATAATGTACAAGGACGCAAATATTGATATCTCATCATTCTTTTTCACATTTGATCTAATCATATCATATTGTTTTGTATTTTTTCTATGAAATTTTACCCTTACAGAGTTGTAAAATATTTGTGTTGTTTCATGTAGGGTTCACTTGTTTATGGAATGCATGGCCAAGAGATTTACAGAGCAAGCTTTAGTGTGGATATCTGCAACGAGGTACAACAATGACGTCAACTAATTGTTTCTAGTTTTCTACTAACAGGTACTTTTGTGGCAGCATAGTTACTTATATATTTCATCAGATCTTCTCTTTATTTGTTGAAATGTTAATGTTGTGCCTACTATTTCTTTATCAAGATAATTTACTGGGCATATTATTGAGATTAATTGAGTTTATTGAAACTTAAATGTTCTTTACCATTGATTTCGGATTTGATGATTTATGAAATGTCTTCGCTTTGGTAATGTTCTGTTGTTTGTATCAATGCCATTCTTTCCCTCTGTTAATAATTGTCTCTTTTTGGCATGTCCGCATGTGTAATATTTGTTAGATGTCATACTCAAATGTCTTTTCCTCCATTTGCAGGCATTTTTGTACTCCTTGAGGTATAGTATACCTCTTGTTGCATACTGTGAGGAACAATGCTCGACCCTCTTTGAACATCCTTTTGTTGACTTGTTGCAGAAGCTGCACCATGAGACCAAGGTCTGATCTAAAGATATTTGCTACACAAACTTCTCATTTCTTGTTTTTTTAACTATGGTTGGCAGCTGAGCAAATGTTGAATTTTCTTCATAGGTAAAAGTGGTGCCTTCAGTTGAGGACCTCTTGGGGTATTCATCTATTCAGGTTTGTCTATCCGTAACTTTGGCAAGCACCAATTGATATACCATAACTGTTAAGGGTAGTATATTTTTCTATCTTACTGTGTAATGCATTAGTGTGTAATAGTGGAATAATTTTATAAGTAACACCGTGATGTGGTAAACAACAGCTGTTGTTGAGATATAGCATGGGTACTGCTCCAAATAGACAGAACTGTAGCTGAATTATCCACATTATTGATTCTGGTCACGCTATGTGTAGCGGAAGCAGTAAAGCTGCTATTTTCTGAAATCCTTTCTCTATTAGCATTCTGGAATACAGACAAAATCTGCCATTCTTATTACCACAGCCACTCAACCAGTAGTGTTAAATGGAGTAATTCCTGATGTATGCTGCCTTCTTGACTGTCTAACATAAAAACAAATCCATTGAAGTTAAGGTAATCTATAGGAGGGCTTACAAAAATGATAAATCTCTTGAACATGGTGTTTTAGAATATGACTAGAGAACTACTATTTAACAGTCCTCAGTGAATCTTCAGTAAGTCAACCAGATAGATATTTACATCAGTTTCATTTGGATTGGACTTACACAATTTACTTGTACTTGCAGAAATTGCTTTTCCTTGACAACGTGGATGGAGATTCATCTGTACTGAGACATCATCGGTCAGAACAAACACAAGGGAGAGCACGTGTTATCAAAGTGCATTCAGATACAATTGAGATTGTTCCCCTTAATGCTTCAAAGGGTGGTGGTATAAGGATTTTACTGGATCATCTTGGAATAACTGAAGATGTATGTATCTCTTTCCATCAAATAATGCATTTACTTTTTCTTTTTGTGCCTAATTTCAATCTCTAGATTGTACTCTCTTAGAAGGGAACACAACTGCTAACAATATTTTTTCTCTTACAAATGTTGTTTCTCCTATGCAGTCTGATCTGGATGCTGTTGGAGACTATACTAGATGGCTAAGCAACACGTCCGACTGACACATTTACTTAACCATTATTAAGCAAAAGATTGGGATATTGGAAGAAATGACATGCATATGGGATGCACAAAAAGGAAAAAAAATCAAGGATTCCACATTGGACATGTCTATTTTGAAGCATGTAAAAAAAGAACTTCATAACACTGTCCCTTTGGGCTGGAAGAAAAGTTACTGTACCTTCATACTTTGGAAAGGGATGTGGGTGTGGATGGCAAGTTCAGTATTTCGTTCAGGTAATGCTTTAAAATTTAGATTATGTTACTGTAGTTACATTGGATTGTGCGAGAACCATTTGTCCTTTGTTTAAATTTAAATAGCATGAAACTCATCCTTTTGTTCACACTTCACAGATGTCATTTATGGAGGTGTGTTGGAAATAAAAGCTGATGAGCCCATCCATGATGTCAAGTAAAGAAAAATCAAGAAACTGCAATTTGCAATTTGTTTAAACTTTATGCAAGACTATTAGTGTTCCCCTTGCTCTGTGGAAACATGTCAAGTTCATGCCGATTTTGTCTTTATGTAGAATACCTGTATAGTTGTGCTGCGCAAAGCATTGCTGATTGTTGCCCAATCATGTAATGCAGGAGTACTCTAGTTCCCACCTGATATAATTTGCTCATTACAGTTTGCTCTATTTCATTCCATCCGTTATTATCAGTTGACTTTCGTTTGGACTTAAGAAAACGTAAGAAACCAGGTTGATCCCAGAAGGAAAAATAGTTCGTGTTTCCTGGTAAAAGGCACAGTACAAGCACAACATGTTAGTGGAAAGTGGATACCTGAAACCCTAGTTCTTATTTGTTTCCACTTTGCAGGTTTTCTTTTTTTTTGTTATGAGTTAATATTTATTTGTACATCTTTCTTTCTCTGGTGTGTAGGTGGTTTAGCACTGCTGTACAGGAGGTTGGTGCTGCTTGGTCTTGACAGCAGACAAGCAAATGAGCCTTTTGAGGGCCTCTTCACTATCATTTTGTTGCATGGCCTTGGCAAGTGATTTGACCGTTGATTCATGTCTAGTCCTGCTGCATAGCTTTTGCACGACTTCATCCTCTTATTGTAAGTAATTTTCTTTGCAAGGTCTTGAACAAATGTAGCATCAGATATCGACGTGAATGATTGGGATTTTCCTTGGTAATAGTTGGACAGCCCTCTCCTGCAGAAATTAAATTTACTTGTTAGAAACCATATGATTTAATGTTAATTTTGCAAGTTGAAGTGGACTTAATGGAAGTTTTCTGGAACGTTTGATCCTTTAATCTTGACACTATTTTGTACATTCATTCATTGTCTTTTGAGCAAAATGTTCAAAAAGGACTTGATGTTGCATACATACATAGATCAAGTTCAATTTGAGCATTTTGCTTGTCATAGATCCCATGCAAAGTAGACCCTCTTCAATTTAGCAAATAGGCAAATATCATGTAAGTTCAATTCAACCAGCAGATTTAAAAAACTATTGAGAGCAATGGAACTAGCTACTATATTGTCTGCAGAATTTATGTATGCATTTTCAACTAATATAATTTATGCGAGGCAGATAATAAATCCTTGTTTGCTGATATAAATTGGGAAACACAAGCAACAAACTGTTAACGCCAAAATCTAGACGATCCGATGGTGCTAAAACCGATCGGCTGGGAGATCCGATGGGGCTAAATCCGATCGGCTGAGAGATCCGATGGAGGGTTTAATGCAGTCATCGGCCGATGGAGATACTGAGACAAAGCCAATCAGATTAGTAGAAGATTGGATCGGCTTGAGACAGGGCATTGTCCAATTGGGATCAGGTTCGAGAAGCCCGAGGGAAGGAAGGAGAAGAATCGGCTTGACTAAAAGAAGGTCCGATAGCTATAGTGGAGAAGCCGATCAGATTACAGCAAAGGAAGACTTGGTTATAAATTGAAAGATTATTCATATGAAACCGGGTTTGGGGAAGAGCCGTGGACTCCACGGCAGGGTGATTATTTTTGTAAATTATAACCTTACTCAATTAGGGAGGTTTAGCTAGTTGGTTAATTTCTTTAGGAATATTTTCCTTTGTTCTTACTAGGAAATAATGTTCGATGGTCGTAGACGCGTCGGACTCTGTCTGTAAATCTAGGGTATAAATATAGACCCTCTGGAAACATGTAAGATATCTCTCGATCATATACAAATTCGGCGCATCGCCACTCTAGTTCATCTAGGTTTTACCGTCGGGTTCTGGCTCTCGACGCGGGGCTGCATCGGTTAAGTCCGATCTCCGGCGAAGGGATAAGTCCCGCCACCATCCCGATATGTCCTGCTCTGTCTGAGGCTGCATCAGTTAGGTCCGACCTCTTAGGCCGATCGGATGTATCGCATCACGTCCGTGTTAGATCTATCGGCCCGTTAAGCTCCCTCTGCCGTCGTCAGTCTTGTGCTGCATCGGTTAGGTCCGACCTACGGGGCTGCCGACGGTAGATCGAGCTTCAGGCTTATAGTCTCCTGCACGGCGTGCCATCGGAGTGCTAGCCGATGAGTTATCCACGCTCTGTGCTTCACGCCCAGCGCATCGGCCCCTCGGCCGATATGCATCAGCCTTTAAGGGCGTCCCACGATGCATAACGCCAAACGTATCGGACCCCCAACCGATACGCACCCGCCTTCAGAGAGGCGTCCCCTCATCGGCTCAGCTAGCCGATGGGTTCGTTCCTATACTTGCTACGGCATAGCCGATCCGGCGTCCTCTGTATCATTGCCATTGGCTCCGGCCTCGTATTGTCTCGGTTAGGTCCGATCTTCGAGATTCGGTGTTGATGGTGCTGTCATGGCGGGCGACGGGTCTCTTGCTATCATATCCAGAGTGACATCGGCTTTGTAGCTTAGGCCGCATGCGCCTTCATCGGTTTTTCCAGCCGATGAATCACTGTTCGGCTGTCCGGAGGGATCCCGTGCGCCTCGATATCCTCTAAGTACGCCCTGGTTCCTTCATCGGCTCTGCGGTCGACTGCTCGTCGACACCTGTACACATCGGCTCCCTAGCCGATCGAACAGCATCCCGATCCTATCGGTAGCCAGCCGATAGCGAGCGCCTATATCAGACCCGCTCGTCTCACTTTCTTATCAATTGCAGAGTCAAATTGACTGGCACGCCCACGAACCTCGAGACCTAAGGACTTGCACTGGAGACAAGTAGACCTCCTAGGTCTTCGCGTAACCAAGCCGCCGTCCCTCCCCGGTCGCGGGATTTTTTGGCGGCGAGCACAAACTTAACACTGTTAAAGCATCTTCCAAAACTTGAAATTCATATAAGCATGGTGCAAGTTTCTCTGAGTGCTAGAGTGCTAGTACTTCTGCAGGGGAGAGCAAAGCATGCACCTGATAGGAAGCTAGGATATCAGGGAGGACAACTCATAGAGCGGCCCTTCAGAATCCATCTTCAATGTGCGCGAAGAAGCCGATGATGACGACGGCTCAGGAAAATCACCATGCTGGTAAGAACTCCCATCATCACTCAGATCCGATGCTGATGAGCACGATGACTCAATGGATGACCCTGAGAACGAATCATCTTCAGAGCGATCATCAGCTTGTTCTATGCAGGCGTCCTCATGGCACAGAGGAGACCCAGGAGACACTGGCTTGCAAGCTTCTCTCATTCCAGGAGCAATGGCTTATCTCCTTTGGATTTTCAGAGCATGGAAGGCAAAGGCAAGTATCCAGGTTCCCCTCCCTTCCCCATGTGCATATATGTAGACGCAACGAAGAGATAGGGTGCAAGAAATATAATTAAAAAAGAAACAGCCGTTCCGGTGGGCTGATGGAGTCATAGATTGATAGATGTCCTGTTTATTCTGATAGGCTTCATGGACTCGGCACCGAAAAGTAAACAGAAGCTATCCTCAAGTTCCTTGCTCCATCAGGTCTTCTAGACTGAATGGTGATAAACACGCCATATACACACACAAATAGTTAGATAAATAAACTGAAAGCATATATACATCTAGTTGTGTATTTGATAGAATTATGCATTTATAACTCATTTACATCTAGTTGTGTAAAATTGCAAATATGGAGCAAGTGGTAGTACTGTGGTGAGTTACTGGGAGGAAGCAAGCAAGCCATTATAGGGGAACATGTGAAAACGATGCGGATAAACTTACTTATGGGGGTTGAGATGAGCATCTTATCTGTTTATCTTTGAGGATTAGGATAGATAAGGTAAATTACAGCGGCGAGATGGTGGTTTCGGTTGGGCAGCTGGAGGTTGATTATGCTAATTGGGTGTGAGATTAGGTTGTTTATTGTGGTCTGGTAAGGTGGTTACAGGGCTACAGCCAGTCGGCTCGATCTCGGTCAAGTCCTCTTGTTTATTTATTTTCTCTTTTTTTTTTAATAAAATGGAGCTATGAAAGCAACCCCTTGTTGCTCCCTTTCATCCCTACACGTTCCCATGAATGCTTCCTTCCTGCCCTTGTTCCTAGAGGATATTACCTGCAAGTCTCATCCATTTCCTGTTTTTGGTGAAGCTCCTGTTCATGATGTGAATGCTGTTCTCTAGCCTCCACTGAGATAAACGTACTGTTCTTCTCTGGAGACAAATGATTTTCCTTCTTTTTCAAGACTTCTCGAATTTTCTTACCAAATCATCACTTCACATGAATTCCACAGGTGGCACTACGATTTTTTCGAGATCCATGAAGAAAATTACCACAAGATCCTAGTATCCTACTAGTCTGGTTACCTGGTTTGCCAGCTTACAGTAAGAACAGTTGTGTTGCGTGCTTTACCTTATCGTGATAATATGATATGCCATACGATCGCAAAAATGAACGCTTACACAGATGGGAGTGATTCTCACGTCAAAGGTTAACCATGCGAATTCTTAATTAAATCCATTAGTTATCTGATGCTTGTCTTGTCGGCAGCAAAAGCCACAAAAAGGAAAGCATTTTATAATTTATATGATTCTTTTTCCTGAGAAAGCATTTAACCCAAGTAGTATTACCTATCAAGAATTCCCTTTGTAAATATCTAAAAGAAATAGAGAAACCCTTGCTACACTTGCAACTGTTTCGTGCAAGCTTGCAACGGAGGAGCCGCATAAGGATGGATGAAAAGAGAGAGCACTTCACTACACTTCGCTCTCTTTAGCCTAAAAATCAAGCTAGGAGCAACAGAATAAAAAGGCACCGTATTCGTTTTATATATGACACGATTGAGCTCAGTTTGCGCTAAATTACTGTTGTATGTCGTGAGTTGTCGCGTCACAAAAATAAAATTAAAACCGTTAACCAGACGATTAGGATCGTTCACATACACCGTCCAAGCTTCTGTTTCCTGTATATTTCTTCCTCACAAGAGCTAGTCTAACCCTCCAAACTGATGACTACACATAATCACCACTTATCACGAGGAAGAACACAAAACCATGATCTTGGGGCACAAAATTGCAGTTCACATGGGCATAAAGAACATTACACTTCCATCTTTTATTCAACCTCGAATTGGAACCAAACTGGATTCACTTAGAGGTCTAGCAGGCAACAATCTTCACAACGCGAGCTTAGGTTTTTCATAAGGATTAAAACTGAAAATTGCTGGTTTCATTGCATAACACATCCAATCATCCATGGATGGACGGAATAATAGAGATGGATTCCTACTGTCCCCATCAACCTCGCCTGCTATTGGAGAGAATGGATAAATTAATCAGTACAACTTTCTCATCTGTACATTTTTGCATCAGGTTGACCTGTCAATCTTCCCGATGGTGTTTTGTCTTGCGTTCCGTAGAATGGCTTTATCAGCAGTGATGAAGAAACCAGCGATACATGCTGCAAATAAACAGGAAGAAATGTTTATAAGTCTTCCAGGATGATATTCAATTCAATTTTGCCTTGCATATGAATGCCAACTTAATTAGGATACCAAGGAGGAACTTGGTCTCAATTGAATGTCAACTTAAGAAAATTGGTAATGAAGAATTGAAGATTGATTAAAAAAAACCACATACCCAATCTACTATCGACAACTAGGTTGTTATTTGCCTAAACTCAAAATAATGGTCAAAACTACAGCAAGTACTTAAACATGTTAATTTTCAATGGTTCCATACATTAGTGTAACATTGGTCCGTTATCCAGTTCCTACAGCCTATATCCTTGTTAGGCAAATGCTACCAAGATAACTGGAATAGCTGGCATCACTCAATGTCATTAACAGGGATAAATCAACCAAAACATTGCTGAAGTTACTGTGATTTGATATGTGCTGGTGTGTGACATAAAAACTAGGAAAGATTGACTACAAGGATATGAAAATATGCAAGTAAGCTGGTAATCAACTCTTGTTGAAGTACTTCACTTGAAGAGCAGAATTTGAATCTATTAATTCAAGAGAAAATGGGTCCCCAAAAAGACCTGCAGACAAAAATACTGGCATGCTTCATTTACTGGCTGCTACATCTTGGTCAGTACTAAAAATGTGATGTAAATCCTATCCTAGAAGTCTGAGGCTATTGGAAGTTAATGATTCCAAAGGAAAAAAAAATGGTTCTAGGCCAGACTGTGACACCAGTCAAACTTGAACACGATATAGATTTAATAAGACCATTTTCACTATGTGTGACATGATCTCCCTCTTCGTTTTACCCATGATGTTGAAATTTTCAAATTCTGAAGTGTCGTTGTGACACAATCAACCTCAGGTAAATAAACACTTGATTCCTTTATATTTTATAAAGGCACAATTTCTTGCAAGTCCTAAGAAATAAGCTGGATTCTTCATGTCCGAAATCCTAAGAAATAAGCACAGTACGTTGTTTTATTAATTGCATAGTCTTGTGCTATAGCTCTGTATTGTAAAACAGTATAAATATCATCCATCAGACGAGAGTTATGACTGTATTACTAGTTAAAATAGTGACAGTGGATACATTAGGTTTAAACCAACATTCAAGGCACCAGTAAAGTAATTTGCAAGGGATTTTAGCACTTTACAGTAGGCTTGGGTCATAACAACTATTATATAGTTTGAAAATGGTAGATTTCAGTAGTATAGTACCTGCTGATATGATGAGTGCTTGTGCTGTGTAGTTGAGATTAGCCTTAGCCCATGGAAGGACACGGCAACCAACCAACTGCAGGAGAAATGTTATTTTTACAGAAGTCACAATATATGCAACCAGGGGAATCAAGGTACTACAACATATATGACCACAAATAAGTGGTGATTTAGATTAGAAGTCCATTTCTCTCATTATAAAATGCAAAAGCTCGATGGAAACATTGATTTCAAACGGTGACAAAACTATAATGGAAGTAAATATTTTGCCAAGCTAATTACATAACCAGCATTATAGATGACTTTTGTAAGGAATAAAACTGCTCATAAAACCGCATACTGTTGGGGGAGGAGGAGCAAGTACAACTAGTACATACCGTGGGAACCGCAACCACGGTACCAGAAATCGCGGCGTTCCTCAATCCAAGCGTGACAGCCTCTGCAACGAAATGCAACAAAATCAACCTTACCGGCATCAATGAAGCACATACATGAATCGGCATTCGGAACTCGACAGCTACTTCACCGAATCATTACGCACAAACTGCATTGCCTCTCTTGGACCAATCTAGCAACATCACAAGCGAATTATGTTTGAGGCAGCCAGAAGCGGGAAGCATCCATGGAGCAGAACTGAATCAGCAAGCGACGGTACATGCGTCAACAGACAACAGCCGTGAATCAGACAACCACTAAAACAGATTGGGAAACGCAACCAACCCATCGGCGGCGAGACCTCAATCCCCACATCAAGGAGCAATCTTTCGCTCTCTCTCCCAAGAATCTCACACCACCCTTCCTAATCGTATCCTACTACACGGGTGGGTCAGGGCAAGACGGACGCGAATCAAACTCGTCTAGATCTGACACGACCCCCATTTTTCTTCCCCTCCTTCCTTTGCGCAAGAAAAGGAAACCAGATTCGGTACTGGGCGGCCGAGGATGGAGAAGGAGAGGGCTTTTCGATGGATTGATTACCTCGGACGGCGGCGTCGGATTCCTCCTCCTTGGGGGACCGGGCCTGGAAGTAGTTCCCGGCGGCCATGGCTCCCCTTCTCCTCCGGTTCTCCCTCCGCGCTGTTTTGGTCGATCTCCTCGGCGACTTTCTTCCCACCTCTCGCTCCTCTGCTCCGGTGGAATGGAAGGGAGAAGAAGGTGAGTTTTTTTAGAAGAGATTTGGCTGGCGATGGAAGGGTGCGGGTAGGACTTCGCTGACGAGTACTACTATTCTATTTGACCCCATTTCAAAACTCAACTACTACTATTCTATTATTCTTTTTAAATTTATTTATTTGACCTCATTTTTTAAAATTAAATATTATATTAACTTACAAACAAGAACAACAATACAAACAAACAGTTAAAACTTAAATTATAGTAGAATAGTTACTTTTTAAATATTTTTATTTAAGTTTCGTTATATCTTAATCTTTCGATTCTTTTTTTATTATATATTTCTATGTTAATTTCGGTGTTTCTCTATCTCTTCGTATATTATTATCTTAACTTAGAATTATACAAATAGGAACATTGCCAAACCACCTTAATTATTGATATTAAATAATTTTTTTTCAATTGTTATGTTCGAATACTTTGTTATATATATTCTTGAACACTTTATATTTGTTCAAACTTCATCACATAATATTTCTTAGTATCTTATCATAAGATTAAATAAAAACCATATATAGAACCTTCTTCTGTTCTCTAAATCGTTTTATAACTTATCTTATTAAGAAAATTGATTTTTTAAGCATGAAATTAAATTAGTTTATAGAGATCCACATCATTCCTATCAAATGTTGCTCGCTAACTCTCTTCCAAGCTTCATTAATATAATTTTTTTTACTTCATTCGATTGAAAAACATTATTAAATGCGCAGAAAGAAAAACAATGCCTTTCAGTTGCTTTCAAGAGAAACTCCGGAATTGAAAATCATGGAAGCTCAAAATACGAAAAGTTGTTAGGTCTGCACTCTGGAGAGTTGTGCATGTTGTGGGTGAAAACTGAGCGGGCATCACTGTATACAGATAATGTAATGCCTTGCCTTAGCTTTAGCTGCTAGGTCTAGGCCAGTATATCAGGTAGTTGAAAGAAAATAAGGAAATGTAGAACGTAGTTATTCTTGGCTATTGATTTGCCACGTGTCCTCTTACCTTTAATTGTTTCAAACTCGTTGATAAAGTTTTGTTGTACTTCACGGAGTGAATTGGGAAATATTGATTGATTTTGGTTTGCCCTTCGTGCTCCCAGGTGGACTTTGCGGTTTGGAGAGCTTGCTTGTTGTACTCACGTTCCCTGCCCGTGGTGCTTCATTTTACGATTTTTTTAATAATTGATAATGGCAAAACTAATTAAGTTCTAGTAAAATTAGGCTTAATGGCAAAACTAATGAAGTAGAAAATATAAGTCATCCATGGGTCCCTTGCAGAACAATTATCGAAGGAAAAAAATCTACCTTGACTTCTTTAACTACAGTCCAAATGTGATTTTCATCTCTCAACAGCTAAGTCACTCGATTATTAAAGTGAGCAATCTGTACCGTGGTTTACGCTGATGTGGCATTAAAATGAGTGGTATAGGATGAATTGGATGCCACATGGCAGTTAAAGGAGCAAATAAATAAAATTTTTAAAAAAACTGTGCATGCCGGCCTCCTTTGCAGCCCTGGAGCGGATTGTCGACGCGTGGCGTATCGGACGACGGTGCTCCCTCTCGGCTCTGGGCGCAGGTGGAGCCAGCTCAGCCCGTCCCGAGCGCTCGGACCCCTCGGCTCACTTCGTGGACCCAGACCAAGAAGCAGAAGCGACGGCCCGCCTTCCTCCGGGAGCGCGACTCCGCTTCCCTCCTTCCTCGCCGCCGCCGCCGCCGTCGCCGCGATCTCCCTCCACCAGCGATGGCCTCTCCTTCACGCCATCGGCTAGCTATAATCTTTCCCGCCAGTCATCTTTGCATCCACAAGACTAGGGCAACTGCGATGGCAGGACGAATGTATCCACCAAACTGTTACTCTTTTAATATGTCGAACTATATTTTGCTTTCATTTGCACACTGTGACACTGAATTTTTATCGATGTAGCACTCCCCTTTAGTAGCAAAAACACGTGCAAAACATTCTCGTGTGCCTGAAGTACTTTCAGGTGTTTCTATCAAAATTCATGAGCACGAAAGCAGAAATGGTTGGAGTTCATGACCTGGAATGCTTTTTTTGTATCCTTATGTTGAAGTCAATCAACATTGCAGTGTGCAAATGTGATTAGGAATGCATAGATTTTTCCTGATAGACATGTATCATTTTCATGGAGTTTAGTACGTATATTCTGTAGTTTTCAATTCCACAACTCATTATATTGGGATCAGCTAGTGCCTCTCTTGTTAGACTCAAATCAGAATCACCAGTGAGTGCTGTAAATGTGATAAATCACTTTGCTATTTATAAATTGACAAGTCAAGCCTCTTTACTTACTCCTGCTAAGATTCTTACAATAGTTCAACAACAAAGAGAAAAAAAAAACAGAATAGCTGTACTTCTATGCAAGAGATGTCATCTCATCCCCTACATAAGGCTGCCTTAGTTTTGGACAGTTGGAAAAATACTGTGTATGTAAAACAGAACAATAGATTAGCGTGTGATTAATTAAGTATAACTAAAACGTTTTAAAAATGGATTAATATGATTTTTAAAAGTGATTTTTACGAAAAACATATTGTTTAATAGTTCGAAAAACATACACGTGGGTTGAGGTTAGGAAGAGGAGAAAACTAACATAGCCCAAACCTACTTGCACACATCAGGTCAACTTCCTTTGGAAAGCAAAATATCCTCACTACATTATTTTTCTTTGGTTCTTTGTGGCATTTCTTCAACGACCACCTCTCTATTACCGAAAGAGCTTCAACTAGCAATTTAAAAGGTGTCATTCTAAAAAGTAGAGAAGTAGAATATCAAATAGTTTGTATAAAGCTTGGCATGACATGACACAAAGGTGGTGGTGGTGGGGCCTAGGGACACACGGCAAGGAGGCCAGTGAGGAGACGGATGAGCGTGGTAGGACAATGTTGATGAAGATCCTACCTCGTATGGCGACTGATTCACCGAGAACAACAGAGGGTGGAGAGAGAATAGGGGAGGAGAGAAAGTATGTCATATAAGCGTTATATAGATGTTACATCGGATAAAGATTAGGTTAATATGTTATCTAGGTGTTATATAAGATAAAATTGTAATGGGAGATAAAATGATCTGATTTCGATAGATGAGAAATGTAATACAGCTGATTTTACGATGGTTGAGAGAGATAAATCAGATTTAGCCATTGGTTGATAGAGGCAAAATGAAAGTTTTCTATTATCGAAGGGTACTTAAATGCCCAAAGGCTAATGTTGATCTGACAACGTTAGCCTATGTTAAGGCCTATGCTACACAGGTCGGCCCATAATAAGTGGACCAACAAGGGGCTAAACTTTCACAGTTAACCATTTTCTTTGCATGAATTGTTCACTTTTAGCCCAACAAGTGACCCTAGTAAACCCAAGCATCATAGTATTTCAACCGTAGATCTTAAGTCGAAACGTAAGCATTACGAACAACGCATCAATTGCATTTTAGAGTAAATTTTATAAAACTATAATTTACTTATGAGAATTAACACTTTGTTATAACTTTAATTAAATATTTCATAAAACTATAAAATTACTTAATTATTTTATATGAAAACTATAAGATATGTACACGGTATTATATGTGTGTTGACAGGTGAGCCTTAGACAAAGTTTATAGTTTTATGGAAAATCAATTTGTTATTATTGTAGTTTGGTGAAATGCACAGTTAAATTACAGTAAAGTAATAGTTTTGACAAAAAAAGTTATTGTTTTATGAAATTTACTTGTATTTTTATTCTGAATGGATTGTTTAAATTGGCTCATGATATTACAGTTGTCAATTTATCATCTTTCCGCCCATTATCTTGCAAAGCTCCAGACTCGAATAACAATAATCATCGTCATCGAGTATGCCACACCAGCAGTCTTTGCATTTTTCCGTATTTGATCCTTGTGTGCACGGTAGCGATGGTGGCAAACTAATCTTCTCTCTGAACATGTCATCCATGGCACGGCCTATTTGTGAAAAAAATTAAAAAAAATGGAGGAGTACGTTAAAGGGTTAAACCATTATAAGAAAAAAACGGAGTTGGATTTTTTTTTCATAAACAAACAAGTTATAAAGATGGACATGAAAACGCTTACATTGAGCATGGATAGCAAAGCACCCAGGAAGAAGAAGAAGCGTAAGTGCTTCACAGACGTGGCTATTCGTGCACTTCACCATGCTAGCTCTTTGGATATATATAATATGGACTGATCACTGGATGTTCGCTTGTATATGCGGTTAGTATATATAGAGGGGGGATGGCTTGGGAGGGTAAGATATATTGTGACTAGTAACTTCAATTTTATATAGTATGAGATGATTCGTCCATAAATATACAAACTTATAGCTGGGTTGGTTATCCCACCCTGCCAATGGGTTAGGTCTGTCTAGCCTCTGCCGTCAACAAATATAATTGATTTTAGGTTTTCTTTTGAAGATATTAAGAGTGGAGGTACGTAAAAGACTATCATGGCTACTCATTAGATAAGGGTTAATTAGGATGCGGGAGAATTGGATAAAAATTAAATATACTTCTATTATCCTATCTAACTACTACTCTATTATATCATCCAGAGAAGACTAAAAGAATGGTATTGGCCACCATTAAATTTTAACAACTGAATGGTAACCGACGTCAATCTATACCATTAAAACAATTTCATTTCCTAGAAGCTCCCACGTTAGTCATTGATTTGGTGGATATGGCCGTGGATTTAATTTGGTTAACTATTTTCAAGTAAATTGATTATAAAAAATGTCCCGAATAACATGGTCTCGCTAGCTAGCGTGCTGTGCGATCAACATCTTGTAACTAGCGTTGTGTACAGTTTGAAAACTTTCAAATGTAAATAATATTAATCAAATTCTATGGAAAAATTTTTATCATTAAGTTGAGAAACTTTATATGTAACCACTCTAAGCTATTTTATATAGAGACAACAAACACTTTCATCTAGAAATAAAAAAGATCAAAGTTTTTGTTGTCTCTATATAAAAAAAGTTTTTTTTTACATTTTCAAAAAAAAACAAACAATATTTTCAGCAAGTAATGGAAAAAAAACTCATTGATGGAAAAGCTTTCACTTTAAAAATAAAAAAGCTTTTGACAACAAAAATTGCACATTAAATTTAAAGAACTAGAGACTTTCTAAATGAAAAAATTTCCACCGGAGTAACACAAGCAACATTGCCAACAGAAATAGAAAACAGCAGAGAATGGAAAGCTGCGTCTCAAACATGAAAAGAAAAGGAAAACTAAAAACACTTAGTGTTCGTGTGAACCCTTCTTCGTGTTGGTGAGTAGCAAGATTTCTGCCGGTTTAGTGCAAGACACCATTAGCATTGTCTATCACCACGTTATATAGAAACTAGTACTAGAATCAACACCCTCAATGCACTAGGGGTGAATAAAGCTCGTGGCGTAAATCGGTTCACTCTTAATTAGTTGACTTAAGCTGGGCTTTTAGCTCGTAGCACAAAATATTCATGTATCTTCATTTTTTGACAAGTACTTAGTCTTATAATTATATTTAAATTATTAGTACTTAGTCTTATAATTATATTTAAATTATTCATATTTAGTAAGTTATTTGTTAGTATATATTATTATATTAATATATGATAAACTGATAAATTTAAAATTATATAGGTAATTTAAATGAGATATAGTTTGTTGATGAGTCTAACAAACTTAACAAGCCAGGAGCTCCAACGAGCCAAGCTTTAATTAACCCAGCTGACCTGTTATCCACCCCTATAATACACTCACTGCTAGTTTAATATGCTAATTTTATATCCCCTCTCATAATGTCTTGAAAGATCGTATAGAAACTAGGTCTCATGATAGACTTAGTTTATTGTTTTTATTTCTGTTTTAAATTATCTGTTATTCTAATCTTGTCCCATGTCAAACATTTATATCTTTAAACATCAATTTATATAAATTTATATGTTTTAACGACATACATATTATATATTATGAAAAAAATTCTCATGGTAAATCTAAAAACATAAATATTATTTATGATGTTGAACCACATCAATTTCTAGTTAAAAAATATAAAATAGTTGACTTGCAATTTAAAACAGGAAGGGAGTATTTGCCACGCAATTTAATGCTATGGACACCATCTTGGAGCACTTCGATTGCCCGTATTGAAGCACACATCAAACGTCGTGCAATATTAAACCCGGTCTCCGCGTCTCCCAACCTCAACCTAGGCCCACAAATACTGAACAAACTAATTTAGGGCATCCATGCTCGCAATTTAAAACTTTGGATTTTTTTTGTACTTGTTCATATCTGGTTGAATTTGTTCAAACTGCTCCCGATTCGATTAAAGTTTGTTCACAAATTGACGTTATCAGCGAGATTTTTCTAAAGGACGAAAATTGAAACTTCGCACTGGAAATAAAAAGGAGAAGGAAGAGTTAAATACCTGAGATTCGGAAGCAGCGTTAGGGTCATGAGCCGTGCCGCAGATGCAAGCAACGACCCTACTCCAGTCACAAAGCATGGGATGGTTGATATACTCCATGTACTCGTATACCGGCAGATTGATGTACTCCGACTTCTCTGTCCTCCATAGCCGTTTCATCTCCACCACCTTGCTGCCGGTGTTGGCTTTGCCTCCGACGTCGTCCTGACAGATAACGCTGAATATGTTATTGCGCTCGCTCTTCACGTGCCACACAATCAGCAACAAGATGGAGATGGCGCTGATGAAGGCGACACAGGCGAGCACCCAGAAGATGGTGCTTGTCGACAATTTGTTATAGGCTCCATAGCCACACCCTGAAAGCTGCTCAAACCGGTTGGTCGCCAACATCGGCGTCTCGAGCTGCACGAGGCCTCCGGTTGCACTAGTGCCTGGCTAGTTCTCGTTGAATCTGTTGTTTTCAAGGAACGACGACTTGAGCTTAGGCAACCTTGCACATCGCCGATGAAACCATTGCTCGAGAGGTTGAGATGCTGCATGTCCAAGGACAGCATGTTGATATCGTCAGGAAGGCTGCCGGTGAATTCATTGTTGGATAGGTCAAGGAACTGTAAAGCCGAGCAAGTGTAGAGCACCGTGGGGATGATTGTTGTAGGACAGGTCTATGAACATCAGGTCTTTGAGGCTGCAAATGGATGCTGGGATTGGTTTGGCTATGTGGAATCTTGGGAAAGAGAGGGCAGCGACCTGTCCCTGTACTGGTGCAGGTAACACCACTCCACTCTCCAGTGCTCCATGACAGACTGACGAGTGAAAGGCATAGATTGTTAGGAGTAACTTATGCTCATCGGCGTTGGGCTGCGCCATAGATTCGGAGCTAGAGAGGAAAGGGAACAGTAGTAGTAGGAAGAGGATGAGAATGTTGTGAACAGCCATTTTTGCGAGGTGTGTTTTTGGAGCTTCAGAGTTCAGACATGGCATGGAGTGAGCTTAAATGGATGGTTCTTATGATTTGTTATTTTGGCCTTGATTACATAAAGACTTGACAAGAACACACTGGTATAGACATTTCGTTGAATAAATGACCTGCACATATGTGCAGAAAGTTGTATGTGATGGCATCACACCCATATATAGCAGCTCATCCTTATTCATTCACAAGAGTACGAGACCATGACAATAAGAGGTAAGCAACCGTTGCTTGTGCTTAGTGTGGTCATTGGCAGTTTGGCAAGTTTGGTTGGCTAAGGTGTTGCTCGATGCCTCTCCATTGCAAGTGCATCGATGCCTCTCCATTGCAAGCTGCACGTGTTCTTATTTTTTATTTCTTTTTTCCTTATAGAAAGGAGCTAGTGGATGATAATCCGTCGAGACATGCATTAAAAAATTAAAAATGTGGGAGTGTGGACAAGGAATGGACCCAGAAAATGTATAGATGTCAGCAGTGCAGGGCCTACTAATATAGTTTTAACAGAGAAAGGGTAAAATTGGAATTTAACCACTAAAAGGGTGGTGATGACAAGTATTTTGAAACATGAGATTTAGTCGATGTTAGTCTCCTATAATTATACTAGGTTAATCCACGTGTGTAGCTGTGTGGTTGCGTGTGTAAGTCACCCTGACTATCTATATATACTGATATATTAACAGGGAATTAAATCAACAACAATTCTAACGTTTTCATGATATTAGAGCGGTTTCAATCCGCTATCTTTCCGCAACCAAAAACGCCACCGCTGTTGCTGCCGTTGCTGGTCTTCGTCTCCGCCACTACTGTGCGAGAGACTGCCGAGGTCCGACGCCCTCAACGTCGCCGTTTCTAAACCAGCGTCCGTCGCCGATCCGACCGCCACCACCGGTGCCGCCTGCACGTCATCGGGAGTGTCGCTAGTCTCAATGCCAGCGCTGCTGATCTGATCGCCCACCTCGTAGCTACCCTCGTCACTGGGTGTGGCCACCGATCCGATCCTACCTGCGCTTCCGCACCAACGCCCATCGCCGATTCGATCGCCACCACTAGGTGTCGCTGGTCTTATCGCCCACGCTACCGCCGATCATATCGCCCACCGATCCGATCTGATCGAATCCATCGATCTGTTCGATCGGATCCTATTTATTGCCGAGTCGATCGGCTGATCGGCTCTCCGTTGCCACGGGTGATCTGATCGGATCCGTCGATCGGTCCGATTGGATCCTGCTTATTGCCGATCTGATCGGCTCTCCGTTGCCCGTCGATCCGATTTAATCGGATTCGTCGATCGGCCCGATCGGATCCTGCCTATTACCGATCCGATCGGTCTCCGAACTGATCGGCTGCTCATCGGCCATCCGATCTCTACTGCCGATCTGATCCATCCAATCTAATCGGCTGCTCATCGGCCACCCGATCTGATCGGCTGCTCATCGGCTTCCGAACTGATTGGCTGTTCGATCTCTACTGTCGATTTGATCCATCCGATCTGATCGGCTGCTCATCGGCCACCCAATCTGATTGGCTGCGTATCGGCCTCCGAACGGATCGGCTGCTCATCGTCCAGCCGATCTGCCCATTGCTGATCCGATCGGCCTTCGATCCGATCGATCGATCGGCTGCCGATCCGACTCTCATCGGCTGATCCCTCTGATCGGCTATCGTGCCCCCCATGGCTGGTGGCAACACTAGTGCCGCTACTTCCAAAGAACGTTGTCTCGCGGCCGATCCTTCTCGCGCTGACGAAGCTCTAGACGCATATGAGAACGCTCACGCGACACTTTGGGCGCAAGCCACCGCCGTCGTCAACATCAAGGCGCTCATCCCCATCGTCCTCGACAAGGCCACGGACTTCTACACTAAGTGGCGCTGCATGTTTCTCACTGTCCTTGGGAAATATGCCCTCACCCGCCACGTCCTCGAGGATGACACGTTCCCCGCACGCCCGGCTTGGCTCCAGGCAGACTGCTGCGTCCTCATGTGGGTGTACGGCACCATCTCCAGCGACATGTAAGAGTAAATTACACTTTATCAGGTAATGTAGCATGCTTTTAAGAGTAAATTACACTTTATCATGTAATGTAGCATGTTTTACTTTTATCAGGTTTAGCACATATTTTTATTTTGCATCGGGTTGTATTTAAATAAGTTTCACTTAACACTAGAATACATCATCAAATCCATGTAATTTAATGAAATTTTATAAAAATTGAATGAAACTTTAAGAAGTTTCATAAGTTTTACCAATATTTTACAATATCTCTTTAATTTTATGATAAAAACTACTGCAAAGTAAAACTTATTTTGATATATCCTGATGTAAAGTGAAAGTGCATGTTAAACCTTATAAAAAATAAAATATGATACATTTTATCCGGTGCAAAGTGTAATTTACTTTTTTTAAAAAAATTGTGCTGTGTTGATGTATTCAGGTACAATATTCTCTTTCCCCATCTGGCAATGTATCTATGTTTACCACCAGGTTTATACTTTCTTTTTTTTTTGCATAAATTTGCAGGCTGTGCTATTGCTTCCTCTGGGAAACTGTTCAGCACAATTAGAAGAGCCTGATATAAGTCATTCAATTGATTAATATACATTTTACATTGTGAAGTTTATTTCCAGAGGCGACTTTTTATGCTTCAAATATCTCTTTTCAGTTCTTTTTATCCAATGCACATTATATAGTTTTAGTCCTGCCTACACTGTAAAAATTAATGAACTCTTAAGAAAAAGGTTTGTATCCAAAAAGTGATTAGAGGTGCCCAAACTTTTCTGCTCCCACAATGGATGAATAATAGTCCAGAAGCCATTCATCTCGATTGTCAATAAAATTGTCCTAAAATGCCTCAGTTAGCAAATTTACTGTATATTCGTATTTTGTCCTTTGGATGCATGATCTTACCCAGTGCCATTGATTTGATTAGATGCAAGAAGTCTGCAGTTTATACCCGAGAAGGAAGTCCTTCTCTCTCGGCTGAAAACACATAGCACTACACTCATTGCTTGGCTTTGCGGGCTCGCCCCTTCGGGGGTATATTTCATCATTATTTCTAGGTTCAAATAGTCCATTTGGGTACAGATAAACATTTACTTTTTACAATGGTTTTCATCTTTTAGTATTTCATTTATAACTAAACGTAATCTGATCTTTTTTGTCCACCATAGCTAGCTAAGGAATAGGTTATTATTCTTTCCTAGAATCTTCAAGTAGTATTGTCCTTTTGTTCTTGCTAATATATATTCTAACAGCTGTAGCTATGCTTTTATTCCCGCAGGCAGGAGTGCATGGTCTGGCAGCTGCTCTCTCTGGGGTCAAGGAGAACATTTATTCATTTCTATGTATTCATTATTAATTAAAGCTAAATATGTTGAATGAGTTGTAAACTGACCATTCTTATGAAGATTTCACCAAATACTATGTTTCTCATCATTCAAATGAATATGTACTACACTAGCAACCAGCGTATGCCAATCAACAGTGTGGAGGCGATGCAACCGGCGATGGCAAATCTCACCGGCGACGGCTACGCGCAGCACGGCCGTGAGCTGCATGGTGTCTTCTCCGACCGATGACGTTCCTGATTCGTCTTCCGCAGCAGTCGGTGAGGGCACCACAGCGTTCCTGCAGTGGTCGGCGAGGCATACACATTGTCTTCAACGGCGGTCGGCGAGGTGGAGATGGTCTTTCGCTGCTGTGGGACGGCATCTTCGGTGGCTATAGGTGAGGCCGCCATTGTGTCGCCTGTGGCGGTGGGCGAAGTGGCCAAGACCTCTCCCGCAGCTGTTGGTGTGGTGGCCATGGAATCTCAAGCAGCTGGCCGTGGGGCGGCCACAGCGACCCCATGGTGAGCCACCTTTTTTAGCCCTCAGTTAATTTCTGCTGGTGTTTTGCTTTTGGATGATTTGTGAGAGCTAGGAAATTCAAAGGAGTTTGGGATTCTTTTCTCCGATTTGTTTAGCTTACAATGCTTCATTTTGTTTGAATAAACTGATGATGAAAGAAGCTAGCAATTCGATATCAAGGGGTTGAATGCCAGGAGAGGAGACATGGAAGATCATGTATGAAACTAATTAGTGGTGAATTTAGCTGTGGGTTTTTTTGTTTTAGATTAGCTCTCTTTCTTATGCTGTCATATGAAAAAGAACTACGGTTTTTGCTCGAGGTGATGGTTTTCAGATGTTGGATGGGTGGTTGTCACATGGTTTCTGCTAATAATGTTTATACATAGTATAATATGAAAACTGTTAATTTCATAAGCTACAAAATTCTTAGTTTTGTCATCTACTAACAAATCTTGCTATTATTTGTTCAGTTTTCATTTCAGTTATGCTTTAGCATGCCTTATCCATGTATAAATTTTGGTTTGTCATAAGACTGATTTGAGTCTTTCATGTTGGGCATGGTTCAGGTGGGGAAGTTACCTTCTAATGATGCATTTGATAGCTCTGTTTTAGCTGTCATTAAAAAAAAGTGAAGAACTTGGGGAGTCAGTTCATGACGGAAATAAAAGCTCATGTGCTAAAAGCCGGGAGGGTAGTACTTGTGCAGAGTTCTAGATCCCCATCTGATCAGCATACAAATATTGGTTTTGCTGTCATATTTGTTTATTTTGTAATGCTAACTTTGCATTCCCTGAATTTGGAATTTCTGTGCATTAGCTCAATGACTATATCGAGCGCAAGCTTCTGACAGAAGGATTGTTGAAGTGCTAGCATTTTGTTGGTGTGAGTGATTTAGTGTGATAGTGTGTCAATGCTTTTGTGTCAACTACTTTCTAGTATTGACTGAACTTTCTGCATGTCAAGGCAAAGAAGGCCTCTTGAAGTATGCATCCTCCCCTCTCTCTTGAAAGGCAAAGAAGGCCTCTTGGAGCATGCAGAGTCTTGATTGAGGACAACCTCGAAGTCAGCTTTGTTGACTAATATAATTTGGATTTGTGAGGAAGTTCAGCGATTGGACTATATAGTTATTTTTCTAAATTAGCTGTGTTTGTCATATGCATGCAGATATGACAATGTCTAGGTTTGTCTTTCAAGACTCAATTGACTTGTGTAGAAATATGTACGGTGTAATGCTAGAAGAAGCATATATAGAATGGCTTTGCACAAATTGAAACACAGAATTGATGGAAAGATTTTTGCAACTTGATAGCACCAAATTATGGAGACGAGTAATTCATGTTGGATATGGCCCCATTTCATTACCTATTTGACTCTTCTCCCAAGTTTCTACTATTTTTGCTGGATTTATTTTGAGCCAAAACAAAGCATTTTAGCTAGTCCAAAGCAAATCCGTAGCTTGTTGGAAGGTTACGAATTTAAAGCAAAGTAAAGCGATCAAGCAAATACATTAATGGGCTGATTTTTTTTAAAAAAAAGTCTAGTACAGAAGCATTGACCTTTTGCTACAAAGCCCAACACAAACAAAATACAAAACGAGCCGCCTATACTTCTTAACAGGCTAGACCTGACCGAATAATAGAGTTTGCCTGGGGAGATGGTAATTAGGCCGTTGGGGCGAACCAGCTTGACCATACGGTAGAAAATTTGATTGCTTTAGACAAAAATTTCAGTCGGATGCTACATAGACACACCCCAATTTTTATAGTTGCCTTTTATCTTCGTTGTTTTTTTTCCCGTTCTTTTTCTTCTCAGATCTACCGTGTCCATGCCATCCGATCTTACCGCCACGGCCGGCTGCCGCTGTAGCGATCGATCCTTTCCTCGGCGATCCATCTAATAACCCATGCTTGCAACCAATTAAATAACTCGCACCTAAAACTTTGAGAACATCGATCCACATATATATGTATGTATGCATCCATCGATCGATCAGATCAGCATTTCATTCCCAGAACAAACAGGAAACTATAATTAACGCCTTGATTTTTTTATTCGAGATCATTAGCTAGCTAATCCCAGCTTAATTATCACATGATAAATGATCGATCATGGTGGTGGTGATGGGCAGTTGACCTGGCACTCCTCGAGACTCTTGTAGCAGACTCCATCGCTGACCTCACAACACCAGCAGTTCTTGCATGGCTCGGGCGGCGGATACGTGTGCTTTGCACATAGCGGCCCAGGCGGTATGTTGATCTTCTCTCTCAACATCTCACCAATATTGCTCCGGCCTATTAAACATCAATTACAACGTCAAAAAACATAATTAAAATATTAACACAGACGTGCGACACCTGATATATACATGTATATGCGGTGAAAATGATGTGGATATGCAACTTGATCAAGGAACATATTCAGTATATATATATATATGTACTTCAGAGTATTGTCGAGACTGAGAAACAAAGTTAATTAACAATATCAAAAAAACTAACTAAGGCACTTACATTGTACAGCAGGGACAGCAAAGCATCCGATGATCAGCAGAAGCAGCAACTGAGCATCGACGTGTTTCATCCACTTCATCTCGATTCGTGTTCTGAATTCAGCAGGGCTTGATGAACTTTCCAGAAAGAATATGTGTAGGCTGGATACTTGCCGATCGATCGAGTCGATGATTTATTTATATACAGGGGCCTCGTAAATCAGTAGTGTTAATTAATGCCGGTTATTGACAGATAATTGTAGCCCGGAAAACAGGCGGTATTAGTGTTATTTACAGATAGAGGATAATTGTTGCCGGTAAATTAGCAAGGCTGGCATATAATGCTGCCGGTTTAGCAGATTTCTTTCTATTTTGTCGACAGCCCCCCCCCCCCCCCCCCAAAAGAAAAAAAAAACAAATCATTTCTTAACAGCAATGGCAGGTAGGGATCATGGACCTCACTGAGGCAATGGTGGATCCAAGGCGGAATGTTAGCCTTGGCCCCGGGGTTCAAGGACTTGTTCACACATGCCCTACCTAATTCATCCAAAAGCTTGATATTTTTTAGAGACTTTAATTTCTCAGATTTTTTTTCTTTAAAGCAATAGAGGTCGACTTTTATTCATTACAAGGCAAATCAACCAAAAAAAATTAGAGAGAGAGAAAAAACTCACACCAATATCTGAAATTTAAATTACGGTGCAAAAATTAAATGAGGAATTTAAATTGGAACAACAAAATTGATTCCAAAATAAACATTTTTTAAATGATTGAAATATGTTTATAAAGCTTTTACAAAGCTTACAAAATTTGCTAAAAGAGCTCTCTAAAGTCTCTCCTAATTCCCTCTCATCTACCTCTTAAAACAACCCTTAACTCTCTCTAAGTCTCTCTTTAATTCTCTCCAAAGTTACAACCTCTCCCCTGTCTATGCCTCTTCTTTTATAGGTTAAGAGTGGTTGAAAAACCACTAAGACAAAAAGCTAAAATGACTCTAAAATAAATCGCTAACTTAGGCTAAATCTCATTTATTAATCTAATCCTTAGAATTAAAGGAAATCATCTCAGGCAGGTTATGCCATGTAAGTCAAAAACACATGAAGCCACAAAGATAACCCTTGGCCGTAGAAGATTTCGCTGCCTGGTCGATTCCTCTATCCATGCAAATCCCACGTTGACACATGTCCTCGAGGGATTGGTTGCACATGTGCACTCGTGCACGCCTGCCATGAGTTGCTTCTCGGCCTGCTGTTGCTGCCTCCGCCCGCCACTGCTCATGGGCCGCTATGCACGCACATGTCTTGGCCTATTGCTGCTCACCCATGCCAGGCTGACCCTACACATGCCACATTGCTAGGCTGTACCGCTGGTCTACACATCTTAGGCCACTGCGTCTCCTACGCTTAGCTTGCTACTAGTGCTGGGCCTCCTTGACCACATGGGCATGGGTCATCACCGCCATGGTGAAAGGTGAGGATAGGTTGGCTAAGCCTCCTCACTTTGGGCCACCACCCTTCTCTCTCTTTTTTCTATTTTTCTTCACTAATTTTTTATACTTGCATACTTGACCTTGTGAAACATATTATAAAAACCTTATCACACGGTATTCATTTACTGTGTGCTATCTTGTATTCAACCTTGTCATCCAGCATTTTTGATTACTTTATATCTTAACTCTCCTTAAGTCTTAACTCCTGCTTAAGTCTAGTCTCAATTCGATATTAATAATCTTCAGTCTTATCTTATCACATAATGTCATAATTACATAACCCTCTGCTCTTTCTTAAGCATAGTCCTAGTTCTTGTAATTGATCTTTATCGCACCAAACAATCTATTTTTTGATTATAGATATTATAAGTTGACCTATATTAATTATACACACTCATACCGATAATCGTTAACTTTTCAATTCAAATTTTCAATAAATATCAATTGACGATTATATATTTTTTTTGCTAATTTTCATCATAACATATAGACGATCATATGGTTTTGCAAAATCAAACAATACAATCCGAAGAACCATCAATGCCAAACATGCTTTTAGCTACTATGTCGGCGCTGCACGTTCGGCTACGATCGTGCTGCAAGAGCCGGTGGAGAACCTCACTCATCGGCGGCCTCGATTCCGGCTCCTCGCCGGTGCAAACCACGCCGAGCTCAAACACAGCGACCATGTCATCGAGGTAGGCAGGATCCTGAATTTCGTCGTCGACCAAGTCAGCGATCGGACCACCATTATTGTACCGCTTCGATGCCCATTTGGCTAAGCAGCTGCCGGACTCCGTGCCGCCGTCTTGTGCCCCTCGGCCGGTGGCCAGCTCTAGCAGCACCACACCGAAGCTGTACACGTCCACCTTCACGCTCACCTTTGCCCTGGATATGTACTCTGCAATGATCAAATACACCAAATGCGCAATATCAGACACATGTGGAACACTCTTTTTTATGTGCACATGCGTATAGATCGTGACAAAAATAAATGAGTACTTTAACATAAACCTCTGCTACTTAGTATTCTACTATCGGTAGAAATAGTAGTAGAAGCTTTGTTAGCAATTACAATTGATTCTACTACCATTAATTAGGCGATAAAAATAGATACGATCACTTGGATGGAAAAAATATATATATAAAACGTGTAATCATTTCAACTACAGTCGAGAGCATGGTAAAAGTTATCACATAGACACCTGGAGCAATGTAGCCGAAGGTCCCACAAACAGCGGAGGCTGACTCTGATTCGCCGGACTTGGCAAGGATCCGAGCAAGCCCAAAATCAGCAATCTTAGCTCTGAACCTGCAGTCAAGTAAAATGTTGCTACACTTAACATCCCGGTGGATGACCGGCCGTACAAAATCCTCATGCATGTAGTTAAGGCCTCTTGCAACGTCGACGGCTATGTTCAGTCTCGTCGGCCAGTTCAATGGCCTGGTTCGCTTGTGGCGGTGTAGCCACTGGTCGAGGCTTCCATTCTCCATGTGCTCGTAGACGAGCAGCTTCGTCTCTTGGCTAGAGATGCAACAGAGAAGGTCAATGATGTTACTGTGCCGGAGGTCACCCAGTGTCCTCACCTCCGACTCGAACTCCTTGTCAAGGTTCGTGCCCAGCTTGTCAGTGTTGCCGATCTTCTTCACGGCCACAATCCTTGGGGTACAACCACCATTGCGTCCTCCTGCTTTGATGTCCCCGTTGAGGTGGATACGATACACTTTCCCTGAGCCACCCCTACCAATCACATTACTCTCACTGATATTTCTGATGATGTCGTGCTCGGTGAAATCTACTGTTCTAAACTGCGTCATCTTCCACGAGGTGACATCTTGAAGATCGTTCTTGCGCCTAAATAGGAGAAGCCATCCAGTAATGGCGACACTGAAAAGAGTAATGCTAGGAAGAACGACCAATACAACTATTATACTCAATGCAAGGTGATCATGAGTGCTGCTTTTAGCACATGTCCTGATGTGCAATGCAAGGTGATGTCCTGATTCTGGTCGACAACAGAGACTAGGGTTATCCAAGAAGCTCCAAGCATATACAACATTTTGCAGCGCCTCCGGGACCTCGCCGGTGAGCTGGTTGGAAGAAAGATTGAGAAAGTTGAGATTCAGATGGTTGAATTCTTGAGGTATGCCGCCAGTGAGCTCGTTGTCGGACAGGTCAAGTATGTTTAGGTCCATCCACCCGAGAGCTACAGGGATCTCACCAGAAATCTGGTTGCTACTAAGGTTGAGTGAGGTTAGCCTTGTCAGTGATCGGATGGATGGTGGAATCGAGCCGGACTTGACGAGGATCCGGGCGAGGCCAAAGTCAGCGATCTTGGCGTGGAAACTCAGGTCTAGCAGGATGTTGCTGGACTTGACATCACGGTGCACGATGGGCTGCGCGCACTCGTGGTGCATGTAGCTTAGCCCCCTTGCCGCGTCGATGGCGATTATGAGCCGCGTCGGCCAGTGGAGCGGCGCCGGTGCGGCGTCACGATCGCGGTGGTGCAGCCACTGGTCGAGGCTGCCGTTCTCCATGTACTCGTAGACGAGCAGCTTGGTGTCGTCGCTGGAGATGCAGCAGAGGAGATTGACGATGTTGTTGTGCCGGGCCTCGCCGAGGATCCTCACCTCTGCGTCGAACTCCTTGTCCGTCTTGGCGTCCGACTTGGCCGCCCTCCATAGCCGCTTCACCGCCACCACCTTGCCAGTGTTGCCCTTGCCTCCGACGTCGATGCGGAACACCTTGCCGGAGCCGCCGCTGCCGATCACGTTATCTTCATGGAGATTGTTGAGTATGTCGCACTCAGAGAACTCTAGAGTACGGAACGGTGTCATCTTCCATACGGCAAGGTCTTGCCGGCGTTTCTGGTGCCGGAGGATCAGCAACCAGATGGCGACGACGCTGATGAATGCGACACTGGCGAGCACCGAGAAGACGGTGATTAGGCTTATCGACAATTTGTTATGGGCTCCGTAGCCACTGCCACACTGTGGAAGGTGCAGGATCATGTCCATGTTTGACATGGCACACAGGTCGCGGTTCTTGTGGAAGCTGCCTTCATAAGCCACGTTTTGCAGCGCCTCCGGGACCTCGCCGGTGAGCTGGTTGGACGAAAGATTGAGAAAGTTGAGATGCAGATGGTTGAATTCTTGAGGTATGTTGCCGGTGAGCTCATTGTTGGAGAGGTCAAGCATATTTAGGTCCATCCACCCGAGTGCTGCAGGGATCTCGCCGGAAATCTGGTTGCTACTAAGGTTGAGTGAGGTTAGCCTTGTCAGTGATCGGATGGATGGTGGAATCGAGCCGGACAACCGGTTCCCGGCGAGCTCTAGCTCGGTGAGGTTAGTGAGCCTTGACATGTCATCTGGTAGCGCACCAGAGAACTGGTTGTTCTCCGCCTTGAAGTTCTTGAGCGCGATGGCAGAGGACGGGATGGCACCAGAGAACCTATTATTCCCCATCTCAATCCTCGAGATGTTTGGTGATATATTACTCGGTAGAGTGCCAGTGAAGTTGTTGTCTTGAATCATGACATTGGTCAGCAGTGCAAATGACCATATCTTCTCCGGGAAGTCCCCCGCGAAGTGGTTATTGTACGCCATGATGTTGTTGATGGTATCACACTCCCCGAGGTTCGCTGGGAACATGCCAGAGAAGCTATTATTGAACACCACGATGTCATAGAGCTGCTTGTTAAAGCAGAGCGTATCAGGTAGCTTGCCAGAGAGATTATTGTTGGATACTTCAAAATTCCCCAATTCTGAATACTTCCCAAGCTCTGGGGGCAGGGGCCCGGAGAGCTTGTTATCGAAGAGCCGGATGTCGGTCAGGTTTGGAAGCATACCGACGCCTTCCGGGATGGGTCCAATGAAGTTGTTGAAGTACATGTATAGCAATCTCAAGTTCTTCAGTTTTGTGATGGCTTCAGGTATTGATCCAGTGAGCTTGTTCATGGAGACATCAAGCTCCTGCAGATTAAGAGCTGTGATGTCATGACCAATCTCGCCACTGAAATTATTTGCGAAGAGGTACAACATCTCGAGCTTCTCGAGCTTCCATATCCACTCCGGGATTTCTCCTTGCATCTTATTCTGTGATATGTCCAATAGTGTGAGCTCCGTCAATGCTGACAGAGCTTTAGGGATGGCCCCTGTCAGGTTCATCCATGACAACCACAAATACGTCAGCTTTGTGAGCTGGCCGAACTCGTCCGGAATTGGAGCCGGAATGAACGGGTTGCTTGCCAACGTCAGCTTCTCAAGCTCCACAAGGCCTCCAATGGCAGCACCTGGATAGCTCCCATTGAAGCTGTTAGTGTCAAGCACCAAAGACTTGAGCTTCGAGAACTGCCCGATAGCCAACGGCACATCGCCAATGAAGGCATTGCTTGACAGGTTGAGGTGCAGCATCTCAGAGGACAGCTTGTCGATGTCGTTAGGAAGGCTACCGGTGAGTTCATTGTTGGATAGGTCAAGGTACTGTAAAGCTGAGCAAGCATAGAGCAATTTGGGGAAATCACCGGTGAGATTGTTGTAAGAGAGGTCTAAATACTGCAGGTTCTTGAGGCTGCAGATAGAGGCTGGGATTGTGTTGGCTATTTGGAAACCTGCCAAGGAGAGAGCAATGACCTGGCCATTGGAACAGGCAACTCCGGCCCAATTACAGTGAGTGGAAGAATTAGAAATTCTCACCTTCCATGAGCTGAATGCTGCAGGGTTACCCCAATCTCGCTTGATGGTTAGAAGGGCTTGGAGCTCGCCATCATCGGGCTTTGCAGTGGAACTGGAGAAGAAGAGGAGCAGTAGTAATAAAAGATTATTGGTATTATTGGCCATTTTTGTTAGCGGTTACGAGTGGTGAAGCTTGTTTAATGTGGACTCATGAGACTGAGACTTGGAGAGTGAGAAGCTCCCAGCTGATGATCAGTACGTATGCAGTACGCTGCTGCAAACTTGCAGTTGGTCTCCTGTCTTCACCGTGTCTGCAGGGGCTATCGGTCAACGTCTTCGACAATGGACTGGGACATTTTGAGCTCGTCATGTCACGTAAATATCCACATGAATAATCGATCAAGTTGTATTGATCTTCTGGGTGATAGCCTTCAAGGATAACATTTATGATTTTGTAAAGTTTTTTATATTGTGATGAAAAATTGACAAATGAAGTGTGAAACTTGTTGAAAATTTGAATTGGAAAATTTATGGTTGTTGTCAAGTACGTACGACTGACATGAGTCAGGTTGTGACATCTATATCCGAAACGGTTTGTTTTGTCTATTTATATGCATATGACGGAGGTCAATCTTAATAAATAGCGAGAATCTAGACTATGTTTTGAGAAGAGCAGAGATTTGTGTGGTCATGATTCCATGTGATAAAGTGATACTGAAGTTAGGATGTTAAAGATCAATCTTGATTTACGGTAGATTATGATTAAACTCAAAGAGGAGTTAAAATCTAGAGCGATAAGAGATATTGGGTGATAAAATTGAATATAAGTTAGCATACAGCGAACGAGCACTATGTAAGGAGGACTACGCAACGAGCTTCACAAAGTCATCTAGAAGCACCAAAAATTTGCGAAGAAATTAGAGAGCAAAAAGAAGAGAGAAGAGGAAGAGAAGAGCCAGCCCAAATGAGTCATGCCATCCTCCCCTTCCTACACAAGGCGGCAGCCTAGATGGAGAGAGGCGGCCTAGCCTAGGCGTCAAATTAGTCTAGCGAAGGCGGCATCCCAATGCGGCTTCGGCCTAGCAACGACAACAGGCTAGGTGCATGAGGGCATGGAGGCTGGTGGCCAAGGAGCGGTTACAAGCGAAGCAAACATGTTGGTCCAGCGGGAGCAACAACCTAACTAGGGGGCGAGCGAAGAGGCAATGAGCTAGCTCAGCTAGGAGCATGCATGCATGCACGTGGGAGTGCAGCCGCACGAGATCCCCTAGGGGCATGCATTGCTCCTTGGTTGACGTGTGTGACGTTTCATATGGGAACATGTTGGTTTGTGTAGACCTTCGTGTGGCCAACTATTGTGGCTTAATCTGAGCTGTCCAGATCTAATATAAGGGCTAAGATTGCATCTGACATAGGGTTTTACTCTAGAGACATTTTAGACATTGATTAAATGATTTTTCAGCCACCCTTATCCTATAAAATGAAAGGCATATGTAAGAAAAGAGTTGTGACTTTAAAGAGAATTAAAGATAGATTTAAAAAGAGAGTTGAGAGAAGTCCTATGAAAAACATGAGAGAAGGTTAGAAGAGTCATAGAGAGGTCAGTGAGCTCATTGTTAGAGAGGTCAAGTATGTTTAGGTCCATCCACCTGAAAGCTATAGGGATCTCACCAGAAATCTGGTTGTTGCTAAGGTTGAGTGAGGCTAGCCTTGTCAGTGATCGGATAGATGGTGGAATCGAGCCGGACAACCGGTTCCCGACGAGCTCTAGCTCGGTGAGGTTAGTGAGCCTTGACATGTCATCTGGTAGCGCACCCGAGGACTGGTTGTTCTCCGCCTTGAAGTGCTTGAGCGCGATGGCAGAGGGTGGGATGGCACCAGAGAACCTATTGTTCCCCATCTCAATCCTCGAGATGTTAGGTGATATATTACTCGGTAGAGTGCCAGTGATGTTGTTGTCTTGAATCATGACATTGGTCAGCAGTGCAAATGACCATATCTTCTCTGGGAAGTACCCCACAAAGTGGTTATTGTACGCCATGATGTTGTTGATGGTATCACACTCCCCGAGGTTCGCTGGGAACATTCCAGACAAGCTATTGTTGAACACCACAATATCATAGAGCTACTTGTTAAAGCAGAGCGTATGAGGTAGCTTGCCAGAGAGGTTATTGTCGGATACTTCAAAATTCTCCAATTCTGATTATGTCCCAAGCTCTGGGGCAGGGGCCTGGAGAGCTTGTTATTGAAGCATACTGACGCCTTCCGGATGGGTCCTGTAAGGTTGTTGTAGTACATGTATAGCAATCTTAGGTTCTTCAAGTTTGCAATGTCTTCAGGTATTGCTCCACTGAAAGTTAAGCCCAAAAGTTCATAAGTGGTGGTCCTTTCTATCGGCTGGTCAAGCGTACGAATGATTTCTGCAATGAAAAAAATGTCAATTCGATAGTTCCAGATATGATTCCACATTTTTCAATGAACACCACAATAAGTTTAGCTCTGTGTTATTCTTTATGTACATATGGAAAAGTATAGCTATGTTTTTGGAGATTTATCCGATATATACTTTTATGGTAAATCCCATGGGATCTTGCCCGAAATGCAGTTACTACTAAGGTTGAGGTGAGTGAGCATTTCAGCTTATTATAAGCCATAATAGTTCATCAACGATAAAAAATAATTTATAGGTAAAACTTTTATATATGTGTTCTTAGTAAAAATAAATACTAAAAAAATAAATTATAATGAAAACACCTCAAAATCAACTCTAAAATTAATTTTTTAATTTAAATTTTTACGCGTGCTATAAACTGAAAATCAAATGATAGAGCTTTGATGGATGGCAGAATTGAGCCAGATAATTGGTTCATGGAGAGGTTCAGCCTTGTGAGGTTGGTAAGCCCAAACATGTTTGTCAGCAGTGTGCTGGAGAGAGGGTTGTTCTCTACGTTTAAAATATGCAGTCGAACCTATTATTCCCAATATAAATAGCGGTGATATTTGGGGACATCTCACTTGGTAGAGTGTCAGTGAAGTTGTTTTTTTCTAAATAATAACATTTTTTAGCTTCGCAAATTACCATATCTTCTCTTGGTAGTCCCCCAAAAAGTGGTTATCATATGTTGTGATGTTGTTTAGGGCTCCTTTAGAATTTCACAAGAAATAGTTCATCTCCTCCAAAAATCCTATAAAACTACTCTAATCCGAATGATGCCTTAGCTTGTTGTAGTCTCTAAGGTTGGCTGAGAACATGCTGAAGAAGCTATTTTTGTACTCCACAATACCACTGAGCTTCTTGTTAGAGCAAAGTGTATCTGGCAGCTCACTTGATAGGTTGATGTAGTACACTTCGAAATTCTCCCATTCGTAATACTTCCCAAGCTCTAGAGGGAGGGGGGGCCAGAGAACATGTTATTGAATAGCCGGATATCAATGAGTTTTGTGAGCACTGTGATGGCCAACGGGATGTGGCAAGTAAGGCTGTTGTTGTACAATAATAGCAAGTTCTTCCTGTTTATAACAGCCTTCAGTATCGGTCTGGTGAGCTTGTTCATGGACAGATCAAGCTGCTGCATGCTGATGGTGCTGATGTCTCGGCTATAGTAAGAAAAACCAGACCAGCTGCTAAACTGCTCAAACTCTTGGTTCATCGGCTCAGCGGTTGGACTGTAAGGTTGACCAGTCTAATTGTTGAACCGAAATAATTATTTAGTATGCATACTTCTTCATAAGTAAGGTGGCCAAAGTTGGCTAGATGGCAAAGTCCACATGCTCTCACCCTGATAAGCAGAGTTTGGTCCCTTTCCGCATCAACTTTTTTTCTCATTTGTGGGAATAAAACATAGTTAGACCTCAATAAGCGAAGTGGGCCTTTCTAGGCTGACCCATTTGATGACCGAACCGCCGGTTCAGGATAGTCCGGTTCACCGGTTTCTCTCAAAAACCATCTGGTTTACCCAGTTCACACCGATCCAATTGCATGGGTGGTCCTTAGAGAAAATTGACCCGGAGAGGGTGCCGATTCCGGTTTCTAACCGCGGCCCATTCTGGTTTTTTGTACTATGGTCTAGGCTGATCCGGCTAGTAAATTTGTTTGTGTAGAGGTACAAATCCGTCAGCTTCTGAAGCTTCCATACCAACTTGGGGATCCTACCATGTAGATTGTTATGTGACATGTCCAACAATGTGAGCTCTGTTAGTGTCGATAGTTTTGGAAGGAGAGCACAGTGACCTAGCCTTATTGCAGCTAAGTCCTGCCCAGCTACACTACATTGAAGAAATGGAGTTTCTGGCTTTCCATGAGTTGAGTGTGGCTGGGCTTCCTCAGTCTCTCTTGATTGTTAGGAGGATTTGGAGCTCACCATTGTTGGACTTCATCGTTGAATTGGTGGGGAGGAAGAGGAGCACAAAGAAGGGGATTGAAGTTGCCCATTTATTTTATCATTCACTGCTAAATATTTCTTGTTTAATGTGGGCTAGAATGAGAATTTGGAGATGATGATGAACAACGAGAAGTCCCCATACTTATGGTACAAATTTTACCATGTGAGAAGGAGCCAAAGACTAAGACTGCAATTGGTCAAGGTCTTCTTTTAAATGAAATGGAATCTTGCATTTTTATCTTACTTTTAATATAAAATTGATGCAGGACCGGGGTTTTATCACCAATTATTAAAAAAGTATAAATTTTACAAAACCATTAGACATCCACAATAGAGAGATAAGAGACATCATAAGGTTGAGCTAGCATCTTATAATCTACCTTATACATTGTGAGACTTAGCCATAGTGCATAAAATGCAAGAGCTAGTCTTAAGCTTATGACTCAAACATAAGAAATAAAATAATTAGATACACCAAATGCACACGCAATTCCTTTGTTGATGGAGACTACCTCATAGTGGGTCCCACCTTTATCACTTATTACAGCCATAAGCATTGTGGGATATATCCAAAGTAACAGGACCCATTCTTGTAACTCCTAATTGATATAACGTGTTATGACTTAAGTTGCATAAAATTATAGGGATTTTGACACGTGATAGATTACCTTAAATATTATGGTTTAAGAGTTTTACGAAATTACACAATTAACCAATTTAACTTGATATAATAAAATAAAAATAATTAATCTTAGCTAACTACAACTTATATATAATGTAACAAAAAATTGTAAATCTGATATATTTTACATGTAACTTTATAACTCATAATTACGGTGGATTAAAGAATATATCAATAATGTGAAACTTGATCTATAATACTTATGGTTTTGTAAATTTTACTTAAAATAAAAGAGATGGACTCTTCTACCGGCATATCACTCAGATAGATGTCAAAGAGCGATAATGTTGATCCATTTCTGTATGGAAAATATGTTCTTATACCAATTTGGAATTTTTACGTCCTACCAAAACTCTGGAGTATTCACTGTGCTTCGATATAGGGTTAATTTTCCTTCTTTCCTCATACTAGGTGGTAAACACTGTAGCGCTAAACAATTATCATAATATAAAAATTATCATTTAAATCATTTATGACAATTAATTCACTGTAATTAAGGAGAGTAATAATGTTTCCTTTGTTGTTTTAATATAAAAATTCACAATATAATAGAAGTCTGTGGGTAAATTTCAAAATTTTGAACCATATATGTTGCATCACAAGGCTAAAATGGAAAGTGGTTTGGATTTTATTTCCAGATTATAATGGGATTTCAAGTTATATGTAACTTCTGTTTCTCATAAGAGTACTTAAAGGCCTCAAAATACAAGATGTTTATTGCATATTAAAAAAATCATTTTGTTTATTTAATTTGAGATAAACCATAGAGCTTTCAATTTTTAATTAAATACTTAAAATTAAATATTCAGTTATTTCATGGCCATGTAGGCGAGGTTGGCACATCTCCCACATAAATATTTCCTCAAGAGGTTGAAATGTTCAAGCTTATGCGACAACGTGTCAATGTTGAAGGAGAGCCTGTCGTTGAAGCCATTGCTTGACAGGTTGATGAACTGAGTGTCGAGCACCGTAGCGAACCGTGATTGTTTGGAGGGTTTGGAGCTCGCCATTGGTGGTCTTCGCCATGGAATTGGCTGCGAGGAATGTGAGGAGCATGAAGAAGAAGTTGACCATTTTTTTATGTCATTTTTAAGTTGTTGTTCTTGATTTACGTGACCTAAGGAGACTCGGAGCCTGTAGATGATGAGCAAGAAATTTCTGTGTACTTGTGGTGCTGGTCTTTGATGTGCAAATCTTGGTAGGAAGGAGCCAAAGACTCAGGACTGCGATTGGTCAAGGTCTTCGACAATGAGAGCGAATCTTTCTTGGGTCTCTTATTTTAAATGAAATATGGGACTGGGGCCATGTCTTTTTGTTCTTAAGAAAATGGACTCTTCTGCTGGTGGATCCTCAGATCGATGCCAAAGAGGCGAAGAGTACTCAAGCTGGACGATTTTTATGTGGAAAATGTTGTAATGTTACTCCTGAATACACTAAACTCGTTTACGGTTTGGAAACAATTCTGATTTCCCTGAAGCGAACAATTCTGCCCCCTCATGTTCCAAGAAACGCAGGAAAACATACATCTTTGCAAAGTTTTTTTTTTTGAATTTTGAAACGCAGGGGGAGGAGGGGGATCCCCACCTGAATTTATTTCAGCTAAAACCAACTGTACATAGGCAAGCGAGTTAGAGAGATCTGTTTCCAAACAGAGACTACAAAATGATCTTGCTGGTTAAATCGGTGTGCCCACAGATCTACATCTTCCACACATCTCCTAAGGAGTCTCATTAGGGCGTGACAGTGAAACAGGCCTAAAAGTATAAAATTATCTAAAATTTATGAGGATATAATTTCTTTGATAAATTGTTGCTTATACAGTGACACCTACCATGGCACAGTTGATCTAGATCAACTGATATACCGGCATTACTGATCTTATGTCGCCCACAAAATAACAGTTCCATTGAAAGATGGTTATGTAGAGAAAAAAAAAGAACACCAGCCATTCATCAGTGTCATTGATATTCCACGGTTTAATCAAAGCCCATGGCATCGTTCTGGCTATCTCCTTTTCCCTGTTCCGCAATATTTATATTTTTGAACATGTTGATTTGATTATTTGAAGCACGCATCGCCGGAAGTTTACAGAGCTTAAAACAGTAATGTTTTACATTATCTTAAAAAAAAACATTCATGTCCTGAAACCAAATTTGTTTATCCTTGTAGGCCTTCACCAATTGGATACAAAGATGGTGGACACTTCATTAGTACCCTCGCATGACAGCTTCTTTTACCACAATAGAGTCATACTACATAATTTACAGTGGGACTGCCTAATTTCCAGTCACCTGAAGATAATTCAAATTTTAGTCAAATTCTTTGGATGGTTGTGATTGCATCGAGATTAGTGCACGAACAGTAATCTCCCCAATCCCCTTTCTCTCCCGGCGAGCGCGTCGACGAGCTCGTGCAGAGCCATCGATGGAGCTCGCCGCCGCCGCCCTCCTCCCCGCCCCAGCGCCGCCACCCAAGCTCGCCGCCGCCGGAATCCGCCAACGGTGCAGGAGAGCCCTCCCCGCGCCCCCCCCCCCCGCGACCGGCCTCCTCTCCCTCTCCTCCTCCCCAAGGTGGCGGTGCCATTCCCCCGCGCTACCGTCTTCCCCGTCTCCGGTGGCTCACACCGCCGGATTCACCGCCACCGACCGCCGCCTCCTAACCCCATGGCCCCCCTCTCCTCCGCTGCTGATCCCACTCACCGCCGGCCTTCATCCGTGCAATTCCGGCGGCGCCCCCGCCGCCTCGCCACCCGCCCGGTCTGGCTACCGCCCAAGGCCATCCCCCCTCTTCCCCCTCGCCTAGCCTCCCTCCCACCCCGAAACCTAAACCCAGAGTTTATCTACCGGAGTTTCGACGCCGTCGCTGCCGCCGCCGGTGAGTACCTCCCCTCCTCCTTCCCTCCTCCCTCCCTCCTTCCTCCTCAAATCCAGTGCTTTAAACCGGATGCGCCACGAAGCTGCAGCTGTCCTCATCGCCGGCGCCCCATACCTTTCCGGTCATTCCCGCCGATGAGCTCTTCTCCTGGCCATCTTTCTTCCCCTTGGAAAATGGCATGCCGCCAGACTCATCACGGCACGCGGCGGCCACGCTGGACGTGCGGTCGTACTGGACAAGCTGCTCTAGCACCTCCTTCATCGACGGCCGAGTGACCGGGTCGTCGCCGGTGCAGATCACCCCGAGCAGGAACACCGCCACGGCGTCCTCCAGGAACGCTGCCCTGTCCTGAATGCTCTCGTCGACGACGTCGTAGAACGGGCCGCCGACCTTGTACCTCCGCCACGCCCACTCCGCCAGGCAGAAATCGGCGCCTCCATCGTTCGCCACCCATCCGGTCGCCAGCTCCAGCAGCACGACGCCGAAGCTGTACACGTCCACCTTCTCGTTCACCTTTGCCCTACACCCATACTCTGCAACCACGACGAGATTCTCTTGAGCTCACGAGTAAATTAAAATGACCATAAAAAACGATCTTGGGGTTAGCTCACCTGGAGCCATGTAGCCGAAGGTGCCGCCAATGGTGGAGACGGACTCCGGCTCGCCGGACTTGACGAGGATCCGGGCGAGGCCAAAGTCAGCGATCTTGGCGTGGAAACTCAGGTCTAGCAGGATGTTGCTGGACTTGACATCACGGTGCACGATGGGCTGCGCGCACTCGTGGTGCATGTAGCTTAGCCCCCTTGCCGCGTCGATGGCGATTATGAGCCGCGTCGGCCAGTGGAGCGGCGCCGGTGCGGCGTCACGATCGCGGTGGTGCAGCCACTGGTCGAGGCTGCCGTTCTCCATGTACTCGTAGACGAGCAGCTTGGTGTCGTCGCTGGAGATGCAGCAGAGGAGATTGACGATGTTGTTGTGCCGGGCCTCGCCGAGGATCCTCACCTCTGCGTCGAACTCCTTGTCCGTCTTGGCGTCCGACTTGGCCGCCCTCCATAGCCGCTTCACCGCCACCACCTTGCCAGTGTTGCCCTTGCCTCCGACGTCGATGCGGAACACCTTGCCGGAGCCGCCGCTGCCGATCACGTTATCTTCATGGAGATTGTTGAGTATGTCGCACTCAGAGAACTCTAGAGTACGGAACGGTGTCATCTTCCATACGGCAAGGTCTTGCCGGCGTTTCTGGTGCCGGAGGATCAGCAACCAGATGGCGACGACGCTGATGAATGCGACACTGGCGAGCACCGAGAAGACGGTGATTAGGCTTATCGACAATTTGTTATGGGCTCCGTAGCCACTGCCACACTGTGGAAGGTGCAGGATCATGTCCATGTTTGACATGGCACACAGGTCGCGGTTCTTGTGGAAGCTGCCTTCATAAGCCACGTTTTGCAGCGCCTCCGGGACCTCGCCGGTGAGCTGGTTGGACGAAAGATTGAGAAAGTTGAGATGCAGATGGTTGAATTCTTGAGGTATGTTGCCGGTGAGCTCATTGTTGGAGAGGTCAAGCATATTTAGGTCCATCCACCCGAGTGCTGCAGGGATCTCGCCGGAAATCTGGTTGCTACTAAGGTTGAGTGAGGTTAGCCTTGTCAGTGATCGGATGGATGGTGGAATCGAGCCGGACAACCGGTTCCCGGCGAGCTCTAGCTCGGTGAGGTTAGTGAGCCTTGACATGTCATCTGGTAGCGCACCAGAGAACTGGTTGTTCTCCGCCTTGAAGTTCTTGAGCGCGATGGCAGAGGACGGGATGGCACCAGAGAACCTATTATTCCCCATCTCAATCCTCGAGATGTTTGGTGATATATTACTCGGTAGAGTGCCAGTGAAGTTGTTGTCTTGAATCATGACATTGGTCAGCAGTGCAAATGACCATATCTTCTCCGGGAAGTCCCCCGCGAAGTGGTTATTGTACGCCATGATGTTGTTGATGGTATCACACTCCCCGAGGTTCGCTGGGAACATGCCAGAGAAGCTATTATTGAACACCACGATGTCATAGAGCTGCTTGTTAAAGCAGAGCGTATCAGGTAGCTTGCCAGAGAGATTATTGTTGGATACTTCAAAATTCCCCAATTCTGAATACTTCCCAAGCTCTGGGGGCAGGGGCCCGGAGAGCTTGTTATCGAAGAGCCGGATGTCGGTCAGGTTTGGAAGCATACCGACGCCTTCCGGGATGGGTCCAATGAAGTTGTTGAAGTACATGTATAGCAATCTCAAGTTCTTCAGTTTTGTGATGGCTTCAGGTATTGATCCAGTGAGCTTGTTCATGGAGACATCAAGCTCCTGCAGATTAAGAGCTGTGATGTCATGACCAATCTCGCCACTGAAATTATTTGCGAAGAGGTACAACATCTCGAGCTTCTCGAGCTTCCATATCCACTCCGGGATTTCTCCTTGCATCTTATTCTGTGATATGTCCAATAGTGTGAGCTCCGTCAATGCTGACAGAGCTTTAGGGATGGCCCCTGTCAGGTTCATCCATGACAACCACAAATACGTCAGCTTTGTGAGCTGGCCGAACTCGTCCGGAATTGGAGCCGGAATGAACGGGTTGCTTGCCAACGTCAGCTTCTCAAGCTCCACAAGGCCTCCAATGGCAGCACCTGGATAGCTCCCATTGAAGCTGTTAGTGTCAAGCACCAAAGACTTGAGCTTCGAGAACTGCCCGATAGCCAACGGCACATCGCCAATGAAGGCATTGCTTGACAGGTTGAGGTGCAGCATCTCAGAGGACAGCTTGTCGATGTCGTTAGGAAGGCTACCGGTGAGTTCATTGTTGGATAGGTCAAGGTACTGTAAAGCTGAGCAAGCATAGAGCAATTTGGGGAAATCACCGGTGAGATTGTTGTAAGAGAGGTCTAAATACTGCAGGTTCTTGAGGCTGCAGATAGAGGCTGGGATTGTGTTGGCTATTTGGAAACCTGCCAAGGAGAGAGCAATGACCTGGCCTGTACTGCTGCAGTTAACACCAGTCCAGTTGCCAGTGCTGCTCCATGAACTGAGTGGAGCAGGGTTGTCCCAATCTTGCTTGATTGTCCGGAGTAATTTTTTCTCGTCGGCGCTGGGCTGCGCCGTCGATTGTGAGCTTGAGTCTGAGGGGAGCAATAGTAGTAGAAAGAGGATGAGAATGTTATACACAGCCATTTTTCCAAGGTGTGTTCTTGGAGGTTCAGACATGGCTTGGAGTGAGCTTAAGTAGATAGATGGAGAGAACAACCAAAGTGCGTCACTGCCTCACCGGTCAAGTCTTCGGTGGTAGCTAGCTTTTCTTTGCACCATTACTCTATTAGTGAGTGAAAGATACTCCGATGGAAACATGTGCGTTGAGCACTATGTAGTCCTCTCTGATCCAATTTGAATGTACTAATTCAGATCACAAGCAGGAAAAAGATAATCACCTTCTGGATTAGTACAAGACAATCATAAGTACAAGACAATCACTTGAAATATGCTCCGTTCGCTATATATGCGATTATATCACCATGATAACGGCGCTTGGAAGCATGGCTGGTATGGAATTGCAAATTCCTAGCCTAAATGTTCTTATTCTGTTCTGTGTCGAAAGTTTCTTATGCTTTTCACACATGTCCTGTCTTTTCGGCAGAAAGGGGAGAGATTGTATCCAGTCTCTTGTGGCTGAAGACACTCGCGTGATTCTCGATCGTGCTTAGATCTTAATGTCTGAATAATTTTAGTGCAGGTTCAGTGAGTTCAGAATTCGCAGCACTCTGTTTCTGAACTCTGATTCGTTTCGTTGTGCACTGTTCTTTTGTCACCTACGTGCTGTATCTCTGAAATTCATGGACCACAAGAGAGTTTAATCGAGACAAAACTAAGCTCTCTCGAATGGAGCGGCTTTATGGATTTTTATTGGTAGTACGTATGGAGAAGGGAAGCTGCTTAGGTCTCACGGTCATGATGGGTTCTAAGTTCCAACATCAATAATTTGGTACAACAGCAAACCACCGATGCTTACGCTTTATCGAAGATTCTCATAGTCATTTTTGTTGGTTTATTAGCCATAGGTAAAATTTAAATTTTTAAACTTATTGGGCTTTTATCGTACTTTATTTTTTAACCTTTAGTTTTCAAAATGCTAGAAATACAGATATATTAAGTTTTACCGATAAATTATTTTTTTTATTTTGCCCATTTTTCTACGACTTATCAGTCATAACTGACTCAACCTATCAGAGCGAAAATTTTAGTTACACCTATACGCCAATCTGTCATTTCAAAAAATTCGTTAAACAAACAGCACAATCTTTGTCTTCTCTCAATAAAACAGTATACAACCCCTATGTATTTCAAAACATTCCTAACCAAACCAAACAACACAACTAGAAAATCCACATCCCTATCTTTGTGAAGCGTAGTAACATTACCAAATTTTAGCAGGACACAGAACTGAAAGTGTGATATTCCACAAGTCCATGTCAGATGCTTGTGGACAAAGAGGTGACTCCGTGACTGCCCATCATTGGTCACTGATGCGTGAACGATATTAGCTAGCAGAAGAATTCTCTGACACCGACGATCCTGTCATCATCGGTGTAGAATTCTTCATTTTTCTGCTATTGTAACCCATGGTCGATCTGGCCATTTGGTCAAACAAGAGAGAACATTGTCTTTCACATTATCTGTGGCTGCAAGCCAGCTTGAACTGTAAAGTGTTTAGAGTGTTCCTGTTGTTTCTCGTAAAAAAAAGTTTTTAGAGTGGTCGAACAAACACCGTCGAAATCAGATATGAAGGCCAAACCTTTTTGCAAAATCAGTGTGAGCTTAAACTTCAGCATTCAGAAACCATGGTGCAACTAAGCACCAATCTTTTCATAGGGCATGTGTAATCACTATTCACTGTCACTTGAATGCTTCCAGTTGACGTTTCGCTTGAGTTAATTGTGTGGACTGGCATTGCCAGTGTGTGTCGCCTTGGCCTCGCAGAGGTCAACAAGTCAATTTTTCAAAGTCTTCTAGCCAATAATGCAAATTGAGCATCTGTCTGTGGTGGCAGTGACTCCCACATTAGACTATTCCACATCTCATCTGAAATTTAGGTTGTGTTTGAAATTACTAAAAATAATGATAAATAATTATCTAATTATTATAATAGCTATTTAATAGTATAAATAATAAAATTAACTACTATAAAATTAAAAATCTACTTTATAGAGATGAAATGAGAAACTTCTGTAAAAATTGAGAAAAAAACTGAAAAAAAAGAAACAAACGCAGCTTTACGTGGAATCCATATTTTTGGGCTGCAGTTTATAGACGGAGACACGTAACAAAAGCAAATACAAATTTTAGGATAAAATTTTGGGCTTGCACGTACTCCTCGGTCTCAAAATAAAATGAACTCTCACGTCTTGATAAAACTTTAGTGGTAAGAGGAAAACCCCTAGAGCGCCCTTTTGTTAGAAAGTAGGTAGTATTGGTGGTTCAATAGGAAAGAGAGATTAACGGGATAAAATTCCTCGATAAATAAACCAATAAAGAGTAAGAGAGTAAAAATAAATTCATTTTAAAATAAATTTTAAACTCAAGGAATCAACTTATTTCAGGACCACGTGAGTACGCTGCCTGTCCTATTAGTAGGTGTTACTGGCCTGTGGTCTTCTATGTATAGCAGAGTAATCGGCTAGGTCGCTATTGACCTGTTTTCCTATTAATAAACCACTAGAATAACGGAAAAAAGGTAAATGTTGCATAAGTTATTGCCCAATGGTACGTAACGGTCCACATGTAGAGATGATTGCTACTATAAAGAATGTGGGGGTACAACTAACCATCATCACCAACGAGGCAACGACTCGAATATTAAGGGTCGTCGGTGCATATCAGAATAAAGTATCAATCAAATCAAATCTATGATGTCGTTATTTCATAAAATAGGATGATCATAATTTACTCTCTCTGTACATCAGCGTATGAGATCCGAATGAAAAATGAATGTATGTTTTTTAATACCTAAACGATCTCAAACGTTTTTTCTCATATTGAATTTTATTATTTTGAAAATAATTTTATATGAATGTGCTAGTTAACATGTTTCTAGTGGCAGATCCATGGCCGTTGATATTTTACTCCTGAGTAAAACCATTTTTTTTAAAAAAAGAGAGAATTTTCTTATCAACAGGTAAACTTCGACCACTAATAAATTTGAAATATGAAATTGTTATGAACTAAAGTTTAACATTGATGTTTAGGAAGAAAAACACTTATATAACATGACATCTTTTAAATATTTATAAAATCTTTGCAAAAAAGACAAATAATCAAATTTTAAATAGAAATATTATTCAATGACAAGTATTTAGGAATGGAGGATGTATTGTATAGGGATCGTACTTCGTCTTGAGATATGTCACAAGTTGATAAAAAGGGAAGGCATGATATCTATTAAGCACATAAATAAAAACCTTTGAAAAATAATCGCTGATGACACTAGAAATGAAAGGGAATAATACTGTGGATGAATGTCGGTAGCTTTCCAATGTATGCACACCGTGCGCATGGCACCAATTTTATCATGTAATTATTACCTAGTGACGATCATTTTGACTGGACGTCCGAGAGTCTTAGTGGTTCAAGGACAGTAAGTACAGATCAGGGCCCGCACATAAACATGTCTTTTAGCGTTTAGTTTCTTTACCAAAATTTAGCTATTTTCCAATCTACTTCCTCATCTCTTATTTAATTTTTTTCACATATTTTTTATATTAACCAACCATATTAATTTCACCTCTTAAATCTCTGTAAAAAATTCTAAGTGCTTAGGACGGAGGGAGTAGATAAAGGTTGCTGGGTTGTACACCGTCCCATACTGTTCACAAGCGGTTTTGTGATAAATATGATTACGGTTACCGGTGAAAACCGACAAAATTTAAATAAATTTTACTTAAAAATATCTCGGTTTGCCGAGCAGTTTCTTATGCAAGTAAAGGCTGATAATCGCGTGTAGTCACATTTTGAGACCCCAAATATAAATGATGGAAGTTCACTCTTCTTTCCTTCCTAAAGTGCATTTGTAAGATAGATGGATGCCACAAATCCATGTATCTCACAAATTTCTACTTAAAATGTGTCATAGCCTAAAGGTGAAGTTATAAACCCCTGACTCTATCATCCTCCTCTTTCATAGTATTGTTCCATTTTTACTTCAGTTTAATTAGAAGGGAGGATATACACATGCATCCATTCCACACCACTTACAAGCTAAGTACACATCCATGAGTATGCTTCTTAGTGCACAAGGGCTTAAATATCTTAAATACAGCTAGTGTGATCGAATGGCTAGCTCGATGATTCGTTTCTGGAGAAGACGTGGCTTGACGTCGAGACATAATCATCGGTCAGGACAGCCCGCATAGCACGTCGAAACTAACTATATATAGCGAATATGACATCCACGAACAAAGTGGCCTGATCCTAGGCTAGCTCCTACACACACATCACCACAGAATTGTAGTGTCAACTGAGCTGCATCGATCTTCTTGACAAGTGACCCACTACTGTAGCTTTGTGAGTCTGTCATATCTAGAAGAGAATAACATTGTGCCCAGCCCTGAAAAAAATGCGTCCACAGGGACCGCACATGAATCAGCAATTCACAAACTTTTAACATAAGTTAGGTCTGTTCTTTACGAGTTTATAATAATTATTCGATGGCATATATACGAATGAGTTAAATATTATAAAGTTGAAAGGCTATCTTTTAAGAAAGTTTCTAAGGGCCGTTCGAAAGAAGGGGTTGGAACTTCTCTCCTGATAAGCAAAACGAAGCGGCATATTAATATATAATTAATTAAATATTAGCTTAAAAAACTTAAAAATAGATTAATATAATTTTTTAAACAACTGTTCCATATAATTTTTTAAAAAAACACATTATTTAACCGTTTGAAAAACATACGTGCGAAAAAGGAGAAGAGAGAAGTTAGGAAACTAGGCTAATAAACACAGCCTAAGAAATACTGATGAAGAAAGTTACCGGAGAAATCTTCCGACCAAAAGGTAATTAGAGAAATCATACCATTTAGAAGCTTGGAGCTAAAGGTATGCGTTGCAATCCATCAGCCATACCAAACGCAGCTATATAGTATTCCTATCTGGACACATCATACGATTGGTTCTACCTTTTCACTGATTTTAGTTGCAGTGATCCAAAACAGCTAGCTCCACACTAAGGGCCGTTCTAATTAGCTAATTGGTATAGAATTTGCTTTTAAAAGTTTTTTTAATAATTAATACTTAATTAATCATATATTAATTATGTTTCTCATTTTATATGCAGCTAATCACCTAATCCTAATCAACTTAACATTTCAGTCCTAAACAAATTAGAATAGACTTAATCAACTAATCCTAATCCCATCAGCTATTTAGAACGGCCCCTTAGGTGGTCATGTTTGGAGAACTAGGATATATCCTACATAATTAAGCTAGTTGTTTGTAGCCCTGTCGACAGCTTAACTGGTTGTAAAATTTGTTCGCACCATTGGAGGCAGCATGATTTCAAGCTTAGCTTTCTAGCTGGAACATATTGGGACCTACCAGTTGTGGCTTCAAGCATGATTGTGCGCTGGACTTGCGTTTCTACTCCCATGGCTGTACAAATGGCAATTTAGTCTCCAAATGATTTTGAAATTTCAAAGGAGAATGTGTACCTCAATGGACTGCAAGCATAATTTGACCATGGTTATTCCTTCTTTATTTTTCATAAAAATAGGTATCATTTCTAATTTGAACTACACACGGAATCCATTACCATCCACAAATCCTACACGTGCGGTGAAGTGTGGATAGACGAACTCCACCCAACAGAATGCTTTCTTCCCTTTATAATTTATGTTGCCACCACAAATCCACTAGCCATCCTACTTCAGATAGAATGAAAAGAAATGTTTGTTCTAGCTAGGTTATCATGCACCATTGTCACATGAAATAGTTTTTGGATAATACTAAAATTGCGACAGATGTGCACATGAAAATGAGGTTTTTTTATAAGTCTATGAAACAAGAAGTCTAATTTAAAAGATGCATTAATCCATTTCAGTCTACTGAATCAAAATCTTTTAACCTACATGTAAAGCGGTCTTTTCCTTAGCCTAATGGAGAATTGCATAAGGAAATAAAACAACTTACCCCATAGCAGATAATGGATTTGAGCTTTTTTTTTTCAATGGTTTAATGTGCAAGGGCTTTGCTGTCCCCATATAATGTATGTTCTCTTTAACTATGGCATAGGATAATTATTCTTCAAACTTAATTGGCTACTCTTCATAGACCCATTTACTTTAGTTAGTTACATGCTCCAGTCAGAAATACTTGATGTTGCCAGTGGAGGGACTACTTCATGCGCCTAATGCACCTAACATTAGTGGATCATTATGCATGTAATGAGTATTGTATGCATATATATTGCTCGAATATAATTGTAAGTCCAACAAAGTAATCTTTTTTACCATAAGCAATACCAAACAAAGGAGGACCATGTGCATGCCACATCAAGAAGAATCAAAAGATTATTAAAAAAAGGACATGGGTTGAACTAAAGAAAAAGATGCATATATATCTGCCATAAACTAAAAGGAGAAGTCCAAGATTTGTGTTGAACTTGATGAAATGGTCACATCAGCGGCAAAGAATTCAGTCAGTACGGTATATAGATCAATAGTATAAAACAGACCCATCAGTGTTTTTCTAAAAGCCCTGTCAAAAGCTAATGTCTTATATTTAATCAACAAAAGATAGTATATATAGCCGCAAATTGTGCATCCTGCTATCAAGCTAGAACTTTAATCCATTGTGCGAATCAAGCATCCTGACAAGCTAAAAATTCTAAAAGAGAACTCTAAGACAACTGGCCAGGTGCCGGCTTTGGCATAGTGGCATATCTTAGTACTACATATGGCCTCCATTCGTTTTCGCAACCCGGCTGCACGCGTGCGCAGAAACTGGGGACGATGCAGGTGACTGGACACCAAACTGATTGATGAGTGCATACATGTTGGCATGTTGCCATCGTCGACGCACATACATGCAGGTCATCCTTTTTGGCATCAACCGAACTGGCTGATCAAATCTTAGCTATATATCTCAGGCTAGTGATAATCAATTTGTTTATACACAAAAGATAAGGCTGTGATGTAACTTGTAATGGATTTTAGCTTTTTGATATGCTTTGTTCGTTAGTGGATGAGTCCAAGAACACGACAGGCCTTTGAACATTGAACAGTGCTCATTTCATTAGCTAGTATATGTAGGATGTGTAGCCACGCACTTCAATTATCAAATTGTGAAAGGTGAGGGGCTTTAGCCTTTGTCAGGGGTTAGGAAATGGAGGATCTAGGAGGCAATGATGTGGCAGGAATCATCATTATATATAATGGAGAGCAAAGTGGTGGATGAAAATCAACCATGGATATGATACGATTTATCTTCGTTAGGGGCGAAGGGCTTAATCTACGCCAAACTCCGTAATCCAATTTAGACCTTATAAAAATACTATAAAGATCTTGAAGATATATAATGACTAGTTAAGGGCATATTAGCTCAGCCCTAGCCTTGGCTTTTCCTTTGGCTCAATCTTTGTCCTCATCAATGCTCATGAGCTTTCACCGAAGCTTTAGTAGATAACTAGGAGTATTATATATCCTGCTTGCAAGGAAGTGGTACGATGCTCTCTTCTTAGTTAGAGAAAAGTGCAACGTTTTCTTTAAAATTAAGGGAAGTGTTGTGATCAAACCATCAATGCAGCAGCTCAAAGATGCGTGGAGGGCATTGTTAACATCCTAGATAGTACTACTTGATTGCAACTGTACATCTACCTATTAGTATGTTATTAAGAGATGACCACATCCTTAAGAGGTTTTTTTTCCTTTCCTTTGGAGAGGATTCCTTAGTCCTTAATAAGGATGTATCTGCTCTTGTTCTGCTACTAACACATGTTCGTCGAAACGAAATCTAGCATACATAACATACCTATTTTGCTAAAAAAAACTTGACAAAAATTTGTGCATTGGAGACCACAAAAAGGTTACTGTATATTGGGAATCGAGGGGATGTCAGGATCCAGAAATACCGAGACAAGCAAAGCCTGAAGGCGGTTGTAAACTTGTGTTGCATTCACGCTGATGTGGAGGAAGGGCGGATGGCGACCGGCGGTGGTGGCGCCGTGTCGGAGGAGAATGAATGAGCGCCTCGTCCTCCGCGGCCACGGGATCTGTTTCTCCAGCAAACTAACGTGACGGTGGGGGTGGAGGAAGAAGGAGAGGCGCCGGCGTCGCTGGGGAGGTTTCGGACAGTGGTGCGCCGCCACCGGCGGCGGGGACTCCGAAGAGGTGGAAGACGAGAGAGAGGGGGAGAAAGAATCGTCGGTTATGATCCAACGGCCATAATTTCTCCTCTGCTACGTTTTCCGGAAAGCCCCCTTAATTTTCAGAAGACGAGAGAGTAGAGCGACCCGAATTTACACAAAACCCCTGATTAATTTTTACATAAAACCCCTCAATTCGATGGGAGCCGTAGGTAAGGTAAGCGTTACGTAATTTTACACAAAAGTCCTCATTCTTTGCAAAATAAGCCCTGGTGGTGCTACCGTTAACAGTGACATCGGTCCAGACATTTTCATAAAAACCCTTTGATTTTACCTTATTCTACGATCTAGTTGTGAATTGCTTCGCCGGAGGTAGGGGGATTCCGGAGACGCGGCTCGGCTTCCGACGGCGATCGACGAGGACGCTCGCGGCGACGCATCCTTGAGTAGGCGAGCATGGGGTAGGAGAAGCATAGGGCCATCCACTACCACGAGCACAGGCAGCGGCGGCGGCGAACCACTTCGGCAGCCCTGCATTTACCGGCGATGCTGGAGCCAGCGGCGGCGGCATGCGACATTTATGGAGGTCAGCGGAGGATTTCTGACGGTGATCGATCGGCTGTCCTTTTTTTTTGGCTGAATGTTGAATCTTCAGATGCTTGATTTTTTTTTTTGTGAACTTTTCATGTGCATGAATTATGTAATCAAAATTTCAGTTTGGAGATTGAATTCTTTGTAGACATGATGCTGGTTTCTAGCATTGCAACTAATCAACTGTTTTTTTTTTTTGAACGAATTGGCACAAGAGGGTGCCCATTTCATTGAATAGATATGAAAAAAAAACCTTATAGAAGTATGAAAGGAAAAGGCGTAAAAAGGAAAGCACCCTATGGCAGCAGTTGTGAGAGTCTGCTTTGCACCTGCGAGATCCCAAGAGTTCTCGCCTCTTCATTGATTTTGCAACTAATCAACTCAGTTCTCTGATTTGTTCATAACAAATGAACATGCTATACTAGCCCAATTAGAGCACCAAAAAGCACCAGGTAAACAAAAATCTGAACTTTGGACCCTGATGGGCCGATGCACACTAATCGGGTGAAGCATTTGCAAGTTGCAAAGCACAGGACACATCAAGCTGATCAGCGTTTGCAACGACATATAAATTTTTCCAGTAGTTGTAATCTTCCTTCCAAGAACAGAATAATAGTACGTAGTAGATAGGTCCAATGCAACAAAGCCATCGAAATTTCAACTGCCAGAGGATAAATTGCATAAATGTAGGGCTGATTTGGCTGAACATTTACATGACGGTTATGTCAAAATGCACTCACTTCACAGAAGTGTCTTAAAGAAGGAAGCAGGCTAGGGAAGTAAGACCAGGAAAAGCCCAGAAAGTGTCTTAAAGATGAAGGAAGCAGGCTGGGTAAGTAAGACCAGGAAAAAGCCCAGTAGATCAGCACAGCAGGATATTGAGAAAGAGACGATGATACAAGCTCAGAAGATCATATTCTTCTTCGCAGCACGACAGAGCAGCTCTAAAAAAAGGGTCAACACTCAGCTGCTGTTCTTTTCCGGCCTGAAGCCATTAGCTGCGTGGATTACATGGAAACAAAAATTTCAGAATAATATGGAGATAACAGCAAATTTGACATAATACAAGGTGGAAAGCGGTACTGACAGAAGAAGAGAGATCAGATGTCTTCAGTACCCGCAGTCTCTTAACTGAAGAAACAAACATCCTGCATGAATTGGAGTATCAGACTATCAGTTAGGAGGCATGGCCCAGTTTGATGATAAATATTTTTTTCCCAGTTTGATAATCAATAAAATTACAAAACTAAGGCACTAGACTGAATTTCATTTTTTTCTAGCATTGCTGTTCTCATAATCAGTATCTAATACAAGTAGTAACTTTGTTTACTACTCTCTGCAAATTCGACGGTAAAAGGGAAAACTCACCCCCATGGTACATCTCCAACCAGCACCCTGTCGCCTTCATAATCCTCATAAACCAAAGTGTACTCCCCAGTTCCATCTAGCAACCCAGATATTGCCACATCTTCCTGTGGACAGTCCTTCGCACCAGCTGGGAGAGGACATCTTTGGGCTTACATGCAATGATGCAAATTGAGCACATTGGATCAGATACTAATCCGATAACCCAGCATTCAAAATAATAATATTAATGAGGAAATGACTTGTGAACTTTCAAAAGAAAAATAAGGAAACAGCTTTTGCAGTACCATGGTTCAGTATCAGTGGAAAACTCTGCAGATACTCTTATCTTAAATTACAATTACAATCAAAAGATTTTGTTACAGAAAAGCAACAGAGTTGAGGTTCATATACCTGCAAAAAGGCCCCGGAATAGCTTGTCAACCGCTAAAGAAAGCTTCTCATAGCTATCAAAAGCATTCAGATCTATCTTTCTACCAATAGGGATACCATCCATGTTAATCTTTATGAATGGAGCTGTCTTGGTCTCTTCCACTTTTGCGGCCTTCTTTCCATTCTGCAGTTCAAGAGATGCTTTGCTGGATGTAGCCAGATTTCTTCTGAATGTTCGAACTGGAGGCCAACCGATAACAGGAGTACTAGGAGATCTGCATTTGGAGGTTCAGGTTGAAAAGTTCAGAAATGATATCATGTATTATTTTGCAGAAACCACATAAAACTAAAATTAAAAGTATCTGACTAGCTATAGTTATTAATTTTCTAAATCACCTACTCCCTCTGTCCCAGAAGTTGATTCTTTTTGGGACGGAGGAGTATGAATCAAAAAGTATTTCTCTGAAAAAAGATTTTTAAATTAAAACATACATATTGTAGTAGCCTACTACATTATAAGATCAGGAAGCTTAATGCCTGATGGTGTATAGCACCAGCAAATGATTGCCTAGCTAGTGCCAAAGCTTTGCCTATGGTGACACTGACTAACACAAGAGTGGCTAATTATCAATTGGATGCAATCTAAAGAGTGGCATATGATCAATTTTCCCAACACATATAGTTAAGTAAATAATCCTGCAACCATGCATGTAGAGTCAAATACACCAAAGTGATCAGAAGGGACAAACTACAAAGCAGACAACAGTACTACAGGTTGCCAAAGACAACTGCACCCTCATAGATGGAGTAGGAGATCTATATCCATGGATGGCAGGCACAAGCAAACAAGCCCTTGAATCCTTGGATAGCTTTGTCATAAATGAGGAGCAGTAGCAGGAGATGAAGGCATCTCCCTCTTCAATTCATGGCAGGGCATGCAGATGTGGAGGAGGAGGAAGAATAAAGAATCAGGAGCTACACCAATAGCTGAGTTGCCCACGCATAAAAAGCAAGAGATTGTTTGTGGAATTTGACATGTGAGGGCCTTACGATTCCTCACCTTGTCTGGGAGCCATTATTGTTGGATGCAAGTGCATTATTCCCTGTAGCTGGTGGATGTGCTTCCTCTGGGGACCCCTTGTTTGCCTTGCCTGCACAAGAACAGGTAGCAAGAAACAAGATGTGAAATCATGCTTGTGAAACTTTTGCCCTGCTTTTTTTAACTTTTGAGCATGGCACATGCAATCAAGAATGAAGAAGAATCGGTGATGAAATCTATATCTACTCATATGTGGCACGTACCACAAGTATTTTCTTGAGCAGTATTTACCACTAGTATACACTGAACTAAATCTCTGAAGCCATACTATGTAGTAGTACTCTCTTCATTCCATATTGTAAATCTCTAAAACCATACCATGTAAAAGTCGGTGCATTTTTCTATAAACTCAATAAAAGTTAGAGAAGTTTGACTTAGACAAAACTAAAACTACTTACAATACGGAACTGAGGGTTGTAAGAGTTCATTGCACCGATCATCAGCTCCAATAAAAGCTCAAAGCTTTTAATGTCCCAAAGAAATGTATTAGCCATTCTACTCGGATCACAGAACAATCCCTTTACAGAAAATTGTTCAGGTTTATTTTCTGCTCATTCTTCTCGCCCAATAAAACAATTAGAAACTACATCAAAGTTGAGAACAACGGCACATTTCTACTCAGGTATCAAACTAGCACCACTCATATCTATGTTTCATCAGAAAATAAGCCACATTTTTGCAACGTGACAACACACAAATACTAACAAAAAAACACATGTATAGTAGCATGTAACAGATATCGCAAGAACATGAGATCACTCACAAAGTTATCCTTTTTTGTACCTTGTGAGTGGGAGACGAGTGTGGAGTAGCCCAGTGAGAGAATGGAGCTGTTGTCACCATCATCATCAGCAGCAGCAACGGAGTGGTTCATCCCCTTGTCCCTGCACGCCGCTCTCCAGCCTCCTCCTCCTCCTCCGGGGAGCCCAAGGCTGAGCTCCAGCGTCTTCTCCTCGTCGCCATGGAGGTGGTAGTGATCGCTCGGGTCCCCCATCCAGCCGCGGAGACGGCCTCTGCTCTTCTTGCTGCTCTCCGCCGCCTCCCCCATCTGTCGCCTCCCGATCCTGCCTAGCTTGCTCAATGTATAGCTCGCCAAACGAAGAACCAACTAGTGAGCTAGCTGCTGCTGCTGCTGCTGCTGTCTTGATGGCTACTACTGGCAAGTGTAGTGTAGAACAGAGCAGGTTGCGCGAGCGACAGACGAGAGGTGAAGAAGAGATTCCACGGGGGCTAGAAATGGGAGCGCTAGCTGCAAGGCGCGCACACACGGCAATGTGGTACGAGTAATCTCTAGCTAGCTAGCTGCCTGCCTGCCCATGACATCCTATCCTGCTATCATTCTCATGCCCTGATAGAGATTTGCTTCTGCCTGCACACACACACTCTCTCTCTATATCGCTCTCGCTATCTATGAAAGAAAGGGTGGCAGAGGAAGCAGCTTAAGCTCTCATTAGTTAATAAGCTGAGCAGTGCTAATTATGGGGTTGCTTTATATCCTAAGCTGCCATTAACAAGCTCAACTAAGCTAGAAGATGACGATGACGATGGAGGGAGGGAGAACAGCAAGCGACAAGAGAGAGACGGGTGAGTGAGGTGGCGAGGGGGATAATTAGGCGTGCAGGGGAGAAGATTTGCAGGATCCTGGCCTTTTGGCCGCTGCTGCTACCTGCTGGCTTAGCTACTGCCTACTCCACACACACACACACAAGTACACAAAGCATCCTGTTCCTATTACTTCCTATGAACTTTTCTGCTCTCTCTCTCTCATGCCGCTCTCTCTCTCTCCCTCTTCTCCCTCTGTCTGTGTGCCTGTCTGCCTGCGTTGGGCCGCGAGCACATTTCTGTTGTATTGCACTGTCGTCTCGTCAGGGTCATCAGGATTCAGGGCCAATGGCAATGACGATGCAATATTGCAATGCAGAGGGAGACTGCACTGCACAGCAGGCAGTGCAAAGCCAGCACTGAAAAGGTTACAGTGGGCAAGCAAAGCAAAGGTGAGTGACAACCAAAATATGCTTTGCTTTGCTTCGCTTTCTCTTCTTCTTCGCGCGCTCCTCCGGTTGTCCTGCTGCCAACGGACGGGTTGTTGGGCTCAAGAAAGCTGCCCTTCTCTTTCTTTCTTGTGAGTTGGGATCAGAGTAGTATTCAGCTCAGCTCAGCTCTGTGTCCTCATCGATCTGGGTTTGTTTGTTTGTTTCGGTGCCTTGCACCTGTAAACAATTGCAGCAATGCAGGTGGTGGCATGCATTGGTTCTTGGAGGAAACAATGGAGTTCTTTTTCTTAAAGATAAAGAAAGAAATAATTATGCTGTGATCAGAGTTACGTCTAATAAACCGTATAACAATAGAAGTAACTAAAAATAATATATATATATATATATATAATTTATATATCCGTGTTATGAGCCATTTAAAACCCACCGCTAAAAAATAAATTATGATGACAAAACATTAAAATAAAAACTTTATTGCAAATGATAAGCCAATCTCTGTATAAATGATATTATAGATATGGATATTACAATTTAAACTCTAGTGGGAGGACTCATATGATTACGACTCCATCAGTATATCACGGGTGTTTCCCAATAAAAGTTATTTCCTGCATTTTTTTTCTATTTCCAATTTGGTAAATTTGTAACTTTTTGTTGGCAACTAAAAAAAGAATGTGAAGTGAACTCATGAAAGAAAATGCACATTGCACTATTTCTTCCACCTACAATGTCAGTTCCATAATGAGCTCAATGCCTCCTTTGGAATACGAGAAATTTTCTTCTCCCCTCCACAGACAGTGTAGATTCCTAAATACAATACTAAAATCTTGCAAAATTTTGCTTGAAATTTCATGGTACCAAACAAAACCACATGATTCGTGCAAAACTACATGTAGCAAGACACCAGCTATACAAAATTGTGAGGGCACAAGAATGCACTCTCTCTATCTAGGAAAGCCAGTGGTCAATAGACACTAATGATGAGCTGGTAGCAGGTTCCAAGCAACAACAGTGTTGCAGGCTGGTAGTGACTTGGGTGCCATTTTGGATGGAATCATTGTAACCTCCACCACCACCTCGCATAAACCTCTCCCTGGTCCCCTACATCTTTGCCTCCTCTTCATGGTGGCCGTTGGATCAAGGATTCCTCTAATCCAACGCCCTAGGTAAGGTTAATTTAGCCGTTCCTACCCAAAAAAAGAACCAATTTCAATGGAATTTCTGTGTTTCCAATAAATTCTAAGGTGTAGTTTGAAACATGTGGAATTCCAAAAATTATATGGTTGTTTTTTTCAAAAATAATTTATTTGTAACATTTTATCTGGCATTCTATAAAACTACATCCTCAGCAGCAAAAGAAACATCATATATGTGTTGGGCCCACTTATAATGGAGACGAGGCCAACTTGGGTGCAGCATAATATGCTTCCGTTAATCATGTAACTATGCGAATGTTGCATCGTCATGGTTTTGATAGCAGATTTTTTTCCCCCTAAAGACATACTCGATTTAAAGGATTCTTCTTTACAGATTTCACCGACAAAAAAATTCCAAAAAAAAAAAGTGGCATGTGGCATGCATGCAGGTGTGTTTCGTGTTCGATCAGAAGAGAATAATTTGATGTGGTATCGTTGGGTGATACCGTCTTTAGGGCGTTCGACACCGCTGGTACCTTTCTGTTTAGTTTAGAACAGTAGGCAGGTGTGGCCGGCCGGCGCCGCCGCGCGCCGTCAACCTTTTGGACGGCCGGCCGGCCGGCCCGACTAGGAGTACTAGTTTCGTAAGATTATCTGTTGTCAATGACCACTGGTGGTGGCAGTCCCGGCCTCCCAGGAAATGTCACGAGGTCGATCGGATAAAATCCACTTCGGAGGGTGTTTGGATCTTCAGTTTTATCAAAAACAAGCAGAATTCTTAGAACGTGTTCATCGCCCTACATCCTCCATCTCAGGGAAAGGAAAAACAAATTCGTGTGGATGAATCTAACGGAGGAATAGTTCAAATTCCTCCATAGAGTTCGTTTCTTATGAGACAGGGGAGTAAGAAACTAACAGGCTTCAACTCGTAAGTCTGACTCTCGAAGCGGAGTGTAAAATAGAGCTGTAGAACGTCTCAATCTCCGATCCATCCTCTAGTAAATATTTTTTTGTATATGTTATTTTAGTCTGCTTCGTTCTCATTTAAGATGAAGCTGAAATTGTTTAGTAGAGCTTTAGTTGTAGGTGAGGTGATACTAAAGCTAGGGCTCTGCCAAACGGGTCCTAAAACAATATTTGGTTGGGAAAGATAAAACAAGTTTAACAAAAATCTATTTCTCATAATCTGAGTTTTATGAAAAAAAAACCACCTTTTCACACAACTTGTTTTTTATATGCTCGTTTCTCTGTTATCTGTTTGTTTGTTGGATGACACCCGCACCAAGTGTTTTTAGGTACTCAAAAACCTGATAAGTGGAATACTAGTTTTCAGTTTTTTTTCTCCTCCTAGTGAAGTAATGGATAAATAAAAAAAATAGAATTACAAATTAAAGCCCATTCTAAAAACATCAAAGTAAAAGTGTAAAACCTGTTTTTACAAGTACTCGCTCTTATTTACCACATCCAAATGGCCACTATGGCTAATTGCCGGGTCGGTATAGAAGTAAACATAGATGGCATAACGGGTCCAGCCTTCTATCGTGCCCCGATGAGGCCAGATTGTGGCGAATGTATTTTTAATAAAATAATGTCCTGAATATTTATATGATCTTTAAATGGAGAAAAAAAAATATAATATAATATAGTGGCTAGCCAAAAGAGGGTTTCATAGGTTGGATTTTAACTTGATCTTAAGCATAGTCCTATAGAAATGAAAATAAATTAGAGGGAATGAAGGATGGTATGTTATCGTCAACCTCCATCTAAATCAACCAGATTTGAAGAAAGGGGTGGAGGAGAGGTAAGCACTGTAAAGTTTGGCATGGACCTTTACCACTGACCCCTCAGCGCCAAAAGAGCCTAGCATACACTATCATCCATGATGGAGTTCTCTGCATAAAAGTCAAACAGGTCTGTTTTTTAATAAGTTTATGAGTCCTATTTTTAAATATATTTTCAAAAGGGCCATAAAATGGTTGTTTTGAAAATCCAAACGGCCAGAGTTAACAGTACGATCACGGTAATCAGGATACTAGGTAAGATCTTTTTTTCTTAGTAGTATTAGAGTCGGAACAATACTGTAGGATTGGCATACTATTGGATTTTTTAGAAATACGTACTTTGATATAAAATCTATAATGCTGTATAAATTAAAGTATATAATATTGATTTTGATAAATTTAATTGACTTTTTTAAAACTTGAGCATAGTTAGTAATGTTATTTTTAATTCAACTTATTTTAAACAGTATTTTTATAGGATCGTAGATATCGTAGAATTAGGATTGATCTGATAGCATTATATGGAAGTAAATTGGTAAGATAAAAAATAATTAGAATGCTATATGAGATCGATATCATTTTGCTTCGATAGAAAGGTACTACAGTACGGATCTGATGCTAACAACAACCTTGAGTACGACCAGGCAGGTATGCTAGCGCTGCTATGCCACCAGCCATGCGATGGGCTAATGGCACACGCCCGAGACGATCATCGGTGATCATGGGAATGATTAGCCAGGTACAAGCACATGGTCACCTTCGAGGAATCAAAGAAACTAATCATGTATGATTACTACTCCAGTGTTATATTAGCCGTAATGAAGTTATCTTTTTTTCTTGGTAACTAAGAGTAGGAGCAGTAATGGTAGTAGGGGAACAAGGCTACAAGAAGGGCAACGCGTGAGCTGAGCCTGAGTGGGAGTAACCGAGATGATCTCAGACGTGATGTGACCGACCGAGGCGGAGCAGGCCTGGCTCACGGGGTGCGACGGCCGAGGGCCATCCGTGGTGGGGCCAAGCCAAGAATATATGTGTATCATGTGTCAGTGTCCGATGCGCCGTCTATTATCTACGAGGTCGCTGCTCCCGTGGACGCTCTGTTTCTGGGTGGGTTTTCAGTTTCTTCACCCAGCACGTACTTGTTGTCTACCGGTGCCGGCGGAACGCTAATCGGTATTTATCTCGTTCCATTGGATGCTTGATTCCTTTTGTATTTCTAACAATATCTAGATAAAATGCTATTACTATTTATTTCCATCATGATTACTGAATGAATGGTTTAAAACTATATTAAAAAATTACATATACATACATACATACATACATACATACATACGTATAGTGTGAGAGAGAGAGTTAAAGTGCATGACGTTAAATGCGCTCCAAGGCTTTGAAACTGTAGAGCCGGATCTGAGGGCATTGGAGCCAGATTAACTTGTACACGTGGCGACCGGCTGACAGGGCTTGTCTGGGTCTCAACAAGCAGCTTTATGCACCGTTTCGTTTGGGCTTTCTTGGCAGAGAGATGCACTTTCGCCCGGGAAAGGGAGAACAGCAGCGTAGCAGCTTTGCCCTTGTCTCTCTCGCCTCGGTGCTGCCGTTGAGTTGGTGCGGTGCAAAATGCAGGCGTGAGCACCAACACGAGAACGCTTTCTACAAAATTTCGTACTGCTACCAATGGAGATGGACGAATTACTGGTACCTATTTTGACCTGGTCAATATACCTCAATTCGCCAAACCAAAGTTGCGTCAATTCACCAAACCAAACCATAGCTGTGGCTAGTGAACTTGCCAAACCAAGCCAAACAACCAGACCATAGAAACCATAGTCGTGCCTAGCGTCAATTCGCCAGACCAAACCATAGTCGTGGCTAGTGAACTTTGACGGTATTTAGTTGTCAGCCACATTTTATTATAATTTAATAAATTCAATCAGCTTAATAGCTATTTCTTGTAGCCAAGATTGGCCTTTTAGCAAATTAGATCCAACATATCAATGACTCAAAAAAATATAGCAATATTTTATAATAATAAAGTATAGCTAGCAGCCAAATCGCCACTTCTTTCCACTTCTTTCTTGCCTAAGCTTGTTGGTGTGGCTAAGATTTTTCCTAGCCAATGTGGCAAGGCACAAATTTTGGCAATGTTAGCTATATCAATCAACCAAGCATCCCCTAAGTGAGGCGGTACTCATCTCCGAATATTTGCCATCTTCCAAACACTTCCGATTTCAAAGGATTTTGAAGTTTTATAGCTTGGACTTGGAAGAACAAAATCCTATGTTCAAAAGCTCTTATGAGAATTGGCCGTTCCACCGGGCTATGGAACCAATGGCTGGGCCAGGCCAAAGCCATGAAAAGGCACTGTTACCTCAAGTCTGCTACGAGCGTAGCCGTCGAAACAGGCTCCCTGCGATGCCCTGCCCGTCGAGGACAGCCATCCGACATAAAAAAAATACTGTCAACAATTCCAACCAAGAGCCGAGAAATTCACTGGATCAGTGAGCACACAGCATTTCACAACAGAAGGCCAGCAAGGATGAGCAACAAGGCCAACTTATCTATGTGAATTCAGAGAGCAGGTAAGCTGATCAAAATCAAGTCACAGGAAACACAGAAATGCAATATAATAGGGGTCGGATGTCAAAATGCTCAAAAATCTCTTTCTGGCAGATCAACCCATTCTGCAAGGGAGCCACAAGGAGGTGTTCTAACTGGTAGAAAAATTGATGGTAGGCGGAAAGTTCCAAGGCAGCTAGGGTATGTCAATTCAACACCTTTGCTTACTTCTTCTTGCCTGCATCTCCAGCCTTTGTCTGCAAAAGCAATTCAAGCAACCAGTTCAGACATATGAAGCTAACAGACAGTATGGTTTGTCTTTGTGTTAGAACATGGCGGTTTGGCCAGCAAAAGTATACCTTCTTCACTCCACGGATCTTCTTTGCCCTGTTCTTCCTCTCCTTCATCTGCTTGCGAGACTTCTCTACCTTGGTAGCAAGCCCATTCTGCAGGAATGGCAGAAAAAAATGAGCAAAACAGAAGTCAAAGATGGGCTATCATGGTGGTCCTGTGTTAAACACCACGCATATAACCTATTGTTTTGGACCCATGATACTAACTAGTAGGTGATTTAAGTTGTGTTTGCCACCTGAAGCTTTAGGCAATGAAACTCAGTATGGCAGCATATGGTAATGCATAAAAATAACAAAACAGTTCAGACTCAAGAACTACAAACAGCATATTATGCATCTCAAAATATGCATTCAAGCATGATTTAATCATTTTTCATGTTAAGTTAATTGCAATCATGCAGATCAGTAGATTCTACTGCTCATCTAGTAAATTACGGTGCCAAGTTCCACAATTGCTGCAATTGTTAGGATAACCACATGGTAAGCAATATCAATCCCACACCAACAAGCTGCAGTGGTACATGATTTGACAGACTATCAGTAAGTTTCCATTGTAAATTCTCACTGTGGACAAATTAGCTTATTGGCATTGCATACATTCTAAATTTGATCAACTAAATAACTATTGGATGAGATAAGCTAGCAGTGCACACAACGCAGAATGATGCACAAAACAAAACTGAAAAAGAAATCTTCATGGGATTTGTACCTTCAAGGCAATAATGCTAACATTCCAAACATAAAACAAACATCCTCAAATCAGAAAAATGTTTTTGTTTGAGGATGTCTTGCAAGTACCATTACTGATATTGAGGATATATGAGCACCTCGGAATCCTTTGTCTACTTACTAGAGACTTCCAATCAGCAATTTACAAGAAATGGCGCCCCTAACGATGTAATGATCGATTACATTCCGCAGCACAACCAGCAAAAAATAAATCAACCAATCTAAGCAGCACATAGAGAAATATACAACACTAATATAACAATAGCAGCAATTGGTGAACAACAGCTACGAGGGGCCAAGATTGGATTGCCTTCATCACATAACTAGTCGATTGCAGATTGAGCAAAGCAGCGAGAGTAATTTAAGATCCAGACAAGGCGTGGGAGCACGTACCCTGATGAGCCTGTACTTGGGCTCGTACTTCTTGGCGGCGTCGAGGTTGTCGTAGATGAGGCCGAAACCGGTGGACTTGCCGCCTCCGAAGTGGGTGCGGAACTTGAACACGAAGATGCAGTTGGAGTCCTTCACCTCGTACAGCTTCGCCAGCTTCTCCTTCAGATCCGCCTGCACATGCAGCAAACGCGCGTTAGGCCTCGCTCCTCACGCGGCAGGGGAACCCTAAACAAACAAACGATCGCGCTCACCTTGGAGACGTTGGCGCGGCCCGGGTGGAGCACCTCGAGCACGAACTGCTTGCGGGAGAGGAGGCGGTTCGTCATGAACTTGCGGGTGCGGAGCGTCACCGCCGGCGCCGTCTTCGTGTCCGCCATGCTTGCTTGCTTGCCCTGATGCGTCACCGGAGACTCCTTGCTGCTGCGGCGGCGGCGGCGGCGAAAGAGAGAGGCAGGAGGCGGCGGAGTGGAGGCGCGGGGAGTGATGGCAAGGGCAATATATACCCCATGAACAAACCCTAGGTATGGCTGATTAGTGGAAGAAGGGGGAAGTGATGGGCCGGGTCTAATGGGCCTTAATATATATGGGCTTTAAGGGATTAATGGGCCATTGCTAATTGGGCTTCACTCACCGCTAACGGTCAGAGCACATCTGCCAGTCAAACTTGGCACGAGCAGACAAACACGACATACACCAGCTACCTACCACTGACTTTTTTTGCTTGTACAAAAGCACACCAACAAGCACAGGTACAGCCAGAGGAGAAGAAGAGCAGCCGAGACACTTGCATCAGTAGTAGCTACCTAGCTAGGCTCTGAACTGAACGGAAGCCCTACTAACACCGATCGATCAGTGGCTTAATGGTATGGTTTAGTCCAACTAAACGAGCTAGCAGTACTAATCGATCGATCAATCAGAGACGGACGGACGATCGATGTGTCCGGCGTCGACGGGGACGACGCTGTTCGCGGTGGGGGTGATGCTGTGCCCGTTCCCGGCGCTGGTGCCGTCCTGCCGGAACCTCACCGCCGTGCTGCCGGGGCTCTGGGGCCTCCTCGCCGCCGTCTACTTCCACCTCCGCGACGAGCTCTCGCAGCTGCTGCTGCACACCACCACCACCCCGCCGTTCGCCGCGGTATGACGACTGATCGATAGATGATTTCAGATTTTATAAGATGTTAATTAACTATCACAAATATGTTTCCGTGCATGTGTGCTATTGTGCTAAGCTCACTAGCTGTTATTTCTTGGTTGTATACCCCCTCATCATGTTGATTGATTCTTTCTTGTGAAGAAGTAAATATGTGGAAACTGTTAAGCTTGTATGGCTAGAAGGAAAATAACAATATGCCTATCCCAATATCGAACTTAGTCCATATGACCATACGAACTTGCGTAGACCTAGACGTGCAGTCCCAAACTGATTCTATTGCAACGTCCATGATGAAAGTCATAGTTACAAGGTTATGTAGACACACGAAGAGGGATACCAAACCTATGAGTAAGCAAAACGCAAGATGAGATATTTTTGGGGAAAAAATACGCAAGATGAGATCTGAAAGTTGCTACAAATCCAACTATTCGTAACAGTCGGGTGACTTGTACCACACCAACCTTGCATCTTCGTTTGGGGGCAAGTTACTAGCTCTCCTTACTTGTTTATAACGTGTATATTTTTTAAATTGTTAAATTATATATATTTAAAAAATTATAGAAATATTATTTTAAAAAATCATATTAATCTATTTTTTAAAATTTTCAAGTTAATATTTAATTAATCATATACTAATGATTTTTTCCGTTTTACAAACCAAAAGAAAAGTTTTTAACCATCCCAAACGAATGCACTTTCACGGTATTTGCTACTGGTCTCCTCAAAAATTCTTAAAAATTCTTCAACAAGAGTTGCTCTTTTTTTAATCTTCAACAAGATCGAGATACTAATGATCAAGATACCTTTAATAAAATCTTGCAGCATAACATATCTAACATTATACTCCACCGTTCATAAATTTAGAATGAAATTTAATTAAACTTTTAAAATTCCATCGTTTTGTATTATAATAACTTTATATGATAGCTCGTAGTACTATTGAAGGAAAATCTATCAAGCATTTTAAAAGTTGTTATTGATAATCAACGCTCTAAAAATTTCATAAAAATATTATCCTAAATAACAAATACTTACGATAATTCCCGTATGAATTGTGAAATAATTCTGCGGCGTTGAGCAGTTTGTCATGAGAATCCAAACCGGATCCCATGACGACCGGGACGCCTGTCACAGTGACTACGGGTCCAGCCGGCAGCAGGCTGTGGAAGTGACCGTGAAATGGAAGAGAAGAAAGAAAAAAAATCTGGGCCAATAATTTGATATAACGTAGCGCCAGATTCCCCCAATTATTGCTGACCCTAGAACAAGTGAACGACGCTGTTTTGGCAGCAGATCGGCTACAGTAGTTCGTCAGACGACGATCATCTGCTGATCTTTTCGAGCCCAATGCTTTGGCATACACGCACAAGCTACTCTAGCTATCGATCGATCGATCGACCATGGCTATGATGTTCTTTCTTGTGATGCGTGCCATTTGATTTGGTCCATGAAGATCCAGGCAATACTTACTGTTTGGGATGAAATGAAACAGATAGCACATGCTGCTACCTGCAGAAGCTGAACTCCACGGATGCTTTGCTTAGCTGTTGATTGCATTTCAGATCTTGTTATGTTGTGCTCCCAGGTCTTTGCTTAGCACCGTTTTTTAGTGCAATTACTATACAAATAGGAGTAGGAGAATTCGTTCTGTGAACTGAAATGAGCTTGCTGTGCATTAAGTTCAGAGAAATAATACTTCTATTTTCAGTAACTCCAGATGATGGAATTATTTATTGCAGAGACCTGACAAGATGACATGTCTTGTGGCCAATGCAGATCTTGATGCCCCCCTCGTTGTGTTGTTGTTTTCAAATCCCAAATCACTTTCTAGTCCATTGATTCTCTTTAGGGAATCCCTGCAATAATTTCAGAAAATGAAACTTCTGTTTGCCGGTTTAATTTCTTTCCTTGACGGCACTGAGGGTTTGTGGCAGCTTCCCATCGTTTTGAATTTTAAAACTTAGTTTTAGAGTTGAATGTGATGTTTTTTCAACGTAGTTTATTTTTGGCATTGGCTTTTGAAACTGCGAATAACAATATATAAAAATTTTATCAACAAATTAATTTTAGTTGGCTTACATGTGGTTTTACGGCTTATTAGTTGTAGACCAACGATCAGGCCTCAACTTTGTCTTCACATACCAATTATAAAACCAAAGATTATAAAAACATATAACAACTTGAATTCATAGTTCTGGAAACACTTGTGAAATATCTCAGAGCATGAAAGCCATACTGATTGCAACACTCACGTTGTTATAGGATAGACGATTAGTGTTGGATGAATGATTGCGAAAGTTTAAAATAAAATTTAATACTCTCTCCTAACCAAATTCGTAACTCTGATCGGTCTAAAATTTTATCAAAATAAATTAGACAAAATTTACAAACAAATCCAAATATAATCACTTCAATCGAACTTATGGATCTCAAGTTATTGATAAAAAATTACTAAATAGAAGGTTGATGAAATTTAATTAAATACTAATTAATTAATTAGTAATGTGTGATCTGAAAATAATTAATCAATGAGAACCCTAGAAAAACAAATTTTAGATGAAAGAAACCAATCTAAATCATATAGAAAAATAAAACAATTTAAAATCGATCGCTAGACATGTACAAGAATGAACGAGAAAGAGAGATTAATTATCGCACTAATATTTTATAAACTTTATCTTTATTGATTATAGTTAAAAAAAATTCTACCAGGATCCCTTTGAATAATCCTAAACATTTTACTCTCTTTTTATAACCCAAAATAATTGTAAAATCCTAAGAGAAAAGACCTCAAAGTTCTTGAGATTTCATAGCCACTACTCAGCCTATTTTTAGTCACTGGATTAGAAATCAACACTCCAGATTACGCCACATCATCAAAAACACGGAGGTCCACAGTGTACGACACGCTTCCATAGAGAATCCGACTCGTATTACTGTTCGACTCGATTGCACCAATGATGCCCTACTTAGATTGCGCGTGCCCGCTTTGAGGTGTAAACTCTCTCCCCTTTTTATAATGAATTCATTAAGAAGACATGAAGAAAGAAAGTTTTTTAATTTTGTACCAATTTTATTATGATTATGATCACCACAAATCATCAATTTAAATAAACTCGCACATGACATTCTAAAAGTAATTTGCACTCTTACATTCGTACATATTCAATATAAATTTAGCATAAGTAAAAAACAAATATAATTAATAATTTATTATATGACATGATATTTCTTTCTCAACTATAACTTGTAAGCATTAAGATGATACACTTCATTGGTGCTTTAAAAGATTGAGAACTTGATTGATTTTAACATAATATAAATTATAAGAAATACCTTTTAACCCGTTTAAACCTATTTCTTTTGATAATGTCAAGCTTAAGAACTAGGTTTCGACTATACACAACTTCTTTTAAGTTTATATTAAAGTGTACTAGTAAGCAATCTCGTTAAGAAGAAGTACGACAATATATTTTTTCTTAATCTTTCTTATATTTTTCATAACACATAATTTTGATATTTATTATATTTCTCATAGCATATTAGCACATTTAAAAACAAGATCTATTAGATAACAAACTTCAATCATGTTAAGATTTAGTTCAAATTATCATTCCATTTAATTAGTCATGTAAAGACCAACACCACGTAGCTTATGACATAAATATAACTGCAAATAATACATATGAATTATAATAACTAAATATTATTTTTACTTTTCAAATAAAGAACACAAAACAAGAAAATATGTTACAAAAGGTTGATGCTCCCCTTCAAAACAACTCCATAGGATAAACAACTCTAAGTTCTCCCAAAGACAAGCAAAATGAGAGAAATCCAAATGTTTTATAAAAATATCTATCAATTCATGTTCAGTATCCATATGATAAAGTACCATATTTTCCTTTTCAACATTATTTCTAAGAAAGTGAAATATAATATCAATATATTTTGTCCTAGAGTGTTGTTCTAGGTTCTTAGCAATACAAATAGCACTTGTGTTATCATAGAAAAGTAGAATATTTTCTAAAGTAATACCATAATCCTTAAATGTAGCTATTATCTAAAGTATTTGAGAACAAAGATAAGATCTCATGAATCATCTAATACTTTGCATCTATCTTTCTCGAAGCACACTTCAAGATCTTCATCAATTATTTGTAAAACAAAAAACAATTTATATTTTAAGTTCTTAACAAGATCCACATCCTTGAACACAAACTTATCAATTATCCTTACTATATCTTTAGCCATAAACATAAAAGTAGAAGCATCCCCAAAAGTTACCTTTTTAACATATGATGCTCCTATGAGATAGGAAAACCAATTCTTGTCATTGAATATGTGGCGTGAGCATTCAGAATCCACTAATCAAATGTTCTCATTCCTTGCGCGAAGTGCCTATATAGAAGAAAACAATGACGAGATCTTAGTATTGGAGTTAGTAATATAATATTTAGAAAATCAATACTGAGCCATGTGACACATACCGGTAGACATAACATAAGTATTTTTATACAAAGATTTATATCTATTATTACTTATGTTAGTTGAACCAAAATAATATGTCTTTCTCAAATTAGACCATACCTTAGACTTTTCTCTCATTTTTTGATTAGAAAGTCTAAAACAAAAATTTACTTTATATCTATCTCTACCATAGTGAATGCAAGTGTACTTAACTTTATTTATTTTTAGGAGTAGAAGCAATATTTATACTAGCTACTAGATGATATGGTACCACCAGATCTAAATATTGCCTTTTTAACTTTATTAGCTATCTTAATTATGCTACTGCTAAGTAATTTAACAACAGTTGGAACATAAGTCTTGGAATGATCGTAAGTATCATAACCTAAATCTGCTTTAAACATTTGAGAACTAGTGTTTTGATTTAAAAGTTGATTCAAACTTTTAGTTACCATCTTTTCTTGTAAGTAATCAATACACTTCAAAAGCTATCCCTATTTTTATAAGAGACATGCTAAAATTTATCTTTTTTTACTATAATTAAAACATGAAAAAACCTTATTAGTAGCAAGATCATCTTTTAGTTAAGCAATTTTAACATGGGCATCTTTTATTTTAACTTAAGAGAATTGTAATTATCACAATAAATAGATTTATCAACTACACAAACATATTTATCATTTTTCTCTTTTTAAAGCTTAACGTCTTTTAAAGTGGAATCATACATATATCTTAGAGGAGTAAATTCAGTATAGACTAACTCACATGATTTGTAAGAATCATCTATAGAAGTCACTTGTAATTTTAACATTTAATTATTCGACAAAAGTATCATGTTTGTTAATATTTTTATCTCTCTTCTCCTATAAAGTGTTGAGTTTTTCAACAACACAAACTAAATCATTATAAGAAGGTTCTACCATATTGTCGTTGTCGTTGTCGATGTCACTATTGATGACGCTTTTGCTACTTGCCATCATATATAGATCAATCAAAATTTTCTTGTCTTTGAAAGTAGCATCATCATCATTCTTGGTATCCACATCATTTAAATTTACCTGTTTAAGAGCAGAAAGAACACGATGCACTACATTTTTGTTCAAATACCCCTTCTCCTTGTGCTTTTGAGTGTTCACTTCTTGCTACTCTTTACCTTGTCTTCCTCCTTATCTTCATCCATATAAATTTTTGCTAGAAATTTTGGACATTTAATACGAAAGTGATTAAGTGAGCTTTATTTAAGACATTTTCGAGGTTCTCCATCAATTGCTCTATTTTTGGATCGAATATTTTGTGAAGCACTTGTGAAGTGAGTGGAGAGGAATACCAAATTATTTTTAGAAAGTTATTCTAGCTGTTTATCAGTTAGTGAAGAAAAAGAGAACAAAGCATAGCTAGATAAAGAGTTATCACCAATAGAGTTGTTAGTTTGTGAAGCTAAAGCTATTGATTTATTAACCATATTTTTTTAGCAAAAACATATAGCTTATGAGTTTTTATTTTAGAATAAAGTACATCTAATATAGTGTTCTCATGGTAGTAGATTATGTAATTGATATTAACTTCATCTCCTATATAGATATATCTAAAGCTTCTACCAATTGATGAGAATTTTTAATCTTAAAATATATAATATTAACAGAATGTAAGTTGCTAAGAATCTTGTTAAAGTGAACAAATAAATCATCAAGATATTCACCAACTTTCATCTCAAAATGCATGTATTCCTTTTTATACATGTCCTAACATATATCTTTTACCACATTTGACCCTTCGTAATAATCACAAAGTGCTCTTCATACCTCATGTCCTAACTTGAGATGCACCTGTGTCATGTTAACTACCTTCATGATAATCAAATATTTCGCTTTGCTATTAGCCTCCACCTATGGCATATTAATTACTGTTATTGTATCGTTTTTGGAATTTGGTATGGCTTGTAGAGCTTCTCCCATATCACAAAGCCCTAAGCTTGAATGTATGCTCCATCTTAGACTTTCAATACTAAAAATCAACACCATCGAAAACACAAGTTTTTGTAGAATACCTATGTGTCAGCATATTTTCTAATCACATGTTAAGATTAATTAGAAAAGATAATAAAATAAATAACCTGGCTCTGATATTATTTATATAATCGACTTATACTAAGATAGATAATCAGAGAGGGTGAATGATTGCGAAAGTCAAAAATAAAATTTAACACTTCCACCTAGCCACAAAACTCGAAAAACCATGTTTTTAGAATCTAGACATAAGAGTGTTTTGTCACTAAATAGATTAAAGCCATAGATCCATAAACTTCAATCAACCTAGAATTTTGTGAGAATAAACTAGACAAAATTTGCAAACAAAAACAACTAGAATTATGTCAATCGGACATCTAAATCTCGAGATATTAACAAAACAAAAATACTGAACAAAAGTTGATAGAAATTAATTAAACCCTAATTAATTATTAATGTGAGATCTTAACATAATTAATCAATCAAAACACTAGAAAAAAAACCCTAGCTATATTTTAGATAAAAAATCAATCTAAATAATAGAGAAAAACAAATCAATCTAAAATCGATCGTTAGACATAAGGATAAACGAGAAGAGAGATTAATTACCATACTAATCTTCGATAAACTTTATCTTTATTACTAAAATTATGTTTTAAAAAAATTCTACCAATATCTCTATAAATAATCCTAAACAATTTACTCTGTTTTTATAGCCTAAAATAATTATAAAATCCCAAAGAAAAAGACCTAAAAGCTCTTGAGATTTCGTAACCACTACTCAGTCTATTTTTAGCCGTTAGATTTGAAATCAAACACTCTAGATCGCGCCACATTATCAGACACATAGAGGTTTACAGAGTCTGATGCACTTCCATAGAGAATCCCGCACTACTGTTTGACTAGATTGCGCCTATTGCGCGACAACAGCTGTCTCACTGGATCGCCTACAACTACCTGCGTTAGTCGCCGTAGCTTTGGGCTCACCTATTAGCCACACTGCCTCTTGCGCTCTTGCTCATGCTCACGCTCGCGCACCACTACCATGTTGGGCCTGCTTATTAGCCGTACAACACTCTCATGAGTGCCCGCGCCTACTAGGTCACTTCTACATCGTTGGCCCGTTACGCTCACCTACTAGCCACGTCACCGTTAACCCATGTTAGCCTAACACGCCAACATGCTCACTTGCGGTTAGTTCACTCCTAGTTGAGACACACCCGTTTTGTACAACTAGCCTGTCCGCCATTTTGGTCTGCTCTCCAGTCAAGTCAACAATAATATAACCCACGTTAATAGTGATCTATAGTAATAATAAAAATATTTTATACATACTAATTCTCAATACCTCACTTATAACAGTGTACATTCACACTTATGCTATGAACAATTTTAATATACCTTAATAATACAATGCCAATTTTAATATAAACTAATTTTATCAATTTCAATATAAGAACTAATTTTACTAATTTTAATATAAATTAATTTTTTATCACTTTTGATTTTATAGTTATCTCTTGAGTTTTCTGTTTGGACTAATGACAAGAGAATTGGCATCAGACGTGCTTTCCATCTAGACTAATGACAAAAGAACTAGCAGACTTTGCTTTTAATTTGGGGCTAATGACAAAAGAGTTATTAGAACGTTTTTTCAATTCTAGGGCTGCCTGCCATTATTGAATCTTATTATTGCCAGGGAGAATCAGGTCGATGCATCAAATTTTGACGTGTGTTTTTGGCTTTGCTGTTGTTGGTGTTGGCCGTCATGTCAGTTGCCAAAAAGCGTCCGTGGCTTGTGGCGTCGGGAAAACAGCTTCTTTCGTCAGAAAACACGGCAATACGCTTGTATAGATTTCTTGCTAGTATTGCATTCGGCAGAGTAGCTGTTGCAGAACCACTGATTCTGTGTGTTGTGGCTGCCATCTATCACTTTCCGCTTTACAGATATTCATGGAACGAATTTTGAAGCTGTTATAGGAATGTGCGGCCATCTCAGGAAACACTCCTTTTTTCCCGACACCTCAGTCTCCAAAATGCATTTTTTATCTTAATTATCATCAATAAGTCTTATGCAAAAGCCATGATATCATAACAATACACTAGTAATTAGAATTTATGAATTTTTGTCATCTCGGTGTCAGATTTGCAACTTTTATTATAATTAATGGGCAAAAGAGTATGTGTCCTTTGTCCTTTAAAGGTGTGCTAAGAGGTGGGGTGCTACTAAATATGTGCAAATGGTGTGTGTAACTGCATGAACAGTTACATGCATGGATGTAAAATTATTTTCTTGATTTAATAATTTATGATATACAATTGATAGAGATGATTGATTTTGTAAAATGATGTTAAAATTGACAAAGTGGTATGTGCATTCGCGATTGGACCGGTAGGCTAGGCCAGTTAGACCAGAGGTGTTTGTGCGGTCAGATCGACTAGATAGTCGCAATTTGACCGGTGGTTTGTGTGCGGTTAGACCACATTACCTGATGGTCTGACTGGTAGACTCCTATTCCGAGTCGGTTTCAAATTGATTTCTTCGTTTACGATGTTTATTTCATAGGACTTCTAGATGGTTTCTATACGTGAGATATATTGTTATGTGCTAATGTGAAAAAAAAACTTATACTCGAATATGGTTTCTTTATTTTTATATGTGCAAGTGAGTCTTAAGGCCTCAGGAGTGTTGCCGGTGATAGATTCGGAGTCGATTTGGAAGAAGTTGATGTCCGGACGATCAAGGGATTACGCGTGATACTAAAGGCTAGAGATCAATATATGTGGAGGTGAAAATTCTATATGACATATAAGAAGAATTGTGTGTGTTTAAAAATTGGAGTCAAATTTAGAAGAAGTCTAAGTTTAAAAAGAGATATACCTGTATGAAAGGGTTTCCTAAGGTATTAGGAATGCTTTTCTCTTTATGATTTATGGCTTTTGTGCAGTCAGCTATGGATATAAACAAAGAAATGGTCTAAGTCTCAATGTATTACTTTTGAAATAGAGAAAAAGTTAGGAGTTTAGACTTGAGTTGCAAGGTTAGTCGAAAGTTGAGAGAGAAGTGACTTGTATACATTTTGTATAGACATATCTTCATAAAACAAAGTTAATATACTTTCAAAATTTCATTGACTTTTTGAGATTTTTATCAAGATTATTTTTCTATGTTCACATACGGTCAGACCGGCTTGATTGAGGTGGCCAGATCAATGCCATCTAGGCGATTAGACCAATGTACTATGAGTGGTTAGACCTACGCAACTTCATCGATTAGAGGTAACTTTTAATTCCGCAACAAGTTTTCTAGGTTTTGGTAATCCTACCATTCACACCTCTCTAGTAGCCTTGGTTTTTGTATTCAATCCTACATGTGGTATCAGAGTCTTATTTTCTTTATTTAATTTTTACCGATCTTGAGATTTAGCCTTAATTGATCGATTTTCAATCAAGGTTTTTGATGAAGTTAATTTTCAATACTGATGTAAAAAGATGAAAGTTTATATTATGTCTCAAGGTTATTATATTTGACAAAAAAATTTCAAACCCTTATACTATTCTTGATGCTATTGTTGCCATAAAGAAAGTTGAATTTAAAAATAATTGCAAAGCTTGCAACATGATTTTAAGTGGTGTCTCTCGCTTAGATTTTAATCGGATTTCTCATTATAAAACTATACATGAGATGTGAAAGGCACTACGTGAGTTTCATGAAGGATCTTCCAACATCAAGGAAATTCATAAATATGTTTTTAAAAAGTACTATATAAAATTTGAGATAAAACTTGGAGTAACTCTTGATGATTAGTTGGTTGTTTTAACAATGTTTTAAACAATCATAGATTTGTTTTGATTCTTTTGATGCTAACTATCCTCAATTTGAAATTACAAGATTATTGTTTATATATGAATGTTTGGGAGATAAAAGTTCCCTCAATACAAGAATCTATTAATATGACTACTTTAACCTTGTAATCTTTATATATAAAACTAAAAACTCATGAGTTGAATGTTTTCTCTCACAAGTCTGATTCAAATACCACTACTTTAGTTTCTTCATCTGATTTTTCTTTGGGTAGCTCTTCATCAAGTTCTTTTACTATTTTAAATGCCATCTCCAATAACCAACTTGAATAAATCTCCGAGGAGAATTTAGCCATTGTTAATTAACAAGTTTTCTCAATATTGGAATAATGTTAAGAGTAGGAAAAGAGAAGGTAAAATCTGGTGTGTTGTAGATGTGGCGAGTTGAACCACATTTGCTCTCAATGTCCCAAGGTTGGATGATCCATGAAGGAAAAAGAGGATGAGAAGCCCAAGGACATCAAGAAGAAGCAAGTGTTTAAAGGTAAGAGAAGTAGAGAAAATGTCAACAGGATACTCAATTAAGTCTATGTAGCCTTTGAATAAGATTATGCAAGTGATGTCAATTATGACAATGTTGATGGAGGCAAAAACAAAGGCAAGAATATCTCTCAGATTTATCTTATGGCTCGTGGAGGATCTAGTTTAGATGATGATAATAATAAGGTAATTAATTCTTCCATTAAAATTTATCAAGAGATAGTTGTTGCTCCTAGTAGTAAACTTCAGAATTGTGAAAAGAAAGTTAACAAACAAGATTTTGTTATTGAGTCACTAAATTCTGAAATTTCTATATTAAGATCTCTAAATCATTATGATGATGATTGCAAGTCTTGTGAGTTTTTATTTTCTGAAATTTCTGTTATTAGAGATGTAAATACTGCTACTAGTTAAAGACTTGATGATGATGATGATGCTCTTTTTAAAATCAAGAAATTGAAATTTTATTTTGCTCTTGAAACTATGATGCATGCTAAAGTTGTAGATGAGTTGGTTTTGATAAAAAAAATTTAAACCAACGCAAAGTTACTTTTTGTGCAAGTTTCACGTTTAATAATTTGTGTGCTAGAAAGCTTAAACAACTAAATGATATTACTGTTTCTAAAACTTGCTTAACATGTGCTTTGAATGAGCTAAAAGTAAAACGTGTTGTAGGTCATGTTGAGTATATGGAGGATATACTAAAGAAGCATGATGTGCTTTCTTGCTTAAAGTGTTGTAAGCAAAAAGACATTTTGGTTGATTGAGAAAGTTGAGCTAATCTGACAAAAGAAGTTTTTTATTTGAAAAGTTGTCTATAAAAATTTTCTGATGGTAATAAGAAACTGAATATCATTTTGGATCAATCAAAAGTGAGTACACAAAATAGAGAATTAGATTTTAATACATATGATTATTTTATATCTCATAAACCTGTTGTTTTGAGTATCACTAATGAGGGTGAGATTTTGACAAAACCCGAACTTACACAAACCATGTTTAAATTTGATAGGATTATGTCTTCTCTTTCATCATCATGTAAAAAACTAAGTTTTTTGATTCAAAATCTTTGATTGTAAATTCATCTTCTCAAGTATACTTGTTCTTTTTTGTGAAAAAGATGGATATCTAGTTGGATTTTGTTTTCGACTTAGTACAAAATAGAAAAAGGAAAGGAAAATTACCTTTGCAAAATTAAAGTGGCAAAAAACATGTTTTGGACCAAAGAGATCGGTCGGACTGACACTAACTAGGCAATCAAATCGGCTGGCAGTCAAACCGCAGTACATTCGGCGATCAGACTGGCTGTTCACTAGCGATTAGACCGATGCTCGGTTAGACTGCAAGTACAGTAGCAGTTAGACCGATCTCAAGTAAAATTTTCAAAACATGATAAAACTATTTTTGTCATGATTATATGCATATTGGTACTACTAGTCATGTGTTTTTTTACTAGATTTCTAAAGTTCTTTTGTCTAACCTCGGTATTGAGGCGTCGATGTATGCTTGTGTATATGCTCTTGTGGAGGGGAAGGAGAATATGTGGATTATAGACTTCGGTTGTTCATGGCACATGACTGGTGATTAAAGTTGGTTCTCCTCCCTTAAACTAGCATCTAGTAAAGAATCAAATATTTATGGAGATGCTTCTATAAGTGTTGTTCTTGCTTCTGGCTCTATTCAAGTGAGTGAAAATTTTGTTTTGAATGATGTGGCTTTGGTGGAAAACTTGAAATACAATTTGCTTTTTGTTTCTTAAATTATTGATGATGATTTTGAGGTCAGATTTAAGAAAACTAGAAGTAAAATTCTTGATTCTTCTAAAGATTTTGTTTTAGAGATTTCTCGTTATGGAAGAGTTTTAAGGCTGATTTTGAAAGTGGTGTTTCATTTGACACCACATATCTAGCTGCTAAATTTGTAAAAGATTTAATGTTTTGGTATCATAGGCTATAGACATATTGGTTTTGATCTAGAATAAGTGATTTGGATCTTATTTGTGGATTGACTAAACTTAAAAATAATCTTGATTTGTGTTGTTCACCTTGTCGTCATGCTAAGGTGGTGGTTTCTTCACATTCTCCAGTTGTTTCTATGATGAGGGATACAGCTATATAGTTTTTACACATGGACATTGTTGTTTCGACTAGAGTACAATATGTTGGAATAAAGTGGTATGTGTTGGTTATTATGGATAATTTTTCTCGATATTCTTGGGTTTTCTTTATGGTATCTAGAGATGAGGACTTTGATCACTTTTAAAATTTGTATCTTTGCTTAGATGTTGAACTTCATGGATCCTTGAAAACTATTAGAAGTGATAATGGTGGTGAATTTAAGAATGCTTATTTTAAACAATTTTGCAATGAAAATAGTTTGAACATCAATTTTGTCTCCACCTGTTCCTCAACAAATAGTGTGGTTGAAACAAAAAAAATTGTTCTTTAGTAGAGATGGTTAGGACTATGTTTGATGAGTATTATACACCTAGAAAATATTAGCCAGAAACTATTAATACTATTCGTTATATTTTCAATCTTATTTTCTTAAGATCTAAACTTAGAACAACTTATTATGAGCTTATATTTGGATATCAACAAAAAGTTTCTCATTTGCATGATTTTGGGTGTAAATGCTTTGTTTTTAAGCTGGAAATTTGGATAAATATTTTTTGTTTACCCTGCTCATTCTCGTGGATATCGTGTACTTGTTTTAGAAACTAACAAAATCATTGAGACTTATGAAGTCATTTTTGATGAGGCTAGTTCAGGTACTAGACCAGAATTGCAGGTACACTATCACAAATTCAAAGGGAGGATAGAATCTTTGTGGAGGAGAGTGACAACGAGGATGAAGCTATGGCAGCCGCTCAAACCAGGTCTTAGGCCAGTCAGACCGTCGGCACACTGCTAGTTAGACCACCATAGGTACTATTGTCAGACCAGCTAAGGGGTCTAGTGAGGGTTCTACTTGTGCTGATTTCGGTGGTCCTCTAGAACCTACTAAATCTAGAGAACAAGGATCAAAATGTAAATCAACTTCTTAAGTCTCCGCTCCTTTACATATTTAATGATGACATTCTTCGAAACAAATAATAGGGAATATTGATGAGCGAACTACAGGGTCAAAGGTAACTCATGATCATGTGATTTCAACTTAGTTTGCTTCTTTTGAACCCAAAGATGTTACTCATGCACTAACTAATGAATTGTGGGTTAACACCATGCATGAAGAACTTGAGATTTTGAGAGAAACAAAGTATGGATTTTAGTTGAACCACCACTTGGTCATAATGTTATTGGAACTAAATGAATTTTTAAGAATAAACAAAAATGAGGATAATTTAATTGTGAGGAACAAGGATAGGCTTATTGCTTAAGGTTTTATTCAGGAGAAAGGGTTGGATTTTGATGAAACTTTTGCTCCTATTGCTAGATTTGAAGGTATTAAGTTTTCTTTGGCTTTTGCTACTTCAAAATGTTTTAAATTGTATCAAATAGATGTTAAAAGTGTTTTTAATGATTTTATATAGAAAGAAGTTTATGTTAAACAACCAACTATTTTTGAAAATCCTAAGTTTCCAATCATGTTTTTCATTTATCTAAAGCTTTGTATGATTTGAAATAAACTTCTAGAACTCGATATGATAGACTTAAAAGCTTCTTACTTACAAAAGGTTTTCAAATAGAAAAGTGGATAAAGCTCAATTTGTCCTTAAGCATGCTGATAATTATTTTTTTATTCAGATATATATGGATGATATCATCTTTGGTTGTTCATCTCATGTTGTGGTTGTGGAGTTTTCTAAGACTGTGCACATCAAATTTGAGATTATTATGATGGGAGAGTTGAAGTACTATTTGGAACTACAAATTAAGCAAATACCATATGGTACATTTATTCATCAAATAAAGTGCACCCATGATCTTTTACGACACTTTGAGATGGAAAACTGCAAGCCTATTTGTACACCAATGGGGTCTGCTGCTGTTTTGGATTTAGATGAAGATAGTGAAGCTGTTGATCAAAAGTAGTATCGAAGTATGATTGAATCTTTGCTTTACCTCATTGCTTCGAGGCTAGAAATACAAATAGTGTGTTTGTGCGCTCGATTTCAAGCTTTTCTATGCACTTCACATCGTTAAGCTATATGGATTATGAGATATTTATAACATACTCTTGAATTTAGAATTTGATATTCTACATCATCGTCTATATGCTTGAGTAGATATTCAGATGTGGATTTTGGTACTAGTATAACATATCATTTTCTTGTTATCTTTTATTGCTTGGTTTTTTAGAAACAATCAAATGTTACTCAATCAACTATTAAATCTGAATATGTTGCTGCTACTGATTGTTGTTCTTAGATTTTTTTGGTTTATTTTGACTTTAAAATATTATAGTCTTAATTTGAGAAAGTTCCTCTCTATTAAAATAATACAAGTACTTTAACATTGCTAATACAAATGCTTTAACATTGCTAAAAATCTGTACAACACTCACGCACTAAGCACATTGATATTCGTTTTCACTTTTTAAAGTGATTATGTTGAGAAGGGGATGTTAAATTAAGGTTTGTGATAATAAGTTACAATTGGAATATATTTTCACTAATCCTTTAGATTCTTCTTGTTTTAAGTTTTTTCAAGAATTGTTCATCTTTTGGCATATACTGAGGGGGAGTTTTTGCGTTTCTTGCTGCATACATATTTTTCTTTTCTTATTTATGTTTAGTTACATGTATTTTTTTAAACAGTAATAAAAAATAAAAACTGAGAAAAAAAGAGATTTGATTTTTTATCTCTAGTATATTTTTCTGGTCGCTAGTAATATAATGGGGTCTTTTTAGTCACTAGTTTAGAAGGTTTTATTTCTCATGATGTATGATATTTAATTGTTTTACTTGAATTAATTAAATATGTAATATTAAAACTAGTACTAATTTGGATGATTTATTTATGTTTACATATATGCTTGTTAAATTTTTATTTCTCTACTGCTCTAATGCCACAAGTGCAATCAAAAAAATTATTTATCTTTATTTTATTAGAGAAAAAATAGATATCAAATTCTTAAAAATAATATTCACAATAATAACATACTCGAGAGATTTTTTTTAATTTTAAAAAGAGAAAAAACTCATAAAAAAGAGAAAAAAACACTAAAGTTGATGAAAATTTCTTTTTAAAATTAAGTAAATTTTTTAAAAAGTAGTGATTATGTTGCATTACTAATCGTTTAAACGCATAAATTTTTAATGCTGTATTGAGTTATAACAGCTAATTGATTTTTTTATCTGTTATAATACATACATAAACTTAAATTGCTCTAGATAACTTTAAAGCTTTCTAAAAAAATTATAATTCCTGATAAAATCATCGTAAAAAGACAAGACTACAAGAGAGATCTTAAAGATTTGACCATAAAACAACACTGTCATTCTTTATACTCCTTGAACATCACAACGTCGTGATTCTCTTAAACCAATCCGTACTAAATTAACCACCGATTTCGTCATTCTTTCTGACCAAAGACAGTTAAAAAAAAACACCCAAATTCACAAGGGTCCCAAGATACAATAACTGGCCATAAGAACTCCACGTAGGATTTTTAACAAGGGTCCCCAAGATACAAAACTGATCATAAGAGCTCCACGTAGGATTTTTAGATGACCTGGAGGAGAGAGAGAGAGAGAGAGAGAGAGTGAGAGAGGAAGAGACAGAATGAGCGGACGACTAGTTAGTCGCCCGGCTGCACGCCTGTAGATGGTCCTAGCTCAGCTCGGATACTCAGCCACGAGGAAGCCGCGGCCGCCGCCCTCGTCCGCCGGAGCCACCGCGACCACCTGCGTCTGCCGGGCCATCGCCTTCGCCTGTGTCTTCTAGCCCTTGCCTACGTCCGCCGGGACGCTGCCATCGTCCACCGCGGCCGCCACCTTCGCCTTCGCCTGCGTCCAGTGGGACCGTGGGCGCCGCCCTTGTGCTCTGCGGTCGCTGCCTTCGCCTGCGTCCACCGGTACGTTGCCCTCGCCTGCGTCCTACTCATCGCCCTCACCGGCCGCTCAAGCCAACATCTGCAGCTTCTAGTCGGAGTCATCAAGAAGGCAAAGAAGAGAGAGAGATGGAAGACCAGTGATCCGGATCGTCTGACTTCAGGCGACGAAAGGTAGTCCGAGTCTGATGCTACAGTATTTGCAGACGCTACAGTGGAAAACAGTGAAAGGACTTGTAGCAACAGTCGAAAATGCTGTTCTCGTTCACTGCTCACATACACTGTAGCAGTTGCTTTTATCCGTTTGCTGCTCATCTGATGGTCAGAATGATCGAAGGCACGCTAGTGCTCACCTCTGCCTTCAAAAGCGTCAAGTCAGAGCATCCTAATCCCCGGAAGCGAAGGTGTGGGAGGAAGGGAATGAGGTGGGACAGCGGGGAAGATGGCGGGCCCCATGAAAATAATAGAATATTTGTGTTACAGTAAACATAAGATGTTTTTATTACACATTAGCTCTAATGTGTAAGATGTTTTTATTACACGATGCGACGATCTGGAAGCAGCACACCTTCTCCTTCCCATATCATTCGGCTCCACGATCCAACAAGACCCAAGAAAATAAAAACAAGAATGGAAGATTTGGTCGAATTCGAGTGGATTCCATCAGCTCACATGCACTGCTGCTGCCACGAGAGCGAGCGAATCCTGACCGTCCAATCCGGGCTGTGGTGGTGGCTAGTAGAAAATTAACGAGAGTCGTCGTCGGGACAGATCAGTTGTGGGTGGTGGCTCTTGGCGCGACGCCGCCCGCGCAGCAGCAGCAGTCAGCCAGCCACCGTGCGCGTGCGCTGGCCATCGCGGAGAGGAGATCGGATCGCCCTCTCCCGCGCCGCGCGTGTTCCGCTTCCTTCTCCTCCCTCTCCGCTGCAAAAGGCGGGATCTTGGGTCGTCTTCCTCGAGGGGATCTCGCTCGCCGTCTCGTTGCCGAGTGGACGGGGAGGAGGAAGAAAAGGTGAGATTTTATCTCGTTTTTAGTATAGTTTAGTTTACCGCCGCCGCGGGTGTTCTGTCGGTATATGTGCGTGTGCGCGTCTCATCCATGTGGCATCTGGGCAGCGGCAGCTGCAGCTCCTCCTCCCCACTGAGCCTTTGTCCTCACTCGCAGGTGGCCTTGGCCTTTCTCTCTTCTTCTACTCCTGCTGCTGCTGCTTCCAGCCTCCATGGAGTGGCTCTGGCTCTTGGCTTCCATTTGAGTCGCTTTTGGCTTCTCTGCTTCCTATCTGGGAACGAGGACGCCGCTTCCTCGGTTCTTTGGCCGCTTTCTTGTTCTTCTTCTTCGGAGGTGCAGTAATGGAGTTCTGCAACCTCTGTTTGTTGTTGTGATTCGTCCGTTGTGTTCATTTATTGCTGTGCTTTACGGTTGCAGGGATCGTAGAGCTCGCTCAAGGTGGTTGAGTGAAGATGTCGGGTGCTGCTCTAGTCGCAATCGCGGCTTCCATTGGTAATCTGCTTCAGGGATGGGACAATGCCACCATTGCAGGTAAATACTTCTCGTCACAGTAGATTCCTTATTTGGTTGTGAGTTGTTACTAGGAACATGACTTTGTTAATTATCACTGTTGGTGTTCATTAGTGCTGTATTTGTTTCAGATCAATAGACCGCTTTAGGTCAGTTGTTCTTGATTACTAATCATGGTTTTCTAGAACGTGTTTGGTGTTTTTTGAGTCCTGAGAATAGTTGGCACGATTTTTTAATCAGCAAATGGGTCTCATGACATTGATGATTTGTTGATTCTGCTAGATCTGTACTAATGCTATTGAAGAAAGAGATGGCCTAATCTATCAGCTCTATTGTTCTGTCCAATCATTACTATTTGCCGTGCTTTGTTCTGAACACATAAATATTATTCTGTTCAATACAAGAAAGCATAAATGTTAACAAGGCACAATTATAACCTTTTTCAGGTGCTGTTTTATACATAAAGAGGGAATTCAAGCTAGAAAGTGAACCCACTGTGGAGGGGCTAATCGTGGCCATGTCACTGATTGGTGCAACGATCATCACAACATTCTCGGGGCCAGTATCTGACTGGATTGGCCGGCGCCCTATGCTCATTCTCTCTTCGATTCTGTATTTCCTCAGCAGCCTCATCATGCTATGGTCCCCGAATGTCTATGTGTTACTGCTAGCACGGCTTATAGATGGATTCGGCATCGGCTTGGCTGTCACACTTGTACCTTTGTACATCTCAGAGACAGCTCCTTCAGAGATCAGGGGGTTGCTGAATACGCTGCCACAGTTCAGCGGGTCAGGGGGGATGTTCTTGTCATACTGCATGGTGTTTGGGATGTCACTGTTGCCATCACCTGACTGGAGAATTATGCTCGGTGTTCTCGCGATCCCTTCTTTGTTTTTCTTCGGATTGACAATATTTTATCTGCCAGAATCACCAAGATGGCTTGTCAGCAAGGGGCAGATGGCAGAGGCAAAGAAGGTGTTGCAAAAATTACGTGGGAGGGAGGATGTCTCAGGTATGTTTTGCTGAAAATTTGATATTCATTTTGCCCATATTTCCAGCTTACCGGTTTCTAGAAGTCCTCCCAGATGCTGAACTCATGGTTAATAGTAGAAAGGATGTGTGGTAATGTTAATTGTTAATTTCTTCACATGAACTTAAGATCTGCAGAATTATAGTATAGCTTTGCAAAAAAATAAAAATCTATGAAGTACCTTGTATTGATGCTCTTTTAAAAAAGCTTACGAATCTTAAAGTAAAGCTAGTTATTAATTACTAAGTACAAATAACTCTGGTAGTTCATTTCATAGACGGCAGAACGTGAAACTTACAACAGTTTCCTTGCCAAGTAGATCCCTGGTGAGGTGTCCCAACCTAAGAATCATGGGTACGGCGGTACAGTGAGTGTGTATATATATATATATATATATATAAACATGTGTGTAACTTGAAATTCGAGACATGAACTACTGAGGTTACCTTGTAATGAAAAAGATGAAGGCATGAGGCTATTATAGTTTCTTACATGTATCCATAGAGGATATTTATGATTTCTAATTTCTTCAACATTAGCACTAACTGCCGCATCTTCCTTACTACCACTAGCAATATGAGGAGAAGGGAGCTTGCACTCTGACCATGACCAGAACTACCATCCATCCCTACAACAAAATTCCTATAGCATCAGTGCATCACTACATAGAAGAGAGAAGAGACCTGGATTTGGAAGAGCTGAGCAGAGAATATGAGAGGAGAGAACTATCAGAGGATAGAAGAGAATTGAACTAACCTGGACTAGCAATATGAGAAGGCAGCAGCGCAGGTGATGACGCAGCAGCGTGATGTGCGATGGGCAACGCCACGACGCGAATACACGATGGGGATTGCAGACAGTGTTAAGGGGAGTAGAGAGTGAGGTATATAAAGTTAGGGTTTACTATTGAATTGGGCTTAACACCAGCTCTTGTATGAGGTGCAACATGTACTGGACCATATGTATTGCAGATGTATCGTGGACGCATCGACCACGTAACAGGATTTTTTTATTTTTTAAAAAATGGAAAATCGACCAATACTTCGCCAATATGCGTATCGCCTTACCGTACGTGTATAGCCGTATCACCGGCGTATCGGATATGGGTATGGCAATTAATTGACGTATGGTAATTGATAGGTCCCAACTTTTTTCTGACTACTAATCTGGAGAACAATGATTAGGGATGGGCGGGGCTGACCCCGACCCACTGTCCTTGACAGGTTCTAGTTTAAATAGATGAACTAAATTTCACTTTTGAGGCTTTAAAAGTGAAATTTAGCCTATTTATTTGAACTAGAGTGAGTCAAGGAGCATCCATGGATCGTTTGTGTCCATCCCTAACAATAATGATTGTTATTAAAGTTGTTAATGATTTGATCCTTAAGTTTGTGCTTGCCAAAAACTAATTGTGTAATTCAGGTCTCAATATCGATATTAGGCGTACGCTGTTAGCAAGTGGTTTCTCTGCAATCATACTACATGAAAAACTGTTGGTTGGCTGAGAGCCTGAGAGCATGATATTACTGCTATTTGGTTCTGGCACACCATTCATATTTCTATTGCTGGTTTATTCGTAGTTATTGATGCCAATGTCCACAATAAAGTTGTGTAATGTCCCTTTCAAAAAAAGTTGTGTAATCATTCCAAATATCAAATTGCGCAGGAGAAATGGCTCTTCTTGTTGAAGGCTTGGAAGTTGGAGGTGACACTTCTATTGAAGAGTACATCATCGGACCAGCTACCGAGCCAGCTGATGAGCATGTCGTTGATGGTGATAAGGACCAAATAACACTATATGGACCTGAAGAAGGCCAATCATGGATTGCTCGACCTTCCAAGGGACCCAGCATTCTTGGAAGTGTGCTTTCTCTCACATCTCGTCATGGCAGCATGGTGAACCAGAGCGTGCCGCTTATGGATCCTATAGTCACACTTTTTGGCAGTGTCCATGAGAACATGCCTCATCCTGCAGGAAGCATGAGGAGTACACTGTTTCCCAACTTTGGTAGTATGTTTAGTGTGACAGATCAGCATCCCAAAGTTGATCAATGGGATGAGGAGAACCTTCATAGGGATGACGAGGAGTATGTGTCTGACGGTGCTGGAGGTGACTATGAAGACAATGTCCACAGGCCATTGCTATCGCGACAGACCACGAGTGCGGAAGGAAAGGACATTGTGCACCATGGTCATCATGGAAGTTCTCTGAGTATGAGAAGAAGAAGCCTCTTGGAAGAGGGTGGCGAGGCGGTGAGCAGCACTGGAATTGGTGGGGGATGGCAGCTTGCATGGAAATGGTCAGAGCGAGAAGGCGAGGATGGTAAGAAGGAAGGAGAATTTAAAAGGATCTACTTGCACCAAGAGGGAGTGCCTGGATCAAGAAAGGGCTCGATTATTTCACTTCCTGGTGGAGGGGATGCTCCTGAAGGTGGTGATTTCATACATGCTGCTGCTTTGGTAAGCCAACCAGCACTATACTCCAAGAATATCATGGAACAGCGTATGTCTGGTCCAGCCATGATTCATCCATCAGAGGCAGCTGCCAAAGGTCAAAGCTGGAAAGATCTGTTTGAACCTGGAGTGAGGCGTGCACTGTTAGTCGGTGTTGGAATTCAGATACTTCAGCAGGTAGAGATGATACTGATTTCATAATTTTTCTCCATGTCAAAGTATGTTTTCTGTGTTACACTGTTAACCAACTATGCATGCATGAGAATTAAATTAACATTTGAGTAGCTAAATCAACCATAATTTTTTCACTATACCTTTTGCTGTGTCTTATATTGTTCCAACATTGATAGCGTCTAAGACCTGTATTCTATCATCCTTTTAAATTCTTTCCTTGCGCAGTTTGCTGGAATAAATGGCGTCCTCTACTATACCCCACAAATACTAGAGCAAGCTGGTGTGGCAGTTCTGCTTTCCAATCTTGGCCTCAGTTCAGCGTCAGCATCCATCTTGATCAGTTCTCTCACCACCTTACTGATGCTTCCTAGCATTGGTTTAGCCATGAAACTTATGGATATTTCTGGAAGAAGGTAACTTGTTTCATTGTTTGGCATCATCTTAGTACTACCAAACATATCAAACGAGAATTGCATCCAACCACCTAGTGAGTATTACATCATACATTGTTTCCTTTTCTGCAGGTTTTTGCTCCTGGGCACAATTCCAATCTTGATAGCATCTCTAGTTATCTTGGTTGTATCCAATGTTATTGACTTGGGTACAGTGCCCCATGCTGCGCTCTCCACAATCAGCGTCATCATCTACTTCTGCTGCTTCGTCATGGGCTTTGGTCCAATCCCCAACATTTTATGTGCAGAGATTTTCCCCACTAGGGTCCGTGGCATCTGCATTGCCATCTGTGCCCTGACATTCTGGATTGGTGATATCGTTGTCACCTACAGCCTCCCTGTGATGCTGAATGCTATCGGCCTAGCAGGTGTCTTCGGTATATATGCAGTTGTTTGCTCGATCGCCTTTGTGTTCGTCTTCCTCAAGGTCCCTGAGACGAAGGGCATGCCGCTTGAAGTCATCACCGAGTTCTTTGCAGTTGGTGCAAAGCAAATGCAGGCTGCAAAGGCCTAATTCATTCAGCAGCTCTGCTTTTGAATATTTACACTGTAAATTGTAATATGTAATATGAGGCTGGAGGAGCTTTTGAGTTGTAAATGAGAGGGGAAGAGGATTGCCGTTCATGCTCCTTGTGCAACAGAAAAGAGTTCATTACCGGCAATGGCTGCTGTAAAGTAGGAAGTTTTCATGTTATTCATTGCTGCCTCTTGTTTATTAGAAATGTATTAGGTAATGTTGTTATTCATCAGTAGTTGCTGCTAAGGATGTTCAAATTAAGTTTGATAGTCTGATTTTGAGCTGCTATATTGAGGTTCATAATAAAGTAAAATAATGGTTTTCTGTGTCACCTTGCAAGTTTTTGCAGTTCTATAAATTGTATGGGAATTGGGATGTTTGTTTTAGTAATGGTGCCACTCTAAAAGCAACTATAAAAGGCTCTCTAGGGTACAACTGATAGTGATTTTTTAAAATCAGATTTTACGTCACCATAGTTGCAAGGAGCAGTGCCTGGTGTAGGGAAAAAAATATTACTTTGGAAAAAAAATGAAAAATGTGTCGTCGGACTTTGAAGAAGCAATAAATATTTTGAAGCACTGATATTTTTGTAGTGTATCAACAAATTATAAAAACAATATTGGACTTGCGTTCAATTTCATTGTCAAAAACCATTTTACTCTTCATACTTAAAATATCCACAGTTTTCTCATTCAACAAGGCACATAAGCCAGTGTAAGTTTACTAGTTTGCACAAGAAAATCAGATGGCAGCTTGACTGTTTCAAAATCCATGTCTTCATGTCAACCACAATAGCCTTTGTGTCCATCTTTAAAAAAAAATTCTTCAAAAACTATACAAAAAATTAAACTAACTAAGAAGTAGTTGGCTAAATGTTAAAGACTTGATCTATGGTCCTCTCTTCATAGTGCTAGTAGTTCTTGCAGGGGGAGTTGCTTGGGAAGTAGTGCTTTTTCATAGAGCTGTTGTCGCTACTGCAGGAAAAAAACAACACTAAGGAAATAGCAATAGCATATATAAAGCATATAAGAAAAAAAAGCACACACAAAAACTAGGATTTTAAATAGCTTTGGGATTGGGGACTTGGGGTTAATACTATAAGTTCAGTAACCATTGTTCGTAACTGATGACCCGCTGAGCATTTCTAGCATACAGATATACTGCATACGATTACAAGAATTCAAATGAATTTGTATCAGACTATATCAGTTGTGTAATACTAATAAATTGATAAACTGTCTTAGCATGTTATCTCAGGACCTAGTTGTGGTCATTGTCCATGAAAAATTTCAAAAAGAAAAAAAAAAGGGTTTTACCCATCTACAGCAAACTGACAGAAAAGTTCAGTATAGTATCCCTGTTTACTGCATACTACATATATATCCACTTATTCCGTTTAGGAGGCAAGCTACCTTTATAACTATTGCTGACAGATTTAGATCGATTCTACCATTCATCATTTCCTCAAACCTTACTTTACCTGAAGATCTAGGTGGGGCAGGATCTCTTGTTTTAGGTCACAAGCTTGATGCCTGGCCTACCTTCAGCAGTGTTAGCTTTTGGACACGATTCACCACCCTAGTCTTGCATGAGAAATAGTAAGTAATAGATAACAGTGAAAATAATTTCACATTATATAAAATAAGTATGCACTAAAGATGTCAAATTCACGAAAATATTAGGAAGGTTATGGAAGGTTGGGAATACTCACAACCGCTCTTTTGCAGAAGGGTTAGATGTTTTCTCTTGCTCTTGATCTACATTGCTTACTGAGCCATCAGCTTCTGCACCCATGGGAATACCTACCATTGGAAGCATCACTTAACCTTCCATCCGAGTCAATATCCCCAAGGCCAGAAATCTCAGGATCAACGGAGAGCATGGACCCAGCTTCGGATTGCCAGTCGCTGGTGTTGGAAAAGTTATCAAGATCAGAAGCTGCCCCACTGCCAACACTAGTGCCCTTCCCTAGAGATGTAATGCCTGGGGATGAGGACAGATGCTTCAATATGGAATCAACTTGTCGCGTTGACTTCAATCTGGTGCTACTATTGAGTAATTGCAGCCTGTCAATTTCATCGTCCTTTGAAATGGTATCTTTGAGAAGTGCAAGCTGCAAGGGAAACATTGGATAACAATAGCTGTAACAGTATTTCATTGCTTACATTGCATAGTGTTTAGACATTCCAGAACAATATTCTTAACTTTTTGCCATTTCCATACTGAGATCATCATGTCAAGGGATATGACTTGATAATTGTTGAAAAGTTTGGTTACCTGAGCCATTAATTCTTTGACATCTTTCCCTCCTTTCCCTCCTTATTGGCCCTAGCAACACCAAGTTCCACCCCAGACACTCGTTCTGCAAATTTCAGAGTACCTGAAGTTTCTGTATAAGATGAAACATCTGGGTTGACCAGCACAAATATTAGGGTTTTTGCATGCCCACCTGCATAGGAAACTATGCATGTCAATAAAACATGTATCAATGTATGATATGTAAAAAACAGTTCTTAAGTGAAGCAGAATACCCAGAGAAATTGTGTGAGCTTGCTGTTTCTGTATGGTACATGAGCATTCTTTTGTGATAAAGAAAATATAACATCCCCGAGAGCTGCCAAAGACTTGTTGATGTGCTGTGCTTCTTTGAGCCTGTCCCCTGTAACTGCTGAACGGTCCACCCTCTCACTTCCAGCAAGGTCGACAAGATGTAGAGAGCCATGCAAAGTGTTTCCAGTCTTCAAATCTTGGCCTCAGACATGAATGGTCACAACACTGCAAAAATTTGCTCTCTAATAAGAAGGTTTAGTCCTACATACAAAAAGAAAAGGCAAGTAAATTACCTGTGAGATCTGCTACTCCTCTCATTCAAGGCTGTTGCACTCATGGCTCTATTGTCATGCCCTGTGTCATGTGGGGGAGACACTACAGCCACCGGCTTCGGACACGAGGAGCAGCCTTAACAGCTCCCAAGGGTGTGCATGGAGCAGCCACAACAGCTCCCAAGGGCATGCATGGTCAGCAATTAGCCCGAGGAGGCTTAGGGAGTGAATGGCCAGTATTAAACAGCTGAGAGTTAGCTATTAATAGTAATTAAGAGATAGTGGAAGAGTTAGAGTTAATGGCCAGCTTTGAACTAAGAGCTAGCACCTATATGTATCAGTGGAACCAAAATGAAATGAAAAAAGAAGTTATCCCTAATCTCTCTTCCTGCTGCTCTAAATCTCACCCCTGCTGCGGGAGTCAGGCAACAACCCTGGCACCGCCATTACTCAGCTCAAGCTATGAGCTACGAAGTCAGGGACCTCCAACTCTTGGTACCGAGGTCCTTGACACCCTGTTTGCATTAGCTCGATAACATGAGAAGTTGAGGTGACAGGACACATTGTTGCATCAGGAAAAGCAAGTCATTTGGTTGGGAGGTGTCCTGGATCCCCAGTGTGTAGAAGTTAAGAAAAAGGAGGGTATTTGTTTCCATCAATTCAGTCTGCAAAAATCAATGTACGGAATTCCTCAAACAAGATGACGGCACTAGAATCTGATGAAGGATGGCCATCGTGTGTGTACACAGTTAAAGATTGTAAATTTTAATGTGGACCTAATTCAGACATTTTATTCTATTTGGTGAAAGGCTACGGTAATGCAAGTGTGGAAAAAGGATATTTCTTCTGCAAACCACCACTGCCAAGGAGATCATGGATTTGCTCATTGTAGATCTCAATCATCTGAACACCAAGTTTGTAAGTGATTGTGTCTCTACAGTCATGAGAAATATTGAAAAGGTCATTTAATGCCCTATAATTGACTCCCCATTCCTTTTCAGTTGCCTTTTCAGGTCCCACCTGAGAAGTTGATAGAAACAGGTCGTTGTAAACACATTGTGACTGTAGAAAATCTTCTGGCATGCAAACTGAAATAAACAGACCAAATGTTTTTGCTCTGAGCTTCAGCGTACCCATATGCAAAAATGCAGACATTGTAGCCATCAAGAACTGATCAAATTAGTGGCTGTATGTCCTTGAAGACAGCATCTGCTAACAAAATAAGAAGGATAAGAAAATTAATGTATACCACATACACTATTATGGAATATAATCCTTTGTAGGAATTATTAAACTAATTTGATGCAATAGCTTCAATGGAAACCCAACAGAAGATAAGTTGTATAGATCTCTTATCATGGATACCTTGGGTAGTGGTAGGGCCAAAAACTTTGTTAAATGTGAAATTTTTGCCCGCTTCCCTCCCTTGTTTTGTAGGGTTTGATAGAACTAGTTCACCATTGTTCCCAATATATTCAACTGAACTGGAATTTTCATCTTCCCCAGGTTGATAAGGTATTATCCAACAATATGCTCTGATGTCTCCTGCTCAGAAATACTATGCCAAGGTGATATCTTTTGGCCTACATTTTCTTAATATAGATAACCAAACAAAATGGGCTGATGATTGTAGTTCACATGTACCTTTTAGTTCCTGGATCTCATTGAACAGTTTTCTGTTTCTGCAAGAGCTGCATGATATTTTTCTGCAGCATTTGTTACCACCATAAAGCTTTTTTTCTGTTAAAAGTTGCAACTGGCAATGTTAGCTGCACTCTATCAATGGGGCAAAGTATTTATATATGAAAGCCATAAGTAATCACAAGGTGAATTCTTACCAAGGCCAGCTAGTTCTTCAGACCATTTATTTTGACAATTTAGGATTTCATGCCTAACGGAAACAGAAGACAGACTCAAATCCTGATGAAACAGAACACTTTTGACTAACTACAGAATTTAGGAACTCCCTAAAATTTGAAAAGGAAGAACAAAACGAATTTATTTGACTGATACCTGAACATTCTGTACTTGCAAGCTTACAAATTGATTGACCACTACTTCTTTCTTTTTCCAAAATTGTATTCTAGATTCAGATAATTCCTCGAGTTCTCTTCTTCTCTTGGTAGAATCGTTTAACATTAGCTTTACTTCTTCTATCCTCTGTTCCAACTCCTTTTTTACTTTTGCAGGCTTAATCTCTAATTGCTGACTGTGTGCTTCATGCAATCGCTTTGTTTCTTCAAGCTCTTTCTTGAGTTCTAAAATTATACTCTCACAGTTTTCCTTGTCCGTGAGAAGCCTGGCCATATCTCACAGTTTTCCAACAGCCTGGTGCTTTCCTTGCATAATGATCTTAATGTTTCTGATTCCTTCTTAAGTTTCAAAATCGTATTGTTACCATCTTCCTTCTTCATAAACCTAGTTATCTCTGCCTTATCCTTAATTCACCTTTCTGCCTCTTCATCAGTGACCTTCTTCAATTCAGCCTTATTTTCCTTCTCCTTGATAGACATGAACATGTCTTCCTTCTGCTTCATCAATCTAATTATATCTTCCTTTTCTTCTCCTTTGTCAACCCAAACACTACATCTTTCTCCTTAATCAACCTGTCTTTATTGTCATCTGCCATTTGCTTTTTATCCTCAACCTCACCTTTTTCCAAGTTAACCATATCTTCCTTCTCCTTCATAAGTCTAATTATATCTTGCTTCTCCTTCAACAACCTAACCATCTCTTCCTTCTCCTTTGTCAACCTAAGCACAATATCACTCTTCTCCTTAATCAGCCTATATTTATAGTCATCTGTCAATTTACTTCTACCCTCAACCTCACCTTTTTCCAAATTAAACAAATCTTCCTTCTCCTTCAACAACCTAACCATCTCTTCCTCCTCCTTTGTCAACCTAAGCACAATATCATTCTTCTCCTTAATCAGACTGTCTTTATCATCATCTGTCGATTTACTTCTACCATCAACCTCGCCTTTTTCCAAGTTAAGCAAATCTTCCTTCTCCTTCAACAACCTAACCATCTCTTCCTTCTCCTTTGTCAACCTAAGCACAATATCACTCTTCTCCTTAATCAACCTATCTTTATTGTCATCTGTTGATTTACTTCCACCCTCAACCTCACTTTTTTCCAACTTAAGCCAATCTTCTTTCTCCTTCATTAGTCCAATTATATCATCCTTCTCCTTCAGCAAGCTAATCATTTCTTCCTTTTCCTTCACCAATCTAACTAAAGCATCATCCTTCTCCTTAATTAACCTATATTTATCTCCATCTACTATTCGTTGTGTTTCTTCAACTTTGACTGTTTTCAAGTCAATCACACATTCCTTCTTCAGCAATCTAACCATATCTTCTTTCTCCTTTAGCAACCTAACCATATCTTCCTTCTCTCTTAGCAACCTAATCAAGTCATTGTTTTCTTTCATTAATCTAACCACATCTTCCTCGTACTTCATTAACCTTGCCATATCTTACTCTGCTAGTTGTCCTTTATCCCCAAGCTTGTCTTTCTCCATCTGCATATAAGAGCAAATCAAAATTATCCATTACTTCTCAAGAATTAATAATTTAAATGATTATCCTTATTCATTATTTACGGAGTGAACAACAATCCCAATCATTTCCTGCTGGTATTTTAATCTCAGAGCAAACAAAAAACATAGGAATTGTGAAATTATTATCATTTGTACGCTTTTTGTCACTTGAAGTACACAAAATTCTGGCATAAACAACCCATAGAATCAGAGAGAGATGGGTCAGGAAAGTTACTAGAGTTTACATGTGTTTGCCCACTTGCCCCACCAGCTAGTGCCTCTAGCACTCTTATCCTTGACTGAGACTTCTCTTCACGAGCTTTAATCAGGTTATTTTGCTGCAGACAAATAAGAAGTCACAAAGGACTAATCTGGTATAAAAACAAATATAGAATATATTTGCCTTACATTCCGTATATGCCCAGCCTGAGTGGAAATGTGCCTTTCAATCTCCACTATGACCTTCCTCGGCAAGCAAGCAATGCGCTACAATGAAGCATTTACATTCATTTATACAAGGAAAGGTGTTAAAATATACAGAGTGAAGCCACAAATTTGGAAAGACCAAACTAACTGCATTTCTTTTCTGAGGAGCCTACATAAGGTATTGGTCCATTCTTTCTCTCAATGCTCTCATCAAGGATGCTGTTCACAACACCGAAGAGTGACTGCGTCGGTGCATTCTGCAAAACATGTTGTTTAGTCCACGCCATGAACTTGTCAAGTTGGTGTGGGGCGACAATGTAAAAATCATTTCTTTCTTAAAGCAAAACATATTCTGTCATTTCTAGCGGGGATAAAGTGCACAGTACTTACATCCATGCTGGTGGATTTCATCAAGTCTGAATATTTGGAACCGGGAAGATCATCATATCCTCCTTGTCTCAGCTGAAACACCTGTGATGGCAAATACGGATCGATTCCTGATGGAGTGGATGGTTCTGAATACAAGCAAAATAAGAACAGGTTTCAACCGGCAATTGGAATTATCATCACAAAATCAGTTGCCATTGTCACTACAGTAGTGCAGTTCCCACCTGACATAATTGGACTAGTGAGCATCCTTTGCAGCTTGGACTCCATGCGCAGCTCCGTTCTTCGCCACTGCATGATCCGAACCGGTCCTTGAGGGCAAGGATGCAGTTCACAACCGCTGCCATTTGCCCCCTGGATGGAAACAATGTCTCAATCAGGAAGGGGGAATTTCGCATCATCCAGCCCGAAGGGCACAGATCAGCAAGATCAAAGGCAAACCCTCTCGAGGTCGGAGGCGCTGAACTTGGCAACGCCCATCCGCTCGACGGCGGTGCGGAACCTGCCGACAATGTGAACTCCGGAGCAAAGCACACAGCAGCCTCCCGGTGGCAAGCGCGGCGCGGAGGTCGTCGTCGAGGAGGGCGCCCGGGCAGAGCCTCCGGAGCAAAGCACACAGCAGCCTCCCGGTGGCGAGCGCGGCGCGGAGGTCTTCGTCGGAGGCCTCCGGCGGCGGCGGGAGCGGCAGGTCCGGGAACAGCGCCAGCAACTACCCGACGGCGTCCGCCCGCCGCCTCACTGCGCTGGCAACAAGAAATCAATCAACCAACCGAAAAATCTAGGCAAGAAAGCCTCGAATCGAATCAAGAACCAAGAAGCAAGAAGGGATCACATGGGTCAGGCGCGGCGGCATTGTTGGGGTCGCGGAGGGTCATGGAAAGCGAGGTGAAACGAAGCGATGGAGTCGGCCATGTGGGGGATTTAAACAGGCGGCATCAAGGCGAAGGTGAGGACGGGAGGGAATGGAGGCGCGCGGGATGCGTGGACACTGTGGGCGCCTGAACTCTCCCTCCCTCTCCCTCACTCGCCTCTCTCCCCAGTGAATCCCCCGCAGGCTATTTTATTTTTGGGTGGCGCGGCGTGAGGAGACGCCGACGCGACGCGATGGAACGTGGGGGAGGAAGACGAGATTTTTTTATTAAAACATTTATAAAAATATACTTTTTTACGTGTTAACAGCAAAATTTACAAACAATTTCTTACCGCATAAGTTGAGAGTATTTTTTTCTCGCAACAGGAGCCTTTTTTTTGACCGCCCTTTATACAATTTTTAATATTTATTCTTAGTTATGAAATAAAATATATAATATTATTCTAGATCTTCATTGCTAGCTCTATGCATAGTTTCGTTTTTAAATCCATAGATAATTTCGTTCGTAATATTTGAAAATATATTAGTGTTAAAATATCAAATACACGGTAATAGATTTGATGATTAATTTTTAACTCTATTTTTCCGTAAACAAATATATTAAATAAAGTAATATTTTAGTTATATCATGATTGAGAATGTTGTGTATGTTTTATATGGTGTAGATTTATCATAGCCCAGTTTAACCTTTAAGAGTATTAAAAGGCCACTGAAGTTTTTTTAATAGTATATAGCTGATTAATGTGAGGCTTTCAAATTAATCCCCAATGAGCTAGACAACTGAGGGTTTTTTAATTAATACTGGTGAATTGCACTACCACTTAAACATACTACATAGAGAATATATTAGAACGAGATTGACCACCTAGTATTTTTATATCAATGTATAAAAAAGATAATACTATTTCAATAGCCATATAAGATAAATAGGATTAAGTATGATGGAATATGATGCTGGAATAGTGAAAGAAAATGAGTCAAAATATCAAGAAGAAGAAGGGGGAGGAGTTAGAGAAAGAGGAGGAGGATGAAGACGAGGATAAGGATGAGAAGACAAGGAGTCAAGAGGATTAATAGATAAGAGAGAGAGAAATAACACCATCAATGACGTAACGGATAGGAAAGATTCTGATAGAGAATGATGAATTATTGGACTAAGAGAACAGTAATATAAATCCGTCACAATGGTCCAATGAGAACTTCTCTGTACGTATTATCTCTAAAGAATATTACGTACTATGGGAGTATAATAAGAACGAAGTCATTCAAGTGGCTAAACATATATAAAGAGGAATTGACAGATGCAGTTAAGCGTTGTACGGTATCACTTTGGTGGGAGTTTTGGGTCACGAAGTCAAGCAAGTTGATGTACGAAGTGAAGTGTGTGAGCTTAAGTTATGGGTGTCCATACAGTATGCATGTATTTAGGGATAAATGAAAGGATTACTAAAAGGTATTAATCATTACCAAGTATAATTGTCACTTACATATGGTTAAAAAATACCATAGAAATATGGCATCTATATTTGTTATAATAGAGATATACTCTGATATTATGCATAACATATGGTATGAACCAAAGTCAATTATAAGGCACATTAAGAATAAATTTAGTACACAATCAGCTATGCAAAAACATAGAGGGCGAAACAGAAGATTGTAGAGATAAGATTTGTCACATTCAAAGCTTCATGTAATAATTTGCCTCGTCTTTTAGCTTGCATTCTTCAAAGAAATTCGGGGAGCTACTACGGCCTCAAATCACTTCTATTACTTGACCATCCTTAGTAGAGCGTGCTTCAATAGACTTTCTTTGCATTAAGTGCGTGCATTAACGTATTTGTGCATTGTCATCATATACTCTGCATCGACGGGATACTCCTGACTGTAAAGTACAGAGGACAGATATTGACAGTAATTGGAGTTGATGGGAGATGTTAACAGTAATTGGAGTTAATGGGAACAATCAGGTATTACACGTGGCTTTTATTTTTGTTGAGAGCGAGAACACTGAAAGCTAGTATTGGTTTCTAAAACAAGTGAATGATGTAGTTGTGTGTATTAGGACAAGTGTATGCCTTATACATGACTGTCACTTTGGCCTTCTACGACTATTGAGTATTTGAGGGATGGTAACGTGAAGAAGTGGTATGCACAAGAGTAGTCAGATGTTTGTAGCAGATGGTGCATGCGTCATATGGATGCTAATTTTAAAAGAAGTTCAAGAACAAACACATTATGGATCTTTTCAAGAGGCTCTGTGTCCAGAATCAATAGAAAAATTCAATGAGTTTTAGAGGAGGTTGGATGAGCTCACAACGAAATAAATAGATGAGCAGTCAAGAATATCAACACCTATAAGTAGTAAAGCTCTAGAACCACTCTCTAGTGATGATTATACTATGAGAAGGAGATCAACAACTAATGTTGAAAAATTTTCACACTAGAGTGAGAATAAGACAAAGGAGAAATGTGACTTATTGTATGATGTTGGTGGCGCTAGTTTTAACATAATGACCACCAATTTTTTTCGAGGTTTACAATTAGATGATGCGTGGGTTAAGAGGGTTACCGCTTATTGCCATTGTTAAGTTTATCATACATAGCACATATAAGTATTTTAAAGATCGGTACAAAACAACTAGACCATCTATGTTTCTTTGGCACAGTAATGACGAAGTACTTATATAAACAATATAAAAAGGCCTAATAACATCGAGTTATATCTCAAGATATATAATATCATAGATTTAAAATATTGTGTATTGACAAGGCCAATCGTGAAATCTACTGTAAGCCAAGTATAAAATCTACCATAAGAGTTATATAGGAGTGTATCTTAAAGAACGATGAGACATGCTCATACTCATGTCAAAAGACAAGCTTGTATTACAAGCCATGTTCTCATGTTATTACCGTGAGCTTGGAGTGTAGAATACTTGGCCATCATTTTGTATTGCTTTATTTTAGGAATTAAGTTATCTTGTATACTTTGAGTGATGAGATATTTGGTTTTGATATTGTGGGGTCATTCAAAACTCAACAACCTCGGTTTTTTTACATTCCAAACCCAATGAAAATGAGGGATATGGTAGGTCGCTGTAAGACTAGTTAGATTCATAATGACATGGATGAGTCTGAAGCATATGAAAGGTTCAAATGTTGTAGCAAGTACGATAATGAATGACATACTTACAAAGAAGTGCTCAAAAAATACGGAGGTTCCAAGTAATGTGGAAACTCCTTCATCCAGAGCTGGGTCCGATAGAAGAAGCCTCACGGAGGAAGACACCACTTCAAGACCAACCTAGCATAGTCGTTCTCGTGCACATGGTGGTTCAGTCGTGTATTGCAAGTCTATGTATTATTTTTAGAATGGATGTGTAACTTTAAGTTATCATAATTTAGAGAGTCGTAAACCTTTTCTTCTATTTTATATGAACAATATCTATCGTAATGTTGTTCATGTAGTAATGGTAATTGTTATTTATTTTCTCTAACAAAAAAATTTGTCAGTTGTATAAACTTTAAATTATGTTTTTATTTCCGATACTCGTGCTTAACTTTTTTTTATGTTTTTATGGCATATCAGATACCAAAATTGCTAGACTGTGGCCTCGATAGGTCACACTACTCATACCTCTCAGTGATCAAGAACACTGTGTTGACCATCCTCTTTCTATGCCCTTCGCAGCACCTATTGCCTGTGGACCCTCGCTTTCGTGCAAGGTAAGAGATATCATTGTTGTATGCCATAACTTTAAATATGATTACTTGCATATAATACATGCATTGCCCTTTTTTTCAAATTACATGAGGCTGGCCTCATTCTGTTGTGCAGGCTAGTCGAGGTTGCAACACATGAGAAGTATTCGGCAAAGCGGTGGTTCACAGACTGGTCTCTTCTCGCAATACTTCTATACCGCTAGAGACCAGAGATACACACTTCCTACTTGTCGTACGGGGAGATGGCCCCTACACTTCAAGATGTCTCGTACCTTCTAGGTCTTTTCCTCACGAGGGACGCAGTAGGTCCAGTTAACAGATTTCATGGATGATGCGATGATATCCTGGAGCATTTCGCTCACATTCAGCACTTACCTGGTCCTATAGCTTTAGGCGCACTCCCTTACTACACCACGAGCGACCCCACCTAGATGTGGCTATTTAAGTTAACTGTAAGTAAGCTAATTTATATGCTGTTATATGCATACTTAGGTCTAATTAATTACTTATAGAAATAATATTTTCCTTGTAAATCCTGATTAGCTCAATCCTAAGGCTCATAACTACTCGGTGCGATGGAGCTTCGAGGCATATCTGCTGTGGCTCTTTGGCTGGGTGATGTTTACCAACATGGCTGGTCACGCTGTGGACAATGAGCTTATCTACTATATTCGGGCAATCATCGATGCTAAGGATGGGAACGTACCTCAATGGAGATAGGGATTCGCTGTCTTTGTAGCAACATACCAGGGTCTTTGTGACACGTGCATAAAGACTGATCTAGGTTTGTTGATCAACGACTGTCCACTATTTATACAACTCTTGGCAATTGAGGGGTTCATGATCGACCAATCAGTGGTGGACTACAGCGCCTACGACAACAACATATATACACAGAGGCTGCCTAAGGACTTCCTTACGATGAGGACAATGTGGTGTCATCGTCAGGTACATAATGTATCTGTTCAGTGTTCGTACCTTAAAAAATGACTAGCTGGCATTTTCTATCATGTTCTACAGTGACGATAGGCCTACTTGTAGGTCACGAGGTCATACTTAGACTTCGTGCTACAGATCGATCGACTGCAGCCAAACGACGTGGTCTAGGAGCCGTATAGCCCTACAAGCTCATGCACCACTTGGACTTTTGACTCTATGCACATATGACCAAGCATACTAGTTGATGACTTAGCCGATAGTGTTCGACATCTTTGTCGAGCCACACTATTCACAGCACTTGTTGTGACAGTTTGGTCTGTATCAGCTGTACCCTCTACTGGTCATGTCAACTATGGCGGCCAACATTCATTGCTAAGTACTGATATAAAATTGAACGTACGATTATATGCTTTGTACATATTTTAATATCATTGTTGTAACTAGGTATAATCAATGGGAACAGGTAGCTGACACTTTGTAGGTTCTATGTCTCTAGAATTATGTTGATGACTAGTTGTTGGTGACCAAGAAAGTTATTATGAGTAGCACCAGCACATAGAGGCGTCGTATGTAGCGTACCTCAATTGGTACTAGCCTCATACCCGCACTCGCATGACATTCACTCTCAACGCTTCACAGCACACGTAGCCGGTGTATGAGACATGTATCCTAAACATCATGACCAGGACTTTTTCCGTGCTATGAGTCAATCAATCTTACATATCTTAGTTAAATGTGCTATGTCTTTTAGGTATGACATATCAGATCAAATAGGTTGATGCTGCGTGACAAGTTGACGGTGAGCTTGAGGCTGTGTGTCGACAGTTGGAGGTTAAGGTTGTATTGACGGAGGACGGGCAGTGGACTACCTTCGGTAGGATGTGCAACATGATGCGTACTATCCTTCATGCTCTCTCCTATCATGCCATTGATATAGTTCCTCCCGTAGCGGTAGCAGCAGTAGGAGTCCAACCTATAGGAATATAGCCTAGAGGCAACTTTGCCTATCCACCTCTCAAACATATTGCTTCGTTTTTGGCATACGATGCTGTTGTTAATAAATTATACTTTTTATAGCTTTTGCTACACCGTATCTTGCTTCCTCTGTAGCGCGGACATCAACACAAGGAATTGAGACGTCGACATAAGGAGCGGGAACTTCCACATAAAGGTTTTTAGGTTTGCTGCACAGTACATTTTTTCATTTAGTCCATGATATTCCAGTTTGCATTACTCAATCATTTTTCTTATAGGGTTCTAGACTACATCACCACAAATCTCCACGGTCGCGGGCGGATCTGGACAAGCCACCTCTAGATGGGCGCATGACTACCTCGACCATAATAACCTCACGACAGATGAGTACGTGCTTGGCTTCTTCCGGCTTGCATGAGCTCCATTACCTCACACATAGGAGCCGCATGCTAACTCCTGTGTAGCAGGTCTGCACTATACGTGGCATCTCAGCCGACCACCTCACTCACTCTCAATGTCACATGCGAGCGTAGGGCAGGAGGATGAAGAGAGGTAAATGGTAGGTCCTAGGCTAGTAGTATGTTGTATTATTTGTACTTACTATTTATACTATTTTATATTTATTATTTCAACTCTGCATACCTACATCACTTACTATACGTTAAAACCGTATCGCTTTTACTCTTTATTATACACGCATGACTGTCGGTAGCATACGACAATCAACTTTCAGTGCCTTCACTCCTTACTGCGTATACGATAGCTGAGTCATAATCAACGTTTAGTGATACTAGCCAACTTTCAATACGTGACTGTCACATTACTTTCAATGCAACCCAACAGCCAAAATTTAGTGTGTGACCATTACATCACTTTTAGCACAACCCAATGACCAATTTTCAGCGCATTAATGATGAGAGCATCCTAGTTATGCTTGCGGCGATCTTTGCCAGATGGTGAGGTCAATAAATAACAATATTTTTGGTAGAATGTACTTTGTTTATCTAAACATTCTTGACGATGATTTCGTGGTAAGTTCGTTACACATCTCTTTAATTTGGTTTAATTTTATTATCACCATGAATACAATAGCTATATATACACTGAATTCAAAAAATGAATATAACCCTAAATCACTATACAACTTTATAGAGATTATATAGCTTAAAATAATTAAACAATATATAGGTTAAAGTGAAGTATGAGCAAAAAGTCTACTCGTCTAGCAACGGATGACTATAGGTGAATGATAGATAATGATATCTATAAGTTTCAAATAGACGTCTGTAACATGTTACTCGTTATATTATTTATATTGCGATACATGTTATATCTGTAACATATAAACCACTCACTACGAATGTAATGTTTTTGTCCCTATTATCTAAATAATATTTACATACGAATCTATTAATCATTTGGCCTTCTATTTAATGGTGTAATGATTTTTTTAAGTATTAACACATAGTTTCTTACATAATTCATCTCAATTATATTTTCTATGTATTTCTAAAATTTCTTTATAATTAAATATCTAAATAAAAATAGATTTATTTAAAATCTCTTTTTTCCTTTTGATATATTTATGGTAGAGACAAAAATGACCTAACAGAGGGTGTTAAGAGAGCCACCGATAAAATTGTCAGATCTATTCTCCTCTCAGGCAGGCCTAGCAATTTTGTAGCATCCCCTAAGAGGAAAAAAAAAGCCCAACCAAAGACACCACCCTAAAAACAACTGTCTTCTCCCTCACGCGCCCTATGCATCCTATACGGTATTTTGCACACGGCCCCTGTCGTGAGAAAAAAATACCCTCGGCTAGGGCGGAAAGAGAATTGGCTATAAATTTTCTAGCCTCTCGTCAGCCCACCATTAACGTATATACCAATAGACGTTTAACATATATAATTTCATGGATGGAGTTTTTTTTTAAAAAATACCCTCAAGTGCGTTACAAATTTATATATAATTCTTTTGAAAATATTTTTATAAATATATTAATAAAAATATATAAATAAAAAATTCGAGGAAGATGATGAGACAGGCCCGGCCCATTTGATCACCTTGGACCAGCCTAGAAGAGCCCATACAACATTACAGTCGCTCGTGCCCTACTGCACGCCACCCTTTGGCAGTTTATGCCAAAACACCTCCCATTTGTGTGAATTCGACAAGTAAAATATATTCTTGTAAATTAAAAATAAATAAAATTCTCGACATTTACATTAGAAAATAAACAATATTAACACACTAGAAAATATATGCTTAAAAAACGTAGCGAATGAAAACAACCTAAAGGTAAATAATTTTGGCCCTCTTGAGTGTGATTGAGGATTTAACACTCGTTCAGCACACATCCCTCGAAATGAAATAGAAACGAATTAAAAAAAAAGAGAGAGAGATGCCCACAATGCTATTGAACAACTATGAATTACTATTACCTTGATTTACTTGTTGTAGAGTCTAGGCACAGTAAACCAAAGCTTCTAATCAAAACAAAACACCAAATCCAGTTAGTAGCATCTAAGTAACAAGTTTATCGTTCGGCTCCACACTCGGTTTTATGTGTGTAGCGACAGGAGGATCAACGTATATTTATAGCTGAGTCACTGTTAGGGCTTATTCAGGAATTTTAACCCATAGAAATAAAAAAAGTGTAGGAATGAAAATGCTTGAACATTGATCCATAATAATTTTTTCAATAGGTTTAAATGGATACAAAATTTCCTATATTTTCTCTCAATAATTTGTAGAAAAGGAAAATCTTCTTTGTTTTCCCTACTTTTCATTACTATAAACTGAATGGCACCTATAGGATTAATCCTTAGAAATTCAAATAGTTTGTTTTTACTTCAAATTAAACAAGCCTTAGAGTTGGTCCGTAAGGGTCCTTTTCTTTTCTATTATGAGCAGCTACCTATAAGTAGGATTTATTAGAGCTAGATGATTTTCTCTTATAACCGGTTGAAGAGAATCGGAGGTTTGTCTCATCTCCTTCCTTTGTACTCATATCGGTCATGCACATTGTCCTTGATGCAAAGTCTTGTTCTCACATTATTCTAAAACATAAAGAAATTCCAACCAACACATCTCTAGCACATTGGAGATATCGATTGCTAGTACTAAGGCTACTATAGATTGAGACCAAGGTAGAAAGAGACTCAAGCTTGAAGAAGAAATACTCTCAGCTCCAAAAACCCTAGCTGAAGGCGACATTGCTCACTAAGCTTGCATTATTGCGTTTGCGTACTACCAGCAGCTCTATCGGATCATGATCAACCGGGACAGAAGGGAAGAAAAAGAATATCTGCAAGCTTCAACGGCTACTGCTGTGTTGATAAGCCGGTACACACAGTAGTGTGTGTCAGGTGATCTTGAACTGCCTCTGCTCTCCCTTTTTATCTCCTCCAAGTTACATTTCAGGACCATTACATAATGCAGTAAGTACTGAGTGGCTTTGCAAGATTGCAAGTTTACACCATGGCTGTAGTAGTAGCAACTAGCAACTTTGCAAGATGGAGTAGTTGCTGCACACAGCGAAGTTGCATTGCTTTCCTTGCTCTATAGCTCTATCCCCAGCTAGCTAGCTTTGGTCCTACACTACTAGGAAAAGAGAAGAGTAGTACAAGTAACAGAGAGTTCAGAGAGGAGAGTGACTATCTGACCATGCAAGCTTATCTTATCTCCTGTATCTGAAGAGCTCCCCAAAGCCAAAGCCTATGGATTATCTCTCAAGATTCATAGCCCTAATTAAAATTCAAAAGCATCCTTTTCTTAATTACTAATCAAGTACTGCTTTAAAGAAAAATAATAATCAAGTAATGTGTTTAGATGCGATGCTTTAATTTGCTCTCTTTCCTGCCTACTTGTTGCCAAACTGGCTGCAGAGACCCATGGCCTGAAAGCATTACAGGTCTGCATATTCTATACCACCTAGTGATCCAACAGCTGATTAAATTAGCATATCTCCTTAGTTCCTAGTCATGGAGCAATTTGTTTGTTGGTCAGTAGCTGCAACTAGTGGATTTTGCAACACTCATAATATTGCAAGAGGTGGGATTAAAGCTGGGAGTTAGGCAGTGGAGATGGCACTGTTAACTAACTTGTGCCCTGCAATGTGAGACATGCAGGTTTCAGGCAGGAACCATGAAATCACCATGGCTTTTAGTTAACTATACTTAACTACCCTGATTAGATCTTCTTTGAGAGATAGTTGGCTCATCAGCATGTGATTGCAATTCTGGTCAGAGATTCAGAATTATCTTGTTTTGAACAGTGTGTAAAACTCATATTTTCAATACAAGATTACTGGATTTCACTTGTGAAGCAGAGCACCAACAATGCATCACTTGGGAAAAAGAAAAGGAGACAAAAAAGCAGCTTCATTCCCATTCTCTAGTAATAATTGTATGGATGAACTGCAATGATGAATAGTGATATTGCAATAAATATATAGTTCAGCAATAATTCAGAGACTAACTAACGGATGGAACGTACTAGCTATAACTTATCTGAAATGATTTGGCAGTGCATTATCTGTGGAGAGAAAATAAAAGGAAAAAAGACTCTAGTTAGTGATTAAAATCAAAGTTCTCGTACTTTCATTAAGCACTACTGTGCCTTAGAGACAAAGGGATAAGAAGATATCCAAAACTTAATTACATTGTGCTTAATTATTTTCAGCTGCACAATATCGTATAGTGGACTATCAAAGTATGCAGACCTTCATATATTTTTCATATTCGTGTACTAAATAGGCCTGCATTATTCAGATCGAAGAAAAATAAAATATTTGTCAATCATGCATGCCAATTTCACAAGAATTTACAGAACCGTTCCGTTCCCTATGACATCACATATAGAACTTGCTTCTTTTTTTCCATCTTCTTAAAATTTTCACTTATGTATGTAGGAATATCTATGTTCCCAATCTAAATATTACGGACTCTGTTCATACCAGTCTTCGTCATTTAATTTAGGAATATTAGCCTGACAGCCGACTGATTGTGATAATGTCTTCTTATGGGCTGAAAAGTGTCAATCGTGCAATTTGCAGGCATGAATAAAACATTGCTTTATTAGTATCTCTTTAAAAGAAGGTCCCTATCTGAAGAAGTAAAGAAGGTCCCTATCCAAAGAAGTGACATTTTCTTTTCCTATACCATATTTTTTAATACATGCATGTAGTTTTCATAGGATTAGGCTGAGAGGCCAAGGGCCATGAGCCCAATTCCTAGCGGATGAATACTCTCGTGATACTGTAGCACAGCTAGGGATAAAGATGTTGGTTAAAGGTAAAATTAGAGCGAGTCTTTAGCTAAGGGTCATGTTATTCCAATTATATAAGGATAAAATTGTGTCTATTATTATTAAGCAATCAATATCAATTAGTCTAAGCTCTTTCTACCCGTAATGTTTTCTCTCCATTCTAAATCTACATCCCTTCTTCAATAACCGACGTTGTCCGACTATCCTCTCGACGGTAGTTATCTCATCATGGACTCGGGTTGTGACAATTTGATATCAAAGCTACTCACCACAGCTTCCGATGTTGAGCAAGTTCTTTGTGTCATGGTGAGCCATTTGCTCTATCCGGTGACTAAGGATTTACTCCATCAGCTGTTTGATTAAAGCACATAAGATCTACATGCACCAGATGAAAACTTGTGTGAAGGCCTCGATTCGATTCCAATCTAGTGCAGATGCAGAGTATGCACGGAAAGCATTGCATGATTGCAACATCTATGATGCCTATTGTAGGATAGGCCTTGAAAACGAGCAGCCAAGCACAACCATCAACAATTTGGTAGGGGCAAGACCTCTGTCCCAGACCATCAAGGAGTTGAGGGCAAGCATGTGGAAGCTAGAGGTCATGTTGCAGGAGATATGGGCGAAGGAGGAAGATAGGCGCTCGAAGCAAGTGGTGACAGCGAAGGAGAGGCATATAAAAGAGGTGATGGTAGGCATGGAGCTATCGAAAACGCTACACCATCAACTCCGACATCTCCACTAGTGACCTTTGTGTCGCATCACCCATCTTTCCCACATCTCCAACAACGTGTCGTCTCCAAGAGGTCCAGAAACCTCATATTTGTCACACTTGTGCAATTTGCCATCCTTAAGCCCTAAGAAACTGGCATATATTTCAATAATTAATAAGGAGTGTAGTAGTATGCTTAGAAAACTTTATATTTGAATAACTGATAAGAAGCTTTGTGCAAACGGAATTGGTCGATCTCACTAATCCTATTTCTAACACACTATAGCAAATGTAGTTAGTAGTTATGGACATGCATAGCTAGGACATTTTTTTTCCAATAGTTCACCCTGTTATTTTCACAATAGAAAGAGCTCATTCATCCTTTGGCCAGATTGGGAGAAATAAATGTTCACTGCGAATTTTGGAGAAATTGTGTCTTGTTTCTTATAGAATTCCTCCATTGCATATGTGTAAGTTCCAAGAAACATGTCGGATTGTTGATCTCGAGGCACACCCAAATGTTTAGCGATTTCTGAGTGCTTCGGTGAAAAAGAAAACATCTAGGTATGGCATACTGTTCTTATCAAAACAATCTTTTTTTAAACAAACCTTGTCATTCATATATGGGTCCAAAATTTTGTAGCCGTTCGCAAATTCAGATATGAAAATGGATCGTTTTTCTATGGAATAACTTAGACAGCTTACAACTATGACAATACATAAAGTGGCTTTTGTAGCAATAATCAAGCATGAGAGAAGAGAGAGAGATCTTATGGCTCATGACTAAAATGACATATGGTTAAAGGGTACACAGAAACCACACCTCCCTCTCAATTTGATGAACCATATGTATCATTCAAGTCATAATAGTAAATATCTTGGTCGGTTTCTCTTTCTTGGTGGAGAAATAATAAATATTTACATAAAAAACTCAAGAAATTAATTCCAATAATTTTGCCTCTTCAAGAATAATTAATTTATAACATAAAACAAAGCTAGAAAGTAAGAGCTTGTGCATGTGGCATACCACACGGTGGCATGATGGACCATGCCAAGTGTGCCTCTTGATTTGGCAACAAGTGTCTCCTGCTAGCTAATCACATCCAAACCAAATGGATAACATACAACCAATTAATGGACAAAGGGTTTCTGTACGACGGATTAAACTTTTGGTGTGATCTAAATAAGTTTGCCACGTACTACTTTCCCAAAGTGAACGTAGAAAAGGGCAACCGATGAACAACAGATGAAACCCTTTCTTGCTTTGTTCCAGCAATCATAGTATTGTTTTTTACTGAAATTCGTTTTTTAAACAGAATTTAGAGCCTAACTGTCTAAATGCATGGATCTCCAGTTCCGCAAAAGAAAATATGTAATACATCTAAGCATGTTCTTATAAAAACAAATGACTGTGTCCCCGAATAGTAAAATCCATAGGTCAAAAATTTTATAGCCATTGGTGAGTTTTGGATAAACTTGATTACTCATAGATGTAAATATTTAGCAGTTGACAAGTTTTATAAATAAAAATCGATCATTTTTTTATAGAAGAGCTCACTTAACTCATTTAAAACTACGTGACATTACTTAAAGCAGCTTTAGACATATAGATCTGGTGGCTAATATAGGTGCTTAGAAATTTACATTTCTCCTAATTGGTGAATATATAATCATGTCACAACCATAAACATCCTAATATGTTTTTTCTTTCTTGGTGGAGAAATAATAAAGAGCGAAATATATCGGTAGTGTCACAACTTATAGGATAAGTGTAATTTAGTCACTTTTCTTGTAATTTAAACGAACGAGCAACACATTATAACTAGTGTGTGTAAATTCAATTTGGCTGGTTACAACATTGGACCAAGGTGCATATAACACGTCTGGTGTAAAAGATAGACTATGCATAATACCGGAGCCCAGAATTTTGCTTGAGTAATTTTGCATCTATCTTCTAGCTTTCAAAATTTTGAAGTGTAATTAGCATAGGCATTTAGGCTTAGGGGTAGGGTAGTTGATTTAGGCTGATGCACACGTGTGGCATCCCATGCAACACAATGGCTACTGGTTCGGCCTAAAAGGATTTGACAGAAGCATTTTGTGCCATCATGTGAGAGCCGGGTCATAACGGTATGCCTTGATGGAAGAAACGATGAGTTTCGACAGAATGGTAAAAACTAAAATTGCACTGGCCCTAACCTCCTATGGTATATTTCCAAAGTCGGGATCTTTTAATGTCACGTAACTAATTTCCCAAACTCCCCTCATAAGGTATAGCATGAAAAACCTTATTGGCAATAACTGAAATTAACTGAGCAAAATAGGGTACAAACTAAATCCAGCCAGGTAATCAAGCTTCACCTCCTTTTCCAACCAATAATGCATAGGTCTGCATCCATTCCATTCCATCCCATCCTCCAATCCTACCTGCCCTTCTCCATCTTCATCCTCCTGCTGCTCTTGGACCCAAACAGCAGCCACGTCTGCCCATTACCCCATCTCCTTTTCTGGGCCTTTATATACCTTCCCCTCCCCCAACCAACTACTCCAATGGTGTCAACCCACTAGTGACAGACAGTAACACAAACACCTCTGGCTAGTTAACCGTCTCGGCGAACACTAGTCACTAGCTAGCTAGCTAGCTTCCTCTCTCTCATGGCGGTCGTCGGAGGCGGCAAGGTGGCGGTGGCGGAGCCGGGGGTGGCGAGGCGGCTGTGGCGCGTGGTGCGCGCCGTGCTGTACATGCTGCGCCGCGGGCTGCCGTCCGGGCGGAAGCTCGCCATGGACCTCCACCTCCTCCTCCATCGCGGCAAGATCGCCGGCAAGGCGCTTGGGGAGCTCGTCATGTTCCACCACCATGGAGGACACCTCGTCGGCGGCGCGTTCTCTGCCGCGGCGGTGGCGGGGTCGTCGCTGTCGTGCCGCGCGATCGACCCGGCGTTCGCCGTGTACGAGCCCGCGGCGCGAGGACGCCGCGAGGTCGAGTTCAGCTGCAGCAACACGCCCTCGTCCACTACAGGGGGCGGCGGCGGCCTCCTCGGGCTCCGCCGCCGCAGCCGCCACCACCGCCGCGACGACGAGTACTACTCCGGCGCAGCCGCCGGTTACTACGACCACGGCTACGACGCGGCCTACGTCGCCAGGGTGTTCGATCTTCTCAACGACAGCGAGCACCTCTTCAACGACAACGACAACGGCGACGCGCTCGCCGTGGCGCAGACCACCGCCGAGACGCCGCTGTGGACGCCGGCCCCCTCCCGCACCCGCAGCCCGGCCCCGGCGGAGGCGAGTCGGCCTCGCTCTCGCATCACCGACTCGCCGTTCGCGTCAACCGGCGGCGACAATGACGACGACTCGGTAGCCGGCGGCGTGCAGCAGCAGGTGGACAGGAAGGCCGACGAGTTCATCCGGCGCTTCTACGAGCAGCTGCGCGCGCAGCGCAGCGTCACCGCCACGCCGGACTACTACGTCGCCAGCCCGTACAGCGGCCGCCCGCCACGGCCGGTCGCCGCCGGCATCGCTTGATTACAAGAGAAGAGATCAAGAGATCGATCGCCATAGCCATGCACGATAGAGAGAGAAATCTTTCTTTGTACGACGTTGTAAACGGTTGTGCTTTGTACACCACTTCGATCCATTTCTCTACGTACGTGTCATCGATCAGTCCAAAACCCTAAAAACCAGTAGCATTCTGCTTTGCTCTTCCATGTTGCTAATCAAAAGAGATTATTTTTTGCTCTGCTCAATTGTTCTAATACATAGTAACAATCACCAGCTACTCCTACATATTTTCCACTAATTCATACTACTAATTAATCAACAAAACTAGGAACGATTTTACTATCCCGGAGAAAAGTAATTTGATTATACAAAATATGTTATATGAGTTATTGAAAGTTACCAAATTTTATGCTACAAAATATGCTACCTCCCGATTGCTCCCAGGACCATATATAAAATCACTTGTAATTAAGAGTTGTAACAATTGTTCATTGATCTTTTTAGCAAGCTTGCTACATAGTGATATGCCAAAGGAGAGTGATGTGGAAGACAGAGCTGAAAAGTTTGGGATATGATTGATCTTGTGTACTACTAGTAGAGGTACAGAAGCAGCCTTTAAGCATGTTGGTTTGGTGTGTCGGAAGGTACAACAGTATTGGCGGACTTAGTCATATTCTTTTAATTTTATGGTTGCAACCTTTGTTGACCACAAAGGACTATGGACACCCAGTAGTTGCAACCAAGAATTTCGGTACGTCTCAGCTTTAATGTTGCCACAAGTCAGTGATTCAATCTAGCTTGCAATTATAGTTTGATTTGGTTTGAGGTTTTAAGCTTCAATTCAGTTTTTCTTTTTCCTATTACTCTTGCACTAGGATGGTTTAATTAACTGTTTGTTAGTAGTATCTTGTAGGGCAAAGTACAGTGAAAATTATGCTCAATTGAAGATAAGGAGTATATCCAGCAGGACCTGCCTCTGATCAATCCAAGTAGTCATATGTGTGGTATGGAGCAATTAATTAGCGTGCAGATGAAGCAGTGCCTTATTAATTTAAGGACAATGGAGCAAACGATCAAATAATCTTCTTGTTCCTTATCTTAATCTGAATTTATCATCGGTTGTGTGTTGATTTCTTCTGCTGCTGAAGCATTGATCCCTGTTGGGAGACGAAGACCCACAGTAAATTTCCCATAAATGGTTGATGGCAATGTAGAACTGATCTTTTGTTCCAATGCTTGGCCAAATTAAGTATCTATCTGCTGATTTATGTGATCTAGCTAGCTCACCTGATCAAATGTTTTTGTTACAAGAAATCGGCAGCTACTAGCTTCTGCATTCCTGCATTGTATGGTGGTGTTCTTGACTTTCATATTTTACCACAATTTCTCCTCTCTGCTTCAGCTCTCCACGGTAACCACGCTAATACTTCAGTAACCATGGATTATCCAAAAATTCAAATTTAAAATTTGGAAAGTGAATTTATCTTAGCTTTTTACTGTTTTTTCATGGTAACCGTCTTACTGTCGGTGGGCAGTAAACACCCTACCGACGGTAGGGTTAACCCTGGTTTGACCTTGCAGTTTATCCAGAACAATAGCTGCAGCACTCGTACTACACGACCAAATGACCTAGTCTCCTGCATACTTTGCTGCCTGCCATTGTTGCCCGTTTTCTTTCGTCTCCAGCCGTCTCTGACACGCAGCCATAGCAGAACAGGAGTTCATGCATGGACTTGACTTTGGAGCTTCCTGGACTCGCCGGCTAGGGCTCACACTGAGTGCCTCTGCCTGACTGGTACCACTACCATGGTGGGCACGCGTTGGTCCACTCCTCTCACTCTCAGTCATTTGTACTGTCAAAAACTGCACGTTAAGCTGTGCAGTGAGTGATATCTGGTTAATTTTCATGTCGTAGTTTTGGGCTTTCGGCATTGTACTACTACTGCTTTCATTATCCATGCCTTTGTATTAATGTGCATATACCATCATTAAAATCTACTACCTAATAACTGGCCAGCTGCTAAAACTGGTTGCTAGCTTCACCTTGCAGTGTCATGAGACAGACTTTCATCTCGTCTATAATGAATATGATGAATGGATTAACGGGCTTGTTTCCTAAGCGTGATGTGATTTCTTACCATATTATATTATAAGACATTCTATGTTAAACTTCTTATAGAAAAAATATAGCAATATCTATAATATCAAATTAGTCTCATTAAATTTACTATTAAATATTTTTAATAGTATATTTGTTTTATATTGAAATATTGCTATATTTGTTTACAGTCAAACTTTAAAAAACTTGACTTAGTACAAATTAAAAATAATTTATAATGGAATGAAGGGAGTAAAAAATATATATGAATTTCTTGTAATACTATTTTCAATCTATTTTTTAAATTTATAATAGTTAATTCATTTATTGGTACTCTGATAGTTATAAAAAATCATTTAACTATTTGGCACAAGAGAACACTGCAGAGATTGATCGACGTATATAATTATGCCCTAATTAAAGGTGCATTGAGAAGCCTTTTCACCGCCATATGCAGCAAATAATCTTTGGAAGAAAGAAGGGAATTAGGCAGAAGGAAGAGGGATGAGATCGTGAGACACGGGTGGTGCGTACCAAGGGTGACCGGCGGCGAGCTATCCTTCCGGCGTCGCTGTCGCCTGCCTCAGGGCGCCGCCGCCACCGGCGTGCGTCTCCTCTGCCCGGCGAGACGAGCTTTGTGCGCTGCGCACCGTCCGATCGCCTTTGTGCGACTCAGGATGGAGTCTCACGCAGGTGCTGGACTGGATAGCTTCCGGTACACCGACAGGTGGGCCTCACACGATGCACGGCCCACTGTCAGAAAGCTACTCATCCCTGCTGCATAAGTAGGCCGCCTAACTATATGGTCCTGCCCGGCGCAACTAGCATGGGGCCGCACGTACGTCACAATACCGTTCGGACTTGTTTGTATTTTTATTTGGACTAGCTATATATTTTATAGTGTCATATTTTTTAGAAAAAGTCAATCAAAATTTTTACGCTATAAATTACATACATGCACCTATAATTAATTATAGTTTGATTTTCATAGTACACCCTACTATATATATATATATATATATATATATATATAAAAGAGGATTAGGATAAAATCAAATGGTTATCTACTTAAAAGAAAAACATACGGGGAGACAGAAACATACTTACACACATATAACAGAGAAATATAAATCACATAGAAAAATAGTGATTGAAATTAGTTTAAAAATATGGCATCATATTTTTAACAAACTGATTTTTAATTGGATGATGATGATTACTTCGAACTCCGAATATAATCGCAAGAGACCCCAGAGTTCACTCTGAAGAAGAAGCCCAAGAATATTTGGGCCTTTTGTGTTGTGTTGCTTGCATATATGACTCTGTAGCAGAAAAGCTAGCTATGCCCCTCAAAAAAAAGAAAAGAAAAGAAAAGAAAGTCTAAGCCATGTGCAAGGCGCAAACCACATCTGCCAGCACTCCAAACATCGAAGCCATAATGATACGCTACATAACTTAATACGTCTCAGGCTATCAGCCCAATCTGTGAACCTGCCTGCATAATATATGCATAGTTTATCTGATTGCTGTCACAAAGCTCACAAACTGCTAATCAAGATGCAAAGACTGCGTATATGTTTCATCAGTCCTACTAGTAGAAAGTAAGTTGCATTCAGGTAGTGAAACATAGTACTAACTAAATGGAAATTAAGAGAAACACGGTTCACACTGAAACTTGAAACATGGTACATGAAGCGCGCGACACGATATGTGAATGAACTAGAAAGGAAACCCACGGAAAAATTAAGGACCGCCTAATCGTCAATTGCCTGAAAAATTTTAATCCATCAATAAATTTTTAGATGAGTAAGACTACTTCGAGATTCGTGTATAAACTGTAACTTTTATCTCCTCGCTTTCTTCTCCTGCGCGCGCTGCTCGGCCAGATTGAGAAATCAAGCTCGCCTCCACCGCCCAGTGTGCCTCCTGCTGACGCTGGTGAAAATGTCTCCGAGTACCCGTCGGGAACTCCGCACTAGCACCATCCATAGCGGTGCGACGACAGCGCTGCCACGGCGACGCTGGAAGAGAGCCGGGGCACGTCGTGTGGCTCCTTGCACAAGAAAATCCGTCGGGGAGAGCGTTGGAGTCTCGTGGCCTCTCAAATTAAATCTGGCTGATTCTCACCGAGAGCTGTACATGCTCACTTCAATTCCACTTCGCATCGATCATTTGGGCTAAGCAGGGCAGCGTCAAGGCCAAGATACTCGGCTGAAGGAAATGCTCACCAGATCAGCTGCAATGAGCGACAGTCAGGAGCACGTACAAGGCATTTCAGCATTCTATAAACAGAGAGTAGAAGAGGAGACAGGTAGACCGCTGGTTTATGTTTATTATAATGCTATTATTTCAATCTTGAATACTATAAACACAAAGCCATCACTGATCAAGGTTAGGATGAACCGAGTTCAGCTCTGCAGAAAAGAGTATATGTAGTAGCACCTTGATGATTCTAATTCATATATTGATTGATTTTTTTTTGATAATTACAGTTACAGTTACCAACAAGCCGATAAGGCCAATGTACATCCCCAGAAACAAGGCTAAAAAGCCCATAATATCATGCATAGTTGGAATCACAAAACCGATCACTTATCACTGCTTTTATTTTCCTCTCCTTTTCCAAACTCCTGTTGATTTGCTTGCATGCCAGATATTACCTTCTAAAGCTTAACATCTATTATACCTTTTTTTGTACAACACCGATTAATTGGCATGAAATCGTTGGTCCGTGACCATGAGAGTGACATGCAGTCCTCATCATAGTACGCAAATGAGAAGATCACATCATTGATCATCTGGTCTGAATAGCTTCCACGTGGTTACAAGCCTAATCACTATTAACTCTGTCGCTTCATCATCGACGATCTATCGCTTCAGGATTTTTTTTTGCGACCATATTAACATTTTGTGCACGTATAGTTAGTTAATAATCGGCATTGGTTATTAATTAAAAGTTATGATAAGTCATGAGAAAAGACATCAAGAGAAGGGCTAGGTTGCCAGCTGATGATAAGTTCATGGCTAACGTAACCATGATCACCTAACGCTCTTATACGAATATGTTCTCACCTCTCAACGTAGCGGTGGTTGATGGTTGATTGTATTAGAATACCGAATTCTCAATCGTAGTGGTTAAAGATAAACCTTTTTTTTTCTTCAGTCCCTTCCAAACAAACCACAGTACCAACAAGACCTCCCTTCTGAAAGTCCTCTATCTTAAAACCCTTATCACTATTCCTTTCTAATAAGAGCTCGCCCTTTGGATTGCCTCCCCTCGGCCTGACCTTGCTTTATATGGAAGATACACATGGACACAAGTCATATATCTGCAATGCATCCCTTAAACAGTTTTGTGATAATTAAAGAGGGCTTAAGTAAAGATTTGAAAGATCCCCAACGTGCATACCAAATGTAAAATGTCTGATAGTATTAAACACAAAAATACTATAGAAAGACTAAAGAATGAGATAATGTCAATTTAATTAAATCAAGTGAACCCCATTGTATAGACTAAAGAATGAGATAACATCGTATGATGGGGGTGATTTAATTAAATCAAGCGAACCCCATTGTGAGTATTCCCCTTCTCCTCGACCACCTTCATCTGCGTTACACATTTCTTCTCTCCTTATCCCCTTCTCCTTGATCATCTCCACTCACATTACATGTTTCTTCTCACTTTCTTCTTGACCACATTCGCCTCCTACACACTGGCGTCGCTCTACCGCAATCCCACCACCTAGCTCCCTAACTCTGGCAATGTTCTCCTTGGTCCACCTTCCCCAACTCCATGGTGTGCCCCTTGCTCAGATCTAGACATCCTTCCATATTTAATGGATGGAGAAGCAAGGATGGTAGAAGATGAAGCCATAGATACGGGCATAATACACCTACATCTCCTTGGAGAAGGAAGAGGATGGAGCAACAATGGATGAGGTGTACTTGCTGTGAAAAATGCGAGGAAGAGGACAACATCAGCCATCATGATGATGACACTGACCAAGTACTTCATTGGCAATGGTATCTCTAGCTCCACTTGTTGCTAGACTTATAATCTTGTCACTTCTTTTTTTTTGGATGGATGGGTTGTTAGATCTTGGTTGCTTGGGGTTGAGGTGGTACTAGACACTATACATATATGTATCAAAGATGATACTTAGGTATCAGACATGGTATATCTGAGTACTAGGTCTGATACTTATGAATATCATATCTGATAACGAGGTACCTAGTGTCAAGGGGTGAGATCTCGACTATAGTGTTTAGGGATGTAGGGATCGTCTGATACCAAGATATCCGTAGAGATATATAAATATAGAGCAAACACATGAATTTATATTGGTTCGGGTCCTCAAGATGAATAACAACCTACTCTAGTTTTTATGTATTGACGGCGAGTATATTACACCAAGTATAAATATAGGGAGGTATCTAACCTAGCCTACTAACTAAACTCAGAGAGATTGGCGATAACGGCTATTGATGTAATTCTCCTAGCTATGTACTTGGTATGGCTTGCCCTCTTCTCTTGGGAGGCTCTTGTATTAATACCGACGATGACCTCTTTTTCAAGTAGAACTCGGGGCAACCTATTCCAACAAGTGTAAGGTGATCCCTACCGTACACGGATCGAACTATAAAGTCCCTTCCTTATCTAGGACATAAATCTATCCTACCCATGTTGGTATCCATATCTAACTAATTCTTTCCATATCCCCATAGATATATGGTATTTCTAGGCATCGTATGTGTATGTCCGTAGGGTATGACATATCTGATACTCTAATAATAGCTTCCGAACTCTATTCAAATGCATATGCCAACTACTCCATTAAGGTCCATAGTAATCGAGACATAAACGTGTACTGCCATAAAGCAAAGTATGCCACTTTCAACTACGTTAATTTCTTTTCCAACGAAGTCAGTTGTTATTATTTGGATAGAGTTTGGAATTCCAACCATCCCCAATGAAATGCTATCTTTGTCAAAAATATCGCGAACCGTCACTGCGAGGTATAAAAAATCCAATGGCAAATTTTCTAGGAACTTCGCCTCCTATTTGCAATTATAACCTCCTCCTACACCAAACTTTCCTCTCCGGCCCTACTTAAACCCTAGCTTATACCTTCCTTGTTCTTCCCCTCCGCTAACATTGACTTTGAACCATCCGTCATGGATGAGGCCAAACTCAAGGAGATACACGTAGATGGTGCTTTGCCAGGGTCTGAGATCAGGGCCGATGCAAGGGAGGTAAGGAACCACATCCCCTCCTTGGCAAAATTGTGATTTTTTCTTCTTTTGTCTACGCCGGATTTCTTCCTCCTTCCAAATTATGGACAAAACTCATCTTACAAGGAGATGCGGTATTCGTCTTTGCGATGGCAAGTGGGACGAGTACATCCCCATCACTACTCTTACCTCTCACAAGTTATAGCAGAATAGTTGGTTCTACCTCAACGTAGAAAATGCCGATGATCTATTCCGATCGCTAGAAGATGCTCTTGAGCGTTCCAAGGCTTGGACTTCCTTACCCTCAGTCTCCCTATCCTTAAAAATTTTTATAGACAAAATCCGAGAAATGAGGAATCAAGGCCTAACAACGCATAAAGTTGTTGATGATTTTGTGCATTGTCAAATTGCACCTTTGCAAGAGCGCTCCTACCTTGCATACGAGTACTCAGGTAAGGAAGACGTTATTCGATTCTCATTGTGGGGTAAGTTGCTTGTGCATTTTTTCCTTGCCTACATATATTTAGTCATCTCTAGTGTTCTAACCACTGAAGACTACTAACTGGTGCAGATCTGCCTGAGAAGACCATGAAAGAATGCATTGGCAACGTGGTGACCGATGAGGCCAGTGCTGTTGACAACATCCCTGCCTCTCTACACTACTTGGATACTGAAGAACAGAACCAAGTCATCAATGTAAGTACTCAGTTCTCTATCCTTGTGGGGGACGTGGATACCGGGTACAACCATAGGAGACCTATCCAACTAGAGGAGGTGGACTAAACAGTGGGCTTGGAGATCCTGTAGATATGATATTGCCATTACTTATAATCCAAGAAATAGAGAATCCTAGGATAAGATATAAATCACATGGATCCCAGATATCTTTTATAGATAGAATATGAAGATTTAATTGTAACCAACTTAGATAACTTTCCTCGTAATTCCACCCCTCATCCTATATAAGCAGGGGTAAGGGTCTTTTGAGTATGGGACAACTAACAGATGATGCCACATGGCAACATGTTTATCATACATAAACCCTAGACACAAGGCAATCCCATTCACAAATAGGAGTAAGGTATTATCTCACCTCAAGAGTCTAAACTTATATAAATCTTTTTTTTTTACAAATGACGCCACATGGCGACATGTTTATCAAATATAATCCCCGCATTTCTCATCTCTCATCTAGTGTGATCCTGTGAGTTGATTGCCACCATACTTCATATTAATTCATTAATTCCATCACAAATTTACGATGTCCTTAGGCTTCAATAAGCTAGAGCCAGGTGAAGACATTTAATCCCATATCCAATAGTTACTCAGGATCAAAGAATTAGAATTTATAGATGACTAAAGCAGTCGCATCATCCAACAACAATTACACCGACCTAGGCACCCCAAACTGTGACAGACACCAGATGTACTAGAATAAATAATCACGCAAAACAACCGGACAGTCAGGTCACAACTCACAGGCAGGATGCAAAGATTAGATGATATCAGACTCAGACTCCCGGCAAGGAGATGCAGAGCGTACCCTGCGACACGGCCCGCGCCACCTCCGCTCCCAGCCGCGACGTCAGCTGCGCCTCCGACACCGCGCTGTGCAGCGGCTGCAGCGACCGTGCAAGCCCCAGCAGCCGCCCCACGGACGACGCCCTGCACCACACACACACAAAATCAATCTCAGCGAAGGGGAAATGCGCGAGGGGTCAGGAGAGATGGTTCGGGGCAGGAAGGCGGTGGGGCTCCGTCCCGCGGCGGAGCGGAGGAAGACGGCGGCGTAGCCGGAGAAGGAGCGGAGGCGCGACGCCATGGCCGGAGAGGAGAGAGAAGAGACGCCAAAACGAGACGAGGGTTTTAGGGTTCTTGTTGACCTTCCATTTTAAGAGCCCCATTTATGTGGGCCTGATTGGGCCTGATGTGATTATATTCCAACATGGGCCATTACTCGGCTGCTATCGGGCTCAACTGGCCCAACGAACTAAGCCCAACTCAGCCCATCCATTTGCAATAACTTTCTCGGCTCTCGCGTGTGTGCGCTTCTCTCTCGCCTTGCACTCCGCGGCTTGTTCCAGAAGCTTCTCGAAAGTCGCGAACCCCATCCATGGCGTCCGGCGATCCGGTGGACGCGGCGGCGGGGGAGACGATGGAGGTGGAAGAGGCGGAGCTGTGCCTCGACCTGACGAGCTGCCAGCTGCACGATCTGGGCGAGGTGGAGATCCCGCCCACCCTGGAGGAGCTGGACCTCACGGCGAATCGCCTCGCCGCGGTCGACGCCCGCATCGGCCGCCTCCCGGGGCTCCGCAAGCTGTCCTTCCGCCAGAACCTTCTCGACAACGACGCCGTCGCGCCCCTCTCCACCTGGGGCGACATCGCGGGGCTGCAGGTGATTTCAGTCTCTGTTGGGAATCTAGGGATTTAGGAATGAATGTGTGGTTGCGCCACTCTTAAGGGGGCTCGCACCATTGAATTGCTCTTGTGTTCTCCAATTAGTTATATGCTTGCGTAAACCATTTCTGCAATTTCTTTTATTGTAAAGCAACAAATTTTCTCTTGCAACTACATCATCACACCACGATTTTAGTCGACCTACATAGAAGCGTTCTGTAAGAAGAAAACTTTATACGATACCGTGGTTAGTTAGTTATTTGTTTTGCGTTATTATGGCTATTCGATGTGCACAGACTACAGAGGCAACAGAGAATTTACACAAGATTGTTTATGGCCCTTTGGGTGGGTGGGGCAATCAGTGTTCCATGTTCGAGAAATTGAACCTTTACAAAAATAATTGGGTTGGTTAATAGATATAGGTACTGATGTTATCAAATCATGTTTGAGTTTTGTTTCAACTAGTACAGATGCATACGTATTAAGTATTTACAGTTTATATATTGCATGAGTTGTTGGCATTACAATTTTATTTTTGAAAATACAAGCAGACCTAACATGTTATATTTAATACATTTTGCATGGTTTCAAAGTGCTTAATCACATATCAATTTTTCTCTTATACTTATGTGGTCCTTCTCCAATGTCACTGGCAGTAGAATTATTCATGTGTCCTGCAAAAATAATTGATAGACTTTGTATTGCCTCATTCCTATTATAGAGAAAGTGAAATGGTTCTATAGTGATATCTAACAAAATCCCCTGTTTCAGGAGTTGGTCCTCAGAGATAACAAACTTGCAACACTTCCTGATGCCAGCATCTTCAAAGATCTTCTGGTTTTTGATGTATCTTTCAATGAGATATCTTCCTTAAAGGGGCTGTCCAAGGTTTCCAGCACACTGAAGGAACTCTATGTTTCAAAGAATGAGGTTGCAAAGATGGAGGAACTTGAACACTTCCATGTGTTAGAAATTCTTGAACTTGGTAGCAACAGATTAAGGGTAAGCATTTTGGAGTACATTTTGAATTTTTGTTGTTTATTGGAGGTTACTTTCTCTAGCCAGTCTGAAGAATAATAATGCATTATATACCATATATTCTTACTTATCTACTGAATTCCAGGTGATGGAAAATCTTGAATCCTTGACAAATCTACAAGAGCTATGGCTGGGAAGAAATCGAATCAAGACAATTAACCTATGTGGTTTGAAATCAATTAAAAAATTAAGTTTGCAAAGCAACAGGCTAACTTCAATGAATGGGTTGCAAGTAATATAACATATAACTTCCCCCACATTCCCTGCCTTTACTGGTTTAATTGCTACTTTGTAATCTGTCCATTGTTATCTAATTCAGGAATGTGTTGCTTTAGAGGAACTATACCTCAGCCATAATGGAATACAAAAGATGGAAGGCCTCTCTACCTTACAGAACCTTCGTGTTTTAGATGTTTCATCCAACAAGATAACTGCTATCGAAGATATTGAAACCTTAACCAGGTAACACAATCCTATGTGACATAGGTTCTCACTTCTCACCCTCAGACACAAAATATGTAAACATGACCAAATCATCGGTTCTGACTCCTTTCATTACTACCCTAACTGGATATGCAGGTTGGAGGACTTGTGGTTGAATGACAACCAGATACCATCGCTAGATGGGGTAGAATCTGCTTTGGTTAGTTCACAGGAGAAGCTGACTACCATATATCTTGAGCAAAATCCTTGTGTAAGTACAGCAAATCTTATGTAATTAGTCATCAATTGTTGTTTTAAATTGAAATTTGATAATGATCTAAAAGATCAACTGAGCTGAGAATAAGAAAAGAGCCTTCTCATGTGTCATATTTGATAATGGAGTTGTTTCAGATATGGAAGACACTAAATGTGATAATGTATTTATGGAAGTACAAAGAAATCAGCTAGGATGGTCTTGAACCTGAAGAGTCTGAGTACTAAAAACCATTAACATATAAAGAATAAAAATGTCTGTTGGTTGTTAAGAAATGGATCTATATTCCAGTGACATATTAATGTCTATCCTGTGGAGGCTAGAATACTCTGTGTTTCAGCATACTGCAGCACTCAGATAACCCTTTCTTATCAGGTATCACTATTGTTCAGTGCCATATTGAGACCGAATTCTCATTGCCTGTCTTTTAATTTTTGCAGGCAAAAACTACAAACTATTCGTCTACATTGAAGAAAATATTTCCAAATCTTGAGCAAATCGATTCAGATATGGTAGCATGAGACTGGTGACTTTCTGGGAAGATAGGGAAGAGAAATTCAGGTGGATTAGCCTACTTACCTTGTTTCCCCTAAAGATCAAAGCATCAGCAGGCTTCCAGTTGAAGAACAAGTACATAATAAACCATGGATGAAGCAATGCTGCAAGGAGCTAAATATCTAAATGGCTTCCGGGCTCCATGCTGTGATCCTGTGGATGGATCGTCTCAGGCTTGTATTTGTCAAGTTTACTCTCATATACAAAGATGAAGGAAGTGGGTTAGAGAGGTAGAGTGTGTGGGACAGAATGTTAAACCAATAAAGCTAGCAGACTGATGTTTGAGCCAATAGAGTCCATGCCCATGCTACTATATTGACAGATGCTGTTGCGTTTGATGTAACCTGTACTATTTTGACCGAGATGCTATTGCATTTGATGTTACATGTAGAGGTAGTTTGTCCCGAAGTGTATCACTTCCTTTAAACAAGGTCCAACTGACTGTTTGAGGTTGATTCAAGTTTATGAAAGCAGCAAACGTTTGAACGTTTATCTATGCCTTACCACAAAAAACATGTGAAGGTTCGATTATTCCAGTTGCAGCAACGTAAGTTTTATTTATGATGAATCTATCGACCTCTGTACTAGGGGGCATTGTCCACTCCTTGTTCTTGTAATCATGTTCGTCACCACGATCATTAACAAATTAGATTCGAGGCTCGAGGGAACTTCAGGATCTATCTCTCCTTGTTCTTGTTGGTCCATGCTTGTGAAAATCATGAAAACTAATAATTTTCTTGGTGGCTCATGGAAACTTGAGGATCTCATGAAGATGCGATCGCAATTGCTTTGTTGAAAAGACTGCAAGATTGCAATCAGATGCGTCATGGGTGTACGTACAGAGAAGGGAGGAATTAACTAAGGAGATAGAGAGGTCAGTGTCGAAGAGACGAAGAAGAGATCCAGAGCCTACGTAGGTACGGCCCGTTTGAACCGTTGGCCATGGCGGATGGGCCGGCCTTAGCTACTCCTGTCCGCACGCGCCGCCGCCTCGTCACCGCCTACGCGCATCCCTCCCGCGCGGCGGCATGTCTGAACGCCGTGCAATGCAACTGCATGGCCATGGCGGATCTCTCCCGCAACCGCCGATCCATCAGACGCTCCATCTTCATCCTCCCAAGCAACCGGAGCGTTCGATGGAGGAAGAGCAGCGGAGAGAAGGAAAGTGGTAAGAATGAAGATGGCCTACGCCACCGGAGCGGGCTCTGCCTTAGCGGCGTCGTCGTTCGCTTCCGTCTTGGCGGCTGCCGCGATGGCCATGGCTGGTTAGTCTTGGTTTGATCATGTACTATCAAGCACGTAGCTTCTGCAGCTAGGGTTGTTTAGTTCATTAGCAATGTGACAGCAGGTAAAACATGTAATCCCTACGGTTCATGAGCTCATATGCATATTGGGCTGAGAGCCTGACACAAGTAGGCTGTTCTTCATCTGCCACAGGATTCACATGCTTAAAAAAAGCCCAAATTTTGTTGGTCTTAATTCTACCCCGTGAACTCTGAGATAATATTCCAATCGAAGTAATCAATTATTCGTTATCCAATTAAAATCTCGGGCATGTCCGGGTGGTGTGCATCCTGTATATGTGTACTCCCTTGTTCAAGCATAAAATGATTTCTAAATGCTAGAAATTCATTTTTACCAATTTGTTTAAAATTGGCCAGATAGAATAGAGCCTAGATGGTTTTAAATTTCCATTATTGAAAAAAGATCTATTTGTTTGAAATTGTATTACCTAGTAATATTAGTCATCCCTCTGTTTAATTACTTTATGATGAAATTTGAATTAACCCGAGTATATAACTCCTGTTATATATACATGCATCTTTTGATATGTACAAACCGAAAATTATATCTGTCGAGGTGAGGTAATTAAACCACGCATGAGATTAATCCAGGATCGAAAATTTTTCAGATCGATCGATCGACCTCTCGACAAATCCTCGTTGGAGGCCATACCTCTTTCCATGATTCTCCATGCATGCATTCATGAGCATGATCAGTTAGGCCGTACGGCTCTCACTCAATCATATCGACGACTATTAATTCCATCATCAATATCACAGCATCATGATTGGAACTATAATTAATTTGCAAGATGCGGATTATTGATTATTGCGGTTAATCGTATATTAAATCGGTGGACTATATTGCGATCGATCGAGTTGATAGTAAGGTTAATCTTGCGATTAATCTCCATATGCATGCGTGCCGTGCATGCATGACGACGTGTTTGAAGTTTTGCTTGGGCCGACGTGTGGGCCCTCCTCTGATTTCGACGAGACGTACGTGTCTATTTTCTTCATTCAAAATCCTGCAGCAACCTAGCCGGCCGGTCCATGCCAAGAAAATATCCAAATTAAATTAACACCCTATATATACCTACCTAGCTAGCAGACTAGCTAGGTTCGTTACCAAACAATTTACTTTTTTTTCCTAAGCTGCCGCATGTATACTCAAATTTTAATAAATTATTAAGTAGAACATGATTGTTCAATTTCTGTATTTGCGGTTAATTCAACATTCTAGAAGGTGTTTATCAGTGAGTGCGGATTAATTGATTGTTTATAAAAAATAGCTAGGTTAGACAAAATGTCAACTCAAAAGGAGGAAAAGGAGAAAGCATTTTGTAGTTTTAAAGGGAAGCAAACAGGGTAGCCCTGTTCATGAGATCATATGCAAGGACAAAATACTAAAGGAGCCAGCAGCAGCAGGAGAAAGAAATGGACAAAACAAGGCGAAGAAACGGAGCCGGATGTCACTTTCACGCCGATCCTTGGGAATTCGACGGCATGATTGGATTGTAAATAGTAACAATTAATAACTAAACACGCAACATTATGAATTCCTGATACTATACACACACACACACATATATCTCACTAAACACAGCTATAGCTATAGCTAAGCGTGCACGGCTAATTAAGTTGATGATTAATTAGGTGAAAGAAATATTGTTTCTGATGATGCATGCACATATGGCCTATCTATTGATCGATGCATGCTGCCTACTTCTCTCACTAAAGAATTAACATCGACCGATCGATCGAGGCTGGCCAATTTATTACTCGATATCGATTGATATATACGTGTGTTTATTTTCGTGCTCGACATCTCGATCGATCGCTCTAAAAAAACCCAAAAAAATGGTTGTCTTGTTAGTAGCGCGAAAGTGACCTGTGTTCTTTCTTATACTTTTTCTTCCGCTTGTTTTGAGACAGCGACAGCGTACGTACAATGTCTTACCTGGAGGTATCATAGCACATATACTACTTATAAGAGTGCAAGTTGCTAGCTAATAGGGTTTCGTAGATGATGAGCTCATCATCTTGTTCTTTCTTCTGACCATGCTTTCTCTTTTTGAATAATGTGTATTGACTTGATGTTGAAGACACCTTGATCGACGACGTCAATAACCAAGTTAATTACACGCAATGAATTGAAGCTCACCATGATTTGATGCAGAGTGATCAAGTACACTCTACAATTTGCATGGACTGATGTTGTAAAACCATACGATGGTTTCTATACTGTGATAAAGAAATTATCAAAAGAAAGGTGATCGCGTTGATCTTGGTTGGAAATTTAGATTAGAAAGTTGGCGATTGTCGGTGTGAGTGCGTATGACTAATGTGAGTCAGGCTACGATATCTGTGCCTAAAAATAGTTGTTTGGCCTATGTGTGTATAGATGATGAAGGTCAACCCTGATCAATAACAAGGCTTAGGACTATGCTCAGGAAAAGGTAGATGTCTAGTGTAATGATGATTTCATGTGACAAGATAGAGTTGGAATTAGAATCTTTGAAGGTCAAACTTAATTAATGATGGATCGAGACTAAAGTTAGAAAGGAGTTTTGATCCAGAGCAATGAAGGATGCCAGGTGACAAGGTTAAATACAAGGTGGTGTATAGTGAACGGACACTGTGAGAGAAAGACATCGCAATAGGCTTCACAAGGTTGTGGGAAAGTGCCAAAAAATTGCAAAGAAAATTAGAGAAAAGAAGAAGAGACGTGGGAGAGAGAAGAGGCGGCCTAGGAGGATGAGGTCTAGCCTTCCCTTTATTTCCTAGCGGCACTGCTTGCTGGTGACCTCAACAACAAGGTAGCCCAAGGCAGGCGTAGCATGGCACATGGGTATGGTGCACAAGCAGCTTGGTAAGGCGCAAAGAGGCAGCCCAACCCAGCAAGCAATGGCGGCACAACGAGCATGTGTAAGCATGTAGCGGGCAAGTGGCGTGCGTGGCCTAATGCGTGGATGTGGTCGGACACGCGAGCCAGGCAAGAGGAGGCTTGTGTGCGAGGAGGTAGCCCGACATTGCGCTCATGAGCTAGACGAGAAGCGACGACTGACAGCAAGGCCTACCAAAGCGTAGGTGCATGAGTGAGTGAGTGGGTGCGCGTTGCCATACCAGATCATAGAGGGGACAGATGGCAGTAGCGGATTGGTGTGGGTGACTTGGGTGACTCGAATGATAGGATCCTCTATGGCTGGGGGTTCGTCTTCGTGGCATCCTATATGTCAATTGATGTGGCATACATCTAGATGGTTTCTTGGCATCTAAGTATTATATCAAGGGTTGAGATTACACCTAAGCTAGGGTTTCACCCTAGGGGCATTTTGAGCTTTGTATTAGTGGTTTTTTTAAGTAACTCTTGGCCTGTAAAAGGAGAGAGATAGGCAAGAGAGTGGTTGTACCTTGGTAGAACCTTTGAACATATTTGAAAGGAAGTTTTTAGAGAGAAGATTGATGGGTGTTTTAAGAGGGAGATAAGAGGAAATTACTAAGGAAATTTTGTAAGTTTTGTGAAAGCCTGATAAACAAATTTCAATCAATGAAATATTATTTAATTTGGAATCAATTTTATCGTTCTAATTTAAATTCCACATTTAAATTTTACAATTTAGTTTTTGAACCATAATTTAAATTTTAGATATTGCTCTCCTCCTTCGACGTGCTTATGGTGTGAGTTTCTCTTCTTCCTCCAACTCTTTTAGTTCTTGATTTGCCTTATGATGAAAAAGGAAGTCAATCTCTAATTGCCTTAGAGCAGAAACCCAAGAGGTTGAAGTCCCTAAAAGAGCAAGATCATTTGCACTATTTATTATTTGGTATTTAAATCTTGTGAGAGCTATTTAGATCTTGTGATCGACATCCATGACTCGTGACAGTGTTTAAGAACCCTTAACCAAATAATATTCATAATTCATTAAAGTCTACATGGAAATCTAGCTTTCTTATAACTATATCATCTATGTCGACCATTAGTTATTATCTTGATCTAGCTTTTCAATAGCTAAGATTTTGACAACCTAATCAGATCAAGCTTTTATAGGTATTTTGGAGGCAAAGTGCATCGCTCTATATTCAACCCCCCACTATAGTGTGTTCTGGTCCTTCAATTAGTGTTAGAGCATGATTAAGTTTATTGTAACATAATTGTGGCAATGAACTACACTATGGAGAAATACTCTGTAAACCTATATGTTTTTGATGGAGGAGGTTTTTTTTATTGAAATGCTCAACTAGAAGCATACCTCTAGTCATTTTGGTACAAGGTGTGGAAAAGGTAACAACGCATTACACTATACCTAATGATATGGTCATCACTGATGCAAATCATAAGTAAGTTAATGCTAAATTCTATGCATGAAATGCATTGATTGTCGAGTTGAAACAAGGTGAGTTCAATCCCTAACGTCAACCCATGAGATTTCAACAACCTTATGTAACTTCCGTGAAGGTATTAATGAAATCAAATTGGTTCGCCAAAACCAATTCCAGAAAGGGTACGAGAGAGATTGGCTTATCTCATGATCACCATTAGCAAAAAGTATAGATCTTCCATGCTTAAAATTAATAAACTAAAATCAAAAAAATAAGAGCATGGCACTAGAAATTGCTAAGTTGCACTCCAAAATACCTGAGGACAATGATTGTTTAGCGTGTCACTCTTATCTTGTTGAGATTAGCCTCCTTAAAGGTAGAATTGATTCATGTGTTTTAGGAGCTGGGAACCCTACCAGTACTAGCAATGCGTGCTCTGCTTGCTATGAAATGAAACTAAACCTTAGCTTACATAAGTTTGAACTAAAAAAATAGAAAGAAAAATTTAATCACATCAATAGCCTTTATGAATATGATAGGATAAAATCTTATGAAAATTATCCTAGACTTACAAATAAATTTGATGAGATAAAGCAACAATATGGTCTGATTAAAACCAGGAACTAAATTTATGCTTCTAAATCTCATGTTCAATCAATTTGTTCTAACTATCTCTTTGGAATTTAAACTAAGAGATGCTAAAGTTGATTTTGCTCTTCTAAAGATGTTGATTCATGTGATTCTCTTATGTCTCTTAAGCTAGATCTTACTAAAATAAAAAGGGAGTGTGTCTTTAGTGAGAAATCTCAAGCTACCCTAACCTAAGAGAACATTTATCTTTCGTAGTCTTCAGAGAGGTTTACCAAAGGAAAAAAAAGTTTAACATGATCTTTGGCCAATCCAAAATGTGTAAAAACAACCAAGTCATAGTCTATGATATCGCTAACTCTTTGAAAATAGGTACCTATGAGATAATAGGTGTCACTGATGGTATTATAGAGCTAGCTTAAATACTCATAGGCTTTAAGTCAGTCGGTTCTATATAAGATAATAGCTCTAGTTTATCCAAAATAATAAAAACTAAATTGGTATCTATGTCTAGCAAGTCTAAACCTGTAGAATATAAAGAGACTCCAAAACCTAAATAGCCAAAATAAGTTTAACTAAATAAAAATTTAACAAAGCCTACTAAAACAACCAAGACTGTAGAAAAATTTAAACCTGTAGATAAACCTAAGTTTGAGTATATCTTTTATATAAAAAGGGTAGAGTTCTAATTTAGGAAGGTGTAAATTAACTCAGATCCTCCCTTGACCAAGCACTTAACTAGAGCATGTAATTGGCACCCTGTTAGCTCGAGCTAACCAAACATGGGACCAGCTAGCTAGGGTATATATGTATAGTATATATGTCCATACATATATAATCCATGTAGGCATATGGCCAAGTTGGACCAACAACGACCGGTCGTCGAATTCGTGCCTCAACTAGCAACAAATTTTTATATCTTGATGAGTACAATGGTTGGGTTCGGCTTAGTGGACAGGGACGATATTTCTCTCTCAACAGCACACGCTCTCCCGATAAAATATTTGCTAAATAAATATTATAAATTTAGACTGTATCATGAAAATATACCACCACACCACACAAAAGATACAGAAGAATTTAGAATGAATATAGAATTATTAAAATTAGAAGTAAATATATAAGAGAAAGTAGGAGTTTACAGTAACTTTTATAATAAGAAATTATACTGAAAAAAGTTAAAGATAAATTAAGAATGATCAATGATAATACAGACACTTTTAATATCCCTAATAAAATGCAAATATTTCTTAAAAATTGACTTAAATACTAAATTTTGGTAAATAAAGATGACAGAAAAATCTATAGAGTGGACTGTGTGTAACCCTACGGACTTGTTACACACACACACACACACATATATATATATATATTGGTGAACAGTAATCAGCATGTCATGAACAGTAACCGGCATTTTAGTAGGCTAAAATTTTTTTTCTCTAAGCCTTGTTTTCATCAGCAAATTAATCATTCAGGATATTTGCTAGTTGATAAAACCAACAAGACATGTATATACATATACATGTGTATATATATATATATATAATAGCAGAGGATTGTAATATCTATAAAATTATTTTATAGATATTAAAGGAAAGATATTTAGCAGTAAAACTATTATTAACCTTATTAGATGAAATATTAGATGAAAGATAGGACACTAAAGCCGATTCTTTGCTCGCGCAGCCTGCCAGGTTTGATCCTTTGGGATTAATTAATTAACATAATCGGCCATTATTAGTTCAAGCACCTTTTGGTTCTTTGAAAAATATTTTCATCTTGACCACACTTGACTGAATGGGTGATAGTCTGAAAGATGGTCTGCTAAAAATCAATGTCGCCGTTTGGTACTTTAAGATTGTACTGACATGCTAATCCGTACGCAGTTGAACACGTACCTTTTTACTGAAAGACTTGTAAAGTAACTAATTAACTGATATATACATGTCTCCATTCTCCGCTCTGTTACCTCATCATACCTTTTTTTCGTACGTGGCTGATTAAACGGACCACAATTTTTCCTGTGCGGTATACGGATACGCCGCCTGTCAAGCCTACTATATTTTCTTTCTTCTCGAGCTCCCTTATTTTATACCTTTACTTCTTTATGACAACATAGGAAAATATTGGAAGATTTTGATTTTGAATCTTTCAATAGATTTTGACTCTAAGATTGGTGCATCATCTTTATCTTATATTTTATTGATTTTCTTTCAATTTTAAGCTTATATTTCAATGGAATAGAAAGAAAATGATGTATATTTGTTAGTATAGTTTTATAAATTTAGGTTTCAATTCGAGGAGAATTTAAGGCAATTTTTATGTAATCCTTCTTTAATGTTATTTTGTCACCTAATGATTATAAATTTTATTATAATTAATGATCTCTAATAGTGGATGTAGGTGGATGGATATTTTTAGATCTAGTTTGGATTGAGAAACCCTAATTTAGGCCCTCTATATTATTTGAACAAATAATGTTATTCTTTTTTTCCTCTAGATTCCTTTACAATTCCTTCTTTTTGAATCTTTATTTTATCTAGAAAATAAAAAGTTTGTAATCTAGAAAATTTTAATCCCGACCATTTTTTAGAAACAATATATTATTCTTTTTGGAATAATTTATATCAAAAAGAAAGGAAAAAAATATATTATTTACACACGTTGATTATTTGGAAATTACATATTATATTGCGGTTTGTATTTACATATAGATATGCAGAAATGGACATGCAAGACATCAAGATTTCAACCGTGATTCCTCAATGAGTTTGACCAAATTCATCAAAGCTATAAAGAAGCATGCTGTGACTAAGATGACAAAAGAAATATATTATGCATGCTTTAACTACAAATGCAATAAAGCATGGACAAAAATAGAAGTTATCAAGTCTCACTTGGTTTAACGCAGTTTTAATGTGGGATATTAAATTTGGTCTAAACACGACAAGACAACCGAAGAAAAAAGAAGCGTCATGTGAGAATCTGTAGAGAGTGGTATTCATGATTCCATTCATGATGGTGACTATGTTGAAATCAATGATTGTGCTGTTGTGATGGATCATGATGATTATGTAATGGTGGATGATAGTGGTATCAAACTAGAGGAGATACTGTAGCATGATGAACCAAAAGTGATAGGCCTAGATAATTTCAAGACGTTGTATAAGGGAGCGAAGAATCTATTGTACAATAAGTCAAAGTGTTATGACAAAGAACTTCTTCATACTTTGTTTTATTTTGGAACTTCTTAGGTTGAAAGCTAGCAGCGGTTAGTCCGATAATAGCTTCAACAATTTGTTAGTTCTCTTGAAAAAAAAATTACTATCGAATTTAAACTCATTGCCAACCAATACATACCAAGTGAACAAATTCATCTTCCCTTTTTCATTGAGTGTGCAGACGATTCATGCTTATGTCAGACCAATTGCCCTTCTTGTGGCACTATTCGGTACAAGACATGTACTAAGTCTTTGAACAATCAATACAGTTTGTCCAATTCAAAGAGAAAATTACATGTCATGGTGATATAGTACTTTCCAGTGAAAGATCAACTGAAATGTTTGTTCTAGAACCCTAAGGATGATGAACTAATCTGATGGTACAAAGAAAAACGCAAGAGGGACAAAAAGCTTAGGCACCCCGATGATGCACAGCAATGAAAAAGTTTTGATGAGAAGTACACAGAATTTGCTAAGCACCTAAGAAATATTAGGTTTGCATTGAGTACTGATAGGATGAACCCCATGAGTGACTTAAGCAGAACACATATCACTTGTCCATTACTTATGGCCATGTACAACCTTCCTACATATCTCTATCTCTGTAAGAAGTGGAAGTATGTTTTCTTGCCCATACTTAAGGTTCAAGACAACTAGATAATGACATCGATATCTTTCTTATATCTTTAATGGAAAACATAGTGAATCTATAGAACAATGGTTTACAAATGTGGGATAAATACATGTAAGATTACTTCACACTAAGAGCCATTATTTTCGTTGCTATCAACAATCTCACCACGATGTTTTCTCTGTTGGGACAAATGAAAGAGAAGGCTGCATGTTTGGTCTGCATCAATAAAATTATGTATAAGTACCTCACATCATATAAAAAGTTAATAGACATGTGTCACCGACAACTCTTAACTAGAGATCATAGATATCGCTCTATAGTGGGACATTTTAACAATATGGCGGAGAATGAGGTTGTAGAAACAAAAAATGAGATGGAAAAATTTGTGATTAAATTGATGGAGAAAATGAAAGTTATATTTAGAAAGACCAAGATGAAGACAACAAAGCCATTGTTGTGTCATAATTCTTGGTCATATAAAAGTTTCATAGTTACATATAAGTCTCATTGTCAGAATAATTAATTCCATATAAGTTTTAAAGTTAGAACAATTATGTAGTTTCATATATGTTGCATAATTAGAATAATTATGTAATTCCATATAAGTTTCATAGTTGTAATAATTATTTAATTACATATAAATTTCATAGTTAGAATATATTTGACAGACAATATATTAAAGGCCACCTATGAAGATCCTATTTAAAAGCGGTAGATGCCCACCTGCGAAGACCCTTTTTTAGGTGGGGAATGGCATCCCCATAAGGAAAAACACCTCCCTCTATAAAGCATGCGCACGGCAAGCGAAAAATTTCCTAAGTCTCCCGCACATGAAAACTCTAGCGAAGCGATGCCTGGCTGCCATTTTTCGCTATCGATGCCGCCTTCACCTCCGCCCTCTGGCTAGCGCCGACAACACCGCCGAACCACCCAAACACCACACACGCCGAGAGCTCCCCACACTACCACATGCGTCTTTCACCCTTTGGTTGCGCGCCACGTCATCCTCTTTATTGACCTTTCCAGTGTTGCCACCTCCAGCCTTCACCACTATCGAGGCCCCACGATGTGCCAATAGATCCAACACTCGTGCTGCTCCCAAACCACCATTGCCCACCTCACCACGCCATGTCATCGCCAGCCACCTCTACCACACCGCCAAAGAGTACTACCGACCTACCCACACCACCGCCCAGGAGGTTGAACATTTTTGGTTGAAAATTTTAGATGGATTTGTAAATTTCACATGGATGGCAAAGGGGGAAATAGGGAAAATAGATGGACAAATGGATTTGTGAATTTATATGCATGGCAAAAGAGGGAAATGGATAGATAAATAGATTTGTGAATTTTAGATGGATGACAAAAGAGGGAAACACGAAAAATGGATGGATAAATGAATTTGTAAATTTTAGATGAATGGCAAATGGGGGAATTTGAGAAAATGGATGGATAAATGGATTTATGAATTTAGATGGATGGAAAAAGTGGGGAAATTGGAGAAAATGGATTTGTGAATTTTAGATTGATGGTAAAAGGGGGAAATTTAGTGGACTTATAAATGGATGGATGGATGTTAAATAATTGAATGCATAATTAGTTGACACAATTTCTTGTTTGATACTAATATTGAAGATTTGATGAAATTTTAAATAATTGAATTTTTTGTTTAATATTTTTGATGGACTTATATACTCATTATTTCAATAATTAACTTAAATACAATGTACAAGCCCATGGAAGCAGTAGAGAAAGCAACCCCCATGAAAGGTCCTTTCATGGACACCAAAGTAGTAGAGCAAGCGACCAAAATCGTGGACACTAGCGGTTGACCCCAACAGACCACGAAAGTGTCACGACAAGAAGAGATAATACCTACTTGACCCACTTCATGGAATGATAACAACCCAAGCGAAGGGTCATATCATTCTTGGAGCGATCCACATTCTAGCCTGAAGCGGGGAAAGACGGTCGTGGATGACACTGACTATTTTCTGGCCCTAAAGGTAGTAAGTTCTTTGTACATTCTACTTCACAGTTCATGTTATAGATGATATTTTTATATACCGACCATTGTATTTCACGTGTAGATGAAGATTGCTACACGAAGGTTCATGCATTGTAGAGTTCCATCAAAGCAATAGCAGGTTGAGGAAGTACCAACAACTTCCTCTATCCTAGAGTAGCCATAAACAACTGATGCTCATAGTAAGCCAAAATGCAAAAAGGGAGAATAGGGCAGAACTAAGGTGATCGATCCTAAAGATACCCATGTCGTCTCACATATCAATGCTAAGGGATGTCCAACGACCACCTGTGACGTGGTTATTAAGTGGCATTGTCAAGGACCATGTTTCAATATTAATTGACGATTGGGATCTTGTTGTAGAGGGGACCAAGAATTACCTATCGGACGATCTGAAGAAAAAGAATTATATTTCCCAAAGTAACCGAGAAAGAGGCAAAAGTAGCTACCCTTCAAAACATGTGCAATTCATGGCGGAATTGAAAGTCCAACCTTAACATAAAGTAGGTTCAAAGAGGATTGGTCCCAAAGTTTAGGAAGATTACCATACCCGCCCAGTGAGACTAGTTTATGGTGAAGATGACCACACTAAGAAAGATGGCTCTGAGCAAGAAGATGGTACAACCTGCTAAGAAAAACAAGTCGCACCATCAGCTAGGCTTGGGTGCCTATGCAGGAAAAGTAAAGTGGAAAAATGTCGATAATGAATTGAAAGCACAAGGGAAACCCATGCTAATGGAAGAGTAAGACAAATGAAGCAGGAATTGGGTGCAGGCATAGACCCGAGAGAATACTGACTATAGCGAGATTGTATTCCAAGACCTTGGCCTCCAACAAGTAGCGAGCAAGCTTAAGAATATCGCATAGAAAAAAGATGGCTCTATCAAGTCAGTCAGGGAGAGGGACTAGCTGTCTGCCACATTGGGCAACCTAGAGCACAGTGGTCACATCCATGATGTATCGTGTAAGTTAACCTAGAAACAAGGGTTTGTATAAGATGCATCCATGGTGTATCGTGCAAGTTAACCTAGAAACAAGGGTTTGTATAAGATGCATCCATGGTGTATCGTGCAAGTTAACCTAGAAGCATGACTATTTCAATGGGACACTAGAAAAAAAATATAACGAGCACAGGTGGCCCAATAAATGGCAAGGTTTGTAGTAAATGCCATTCTAGAACTCTTTTCCCAACTACTGCTCTATATAGAGTCAGGCCAAATGTATTGCAGTTAATGCATACAAGTCCTGTCTTATTGTCAATGAGTGTTGGATCTACTCCTAGCTAGAAGTTTCCTATCAACGATAGACAAGAAGACACTCCATGCACACTTCATATTCTTGTTGGAAGAGCATGCCGAACAATGGAGGTTGTGAGGGGTAGGGCAATGCAAGGTCGTATTTTTCACTAGCAACCAGTCCCAAAAGATTATGCCAAGGTTGCAGTATGAGATTGACATTCCAATAAGTGAGGGTATCAAATATCTCAGAGATATGGTTGGTCAAATTATACTTTGGCATAAAAGAGATATAGCCCTAACAAAGTCAGTGAAACTCTCCAAGGGGCTACCAAATTCGCCTCCATGCCAACATTGTCCAGCAAATTCTACAATAGCTTCAATTGAAACAACTATCTCTCAAAAGCAACTCCTTGTATACCACCATGAGAACCTTCTCCAAGGACACCGACAGCTCTGTCTTTCCTAGAAAATCATGTGCCAACTCCCATTGAAACAACTGTCTCTCAAGGCTAGGAAGTGCCTACTCCATGAGAAGACTCTCCAAACACACCAACACTTGCACCAATAGATACACCATTGGTCCCACCAATGCCACAAAAATATAACCTTATCACCAAAAGGTAAAAGACAAGAACAAGGGGCGGTGAATGGTCAAAGCATTTCACTACATAGGGAATTTGGGCACGGAGATGGATGCATATATGGAGCAAAAAACCTAAGGCCTATCAAACAGCTTAAGTATAGATCTAGAATTTGTTGTCATCAACGAAGATGTTTCAAAGGAATTTGAGAATGGCAAACCACTCCTTCCATCTTTTTTCCTTGAGGACAGTCCATTTCAAATGAGGAGATGGCATGAGTGCTACATTTGGTATATTAGAGTCAGTAGACTTGGTGTCACTTATATTTTAGCTTGGGTCTCGAGCGATCTCTTCATGGATGCCGAAAGTATAGTTTTGATTGATTTTAAAGACATACGTGCAATATATCTTCGAAGAAAACATGATGTCAATCTTATTGCCGCGTGGTGCATGTAAGTTAACATCAATCTTCCTGTTATTAAATCATTCCATATAGCTGCGATAAGGTACTCGACAATAAAGAAATTGAGAATATGATATGAAACCTCTGCTATTTTATTTATAGATTTGCTACGTTCGTGAAGAGTTATTCAATAAGGAATGTCACCTTATGTAAAAGGGGATATATAAAAGTTTTATTGAATGGGACATTTTGTAGTTCCTATAATTTTATATGAACATGTAGATGAAAACCGAAGTAACAAATTAACGTTTACAGTGTGTATATATATTTATGTACAATAACATAATTAAATTAATTTCTTTCAATGATTATGTATGTCAACGCGCACTTTATATTAACCAAATACATAATTATTATTTATAATATAATTTAAAGCACCTAAAAATGATATGAAATCTCTTCCTAGGTGGTTGAAGAGGGCTGATCCATCTGAAAAAGGCTTTCGCAAGTGGATAATCTTACTTGCCACATGTGAAAACACATATTTACAGGTGGTGCATAATATACACAGCATGCGAAGATATGTTTTCACAGGCGGGCTAAGAGAGATCTGTAAAAAGGCTGATTATTGTATACATTATTTAATCGTGGTGGCTCTACCAGCCACCTGCGTTTTAATGGCATACAAAAATATTTTTTTAAGTAGTGCTAGCTGCTCGTAGAATCAACAATCGTCCCGTTCGCCGCTGCCGAGTATTGTATACCCTGAAAAATAATACGTACGCACGTGCCTCACGAAAATAAAAAAACTATACGTATAAATATCTACAACGGGTAATATGCTTGGCTTGCAATGGGCTTTAAAAAGATCCACAACTTAAAACACAAATTATATGGAATAATATATGATGAGGATATTATAATCTATCTTAGATATTTTTGATTAATACGACAGATTCTAAAATTTTTTAGTTAGTATAGGTATAGATATATGGTTTTACTTTTATTTTTATCTAAATTTAATTTTTTTAATGTAAGTTTGTAATTTTTGTGACTTACAAGTTTTCATGAAATTTTTTAAATTGTTTCATGTTAGATAATTTGTTGTTCAACCATTGGGGGGGAGTGATAAGTAACAAGTAACAGGGATGCGATAAGAACCATTGTACTTTGAAGTTTTTGGAATTTCATGCATCTCAGTTCTAGACACACGCATTTATTAACGGTCATCTGGTCACATAAACAAATTGCACAAAAGGTTGGGGGTATTAAGGCTTGAAAGTACTCCTTTGGCAACCTAGTTATGGAAAGCCTGTCTACATAGCTATAGTGTTATTAAATTGCATTAAATTAGGAAGAGACATATATGATTAATTAAGTTTCATATGAATTGGACTACGTACTGTAAAAGCTATATGAAACTTTTTATGAACCCAATTTGGTCCAAAGCAAGCTTCTACATTTAGAACACAATCTTCCAAGCATGAAGAGCTAAAAAGGGAAAGAGGCCAAAGCAGATTAATTTCTTAAAGGATAATTTTAGTTTAACGATCTCCTCCGGCCGACCTGCACAGATATGTATACGTACGTCGAATGATCAATGATTGCGACAACCGTATTCAAGTATCTCCTATTATAGCAAGCCGTTAACAATACTATCAATGTGTTAACCACTTTTATACACAAATTAATCATCTACCTCTTTCACATGTATGCTACATCCGTTCTTAAATATAAAAGAATTTTAGGCTATTTTTGAAAATTTAACGATAGAGAAAAAATTATATTGCCTATTATTAATATAGGGAGTGGAGGATGTCTACGGTAAAATAGAGAGTATAGAATCTTTTATATGGATGGATAAAATTTAAACTTTAAAATCCTTTTATATTTACGTACGTAAGGAGCCGTTAATAAAAATCTTGCATGCGGCGTGATTCCACCTTCCACTAGCTAGTTAATCACAAAGAGATTAATTAACAAAAGGAGTGGAGAAGTGGCTTTCGGAATTAGGCTAATTAAATCATTGCGTGATTGACATCATTAGATTCGGCGAAATCCTAATCGATCGTGTAATAGAATTCTGGCCAGAAGATACATCGCTCCAAAGGCTGTGAGATAAGCAGTGGCATCGATGGGTTAGTGCTACTAACTTGCCTAGCTTAATTAATTAACGAGATAGCATAGTTGCACCACTAATCCCGTTACTTAATTAACCCCTCGCCTAAACCTTTTTAACTAACACGGTAAGTAAATGACTAAAGCCGATTCTTGCTCGCGCAGCCTGCCTGGTTTGATCCTTTGGGATTAATTAATTAACATAATTGGCCATTATTAGTTCAAGCACCTTTTGGTTCTTTGAAAAATATTTTCATCTCGACCACACTTGACTGGAATGGGTGATAGTCTGAAAGATGGTCTGCTAAAATCAATGTCGCCGTTTGATACTTTAAGATTGTATTGACATTCTCTCCATACGCAGTTGAACACGTACCTTTTTACTGAAAGATCCATAAAGTAATTAATTAGCTGATATCTAGATGTCTCCACTCTCCACTTTGTTACCTCATCGTACAATTCGTGTTTGGTGTGACAAATCTCTATGCGAATTGCTTCATTTAAAAAGTTGTACAATTCCTTTGCCTTTATCCGGTAATACCTAAGGTTACCTTTCCCGAGATGTAGCAAATTTTCCTATTTCCATGGGCAATTTTATTGCTTACCTATCACATTTTACAACACCCAATGTTAAAAAGGAGCCAGGGCATTTATTATTGAGAAATTCTATGTTTGCTATCATCAAGCAACCGGTATAAGTTACCATCAATAAACATAAATTCTACGAAATACCATCACGTATAAGAATGTTTTTATTCTTTTTCACCACTATCCCCACTACCATTAAGCTTCACTGACCTATAGACTTGTTAAGTCTCCTTAAAAATACCATTTTACTCTTAGAATCGAGTAAACACTATATGAGCACTTGAATTCGTTTGCACTGACATATATATTACATCCATTGCCTGCCAAATTTGTACATACAGAATATTATCTACAGGACTTGCATATTGCTGAAATACCCAAAGTACTTGCATATAGTCGAAATGCCCAGACTACTAATAAGAATGCCATAAATAATTAAATGGCAAAATTATTTTCATATATAAATTCTGCAGATAATTTAAGATGTGCAAATTTACATTAATCATTTTGATTCTAAAAATCACCTAACATGTATATATACCAATTGATTACTAGCATCTGATTCGTAAGCATGTAGCTCTCGCGATGTATGCAACTAACCCTAACTACTCCATGCAAATGGCGGCGCCCTCTGGCCCAAAAGAAAAGAAAGCAATATATGTATGTAAGGGTTCGTAGCCTCTGCTATTGCACAATAATAGCAGGGGATGTTTGAAGATAGACCGCTCTAGATCTCTTGCTATAGCAATTGCTACACTATAAAACAGTGATTTTAATAGTCACCTTTGGTACAGTAATTTACTAGTGTTGTACAGTATTCTTACTACAATACTATCATTGTTTTTTTACTGTGCGTTAATATGCTCCTCTAATATTGCTATGCAATGTGAGAGGATGCGAACCGTATGCAGGAGGTTTCCGGTCTGGTCTTAAACCTGTGCAGCAGTTGCAGAGCCGTGGTTGGGCGTCTTGAATTCTTTTCTGGTTTTAGTATTGGTGGGTACGACGGCTACTAGCTGCATGGTGATGGCTTCTCTAATATAATCGAGTAAATTAATTAACCGGCTAATATCAGATATGTTTAATTGGTTTGCCCAAAAGTAGGGCACAAGAAACAGCGTCTGATTCGATCGGCATATTGGCATTATTCTTAATCGTGGATTCGGTCCAATCATTTGATTAATTAAACAAGAGGGGAGTACATGCCAAGATGACTCATTATCAGAACGAAGAAGAATCACCAGCTACCACTGTTTCTTTGCTGTTCTTTCATCATCACATCATCATTTTATTTATTTTTATTTTTTTATGGAGGAAATCAGGAGCAGTAGTGTCATTGCATGGACATATCAGAAGACAGTTATACGTAGCAACGTGATAAGGACGGTGAAACTAGTAGGATTAATTTTACTCTGAACAAATTTCACCAAATCTTGCATGAATTTTACTGGACTGGGATTGTTAAAAGTTTGATCTAGTTAGTGCCGCCTGAGGAATTGAAGAAGGCAAGAGCTAAGAATGACATGCATGCAGAGACCTAGATCTTTTTCCTCTTTATGGCTGCACGAAATATATATCCATCATGCATAGCAAAGTTTCTTTCCTTTTGTCGATCCATTTCTCTTTTATCAAAAAAAGATTATGGTTGCTACATCACTGGTGACAGGGCTAGCTATATATACACCGTTAGCTTAGCTAGAATTTAAATTTTAAAACTTAAGTTTAAAATTAGTTATGGTTTTTTAATCGTAGTCTATTTATTAGTCTTAGCTTTTAAACTAATAATAAACTAAATATAAAAAATTTATTTTCTGTTGTGTTCATCTTTCTACTTGTCAGAAAGGTAGCCCAAATGATCTAGCAGCACGATATGAATGCGTGGTGTCAAATGGCGCTGGGCCCACAGGGCAGGATGTTGTCCACGTGGCGAGCGTAGGGGATGCCGACAATCGCTTTCCAAAGTTATTGTCCACTTGTTGCGACGGTCGACAGAGAGGTGTCTGCTGCCTGTTCTACTTAAAACGTCTCCCTCACAAAAATTATGGCCGTCCATTTCCTTGTAATTGCTTTCACCAACAAAATTAATTCATATTCACCCCTTTCAAAGACACTAATACTCGTACAATGCACATCACTAATCACTCTGTATATACAGGGCTTGTCCACTTTAATACCATTTTCAATATTTTTAATTTTTTATAATGCTAAATTTTGATAAGCAACAAGCTAAACATGCTATTGCAAATGCAACCATACTAAAATTTGGTGGCTATTGTAACTTTCCACTCTCAAAGCTTTTACTAAAATTTGCTAAGATCTTAAACTAAATACCGCATAATCATAACTTACCTTTTCAAAATTTGGTATTACCAAAATTTGGCATAACTAAAAAAGTTGGTAATATTTTTACAATGAAGTGAACAAACCCACAATTATACTATCCCATTCTAAAAAATATAAGACGCTACGATTTGAACTTCTAAAGTCTTATGATTCTTATCATTTCAATAATTTTAAAGCGTTAAGTCTATACCGTAGCTTAGTTCATTTCTGTTAGAGCACCGTAGACTTTTGAAATTGGGTGTTACCATTGTATATATACATAATTAGTTGCATTCACTACTACACAAACATCAATTATTTGGAAAAAAAAAGTTTTTTAGGGCTGCTTATTCTCCGTTTGTGATGGCTGTGACTGTAGCAGTCTAGCTATATACTAGTCACACGCATTGCATACGAATGATTTAACCGTTGAGCATCTGATCCCACTCCATGATTAGAGGTAGAATATGTGCTGTAAGTATGCCCCACTGGCACAACAATAGCCCAGCAGGCTGTCCATCGATGATATATTGGTAAATCCAGTACTACTAAACAATAATGTAAGGAGCAAATGAAACAAATTAAAAGCCAAACTCATTCATTCAAAACAGCAACAGAGAAGTACAAAGCCGTACCAGTGATTTTCAAGTACTGCAAGAACGAAGGAAAGACTTTGAAATTATATACTTACTACTTCGTCTAAAAATAAATATAGCCTTCTAATTTTTATTTTAGACTTAAAAAATACATTTATTTTAGGACAGAGGGAGAATCTACTTAGATTGAGATATTGTAGTCAAACTTCAGTAGCTAGGTCACTCAAATTATATGGGTTCAGGGTGCCACAGTGACATGCATTAAGTTGGACCATATATGTAGGTAAGTAATGGCACCAGGTCAACATAGATTGGTCAATAACATGGACAAAATTATGCACTGCATGCAAGGCAATTGATGGAAAAAATAAACAATCAATGGTTGTATTTAAAATATAAGTTATATTTTATTTTATTAAGATACTATTTTAATCAATAATTATTTTATTAGAATGTATTTTTTTTACTTAAAACTGATTTCATTAGATTCATGTTAAAAATATTTTCTTACGATTATACTTTTCTATCACATAAAATATATTAGTAAAGTACTTATTAGTTAAAATTGTATACTAATAAAATAAAATATGTCATATATTTTAAAATGAAGGAATTAGCAGTAGCAAAGCGAAGCAGGCTTCTACTTTGATAATTAAGATACCCAATAGTTATATGCCTTTATTTATCTGCATTCAAATTCCAATACCCACATAACCATATACAATTATGCGCGCGTAAATGTGCTTTCAGTTGTAGGGTTTTAGGCTTACGAATCTTACTACTCGACTAATAATGCATAAGTAGTGTATGTGTTAAAAGGAGGCGCATATTTCGAATAAATTCCATGTCAGTGGTAACGATCACCTGGTGCATGCATGCGGCGTCCTAGTCGCGCCTAGCGGCCGATAGATCCATCGAAGCGGCCGCGCCAGGCGAGAGGAGAACTAGATCGATCGACAACGACCAGAGCACGTCGTCCTCGACGTCGTCGTCCCCCCGCGCGCGCGCGAGAAGCCAGCCGTCGCCGTCGGCGGATCGATTGACCGATCGTACGACGCACAGCTGGCGCGCCCGAAAAGCGGCCGCGCGCCAAACAACCCGCCCCGCAGCCGGCCGCCCGGCCGGGGGGCCCCGCCACGGCGCCACCGGCGACGCGACGCGACGTTTTACGTGGACGACCGCGCTGCGCTGGCGAGGCCATGCGATAGATTGATGGCCGGAGCACGAGGTAGCTAACTATAACGCTCTATATGTGTCTGGCCCAATGACTGTTCGTGCGTCACGTCCTGACACTCACTAGTTGAAAAACCATTTTTATAAGTGTTCGAAACTCATTATTAAACATATATAATAATATATCTTTTTAATAGGCGGCCCATAGCTCCCGTGCAAAATACACGTTTGGAGGCAGCGCATAAGGCTTACCATCTTAAAAAATTAATCTTTGCATAGGGCGCGTAGAGCTTGCCAGGTCTATAAAAATATATTTATTAACTAAAATTCACCTATAACATTCAATCTAAATTTTATATAAAATTCATTCTACATGGTAGATATATACATCCATCAAAATAGTGGGTTGAATTATAAATATAACATACAAAACTTAATTTAATTACTATATATGTGTGTAAATTATTATACACAAAAATATATGCACATAATATCACTTAATTTTTACAACAGCCAAATTATAAATATTATAATTTATGGAAACGATAAAATATCTGTCCTCCTTGTTGAAGAAGTCTCCACAAATATGGTATATTTCAGTGTGAATAAAATGACAGATGACTTGTATCATGATCTCAATTTTTTTATCATTGAATATTTTATCTCTGTCATTAATTCTAAACATCTGTGCATACCAAAAAATATATAGTTAAGTATTTAATATGTGCACACGTAGAATATTTAAATATGTATATTAGCTTATATTTTTAAGGTTGTTGTAGTACCCTCTATTGGATTTGAGGTAGTGGCAGACATAATAACCAAATAATACTCTATATAATGGTTGTTTGTGCCACTTTATGAATGACATAAAAATAATATATGTTAGTTTTTATATGTGTACATATACTTATATTCATGAAAAATATGCATAGTATCATATCGATCAGTTTTTTATCACTAAGAACTTTTCCCTCTCTGTCTAAACTACACCATCATTTGTATTGTAGTACTAGAAAGCACTAATAGAGAGAAAAATTAAAGTTAATCAGTAATCTATATATGCTATAAGAACCAGTGTCGATCAATATCGAAGAAATTAATTAATGATTTATTAATCTAAAAGATCGATAAAAGATTGATATCGTTCCTATAAAATATCCATTGGGTCTAGCAAAATGACTTTTGAGTCCCGATGATATATCATAAAATAGATACAATGTTCTCTGCACAAAGATTAATATTAGTAATTGTTATTTGTGTACAACGACTATGCTAAATATCAAACTTACCTACTGTTTTATGGCACATTATACTAAGTTCAATCGCACGACCTATGTAGATGTCCATATCCATCTTGTTTCCGAATGTATTCTAATCTCTCTTTCTGAGACTTGTTTTTCAATACGTTGGAATTTTCTTTTATGTCGACAGTGTGTGTTGTCCTTGAGATTCATAGCAGGTTAAGGTAGGCGACCAGTTTATTCAACTTCATTGCCATGTTGTGCTACATCCTAAAAATTTAGAGTGGCTCCAATTAGTTACTTATTAGGAAATAATTTAATAATAATAAGATCAATATATATTAACTTACATACAACATACGGAAATGAGACTGACATCATGTTTTTCTCGACGGTACATTACATGCATGTCTCAAATATCAAGTAAAACCATGCTTTTGACGTCCATAAAGAGTTCCTTCGGTGCCCAAGATATAATATAGGAGATTCCAAGTCTACTTGCTCTCACGTACCATTAGTGCTATCTCTCAATCTGAAATGGACCATCCTCAAGCATCTAAGATAGGAGAAATTGTTTGTCATTCTCAAATTGCTCCGACACATCTTCGTTGGTGGCAATGAATCTTATATCAGTACTTGTCAATCATGATAGATCTAAGGTTTTCCACTCCATGTATGCATCAGGCTCCGAACTTTAATTCTCTCTTCCTAAAAATGATTTTACTATCTAGCGCTCATTGTTCTTGTGTTTTGCCTTGTGTGGATGGTGTTTGATTTTGCGTGGCACCAGAGATTTTGGAGAGGCTTCTCGTGGGGAAGGAACTTCCTAACCTTGAAAGACACTTGTTTCAATGGGAGCTGGTGCAAGATTTTCTGAGGAAGGCGGAGGTGTTAGTGTCCTTATAGAAGGTTATCGTGGTGGCATATAAGGAGCTGGCCTATAGAGAACATGTCTCCTGCCTCTCTAGGAGAGGATTTGCTAGTGAAGGTTGGTGTAGAGGGAGATTTTGTAGCCTCTTCTAAGGTTCTACCGATATTATCAAGACTATATCTCTTCTATGACAAAGAATAATCGGATCGATCGTATCTCCAAGATATTTGATTCCCTTGTTGTTCATTGTAATGTCAATCGCGTACATGGCTTGATCTCCGTTGAAATTCACCATTGCAATCTTATCATAATCCACTAGGACTGACTGGCAGTGAAAAACACGACCCGACATTACCTTGCCCCTCACAACCTCTATTATTCAACATACCCTTCTAACAGGGACATGAAGCGTGCATGGAGTGTCTTCTCATATGTTGTCAACATTAAACTTTAAGGTGGGAATAGATTTGATGGTTATCGACAGTATGACCGGGTCTATTTGCAGCAATTGTAGTAAAAGTTGGTCGTCGCATGCCTCTATATGAGGTTACAGTTGAAAAAATAGGTCTAAAATGACACTTGCTACAAATCTTGACATTTCTCGGGCTACCATTAGGCGTATTGTTTCTTGTAGTGTCTTCTTGAAATGGCTATGCTTCTTGAGATAAGTGCATCTTGTACAAACACTTGTCTCCAGTTTAGCTTGGATGATATGCCATGGATGAGGCCACCATGCTCAGGGTTGCCCAATGTGGCAGTTAGCTAGTTTCTCTCCCTGACAGACTTAAAAGAGCCATATTTCTTCCTCTCTACGATATCCTTTATCTTATTCGCAACTTAGAGGCCAGAGTTTGAGAATATAATGTCGCCAGAGTTAGTGATCTCTTGGGTCCGTGTATGCACCTAGTTCCTCCTTCATTTGTTATAGTCCTCTATTGGCATGGTTTTTCCTTGTGCTCTTAAGTCATCATCGGTTTTTTTTCATTTCTTTGCCTTTTCAGCATAGGCACCTGAGCCTAGACAAAGGTAAAACATGCTTTTCTTCGTGAGTTCTGCCATCTTCTTCCTCTAGGCCATCTTTTCTGATGTGGTCATCTTCATGACAAACTAGTCCCATTAGACAAGTGTGATGATCTTCCTAAACTTAAGGGTCAATCCCCTTTGCACGTACTTTGTGTTAATGCTTGACTTCTAATTACACCATGACTTAGCCATGTTCTGAAGGGTGGCTACCCTTGCCTCTTTCTTGGTTCCTTTGGAGAATACGATTCTTTTATCAAGCTCATCCCATAGGTAATTTTTTGTCCCCATTATAGCTAGCTCCCAATTACCAGTTAATATTAAGGTATGGTTCTTCACAATGGCCCTGCATTAGTTTTGCCACTTAATAACCACTACACGGGGGTCGTTTGATATTTATTAGCATTGATGTGGGTCACCACGTGTGTCTCTTCAGGATGGATCACCTTGGTCTTGCACTATTCTCTCATTCTGTGTTTTGGCTTTGTTTGAGTAGCAGTTGTTTCTAGCTATAGGATAAAGGAAGTTTCTAATACGTCCTTGACTTGTTGTTGTTGTTTTAATGGAACTCTGCGATACATGGACCTTTGTGGAGCAACTTTCGTCTATGTATAAAATAGAATAATCAGTACTATATAAAAATAGATACGTACAATGAACTTGGTGAAGTCGAGTGTATAAATAACTTACCGCCTCTAGGACATAGTCAACGTTGTCCACAACATTCTTTCTACGCTGCACGCTAGGACATGGATCATTGGGGGAGTGATACGATCCTTCGCTTTGCAGGCTATCAATGTATGATGTGGGCTAGGTAGGTAATGTATCCTCCTATCATGATGCTTTTGCGGTCAGTTCAGATTTATCGTCGGTTTCCATCGTGTTTAAGTTAATTATCAAAATACGTAAATTTTAATTAGATCCCACCAATTTTACGTAATATTTAACAATAATACATCCATTAAAATTCACATGTAAAATTAAACCAAAATTTAACATTTACCTAAAATACACTTCTAAAAATGAGCCAATATTCACATATAAAATTGACATCTAAAATTCACATAATATAAAACATTAATACATCCATCCGAATTTGTAGATCTAAAATACTTCTAAATTCACATCAAAACTTAATCCCAAATTTAGATTAATTATTAACTAAAATTCACATAAAAATTCATCTTAAATTTCATATCAAATCAAATTCATTGTATATTTGCATCAAAATTAATTTTAAATTCACATAAAAGATAATCCTATGTTTCACATCAAAATACATTTTATGTTTCCTATAAAATTTATATAAATTTCACAAAACAAAATTTCCTCCAAAAAAAATAAAAATTAACTCAAGGAGGCCGAGGGTGGCAGGGCCAAGGAGGTTGACGGCGGCAGAGGAGAGGATGAGGGTGGCGGAGCCAAGGAGACCGAGGACTGTGGAGGAGAGGCTGAGGGCAATGGTAGAGGGGAGGCCAATGATGACGGAGGAGAGGTTGAGGGCGGCTGGAGCAGGGAGGCTGAGGGCGTATTAGGGGAGGCCGTGGGCGGTGTAAGTTTGAAATTTGGCAACCTAGTGATGCAATACTATGGTTCATTGCGTAGGACTAGGAAACTTTTTTTCTCCCATGCGGCCTTATAGGGGTGGGGAATTAGGTAGGCATTTTTCTTAGGCAGAGAAAAGCACATGCTACCTGCAAAAATATCCACTATAATTTTTTTTCTCTTTTAACTGTACTCCATACAATAAATATATATTCCAATATAATTCGTAAGTATTTTTACATACATCATGCAAAAATTTTACACATTCATGGAAATTATCAAATTACATATTTTCACAGTCTAGGCAAAATTATACTATTACATATTGTCATCGCATGTAGAATTTAAGCGTTTTTTCATTGATGCTTATCCATACAAGCTTTATATTGTTACAAAAATATATAAATAGTGGCATTTAGTCGTACTGATTGTAGTCTCAACTCCTACTATCCTTTGTTTTTCGGTGATCACAACATTCTTTTTCTTATCCATGTGGTCGTTTACATAGAAAACCTATACGACGCAATCAGCAAGTACCAGGAGTCATCTTTGTGACCCAAATTGTCGAGGTCAACAATTGTTAGACCGAAGTTATTGATGAACACACCTTATGGGTGTTTCATCCATTCACATCGAAACAATAGGATCTGTATACTCAATCCATAGAACAACTCCGATATTTCTTCTATAAATCCATAATAAGTGTTCTTCTATCGATTTGTGGTGATTGCCTCTATCCAAACGCTACTATTTTGGGCTATGCTCTTCTTATCCTTTAATTTTATATAAAATATGTAACCGTAAATGTCGTAAGCTTGCTAGAAGTTGACCATACTTGATGGTCCACACGACAACCTTTTCATAGTGATTTTCTGTATGATTTCTCCATCGGGTAGGATTTGTTCTCTTAACCGCTCAATGAAAAGATGCTTGTGCATCTTCATTATCCAATCATTTGAGTGTCCGATAGATTACGATCTAATATGGTTCAGGTGTTGCTCAATATACGGCTCCACTATTGCAAGTTGTTGTAGGACTGTAAAATGTGCTTCTTGCGCTACTTTGCAATCGTCATCAATGAATCTTTTCTTACCTGTGGTACTCATCCCACGCAATCTACCCTCATGTCTAGGTGCTAGTACACCAACCGCCTGAGTTTCTTTTAAATAGTCAATGCAACACTCAATGACTTCTTTGGTGGTGTATCAATCTATCATAAAGCCCTCTAAGTGAGCATGATTCCAAACATAGCACTTCAGAATGGATATGTAACACTCGTAAGCCCACATTTGATGCAAGTAGAAAAGATCAAGTGCAATTATCTGATGAATAATATGAACCATGAGGTGCACCATAATGTTAAACAAGGTAGGAGGCAAACACATCTCATCTTGGCATAACGCCTCTGCAATGAATAGTTTTAGAGAACCTAGTTTTTCGGGGTTAATAACTATCTATGAAATGGCATTAAAAAAGTATCACATTCTAGTGATTACCGTCTTTAAATGTAATGGCTTGATTGTCCTGATTGTAATGGGGAGGAATATAGTTAGCATCATATTGCAATCATGGGAATTATAGTCCGACAACGTTAAATCTTTCATACATACTAGTCTCTTGATATTTGATAAGAAATCAGTGGACACTCTTAACCCATGAAGGTACTTGCATAATGACTTTTTCTCCTCTGTTATCAAGGTAAAGTTGGCCGAACATCAGGTCTTTCCTTACATCTGTCCCAACGAAGAAGACATCGCAAGAAGGTCATTGATACTATCACCTCTTAGCGTCAAGTACTCATGCATATATTCATCCCACTTTCGTGAAGTGTTGTTCCATAGATCTACCATGTCTTCCAGCAAAGGTACAAGAAAGACATTTATATCATTACCTAGTTATTTCATACCTTACATAAGTATGGATAACAACATATACTTCTGCTTCTGACAAATGTATGTAGGTAGGTTATACATGGTCCTAAGTATTGGTCGAATGATGTGTGTGCTACTTAGGTCACCAAAGGGGTTTATTCCATAGGTACTCAACGTGAACCTATCATTTCTTGGGTCCTTCGCAAATTCTTTGTATGTCTTATCAAAATTTTTCCACTGGTGTCCATCCACGGGGTGCTTAAGCTTTCTGTCCTTCTTTGTTTTTCTTTATACCACCAGATCAGTTTGGCATCCTTAGGATTTAAGAACAAACATATGAGTCGATCTTTCACTAGAACGTACCATATCACCATGGCAGGTACTTTTCTCTTCGAATTGGATGAATTGTCTTGCTTATTCAAAGACTCGGTACCTGTCTTATACCAACTTATGCAGCAAGAAGGACAACTGTCCATATTCTCGTTCTCCTTGTAGTACAGGATGCAGCAATTAACACATGTGTGTATCTTTTGCACACCTAATGACAAAAGGACAGATGAGTTTCTTCGCTTGATATATATTTATTGGCAATAAGTTTGGATTCAGCAATATTTTTTTAAGAGAACTAACAAATCGTCAAAGCTGTTATTGGACCAACCATTGCTAGCTTTCAACTTATGAAGTTCTAGCATAGAACGAACTACGAAGAAGTCCTTGTCACAACCTTTGACTCATCGTATAACAATTGCTTCGCTATATTCTACAATGTCTCGAAATTATTTAGACTTCTCATCGACCTTATTATGACTTCTAGTTCAACGTGCCACACCATCTTGTTCGATACTACTATTATCCACCATTATATAGTCATCGTTATCCATCACAACAGTAGAAACATCATGAATGACATTAGCACCCTCTAGACATATATAAGGTTCTTCCATGATGTTACTTTTGCCTTTGACTATCTTATCATACTTAGACCAAACTGTATAACCCACATCAAACTCACATCAAAATAAGTGAGACTTCACAATTTTTATTTTTATCTATGCTTTCTTATTTTGTACGGTCTAAGTATGGACAACATATTTTCTTTATTGTCTTACTCATAGCATACTTCTATATAGTTTTGATGAATTTAAACAATTTGTTTAGAAACGACTGTTGAAATCTTAGTGTTCCGTACTATCCATGTGTAAATAAAAACCACATCATAATATACAATTTACAAATAATTTAAATAACAATTTTCCTTTATTTTAATTCTAAATTACATTTTAAATTTATAAATATAATATTTTTTGAATAACAACTTTTTAATTTCTTTGCACACTAAAGATTCTAAAGGAAGAAAATTGCAGAGAAATCTAGAGGAAATAAATAAGAGTAATATTATTTGGAAAAAAAGACTAAATTAGTATTTGTCTCTCCAAACTATATACACATAGACCCACCCATATTGATATACCATTAGAGTCAATAATTATAATAAAATTCGTAATTATCGAGTAAGAAAATATTTCCGAGTCCAGCCCTCGGACCTTCTATAAAAATATTTCGCCCGTGATTATTTTTAAGTAGTGACTGCGTCTTCTCGGACGCGGACGTCGCTGTCACAGGCACTATGGGCGCTCCCGCGACGGGAGATCTCGTGACGGGCCACTGCTGTAGCTGCCGATCGGGTCATGTGCCCCTGTACGCATAGTGTCTACTAGTAATCGATCTCTAGCTAGCTATAGCCTATAGGTCGATTTGTGTTTGTGTAGGACCTTTCTGAAAGAGATTCCGATTCTTCTCCGCTTCAATCAAATTAATTATTGGCAATCATTCTAGAATGAAATGTTCTTAAAAGAGGAAATTGATCGACCTAGTTGCCTGTTCATCATCAGGTGGCTCTTTTTTTTTCGGGGCCTAGATCCTGCATTTTCCTTGGCATTGATCTTTTCATCGCACCTTCACATCAATAGGGTTCGGCTAAACAAGAAGAATAACAGTATATAAGGCTAAGGATTGTATAAGCCTCTCTATATATATCCCTAAATACGTTTTTCAATTACAGCCATCCTTCTATTTTTATAAACTATTATAAAATACTATTTATTTTCAAACTTTAATCGAAAAAAAAAGCTACAAATACTTAAAAGATGCATTTGCATAATAAACATAAGCATTCAGCTTTCGTTTTACAGTGGCCTAAATTTTTTAAGAGCCACTATCTGTCAAAATTAAAACAGTAATATTAAACACACAGTTATTTAAAAATAGAGATAACACAACATAATATTATTGGTTATTGAATATCTCAATCCAACGGTTCGATGCTGTTTCACTTGTTTTGCTCTTTGGAGTCAAACGACCCTACGCCTTGCAATTTTTTTTAATATATGCGTAGGTACACAACATGTTAAAATATTGCAAGTGAATGTGCTATTGTATGGATACGAGCTTTGCTACGTATCCCCCAACTGTTTACCTCCCTGGCAGGCATCGCTGTCACATGCGTGAACTACACTCACACACAGTGTACACACGTGTCACAAATGTTGCCGCATGCTCTGTATAATATAGTAGTATATATATAGTAGCATTATATAGCACCATGTTGGCTACAATACGGACCGGCTTGTTATTGTCCAAATTAATTAACGTGACAGTGACTTGACAGAAATTTCTCCCTTTTGAATTTTACGTGTGGGGTCTCTACGTACCTGTCACGTAGCCAATGCTTCTCCATCGTGAGAATTTTCTGTGCTCTTCCGTTCGCAAATATTATTTAAAAAATATTAAACTTCTAACAATTTAACTATCAGTAATTTCTTAGATGCTTAATTTAGAAAAATGGTATGGCTTATTGGATTTTGTAAAGTCGTTCTAATAAAAAAACTAATGGTAAAAGTTTCAAAATTTTGACTGAATTATGTTTTAAATGAAAAATGTATGATATATATATATATATATTCGTAGATACATGGAAATATAAAATCTTAAGATACTAGCTCTGATTGTTCCTTTTGTCGATGTGTCAAGTGCTAGCTTGCGGCTGACACGTATTCACACGAACCCAGCAGCAAAATCTGGACGTCGGTGGACCACATCAGATCACGACGATTTAATTTGATTGTGAAAATGTCCAAATGATCGATGTCGTCCCAAATCACTCACGTGGATTCATAGGATGTTTCTTTTTCCATGTCACTGCTACCACACTTGTTAAGGGGACAACCTACTTAAATTGATGGATTGGCAATGCTATGACCAGTTTAATTAACCCACGTGTCAGTGGATAAAACTCTAATAAACCTAAGTGCCCTAATGGCCTCCACTTTATATCAGTATATATGCATAAATAATTTGAGTCGAACATGTTATAGCTTTCTAAGTATGGAAGATAATTTACATCCCTGACCTCCATTTATCTTAGAATGCACACGGTTAAAATTCTTCTGATGTAAAAAAAGTAGAAAAGTGTAGGTAGAGAAGTAGGTGATAGTGCTTGGCAGGATAAAATGACTAGTGGGTAAATAAAAACCTCAAAACTATATATAACTCCAGGTGATACCTAACAATTACTATCCCAAAGTTCATATATTTTATTTCTACTTCATAATTACTCTCTCCGATTTTTTATATTTGATGCCATTGACTTTTTTAAATGTATGTTTAACCATTCATTTTATTTTTTAAATAAAAATATAAAACTTAATGTTTTCTTAATGATAAAGCAAACCACAACAATATAAGTAATAATTACATATTTTTTAATAACATGAATAGTGTCAAATAGAAAACATGCATACTCCTCGGGTTACAAAAGTGTGCCATTTTGAATCTAGACATATAGTCTCTAAAATATACAACTTTAACATTAATTTCCATTGCGGTAAGTTTATACTAGGTACAGTTATAAAACCCAATATATAATATTATAATATTATGAATGCAATTAATGTTCATAACAAACATATGCATGTGATTTTCATAAATCTAATGTAAACATTTAATTTAGATATGTAAGGTTTTAAAAGTTTAATTAACTTAGGAACAGGTACAACATGGGACATCTACATGGTATGTATGCATCAGTACATCCATGCAGCTAGTCAACCAAAACGACGCCGAAGACGATATCGTGCGACAATCAGATCGAGCGTAAGCTGTCACCTCTTGCAAACTGCAGCACACAGGCGCCATAAATAACTCAAACCAACCAATAAACAGTCGATCGATCAATCACCAAGCATGGCTGCATGCACGTACGTACGCACGCATCGGTTTACAAGAAGGCAATGTTAATTAGCCAGCTCTTGCACATAGTTACATCACATTGCGAGCTCGTGCTTTTGGTACAATCGTACACACGTACACTGGTCAAGTTAACCCTACTACGCATTATCTCGGATGATGATTAATTAATGTTATTGTTGGAAACTTCGTTTCTATCGATAGATCGATCGATATCAATGCTGGAATTGTACGAGGTTATCTGTTCATGGAGACTTCCTTACGGGGGAGGAGAGGACCGTACGTGGATTTGCTGGGTACTTGGGCAGATCGTACTATGAATCTCTATTGGTTGCTCTGTGTCTTGCCAATGGCCACTGCCTAGGAAGAGGATGGGTGGTGTGGAGGTGCTAGTGACAGAGATGATGAGGCTGATTATATGAAAGGGAGATTTGCCATGTTCATTGATAAATGGCCACGGATTGTTCGTGCCTGGCTTCTAAAAACATGACTTCCTTAAAAACTTTCTACACATAAGTATTTATTAGACAATTTTATTATTAGCTATTTGTTAAGTTTATAACATATAGTAATATTTTATTCATTTCTATATAACAAAGTAAATCATCCATTAACATTCATCTGCATTTCATCGATCCATGTCAAACATATGCCCGTACTTTACCAATTAAATTTTTGATTGATGAAAAAGTACACAACCTTTAATATGATTCCAATTGAATTTTTAATGGTTTTGTTGTTTATATTATTGCAGGCTTGGACCAAACGTTGTGATGTACTTACACAGAAGACATACTTCCTGTGTCTTCAAATGATTGTCATTGGATACTATTTATTTTTAAATTTTGGCTGCTCGTCTTTGTTAAAGAAAATGTATAAATATTTAAAAATATTCCATATCAACGAAATGTATTGTATCCTTTTCACATTGTCATGAATGCTTCGTATATTATGATCTAACCATATGAAATTTATCAATGGTCAAAGTTAAAACTATTGGTCATGGATACTTAAACCCAAAGAAAGTATTAAAAAAATATTTGATCTCTCTATATATACAGCAGTCACAGGGTCACCGCGAGCCCCAAGCTACCATTCAACTGCCAACAGTCCAAGTGCCTACTGCCGACACTATTCGTCGACATTTCCCGCAGTAGCCAGTAGCCCTACACTTTCTACTAACACGGACTGGACAGGAGAACAAGTGCATCCAGAGTGAAATGTTGGAGCAGAAGTGGCAGTAAACTAATTGAGCTATAGCTAGGATCGTTTTGTTTGTCACCCAATAAATGGATACACAACACACGAAGACACGCTGCAGCACAGTACCCCTGGAATTATTGCCTGCCTTTGCCTCCATTATTTTAACTTTAACCAAGTACACTGCATCCGACCGACTGATAATTTGATCTTGTTAGATTGACCTCCTCCTCCTCCTCCTCATCAAGACACTTACACTTTGCATAAAGTAACGTAGCAAAAGTAAGTAAGTGGCAAATTAACATAATTAATTACCTGTGGTAAATCAACATCCATGGAGCACTTCTGCAAAGTGTGCATCCCAATTTGCGAAAAGCTAGGGCAACTTGTTCATTCCTTTGGAAGTAAATCACAATGTATCAAATAGGAGTTCCCTTGTGTAGTACGAAAGGAACTTTTGTGATCCAAGTAAAAATATTAACCGTCGAACCAAAAGCTATAGCCGCAATAGGAACAGTAGTTTTTTGGGGAGTTAAAAATGGGAACAGTGGTGGAAATATTTTGTACTGGCACATGGATGAAAAAGAAAGAGTACGTCGCCCTGCATGCATGCAGTCTCATATTTGGATGAGGAAAATGTCGTCTTCTCTGTCTTTTTTCCCTTGATTTTTTTTCCAAATTAGAACGGCCATCCTCTGTAGTTGTCTTGGAAAAGAAAAGGACTATATATATAATTAAAGAAAAATGACGAACTGTAGCAATAGTGACGAAAGTGATCTGTCCACTGTGACAATTCATTGCTCTTTTATTGTGCATGTTCCTTCACACCGGTAACTCCAGATCGGACGGTTGTGGAACAATGATCTTTTTCATTTCCTTGTCAATTCAGACGCGAGGCCAGAAATGCAATGTACACGGATTACAGCGTCATCTTCCATTATATTCCTTGCGGGTATGGGGGAATGTCAATAGTGACGTGTCCATCACATCAGCGGAACGCTGCATGACTAGCGTACACTCTCCGTAAAAAAACAATTTTTATGAGATATAATAAAATTAGTTTGTTATGTATAATGCAATGAGTGACTAAGCGAGCAAGGATCAGGTTTCTTCTTACTGCCATAGGTTACCACACCCGACGATAGCCGTTATAACCACGATAAATTATACAAAATTTATTAAAAATCTAAATTATTTTTTAAATTTATTTAAATTTAATATGATTATCTTAGTATTATGATTACCGTATCCGAACTATAACCAAAATAACCTCGCAAGGACGCACACGTACTACACAAGGAGAGATCGATGTTACTGCATGCATGAATGCATGCCGGTGGGTCAATAACACAAATTACAAAACCAAGTAATAACGGAGTACATTAATTAGATCTGTCAGAAGATAGTTCAAGATGTTAATGTGACAAGACGTAATAATCGACCACCGGCTCAAGTTACACGGCCGGAGTACTACTGTATTTAGCTGCCGGCCAGTGACAGGGAAGTGGCTGGCCATGAATGCAGTGCAGCGACGGGGATTCTCTACGTTCTCGGGATACGAAACAAGCCGTATGACAGGTGGTCTAAACTTATTTGTCAGCTACTATACCAATATACTCATTCCTATTTTTAGGATTTAAATTTTATACCATAATATAAATATTTCTGTATTGATTACCATAATTTCTATTATTAATTTTAACGATTCCAGACCTAATCAGGTGATTAGAAAGGAAATATAATCAATTCAAAAATTAACTATTGAAATGACTTAAAAACAATTTTTTAACTTAACCTTAATACTCTCTTATTCCAACAATATGAGGATGTTTAGAGATATTAAGATTAAGGGAATGGAGAGTTATGACATGGGGAAGTAAGTGAGAAAATAAATAAGAGTTGTTATAATTTGTTGGCATTAATAAGTAGGTAGAGATATTCTTATATAGTTTGATAAAATTTAAATTTTACAAGTAGTTATATTCGTTAATGAAGATAATATTTATTAAATAATCTATAGATGTTTATATTTTGGAATGAAAGAACGGAGGATCTGCAGGGCTAGCTTAGCTCCCATGCATCGATCGATCTGATTTTCATACCTATAGCTAATTATACACATGTGTGCAGTAATGGTGTAGTACACTAGTTTCACTGCAGCTGAGTTGACGTCGAGATTCGATCGAGCGATCGGAGTGTTGATGCATGCATGCAAGGATGGATCTAGCTAAGCCCATGCATGCAGAGGCGGCTGCTGTGCTGGGCGTTGATTTGATTCGCAGAGAACAGTATACGCCCCTGCGAGCTTTATTATTTCTCGATCAGCCACCATCGATCCCAGCAGCAAGCACCCGATGGATCACTCGATGGCGACGCTTCCAACGATATGTAATGCGGCTTAATTAATTGCTCGATTATAAATTTATAATGTACCTTCCTCAGGCCTTAGCTTGGACCGGTGATCATCTAGAAGACAAAAATTTATTGTGTGACAATTTCGTTTTTACCCTTTAAATCCTTGAATAAAATGTTAGTTAAAGTTTAATATCTTACAGTTAAAACTGATAATTATTTATGAAAAGAGGGATACAGCCTGAGATTAATTATTTGTTAGTATTACCCATACTCCTACTAAAGAACAAACATGGTCAGAAAAGAGAACTTTGTCTAGCCATATGATTATTGCTGAAAAGTATTACCTTCCCTCACAAATATAAGCATTCTTTTTTATCTTTACACATAGATATAAATATTTTTAGTTATTCATATAAATAACTAAAAATATTTATATTTATTGAGAGAGGGGCGCGTCACACAGTTGCTCTGTTACCCTGCAAGTATGTACGTACGTTGCAGTTACAAAGTACAGAGAAAACTCTGATCATCCAGTACGTACTGGCTGGGCATGTTTCAGTCAGATCTACTAGGAGGACTTGCACTGTTGCAGTCAATCTGTCCTTGGAAAGACGCAGGGAGTACCGTCCAGTACTAGATGGACACAACCTCAGGCTTTCACCCCTTCCTGCATCCTGCACATCTAGTATTGCCATGTCTTACCTTTTCTTACACCTTCCAGGTTTTACCCGCAAGTACAAACCAAGCCCTGCATGCGTGCGTACGTGTGTTGTGTGTATGCATGCATGAGCACAGACATACTCCATCCATAAGTATACTTATGTGTTTTGGTTTTTGTCCTAAACTGAACTTGGACAAAATTTATTTTATATATACATATATTAATTAATATTTATAATATTAAATAAATACACTATCAATATATATGTAGATTTAACGAAATTAATTTGATGTTATAAATATCCATGGTGTTTTGGTTTTTTTTCCTAAAATAAACTTTAACTTTGACAAAAAAAATAAAAAAATATTTGTTAATTAATATCTATAATATTAAATAAATACACTATCAATACATATTTTATGATGAATTTAACAAAATTAATTTGATGCTATAAATATTGATGTGTTTTTCTATAAACTCTAATCGGGAGAAAAAGGACGTCTTACACTATAAAATGAGGACTATTTGCCTTCTCTCTGTTTCTCTCTTGTGTGTGGTCCGTGCGAAACTCTCTGCGCATTATCTGAAAGGGACTGCATTGCATCCAATCGAGCTCTCTCAAAAGAGTGCAGACAGACAAAGCTAGCTGCAGGACTTGGGCCTGGACAAAACTCTGAATATTCCGAAAACCACACAAATATTGACACACACACACACACAACACAACACAGCCATGCACACCAAACAACATTGTCCACTTGGAAAAAACACCAGTCACTACGACTCAACTGGCATGTGTCCCAACCACAAGCTAGCTAGCTGCTAGAATAGCTCTTCAGCACGAATAGGATCGATCAGTGGCTGTCCAAAAAAATGACAAGAAATGAACAAGGGATGCAACAAACAAAGGTACAACCAATTTTTGTGGATGAATGCGATATTTTTGGGGTTCATCCATGCATGGATTGAACCATCTCTTGTTGCTTTCTCAATTTCACACCCCGCCCCCCCCCCCCCCCCCCCAAAAAAAAAACAACAGAAAACCCTTGCTTTGCTTGCGTGTGCGTGAGAGAGATGTACTACGTATGTAGAACATATGTACCAGCTGCATGATTAATTAATTAATTAAGCACACAAGCAATGGTGCTAGAAAAAGCTTAATTAGTTACTACATCATCTTAAAATATAAAATTTTAGCTATATATGCACTCTTGTTTAAGTATATAGCTAAAATATATTATATTTTAGGACAAAAATATTAGCTAGCTGTAGTAGTGTACTCGGACTAATTGGTGATCAAATAATAATGATCAATTAGTAAAAGATAGCTACATTTACAGGTTGAATTTTCCTCTGCAGCTGAAAAGGCTGGGGGTACCACACACACAAACTGGCTGGCTGGCTCAGTAGTCAGTAGCGCTGCTACTTTCCTTCCCCTTTATAATTAGGATGAGTAACCAAAGAACACAGTAGCTAGTTAATTACCCAATTGATAGCAATGGTACTAAATTAAAGCCGTCATTTGAAGTTGTTGCTTAAATAATTGCCACTGCACTGCATATATGTGCAGGTACCTAGATGCTACTAGCTAGGAGTTGTGTGCGTGTGTGTATATATAGTACTGGTTGATAAACAGGAGGATTCAATTATGGACCATTGGATGGCCAATTTACAATGCAGTGCTTGCATGTAATGATTTTTATTACATAGGTCATTAATGATTTAGCTTAGGTGACACTCTGGTGGTAGATCCACTAGGCCAGAGCGAGGACAAATTGAGAAGACGAGTCCCAAACTGAACAAAAAGGCAAGCTACATAACATTTGCAACAAAGAAAAAAAATAAAATGGGACAGAAATATATATTAAACCTGTCTGAAAAAAGATTAAAAAAAATAAAAAGGTGGAAATCTATATACAGATTTAGAAAGGAGGTAAAAAAAGAGGGGATTAAAAGGAGCTAGAGCTGTTAATTACTTGGTAATTAGAGATTAATTATCATTATTACAGGTTCCACAAGAGGGCACCAACCGACTGGGGCCAGCCGTGGTGGTCGGCGTCGAGGCCGAACAGGTCGTCGTGCGCCGCCGCCGCCGCCGCGTAGCCGCCGCAGCTGTCGTCGATCCAGACGGGGTCGCACCACGACTGCTCCGCCGCCGCCGTGTCGTGGAACGCCTCTCCGAACACGAGATCGGCGGCGTCCAGGCGGTCCAGCTCGTCCAGCCGCGGCAACTCGACGATCGCCTCGAGCTCGTCGTCCGCGCCGGCGCCGGCGACACCGCCGTTCTTGGGCGCCGGCTTCGCGGGACCGGACTCCGGGGCCAGCAATGAGGCGGCGCCTCCACCGCCCGGCATGAGAGACGGCTCCATGGCCGCGGCGCTCGCCGCGGCGGCCTGGACGTCGCGCGGCGAGGCGGAGGCCGGGCGCGGGAGCGAGGCAGCCATGTCCGGGAAGTTGAGCACTGCGGCGGGGCCCTTGACGACGAGCGCCGCGGCGTCGTGCGCGCGCGCTGCCATCTCCGGCGTCTGGAAGGTCCCGAGCCAGATGCGCGACTTCTTCCTCGGCTCCCGGATCTCCGACACCCACTTCCCCCACGCCCGCATCCGCACGCCTCGGTACGACGGATGCCTCCCCCCGTCCCCCCTCCCCCTCTTCTCCCCTCCTCCTCTCCTCCCCGCCTCCACCGGCGACTCCGGCGGCGACGCCGACGACTCCGGCGGCGACGCCGACGACGCCCCCCCTGACGACGCCGGGCTACACACCTCCTGATCTGGCATTGCCAAAATAAAGGGCGCCAACTAGCTCAGCACCTCGTCAAACACAGCACACGCACAGCTAGAGAGTAGACACAGGTGTAGATTGCTAGCTGCTAGCTCGAGCTGCAGCAATGGAGTCTGGAGTGAGGCTGAGCTGAGCTGCGACGATGGAGAGGGAGGTGGATGAGTGAGAGAGAAGGGGCTGGGGGTTGCCCGTTTTAGTAGTGGGCAGTGGGTGGAGATGAGCTGAGCTGAGAGGAGAGAGAAAGAGAGCTCCGTCTCACAGCGACAGCTGAGCTAACCACGCATCCTTCGCGCTTCTCCTCCCTCTCAATGGCTAAGTAATCACTACACTGAAGTATACTTAACTAAGCTAATGATTTATTAGAAGTATAAACATAGTGTATTAAGGAGACCTATATATAAAGACAAAGCGTCATTGACAGAAGCCCAATATAACTTTTTAATCTTAAAATTTTAGATTTCTCTTTGAAAAATGTTGGGTGAGATCGAACAGTTTCCTTAAATAACTGTCTCCTTTCTCTCTCTTCTTGCTCTCTATTTTTATTTCTATTTTGGTTAAGAGTATGGTGGGTCCATCTTTACTATTGGTAGTTAATTTTTACACCTAAAAATCTAATTATAAATCCCCAAAAGATAATTTTAGTAATAGATTTTTAGATAACTGTTGGTGATGCTCCGAGAACCCATTCTTCTCTAATTATGGCCACTGGATATGATCATATCGTGGAAATGCGTTCTAAGCATCTAAATGCAACGATTCCCATGAAACTTTCTTTATCAATATTGACCTGAAAACCTTTTAAATCCACTCATCAATTCTTTAATGATCAATTAATATATTTATGTTCTGAAATAATTGTTATAAAAACTTAGTTTCCAATCATATATCGGCACTTTCAAATAGGACTTTGTACTTTTGGCATTAGGTTGGTCCGATCGATCCGTGTGTTTCAGGTGCAACTGATCGGTGTGTGGCCAACTAAGCTACTTATATAGTTAGATATAGACAGCGCCGCCGCCGTATAGTTACGGGATCTTTTACGACCCGATCTCTGGAGTTGATGTACGTACGGTTGACGATCGGTTCGTTCGGTTGGTTACTTTTTTGGTTGGTTTTAAGTAACTAAGTAGTTAGAGTGGTACACTTGTAGGCGTTGCACTTTTGTTTCTCGGTCAATCTCCAATTCTATTCATTGCATGCCCAACTGATTGATTTTGCAGCTTTTGATGAGTTATAAAATTGATGATCTGCTCAGTTGTTGTTAAGAAATTAATTTTGGATTTAATTTATGTGTACACCACGGCTTCCTTTGAAACTCCACAGGGACCTCGAGAATACATGAGTATACACGATGACCAAGTTTTGCCAGCTGAACTCAGTTGGGGAAAGCTCATGTGCGCAACAAACAAAGTGTCGGCAAATCCATATAGAAAGCCCTACAAAACTACTGTCGGGGATTCTGATTTTCGTAGCCTGCTCATCTGTCGGCAATCCTTCCCAGACACGAAAAGTGTCGGCGAAGGTGTACACGTGGCATCGAAGGAAGAAGGCACGCGGGAGGCAGCGAAAAAAGTGGACCAATCAAAATCACGGGCCTCCCATCGACACACCCTTGCGCCGCCGCTATAGGTCGCGCGCGGCCGCAACCACCGCCAGCGCGAGGAGGGGGCAGGCCGATGGGTCCCGGCGGAGGCAGCCACCACGGTGGTCAGCGGCAGATCCCCTCGGTGGGAGGTCGTGGTGGGGAGCAGATCGACAAGCGGCTCGCACGGAGTGAGGGCGCTGACTTGTGGCAGAGGTTCGGAGGTCGGGGGGAGCGGTCTCGAGGTCGATGGCGGCGGCACACCAGGGGGGCTGCAACAACGGCAGCGGCGGCCTAAATGGCGACCCCGGCAGAGCGCACAAGTCCGCGGCGCGACCTCCACGTCGACGTCTAGAGCCAGATCCGGGCCGCAACCTCTTCACGGCGATGGCCTCGGCCACCACCACCCATCCCTCGGGGCCCCGCAGCCACCGCACTCCGCTCCCGCTCCCTATCCCGCTTCCGACCCTGCCGCCAACCCGCATCGCTCTTACCTTCTCCAGTGGCGGCTTGACGACCATCTTCCTCCCTGGCCTCCTCTGCTGCAGAAAGTTGTTAAGGTTTCATATTTGCTATCTCCCTCCTTTTTTCCTGATCCCTCTAGATCCGACATTCTACTATAATTAAATTTCTTATCTGTTATGTGTTACTTGATAATTTGATTGTATGATTTCTTAACCGATATGATTGATTGTATGATTTCTTCACCGATCTGTTTCTTATTGAAGCTACTTTTCTTCTGTCATTGCATTGGTACATATATTTAGAAAGTTACAGAGGAGAAACACAGCTGCTCGGCATGCTGCAAAATGCTTCACCATGAAATTAAGTGTGCAAATAAGATGCAAGTATTGGAGCAGCAAAATCAGTCTTTGTTCTTAGTTATGACTGGAGGTTTGTCGTTGATGTAGTGTGCTGGACACCCCCTGATTATCATTCCTAGAGTTTAGATTCAGTGTAGTTCATCTTTTACATGTCTTGCTGCCCAGCTGCTGCATGCTCACCTGTTCCATAGCTGTAATTACCTATTTATTGCATTCTTTCTACCTACCTAATGCCTTTCACAGTTTTTGCACATGTTATGCAATTGATGCCACCAGCATGGGTATATGCATAGGGAGGTCTATTAATTATCATAGCCAGGATAAATTATGGACACTAGATGAGTAATTAAATGAATGGGGAGTAATATTTGTTTAGAAAGAGGTTAATCAATTGATGGTTTCATCCATGTGTAAACAGTATGATATCATATGCTAGGTCCACTAGCACCACGTGCCACACAACTACAACCTATCTTCCTATATTCTTTCTACACGACATGTTTGTGCTATATTTGATTTCTTCCGCAGGGTAAGAAGATGATGACTTGATCCAACAGTTCATTTTCTTGGGTGGATGACTTTTCGCTAGGTCTGCCTTCACATTGATATGCATGCCATAACTTCTACAGATCAGTATGCAAAGTATAATTACATTAGACTCAGACTTAGCCTAGCTGGATTGTCTTGCAGAGGACTTAATAATTCTTTCAAAGTATACAAAATGGAATAAGGTTTAAATAACTTAATAATTACTAAGACTCCGAGGATACAAATTATAAAATAAATTCTTGTATTCAAAGTTTGAACTTGTGTACTACTTTTCGTTGTTGGAAACAATATATAAACCTTTGTACTGTCCACTTTGCTGTATGTAACTGTTTTTACAATGGAAACTACGTCCTGGGCAGTATTTTCTTTGTTTTAATGCCAACAAAATTATCAGAGCAGAGCCAAGTGGCAGCTGACCCATGCTCCTACCATCTCTGCTGCATAGTTTTTCCTCAACGTCAAAATTAAAGATTTCAACATGAAAATAATGTGCCCTTTGTTGGCTTATGGACATCATATTTATCATGATATTATTCTTTTGGAGGACTTTATGCTTCAGCTTCAACTATTTGTTTTATTTCATAAGTACTAGAGGGTGCACTCAATTCTATGCCATGTGCTAGCTGGTAAAGCTGAAAACTTCTAAATCTTATTATTGAACTACTGCACTGTACTAGCAAGTTTGAGTCATAATGTCAATGTGGTTTCTTATGCACTCAGACATAGGCCCTATTTGGGAGAGCTTAAGATTCTGAGAAGCCAGCTAGTAAGAATCTAGAAAAATTGGTTTTCCAGCTTCTGATTTCTAGTTTATTTTCTAGATTTTACAACCACAGATTCTCAAAATCTAAGTACTGTTTTTTGGGAGTTTCTAATTTCTGATTTACAGAAGCTCCTCTACACAGGGCCTTAGCCTAGCTGAGTCAATTAAGGCTAGAGTCCATGAAAGAGGTTGCACTTGCTATCTTTCATACAAAAGGAACATGACATTTGCTGTGCAATTTATCTTTCTTGAAAAATGCAGATTATAATTCTGTTGCCATCTTTAATTACATTAGAGAGATTTATCACTCTTTTTTGTTGTAATATGGATGCATATCTATTAAGCTCTATATTATATGTTTTAGGTTCCAAACGTATTTTTCATAAATCACTGATACTAATTCCTTTAATTTTTTATGTCAGGTACCTAACTAGGTGTTATATATTTTGTTTGTTTTGGAGCTGCAAACATTGGATGCTCATGTATTGGCTGGGTTTTCTTGATGATCCAGTTCTTTAGTTGGCTTAAAATTGTAGCTTTTTATGATCAGTTTGACCTGATCAATTGCAACTATTATGTGGCTCTTGAATTGAAAGTGACTCCTTATTTTGAGGCTGCAACAAATTATCTGTTGGCAAAGCCACTGTTTTCTGTCACTAAAAGGGCTAAGTGTCGGCAAAGGCTATTAAAATAGCTTCACATCATTTATTGGCAAAGGTAAAAAGTGTCGGTAAAGCTTTTGCTGACTGTGGCAATACCTGTCGGCAAAGCTTGGCCGACAGTTATGTAGTTGTTGAATATGCCTTTTTGGCAATAAAATGGTGTGTAGGCAAAAGTGGACCATGGTGTAGTGGCCTAGGTAAATAATAATGGAATATCAAAATATTTCGTAAGGGAGGGTCTCAAAATAATAAACCATGAGGTCAAAATTGATAGCACGTGCAATTAATTTAGGAACTGTGTTTATAGTTAGTATTTTGTCCGTTCCAAAATAATATCATATTTATTTCCCTTTTGTTTTTCCTAAAATAAGTTTATTTCTAAGCAATTATTACATTGGAATTAGTAAAACTAGAGAATAAATATATATTGAAAATAGATAAAGTGGGGGATAATTGAATTGAGATTTGATAAAGTTAAGGTATCATAGTCCTTTTGTTTTTTATTAGGATACGTGAAATTAGTGAAAAATAGAGTTATTTTAGGACGAAGGGAGTAGAACAGAAGTTATTCTCACATTAATTAATCAGACAAAAAAGAGAAATGTATGTATCTTTGGTTGTATACTAGCTACTCTAGATTAAAAGAAATAGCCTAGATGGAAATTCAAATCAGGAATAACTAAAATTAAGGATTAAAAAGTTATTAAAAATAGATAATTTGAACATTGCATGACAAATACAGTACATATATGCATATATACTCAAGTAGAATTCAAAGTAAAATCTAGCTAGGAAATGAGCAGAAAGATCTGGCTATGTTCTACGATCCCCACATGCATCTGCCCTGTCTTGTAGACTGGTAAAGACGTGCAAATTTTATCCCATGATAAAGATGCCAGGAATCATGCTGCCCTGGTTGTTATGAAACTACACGATAAGTTATTTTAGCTAGGGTGATGACTGCAGGTCAAACAATCCACCAACACATATACCCACATTTGCCCATAATTTATTCCATTTTAAAGTAGCTTCTGATCACCTGTATACATCTCTGTATATAAGTCAATATACATGTTGGGTTAATTATCTCTGTTTGTGCACAAAGCTGGAATATGACTGGTTGATTTCATCCAATTGCCAGAGGACTACAAACAATTGTGATTGATACCCAAATAATTGATAGACAAATTAACATCTCGCACTGTTAATTATCTTACTATTGACCTTTGTTACAATGTATGGCCCCCTTAAAATGACCTCTGTTATGAGGATAAACAGTAATTAATTAGAATGGCTAGAGGATCCAGATTTTTTTTAAAAAAAATCCATCATCCTGAACCTCAATCTACTGATGGGCCGTCAAAAATGGCTAACGGCCCAATTAGACACCACAAATGTAAGTGTATAATCTTATTTAAAAATAAAATAGAGAAGTTTCCTCTAAAAGAAGGGAAAGAAAAAGAAATTGTCTACTTCATAGGTAGTTCATGGATAGATATAATTTATTTCCAAAGTATATATTAATTATGAGTAAGGTCGTTGTTTCTGAAGAAGAGAACAATTAAAGAGTTTTACTTCATATATTACCACCTGAAAAAAAAATATGTGCATGAATAGTTGGCACGCTGTTGCAGAGATCAATCAAATGGAAGCAGATTATTCTGAAACGAAATTATTCTGTACTAGCTACATGCCTACATAGCATCACTAATGTAAGAATTATTATTTTGATGCTGTATATGTGGGACCTGACAACCCATTCTGTTCTCTCTTTCATGGCTGGGCTAGTTAAGCTTCCTCTAGCCTGATGACGTGTGTCGTGATGTCAGCAACACTCGGCTAGAACTTAGAACGAGCTACTGGTGCCGCACAGGCAATTAATGCAGGAATTGTACGTGCATAAATGTATGGTGAGTTGAATACATCTATAATTTACGGACTTTTGATCGATGTTGAGAAATTAATTTCCTCTCTATTATTTGTCGGCACCTTAGTTTGGATCTTCGATAGTACTGTAAGAGTCCCTGTCATCAATGCATGCAGATATTTGCAGAGATATAGCTATAGCTAGCGTTCCCACGTATCCATGAACTTAATTGCAAATTTTACTCTCGTTAATTACAGATCAAGCAAATTATCAGGGTTTAATGATTGTTTACATAATGTCTCCGTTCTTTTTCCCTTAGCATCATCCTTGACTACATAATCTATGCTGTCGACCATTTTCGATCTATACGGGATTAATTTGGCCACCAATAACCGCATCTGAATATGTCTTTGAATATTAAAATAAAATTGAACTTAATAACTAGATTATTAAAACCAATTATTTACTTTATGCTTAAAAATATATTTTCTAAAAAAATTTCTTCTACTGCAAATATATTTTAAACTATTTATTAAGTTTAGTGGTTAGAATATTTAATTTATCCAGATAATTTATTGTAATAATTGGCTCAATAATATAAATTAAATGTACATCGTCAGATTTTTTTTATAATTTCATAAACATTACAATTTTATTGGTATACTTCAATAAAAAATTCCAATAGGTAATGGTGAAATTGCATATCTTATAGAGACCATGTTAGGTAAAAGAAAAAAAAAGAAAAAAAACATGAAGGTTATAGATTGTGTATATGCATTCATCCTTGGAGATCATCGATTTGGCTTGACATGTACAAGTGCCTAGCTAGAAGTTCTTGATTTGATGCAATATTGATATATCTACCTATATAGGTTTTTGTAAATGTTGAATGCATGATTGATCTCTACAATAATATGCATGCAAGCAAATTATTGTCCGTACGGGTCGCAAATGTTTGTTCTCGAGCGTAGCAAATATATATTAATTTGTCCATGAAAATCCAAATGCATATGCACTGGATGATGCATGGGCAAAAAAAACGTCCAATCCACACATCCCTGTGCAAGCCCCACGAAACAAAGTTTTATTAAGCCGTGCTGATTAATTGAACATTTAGAGAAGTTTTTTTTGCGGGGAAACATTTAGAAAAGTTGTGAGAGTTATTCTTTAATTAAAACAAATTATAATATAAGCTCGCCTCATTTTATTGACACAGAAGAAAAATAACACTAACCAGAAAGGATTCCATATATATAGCTCCTGAAAGGCCAACCTTTTTACCTAACAATACAACATACTACGCAAGTTTGAGTCACTGAACGATTGTTTTCAAATGCCACTTATTTCAAATGAAAAGTATAAACTGGATTGCCGACCAAAAGAGCATGCACGGTGGACTAGAGATCGCTAGAGCTTTGGGATTATTTGTTGTGGTATTTATGGATCGCATGTGACAAACCTGGGATAGGGACAAGCATGTCCACATGCCAGATGCAAGTGGTTACCTTATTAATTACTCACTCTGTCAGAAAAAATGCACTCTAGTGTCTAAAAATTATCCATAGAGGGTCTATTTTTAGCTTATGAACTATCTCATTAAATCCACCCCCAACAGCCAATGGCAAACAAACCTTAGGAGCACCAAGATCATTTTGCAACAATACTAATCTACCCCTGTCACTGCAAAAAGTTCATTTTTTTATGGAGGGAGCACTAAGAATCTTAACGATGTAGTTGAAAACAAACTTTCAACATACATTGAACCACATCATCATAAAAGAAAAGAAATTTGAATCATTCTCATGCATGTTTCATCACAACTATCCGATATTTAATATATCTGTAGTTGCTATTTCTCACTAAATAATAGATGACTTAATATTATTGACATACACTTAGTGTAGTTATTATTGCTATATAGAAGGCTAAGAAGTCATACCATCTGTTATGTTTGACATGCTCCGATGGTGCTTTTACAGTTAGATCATATCATAATTTTTCTTATATCTATATAAGAAAATTTTATAACTACGTTGTACACATCAATATCCTGCCGTAATGGGTGTCATCTGGTTACATTAATTCCTAATATATATTACCAAAACCAAAAGTGTCGACGAGTAGGAACCGTGTCGATCGAAGACATGCATGAAAGGTGCATAGCTGGCGTCGATAATATATATAGATCGCGCATGACGAATGCAAACATGCGTCGTTTTTCGATTTGACCAGTCATTTAGGGGGCAGCTGTAGGAAGAAAAGAAGAGCATGCATGCATAGAGCTGAGGTGATGCGTCGGCTTCTTGTCGATCGATCGATCTTCTGCCTGGCGCCGGCCGGCCGTTCGTGATCCATAGCTCTCATACGTTTACATGCATATACATATGTAGCAGTAAACGTCATGATCGTTTTTAGATGATGCAATTAATTAGTACGGTCATCCTAAGAATCATAACCAATATCCATGCCGGAGTACAGTTTATTTACTCTGCGACAATATTTTTTGCTTCGACTCAACGTCAACCGTTAGCGATGATGACCACAAGATTTAACCGGTAGGACGTTGATTTTGGAGACTCCTTTACGTCAAAGATTATATGTAACTTACGGCCATTGGTTTAGATACAACGGTTTTAGTAATGAGATTTCTATCGATGGTATATCTTTATATCTAGATGTTATATTTAGTTTTCTTGTTATTAAGTTGTGATTTATAATTTATAGTCGTTTGATGACAAACTGTGTAATAATTAGCGTTGTTGTAGCTTGTTTGAAGCCTCAGCCGGAAACACTGTAATAATTACCTATAGGCAAAAGCTTGAATATTTTCCATTATCTAAGAATATAAATTGAAACAGGTACACAATATTGCAGTGGTCCATATGATCGAACATTTGGAGTGCAAGCTTTATATATTTTGTTTAAGAATATCATGAGGTAGGTCACAGTACCCTTGACCTATGCAACTGTTTGCGATCGACAAGATCATCTTTTCGTCCCATTTATGATAAGATCCTTTTTCTGATGATCGAGGACCTCGACGAAATTGCCACTGTTTTGTCGACCCCCTCTAGACCTTTTTCCGCGGATGCTTTTGGCCTTTTCATTTCAAACGCGCCAGTTCACATGCATATATATTCATGCAAACGTGTGGCTATGTGTCTACGCACGTCGGCCAATTAATCCCACAGTTTAAACTGCTGATGAAAAAACGAGCAATTCACACTTTGTGCTTGACGAGTTGACAGCTAGGGGTGGTCGGTAATGATGAGCAACTCGGTTTAGCTCGTTAATCTTAACGAGCTAGCTAAAAGTCTGACTCGGTCCAATTCGTGAGCTAACCCGAGCTGACTCGTGAAGCTTGTTAGACTCATTAGCAAGCTTTAGCTCACTTATATCATTTCTATAATTCTAATTTTATGTTTACTAACTTATCGTATTTTAAAAAAAGAAATACCAATTAGTAAAACACTATCTAAATACAAATAGATTATAAGTTATTTATAGGATGAAATACTGATTAAGATGGACTAAGTATAAAAACATATCGTGATATTGTGTACTAGCTAGTGATCTAAATAAGTTTACTGAGTCTTAGCTTGAGCTCGGCTTGTTATAAGCTAATAAGCTGAACTCCTAGCTTAGGTCTGTTGGCTCGTTATGACTACGAGTCGACCCAATCCAAACCAAACTTAAAACAAGCTGATCCGAGCCAGAACCTTCGAGCTTTTTCTCCATCCAAATGACGGCAGATGGATGATATATCGATCGACATGTTAACGGGAACACCGGCCGGCACCGGCAGCAGGTACTGGTCAAAAAGCGGCTTCCGTGAAATGGAAATGACAGGACCATGATGAACACACACACATGTGTGCATAACCAGATCTAGCTACTGTGATGCTGGTTACACACAATCCTTGATGTTTGATTGGTTAATCCCTGGATTTATCTGTTACAACACACAACAAAAGGCCAGAAAGAGACACACTCAGGGAATCGATAGAGAGAGACGCGTCAGTAGTCTAGTCTAGTCTGCATGAATTTAGTTTGGTTCGATCAATTGTGTGCAACAGAGTTGCGATAGGTATGTATATTCCTCTAGAAGAGATAAAGATCGTACTGCAACTACATCTTAATTTTGAGATTTTGTACGAGCAGACAAGTATGTACTACTCAATACACTTTCCTTACAATTTTATTCAAAGTTTCATGATGATTAATTAATCAAACGACCCATGAATATAATGGTTCCTATCTATCTAGATAATTAATGAGATATATATAGCCCCATGCATACTAAGCAATTTGCAGCGAACACATATCGACAACTATATTATAATTACCTAGCTAGTTTAGCTATATCAGCCTGGCCCCAATATGCACCACCTGAAATATGAAAAGAAAAATTCTTCACTGTACGTGATTTAACAAGTAGTAATCCATGCCATGCAAGCATGATCTGGCCAATTAATACAATAGCTGTTGCCATCCAAGGAGATTATGATAGGATCTAGCTAGCTGACCATAGATGAGATCGAGTACCATCTAATTGAGATAGAGAGGTCACCAAATAGTTGAATCGCCGACAGCGACTCTCTGCCACAGCCACTGTAATTAAGCCGACTTGATCCACTCATGCTTGCATACTAGTACGTAACTAAGTCGTCGTATACACCCCCATGCCATGCTCAATCTTAGGGCTAGTTAATTAATTAATTAAACACAGGAATTAACCACTTGCGATCGAGTTGCCGACTAATTAGTTTTCAACTTGCGCGTGAATGTATCTAGTAGCAACTTCCTCCGTTCCAAACTATAGGAACATATTATTACATCTAGACAAACTAGTAATATTAATATATACAAGGAATCTATAGTGAAAAAATGTTGATTAATTAGTTAGTATTAGGTTGCTATATTTGAAATAGAGGGAGTAGCCATATATGTGTGTGGATATGTAGCTTGTATATATTAGCTGTCATGATGAAAAGATATTGATTAATTAGTAGCACTTTAGTTGGCTGAGTTGGGCTCCCCATATGGGAACGGATTTTCGGGGTTGGGTGAAAAAAAAACTCTCATCATCCTTGCTGCTTTCAGATGTACATATGATCTATAGGCATGCATGGAGGAAGCCTTTAAGGTATTTTCTCCGTTTTGTAGTAAGAACCTTTCTTCTACTACATAAATACCTCGGGGAGGTTCTCCTCTAGGACCGAGATCAATATGGAAAAGTTGATTAATATAAGTTGGCAAATAATTAAGAGGGTCGCTCTAATATTAATCGACGACGATGCATGAATTGGTTGTAGGTTAATTCAGTGATTTTAGCTTGCATTCCAAGGAGAACTACATATGGTTAATTAAGTGATTTTAGCTTGCATTGCATTGCAAGTAGAACGATATATATGCCTTTACGTGTGGTCGGCCTCTCCGAGTAGGGTGAAATCTTACTGCGGATTGTATTTTATAATAGCAATTTAAGAAAATAAATAATTAAATTAGCTACTTTAAAGTTAAAATTTTGCTTTTACAAAAATCATATGAAGAAATTTTATATATAATTTTTTTACACGAAACGTACTTGAGAAACGTGCCAACAAAAAATCCATAAAATCTGTCGAGGAGACGAACAGGACCTTCATGGTTGAATGGACATTAATATTGCAGCCATATAGTAGGGATACGGAAATGGTTCTCCGCGGTCATAACGCAGAGAATCTATGGAAATACTGTGTATTAATTGATAACGGATATCAACCGTTGCATGAAACATGCATAAATGGCTTGGATCAGATGCTCCAGTACCAACGCTACAATAATATTTTGACATGAGGAGTAAATCAAATACGTACAACCTAATTTTATAGGTCTCACGCTTACTACCCGCTTAGTAAATGGCTAGTAAAGATACATCGGCCTTGCCCTTAAAACATTGCAACAGGCTCATTTGACTGTAGCTAGCTATGACGCCCCTCTGCGTTCCTGTAGTCAATATATATACTAGATCCATAAAATTAATTAGGACAAAACTACTTGTAGATGCATGATTGCACAATTAATCACTTCATCTCTTGCGGTACATTTGTTAGAAGATAATTAAATTGAATGATCAAAACTTGCAATAATAACAGATATATACTGAAAAGGATAGGAGCACTAGTAGATACTCTCTTGAGACAATGGACGTGCAATTAAGACTGGCCATAATCCATGTGGGCTGTCCCCGAACAGTAAGGGATTCCGGATAAGCAGGGCCGGCCCAGACCGAAAGCGCTGCCAATCAGGCGTGACTGTGGCCCCTTCTGTGCTACCGCCCAATCAAGGTTAGACCGGGCCCAGGCATCTCTGTCAGTTTGGGCTGTAATTTTCATTTTCGATCTCATCTCAGGTAATACTAGTCAGATGAACTACCAAACTGTCTTTAGTTCAAAAGCCGTTGGGCCATATATATACTGTAAGTAATTAATCATTCCAGAACAGCACAGGGATAATAAGCCTTTTTGATTCATTATAATGCTCTGTAATTGGTCTGAATAAAGGAATTAATGTTGCCTAATGCCACATGATCATCAAGACACTAGTTTGATCATTAATTACCAGAATAAAACATGTGAAAACGTAGCAAAGTTATAATATTTTGGAACTGTTATTGAAGTTCTTTAGCTACCATTTTTATAGTTGAATTAAAATATTTAAAAATATATTGATAGTCAATATAAATATAGCTGCATGTATTACAAAAACACTTATTTGTGTCTAGAGAAAATATACATATACAAGTTTTGGTTGCCCTACGTAATTAATCATGTATTGATGGAATATTCTAAATGTATAATTGTATGGAAATATTGTCCTTGCAAACTTTAATACAGCCTTTTAAAATTTGTTTGACTATTAGTTTTTCTAGGAATATTTATTCAAATAGACAAACTTATGAGGCTCACTTAAAATACTTTTAACGATAAATTTAGTGGTACTCCTTTTACTTTACTTAACTAAGTAATTAAATAAACATGTTGGTTAAAGTTTGAAGAAAAAATGGACGGTTTTATATATTTAAAACCAGGGAGTAGTAACATATTTTTCGCGTGAAAAATCGTGACAACTACGAACATCAGTTGCCGAAGATTTTAATTGGTTGCATGTCTTGTAAGATGGATCGATCCCTCAACCTTCCAAACTTAATGCTAGGCGCATTAATTATAATTTTTTAGACATTTGTTTTGGTTGCTGGTCAGCTAAACATTTTTTTTCACAAGATGGTGTGTTGTGCGTATTAAAAAGTTCAAATTCCTTGCTAATTATGGGTAAATAAGCTGTGGCTACCATTTTACTAGAAACAGAACTTGCACAAGAGATGTGGTTTTGCAAACACTACTTTAAAAAAATGGTTTTTCAGCAGTCAAAATGAGTTTTAGCAGGTAGCCAATATGGTGTTTGTGACTAAAGGTACGTAAAAATGCTATATTTTAACAGACAGGGCTGCTAGCTATTTTAGTTAGGTTAAGCCGGCTGCCTGCGAAAATCATATAAACACACCCACTTGTGAAAATGCTTTTTTAAAATAAAATGAAAATCCACAAATCACATCCTCAAAATCACACCCAAATCACAGTCCAAATCCCCTAATCACAGTACTAAATCTATCGCCTCCATGTCATGGTCGCTGTTGCAGTAATTGTCATTGTTGCTAAGTCATCGTTGAGCCATGGGTTCGCTTCACACTTTCCAAGGTGTAGGTAACGGATCCGTCCTTGGTGTAGACGGTGGATCCGCCCTTCCTACGACCGTCGGCACAGGATCCAGCCATCATGTTGGTGCAGGCGAGAGATCTATCCAACTGCCACCGCTGCTTGGACTAGCTCCACCTCCTGGATTCGCTCGTTGCCACCCTTTCCCGCTATCGCCTCCTCCTCCTAGAGCATTGTGTCTCCTTAGATCCTATCACGCCTAAAAATTTAGGGAAAATAGAATTCTAGACATAATGTCTAATAAACAACTTTTTAGGACCAGCTAGGGTATACAAGAGACAAATTAATTACAAATCTATGTCTTACATAAACATTATAGAAAGTATCACAGAGTTACAGTGGAAACAAAAGCAGTAAAGATACTAGAAGTGGGTGACAACGAGCACACACATTCCTCGACTGCAGTGAAAATTTTTCACCATCCTCCAAGTTTTCACCATCGAAAAAGTACTTCATCTCCAAGATGAGAAAATTTGGAGCAAGATTGAGTACCACCCTTAGTAAGTCATATCCAAAAGTATTAATAGTGAAAGGGTAACAAGGATGGCATATGGTTCACTTGTATAAAACAATAGTAAAATTTTCATTTTTCAATGTGTAAAACAAGTTAATTTAAAAAATACTAAACATCATTGATCAACATTACACCACATTGAATCAAGTCCAACCATCCATCTAAACATTCATCAAGGTCATGTTAATAAATAGGGTGAGACTAATCACGATGAATCTTGGTTGATCATCCATAACTTTAGGTATAACTATTTGAATAGTTTTACTCTGACTAAAGGTGTACAACTTTACCCATAAGACACTGCCGCACAACACTTTTTCAGGCGTCGATTTGCCACCATGACATGACCATTTGCATAACCCTTTTCTAACCATCCACACCATGCCGAGGTTGTACCTCCCACATAGATACACCCCTGCCAAGCAGGCTACCGCTTTGCCATGGTAAATCCAGAAGCCAATCAACTTATACCTAGACCGACCCAAGTGCATCATGATTACCCTTGCCTAGGTGGCTAGGAAAGGTATGAGCTATACTTCAAGCCTAGCTATTGTCCACGCTGGCTTGTGTTAAGTACGGTGTATCTCACAAGGGTTTTTGGTGAGCCATTCCTTAATTGCTATGAGTGCGACCATTAAAACCATACACTCACGGCAAACGATTAAGTTATATTTTAATTGAATAGTTACAGCCATGAAACCATGGTCAAAAATAGTCTCCAACTTGTAGCTCAACAAGTTATCAAGTAAAGGTTAAGTTATAATTCCATCAGTGATCTATGTTATACTAAGCATGGCTAAGCATTTCCTATTTCCTAAGCATGGCTAAGCATCTCCATTTCTGGCTAGGCATACAAAAGTGACTCAAGCTAGTCAAGTTATTACCCAAGTTGTCAAGGAATAGGTATACAAGTAAACATGGTGGAAGCAAGCAGATAGATGATTCCATAACCACATGTAATTAGCAAACATGTACTTTTTTAAACCATAAAACATTTTACAAACTAGATTCAACATACTCAAGGAGAAAAGTGTGATTTGACTTGCTCTATTGAAGCAACTTAAGCAACTACCTTGAAGTAAATAGGTCCATCACATGCATCGGATTCTATCGACATACAAAGGAAACATACAAAACAATACATAAGTCTACTGAAGCAACACATGAAACTATTGTTAGTGGATTCTTGGCATTTTTATGAATTCTCTACCATTTGAATGGACTAAACCAGAGCACGTATAAATTAGTTATGATTTTTAGAAGATTCTAATTGTTTTTCTATTAAACAGAAAATCCCAAAGTGAATTATTTTGCATTAAAAGGCACTTATGTCGTTAGCCACATGAAAGGCCGGCACTGACAAGTGGGCCCTACCGAGCAGCAACTGGCTTGAGGACGACGCACAATGGACTAAGTCCACACGTGCCTAGGTGCAGGCACACCACATGGTGGCCACGACGACCCATTGCACCAACATGGCACCGATGCGATAGAGTTGTCGGCGTAGCCATGATTGGCACCATGCAAATGGCCCAAATCCACCCTAGAGAGGGATCGGACAACCACTGGTAGGAGTGGCTAGACGGCGGTGGTGCACGTGACCCAACGTGACCATTCGGCATGGCGGTGCGTGTGAAAAGTGGTGAAAAGGAGAGGAAAGTATGGATAGGGTCCTCATTGAGAGGAATCAATAGCAAGATGAGGATGGCAAAGGGGCATGAACAGTGGGGCTCCAGGACGGTGGAGTCATTGGTACAGTGGGGGTCAAAAAGGTAGTCGAGGGCCTCCAAGACCTAAGGAAGGTGGAGAGTGAGCAGAGGCCTTTCGGGTGCCCTAGAGAGAATAGGAGTGGCGACCGGAGACCAGCCATGGTGGCAGTGCACACTGTGAGCAGTGATGAGGTGCTCTAGAGGCGGATTGCTAGTGTGAACAGGTGGTCGAGGTCCTCCAAACCTAGAGAAGAAGGAGGGGTTAAGAGAGCCTAGTATGAACTCAAACGGTAGCGAGCGGTTGTTGAAGCATGGCGACAGTGGCAGAGCTCACCTTCAACAGCAATGAGGGGTCTCAGGTGCATGAGAGCTTAGGTGATTTCGAGGAAAAGGAGGAGGAGAATAGGGAGGGCTTTTATAGCCTCAAAGGTGGGCTCGAGGCTAGATTGAGGCGCGTTGGTGGAGAAAGACAAATAGAGGTTACAGGTTGAGTGGGTGCACACATGAGGAAATGTGGGCAAGAGGCGGCGAGAAAAATGGAGGTGTGGGCGACGAGGGTGTAGACTGGGCCCGTAGTATTTGAATGGGCGAGATGCGAGGGTAGAGGTCATAATTTAACGATGTAGGTAGGTAAGATTCTCTAGTCGATTCGGACAGAGGCTAGGGATGAATCTGATAGGTGGGCCCTACCTATCAGTGTCCCTATGCGGGCACAAGTGGAGGGGTGAGTTAGGCTGCAGCTGGGCCATGATTTGGGCTAGCACAATGTGAGGAAGGGAGAGAGGGATGATAGGTCGGCCTATGCAGGGCGCATAGAGAAGGAGGGAGTGGGCCGGATGCGGTCCACAACCGAGGAAAAAGGAAATGTTTTCCCTTTTAATTTAATTACAATAATTAATTTTTAATTATTAAAATTATTGTCTTTGTTCTAAAAAAATCCGGTAAAAATCATGTTAGTGTTTTAGGACATGTAGAATATAAGAAAAAAATACTATCGTCCATGATGGATAAGTATTTGAAGTTTTTATTAACTCAAGTTTCTTTAAGATTATTTAGACAATTTCATTTACACAATTCATTATTTGAATTAAGGCTCTAAGGGGAAAGGGGAAAACCTTAGGGTGTGAAAAACCTACCCCCCTTAAACAGAATCTCGTCCTCGTGATTTAGAGGTACTGGAGAAGAGGTGCACGTTGGCGTCCTTTAGCTCATCCTCAAATTCCCATGTGGCTTCATCCTCAAAATGGTGACTCTACTAAACCTTGCAGAAACGGATCACAAGATACCTTATGTTCCTTTCATTGACCTCAGGATGAGCACGGGCTTTTCTACATAGGTTAGATCTTCTTGGATTTCAATCTAGTTGGGATCAACTTCTTCAGTGGATACTCTTAAGCACTTTAGTTGGGAAACATGGAAAACGTCATGGATTCCGACCATGGTTGATGGAAGTTCCAATTGGTAGGCAACTTTCACTCTACATCCCAAAATTTGGTATGGTCCTACAAAGCATGGAGCTAGTTTCCCTTTTGCCTAGAAGTAGTGTACTCCTCAAAGCGACGTGATGCGAAGGTACACATAGTCTCCCTCTTCAGTTTAGGTCCCTCCTACAATTGTTAGAGTAGCTCTTTTGTCAAGATTGAGCTATCTTCAACCTTTTTTTTAATGATTTTCACTTTCTCCTCTACGTCCTTCAAAGCATCTATCCCAAACACCTGACATTCCCCTGTCTGATCCTAGAAGAGAGGTGTGTGGAACTTCTGCCCGTACAATGCCTCGAAGGGTGCCATCTGTAAGCTAGCCCAATAGTTGTTGTCATATGAAAATTCTACGTAGGGCAAACTCTTATCCTAGGTTCCACCAAAGTTGAGTGCACATACTCTCAACATGTCATCCAATATTTGGTTGATGGTCTTGGTTTGTCCATCTATTTGGAGATGATAGGTAGTGCTAAAATTTAGTCGGGTTCCTAATTCTTCCTACAGCTTCTCCTAGAACTTAGAAGTGAACTGGCTTCCATGATCTGACACAATCCTCTTGGGCACTTCATGTAGACATATGGTTTGGTCTATGTAGAGTTTGGCTAGCTTCTTACATGAATAGGTGGTGTGCATGGGGATGAAGTGGGTGACCTTGGTAAGTCGGTCAACAATCACCCATATCGAGTCATACCCCATTGAAGTTCTAGGAAGTCCGATTATGACATCATTATGATATATTCCCACTTCTATTCTAAAATTCTAAGTGGCTAAAGCAATCCTGCTGGCCTATAGTGTTCAACCTTCACAAGTTGACACATGTCGTAGAGGGCCATGAATTCTGCTGTCTCTTCTCATACCAGCCCACCAAAATTTGTCCTTAAGGTCTTGGTACATTTTGGTGCTACTAGGGTGGATTGAGTATTGTGTCCCATGGGCTTCTCAAAGTATCAGCTCTTTTAGTTCTTTATTCTCTTAGACGCATAGTCTTTCTCCTATCTAGACTACTCCTTGCTTATCTTCAATAAAATCTTGAGCCTTTTCAAGCCTCATATTTTTCTTGAGTTCCTTGATTTCTGGATCATTTGCTTGAGCTTCGTGAACCTGATCGAAGAGTGTGGGTTGTGCTTTTAGTACTGCCACATATCCAGGTGCAATGATTCCCAAATTTAGGCTCTCCAACTCCTGTTGTACCTCAACACACAAACCTTCAACCCAAGTGGTGATACAATTGCTCTTCTGGCTCAAGGCATCTGCCACGATGTCTGCCTTGCTAGGGTGGTAATGTACCCTAACATCATAATTCTTAATCAATTTCAACCATATTCTTTGATACAGATTTAGGTTAGGCTAGGTTAAGATGTACTTTAGACTCTTGTGATCCGTACAAATCTCATAGCGGTTACCGATGAGCTAGGTCTGCTATATTTTTAGGGTGTGGACCACTGCAGCTAACTACAAATCATGTGGACATAGTTGGCGAGAAGCATACACAGCCACTTTGTCTTCTTGCATTAGGACACACTCTAGGCCTTGATGGGATGCATCACAATATACCTAAAAATCTTTTTTTTGGGTTTGGCAGGATCAAAATTGGTGCTACGACCAATCTCCTTTTGAGTTCCTCAAAACTCCTATTGCATTCCATCGATCATTTGAATTTCTCATCCTTCTTCAACAACTGTCATTGGTTTGGTAATCTTCAAGAAGTCATCAATGAACCACGGTAGGTGCCTAGAAGTCCAAGGAAACTCCGGATCTAAGTTACTATTTTTGGTGATTTCCACTTGGTGACTAGTTCCACATCTGATGGGTCTACAATGACTCCTTGGGCATTGATGGCATGACCAAGAAATTTCACTTCCTCCAATCAGAAGTCACAATTGCTAAACTTAGTGTACAACTGGTGCTACCTTAGTTTCTTGAGCACTATCTAGAGATGTTGCTCACATTCCTCCTTAGATTTGGAGTAAATGAGGATGTCATCAATGAACACCATGATAAACTTGCCCAAATACTACATACAAACATTGTTCATTGGGTTCATGAAGAAAGTCGGTGCATTGGTGAGTCCAAAGAACATAACTGTGCACTCGAACAGTCCATACCGAGTGGTGAAAGCAGTCTTTGGTATGTCCTCTTCTCGGATCCTCAATTGATGATAGCCTAATCGTAGGTCTATCATGGAGAACACCATGGATCCCTTCAACTAGTCGAAGAGGTCATTAATCCTTGGAAGGGGATACTTATTCTTGATGGTGACATCATTTAGCGAACGATAATCCATGCATATCCTCTTGGTTTTGTCCTTGTTCTCCACAAAGATGGCTGGTTAACCCTAAGGCGATGTGCTCGGTCAAATATAGCCCTTCTATAGCAGATCATCAACTTACTTTCTAACCTCTTCCAACTCACTCGGTCCCATTTGGTACGACCTTTTATGAATAGGGGAAGTTCCAGGTTCCAAATCTATCTTGAATTTGATCTCCCTCTTTGGTGGCATGTCGGGTAGATCTTTTGGGAAGACAAGGGTATTTTTTTCACCACTGGAATACCATCTACTTTCCTAGTAGGCTTATCTACTATTTTTTGGTTGTGCCTTGGTTGTTGCCTGATTCAAGGTAACCACCTCTCCTTTCTCACTCATTATAGTGACAACACGGCTTGCGCAGTCTATCACTCCTTTATGTCTGGTCAACCAATACATCCCAAGGATAACATCTAGTTCTTTGGATTTGAGTAGGACAAGATTGGCAAGAAAAGGTGACCTTTGGATTTTCAAGTGTATGAACCCGCAATGGTATCTTAAGTTCCTCTATTCTTAACCCATTTGTCCCCGCAAAATTCTTGGATTTGAATGAGTGTCTAGCACTAGAATCAAAGAGTACTGTTGTAGGAGTCGAGTTCATGAGAAACACACCCACTACCACTTCTGGTGTAGCCTGTGCCTCCTTGGCAAAGATGTGATTGACATGCCCCTTGACCATTGTGTTGTTGTTCTAGACCGAGGCAGGCTTGGGGCTAGTGTGCTTTGGCTTTAGGCACTTGTTAACAAAGTGACTAGGCTCATTGCAATTGAAGCAAATTAGGGTCTTGCCTCCATTGTCCCTCTTGGGTTGAACAGGCGATTTAGGTACCATTGGTGGGCACGGAGTTGGTTGCGGTGCTGCTAACCATTGTTGCTACTGTTGTTGCCAAAGTTGCTAGGGTAGTAGGATGATCATAGTGGAAGGCCCACCCCGATGCCCTAGCACCATCCATGGCTTCTAGTTGGATCCCTTGTTTGCCCTGAACCGTGATGCCTTTCTTTTGGGGTCCATCTTGTTGTGGTAGTCCCCCTAACGGATAACCTTGTTTACCAGTTTCTCAAAATCATGGTCAGTTCATCATCCAACCCCTATAGGAATTTATCCTACTTCTCTGCATCCGTACACACGTCACGTTAGACAGTTGAATTCATGTAGGTACTCTATCACAGTCTTGTTCCCCTAGACAAGTGAGAAGAATTCCCTCTTCTTCTATGCCACAATTCTTGCAGTGATCTGCACCTTCCTAAAGTTGAAGTAGAACTCATCCCAGGTGATGTTCGGTCCTACTAGGCGGATGATGAGGAAATTGTTCCACCAAGTAGAAGCAAGACCCTGGAGTAGGTGAGTGGTGAAGACAACCTTTTCCTTATTAGTGCACTAGAGCAAGTTGAGCTTCTTCTTGATGACGAGTAACCAATCATTAGCCTCCATTGGGTTGGTGGTGCTAGAAAAAGTGGGAGGCCTAACTTGGAGGAACTTCGGCAGCTTGGATTGAGGTAGAGCGACGTGGGCGTGGAATGCGGCCACCTGAGTGGCAGTGGCTTGAGTTGTGCTGTTGCATTCTGCTAGTTTTGCTACTACATCATCATGTTTAACATCTGAGTTTGGTTGGCTAGAACTTGTGCAAGTGTTGGGCTCTCCAGCAATGGGGGTGTATCATTGCTGTTAGCACGACCATTGGTAGCTGCTTTCTTAGCCTAGGAATCAGCCTCACTTGCCTCACTGTTGGCACGGGCTCTAGTCCTTGTGTTCACCATCTAACCTAAATAGGAAACATAATTAAAGAAAGAAAACAAAAGGCTCAAGACAACATAATTATTTAAGTGTAGCTAAACTTAATTGTCTGATATGAATTAATTAAAACAATTGAAGGAAAAGTAGTTCAACTCCTAATTTAAGATAGGCATGCCACAAATGAACTAACATGATCGATCGACTAACCCACAAGCAAAACAAAGCTAAGCATGGAAACTAGCAACCAAGCAAAATAAGGAAGATTATAAAGATAGGGTGGCAAAGTAGCGGTTCTACTGCTCGAAGCAGCTCTTGCAGTCATTAGAGTCATATTCGGACTCTTGGTCATCTCCCTGCTCTTTCTTTAAGTGGCTTCTAGGTTTCATCAGATAGTCCTAACTGCTGTCGGGCTTAGAGTCAGATCCATCGTGAGTGCGGGACCCACTAGGAGAGTTGGTCTCACCTCTTGTGCTAGGGACCTGACCTAAAGCTAGAGCATTGAGGGTGGTGGTAGCGGAGGGTCCCTAGGCCCCAACTGGATGCACATAGGATGGAGAGTCCTCTTCCTCGGGGTCACGTGAATCTTGGCCTCCCTAGGTGCTACCTCTTCATGAAGCTCTGCATTTTCTTTCTTTAACCTATAAACGGTGTCCTTTAGACCATTGATCATCCTTAAATAGCTGTCGTTGAGGGCCTTCATCGTACGGAGGAGATCGGCATGCATTTTGTCAAATGCACTCGATTGGGAATAGGTGTGGACCTAGGTAGTGTCATTCTCCCTCATGGCAGATTGGTACACACTGTAGCATAGATCTAGGTCATGACAGGGATGGTAGAGGTAAATGGTGTCACACAAAATCTCATCATGCCTCAAGCGGAGCTTTGCAAGCACTTGATATGCTGCCCCCTGGTAGACATGCTCGAAGCTACCTCCCGACATCTCCACCTTCATGGTAGGCTAGAACCCTAGCAGTACCAGGAGCTCTAGATGAACACGGTGTGGTAGCTCACCGCTCAACAAGCTGATGACGGTGTACTCTGGAATGGCATCATAGTCATACAAGACCACCATGTAGCTAAGCTCCTGGACAAACCCTCCCATGACTTGGCCACATTAGGTTCGGATGGGGGACAACATCGATAGAAGGCAAAGGAGGGGAATCAATGCATGCTCAAATCCAAATAAAGTAAAGCAGTAAATAACATACAATAGAAACAATAATTTTATGCATAGAACATTTTGTATGATACCATTAAAGCTTGAACACGATTGACTTAACCATAAAGTAGTGCAGAAGTAACTACATAGTACAGTAAAATAACAATTGAAAAATCTGCATGCATACCACATAATAAATAACCAGCAACTCCCAAGTCATAGCATACCCCATGATTGATTGCCCCATGAATTCTAAACATTCAAAATATACTCGACCCAATTTTTTTCCTTAGCCTCGACTTGACCAAAATTTAGAAACTCCAATTGAATGAGCAATTAAAAATTTTCTCATAAAACGAGGGCTCTTAAGGGTTTCCATTTGGCTTGTCCTACGGTTAAGCTCGGCTCTGATACCAACTTGTCACACCTAGAAATTTAGGTAAATCATAATTCCAGACTTAATGTGTAATAAACCCTTGTCTAGGACTAGCCAGGGTACACAAGAGACAAATTGATTATAGATCTATGTCTTACATAAACATTGTAAAAAGTCTTATAAAGTTATAGCAGAAACAAAAGAGGTAAAGATACTAGAAGCGGGTGACACCAAGCATAAGCATTCCTCAAATGCAGTGACCAAGCCTACTCCTCTGAGTTGTCATCATCGAAAAAGTACTCCATCTCTGAGTATCACCTACCATACTCAACAAGTCTCAATATTTGAAGCAATATTGAGTATCACCTACCATACTCAACAAGTCATATACAAAAGTAATAATGGTGCACGGGTAACAAGGATGGCATATTGTTCATTTGCATAAAGCAATTATAAAATTTCATTTTTCCATGGGTAAAACAAGTTGTTAATTTAAGCAATATTAAACATCATTAGTCAATGTTACACCACATCGAACCAGGCCCAATCATCCACATGAACAATGCTACACCATGTTGAACAGGCTTTCTCTGTCTGAACTACCTAGTTCATTAAGGGCATGTTAATTAATGGGGTGAGACTAATCACGATGAATCTCGGTCGATTGCCCATAACCGTGGATATAACTATTTGAATAGTTTTACTATGACAAGAGGTTTATAACTTTACTCACAAGACACAACCCCATAACATGTTTCTATGTGACAGTATACTACCACAACATCTGAGAAAGAGACCGTGATATGACCATTTGCATAACCCTTTCCTAACCATCCACACTACTCTAGATTGCACCTCCCACATAGGTATATCCTCGCCAGGAAGGCTACCCCCCTTCACCACAATAGATTTGAAAGCCAATCAACCCATACCTAGGTCAACCCAACTCTATCACGCCTACCCTAGCCTAGATGCCTAGGAAAGTTACGAGCTATACTTCAAGCCCAACCATTGCCTACATAAGTCTACTGAAGCAACGGATGAAATTATTTTTAATGGATTCATGGTATTTTTATAAATTCTCTATATATTGAATGGATTAAAATGGAGCTCATATGAACTAGTTATTTTTAGAGTTATGAAGCAGCACATGAAAATATTCCTATCCATGATGGATTATTATTTAAAGTTTTTATTAACTCAAGTTCCACTAAGATTATTTAGATAATTTCTTTTACACAATTCATTAGTTGGATTAAGTCTCTAAGGAGAAAAACTTAGGGTTTGACAGATCCGCAATGGATGGCTATGGTCAATGGCAGTAGTGACGTGGTTGACGACAGTAGTGGTGGTGAAGTGCGGTTGGAAGGGAGCTAAAGAGTGTGGCAGAGAGGAAGGGGGCTGTAGAGGAAGGATGTAAGAGAGAGGTGAAATGATGGGAGGCCGATGCTCGCTTTATAGGAGTTTTGTATATGGGTACTATCAACGATCGTATGCTAAGAGTGGGGGCCTAGGCTGGCTCCTTTGTGTTCAGCCTAAGGGAGTGATCTAGCACACGATGAGCTCAGCGAGATAAACACAAGATTTTAGACAGGTTCAGGCCACTTAGGAGCGTAATACCTTACTTATGTATTCTTTCTTATTATTGATGTGCTACAATAGTGTCTTTTCTTCCTTTCCTCTCCCCTTCTCAGCTATCAACCTCTCCTTATATCTCCTTCAGGGGTATCACACATACCGAGAAAAGAAAAAAGTGTACAAAGATAGAATCCGTGGGCCCTAGAAAATAGAGGTTAGGTATGGTTAGTCTAATCATTATAGAAGCCCTAACGACTATCGTTGATGCCATGCCATCTTCCTACAGTTGCCAACCATAGCTGGCCCATGGGTGGACAACTGAGCCACAGTGGGATAGGTGAACAACTGAGCCATAGTAGGTAGATTGACTGTAACCATGATCACCTAGGTAATTATGGGAAGCGGTATACATCCTATCACATATTTTCTACAGATGGAGTAGATGGCCATCTTATTGCTCTGACCAGTGTGAGTGCATGGGTGTCACACATAGTCAAGTGCTCCAAACTACCACATTGAATGCAGTGGTTGTATAGTTGGATATATATGACCCCAAGCCATAGTGCCCTATGTTTCTGAGGAACGCACGAGCTCAGGGCCATTGCATTTGGACTCCCTCTTCAGGATTGTTAACCATCCTAGAGTTTGCATGCCTAGGTGAGATAGCCCAGGGTCATCAGCCCATAAATTGGCCAACTTGGGCTGCTAGGTCAGGCATGCCAACTTAGGCAGCCGTGCATGTCATATGTCTCGTTGCGAACAACTCTCAACATAGACGCTTGCTGGCCACAACTCCCCAAGGTACTACTATTACTCGAGTGTCATATGTCCATCTTCTAGCCATTTGGTAGGAACTCTTGTTTCCACTTTACTAATAGATACCGCCTATGAAAATAGGAAATCACATGCGGTCTTCTTAATGGTCCATCTATAAAAATTGATTTTTATAGTTGAACCGTTAAGAGGACCGTCTGTGAAAATACCTCTATTTTCACATATGGTGTCTGCCTGTGTGTAAAAATCAATTTTTAAAAATGCTTCTAACGCCAAATTTATTATATGCAGTTCAAAATTAAGCCCGCGTAAAAGGTCCATCTGAAAAAAACGTATTTTTAGTAGTGAAAGTTAGTAATCAATAAAATTGATTAGCATAGATGCTAAGATAGGGTAGACCGGGAACAAGGAATATTATATAATCCATTACGCAAAGTCGATATATACGTCGGTTTATGCTGTTGCGTCGCGCACTAACTGCTGCCTACCCAATGAAATCATCTCATTAGTCGTTACCAACAACCAGATGGTGATCGATCGATCGATTGGCTAGCAGCGCTTTTGCCTTCCAATCCAAAAGCTGAAAGACCTAGAGTTGCAAAGGAGATAGATGCTGCATCTGTTTTGACTCGTGCTCACACACGTTAATTTGTTAGAACACTTGGATCTGACCAAATTCAACTCTGCGGCCATGACCACTAAATGGTTCTTTTATGATAATGTAAAGAAAAATAGAATCTGATGGGTTGTTTTGACATAACATTGAGTGGAGGTTAATTCAAGATTTGAAAGAAGAATTTTCCCTCAAGATCTTGGTGCATTGCACTATTTATTGGGCATAGAAGTTAATAAAGTTCATGATGGAATTGTCTTGACTCAACAGAAGTATGCTACTGATCTGCCCAACAGGCCAGATTTTCCTATCTTGATGGGGACAATCCAAAGTGGTGGAAGAAGAATAGCGATGAATATTTTCTTTTGTTCCACACTTCTTAAACTACTTGGAAAGATTACTCCACCATGTATTTCACAGGTCAAGCTAAAATGTGGTTACAATCTGTAGAAAATAAGGTAGAGAGTATGAATTGGGATGAGTTCTGTGACTTTGTGTGTCTTAGGTTTGGTAAAAGATGCAGTATCAGGCACTGATCCAGAGCTTAACTCATGTGAAGCAGATTGGATCAGTTCATGAATACATTGAGAATTTAAATACCCTAATGCACCAAATGCTAGTACACAACCTCAACATTGATCCAGAAATATTCACTACTGCTGGAAAAAAATCAGCGGAACTGATTTGACTCAGCACAACCTAACATACATTCAATACCAATGATCTGTGCCTATCGATACGATGCTTAAAAAAATACTACATAAAGAGCTAGTGTCAATAAAAAGGCTAATGACAGACAAGAGTCAATCCCTTTACTCCTCCCGACACCTCAAGATGAGAAATCCCTTCATCTAAGTGGGAGCTCCCACCCGACTGGAGGCTTCACAAAAAAACAAGGAATGAGTGGAGGCTCATAGTGGAGGCTCTCTAAAGCAATAGCGTAGGATTTTCCAAAAAGATGGAAACGACTGTAGGCTCTCCAGTGATACTAGATAATATTATCTAGGTGGATAGCATCTCTGTCTGTCTTACTATTAGTTATACTCTTCTTTATTCTACATATAAAAAATTATAACCGTTTGTGTAGGTAGGAATATGTCTACTGGGATAGCATGCGGCTTATACAATGAGCTTATTCTAGTTCAATAATAAGGGAAAACACTACTGTACAAATATCAATCTAAAAAGGGGATCGCTTGTCTTGTGTGGCCACTATTAAACATGAAATTTTTTTTGAGTCTTTTGGCATCACAAAAAAAATTAAATTTCATGAACCCACTACAACTGTTGTTTTTAAAAACCAGAACCGATGTTGGTCATGAAGTGGTTGTGATGGCCACTTTTGTATTAGTGAAAGTGTTTTTATACCTTATGGTAGGAGATGCCTCTCTTTTTCAAAAGTACATGTAAATATGATTTGAAAAATAATAAAATTATCCAAATACGAAGTCTAAATTCAACCACAAATAAAGAAAATAAAAGGACAAACTCAAACTTTAAACAGTATGTCAACATATTCTATATTAGCAAAACAAAATTAACTATTTGTATTATATGAGAGGTAATTAAGGCACATGAAGGGTTAGCCCCCTGAGGAACAAAAAGTCCGAATACGTTTTGGTTATTTGCTAACCTAAGCCAAGCCAGGCAAACTAGTTCCTGGCTGCTCTGCTATGCTTGCCTTGCCGAACTGTTTGGAGGATTGTACGAGAGGTTTGCCGTAGAAGAAGAGAGGAATCAGCCCTCCCGAGCGAGCTTGCTTTGTCTTGCCCCTTTGGGCTAGCTTGCCAACGACAGCAAGCATAGGATTTTTTGACCATTCCAAACAACTAATCTTGCCAAGCTAGGCTAGGCTCGTCCTAGCCTTAGATCCAAGCTTACCCTCCATCTCCGATCAATAAGCTAGACATTGTACATTGATTGAGTATATGTCCTGTCTTTATGTAGGTTGCATCTAAATGTGTCCCTCTCTAGCATCAGATGTAATTAATCAAGCCTATCAAAATTTACTCCAACACAAAAGTAAAGTTATTCTCAATAGATAAAATAGCATAATATAATTAAAGTATATCTAAATAGTATCCATGAAATTAATTGTAGAGTCATTCTACCATAATTTTATTAACTAAAAATTTTGATTTTATTAAATCATAGAAAACTATAGTTGAGCTCTAGGCCAAGTATAATCTCTTTGGAGTATTTATGAATACCTCGGGACAAAACTAAAGTTAAAACTCCAAGACAGCTACAACTTTGTATTCAATAATTTTAAACTTCAAAGTTATTAAATTTGTGAAATATAAATTAATGGAATGAAACATTATTGCTAGATATATATAGTTTTCTATTTTTTATTTTGGAATTGCTATTAAAATTGTATTATTCTGCTCTCTCTCTCTCTCTCTCTCTGGAATTCTTAAAAATAAAACTTAGTTTACACAAAACCTGCAATAGAGTTTGGGTTGAAATTAAAGTATGTAAATAAAACCTGCGGCAAATTCACTGGAGATAACAACTTGTTTTTTTTGTAATAGTATTATTTATATTATATCTACCTTACTAAATTTTGCTAAAAGTGACATGCCAATATATTTTGCTAAAACTGTGTGAAGTTAGACTTTGGATTTGAATTTTCATAGAGTGATATATGTCAATATATTTTATATTAGACAAAAAAATTTATAACTATTTGTATTGTAGAGCATTTGAGGAGTAAGGCATCTAAGGGATAGCCTCTTGACGAACAAAAAATCCATGCATCTCCGTTCAATAAGCTAGCGTTGTGCATTGATCGATATATATCTGTCTTCATGTAGGTTGCATCCAAATATGCCCCTCTCTGGCATCACATGCACGGAAGCAAGCCTATAAAATTTACTCCAAGATAAAAACAAGTTATTCTCAATAGATAAAATAGCATAATATTATATAATTAAAGTGCAACCTCCATTTGTATTTACTTGGCAACATTGACTTTAACTGTAGAGGCAACAATACTCTTCTGTATTATTATTAACTCAAATTTTTTAGTTATTAAATCATGAAAAACTATAATTGATACTCCAAGCCAAGTATAACTTTTATTTATGAATACCTCAGGATAAAACTGAATTTAAAGCTCCAAAACAACTACAACTTTCTATTTAATCATTTTCAAAGATATTAAATTAAAAAAATAAAAAGTATAATGGAAGGAAAGATGATTCTAGATATATACTGTAATTATATATTTTTGAATTTTGGAACTGTTATAAAAAAATGTATTGTTCTGCTCTCTCTGGCATTCTTAAAAAAATAAAACTAATTATTGTTTACACAAAACGTACAATAGAGTTTGTGCTGAAATTAAAGTATGTAAATAAAGCTCTTGCTAATTCAAGGGGGATAACAGGTAGTTTTGCTATAATAATACTTGAATTATATCTACCTAGATTAGTAAATTTTGCTAAAAGTATATTGTATGTACCTTAATTGGAAAGACGCATTCCAAAATTAGGCCGTGTTTGATCGACCCACCGAGCACGTTGCCTTCTTTATTTCAATATTACTGCAGTGGAATAGTGACAGCAAAGTAACGGATAATATTCTTCCCTGTCGTTGTTGAACTGACCACCATAACCCTAGCTAGCTACAGAAACTGACTGACCGAGGCCTGGAGGGAAGTAAGGTATCAACCCAGATGGATCTATCATATCGCTGGTGCCAAGCTAGAAGCCACGATTGTCGTGGTCACTATACCTGAGAAAACGACGTCGTTGCACTTATGCATGATCACGTCACAGCCGTAGATCATCTGGGAGAGTAAGAACTACACACGTCATCCTTTGACGATCGAAGAATTGAAAATGAAAAAAAAGGGGAAAAATATTTCCAGCTTTGCTTGAATTGTTCTTGCTGCCTGCCTACTTTTCCAAAGGTCAAAAGCGTACGTATATATGCTCTGGCTAGCTCGAGACTTGGCGAGAGACGAAGGTACAGTATGATCAGGCAGCTGCTTGTCCACACCACTGTTCCATCGGCGGCGAGGCTGATGAGGTTGGTCGTCGGCGACGTCCGATCATGATCCGACGGGCGGGCGACGGCTACATGCATGATGAGAACGAAAGCGCATAGACGACGTCTCCTCCTCGTCGTCGTCGTCGTCGCCGTCGTGCAGTGCTGCTCGTGGTGGTGGTCCTCGTGGATCCAGGTTGGAGAGAGGGGCGAGCAATGGGGGCCGGACATATGTCGAACAAGGTCAAGAGATTCGGTTCCGGTGATTCCCACGGCTAGCAGCTGGCCGCCGGCCAGTCAGCGGTCGTCGTCGTCTTCTACCTTCGGCCGACGGACCAACCGACCGACCGACCGATCGTCCAGTCTTGAGCTCCTGAGCGAGCCAGTCTGTGCTGCATTGCCTTGCTTATGCAGTCACCCATCATTACGTGGCAACTTCGTTCACAGAAAGAAAGATGATTCATTACGCATGCATGCGTAGACGTCATTGCTTTGGTGAGAACATTTGCTAGAGAACGTATACGTAGCTTGATTTTTTTTTTACCTTAGGTATGTATGTTTGTTTGTAAGTCTCAAATGCCAATCAAAATCTAAATATTATTATTATTATTATTATTATTATTATTATTATTATTATTATTATTACTATTATTATTGTTGTTGTTGTTGTTGATATATTAGTCATCTATCACCCTGAAAAAATCAAATTCAAATTGGATCCACAGAAAAAGGAAAAAAACAAATTACAACAAGTACAAGTACTATTTATGGCTAGATTTGTTATTTTCTTTCAACTCGTCTCGGTCGAATTTAATCTTGTATCTATGCTATCAAAAAGAAATATAATTTTTATAACCATTTACATGACATGCAAAGAATGAGTGTTTATCTTCTTATCTTCTCAAGGGGCAAAATGACTTCTCTGTAGCGGTGGAAATATGGTCAAAATATATTAAGAACTGGATCATCAGTGTGCAAATTGTCATCCGTTATTGACAATCTCGTGAACGATTGTGGAGTGCAAATCAACTGTTCTTTTTTGGGTGGTAAACTAAAAATTAACTGTGATTGATTGCATTGAAGGGAACATGTCTCCTTTCGACTGATAGTAATTGAGCTAAGTTGCCAAACCGGCTTAACTTTTTTCAGACAGACGTAACATCTCTGGTCTCGATCATTGAGCGAGAAAACTAGAACACAGCGTACTTATTTGTTCATGCATACACACACCAGAAAGAAAGTTAGTTTGCACGTTGTTAATTAATTACTGTTCCTATGACAGCCAGAGAGAAGTTTCACACGTACCTTATAGTAACTAGCTTGCAAGCAATGCATACGTGCGCACACGTTTAGAATCAGTACGTCATATCAAACCAGATCTATATGCACTGTAATCGACCCACCATCATCTAACTCCCTTTTTTTTCCCTAGCTACTATCGTTAAACTAGCATGTGTCTGCCGTCATCTCTTACTCTCCCTCCCTTCTCCACCCTGTCATGGTAGAGAAGACGGTGGTGCAAAGGCTAGATCTAGCAGCTCCGTTTGCTAGATCTAGATACTAGTGCCTTAGAGATTGAGCTCCCTAGCTCTAGGACGGCTAGTCTGATGGCCACCATGCAGAAAGAGAGAGAGGCATCAAACTCTGTATTAGGAAGAGGAGAGGTGGCTCTAGTGGTTAATTAGGCGGTGAGGAGATAAAGCAGAGAGGCAGGGGTAAGAGCGAGAAGGTCAAGGAAATAGAAATGGGAGTCATGGGCATCGATGCAAGCACATGGCTTGGCTCCTCCTGGATGCATCGCACACCCACTATACTTTTTTTTTTCAATTCTTCTTGTACACACACATGGCTCAGCTCGGTTTTTATGCTAGTTAACTAAAAACCTATCAGGTATCAATCCTTCTGTATAGTATACATTAGTGTCGGTTAAATTTATAAACCGATACTGATACGTGTTCCTATCAGAGGATGCGTGCGTGGTTTAAGAGGACAGGATGACTTATCAGTACCGGTTTTTCTAAATTAGTACCAGTTTTTTCTCTTAGTGGACGCATGCGGGGTGTAGGACGACTGGATGATTTATCTGGACCAGCACTGATATGATATGACTGTACATTTGATAATTTTTGTGGTAGTGATTATACATAAAAGGCCCAGATGCATAGACACCATTACACACTCACCATATAGAAACACACACTCAAATAGACTTGCACAAACCATAAATTCTTATAGCCTTGCTAAATATATATTAAAATCACTACTATGGCGAATCTCATCGGTGCTAGTTGGAAAGGCCCATCAATGTTGGATCCTGAATAGGTACAAAATCCCTGGCACAGATAGAGGTAGTCATCAGTAAACCGGTACTAATAAGATCTCATCAACGCCGATTCATGCTACTATCATCACTAACAATTCTCAGATGCTCTCATCCTTATCAACTCAGCTAGGCATCAATTCCATTTGGCTGTGGGCATTTCAAGCATATATTTGAGCATCTAAATGATATTAAATGAAATGAAAAGGTTATCATATTAAGAGCTATATTTTTTATATAAAATTTATCTCCATCCGAGTTTGTATGAAAAAATTAATTAATATCAGAATTGAGTTCATCAAGACCATCACATTACTGTTGGTTATAGGAACTGATACTTGTCATCGGAGCCAGTTATTGACGGTGGGGTACACTTCGGGGCTCGGTACGTGGGAGAGGACCTATCTAGTAGCTGCCACTGATGTCCCAGAAGAAATAAGTTGTTTTATGGCAGTGAATGCACCATATACGTGCGCAATTCTGACCAACATGATTTGAACCATATGTGGGAACCATGCACGTTTTGATATATGATAGTACTTGTTGAAATTCTCAGACAATGCATAAAAATCTCACCAACTTTCTATTGTATTTAAACGTGCTCTAAATTTTTATGAGTCGATCAACAGTTTGAAAGTTGAAACTATATATAAAACTCTCCATAATTTACATAAATATGAATGGCATATATATTGCAAAGCCAGAGCCAGGGTTTGGCAATACCGGTCATTTGATGTTGATTGTAAGCTGCGGCCAAATTAAAATGTTCATAATTGAAAATTTTAAATTTAAAATTACAATTTTATAGACGGTTCTTGGCCGGCTACCCAGTCAAAAATTCAATTTTTTTTTTTTTGAGTTTTCTGTCCAGTTAATTCCGCCCGTTACGGGTCTGGGAGACCTTTTTTTTTCTTTTGCAATTATATACCGATTTTGAAAAACCTTGGCTAGAACATGGTGGGAAACCCTATTGAACTAGCTTTCTTGCTGACAACTCTTCCATCGGTGGTCCAAGGATGCATGTACTTAGAGATTTCTTTCGTTTCTTAGATATAGGAAATTACACATGTTCTTCCCAGGTCTCTACATAGCATGCAGCTAGCCTAGCTTATTGGTCCTCCAGTTAAATATCTTTGAAGTAAAAATTTTCTTTAGTCAGCTTAAAAAAAGATTATCTAGTCTTACATGTGGATCAGGACATGCATTAGCAGACATATAACTCCTCAAACAATGTGATTCCCGATGCAAAACCATCAAACAAAGTTATTACTACTACAACAACAATAACAATAAAATTTTTTAATCCCAATTAAGTTAAGATAGATTAGAGTTAAAAGCCAGGATAAACCTTAAATCATGGTTAGTCATATTTAACTACAGATCTTTAACTATATTTTAATCTTTTAAGTTATTTTTTATTATCTCTTTTCATGTCAGTTTGGGTCTTTTTCTATCTCTTCTCATATTATTATCTTTAATATAATGTATTTGTGCCTTTAGAAATTTTCTTTGGATATGACTAAATTATCTCAATCGATATTAGATAATCTTTTCTTCAATTGGTGCTTGCGGGCATTGCATTCCCCTTGGGCATTGTTGCATAATTCCTCCTTTCCCTGATGAATTTTTTTAGGTGAAAGCCACCTCCGGTTCCTCAAGATGGGTGGCGACAGCACTCTCGATGTTATATCCTCTTTAGAGTCATCGTTTAAAAGATCTATTTTTATTATATTCATATTTTGCTCTTCAGTAGTAAGACCCAACGTGCGGTGTGATTTTTTTTCTTTTTCCCTATATACTTTTAGGGCTATATACTTATTTTTTTCTGCTATATTAATACAAAACATCTTACTATCTTTTATGGGTTGTTTAGAAAACAAACATGTATTTTCAACAGTACTAGAGTTTACAGATTGGGATATTCCTTGTGTGTCCAAGGGTAAGATGGACTTTATCCATTGCTATTAAATGGTCAACTAATAGTAAATTATGCAATGGGTGTAGTAAGGTTAAAAAACAAAATTCAAGGTATACAACTGGAGCAAAACTTAGGGATATGAAAAGGGATTGACCGATATTTCAAGGGCAATAAAGAACTTCTCTTTTATATTAGAATAATTAAGTTCATAAAAATTCAATAAGTACTTTTTAAAGTCAAATCTATATATTGTATTTTTATGTTTTAAACTAAGTAATATGGAGCTATTAATGGTCAAAATTTTAAAATTTTGATAAAATCTTGTCTGAAACATCAAGAATATATATGGTCAAGGGAATATTTTTGTGGCAGATATTGTATAATTATCAATTCATAAATATGTTTCTTTGCTTTGTTATTATATTTTCATTCATCCTTAAGACCAGGGCGGAGACAAACCTAGGTAGCTAGCTATGCTTGAACCCCATGTTTGTCTCCTAATAAATTCCTATGAGATACTATAAAAAGGATTGCCAAAAATTTGAACAGATACAAGATGTATAAGCAAATTCAACCTTAGTCTTGGAGATTTCCTCGTTCTGCACCTGCTTAAGACCCTACAACAAGGACAGGTAACAAAGTCCTGCAAATTGGGTCCTATTACAAATAAAGATCGATCATTCTTGGAGTAACTCTCGTAACTAATGGGACTCAGGTAATATACCATACATACTGTTGAATTAGCATATTATAAAAATATTCTTGGTTACATATCTAAACAAAGAGATATTAAAATGCATAAATGAATGTATTTTGAACGGGATATCTCTGTTCAGATATGTAGTTAAAATTTTTATATTTTTAGATAGAGGACACAGTACAAGAGAAATAGAGAAGATGGCGTTGATGGTTGTGATACAAAGTGAATTATTTTCCGAGCTGCACTGCACTTGCAACGACTCCCAGGAGTAAATTTGACGACGACTTGTACCATCACAATTAATGTTAGTATATTCTACTAAATAAGCCAAACGGGCACAGACCCGACCCGCTATGGAGCCGTATATATATATGCCCGGGCGGCAAAAGGAACACAACGAACGAGACCTAGCTCGCTCGCTCCCCCGCCGCCGGTCACCGACGTACACACAACCATCGACCACCGGAGAGGAGAGATCGACATGGAGTTGCCTCCGTCTGGATCAGGAGGCAATAAGCTCGACCGGAAGACAGTGGAGCGCAACCGCCGCAACCAGATGAACGCGCTCTTCTCCCACCTCGACTCCCTCGTCCGCTCCGGCGGCGGCGCCGCTCCCCCGACAGTTAATATATAGAAGCAACGATGACTGAACAACCGATTGATATATGATTTATAGTTTGTGGCTCATGCATGCGCATTCGATCATGTGATTGTGAGCAGGGCGGGCAGCCGGCGACGACGAGGCCGGACAGGTTGGGGGAGGCGGCGGAGTACATAAGGCGGAAGGAGGAGCGGGTGGGCATGCTGAGGGAGAAGAAGCAGGAGCTGACGGCGGCCACCCGCGGCTCCTCGTCCGGTGCTGCTGCTTCGGGGGCGGCCTCCCCTGAGGTGGAGGTGCAGCACCTGGGGTCCGGCCTGTACGCCATCCTCGCCACTGTCGGCCCGCCGAGCGACGGCGCGTCGTTCCACTGCGCGGTCCGCGCCGTGGTGGAGGCCGGCGGCCAGGTGCGGAACGCGCACTTCTCCGTCGTCGGCGCCAGGGCCGTCTATACCATCCACGCACTGGTAAGTTTCACCTACCTTCCTACATGCAGTATGCAGCGAAACCAATATTAATTGTAATTAATTAACGTAAATTAAATATTGCTAATGATCCTGCAGGTTGGAGAAGGATATAGTGGCATTGACAGGGTGGTGCAGAGATTAAAGGAAGCATTACGTGGAGGCGCACAGTAATTTATTAAGGTTTTATCGTGGCAATCTTCTGAATTAAAATCCTACCTGCTGCCAGCTACACAAGATGGTCGTAAACTATTTCAATTCAAAACCTATATAGCCTGCCAAATTTCACCCAAACACCTTTGAATTCAAAGCAATTAGCCCCGACCAACTAGCAATGGAGTGCTAGTCTGTGTCTGCAGCATGCAATGCATGCATTGTATGCATGAATTTATTATAGAGCTTTGAGAGTTTTAATAACGCGTGGTGTTGACTTAGCAAGTCAACGCGATAATCCAACCAGCTGCAGCAGCTGGTATACATGGTGATATGGTATGGAGTACGGTTTGGACTAGTTCGTCGCTAGCTACAGTTAATTACACACTGCACTATGATTGTATATCAATCAAGCGAGAAGGCAGAGATGAGTTTGATCTTGATCTTTGACTCTGACGTGGTAATGGATTTACGCTTTGATTGTATATCAATTGTTGGTCCCGTATCGTGTGTATCAGGTGTGATAATTCGAGTATGCATATGGATAAATAAATTAATCAGCATGCACGTGTTTATTTTATTTCTTGGTGTTTAATTAATTATGCATTATTGGCATCATATTATTGAACATTGAGCTGAGCTAATTAATCGTTGGATGTTTCGGCGTTTTGTTCTATCTCCACGGCAGAATTGTATATGTATAAAAGAAATGACTATATACAGGAACATATAATGACAACTTACATGGGACTACATGGTGCCCGGGGCACCAAGATTTAAATCGGCTATACACAGAATTTAAATGAGTATGAAAAATTCTAAAACTTCTTGGGTTTGAAGATTATTATTTTGTTTACTGACTAGTTCAAACAAATTTGAACTGAATTTGAACCTATATATATATATTTCTTTTTTGTCTTAATTATTAATTTTTTGGGTATGTGCCATATAAACATATAATTAGCAAATATATCATGTGGGACAAGCTAGTGAAATTTCTTTGTATTTTAATTAGTTGTTTCATTGTAAGGTATGGGTATCATTTGCATTGTTATATCTAGGTATATACCCATCAGTTAAAAAATTCCAAAAAAATGTTCAAGTTTGAGTCGAATTCATGTATTTCAAATCTTGGTGCCCAGGCACCATGGTTCCCCATTTCAGCTTCCTATATATTTTTTAAAAATTAAATCAACCAAAATTATGAGAGGGCTTCAGTTAGATGCCAAACGGGAACAGAGGCCGTTAATTTGGTGTCATGCATGGCACAGGAGAGGAACTAAAACGCATAATCTCTTTTTTTGCTGGGCAATGCATACATGTCATAAATGTTGTAGATCTAGACAAGTAGTATTTCCGATTATAGATTTGAGAAAAATCATGCTTGCCTACCTACACGTTGCTACAGTATAAAGTGGGAAACAGTACGTCATTCTTCTAAACAACCCCCTCGATCGATGGGCTGTAAGATATAATATCTTTTTTCCTTAGCTACAAAGACCCCATTTTCAATTGAATTAGGGGTAGAACATATATAAAAGTTTAGATTTAATTTATCTCTTTTCAGAATTAATTAACGAATTTAAAGAATATGTACGTTAATTAAATGCCAGGTATAAATAGTTGAATACTTGAATCGTTTGCTCTTACAAATAAATGCACGTGTATTTCTAATTAATTTTTTTAAGTGAATACTCTTATATACAAATAGTACTACCTCCATTTATTTAAGATAACGTTCTATAAAATATACGGTCAAACCTAATTAGTATCTTAAATCATTAATAAACATAAAAATATTATGATATAAAATGTGAAAATTATATAATTAGATTTGACATGAAAACTATTTTATATAGTTATATTTTTTAAAAATAAATGCATAGTTTGAAAAAAAAACTATAGTAAAATATATGTATTAGAGATTGTGTTGATATATAAAACGAGAACAGTGGTAGTAACCGTGTTACACCAATAATAACGTTCATGATCGATCCGAGTATATAACTATATACAGGTTGTATATATACTGCCTCCATGTTTTAACCTATAGTATTTAGGACAAGTTAATTAGATAAAAATTGTCTAATAAATTAGCTTGCACGCTCTAGACATTATATATAAAAATATAGAGGCCATTGCTAGCTAAGCAGAGTAACGAAAGTACGAGGCCGATCGAGTATATACGAGGAAAATCCAACCGGAAACGATCGCACATGCCGAACGTGCACAGCTGGCCAGCGGCGACGCAGGCGCCACGGCGGAGCACCGGTCGGGCGCAGGCCCCCGGCCGCAGCACATCTGACAAACGGGCATCTCCGGCATAGCGCCGCGTACGTACTTGCATTGCACCGGCACGCCCGAGCCCGTTTTGGTGCTCGATCCTGTGCGGCCGGCCGGAGGTGCCCTCGATCGACGCCGGCGCGGCATGTGCGCGAGCGCCCCCTTTATCCTTCGTTGTCTTGGCTGATCGACGCCGTGGCGAGAAAGAGGCTACTTGTGATCGGCTAGGATTTTGTATATGTATATCTCGAACCGGCAAAGGCCGGCCGGCGACGTGGTGGTGGCACACACAGGCATGCCAGCCGTGCCGCAACGGCGTGGAGCACCGGCGAGAGGAGAACGGTAAGGCCAGCTGCGTATATATATCCCACAAGCAAACTTCCTCTCTCCTTTGTGGTGATCTTTAGTCTTAATCAGTGCTCTTCTATAATGCATGAATCTAGAAGTTAACTAAGTTTCTCCAAAAGTCCATTATTCCTCTCTTTTTTTCAATTACAGCGAATTGAATATATGTGACCAATTTGGTTTATTGGTATAGTTGTCACACCTTCCTGGTGATCTTTAGCTTTAAAAGGGCTCTTCTATAATGAATCAATTTACAAATTAACTAATTTTCTCCAAAATTCCATGATTCCTCTCTTTTTCAATCGCGGGGAAGATGCACATGCACATGGTCCCTAGGACACCTCCTAACGAACGCTTAAACAGACGGGAGACAAACGACAATCCCTGGCCTGAAAGCACACACATATGTGTAAAATTAATTTATACGGTCACTAAAATTTAACCCTAATAAATATAGGCATGCTGTACAACTTCATCACCACCCCTACGGTTTCTTAAAATTCAGTGATTGCAAAGGATGCTTCAGAGTGGACCTACATATTCCAGGAAATTATACTAACTGCATCCCAATTAATGTAAACTAAATAAAGGAAGGTAGGAATCCATATTCAGCAACAAAAGTGCACTTGTGACGAAAGTGATTTCTTCTTTTGAATGACACGCCACCCACAAGACGATATTTGCACTACAAGGAGTACTGACTAGTTTTGGTTGTCGTGGACTACATCACTCGTAAAAATAGCAGAGCCATTTTCAGAGAGTTTCAGTTGATCAATGTATGATCTTCACATGCATGAATCAAAGCAGTTTCTACCGAACTACGTACTCATAGCCAGTTAAAAACAAATTCCACATTTCAAATTGATATGGTAGTATAATTAAGGAAGCCGATGCCTCTAGTTTTGTTTTTCGGTACTTAATATGATATCGAGAGCTGCTTATATTTTGGTTTACCAGCCGCATCAAAAATTTAATTTTTTAAAGCTTAATGTTAGAGTTTATTTTAGTTTTTTTTTACCAGAGTCTATTTCCTAGTCTTGGATTTTCCAACTACTATGAATAGAAATATGAAGTTTTGTTTAAAAATTATGGATTTATTTATTTTTATATGGCTTATTAACCGTAACTTAACTAATACACCCAGGCTAGAGGTCTCCAGGTATGGTCCACATAAGCAATGCATACTCTAGTACCAACTTGAGCGATGTATGGAATCCTGATGGAGATTCTCTTAAAAATAACTAACTCATCTCTCTCCTCTTTTATGCATGACTAGCTTACTGGTAGACCAAAGTTACGCATTTAGAACCAGGTGCCAGGACAAGGATCTGATGCCTCGCATAGAACCTCGATCAAAAATTTCATAATGTTTGGCATTGATTCTCTTTTGTCTCCTCCGTAGAAACCCTATATTTTCACACGGTTGATGCTTTTAATCAACGTTTATATACCTCTTAATGATTATTACAGCTACAAATACATCTATCACTACTTTTAAGTACTGTATAAAAAAAGTAAATTTCACCAACAGTGTGCAAACTTACGCAATAGGTGTAAATAGATACAACAACCTGTAAAACACTTGTTTTAGTGTAACAACTTGTTTAGTTTGTGTAAACTCAGTTCAAAATTGGTCACACAAGTAAAATGATATAGCATTATCACGCACAGATCACTCAATCAGTTTGCAGTATGCACGTTCAAACAATCCATATGGCAGGTTGGAAATTGGATATTTCTATAAAAACTTCCCAAGCTCTCCTGTCACCCCACCCACCTGACTTGTGTCAGGGCAATGCCAGATTGATCACATGAAGGGCGAAGTATAGAACCGTGCATGCTAGAACCGCTAGCTTGGAGTAAATTCTTCAATAAAAATTAGGCAATGAAAAATATCAGAGTATTACATATAATATACTATATCCGAGAATACCGTTTATCTAAGGGTACATACGTGTATATAATAGTAAAATACCACCTACCAATTTTTATATAAAAACCAGTATGTATAAAGTCTGGATAAATAAGAAAGGTGTCCACAAGAAGAAAAAATATAGAATACTACTTGAACCTAGTGAAGCTCGACTATTACTAACCGCTGACTACTATGTCGAAGCTCCATATCAATGTTATGGAATATTAGATTAAGATTTTTTTTCATATTTTATACTCTTAAGATTGATACTGTGAAGGCTAACTAAAGAAGAGTATATGGGCATTAACTCTTAGGAGCCTAAACCTATATTAAAATCCATGTCTTATATCTTTATTTGTACCTTTATTTGTACCTTTGTATCAGTTTTATCTCTATGTATAAATATATCGTATATACACGGATATTACGGTCGGTTAACAATCCATCGACTGATAACAACATAAGTAGGATAGAAGTTTGTTCTAGATAATATAAGGACTCCAAAGTCTGATCCGAGTATAGTGAGGACTACCCAACCCATATTAAGTTGTTTATCTCAAGTTCTACTTGGAGAAAAGATAATCCTAGAATAAATACAATAGTCGAGAAAAGAGTATTGAATCATAAGCTAGATAGTACAAGCTACATCAAGTTGATAACCAAGAGAGTTACGTCCGTAGCCGTAGACTACTGTCATTGACTACAACTTGTGTTCATCTCGCTAAGTTTAGTTGGTAGGCTAAGTTAAATACATCTTTAGATTTGTTGTTGGTGTTCTACTTGTCATCAAAACATATAAAGTATGGTTATTATTTATTTTGAGAGTGTAAACCAATATAAATCCTCGTGTTTACTTTGTCTATGTGCATCTCTATAGTTATCTTAGTATAATCCCTAGGTTAAGTTGTTATATGGAATGAGTGTTTTACAAGCAATTACATCTATTTATACTTATCATATAAGTTTATATGTAAAATATGGAATAAAGGTGACATATTAAGAATAAAGGAAAATAAAAGATAAAGGAAGACACTTTTATAATATGGGATTTTTTAAAGTATTTATTTTTTTTATAAAAATATAAGTGGTCAAAGTTTAAATGTAAATAATGTCTGATACAAGTATTTAGTAACAGAGGGAGTAGAAACATTAACATTAAGGCAATCATGAATAAATTCCAAATCTTATGTCAGATCAAAACTGTGCATGGACTGAATGGTAGTGCTGCTATATAAGATATTTTTCCCTTTCAATTTCATTAGCCCTGAATAATCTAAATGACCTAGAGCCTCACATGCACAGCTTGCGCAGTTGCTCTACATGCCACCTTTAAATGCGAGACCTACCAAAATGGGCTCATAATTACGCGCCTAATATCCAGAAGTCCCTTCACCGACAAACACAGTAGCATCGACAGCCTGAATTTACATCTGAGAAAACAGCTTGAATGTAGGTTGTTTCTAAGATAATGGATATTCCAATATTAAACAATGAAATTACATCCAAATCAGTGTGGTAACTGTGGAGTACACGTGCTTATAATTAGTTATGCCTAATAAAAATGCAGAAATCCACATGTTTCATAACTCGGTAAAGAAAACAACTGTACTTTTTTCCATGCAAGTTCAAGTTCAACGTTGGATGAAGACAACTACCCGGATATTACGATCCAATTTCACTTCTTTTTTCACCAATTTGGTTGTGCAATTCTCCCCAATGATATTGTGGAACAGAGAGCAATTAACTGTTAAATTTAACACAGTACTATCGACACTACTGATCCATTTATTCCATAACTCTTGATAGAGGTTCGGTAAATAGTAATGTGTACCAGCTCCAGCTTTCAGGGACCCAACAATCACCAAATGAAATTGTACCCTTCGGAATAGGCAGACACACAGTGATGTTCCAGCAAATTATACTGTCCTCTCCAAATTCTCTGCCTCGGCCGGCAAATGCACGATGGATCACATGGAGTTTCAGTCCCTCAGGGCCAATCACATCTTGAGCAAGTACAGCTGCTGCTTGTTTCTTCAACCATTCCTCCATTATCTCCTGGCCTGGTCCTGCTCAACTGTAACGGTCAGCTAAGTTTCATGTGCATGATTTCGGAGAGTTTAACTGTTTCAGATAGTTGGATGCAGGTTAGACATTGCCTAGTAATTTCTAACCTTTTGTGGTCTTTGTAAGTGTAATTATGGATGGACAGGGGATCACACATGCATTGCTCCTTTTCATCTGCAATATCAGACTCTGTCAAGATAAGGACTCAGGAATTTTGTTTACACGAGGAACAAAAATGTGAGTGATGGACATCACGATAACATCACATGTGTGATATTGATGAATGAATGCAAGAGCATTGCATCTATTGCCATATTCTTTTTAACAGTAGAAAGGTCTGTTGTAACTAAAACAGAGCAGCATTATGTCTACAGCATACCAAAACAGTACAAACTAGCACTAGCTAGATGCAATCAGGAGGACCAGAAAAGCAGAGAACTTTGCAGCACAATTCTGTAAAACGTTGTATTTAGTAATGACTTAATGTACAGCGTGAAAAACTGCAGCACAAATCAGTTCCAAGAAAGGTACCAGATTTAAACTTCCAGGATTAGAGAAAAACATGATCTGTTATCCAAATGCCGTTATAAAATCAAATTTGGTGCCTTCACATACCAACTGGACCAGGGAATCAAACCATACCTGTGCTTCCATTAAATCGAGAAGTTTAATTTTGCCACCACAGCATGAAATCCAGCTCGAGGCATAGTTAAGTCTACTGAGTAGGTGGCAAGCACCGATCCCAATTAAATCAGCAGACTACCAGGGAGGAACTCCATTCTGCATGGAAAGAAGGCTGTCCAAGATCCAGGGAAACTAAAAATGCCATGGTCTCGCTCTAACCTACAGATTTAGACAGAGATTTAGGCTAAAGAAGTCACAATTGAAGCTTCGTCATGTGAATTGAAAGCAGGCAGATCACCGTCGTGCTGAACTAGCTGGACGAATCAAATCATTAAATGATAGACAACTACTAACAGTGTCAATGCATCTTTTGCATGTATATATAGATGCACAAAGGCAATTCAGTTCATCAGCTCAAGCACCTCTACCAGTTCAGTCATCTATTGTCTTCTCTGCAGATACGTTGAGCCAAGATGAGTGGCAAGGTTCTTCTGATCAGTGCTGTCCTGGTGGGGCTCCTTTCTCTGAGCTCATGCAGGAGGCTGGGAGAGTTGTCTGGGCAGAAGATTTATTCTTCGACCCCTCAATGTATTTTTCTAACCCCATCCCTTGTTAGCAATACGGCATTATTATGTTTGTATCTATCATGGTAAATGCAGAGATATTAAATAACACTGCATATAACATCTAGTTAGGTAATGCAAATACAAATAAATTAGAATTAGGAAAAGCAACCAAGCAAGTGAGGAATTTCATGCATCCGCTCCCACTGACAGCTACAAGCAGAGCTAATTCACTGTTAACTAGGATTTTCTATAAGGTGCTGCATCACATTTGTTAGACAATATGCAGTTCATTACAAATAGCAAGATATGTCATATACTGTTTTTTATGTCTTTCAGAATTCACAGTTATAACAGCTGTGCTTTTGTATATCTTACCAGCTGGTGGCTCCCCATCTCCGGCACATGGATCAGGTGGTGCAACATCAACCCCAACACCAACTTACGGCACAACGCCGACACCATCTTATGGCACTACACCAACACCATCTTATGGCACTACACCAACACCAACACCATCTTATGGCACTACACCAAGCACCCCTAGCACACCTTCACATGATGCCCCTGAAGTTCCGACAAAGCAAGATTTCTGTGGATCCTGCGAGTAAGAGCCAGTATGAGTTCACATCATAAGTATCAAATATCACAAAGAACTAAATCTAAAATGGTTTTATTTTGACAAAAAAAATTACAGTTACTGGAAGAGCCACCCAGATGTTATCATCGCAGCTATTGGGTCCCTTGGCAACATTGGCAAGACATTCGGTTCTGCTTGCAATTCGATCGTTGGCAAGAAGCTAGAAAATCTTCATGATGCACTGTCAAACACTAGAACTGATGGTACTGGTGCCCTGCTTCGCGAGGGAGCAGCTGCATACCTCAACTCCATCGTGAACAAGAAATTTCCTTTTACCACCCAACAGGTCAAGGATTGCATCGTCGTGGCCATGACCTCCGATGGTGCTGCTTCTTCCCAGGCTGAGATCTTCAAGAAGGCAAATGATTACCACTACAAGTATTAGTTCAAGAGGTTTCCTGGATAAATTGTTTGCTCCTATGTGTTTTCCTTGATTGATGTTATCTTGCTGTTTGATGAATCCATTGTATTCTTTTGGTTTGCCATGTAATATCACCATCTAAGATATTTGCTTCTTATAAATCCATCACAGATGGCACTGCAAAGTTTTGTTTCAGTGACCTATAAAAGTAAGATATAACGTACTTGCAAGATCACACCAGAACTACGAGATATTAAGATCAGACCAGAACTATGAGATATTTGTGACTGCTGTAGTGCTGTCTGTTTCTTGGTTTTGCACTGGCAACAAGTATAACGATTGCTGGAACATTTCTGAAGAGTCAAGTATCACAATTTAAAAGCGCACGGCTGAAGAGTACTTCAGGTTCATTGATCTTGAAAAGTAAACCTCCAACAGAAAATTTCAATATTCTGACATTTCCAAATATACCCAACAATAATTGCACAGAAATAAATTAGATTAACAGAACCAAAAACTAAAATAAGATGGCTAAAAATAAATAAAGAATGATATAGAAAATTTATGAATAGAAGAAGGGTCACTTATTGAAGGGAAAGCTACATGGTGAATTGGTGAATGCTTTAGTATGATAGATGACTGACAGTATATGTATATACATGGAGGCTGTAGAGGACATGGGTCCTAAGTACCCACGCAGAAGACGTCGGATCTAGGAGATAAAAGATAGATTTAAATTTAGTTGTCATAATTCAGGGTATAAAATTCTACCAAAATAAATATAAAATAGAGATAAGATAGTTTAGATCGAGTCAGGCTTAAATTTCTATCTTGTAACCTTGGCCCCACCCTTTATAAGCTAGAAGGGAGCCCCCTCAAGGACATAACAACATCAAAACACAACATCCACAATACAATCGGTAGAATACAATGTACTGAAATAGGAGTAGATTATTACCTCACATTGAGCACCTCAACCTGTATAAACCCTTGTCTTCTGTATCTATTCACTTTTAGGTCTCGTGCATAGCTTTCTTTTATTATTACCGATACAAAACATCGATAGTTGGCGCACCAGGCAAAGGCTCATCGAGATTTTCATCGACAAGTACGATGGATCTAACGTCCGAAGTCGCCGACATCACTTTCAACCCCGGGCAATCTTTTCGCTCCAGGGGGTCTCAAGTTTCTCGCCAACAACTTTGGCAAGCTCTTCCTTTTCAACTCGGATTCTAACCAGTCGAAGGGGACCACCAACCATCAGATTTTGTCACATGGTGTGGCACCAATTTTTCCATCAATCCTCAAGAGGCAAGCTCCGAAGTAGATTGGTGAATCTAGATTGGACTCAACTCGATCCCCTAGAGTTTGACTGGGATATTGCTCTATGCTGCTTGGGTTTGAGCCTAGAGAAGTCGGAGTTATTAATTCTTTGTTACACCTTGATGATTATGACAGTAGTTCCGATTGTTATTTTCCTCCTCGAGAGGTATTCATAGCATCTAGGACTCCTTTGGATCAAGATGCAGAAGCACGTAGATGCCAAGAGGAAGAAGCCCACTGACTTCATGAACAACGACTACTCGAAGAGAGAACACAACAGGAGGAGGAAGAATGATGCTACAGGGCTGAATAGGAAGCTAGGAATAATGAGTTGTGTGCCAGTTCACGCAGAATACAACAAGAATTATTACAAACCCGAGTCAGGGACATGATGTTTTCGTTACTCCTCAACAAAATGTTGTGGCTATAGCAACTCTTCTTGATTTTATTCTTGAAACCCTGCCCGACAATGCGGTATCTCTAGCAATCGCAAAGATCAAAGCCATGGTTACAATGGCAACTTTATAACAAAATGACAAGAGTGGAAATATCCAAGCTTGGTCAAAAGCATTATAATTGAAATCTTCTCCAGGAAGGTGTCACTCGACACATCCCTCTAATAATTGTCAAGGCACATTTGGCAGCAGTGAGCTAGAATGTGATGAGGAAAATCGCTGTAGACTAGATGAGGAGCAACACCGACTAGATATTGACTAGCACCAACTGGAAGATGAGAGGCGTCGATTGGAGTTTGAACGATGTCGAGAAGGAGAACAATGACACCGCCATACTGAAGCTATCCATAGGAATCCAGATTATGATCTTCATCAAAGAATTGAAGTCCTACATAGTGAGCATGTGGAATCTGATCGGAGAAGGATGGAAGATGAACACAATTGCTTCGGTCTACATCATGAACTCTTCAACAAGCGAAGTCAATCCCCGAGACATTAAGGATCTCCAAATTATGTCGATGATTCTGATGATGGAGTGTTGGCATTCACTCCTGACTTATGCCAAGTAAATTGGTCGGCTAGTTTCAAGCCCACTGAAATAGAAAAGTATAATGGCAAGATGGACCCGCAATCTTGGCTCATGGTTTAAACGATGGCTATCAGAGCAACTATGGGGATAGCAAAGCTATGGCCAACTATCTTCCTGTTGTTTTGGTAGATTTGGCTAGAAGTTGGCTCTCGGGACTTCTATGGGGATCTATCAGTTCTTGGGATGAGCTTCGAACACTTTATTGCTAACTTCCAAGGTACTTTTGAATGTCCTAGAATGTAATATGACCTATATCAAATCTAGCAAAGGAAGAACGAGCCATTGTGAGAATATATTGAACATTTTTCTAAAGCAAGAAATAAAATTCTAGAAATCAAGGATGACATCATTATCGTTGCTTTCTGAAAAGGAGTCAAGGATGAGCCTTTTATTGCGAAGTTCACTCGCAAGACCCTAACTACGATCAAAAATCTTTTTGAGACGGCAAATTCATACGTGTCCTCTGCTGATGCTCTAGCGGTAATGCATAATGAAAAGTCAGGAACATCTCGATCGAAGGAAAAAAGTGAAACTGAAGCTTACCCAAGATCATGGGATCGCAAATGCAAACTAGAGGATCATGTTTGTCCTAAACAATCACGTGCTGAAGATTATGATCAACTTATGAATAGTTTGTGTCCTTGTCATCCTAATGGTTGTCATGCTACAAAAGATTGTTACATGCTCAAGCAGAGGAACATAGCAAAAATCTCAAGTCAGGTGGGGGCAAGGCTAGCTCAGGAAAGGCTAAAGGAAAGGAGAAGACTAACCCTGGCGGCGCAACCAATGCAAAATTTTAGGATCAGCAAACCGAGTTGAATTATATCTTCGGTGGTCCTTAGGCTTATGAGTCAAAGCGAAAACAAAAGCTTACCAATAGAGAAATCAACAAGACATCTATCGATATGCCCTAATATCTTCGATGGTTAGAGGTGTCTATTATGTTTGACCACTTAGATCATCCTGACTGAGTGGCTCATTAGGGGCGGTATCCCCTGTTCTTGGATTTAGTTGTTAAAAATATCAAGTTCAAGAGGGTTTTGATAGACAACGAGAGTGCTCTCAATATCATATTCTCAAAGATGTTAGATGATATGGGAATTTGGCACACCAAGTTGAGGCCAAGTATAGCTCTATTTCATGGTGTGATCCCGAGGCTCTCTTCAAAGAGACTTGAGCATATTACGTTACTTGTCACTTTTGGAACTAGAGATAATTTCATGACAGAATGTTTGCTTTGAGGTGGTGGATTTTAAAACTGCATATCATGAAATCCTAGAAAGACTAGCAAAATTCATGGCAGCCCTGCACTATACTTATTTAATGATGAAGGCGCCTGGGCCTCATGGTGTGATTGCTTTGCACCGCAATGTCAAATAAGCATTCACTTGTGATAAAGAAAGTTGTGAGTTGGCTCAAACTCATGAGAGTGCAGTCGGGTGATAGGAAATCTAACTGACGTCAATGTCAACCCAAGATGAAGGAGATATACCAGCAAAAATGATCGCTAAGTCTAGAACTAGCGATAAGAAGAAGATTTCACTTGACCCAACTGATCCAACCAAGATGGCGCTGATTAGCATTGGGCTCGATCCTAAATAGTAAAGCATGCTCATCACCTTCCACTAGGTAAGTAAAAACATCTTTGCATGGAAGTCATTTGATATACTTGGGGTACCAAGGAAGGTGATTAAGCATTCACTTAATGTCAAGCTAGATACCAAGCCGATCAAACAATGACTCTGGTGTTTTGCTCAAGATCATAGAGATTCTATTAAATAAGAGTTGACTAAACTTTTGGCAATGTAATTCATAAAGGAAGTAAACCTAGATTGGTTGGCAAACCCAGTCCTTGTTTGAAAGAAGAATGGTCCATGTCTCATGTGTTTGGATTATATAGATCTCAACAAGGTGTGCACCAAAGACCCATTCAAGTTGCCTCGTATTGACCAAGTAGTCGACTCAACTGTTGGATGTGAGTTACTCAATTTTCTCAACTACTACTCGAGATTCCACCTGATCATCTTGAAGGAGGAAAACTGCATAAAAACTTCATTTATTACACCATTCAGGGCATATTTCTATATCACCATGCCTTTTGGGTTGAAGAATGCTAGAGCTATGTTGCAGCACACTGTTAAATGGTGCCTTCATACTTAGATTGGACATAATGTGAAAACATATGTTGATGATATGTTTATCAAAATGAGGCATAAGAAAGATCTTATTACTAATCTGGAGGAGACTTTTAAAAGTCTTGGGGTTTTCAAGATGAAACTTAATCTAAAGAAGTGTGTTTTCGTAGTATCGTCAGGAAATTTGCTTGGTTTCATCGTGTTGCATCATAGCATTAAGGACAACCCGGAGAAGATCAAGGCCATACTTGATATAGAGACACCAAGTACCTAGAAGAATGTTCAGAAACTCACTAGATACATAGCAGTACTCAACTATTTTGTTTCCTGACTAGGGGAGTGAGGCTTGCCTTTCTTCAAATTGTTAAAGGTGGAAAACTTCCAATGGACTCCATAAGCACAAAAGGCATTTGAAAATTTCACGCTATACTTAACAACACCATCGGTCTTAGTTTCACCAATACCCAAGGAACCATTGTCACTCTATGTATTGACTACTTCTCAAGTGGTTAGTACAATGTTGGTAGTGGAACAAGAAGAAGATGGACATCTCTATAAGGTGCAACGCCCAATTTATTCATCAGTAAAGTTCTAGCTGAGTACAAGATTTGATATCCCTAAATACAAAAAATGTTTTACAGAGTGCTAATTATTGTTTGGAAGTTGGTACATTATTTCCAGGCGCACTCGGTTTCTATGATTACTTCTTTCCCACTTGGTGATGTTCTCCACAATTGAGAGGCCATAGGGTGAATCGCTAAGTGGGCTTTGGAGCTAATGGCTTTTGATATTACCTTTAAGGCACGAATAGCAATAAAGTTCCAAATCCTTGCTGACTTTGTGGTCGAGTGGACATTTCTTCAAATTATGGTGCTAGAGAGCAAACTTGAGCACTGGAAGATGTATTTTTATAGGTTGTTAAGGATTTCTAGAGCAAGAGCTAGTGTTGTGTTGATTTCCCTAACTAGAGAAAGGCTTATATATGTTCTTGAAATTTATTTTCTAGCATCACACAATGATGTCAAGTACGAAGCATTAATACATGAACTTCGCATTGTTATATCTTTGGGTATTTGATGGTTGGTGGTCCATGGTGACTCGCAACTTGTGGTCAATTAGGTGATGAAGGATTGGTCATGTCTGGATAATAATATGATGGCTTATTGCCAGGAGGTACGAAAGTTGAAGAGCAATTTTAATGGCTTGGAGATTACATATGTTCTAAGAAAATATAACGAGGCTGCTGATGAATTGGCGAATAGGGATCAAAACGTGAGCATGTCCCAAGTAATATTTCCATTGAATATCTCCAAGAGCCATTTGTTAAAAACAAGCTAGAAGCAAAGAAGAAGAATGCCTAGGAGAAATATGCTTTAACTGAAGTGCTCATACTATATTAAAATTGGAGGAACCTGTTCTTTAATTATTTAGCAGAGGATGAATTCCCGGCGGATCATAGCGAAGCTGAGCTAATTAAACATCGCAGTCAAAATTACATGATCTCAGAGGGGGAGTTATTCAGGAAGAGTGCTATTGGAATATTGATGAGATGTGTTACCACAGATGACAACAAGCAGATATTGCATTTAATTCACTCAAGGATCTACGGTAACCATGTAGCTTCAAGGATGCTAGTCGAGAAGACTTATCGGCAAAGTTTCTATTGGCTGACTACTGTCACCGATGCAGAAGAGATTGTTAAGACATGTGAAGGTTGTCAATTCTTTGCACATCAAATTTATGTTATGGCTCAGGAGTTGTAGACTATACATATTTCTTGGCCTTTTGTTGTTTGGGGTCTCAACATGGTAGGGCCATACAAGAAAATGCCAAGAGGGTTTACACATCTATTTATAGCAATGGACAAATTCATCATGTAGGTTGAAGCTAACCATGTCACAATGACTACTGCTGATAGAGCGAAGGATTTCATTCTCATTATCATATATTGGTTTGGAGTTCCAAATAGAATCATAATTGATAGTGGCACTCAGTTCACAAATGGGATCTTCAAAGAATTTTGTGAGGAATTCATCATTAAGATTTGTTTTGCTTAGGTAGCACACCCATGCAGCAGTGGACAAGTTGAATGGGTGAACAGCATGGTACTACAAGGAATTAAAACTACGGTATTTAATCGGCTTCGCTTGTACGTTGGGCAATGGGTTCAAGAATTGCCATCTATACTCTATTCCTTGAGCACAACACCTAGTTGAGCTACGGGTTAGTCTCCTTTCATTTTGGTTTATGAATCAGAAGTGGTCCTACCAATGAAAATGGAGTTTAAGTTACTACAAGTGCATAAGTATGATGAACATAAGTCTGATAAGGACCAACTACAAGAAATGGACCAACTAGAGGAAGAATCAGATGTGATGACAATCCAGTCAGTAAGATACCTCTAGGGCTTATATCGTTATCACAGTTGTAATGTTCATGGCTGAGCTTTTATTGGTGATCTCGTTGTGAGAAAAATCCAAAGGACCAAAGACAGACATAAATTGTCTCCTATTTGGGAAGGGCATACATTATCGTAGAGGTAACATGTTCGGGGACTTATCAACTTATGCGTGAAGACAACACAGTTGTGGACAAATTGTGGAATATAGAATAGATATGTCCTTTCTACACTTGAGAATTGTACCTTTTATATTATTATAAATGTAATTTTCTTTTATTCTGACTGCCTACGTCAAGTGGTTTCTCACTTGAGTGGCTAGTCAGGGGCTATATACAATGTACTATAAGTTTCCTCTTCAAGAAAAATTTTAAATCTTGTTCTAATTGTTTGCAATTAAATCCGAGTAACATTGGTGTTGAGTAGTGAAGCTTTATTTTTTGAAGCTTTTTGTTTGTTGCACATAGGGTGATTGCTTCATGCCGTCTTAGCACCCGAAAGCTAGTCGGATAGAGTGTATAATGCAAGGTGCTAATTTACTACTATGATATGTCAAAAACATAAGACATAAAACATAAAAGAAAAAGAAAATACTTAAAGATTTACATTAACAAAGGTCATAGATGCTACTTAAAGTTTTTGTGTTTTGTTTACAATTCAATGTTATCGGTTATGGAAGCTGCTATGTCTTGGACCTTCTTGACAAGGGTGAGAGCTTGTTCTTTGGTATAAGTTGCAGCAAATCCTTTACCGACTGCTGCTATTTCTACCAAGAAATACTAGGATTTGACAATGGTGAGGACTTGGAATGACCCGAATGTCACCTTTTCCTTTATCAATTTCTTTAGCTCGTCAAGAGCAACATGGAATTGGAGGAGCTGTAATACCTTGGTTTCTGTGTGCCGCTAAAAAACTATTTTAATAAAACCCTAGTTTCAAAATATTAAGGATATAGTGCCAAGATTCCAATTTTATCCATCCTAAAATTTTACCCCAAAAATCTCTTCCCAAATGAACCTCGAAATTAGAATTTGGAAATCGAATTCTCCTTTGAAATCCCTTGCTTTCCCTCCATCAAAAATTATTCAAATTAATTCAAGAACCAAACTTTGTCTCAACCATCAAAAATATAAATTGAATGCCAATCCTAGAGTCTCTTAAACCTCAGAGAAGTCAATTGCCAAAACTTATTACAAATCGTCATCTAAGCCTATCTCATTGTATCATCTCCTCAAATATATCTAGAATCTACCTAAGAATTAAATTTCATTTCAAATATTACAATTACAGTCAAATGAATCTTCTTTGACCTGCTGTAAATTTTTAAATACAAGAACTATGCTCAAATTTCATATATCAATTCAAATCTAATGTGAATCCATTTATGAATTCTTTACAAAAATATCAAGGCCTACTATGCCATTGGGCCACCTTCTCCTTCCTTTCTCTCTATGGTCCAACACCTTTTCTTCTTCCACTCCTAGTTTGGGCTACAGCTAAACCAGCCTAGCTCTTCTCTCCCTTGGGCGATGATCTCATCTAGCCCACTTCCATCTCTCCTCTACTAAGCCAGGCCCATTTTATCCTTCCTTCTCGCAACCCACACGGCATATCTAGCCTTGGCCCAACGCTACCAATACGCCTCCTTCTTCCCCCAATCTAGCCACCTGCGCATGACACCTGCTCGGTGAAATGCTGAGCCAGGCCAACTGCAGCTACTCCTATGCATCACATCATGCACCCTCGCTCGCCTGTGCCATTGAGCGGGTTGCACTGCCCTGGCATACACTGCATCGAGCTACACCTGAGAGCAAGCCACACCAATCTTGCCACCTCCCCGTGTTGCCCCACTAGGTCACGCTCGAGGTGGCCTTGCCGTGTGCTATCGTGCGCTACCATGCCCATGTGCCACACCTTGTCTGCTCCCACATCATGACGCGCTACAACAAGCCACAGATGACTTCATGCGTCCTTGCACAAACACTACCTCGCACCTTCCCCTCTGTCGTACCTCCTTTTCCCTAGCATCCGTACCTCACCGACACCAGCTACACCCCATTTGCCACCTCTCCTTTGCGAGCAACCGCCGCTCAGAGTAGTACGACCATGTTGAAAGGTATGCACCGGTTTCACCCTTCGCACCATCCTTCTCCCTCCTGTGGCCACCATCATTCCCCTCCTGTGCTACCCTACCGCTATCGTCAGCCGCACCAGGCATGTTAGGATTGATTGGACTGGCCACGTCTTCCGCCCTCAGTGCCCACGTGCTTGTGGAGGCCGCCGTGAATTGGGCCATCATTGATGACTTCCTAAACTCCCAGTACGCAACACAGCGACGCGTTGTCGCTCACGTTAGCTCTAGCCGCGAATCCTATGTCCTCACCTTCTTTTCATGAGGGCCCAAGCAAACACCGCCCCAGCTAGCCTCCTTCCCTCCCGCACCCCACCCCCACCCCCACCCACCCCCCCCCCCCCCCCCCCCCCGCCGTGGCTATAAAGTAGGCTAGAGCAACCCTCTCTGCCTTTTTCCTCCTCTCTGCACCTGGCCACCCATAGCAAGCTCGAGAGAGCCACCACCCCCGTCTCCTTTGTACTCAATGCCACCATCACCACCTCCTTTCCAAGCTCCTTAATCCCCACTGCCATCGAAGCCCTCCTGCGTGTCGGCCAGGCATTCTCTCAAACTCTTGGCGCACGCCCCTCCTCCAAGCTACGGTCACTATGAGGATGACCTCTCCTAAGTGAGGCTAGCTTCTAGCCACCTTCACTGCTCCGGCCACCCTCGGAGCACCATCGCCGCCCTTGCATCGTCGCACTGAGCAAAAGGAAGAAGCCAGAAAAGGGGAGAATGAATGAGAAAGACAAAAAGAAAAAGAGAAAAAATAAGGAAAATAAGAAAAATAAAAGAAAAGGTGAGACCTACTATTAGGACAAGCATGTCCGACCGATCCTGTGCACTCAGTCCACCTATGTTGTGTCACTGATCAAGTCCACCTGGCCACTCCTTAGGATTTTCGGTAGACATGGTCTACTATGGACCATAGGCACATGGGCTGCTCTGTCTCATTGACAGTAGACCTCACGCGTCAATTCTATGAAAAATTCCCCCAAAATATTCTCTATCAAATATAACAAATCCATTTTCTATTTTTAGAAAATAGTTTAAACTTTAAAATTTATATCTCCTAAACTGTAAGTCCAATTGACTCCGTTCAACTTTCAAATTTTTTCTAAAAATAATATATGTCCAATATAACTATTATTTATATAGTATTTTATTGCCTTATTAGGGTTTTATTTGGATTTCATATGTTCTGCACGTAGTTTACTGCTGCAAAATTCTTAGATGCCAATTCTGAAGAGTTTCTTATTGACTAAGACCAATGCAAGTTACTCCTATGATCCTAGTTTATAAAATTAAATATTTACAAAGTACATAATTAGGCACACGTAAAGGTCGTTGATCGCAGCCAGTCTATTTGGCTGACCTATTTGTTGCATTATATTTTTTTTCTTTGAAAATTTATTGCCCTCACCTTTATGAGCCATGTTTTATTATCTGAGACTCATACCACTAGTACTAAGACCTATGACAATTATTTTTGATAATTAAAGAACATGTTATTCTAAAATATTGAGATGTTTGGTTGCGATAAATTAATCATGTTCGGAAAATGGGTTATGAATTATTTTGAAAACTTGACACTTTATGTTGGTGGTTTAGTAGTTGTTTTAAAGAAAACCATGGTGCGAAATGGTCGCCTATGTGGCTAGGCTTTGTATTCACACATAAGGACCAATACCTTGGAAAACCACACTGAACATAGTATAGTGCGATCACATGGATGGTATGAGATACCCTGGCTAAGTAACTAGTGGAGCTTGGATCTCATGTTTGCCAAGAGTTGTGAAATCGCCAGAATAGTCATAAGAAGTGCTCATGAGATCCTGAGTACAGGATGTCTAGAACTTGCCTAGGACTTAATCTAGGACCATTCTAGCCGGTAAATGGTTATCCTAGTTTTGCTTTGGAAAGGCCTTGTAGCAAGTCTTCACTATAGACAGATAATTGAAAAGTCTTGAGGCATGTGGGTAAAACGTGCACCTTCTGCAGAAGTTTTGGTCAAACTATTTAAATAGTCGTGCCCATAGTCATGGGCAGATGTAAAGTTGTTCCTCTTGTATAGATTTGTTTGTAAATAGTTATGAAGTAAAGTTGTGGGACAGAAATCATTTCCAAAGTATGTGGCTAACGGCTAACCTGTGTGATTAGGAACATACTTGTGTAGTCTGGGAAGTTAGATGGCTTTATAGTAGGAGGGTAAGATGATAACCCTAGGTTTGAGAGAAAAACTAATGATGGCAATGTAAAGAAAGTAAATTGAATTTTGATGGTGTGGTTAATGGACTGTCTAAGGGTAGAAGGCTTTAGGAGCCATGATTGGTGAGGTGGGTTGTGACCCTGTGAATGTTATTAGATAATGGTTTGGGCAGAGGCCTATGGTTTTGGGAATGTGAAAAGAAACTGATAAATGGGTGACAAGGTAAAAAGTGTCGATAGGTTGTAGGCTCTAAGAGCCTATTGACGCTGATGTTATTACAAAGCAACTCATAGGTTGTGTTAGTACCTGAGTCTTTTATAAATAATAAACTACACTAAATAGAGTGGCTACATGGCTACTCTCACTTGAGATTTATGCTAGGGCCTCAATGAAGATAAATGCACATATAGAGGTTTTGAATACATAAAATAATAAATAGAGTCGTGAAATAAACCCAGCTTTCCTTCAAAGCCTGTGCATGTTCATATTTCCATGACTTGTTGAGTATGTATGGACTCAGACTTTTTTCCTTTAGAAATTTTAGGGAAGCGAAGATGATGGATAGGGCTTTGTCATATATCCAAACCATTGCTTGTGGCTTAGATGCTAGCTACACTGTGTGTTTTCGCTACAATCTCTAGTGTGCCGATTGCCTTCTTGGATTCCTCCCGAAGGTGCAACCTAGTTAAGATATATGTTTATTATTTGTTATTATTATTATCTTTGTTATGATACTTTTCTATTAGCATCGTGTCTTCAGGCTAGTATCGAGCTCGCAGTTTGTGAGAGGTGGTTCGCCCTTCTCTTGCAGTGTCTTCTTAGGCATCACTATTGGTGATGCTAGGGCAGGACGCAATATGAGCACTCGGTCAGCATCCCCAGAGCTTGAATCAGAACCATCCGAGTATAAGATGTCAAGCATTGGCTAGCTCATCTCGGGTAGTCTCTGCTTGCTTCACTTTGGAGTCAGAAACTTCAAAATGTGATTGAGTCTTGATCTTATAACCTAGAAGATAAACTGTGAAGACAACTAAATACAATTATGACAAGAAAATTTGGAGTACAATTACATTTGAAGTCTTTCTCAAGTGTTGCTTTAGTTGCTTTGAGGGTATTAACTTCTTCCTCCAACTTAGCCTTGGCATCATTCAATTTATTACCCTTGGAGTTTCGAGTTATAGGATAAGGTTGGTAATCTGATGAGAATAAGAACCAAGAATGGGTAAAGCTATACTGCTTAACTCTGAGTGAACCCCTATGATCAAAGTTGTTATCTCGTAGCTCTTGGATCTTGGCCAGCATGTGGTTTTCCCTAGCATTGGATTTGGCCGATATGTTGCCACAGTCTTTCCTTAAAGCTTTCATCTGGTTAAGATGGAGAAAAAGCTTGCGCAATGTTTTGGACTTGAGATTGACTATAAATTCTCTACAAAGGACATGTCAGGATATAAATAGTAAAATTCAAGATATCATAGACAGGAAGCAAACTTACACCCATCAACTGCGTTGACTGCCTTAGTCGATGCTGTAACAAATATAGTTCTTCTTCCTCCATCTTTTTGTTGAGGACAATGCCTTCTTCTATTCCCTCAAAGTTTACCCAGTGGATTCTCAATGGGGGAGCGTGGTCATCACTCAATGGCTTCAAGAATGAGCTATGATTAATTTATTCCTCATCGTCTTCAAGGGCAGAGTGAGGATAAGGAGGTGGCATTGGGGCAATCGGTATCTCTTGCTCCAGTTGGGACTCAACGTCCATATTTGGCTCTAAGTCTAGCATTGTAGTATCAGAATCAGCGGTGTTGCTATCAGGCTCAAAGGCGGTTTGACTCGATTGTGGCGCTTCTTGGTGAAAAGGTGAAGGAGGCCTCTCTTCTGAGGAAGGCCCAGCTAGCTAGCTGTCGGGCTGGCTGCCCGATGAGGGCTCTTGGTTAACATTATTTGACTAGGTGCCAGCTTGGCTGCTATTCGAGGGCTATTGATTGGCGTTATCTGGGGTGCTAGACGGGTCATAATCACAAGGCTTTCTATACAAAAAAGAAAACAAGGAATAAAAATCGATGTTGATTGTTAGATTATTGCCTACAACATGTTGAATATATCTGGTTGAAGTCTTGAACTTGGAGCTGGCTCTTTGTTTTGAGGGAGGTGGCATGGAGGACTTGGGGCTCGACTAGGGAGGAGAAGAAGCAGCAATCTGGCTACTGCTCTAGGCTAGTGCAGTGTTTCCACTTTCTTCATCATCAGAATCCATAATCAACCATCGTTTGCATGTTCACTTGGGAGCAAGCTTGTTAATGGTGGGGCCAATGGCTGGCTTATGCGGGCCTAATTTTATTGACCGAGAGGATGAGAGATGATGTTTTCATGCTCCTACATAAGATGTGAAATAGATCAATTATGAAAATTTTGTATGGTAAATAACAATAAGAAGACATACGAGCAATAATGCTAACCAAAGGAGGAAGGTTGAGAATGTTATATGCTTCTATTATTTTTTTTCCTTCGAGTAGGTATTGAGATACCACTCGAGAAAACCTTGTTTAGGCACTCGGCAATTTTCTCCACCTTAAGAGATTCCCAAGACTCTTGAGTGGGGTTTTTGATGCCCAAGAACTCAAATGCTGAGTGTACTCGGTCTTTAAGAGGTTGCAACCTCGTCTTCATGAAGTGCCAATCAACCACTCCAGTTAGTCCTTTCTGTTTTAGAGCTTCAATTTTGGCTAGAAGTTTGTCAACTTTAACCATTTTTTTTTCTTATTAGGAGAGTTCCAAGATTGTTGGGCTTTAGTAGGGAGACCAACAAAAAAAGAAAGAGAAGGGTTGGGATTTGAATAGTAGAACCAACCCGAATGCCACCCTTTCAAAGAGGTTTTCAACAGTAAGTCAAGGTAATGTTGTTTCAACTTGTTGCGAAGCTAAATGTGAGCACCCCCGATTGTGGAGTGTTCTGTTTAATGGGATGAGGTTTGATGAAGAACCAATAGTAGAATTAAAATGAGTGAGAATACCAAGGAAGGCTTCACAAAGATGAATAAAAACAGCAATCTAGAAGACAGAATTTGGATTTATATGGACAAGTTCAATTTTGTAGAAATCAAGAAGGTTGCGAAAGAAACTACAAGTGGAAAGTCCAAAACCCCAACAAAAGAAAGATTCAAAGATTACTATCTCATGAGATTTGGGGATAGGGAACTCCTCACCGGCAGTGGGATGCCAATTAATGATCTCCTTAGCTAGAAGGACGCCGTCCTTCACCATGGCCAAAAGTTGATCTTTAATTATTGTGGACTTCTACCATTCGTTGAAAGGAATCTCTTGACTTTGCTCGTTGACGATGGCCATGGTAGGTGTGGATGTAAACAATGGAGTAGGGATTTAGATCTAGGCAGCAGTGTGGAATGAGAATTGCGAAATTGAAGAGGAAGAAGCAAGGGGAACCCTCAACCCTAGCTTTTGAACAGTGGAGACGATTTAGGTGGTGGCATGGAGCATGAAATGATTTTAACGAGGAAGACGAAGGGGTGCAGTATGGGGAACGATGAGTTCTCTACACCGCCCATTAATAAGAAGAATCCTTAGGTACAATGAGCTTAGACCTAAGCGTTTGAGGCCCATTTACAAAAAGACGACAGTGATCTTGGCATACCCAACGAGCCTAAGGCTGATTGCAATGTTCTCATGATCCAGGTGTTGTTCTAGCTGAAGCCTTCATAAATTTGTGACATGGCTTGTTGCTATAAAATAGCTAAATTCATGCATCATAATTTTTTGTATATCAACATTATGCTTTTAACTGGTCACCAATAAACTTAGGATGCATATATTATTCGAAAACACCCATCTTACACTGCATTGGATCTCAAGTTATACATATTTATTAAATATAGATCTACAATAAGTATACCACTAGAGAGAGTCACTCAGGCCTATGTACTCGGGCTGGAACTACTTGGGAGGCTGGTATTTGACATGCAACACTCAGACAATAGCCACTTGACAACAAGGAGTAGTTGTTATTGATTCTATGTTTAGTTTTTTTTCCAACTAAGCACATAGTCGGGGACTACACCTATTAGGTACACCTACTTAGTGCACCTAGCAATTTTATTTTTTGATATAGTCATACTCGACTCTACATTTAGTTGTTTTCCAACTAAGCATAGAGTCAGGAGATACAACTAAAAAGTGCATCTATTTCGATGCACCTATTTCTTTTATTGATAGAGTCCTCCATAGCCTCTTTGCAAGATATCAAGATAGAGGACTTGACACAAAAGTACTCGAGAAGATTCCATATGAAGGTTGAAGCACTCAATATTGGACAATATCCATTAAAGAGATTGCAACTCAGTTGTGAAGGTCTCGAAAGCTACTATGGAGGACATGGGCCTCGAGTATCCACATGGAAGATATATCCAACTATGGATAGGAGGTGTTCGGATCCAAGAGATAGAAGATACATTCAAACTTGTTGTTATGATTCAGTGTAATCTAAGATAAGATATAAAATTTTAACTGAATAAATATAAAATAGAGATAAGATAATTTACATCAAGTTTGACTTGGATTTCTACCATTTAACCTTACCCCCATTATTTATAAGGCAAGCAGAAAGAGACCCTCAAGGCAAAATAACATCAAAATACAACATTCACAGTATAATCGGTGAAATCCATATATTAAAAGCCTAAACCTATATAAACATTATCTTTTATATTCATTCACTATTGTGCATAGCCTTCGACAGAAGCAAACAACAAAATGCTTATAAAAGTACACGTGCCCATCGTAATATATGGTGGCATAAAATGGGGGAAGCATACACGTGTCCATTGCATCAACAACGACAACGGAAGAATGCAATGTTTTAGAACGACAAGTGGACATTGTGAAAGACAAACCGCGAGCAGAAGCCTCACAAGGTTTTCCTCCATCTTCCCATCTCTCTTGAATCAATGAAAAAGGGCTGTGCATTCCATTCCTCAAAATCAGCAGCATCAGCTGAATCCAGCAACAAGTTGCTCTTGCTCGCTTCTCGGTTCAAGCATTGCAATTGGGGTTTGAGTAGATTGCCACTGGAACACATTTAGCTCTTATGATCCATATGGGACTCAAACCAGTCGAAGATTTCCCCATTCTTGAGGCTGGTAAACTCATGGTAGGCATATGCAGCATTCAGCTCCTCCGTGACATGCCTCTCCAGCCGGAACCCCTCCGGCAAGACCTTCGCCTCCTCCGCCGCCTTCTTCCATGGAATACTCCTCCCGTCCTTCTTCAGAAACCCCTTCTCATCCACGAACTCCTTCCGGAGAAGCACATCGACCAACCCATCGGCGACGGCACGGGTCAACCCTGGTATCCTCGCCACCAAGAACTGGGCGCTCACCGCGAAATCGCCGCATTGGATCTCTTGGGCGCTGACGCGGTTCCCCTTGAGCTTTCCCATGTTCGCCGCCACCTCCCGCGCCCTCTCGTCGTTCTTGAGCATGTGCACGAACAGCGCCGGCGGGTAGTTGGCCGGGATATCCTCCATCGCGCCGAACACGCCCTCCGCGATCATGGTGGCGACGCTACTGAACCTGACCCTCGCCGCAAGCGCGGAGAGGAAATACCCGCCCGACGAGGCGCCGATTCGATCGACACATTCCAACACATTCCAACACAATAGGCCCGGAAATTCGATCGACGTTATTTTTCGGCCATCTAGTCCTCGAGCCATTTCGGACCAATAAATTTGTTCTTGGTTTGGATGTCATGGAATTGGCCCGTAAACGCGTATGGCCCTCAATTTTGTACTTAAGGTAACGATTTCCGTCCTAAAAATTTGTACAGCCTGGGATGTTTTCGGGCCTGCCTTAGATTGTGGGCCACAAATTAGAGCTAAATGTCTTGCCTTTCATGGGCTGAAATGAAGGGCCATTTAATCATGTAGGCCCCCCATCCAGATAAGGCCATGCTTCTCGCAGCCTCGCCGGCGCCTGCGCCTGCGCAGCGTCGGTGCGTGTGTTCTCTCGTCGCCCTCGTATCAATGATCACTCGCAAGGTTCGCGACGGCGGAGGGCGCCCGGGGTATCACGCCGGCGTTCGAGCCGGTCGTCGGCCCTGTCCTCCTCCGGCTGCGGGCTTAATTCATATGACAAAACGTAAGGTCCAAATATTAATTCGGCTTAGGCGTAAAACGTGGCCCATAACTAAATTTGGCCCACCTTATCCCCATCCACAAATTCAGCCTACTCAGCTCCTGAAAAAAATGTCAGCCAAGAAATGAATTTAGCCAACTAATTCCTCTCGACAAATTCAGACCACATATAAATTTAGCCAACCAAATTCCCATTAACACTCTCGAAACAAAACAAAATCCAGGCCCACATAATACATCAGCGAATTCACCCCAAAACTGAAAAGCGCCCACTTGTTTTCAGTCAACATATTCAGTCCAAACGTTAATTCAGGCCACTTAATTCTCGTCCACCAATTCGATCCACAGGTAAATATGGCCTATACAAATCCTATAAAAAATTCAGCCCAACACCGAATTTTGCCCACTTAGTTCTCATTCACTAAAATTTCAAGAAAAAGGTCCATTTTACACTCTTAATTATTTATACCTTTCAAGTATATACGCCCTCTCAACTCTTAAAACCAAGATGGTGATGTATTTAACTTGTCTATTACAATCCGAAAAAACTTTATAGAATTACTTCTAAAGTTTAGTAATTTACATGTCAATAAAGTTACTTTTACATTTAATTACATTATATTGAGTGGCTTGATAAGCTTAACTAGCAATCCATCCTTTTACTATAAATAGTAAATACATATTCTCTATTTGATAAAAATAATACCATGCTATCCCTATATGTATGTGTGTTTGCCCCATACATCTAACTTTCATATGAATCTAGAACTTCTTGCCCTTGGTAAAATAAAATCAAAACACATATAAAAAACCAGCGATTAAATACAGAGTAATTTATAAATTAGGATACAAGGTGACAATGCCATCTTTCTACAATTGGTTTTGGTTCTATAAATTAGGATACAAGATTTAATATTTTATTCCTTACCTTATATTTACTTATATATTTTTTTATTGTGTAAACTATTTTAGAAATGCCTCTTCTACCATTATGTGTTGGTCCTCTAATGTTTGTATGGAAAAAGTTTATTTATATTCAATCCTTGCTACGCACCATGTAGTTACTTCTAAATCTATATAGTTACTTTTTGTTGCTATCTAAAGTTAAGTAGTTAATACTAGAACTCAGGGATGGCAATGGGTGCCCATTAACCAATTATCCACGGGGAATATTCTAGCCTATGGGAATCAAACGGAGAAAATACCATTGGGTTTAGCATGGATGAATGATTCATCCGTTCTCATACCCACCGACGTGGAGACCGGATAAAATATACTACTAACCCAAAAACTAAAAGCCTGCTAAAAGTCTTCGCTAGTACTTTCTCTCAATTTCAGTTAGTATCACTATCGCAAACCTGTGTGAGGAGGAAGGTCCCACCGCACGCCGCTGCTCTCGCAAGCCTAGAAAGGAAGGCCAAAAGGCCTACCCCGAGCGCCCATCGCACTCCGCCGCCATTGCAAGCGCTGCCAGATCCGCCCGCCACTACCTATTTGCTTTCTTAGCAGTAGATCTGGTCTCCCTCTCTCAAAGCCACATCTCTCCTGAATAAAAGCCACCTCCTACATTCTATCCTCCACCTACTTTCCAATTTGTGCCACGTGACCGTTGCTGAGGACCCACCGTGTGTTGCCGCTACCGCAAGTGAGGGAAGGAAAGTTCGATCACCAAGGGCATGCCGCTCGTGACCTATCGCTATTGCTTGTCGCCTTGTACTACACGGATGGAGGATCTGTGGAGATTAATTCTCCTCGAGGATAGGAATGGGAGTTTTTTCCTATAGCATTTGGCAAGAGAGGGTATGGGGAAATTTTTCACCCATGGGGATGGATATATGGGTATAACCTCTGACAACATTATCATCCGTGCTCGAACTGTCTACCTATACATTTTGTTTGTGACTATCCATATAAACTTGATTTCATTTAAGATATTTCTAGTTATTATTATATTTATTCCTCATTTTTATGTTATACTATAATCTAAAAATTGTGTATAATTTACTTTTAAACTAGACTAAATTTACTTCTATGTATTTATTCATACATAGGAGTCCCCCATAAAAATTAATTTTTCACTGCCTTTTTTTAAAAAAAATAAATTATGTACCATAGTATTTTAAACTAGTAACCAACATATGCATATCAAAGAAGAAACAAAGAACACCAATGACATGTGTATCACGGTAGCTTCACAAAAACAAATCTTGAGCTTGTTGTGCTTGTAGTTAATTAGTGCCACGTTAGAACAACACCTCAGCACTTCCTTCACTCACGTGTCGGTAATCCCGCTGATCGGACAGACCCCGCCGTGGACCCGATAAGACTAAATAGTGCATGTGCACTATTTAGATTTTACCATGAATTTACCCCCCCCCCCCCCACTTAATTCCTCTCAGAGAGTACGGCCCACAAGTGAATTTGCCCACCTAATATTCATAAGCAAGTTGATCCTAAAACTAAATACGGCCAAATTATTTTCGCTCAGCACGTTCAATCCATAAGTGAATTCAGTCCACTACTATCTCCAACAAATTCGGCACAAGACAGTCCACGAATGAATTCAACCCACTTATTTACCGTCAGCCAATTTGGTCCAGGGGTAAATTGGCCCACATAGTTTTCGTCAATAAATTAATCCTACTAGTGAATACGACCACGTAACAAATTCAGCCAACTTGTGAATTAGGCCGAGCAAATACCCATCGGGAAAGTCGGCCCTTCACCGAACTTGACCGACGTGATTCACGTCGACTTATTCGCCCTAGAGGTGAAATTGGTCACTTAATACTCGTCGAAAAATTTGGCTTACGACTAAATATAGCCTACTTAATTAGCATCAACAATTTTATCTCACAAATGAAAATGGTCCACTTAACTTTGGCGAAAGAGATAGGCCTACTAGTAGATTCAGCCCACGTAATTCTGCCCGTATATAATTTAGCCCACTTAGTCGTCGCTGAATATTTCAGCCCATAACTAAATTTGGCCGACTTATTTCTCGTAAACAACTGCAGGCCATAATCGAATTTGTGCCAAGTTAGACCGATTCTCACATTAGGATTACAAGAGAATTGGTCCCACATATATCTCATATACTATTTCGGTCCAGTAGTGAATTGGGCCGTTCTATTTCTCATCGCAAATTCGGACCACAATTTAATCTTCAGAATAAATTGAGCCCATCAATGAATTTACCCCGTCATATTCCCATCTAAATATTAGCCCGCTAGTCTTTTTTGTCAACAATAAATCTTTATCTATAAGTTCCTTTTGTAAACGTAAAAATCATTGATAATAGAAAGAGAGCGCCACCCCTATATCTTGGGTTTATTGTTTCATCCATGATATGATTGTTCTGGCAGGGATACAAGCATCTATATCTTCTCGACGCCTCATCTTCTGTGTGAGGAAAGGGAGCAGATCTAGGCTATCCATCGACATAGCCATTCTGCAACACATTATCGGTAGCTCTATCGCCGGATTGACATCATCGGGTTGCTACGATTGCATCTGTTTGCTTATTACAACGATCAACTCGTCATTACATCGAATATTCCTGCGCCGATAAATCTACGGTAAAATTGTTGGTTTTAATTAGTAGATTGATTATATTTTCTTATTTTTCATCGTGTTTTAGATGCCATATTTGCGGTAGATTAATTTCTTGCTCTTGATCTAGGAGTAGATTAGCTTCCTGCTTTTTGATCTATATGCATATATTGTTGCTTTGATGAAATTTTGAGAAAACATGTTTATAAACTATTAAAATTGATGAGATGCCTATGGGATCATTCAATAGGGGCCAAACCCCTATCCTTGCAACCTCTCTTGCTTGTATCTATCTCTTTCTCTCTCCGAGCTAATGCCACACCATTATCTCATTGGACTTGAGCACGCCACCCATCGAACGCTGCTGGGAACATCATTGGCTTTACGTCAGCGCTGTTGTGGGAAACCGCCGTTACCCGGAGCCCTAAAACCGATGCGCCACCACCGATGGTGCTAGATGTCATCCGCGAGGTTATCGTCCTCGTTGAACCTTACCGTCGTTGCCGTAAGGCTGTGGTAGTGGACGATGGGTCGTCAGTGCCTACAGATTGAATTGACAACTATTGGAATGCCTTGGTCGGATGTAGACCAGACACCGTTGTTAGGGCCAAGCACCTACCAGGGTAGTTGCTGTCGCCGCTGTCACTTTTAGAGGACGAGTAGGTCACCATGCAGCCCCTGCCGAGCACAGGTAGGCTGCTACCACGCCATAGTTGTCGCTTGACACTAAGCTTCACCACCATTGACCTCCGCTTAGAGAAGCCGATGGGACGACTAGAGCTCCTTGGTCGAGGGCCGCCTACCTCTCTCCTGTCGTCAATAGCTGACGGCCGCTACAGTGCCCATGAGGTCAACACACTGGGCATCGGGCACTATCGCGGATGATGGGAGTAAGAGTGGGAAACCCTAATTCCCCTTCGCTCCTCTCTTTCGGTCTCTCAAGCTGGTCTATTGGGCCGACCTGCCTACTCTATCCGATCATTTTTTTTAACCAATTGCATGATCGTGCCTACACAATTAATAAAAAATAGTAAAACAAATAAACTTCTCATGGACCTTGAGTTTATGGATTCGGCCTATTTAGGATGAATGAGCCATGGACCCAATAAAATCGTGGTTGAACTAGGATTCGACTCGATAACCTATTTTATAGAGAATTTGCATATAAGTCCCTCGAGAGGTTTATTTTTACACAAAAAGTTTGCTATTTTTACTATTTGAACCTTGTAATTAACTATAATTACATCAATTTGTGTAAAAAGTTTGATGTTAAGCCCTGTTCTTAGCTAGTCTTTAGCATAAGAGTCCCTAGACTTGATAATAACCAATGTATCGGTGTATGTTTTAAGGTTTTATTTCTTTTAACTTTAATGCAACTCTAACTAAATAATCTTGATTATTTCTAGGTTATGGTGCTTCCATAAAATTTGTGTTTACATAGTGTAGTTACCCCTTTGTTGGAGGCATTATTTGGGTTTAATTTCTTGCATGAGTGATGTTTTCCTATGGACACAAAAAATGTTATTTTAATGCCATAAGGTAATAATAATCATACAAAATCAACAAATGCTAGGAAAATTTTAGGAAAATACTTGTAATTAAATACGACTATGTTACATTACATTGTTCTATGACTTTGTCTTCATGCAAATTAACCCGTATTGATTTTTGTGCATGTTAGGAGGCTAGTTTTGACGCTGATATCATCGAGAAAGAGTTTCCCATCCTCCTAGTTTAGAATTACCAGACCTAGGACATGGACTGTAAAATTTATTTTGTTTCAATGGAGTTGTCTAACACCATCCATTGGTAAGGGGCCAGTGTAGCTCCGCTTCCGATGCTGAAGCAGGCAAAAGCTTTTGTGTTCATTAGGAAGCACATCCACAAGGATCTCAAGACCGAGTACCTCAAGCTTCATGAGCCTCTCCACTTGTGGGAGACCATAAGAAAAATGGTACACTATAGAGAAGACTGTCATTCTCCCGAAGGCTAGAGCAGACCAGGCTCAATTTTTGTTCTATGGTTTCAAGACTATGGAGGGATATAATAGCGCCGTGCACCGCATCGGCACCAAACTTCATTTCTATAACCAGGTGGTGACAGACAAGAATATGATTGAGAAAACTCTTAATACTTTTCACCCCAAGAACACTATGATGCAAGAGTAGCATTGTGAGGCTAAGTACACTACATAGTCAAAACTCATTCAGTTGTTGAATGATGGAGTCCACAACAAACTTCTGATGGCCAACTATAATGCTCGTCCAGTTGGTTCGTAGCCTATTCTAAAGGCTCTTGTTATTCATCAGAAGAAGAGTTCTGGATAGGGTTCCTCCAAGGAGAAGGGACCAGGGAGTCACATACTACCAGATGGGGAGAAGTTTAAGATGGCCACAAACCAGGGCAACAAACCCCATAGCTGCAAGGGGCACAAGGCAAAGGAAACATTAGTGCTACATCATAGCAATCTGTAGGAGGATCTCGATAGGGTGGTGAGGGTTGCTTCTGCTATGGTTCAAAGAAGCATTAGGCAAACAATTGTAATACATAACCTCATCTCATTAAGATGTACCAGGACTGGAAGAAGCAGGAGCCAAAATCTCACTTTGCTCAGGTTTGTATAGCACCTGACACTAACGTGCCTACTGCTCCTAAGGAGCCCACTGCTGTCACTAAATGGTGATGCCATGAATATCGATCCTAAGACTTTTGTAGATGTTGATACTGGTCTTGGGGATGACGACATTGACCTAGGGGAATTTGACATGGATGATGACGCTAACAACCTCGTGAATGAGGACACGGTGTAATTCCTAAGTTATCAGTCATGTGTCTTAAGTCTAAGTTATCATTATGGGTTAATGTAATCCATTTTTTAGCAGAACAATGAAATGTTTATGTAATAATGATGCTTTAGCATAGCATCATAGTCAAGTGTGTTTACGATGGTTCTACACATTAATAAAGTTTTTTCATTGAGTTATATTGCCCTTGTCTTTTTCTATGTCATTGCATTTCACTTCATTCAATAATGAATTGAATTAATGTAATCTCTCATATAGAACAAGCATAGTATGATCCAATGAAGCCCGAGACATGCTTGATTGACAGCATAGCAACCCACTCGATACTACGAGACACTAAATACTTTACAACATTGTGTAAGCAGGATTAGAACATTCACACCATTATTGGGAGTAATGGTCACATCATTGTCTCAGGACAAACCATTGTCGTCCTTTCTAGATGTACAAGGATCTTCATTGAAGAAGTGTTCCTATACCTAAGTGCTGAACACACGCTCCTTACCTTTAAGGATATTTGTCCCTATGGTTACCACCTTGCCATGACTTATGAAGGAGGAGAATAATTTCTCTTCATGATATTGTCTAAGGACAATCAAACCACTATGGTTGAGAAGATGTTAGGGAGCTCCGATGGACTATACTATACAAAAATAAAACCTCCAAATGGATATGTTGTGATACAAACCATCTTTAGGAACCCATAGTCTTTTAAGATCGTGCAGAAAATAGTCACTAGCTCGCTAGGTCATGGCATATACACTAAAAACTTCCCTAAGGAGTTTGTTTGTCCCGCTTGTGTAATAGGAAAACTGATCATTTTACCATCCTATGAAAAGTTGAGGGTTGAACCCCTAAGATTGTTGGAGAGAATCCAAGGGGATATATGTGGGCCCATTAACCCATAGTTTGAGCTATCCAGATACTTCATGGTGTTGATCAATGCCTCTATAAGGTGGAGCCACATATACTTGTTGTCTATGGGGAACCATGCTTTTGCCAAGTTCATTGTGTAGATCATCTGTTTGCATGCAGAATTTCTTGAGAACCACATCAAAACGATTTGGATGGATAACGCTGGTGAATTCACATCAAGGCATTCAATAGCTATTGTATGACCTTAGGCATTAATATAGAGCATTCTGTTCCACATGTTCACACTCAGAATGGATTAGCTGAGTCGTTGACAAAAAAAGGATCAAGTTAATTCCTAGACTGTTGCTATAGGGCAACAATTTGCCCCTTATGTGTTGGGGCCATGCATTATTGCATATTGCAAAGCTAATCCAGTATAGACCGTCTACATATCACTCTACTTCACCCCATCAACTCAAGCGTGGCCAAGAGCTGATGGTTTCCTATCTACTAAAGTTCGGCTATGCTGTGTATGTGCCAATCTCACCACCCCTGCGTACAACAATGGGAATATACTGAAAGGTGGGAGTCTACATGGGTTATGAATCTATGTCCATAATCTCCTATTTGGAGCCTAAAATTGGGCATTTATTTATGGATCGGTACATTGATTGCACCTTCGATGAAGAGCATTTCTTGGCAATAGGGGGAGGAAAGTACCTCGACTCCAAGAAATGCCATGAAATAGAATGGAACTTGAGTAGTATCCATACTCTTGACCCTCGTTCGCTAGACATTGAACGAGAAGTTCGACGTATCATACACCTTCAAAATTTAGCTAACGATTTGCTTTATGCCTTCACTCATCTAAGAGGAGTGTCAAAGTTGCATATTCCTACAGCAAAAGCACCGAAGAGAGTAGAGATACTCATAGAGGGAGACTGCTCTAGCCCCTAAGCCTAGGAAGAGAGGGAGAGACCCAAATGGTCCGCCTCAGGCTAAGGAGAGACGTCTACAACAGCTGAACACGGAACCACATGCTTCACACTTCCATTTAGTAGTCTTCAAGGAGACCCATCCAGAGGCCTAGTGAACTAGTACACGCACCTAGTTCGACTAGCGCATTAGAAGTCTCTTTTGCTTTAGGAAACCAGGTTGAGAAAATAAATGAGAAAATTGCCACAAACTATGTTGTCTTAGGAAAATTGTATGATAGAAAGACTACACTTGTCGACATAAAATTTGTCTATAAGATCGTTGATATAATAGATTATGATCCTGAACCTATGTCCATGACTAAGTGCCATAAGCGCTCAGATTGGATCAAATGGAATAAAGTGATTGAGATAGAATTACACTCGCTTTCCAAGAGGTGCGTTTTTAGGCCGGTAAGCCTGGCGCTCCCACTATGCTCATAGTAGGGTACACGTAGGTTTTCATTTGAAAACGGAACAAAAATAATGAGGTGGTGAGATACAAAGTGAGGCTTATAGCATAAGGGTTCACATAGCGACCCGACATTAATTACGATGAAACTTACTCTCCTATGATGAGTGGCATAACGTTTCGATACTTAATGTTCATGGTAGCTAGCATGCAATTAAAAATACAGTTGATGAATGTGGTGATCACATATCTATATGAATTGTTGGGTTCAGAGATTTACATGCATTCCCCTAATGGGTTAAAGGTTCTAGACAAAGCAAATCGCAACATATATAACATAAAATTGAAAAGATTGTTGTATGGATTAAAACAGTCTGCTCATATGTGGTACAATTGGCTAGGTGACTTCCTTTTGGGAAAAGGATATGTCAACAATGAGATTGTCCTTGCGTGTTTATCAAAAAGTCATAGAGCAGTTTCTGTATCATCTCAGTCAATGTCAATGATTTGAACATCATTGGCCATACAAAGGACATTGAGGAGACGATTGACTATCTCAAGACGGAGTTTGAGATGAAAGACTTGGGTCAAACCTAGTTTTGCTTAGGCCTATAGGTCAAGCATCTCCCTAACATGACTTTAGTGTACTGGTCAACTTATACGAGAAAGGTCCTTGAGAGATTTAATATGTCAAAGGCTCATTCTCTAAAAACTCCAATGGTAGTGAGATCCCTTTGATAAGGACAAAGAACCATTATGCCCTATGAGTGAGACTGAAGAAATGTTGTGATAAAAAATCCCATACTTAAGCGATATTGGAGTATTGATGTAACTTGCGAACTACACCAGGTCTGATATTCACGATAAATCTGCTTGCAAGATATAGTGTGTCTTCTACGAGGAGGCATTAGGTTGGCATTAAGATAGTACTCAGATATCTCGAGGGTACACAAGATCTCAACCTCTTCTTTCTAAGTCAATGATACTTAACCATGGTGAGCTATGTAGATGCGAGATATCTGTCTAATCCCCATAATGCCCAATCTCAAACTGGTTTTACGTTTCTTTGTGGTGGAACAACCATTTCGTGGCGGTCTAGCAAACAGACTCTGTTAGCAACGTCTATAAACTACTCTGAGATCATTGCACTATATGAAGCCACACGAGAGTGTGCGTGGCTTAGAAGGATGACTCACTATATGGACAATTTTGATGCCTCAACTATTATCTATGAGGATAATGCAACATGTGTCACACAGATACAACTAGACTATGTTAAAAAACAATATGGTGAAGCATATAGCTCCAAAATTCTTCTATCCTCTTGAGCTTTAGAAGAAAGGGAGGTGAAGATCGTGTTGTCTAAGTTGTGTGACAACTTAGTAGATTTATTCACTAAATCTCTTCTGGTATGTACTTTCACAAAGTTTATTTGAGAAATTAGGATGAGAAGACTTAGAGACTTACAAGGTTCAGGGGAAGAGAACTCTTGGATTTGGCATAGCTAGTGGATAGGTAAGTCCACAATGTTATACTCTTTTTCCTTAGTTGAGTGGAGCTTGTGATCCTTACAATGGTTTTTAACGAGGTAATGGTGTGTAACGTATGGTAGTAACTATATATCTTTTCTCCTAGAATTTTTCATTTTAGTAAAAGTTTTAACGAGTTATAAGTTGGTTGTGAATAGGTTAAAGGAAGAATGTTACGAATCTTTATCTCTTGAGGAGATAAGTTTCTTTCTTGTGAGCCAATCCAAATCGGTTTTTTGATAAATTCGTTTTTACCTCTAGCCTTCCTCTACTATAAATATAGAGACACGTGTGCACGTTATTATATACAAAAAAAATCATTAATAATAAAAAAGAGCTTCATTCCTATATCTTGTGTTGTGTTTATTGTTTAGAAAGGGATATAGGCATCTACATCCTCAGCATCTTATGTTTTGTGGGAGGGAATGGAGCTGTTCTGAGCAATGCTTCAACGTAACCATTTTACAGCAATAATAAGGCCTACCACCGTGACTGGGAATAAAGGGCTGAAATTTGTAATTGGGCGATGATTTTTAGGCCCATGAACTCGTATTGGCAGGAATGTTTTCGGCCCATTAAAGGGGCTGAAATGAAGGCCCATTTTATGTAGGCCTACATGAGTCCGGGCCCCAAGTAAGGCCGACCTAGTAGGCAGCTAGGGTTTCGTCACCGGCGCCGTGTGCGTGCGTGCGAGCTATCGGCGTCGTCGCATCGCTCGCTCGCCCGGCTGTCGGGTCCCGTGACCTCCCGGCGCCTGTGAGTTTCATGTTTCTCATCTTCTCTTCTGGGGCTCTCTTCCCGTCGTTCATCTCGGGGCGTGCGTCGCACTCCCCGACGGCGGCGACTTGGGCGGCCTTGGCTCCTTCGCCCTTCCCTACTGGCGCAATCCCGGTGCCATGGGAACTCTGGAGGCGAGGGTTCGCGCCGGCAGCGGGCGGGGCGGCCGATCACACCGGCGTTTGAGCCGATCAAAGGCGCCGTGCTCCTCTTCCGGTACGGCGGCGTCGGCGTCGGCGTCGGCGTCGGCGTCGGCAGCGGCCGCGGCCTTTCTGATTTTTGAATGGGCCCACGAATTAAATCAGACCACCATTTTCCAATCAACAAAAGTGGCCTGCTTAATTCATGACGACAAATTAGGTCGAAATATTAATTCGGCCGAGGAGTAAAATATAGCCCGCGTAATTATCTTCAACAAATTCATCCGATAACTAAATTTGGCCTACCTAATCCCAAGCAACAAATTCAGTCGAAAGATAAATTCAGCCCACTCAATTCCTGCGAAAATATCAAACCAGAAATGAATTTAGACCACCTCAATCATCTCTACGATTTCGGGCCATATTGAAATTTGGCCCATCTAATTCCCAAAATCTCGAGCCGAAACAAATCAACGCCACGTAATTCTCCATAAAAACCAAGCCCACAAGTGAATTTGCCCACCTAAAATCCATCAGCGAATTAAGACCATAAGTGATTACGGACTAATTAATTTCAGTCAAAATATTGAGTCCACTAGTGGATTCAGCTCACTACTGTCCCTCAATACATTCAGTCCAAGAAAGTCCACGGTTGAATTCAATTCACTAAATTCTCGTCTACCAATTCAGCCCATGAGTAAATTCAGGCCATATTTCGCCCACTTAATTCTCTTGAAAATTTAAACCCAGAAGTAGGCCCATATAATTATAGTAAAAGAATTCACCCTACAAGTGAAAATGACCTGCTAATGAATTCAGCTGACTAGTAGATTCGACTTAGCTTATAGACATCAGGAAATTTCGCTCATAATTGAATTCGGACTACTTGAATCACGTCGACCTATTCGTCTTAGAGGTGAAATTGGTGCACTTAAATCTTATCAAAAAAATTGAACTTACGAGTAAATTCAGCCCACCTTTTTAGAGTCAACTATTTCGTCTCAAGAATGAAATTGGTCTACTTAATTCTGGAGGAAGAGATAGGCCCACGAAAAGATTTAGCCTACCTAATTCACGTCAACAAATTCAGGCCGTATGTAAATTGAGCCAACTTAGTGATCACCAAATATTTTAGACCATAACTAAATTTGGTCAACTTATTTCTCGTGAACAATTTCCCCATAAGAGAATTTGGTCCAAGTTACGCCAGCGAGAAAATTTGGCGTACAAGTGAATTTGGCCCATTTTTCTGCTAAACACTTCGGTCCAGAAATGAATTAGGCCGTATTCTTTCTCACGGGCTTTCGGACCACAATTTAATATCAGAAACAAATTTGGCCCATCATAGAATTTATTTTTTCTCATCAATATTGGTCCACTAAATTGTTTTTTCTCAACAATTTCGCCCACAATAGCGACAGTAGTGGGCCAGAATTGGGAAATATCTGATGGGCTTGAATTGGGCCCTTATGGTCTCAATTAGGACTGTTCTGTAAGGACTAACCTCCGGCCCATACCGGTGGGTGTTTTTGATGGGCCTGCACTTGTGGGTTTCTTAACAGGCTTTTGATGGGCTAACTTGGGCCCCACCTTTATGCTGGCCTTGTTTGGTCCTACATAGTTGGGGCCCATCGATGTTACCTAGGCCTAGATAGGCCCCACAGCCCATCCAGAATTCCAGATAAGGCCGCTTCTGTTGGTAGGCGGCAACTTAGCAATGGTTTACTCGCCGGCGCCGCTTCCGTGCCCTCGTCGCCGTCGCATCGCTCGCCGGGAGGTCGGGTCCGTTGACCTCGCTGCCTGTGTGGTTCTCCTTTTCTTGACTGCGTGCTCTTCCTGTCGGCTAGAAGATCTCGGCTCCGTCGCCTTTTTGGGCGGCCTCGGCTACTTCGCGCCCCTTATTTTCTGACCAAGTTGATGGTTCAGGTTCCCGTCCTCAGGTGAAGCCCATGCTTTCTCTTATCATTGGAATTGCTATCAGCAATGCATTTGCTTCATGCGGCTACGAATGTATGCATCAAGTGCGTGAGAGAGAGGATCGATTTACCGTCTGTTGTGGCTGGTGATGTGTATGTAATGCCATCTACTGGATCATCTGTGCAGTGGATTGCGCAGTAATGTATAGGAATTAGGAACTAGGAACTGGGGTTGGGAAGGATTATTGCCATTGTATCCATTGCCCTTCGGTAGAATGGGAAACATCATTTCTTTATATTTGTCCCTTGCCTTCTCCGTTGCGTTTTGAAATGCTAACTTTGGACAAATCTTTTCTTGTGGTGTCTGCCGAGGTTATACAAGTGGATGTAGTGTCCTGAAAATTTCTGTGCCGTGTACACTAAATTTCAAAGCGCACAACTTATCATGGACATAAGCATGAATTTTCTCCAATGTTATGGAGAGTCTTTCCTTAAATCATTCATGTAACGTTATTCACTTTCCGCTAATTTTTGGAGGAATACGAAGATGGATTGGCTCATTTCTAGAGTTTTCATACTATTTTGTAAACCAGAGCAACTTAGACAGCAGCGTGTGTTAAACTGTGCGAACCACATATTTGATGCAACATTGCTTTGTTACAGCATTTGCCAATAAGATCAATATTTCCTTGATTTAAAATTAAGTTGTTGTGTCCTTTGTTCAAACTACAGATATTGTTATGATTCTGTTTAACTCCTCAGGGATTTTGCAGTCAGCACTTGAATTTTCGTCATTTTTTAGGTATATAATATTCTTATCAGTTCATCATTTTAAAATTCATCTACTTGACTTCTAATAGATTTTGAGAAAATGGATCCTGAAAATCTTACTGACTCTGAGGAAGATGAAGATGATGAGATGGTGTTATTTATCTTGCCTGCACTATATCTTGCTTCTACTGGAACAGAAGAGCCATGTTATACATCGAAGTTGAGTGGTCTGCAGATTCGATTTGTAAAGTGCTTGAAGAAGAAGGTGAAGGCTATGCTAAATTTCGAATAGAGCCTCAAATTCTCCAAAAAAATTTCAGGCTTTCTTAGATCAAAGAATCTTTTGCGGAATACAAGAGGTGTTTCTGTGGAAGAGCAAATTGGCATGTTTATTTACATGCTCTCTCGAAATGCCAGCTTTCAAAAACTGAGTGACAGATTTGAGCACAGTACGGAGACTATCCATAGACATATCAAGGCATGCTTTGATGCAATCACCTCATTGACATGTGAGTTTATCAAGCATCCTTCAACTGAGGCTCATTGGAAAATATCATCTGATCCAGAATATGGGCCTTACTTTGAGGTAGGTGGTCTCTTTGCATTGTAGGAACTTCTACCCTTTTCTGTTACATCTAAGTTAGTAATATGTTTCCTTGCAGAACTGTATAGTGACAGTTGATGGAATTCATGTACCTATCACAATATCAGAGAGTGAAGCAGCTCCATATCGAAATATAGAAGAATCCCTTTCTGAAAATGTGATGCTGGCTTGTGACTTTGATTGAATTTTGTCTATGCTTGCTGTGGCCACGATGGGTCTGCATCTGATGTGGCTGTCCTATATTCTGCTATTGAATCTGGATTTCAAGTCCCAAGTGGCAAGTATTATTTGGTTGATGGGGAATATGCAAACACGCCATCTTTTCTTGCTCGTAATAGAGAAGTCCCTTACCATATTGAAGAGAAGGATCAGAGTGATTGGCAGCCAAGGGACTACAAGGAGTTGTTCAATCTGTTGAGAGTGAACTGGAGGAGATGAGTAGAGAGTAAGAGAGCAAGCGGAAGTACAGATCAGAGGAGTGGGTTTTTCTGAACTGTAGCTTACTTTCTCATGTTAGCATATAGCTATTTATAGTACATGGATAGGTCAGTTGCAGAACTGACTATACTACTACTGTTGTATTCCAGCTAGAGGTAAAATCAAAATTGACTACTACCACTAATAGCAGCTGTCCACAGGAGACAAAAAAAATCAAACCAAGTGACAGTTGCAACCTATAGCTTACTGCAAAGCTACAACTACTAACTAGCTAACATTACCAAAAGACTAAATAAAACAAGGATTGTACTAATAATCTCCTTCTTCTACTCTAAGCTGATCTTGACCACTCCAATTGTAACAAGCTCATGGAATCGAACTTGCTTCAATGACTTTGTTAGGATGTTTACGAGTTGGTCGTTTGTAGTAACAAACTTAGCTTAGATGCTTCCATTCTCCAAGCATTCATGAATGAAGTGGTACATGACGTTGATGTGCTTGCTTCACTCGTGGAATGCTTGCTAAGTACCAATGTGGCTATGTTGTCCATCTTAAGCTTGATGGTGTTGACTTTCTCTCCTATGAGATCACCAAGCAACAGCACCAACCAGATGACTTGAGTTGCTATCGTTGTTGTAGCAACGCACTCTGTTTTGCATGAAGACAGAGCAATGATGCACTGTTTTGTTGATTGTTGGTTGATCAAGCTACCACCGAGGAAAAACATAACTCTTGACGTGCTCTTCCTCATGTCGATGTCACTAGCAAGGTCGTTGTTGAGTAGCCAACCAATTTTGCAATGTGCTTCGTCGTTGGACGCTATATGAAGCGGCTGATGTATCCCACCGAGAAGGCAAGATCAGGGCGTGTGTGAATGAGGTATCATAAGCTCCTAGCAATTCGCTATACGTTATGGCGTCTACATCTTTTGTCGTGCTTGTGCGACTCAATTTGAGTCGCTCCTCCATGGGTGTTGCTGCATGCCTGCAGTTCCCCATCCTAGTGATATTGAGGATGTGTGTTGCGTAGCTTCTCTAGTTCAATGTAATTGCTCCTACGGTCTGGTGCACCTTGATTCCTAGGTAGAAGGAGAGGAGTCCTGGATCGCTCATGAGGAATTGTGCCTTCATCTTGTCCTTGAAGCATGCCTAATAGCACAGCCTCATTCTTCTTCAGCTTGAAGATCCATTTGAGCTTGATTGGGGTGATGACCACGTGGTAAATCCACCAGCTCCTAGGTTTTGTTCCGCTCGACGACGTCCATTTCCTTATGCATGGTTGCACGCCATGCATCATCGCCCTCTGTCATTGCAAATGAGCATGGCTCTCCTATGCTTTCCAAGTACAGCTCGACATCAAGGTCACGCTGTGTGAGTTCAGGCAACAACTACTGCCCCCTAGTAGGTTGTCGACAGTGTGATAGTGCACTAGGGTATTACCGTGTGCCACGTCCAATTGTTCCCTATCACTAGTAGGTAGAGTGGCAAACTCTAGCGTAGGCAACACTAGGGCCATCTACGGGGTTGTTGGTGCAACCATGGTTGGGTTGTATGGTGCAACGGTGTCGTTGAATCAGGTGGTGGCGTGGAAGCAAGGGAAGGCAGTGAAGCAAGGAATGACATTGCATGTGTCGCGGGAGGAGAAGTTGTTCCACCAGCTAGTGTTGGTGTAGAGCTAGGTGAGCTAGTGACAAGGCCATGGACACTTTCAACGTTGAAATCGTTCGACATGTGTCCATCGTCCCAATTCCAGCCATGACTCATCGAACACGACATCATGGTTGGTGCATACTCACGCTTGTCGTTGGGTCTAAGATCATCTAGATGACTCCCTCATAGCCGATGAAGTCTCCTAGACAGCTACGATCATTTAGCTTACCGTTGCCACCACTCAACTCCTTTGCAAACACTAGTCAATTGAAGATGCGGAGGAAGTGCACTATCAGCTTGCGCCCATGCCATGCCTCAAAAGGAGTCATGCTGGCGAAGGCCTTGATGAAAGCTCGGTTAAGGAGAAACACTGTAGTGGTCACTGCTTCTCCTTAAAACTTAGTCGGCACGTTTCTTTGTTTCAGCAATGCTTGCGCCATTGCCACCACTGTCTAATTCTGTCTTTCCACAACGCCGTCCTACTATGGGATGTAGGGTGTGGAGGAATGGCGTAGAATACCCTCATCGAAATAGTGTTTTGTGAACTATGTTGCAATAAACTCACCGTCATTGTCAGTGCAAAGCACATGCAGCTTACGCCTGCACTAGTTCTCCGTTGCTGCTTGAATTCTCCTGATGATGTCATTGGAACTAGACTTTACCACAAGAAGCACCACCTACATGTAGCGGGTAGCGTCATCTACAAGCAGCAAAAAGAAACATCGGTCTCCTGGAGTTGTCGATGTGATAGGTCCACACAAGTCACCGTGAACAAGCTCGAGTGGGTCCTACACGTGGAAGTACACCTTCTTTGGGAACGCGTCGTGGCAATGTTTGGTGATGACGTAGGTGTTGCAAAGCTGTTCAACGTGATCTAGCCTCGACAGCTCGCATATGAGTTCTTAGCACCCTATCTTCTTCTAGGCATCAAAGTAGAGATGTCCAAACCTCTCGTGCCAGTGCCACGCTTCATCGTCGTGATGGGTGGCGAGATAGATTGGCCAAGCAATCTCCAATTTGATGATGTAGAGCTGATTTCTCCTATGTCGAACAAGAAGTTAGTATTGTCGATCCTAGAGTCAAAGTACGCCACCTTCATCAAACTGACTCACGCTAAGGATGGAATTCCTCAACCGTGGGATGTAGTACATGCTGCTTAGCACCATGTGTTCGTCATTTCTCCTAGCAAACCCAACAACAGTGCCAATGCCATATATATCGATTACGCTCCTAGTGTTGAACTTGACGGTACCCTTCACCTCGCAATCAAGCTTCGTAAAGATGTTGTCGTGATTTGTCATGTGGTTGGTTGCACTAGGGTCGATGAATCAATCCTCCAGCTACTCGACATTGTCGTTGGATGCGCCAAGAAATGCACGTGCTTGTGGCTCATTAAGATGCACGTTATCATGCGCAGGCTCTAACACAACTAACAGTGCGTAAGCTTATGCCATGAGTGGTACTGGCTCCTCATCATCTTGGGTTGGCGACATTCTCAAGACCAATGACCATAGCGGCCATAGTTGTGGCAGCACTTGCGATCACCATCTTGAGCACCATCCTTCGCTTTAGGCACACCGGTGGTCTTCTTCTGCCTACCACAGGGTCATCGATGTCTACCGCTCCTTGACTTTGGCGGCTTTGAGCTACTCTCCCCGCTCTGCTTCTTCTTGAAATGAGCAAGCCATTACTTCTTAGTGAGGAGGAGCTTGCCACTAGTCATCATTAGTGGCTCCGGCTCAATTGGCAGCTCACAGTGGTCATCAACTACCTTGAGATAGCCTGTCACCTCATCAATGGATAGATATGTCGTGTTGAGCAAAATCTCAATCGACAGTATGAATTGAGAGTAATTCTGGGGAACAATACACAACATCTTCCCAATGGTTATTTGCTCATTGACTGAATCCCCATGGATGTTCAGCGAGCTTATTATGTTGGAGAAGCGCAACACAAAGTTATTGATGTTCTCCCTATCATGGAAGGTGAGAGTCTCTCACTCTCTGCTTAGCCTCTATAGCTTGGACTGGTGCACGCAATCTATGCCAACATAGATCGCACGGATTGCCTCCTAGGCTTTCTTGGCTGTCTTCTTGATTGCTAGGGTCTAGATCATCTTCAATAGTACGGCACTAAGGATGGTGTCAAGCACCATGCAATTTTTCTGATACTTTGCTTTACCATAACTCGATGGCCTCCTAGAGATCATGAATCTTCATCTTCACCATAAGAAGACTACAGTGTTCATGGGCGATGGCGTCTCGCATTCGTCTGTCCTTTTTCTCTCTCGTGGCGCCACTAGCAGTCAATTCTTGCCTATGTCGCCGTAGAATTAATCGGAGAACTAATTGACGACATCGTACATGGCGCTGGTGTCTCGCATCGGACCGTCTAGGTACGAGTCGTCTGTCCTTTTCCTTCCATCCCATCTCACCGCATTGCCATCGTCTCACCTTCACCCTTTCCTTTTCGTGCTCCCATCCTCCACTGCCACACATAGCAACTTCAGCTAAGCTACCAGCTAGAGTAGTGTAGCTGTGTGTGTTTGTGTGGGAGCTGAGATCGATGATGACGGCGGAGGCCGGTGCCGGGGTGACGCCGTTCGTGGCCAAGACGTACCGGATGGTGGACGACCCGGCGACCGACGGCGTCATCGCCTGGAGCAGGGAAAGCAACAGCTTCGTCGTCGCCGACCCCTTCGCCTTCTCCCAGACCCTCCTCCCCGCCCACTTCAAGCACTCCAACTTCTCCAGCTTCGTCCGCCAGCTCAACACCTACGTACGCTTCTTCAGCTTCATTTCTTGCTTAATTTGTTTGCTCGATTCTGCGATTAATGGAGGTGATTTGTGTTTTGGTCGAACAGGGGTTCCGCAAGATTGATGCGGACATGTGGGAGTTCACGCACGTCTCGTTTCTGCGGGGGCAGACGCACCTGCTGCGCCGGATCGTGCGCCGGAGCGGCGGCGGCGGCGGAAAGAGGAAGGACGAGGCAGCCGGCGCTGCCTGAGGGGAGGCGGGGGGCGTCGACGAGGAGAGCATCATGGTGGCAATGGAGGTGGCCAGGCTGAGGTACGAGCAGAGGAGATCGAGGACCGGGTGGCTGCGATGTGGCGCGCGTGCAGGAGACGGAGAGCCGCCCCAAGCAGATGCTCGCCTTCCTCGTCAAGGTCGTCGGCGACCCGCAGGTGCTGCGCCTCCTCGTCGACAGGGACGCCCCCGCCACCGAGGCGGACAGCGCGCGCGGGGAGGTGAAGAGGGCGCGACTCCTCGACACCACCACCGACGACCACCTCGCCGCTGCCGGCGACGTGGGGAGGTGCGTCGACAGGTTCTACGCCGGCTGCGGCGCCATGGACGCCGACGCGTTCGTGCCGGACGGCACGGTCGACTTCACCGGCCTCCACACCGGCGTCGACGGGTTCGGCAACGTCGTCGACGCCGCCGCCGCCGCCGGCGTCGTGGAGAGCGCGTACCCGAAGGCGTACGCGTTCCCGGTGGACAGCGGCTACTAACTGTATCTGCTGTGAGATTCGTGCTATGGCTGATCGATCGATTTGTGTACTTAGCCATTTTCTCGTCCCCCCCACCCCCCAAAAAAAAGTGTTTTGGAAGAAGTGACTGTGAACGGCTAGGTAGCTCTCTCCAAGTAGCCGTGTTGTTTTTTTCCCCTTGATGTGGTTTTTGGTCTCGGTGTGTGCCTGACTTGTGGGGGCAGCCGGATGTATCTCAGTTCAAGCAAATTTCTTTAGTTTTGAAAACGAGATCGAGCCACGGTCCTTCCCCAGAATAATTTCTTTAGTTTTAATTAACAGTGTGAGTGATCGAACTTCAGTCTTTTGACCTGTGAACTTTAGTACTCCTATTTCTCTTTAAGCATCTTCCCGCGAGAACTAATTCTTTGTACCACGGCATCTTATTCTTACGCAGTCGGCCGATTTACATTACTCCCATTTCAAAATATACTCCCTACGTCTCAAGGAAAAAAAAAGAGGCAAACTACTCCAAAGATAAGATAGCTCTATTTTCAGACAAAAGAAATATTTTATCTTTGTATTTTTGATGTACTCTTGAAACCATAGCTATTTTAAATGAAATAGTTTCTATAGATTTTCTACTATGTGATTTCAATTCGATAATTCTATACTTCTGCCTGTCGGTAGGAGGAAATAGGATTTGTCCTATAATCTCGAGCCTTTTTATTTACCTCTTAAAATCCATTAGCTGTTTCCTGTTTGTATATTAGCAGCGACCAGGTATGTGAACTATTTTTATTACTAAAAGATGTGAATGAATCAATTTATTTAACTAGGCTTATCTACATGCGGCTGCCATTTCGCTAGCCGTACTTTTCATGGTAAGCCGCACTTTCTCGTTAGGCATAATGTGTTTATAATGTGGTTTGGTAGAGTTAGTCACTAATCGAACGGTCCGTTGATACTGTTCTAACACAGGGCGTGTCATTATGATTAAATTTTCCAAACCATTACTTAAGTAAATTGTGGCTCTTTAACCAAAATAAGTATGGTTACCAAAACATTAGCCCTCACTTGAAAATTGAAACAAACTTAGGCAGCTAGATTATTGCCACAAATTACTTGTGCCACCTTTCTAAAAATATGATTTCTCAATTTTTTTAGATCAGTATTACTTATCCCTTATCCTAAACTATTTATTATTTATAATATTTAACTTACCGATATAGGAAAGCATCCATCTTCATCCGTAGTTTATCTCAAGGGCTCTTAGCCATAAAATAGTCTTTTAACAGGTGGGAATATAAATAAAGAATGGTTACCTATGATTGTTACAGTAAATCAAACACAATGCTAAAGGACTATGGCATCCTTAAATTGTGGTGTTGCGATAGGAGACATCGAATCAACATCGCGGCTGACGTGCCCAGCCGGCCCCGCGCAGGGCTCTACCCATGCTCCCGGATTCGAGCAGCAGGTTTCGTTTTCGCAGCTTTTGCTGTCAACCTCAAGAGGGGATAGCTGGAACCAAATCTCCTCGTCATTCAACTAATTTAATGAGAAGCGTCTATGGCGAACGCAAGCCGGGCCAGTCGCTGCAGCGTACGTGCGTGGGCAATGACGCTTGGTGGAGCAGCTGACCCGCTGCCATATGTAGTCACCCAAACAATGCTAAACAAAAACACAGGCCGCATCACGATGTCTCTGTATTATCCTCCTCCTCTTTGCCTCCACGATGAGTGATCGTCGACTGATTACCGGTGGCGTGAGATCCCTTCGGTTGTTGACAGAAAGGTATTGTATAGTAGTAGCAGCTTAAAAATTCGACCAGGTAGGTCGAAAGGCGCTAGTATTGAGCTGACGAGTTTGCTAGGATGCATACAAATAGCATGCCACGTACTGCTACTACAATTCAGGACCACGATGTGCTGTAATGTAGCTCAATGAAGAACTAGTAAGCATACATTTTAGGCACTCCAGGTATTACTAAACAAAAGACATGCTACAACAAATCTCTTTGTAGTTTCCAGGTATAGAACGCATATCCGACAAGTCAGTGCTGGTCCCTAGCACATAATCCTTAGAAAAAACTTTCCCCATCATTCAGGGCCTAGCCCCACGAGCAGCAGTAAATTCCTAGTAATAGATGGTTAGCGCGATGATAGGACAGTCAGAGAGTCCCACGAATTTGGTTGAGGATACACTACGTGTTATTGCGATCAGGACGAAATGGCTTGACGTTCCAATGTATCAGAACTTTCCCTAACAAACTGCTCTCAAGGGATTTATGTACCATTTTCTACACAAAGATGATGGGCAAAATTTATAGGGAAGACAGATTGATCTTACAGGCTTTGACAGTCAGTAGACAAGTCCATGACAATATCACGACAGATTCTGAAGCAGGATGCACGTTCAGCTCTTCCAACTCTATAACCTGACATGTCACATTTCCAAGAATTAGTATAAGAAAGGGGAAGCATGTATATATTACTGTTGAAATAATTAGCCAGTTGCACGTCAATTTTCTTTCCAGAACTGCTTCCATATGCACGAGCAATAAGGAGAACATTACGTGAACATATGTGGACGGTTTCTGGAAAGCTGAGGACGCTTCACAGGCGAGATTATCATATTTCGCAGACCTGCAGAAGTGTTTTTCATGGTAGTGCCGAAGACGGGCCGTGCCAGCTGTCTGGGTCTAATATCAACCGAAGGAGCCGCATTATGAACAGGAGATCCCGCAGACAGCTCAAACGGACCAGAGGTGGAGCGACATTGCCTTGGTGGTGGAGCCCATCCCTCATCTCTCCGCCCTGGAGTTTCAGGAGGACCAACCGATCCTGTAGCCAGTGAATGAGCCGTTTCTGTGGAGGGCTAAAGCATTTTAACTTTTAGATATTTAAAGCTTCTAGCAATCCAAGCATTACACTTAACATTTTTCGTGGTTGGAAGCATAACAAAATGGTGTGTACAGAGAAAAGGATGATTTATTCAGTACGAGAAAAGGAGCTGAATGATAACACATTAAATTACCTTGTCTCAGAGGGTCGCTGCTATCCATTATGTTGGGCATGCCTGAGAACAAGTCTGGCTGAGCTCTTGGGAAGTAGTTGTTTGCAGGTTGAATAGCTGAACGCTTTGCTGACTCATACTCGCTTCTCAGCTGATCATACATCTCGTCAAGCTTCCTTTTCTGCCTGGAAATGACAGTACAATCAATTCTCCATATAAGTTGGATGAAGCAGAACTTTGTTCGTATGAGAAATAAACTAGTGACTTACTATATATACTGACCTGGATTTCTCAGCAAATTTTTCTTGTAGCTCTTGCTTATCCCTCGTCAAGTTTTCAATCTCTTGTTCCATCAACTGGCATTTTTTGGCCATCTTCTGGCATGCAGTATGAACTTCTTCCAGCTTCTCAGTGAACTTTGCCTGCATAAGTTCACACTTTTGCCTACACTGACCAACAATTCTGTTCATCTTGTACTGCATCTCCAGTTCCTTTTGCCCAATGTAAAACATGACACTTCTGTATGCACTCTTCATAACTGATTAGCATCATAGTTAAGGAAAATCTGAATAGTACCAAACTATTAATGTAAGAATAAGCCTTAGACAATAATCATATAAACAATTTTCATCTTTCAGACGTTTGCATTACCATGACGGTAAAACAGGAAGAGAGGCTAGCTAGGCCCTAGATTCCATATAGCAGATAGTGATGATATTCAACAAAAGTAGCATAGAATCTTATAGGCAATGGGAAAATAATAAGGATACGTATCTGGGGAGAAACTCCAGCCATTGCCATCTGTAACAATGAGCAGACTAGTTATTAGAAGAAGAAAAAAAAGAGGGAAAACAATAGATGGCTTTTATCTACAATGAATCATAAGTGAACTTACAATTGTCCAATCATCACTTGGATTTGTATCAACAGGTCTCAAATGGCTGAGAAAAAAAATAATGTTTAGATTATCTCAAAATAGTAAACCACTGGAATCTATTTTCACTTGAACACATGAAAGAATTATACAGGCTTCAAAACATGCTAGAAAGTAAACTTCATGTGTTAAGACCCCATTCATAGAGAAATGGAACGAGAATAACAAGCACAGATAATAAATATATATGCGTTGGAGGTACCTTTGGCATCCAAATAATGACATACATTGAAAAATAACTTCAAGATTAAACAACTGACCTTTTTGAAAGCACTTGATCACAAATCGGGCATGTGGCATCATTGCTGAGTATTTTCTTAGCATCCTCTGTACCTGCTCAACAGATAATCGTCAACTAAGATCAGTTATGTATACTGCAATAGTTGCAGGCCATGTTTGTTTACAATGAGAATCTGGTTAAACAGAGATAGTAAGGAAGATTGCAGGCATACATAAAAGATGACCGCAGGTAGTTGATATGGCTTGCCCTTCCAAGTCCCGCCAGCAAGCATTGCACTTCATTTTGCTTCTCACTAGTAAATTAAGTACAGAGCTGGTAGAATGAAGAAACCTGCAGGAAGAATCATAGAATTATGAGATGCAAGAGATAAACTGCATATGGATAGCCATTGCATCCTGAATTTGTCTGAACAGATCATAGCTAAATGTCATAAATGCATGACATTGTAAATAGTCACTGATCAAATGCACAAATAATCACATTCTCTGTTTCAAATTGCTAAAATGGGTAACCCTGAAGGCACTTGCACTACTCAGATGATAAAAGCAGTGGTGCAATACTGATAAACAGCTATCATTTCTCATATTTCTAACCATAAATTCTCTTTAACCGGCTATAAACAGATACTAGAGTTTTGACAAGGGCAACTTAAAATGAACCAAGGACTGTGCATTCAGAACCAGTTCTGCATTGCACAACATGTCACTTTCTTATGAACTACTGCGGGAGAGATGAACTTCATGTACTTTGCCGTTAAAAAATTGATACCAGCTTCAAACAGTTCATCATTTGTTTACATGATCTCAAATATAATTCATGTATCCTCAAAATACACTGCAGCATAAACAGGTTTGCACTACAGAACTCTAGGCCCGTAATAATGGAGGAACTCTGTACTAAAAACCTAAATACAGAGGGAGCACCCCTATTTTTCTTCCAAATTTTGGATTAGAAGTTTAATGTACCAGAGAAAGCTTTAGCATCTAGATCCACCAAATTAAGCAGGACTACATAGGCACAATATGTGAGCATCATGTGCGAAGAAATTGCACCATTTCCTTTAGAGCCCAGTATTTGCGGTTGAAACCCATATACGAAGCACCTTAAAATTTCAGCAGCGGAGCTAGCTTTCTACTGGGAATCCGAAAAGACCAAACAAGCATCGCTGGTGGAACTGCAGAAATTGTGATAACGACTGCAGCAGCCAGCAATCACACTAACTATTGCTTCCCCTGCCCCATGAGCGACCAAAACGAAGCCCCAGTGAACAAAAACCGGTCATATTGCAAAACCGTAGAAATCTGTTCCACCAAAGATTCCACATATCCACAGCGAAATTGGAAACGAATCCCCACAGGAAATTTCACAGCCAATTGCATCTCCAAACACACCAATAGTCGCAGTATCTCTAGACACCCGAAATTTAGGTTTAAAAAAGCCCTTAAACAAACCTAGCACCAATCCACCACGAAACCACTGCACAAAACCGCGCCCCCCCCCCCCAAAAAAAAAAAACAAAACCCCACCCGGTGCGATTTCCAAACGGGCGCGGGTCGGTTACCTCACGCAAACCCGCGGCGGCGGGAGGAGGAGCGGGGGCGCAACGGCCACCAGGCTCGCGACCGACGGCGGCGCCCAGACCCCTCGGCCTCCCCGGGCCTCTAAACCCTAGTTCCGGAGGTGGGGGTCCTTCCGCGTCGCGGTGGGCGGCGAGCGGGGGGTCATCGAACCGGGGGGCGGTGCGGCGCGGCGGGTGGCGGCAACGGCAAGGGAGGGAGAGAGAGAACGGGTTCGAAATGGGCTCACGTGTTTGCGTACCGGGCTAATCTGACGCATCGTTGGTCCAAAGTGTTTGCGTAGAAGGCCTGTGCAACACGTGGCGAGTAAATACCATAAGTGATAATCCCTCGAATGTAATATATTAAATATAATATAGTACTGTAAATCTAAATAATTTAAAAATATAAAAATAATTAGATTTAGTATGATAAATCTAAGATTGTGGTTTATCTAAATTTATAATACTAGTTTGTGTTCAATTTAATATTAGAGAGTATGAGTTTTAAAAAATAAAAACAAAGGCTAATCTACAATGAAAAAAAATGTTGCCCTGGGGCTGTTCGGCAGCTTGGTGCAGCGTTGTCTCGCAGCTTGCCCATGCTTCATTTAATATGTGAGCTGGCTACATGGCTGCGCCACACCAGGCAACCGAACACGGCCATAGTCAACTGGGCATGTAGTTGCGGGATTGCTCGGCGGCACTAACTATAGCTGCAACACACGCAATAGCCGTAGCTAAGGGCAAACTAATTACTAGTGGCTGTAGCGGGTTAGCTATGTCACAAATGCTGCCTTGACTACCAAGTGAGCCCAGTCCTTTTTAGATCTAGAGTAGGATTAGGACCTGGTTATTGGAAATAGGAATATATAAGCTATATGTCTTAGAAAGCATAAAGGTTTAGATATCGGTATATAATTATAATAACGGTACAATTATGTAACTTACAACACCCTATAATCATGCATGGACTGATACATGATATCCTAAAAATCGCTTAATTATAAATTGCTATGATTAAAAAATTTAAAAATTATTTAATAATTAAAGGAAGTATTTAAATAAAAATCTATAAAAATTTAAACATATAAAATTTTATTAAATACTTTAAGTGCTATAATGTTTTTAGGTTTTTTCTAGAATTATTTTAGTGTGAGAAGTATTTTTAATAAATAAAATATCATTTTAGCCATTTAAATTTAAAATCTTTTCAAGTCTTAGGCCATTTTCAGCCCATTCATTCCCCTCTCTAAACCTCGATCCTTTTCTCTCCTTTGACTTTCTTCTCCCTTCAACCCAACTTGCCATCGAGCCGGCTCATCTCCTTCTAGCGCTTGCCAAGCCACTTTGCTCGTAGCCGCATGTTGGCCTCCCTGCCTCGTCCTACTAGTGTGCCAGCCCGATAGCTTGTCTGCTCTTCACGTCAGCTTGCTCTACTTTGGCCTAAGCCATACGCCCACCAGCCTAGCAATTTTCACCACTTCTCCCAATGGTGCGTCAGGGGCTTATTTCGCCTCCTTTCAAATCGGTTGAGAGGTTTTTATCCTATGGATTTCGTCCTATTCCTATCCTGCAAAATTAGGGATAAACCCTAGTTTTTCTCTTGCTAATCTGGTTGTTTTTGGCTCGATCTCTTCCTTCTTTGCCTATATATGGAATTCCCTTTGTCTCCTTTCCAGTTTCCACCCTTTTCCCGAGTTCTTTCCTATGCCCTAGCTGCCTTGGCACGCATTTATTCTTTCTTCACTACTAGCCACCGCTCCAGCCGAGCCTCACTGCCGTTTTGAGCCTCTTTAGGCCACGTCGTCTTCACCTTTAGTGTCACATTGTCAAGGCAAAGCCCGACTGCATCTTGTCTTCACCTGGACACCGTTAGAAGTCACTACCGCCATGGACCCTAAACCAGCCACCATTTGAAGCTCATCGTTGGTCTCTTCCCGCCATTGTTTTTCTTCGTGATCGTGCTGGTGAGGTTCATCTTTTGACACTAGTTGTCCCTGTGCCCTCTGTTTCCACCGCCACACCATCATTCGCCATGCGTCATCATTCTGAACTGGCCGACCATTAGAGCTGACATGACCGTCCGTGTGGTCGTCTCGTTAATGCCACCTCACCCCTTCATCGTACATGGGTGCACACATGTGCGCTCGTGTGAACCCTCTGATCCAGATCCAATTTAGCCCATCGGATGTTCGTCAACAACGATCAAAGCAATCTCAACCATCCATTCCAATGGACTACTATAGACTCTCCCAGCGAACTGAGTCTCTTAGTGAACTGAGTCCATGGTAAACCAACCTCCTTTATCTCAATAATGTGTGGATCCTATGTGTCATTGACCTTAGTCTTCTCAATCGTGGCTAATGTCATAATCTATCTTTTCTAGCATAAAAATAAATCTAATATGACGTATTAAATCATCTAGGTCTTTTTAATACGTTTTAATTGAATTAAAACTTCATTAATTCATAACTAAATCATACGAGCTCGTAATAAGGTCATTTAAGTCTCATAATTTATTTAATTCAATATCTATCTATTCATGAACTTTATTTGTGTTATTTATTTGTTTTTTATTAGTCTTTTTTCTTGTTTTACGTGTTAACGTGTAGTTTCTATTGTTTCGAAGGATCGTAAGTTTGTCAAAAGAGTTATAAAAGACTAATTCTTTTATGTGAGATAATTCTTGACCAAGGTGGAGTTCCTTGGAGCAAAGGCATAGAGGAGCTTCTTGACGACGACATGATCGGTTATGTCTTTACTTTCAAGTCTTTAAATTTTATTGACAATGACCATCATGCGATCATTATCTCTTATGGTGTCTCGTCATCATCCATTACAAATCTTTTGGTTGTCATTCCAACAACTCGATACTTGATTTCTTCACACCAGGAGATCCCTCATGTGTTAATTGGAGGGTATCCCAGATATCTTTTATTTCCTCGATTTGATCCACATTGTTGAACTCTTCCGAGCTCAACGACGTGAGGATCACACTTGTAGCTTGAGCGTTGCGGTGTACGAGAGCCTTTTGAGCGGGCGTGATTTTAGTATCCTCCTCTAGAATGCCAAGACCTATAAATATAATTTCTCATACACTTGGATGCAATAACCTTATATGCAATTTCATCTTATACTTTCAAGCAACATAATGTGTTCCATCAAAGTAAGAAGCACATCCGAAAGGCAAAAAATAAAGTGCTTAGAGAAATCATGTTATTTAAGCTTGTTGTAATCAAGAGGGATGGTTACTCTCTTCTTGCAGGCACTTTTGGAAAGTAGAGATATACTCATTCTTTTCATTCTCCTCATTCTCCTTGCTTGGATCAATGTGTTCCTCTTTCAATTGTGACATCTTTTCAAGCGGTTAAGTCTATTCAAAGATAAGGCTTTGATACCAATTAAAAGTACCTTGACTCGTATAGAGGAGGTGAATGTGCACACCTAAAAACATATAAGAAACTCGTAGGGGAAATTAAAACTCTCTCTGGAGTATCTGGTCCTAACTATTGGAGACTTCGAGTGAGGTTCACTACTGGGCATCAAAACTTGGTCAGACACTTCGGTCTTAGGGTCTAGATATTTCATTCCCCCTTCACTGCTTTAAAAAGGATGCATTGAGAGAGCAATATCAAGAGAGAAAGGGGCATGGTATGTGATTTAAAGATAATAAATAAATACAAGAAACAATATTAAAATTCGGATCAAAAGATCCTAAGTCTCCATGAGGAACTCTAAGGAGCAGGATCGTGCCCAATCCTTAGCTTCACCAAGCTCAATACTAGAAGGTGGTCCTGTCTACAAGTTCTCACTAAGACTAGTATAAAGTTTAAGGCAACCATCAAGATCTCTACTAGGATACGATGCTACAACCTTAGATGATGTTTGCTCTATCAAAACTAATTTCTAAGAATCAGCTCGGTATGTACTATAATTAACTCTTTTCTTGCAGAGGTGAGAAAGACCTTCACAAACTTTTTTGGGTGATTCACAATTTTGAATTCTCGTGGATGACGCCTAGTTGTCTAGGAGGAGAACCTCCAAGAGTAATAAGTGTAAATCCTCGCCACACGTTGATTCACAAGTGCTCAATCAAATCCCTAACCCTATCACTCACAAGCTCCAAAAGATTACTCACAAAGAGATGGATTTGGTGTAGAAGCTAAGAGAGAGAGGTGTGAAACCCTAAGAAGGCTATGGGGAGTAGGGATAAAATGAATGAAGTTAAAAACAAAATCCCTGCGAAACGAGTCATTCCTCACATATTTAAACTATGTAGTATCCATCCTTAAAGATCGGAGACTCTAGACACACTTAAATCCGAAGCAACACAACCAGTCTAGAGTATTCATTCTAAATCTTCAGAAACTCCAAACAACCTTCACTAAAATTCTTCGAAGACTCTACTACTTAAGGCCAGAGACTCCGATCAATTTTCGCAAAAATGTCCAATGACATAGACAAAATATCTAGAGCCTCTCTAAAGAAAAAAAACTCAGAGATGCATGTGATGCAAGTGTTTACTCAAGAAAAATAAAAAAACCTAATTGAGCACCGCTTTGTAACTCGAGCTAATATTTATACCACTTGATAGTACGATAATCCTAGAATTTAAAAAAATATTTAAAACACAATGTTGATTCCTTTTCGATGTCTTTCTTTTATGGTAGGATATCTCAATTTATTTTTTTTAGAAACTAACTTTTGTAATTTTCTACGCTTAACATATTAGTCTCATGATTTTCTTATCATGTATCATTCAGAATTCTCTATAGGATCTAAATGTACTTTTAGTAATTAGCGCTTTTTAAAAGTATTTACTATTTTAGTTATATTGTATCTGTATATTGAATTGTTAATTTATATATCTCGACTGATTTCTAAATGAGTATAGAATATATAAATTTGTTCAAAAATTTACACTTGGCACGATCATTTTTTGCGTATTGGTATTATAGGATTAGGATGAAGATACTATCGGATTTTAAAAGTACATGTTTTTATATAAAACATGTAATATGTGGTATAAATTGAAGCATATAATATTAATTCTATAAATTTAACTAAATGTTTATAACTTAAGTATAATTATTTATATTATTTTTAATTTTAAATGATATTTTATAAGATCGTAGGAAATGCAGAATAAAATTTGGAGATTAGTGAACAGTCAATCCGACTGCAAGCATAAGAGCAGTCATGTCAAAAGTCCTAATGATTGGTCTGGTGAAATCTTGAAAAGAGTCAATTTTGAGTTGACTTTTTAGTTTATAATGTTTCCTTTATGTTTATAACTTTTAGATAACTTTTATAAATGAGATATTCTGTTATATGATAGGTGAGAAGTTATGCTTGGATATGATTTTTTAGATTGTTCATGTGTAAGTGTTGCTTGAGACCTCAGATGATAGATCGAGACTAGACTTGACGGAAGTTAAAGCTCTAGACGTTTAAAGAGATCACATAAGATACTAAGACTATAAAATAATACACGTGGAGATAATTTTTTATATTACATACAAAAGTGATTGTGTGCGTGTGAAAAGTGAAGTTAATTTTGGAAGGTGTTTAAATTTAAAAAGATTGGAGTTTGTATTGGGTATAAATGAATTAGATACTTTACAAGAAAGTTTTATATAGGATTAGAAGTACTAGTCCTAGTTAGATTCGTAGCTTTTGTGCAGCTATGTATGGTATAAATTACGATATGATTTAGACCTTAAATTATCGCTTTTGAAAGAAAAAAATAGGTTTTAAACTTGAGTTACGAGTTTAGTCAAAAGTTAAGAGATTATTGTTTTGTATATATTTTGTACATATATATTAGTATAATAAATTTAATATACTTTTTCATCAATTTTTAAGATTTTCATTAAGATTATTTTTTTAATTACAGGCGATAAGATAGCGATCAAACTGACATGTTAGTGTTGGTTAGACCGACAACGGTCGAACTGGCGACATGTAGAAAAACTGACTAAGTTAAGATTTACTTTATCAACTAGAGGTTATTTTTAATTTCACTAATTTTTTTTATTTTTAATAATCCTACCATTCAATCTCTTTGAGTCTTGTGCTTGATCCTATGGCTCAGATATTTTATGTCTAAGAAATCCTTCGTCACATGTTAGATAAATGTTGGCAAGAAATTGTAGCTATAACAAGTAGGCCAGCATGCTAACAAATTGTAACATGATAACAAACACTAGCCTAACTTGCCAAAACTAAATGTCAAAGGTGTGATAAAGTGTGACATAGAACCAAACACCCCTAAATATTGCGCATATCCAGTATCATCACGTACATATTTGTAGACCAATGACGTGCAGCTCGGAAAGATTAGTCACCACTTTCATGTTTGCGCTAATTTATTAGTCCATCCAATTATAAATATTTGACATTGGTTATAATTTTAAAATTTTGGTTATAAAAAATTTCTTAAATCTTAGTTTATAAAAACAATATGTGCAGAGTTGCCTAGAAATGTAATATGATAATACCATAAACTTATTGATTTTAAAATTTTGTTCTAATATAAAATTAATTGTTGGAATTTTAAAATTTTGATTAAATCGTTCTAATTAAGCGTCAATTTTTTATGGTTATCTTGCAGTGTTTTTTCGAGGTGCAGATCAGGCAAATCACCGTCCAGACCGAAAGGAGAACAGGAAAACTTCTGAAGTCGAGTAATAATCCATATAACTATTGTCAACCTGCGTTCTTGCTGTATATTGGCTATATATGTTTCCGCATGGTGCTAAATCACCAATAACCACGGTAAAAACCAAACAAAATTTATCATAAACTTAAATTATTTTTAAATTTTGTTTAAATTTAATGAGGCTATTGTGGTATAACCATTACCATACGCCAGTAACCATGGGGTTACTAGTGGTTTGGAAAGTAAAAAAAATGAATATGACATATGAGTTAGTTATCGAAAGTAGTCGGTTTACTTAGGCACCATTACCCAATATTAAAGTCGAATATACCAATTTTTATGTTATGTGTTATCATGTAGTGGTGTTCTTTTCTCAAAATATTTTTAGATTTTTTAGATTATCTGATAACTATAGGAAGGTATAAACAAATTTACTTTAGAAAGATCAAATAAAGATTAAAAAGCATGTATAAAATAATTCATAATCCATAATGAGGAAGAAAAAGGGCCATACTGCAGCTACTTCTCTAATGTTTGCCGTTCCTTGTGTAGCAACCACAAAATAAATGATGTCGACAGAAAAGGAATATACATAGGTTCTTTATACACTGCAGTGTACAGCATGAGCTAATCTAAGGCTCGAGGACCCTAGACGGCGCATGGGCTTGCTGAAATACTACTATGGAAACCGATGTCCAAGGGTCGTGAGAATGTGAGAATGCCTTTGTCCATGCTTTAGAAAACTTGTGGATCCGCTACTGCCTACAAGCCACCAGCTAATTAACTGCTTTCTCAGCTCTTTAATCTCATTCAAAATTCTTTGAGTCGGAGCTATTTTAAAATAATTAGTCACATGTATGTGTTTGTTAATGGACTGGACTAAAGAATATAAGATTAAAAATTGATTGGAAGTAAAGAAATATTACGGTAGTTACTCATGTGTGTGAAAGAAGTGGGGGGGAGCACTGTACACGATGTGAGGAGGGGAGAGTAAGATACTGCGTACGCAGTTAATTATATATTTGTCATTGATTATTTGGACGGCGGCATATATAGGCTAGCATCCGATCCACTCTGTCGTGAAGCACGGTTTTGGCTGGACGGTCCAATTGCAAGGGGCGACACAGCCGTTTTCTGGATCGTCTCGACTCGCGTCGGTGTTGGTGAACGGCGGGGTGACTAACGACTCCCATATGGATCACGCGTACTATTTATGTGTCGCGCTAAACAATTAACACTTCAGTTCGTTCAGCAAAACTCTCACGTTTTTCTATAGCGACATAAAGAAACATGTGGATCGATGTCGTTCTCAATCCACATCGATCGATCAATCATCAGAGTTTACTAGCTATAGATGCCTCCAAGATGGTTTGGCGTGCGCGCGGCTTCGACCTCTCACATGATCACACCTGCCATATCGTGCGACATGCATTGCATATGTTAGTTGAATAGCGCGAGATAAATAATATATGTGACCATCCTCTTTGCGATAATAATCTCTAAGGGTTTGACAGCTTTTCACTAAATTATTATCTTGGATTATTTGATCCACGTTTTTAAAAATACAATTTTTAAGATACTTTCTTCTACTATATTAGACCATTTATAATCTTAATTAAGTTTATTTCTTTAAATATTTAATTTATCCTCTTTTATAAATTAGGTAATATGCGAAAACAATCCAGTGAATAATATATTTTAAACCGTAATTGGGGAATAATCTGGTGAATAATCAAATTATAGACTAATTTTTATTATCTTCATTTCTAGTTTACAACTGTTGCCGTTTAGGTGCACATCTCTAATTTTACATACATGAGGCAAGTGATTTGCCGAGCTGGTCTCTATCCTTTGAGTCTGTTTTAAAAGTACATATATGTATATGTAGTGACGTGTGTGCATGCATGTCTTTTATATGGATTAAAAAAAATCTCAATTGATTGCCTTATAGAACTGTAAGATCAGCAATTGGTCTCAAACTGTTGTCGTGGAACATTAGAGATTGTTAAGGGTCGCTGATTGACCGCCTGTTTTATAGTACTCAATTTACTTGTCATTTGGGCTTCAAATTCTTTTATTATCAAAATACTAATTATTCTCACATTCTAAATTATCTTTTGAGGTGTATTTCTCTTTTTACTCTTTATCAATGTAGCCATGTACAAAATACTCCTCATAAGGAATGTTAATGTTTGCTTTGACAAAATTGATTACTATGTGTTAATCAAAATTTGGTAAATCAGGGTTTGAAAACGATCGGTTTAGTAAAGAAGAGTATGATTGATATAGAAAAGAAACCGATTGAAGAAAGCGAGAAATGATTTGGTCTAGAAGAATATCTAAACGACACCGAGTCTAAAAAGAAGCTATGTAACTTACGACATGTGAATTATCTATATAAATTCTATCTTTTAATAGGAATGTTTAGTTAGTCCAAAGATATTTTCTTATTATATTTTTTAGGATTTTTTTGGTTTTTTTCTAGGACGGCACGTTGCGAGCAACCGTGAGGGACGAGAGTAAAGATGACATATACACCAAAATTATTGACGAGGTTTGATTTATATCCATAGGTCAAATGAAGCGTTGATGTCTTAGTGTCAAAATTTAATAAACTCAGAAAAAGTTTAAATACTATAGAAAAAAAATCAATTGAAAAAAACGAGACATGATTCGATCTAATTATAAAAAACTATCAAACAAGGCCGAGCGAAAAAGAAGCCATAGAACTTACAACACGATGGCTTATCGTTAGTTCAGTGATATTTTTATATTATATTTTTCAGGATTTTTTTTGGTTTTGTTTTCAGGGAGGCTGGTGGTTGCAGGCTGCGAGCAACCGTGAGGGAATAGTGGAGTAAAGATGACATATACAGCAAGATTATTGACGAGGTTTGATTTATATCCACAGAGTCAAATGAAGTGTTTATGTCTTCAAGGATTAATGTCTACAATTAATTAGATGGTTTGCTAGTATTTTTATACTCAGGATTAGATGGCACAACACACATGAGTGCTATGTTTGTACCTCTAAAGTCTTGACACAACTCCTACCAACGTTACATTCCCTACCACTTGATCTCCTCCGGATCTCCTTGGCTTGCCATAATTCGTCTCAGTAGTTATGGATGAACAATACATAAGAATAGATATCATTCCTCGTTCGTCAGCCTTCTCATTATTTTGATTTGAGTTTTCATCAAATAAAATCTTTCGGTGCATATCACTCCCTCTGTCTACAATATTGATCTTTGTATAAAGTTTGTGCAGCAAGACTAAACATAATTTAAACCGCATCGATCAATTTTGGATTTTTTTTCATTATGCGCAGATCAAAATTAGATGACGGAGTATCACATGAGTATAATAAAATTGTAGGATCATAAACAAATGTTATTTTCTTATCTTACTATTCATTCACCCTCCTCTGCACGTCATGTGTAGCGCCTCTCTCCTTAAAAAACAGAAAAATGGCTGTTTAACAAAATAAAATGTTGGATCCCATGTTTTATGCCGGATCAACAGTACTAGCAAATTCTAAATTGTATGGTTTTAGTTCACCCGTTCTTTTCTCCACAAAAGATTTCCACTATTTATAACTTTGCATAGCTTTTGCAATGAAAAAGACACTACACATTATCCACCTTTCCTGCCTAAACTCTAAAAAAGACAGAGAGAATTCCTGATCTAGATAACGAGACATCGCTAGCTAGATAGAATGTCAAAAATCCGGCTGCCACGATTCACTCCAAGGTGCACACAGTCGGTATTCGCGGGGCTTGACCGAAGGACGGCGCTCATCAGGTGCACGAAAGCGATCGGACGGTTGAATTTTGTTGGCGGGGCACCCGGTCGACGTGACCTCTACGGCCATCACAAGAACATCGATATATTTGCAGGGACCAGTGCATGCTACAAGCAATTACAAAGGCATAATCAGCACGTGAGGAAATTTGGGAAAAAAGAGCAGAGCTAGCCCATATATTTGATATATTATATATGCCTCGGTGGTCTGCACTTTATTGAATCTGTCTGTGTTGTGTCAACTTCAGTTAATTACCGAGTGAAAAATGAATCAAGTTTGGCGGCTAGTACTCTTACATCTTTATGAGGTTTCTATATATACTTGATACATGTTTATTATACTCCTGCATACTAAGAATCTATATCTATATAAATATACAATATAGTTTGGAACCCATATTGCTAATCGTAAAGAAAGCCACACGAAACCATTACACTTTCACGAATCTGGATGGTCCATTAATTTTTTTCCTTTTGATTAGGCCTTTCTCTATGCGATTTATGACTTTTGATTTATATATTGAAATTTGAAAAGTCCAGTGTTCACATCAATACCCCACCACAACATACGGGATGCTCTCTATTTAATATCGATGAATTCGTCCAATCATATAGTAATAGAATCTTGCAAAAACTATAAATATGTAAAGTATATTTAATGATAAAGCAAGAAAAAAAAGATATTTTAATATTTTTCTAACAAGATAAATGGCCAAACGTTATATTCAAAAGTTAACACCATCACATGTTTAAAACCAGAGATAGTAATATGTATCTAAATTAATATAATTTCTCTTCATCAACAATATTTGAATTAATCTAGTTATCATATATAGATACTAGTGCATATTTGTTCAAGTGATTCTGCTGTCTACCTCCTCAAGGAGTAAAATTAAAGAAAATGTCATATTGAGGCACAGATGAAATTTCTTAGATATAGGTAACTTCTCTTGAACTTGAACTTACATCATAAATCATATTTGTTATTATGTATAGCATATTACTATATCAGGTTCCCCTCATAGGAGTTCTCAAATTTATACCACGTATATCAAACATTAGGTCTTTAGGAATATGTCCAATGGGTCCAACATTGGACTTTCCTAAAAACATGATTAATAACATTAATTTTCTATGTTATCTTATCACATGGAAGCGTGCAGCACATGTAGGATAATGGATTTCGCAGGATTTTCTTTACAATTTGGTCCTTTTAAAAATTATTTTACAAAACAGACGCTATATAAAACTTACTGAAAAAAAGGACTCATAGCTTGGCACCAATAATCTTGGCACCGAAGTTGAATGTCTATCCATGACAGCAAGGCGATGTTGGACAATAACGTGGCAAGAGGTCAATCGCGCTAGTCTCTGTGGCACCGGCCCCCTGCAACCTGCGACTGACCATGCATCCATCCATCCTCCTCCATCCTTTTCTTAAAATCCTGTCAATTTGGTATCAAGTTTTTCGGGAAACCTGACAAGGCAATGTATCTTGATTCATTTTCTCCAATTTATTCTTATTTGTAGAAATAAGATTAATATTGGGGTAAGGGTGTGTCCTCCTCTCTCTTTGTTCACTCTTTGCTTTAAATCACGTTGATTTGATACATGATTTTATGGGGAAATTGACAAAGCAAGGTACACGTGCTTTTATTCCCCTAATTTGTTTTGTTTTTAGGATTAAGAGTTGATATTGGGATGAGGGTGTGGGAGGTTGGTGCACATCGAGTAATCTGGGATTGACTTTCGGCGCCAAAGATATTGGTACCGACCTCTTGTCACGTGATTGTTTAGCATGGCCTTGCTACTATATTTTCAGTAAGCTTTCAAGGAGTGTCTATTTGTAAAAATATGTTTTCAAAAAGGTTTGAAATGTAAAAGATTTGGATGGATTTCTTCCTCAACCACCTTTTCTGGATCAAGACCTTTACTGCGAACCTTGATCCTCTCCACATTAGGTTAATTTACACAATCCGAGCATGTTAGCAGTGCACACCGTTACATATATTCACTTATATTAATTGGAGACTCTCCTCAAAATCCACACATTAATAAATAAAATGTAGGAAAATTTATATTTTTTTAAAATGGAATAAATAATATGATAAATTAATTTAAAAGATTGGAAATTCATACATTGATTGAAAAATTAAGTTGTGCAACATCTCTAAAAACAACTGGTGCTAAAAAAAAGAAACAAGAATATTCAAATATGCAAATCAAGAAAAATGATTGCAACAAATCATGATAAAAAAATACAAGAGCCTAAGGGCCTAATCTGCCTTCTTCCTCTTCTTGCTAAATCTCCTCCCCTTCTAACTCCATTGGAAGCGTCTCCTCCCTTGAAATAATCTCATCCTCTCGGGCTCACTCAAATGTAGACACCCAACTGGATGCACTCGTCCATGAATTATATGTAATTTGCAAACATGAGTTGCAGTCATGGCGTATGGCTTTCAATGTTTTGTGTTTGTGTGTGCGTGTGAGAGAAACGGGGGGGCTTGACATGGACTAGCATGAAGTTGAATAATCATCTGAGTTTTGCCACACAGGGAGAGGAAGTAAAGGAGGGTGAGAGAAGGGGAACAGGGCAAGGGATATGTATGCATCAGCCTAAGAACAAGATGTAGATAAGGACGAAAAATAAGTGACGTGGTGCTTCTAGCGATGGTATCTGATCAGGTGAATCGTGTCGGACGCTTGAATAAAAACATTGTCGAAATAAGATGCAAAACATATTGGTAGTACTATGACTCTTAAATTTAGTGGAATGAGCACACATCTGTAGTCCGGCCTATCCATGCGGTGCCAGCTAAAAATGTGAAAACCAATAAGACAATAATAAAGAGAATATTTGACCCGAGAAAGCTTAAGAATACGTACCAGTCATCTCCAGGGCGCGATCTCAAAGATTCTGGGCCTTTTCTTAACCAAAAAAGTGATCCATAGGCCTATTGAAATAATACACAGAGACACGCACAGCACATGCTAGAGGTGCGTATGCAGCTTTATCCATTTTTGTTTTCCAATTTGTTAGAAAAGGAAAATTTCCTTTCAAGTTAAAAAGGAAAGGAAAATGCTTACGAACTGTCTACGCATGCCATCAATTTTTTAAATAATTGAAATGAATCCGGTCTCTACATAAAAAAAAGAGGTATTCGGAAATCATATACACCGTCATCCTCTTTTAATAATAGAATTGAACCCAGTTTCTACATCAAAGATGTACTCGGACATATATATATATATATGCATGCCGTCCTAAGAAATCAAAGACACACTGGAAATTTATGAGGCCTGTCAAAATCTAGGAGAATTTGTGACCAAATTAAGTGCCGGCTGGAGAACGAGGGTTTGTATGCGAATATGTGATGTGCAGCAAGGTCCGCAATTTCTACCTATAAATATCACGCAACCCTTGTAGCCTTTTGTGCCAATAACAAACCAAAGCAAACCATCTACAGCTATCGCCGACGACGACGACACACACAAACATACAGCGTATATACCCTTCTGCAAGCTCTTGTACGCAGTGTGTAGTACTGCTCTCACTGTCTCCCCGCCGGAGCTAGCTACCTAGCAATCATTTCCAAGAGCACAGATCGTTAGAAAATGGCCAACGATTCCTTGGCTACTGGGCGTGTGATCGGAGATGTCTTGGATCCCTTCGTCAGCACCGTGGATCTGACTGTCATCTACGGTGATGATGGCATGCCAGTCATCAGCGGTGTCGAGCTTCGCGCGCCGGCGGTCTCCGATAAACCGGTGGTCGAAGTTGGGGGAGACGATCTTCGCGTTGCATATACTCTAGTAATAACTAATTGAAATTCGATCATAATATTCACGTGTGTATCTTTTTGCGATTCAATTTGATGATGAAATAATCTGCAGGAGGCACCTGATATGCTCTTGTTTTTATGCTAACTAACTGTGAATAATGCAATATATGATATAGGTGATGGTGGATCCTGATGCCCCTAACCCTAGCAACCCAACCCTGAGGGAATACCTGCACTGGTGAGGAATAGGGATAGATGAATTAATTGTTTAATTAGCATCCTAGCTAGCGTGTACGTTCATACGCATGCGCTAGCTAGCTGCACCTGTGAGCCATAAGTGCGCAATAGTGCAAATGCACCATTAGCAAGTTGCAAATTAAATCAGGCATGGCATAAGTGTAGCAATAGGTAAGTAGATCCATATGCATAGTATAATGCATGCAGCACGCGTGTCTCAGCTACCTTACAAACTGTGTGTCACCATGGATATATATATATATATGTTGATACGTGTTTACAGCTATGTATAGCGCTCGATCCATCCATGAAACAATTTATGTCCGTATGCATGCAGGATGGTGACTGACATCCCAGCCTCAACCGGTGCTACATACGGTACGTATACATCCCTTTACTAGCTAGCTAGGTAGATATCCGTTTGGAAGTAACGAGGAGAAATATATGATCATGGATGGATGCAGGGAGGGAGGTGGTGTGCTACGAGAGCCCCAACCCGGCGACGGGGATCCACAGGATGGTGCTGGTGCTGTTCCGGCAGCTGGGGAGGGACACGGTGTACGCGCCGCCGGTGCGCCACAACTTCAGCACCCGCGCCTTCGCCCACCGCTACAACCTCGGCGCCCCCGTCGCCGCCGTCTACTTCAACTGCCAGCGCCAGGCCGGCTCCGGCGGCCGGAGGTTCACCGGACCCTACACCACCCGCCGCCGCCAAGCTTAACTTCATTACTTACATACATTCATACATGGATGGTCGATCCATCGCCGGCCGGCCGTCGTATAGCTAGCATGCATGCATGCATATGGTAAACCAATAAACGTAAAGCATGATACATACTTATATGTGCTGCTTTTCATTTGCATGTAGCCACTGCTAGATGCAGTATTCCAGTCGTCGTGTGCTACTTATGAGACATCGAGTGGTGATCGGTGTTTCTTAGTTTGTGCAATTAAGTACTAGCACACATACATATATATATATAGACAGAGAGGTTTGTGGTGTGCGATATATACATATACTGATATACGTACACATAGGTTAATTATATATATGTGATGTATCAGTAAACGAAATGGAATATATATATATATATACAGGTATTTTATATAAGATGTGTGTACATATAATAAACTAGGTGATACTTGTTACAACATCAATTCTACGATAAACCACGCCTAACAAATTTGTAGTAGCAAACACCGATTAAAAGTATACCAAAGCAAAAATCTGTGTATAAAAATTTGTAGTACAAAATAATGTGATACCATTACTAAAGTGTGAATAGAAGTTCATTGAGTTAGTTAACAAATCTTGAGATATCTTCATCTATCTTAAAACTTACAATTTCTTTCGGACATGCTATGTGATCCAGAGGGTCTGCAAGGTACGAATATATTTCTACATATATACCACCAAACAAAAGGACAATATAACAACAGCTAGAAGGCGGCACAACCGTTAACTACCAGATGAAGATAACCCTACAAAGGTCTATGCCTAAAGCACCTATATTACCAAAAGAAAGAACAATGTTTATGTGGAGCAGGTTAAATATCATTGTACAACCTCAGGAGGAACATGGTTTGGCACGATGCCACTGTCAAATTCCTCTGCAAAAGGACATGCACTTCAGTAACTTCAATAGCATAGAATCTTCAGTGTAATAATTTAAAAATGATATGGTGAATAATAGGAATTCATTAGAGCAATGTGTAGATAATAGGAATTGTGAAATAATAAAGTCATGTAGATGTGCTAATTTTGAGAAATTGCTGAGCATCTTAACATATAGTTTGACCCGAACATGGATTTCAAAATTAAAAGCTACTCAGGGCATGGCATGTAATCAACATATTAGAATATGACGAAGATGATTGCAAAAAGGATAGCTTAAGAAATAGTAGAAAGTCAGCAAGGCTATGTGAGCTATATGGTCTCAATTAGAAACATAATTAGAAACCTAGAGCTATGCTTAATAGTAGCGAACACAAGATCATCGCTGACATATACATCAGGGGGCTGAAATGATATCATATACTCTTTTGGTTTCTTACCTGAGGCATGGCTTGCAGCTAGCAAACAATATTGTACAAAATAGCTACTCACAGAGAGCTCAATTTGTGCGAGAATAGACCTGAATAAAGGAGGACATGTTGTCACGAGGGACATTAACTTCTCAAATTGGAAGTTTGTCCCCAATCATCAGGTCTTCAGTAGACGCATGCAACAATACTCTTTCGCTGCATCGAAACCCAAAAAAAAACACTTACAAAGAAAAATTGCATGAGCCCCTGATAAGTGATGAGTGACAACCTGGTAAAGCCAGTGGCGTATTTGAGCAGCACAATCATCTCGAGGGCTGGAAAAGCAGGGGATCCTATAATCAAATCAAACGATAGTTAGTACTAATGTAAAACAGAATCAAACATCAGGTCTGAAATGCACATGAAAAAAAAAGAAGTGATAATATGTGAAGCACACAATATAATGGTTGAAGAGACCCATATAGAAGCTGCAAAGGCTGCTAGAAGGTCCACCTTCAGTCTCAGAATCCATCAAACATCCATTCAACCAAGCGCTACATGAAGCACGGGCCTGAGCAGAAGTAGGATGATCGACAACAGACCAAAGCACATCATTGCTAGTTGTTGGTGTAGGAGAATAAAGCGAGAGAGAGACAGAGACCCATTTACTATGAGTCGACAGATAAAGGGAGTGAGAGACAGAGACCTCCTTTACTGTAAGAGGGTTTGGTTGTATATATATGTCTAACATCCTCGTAGTCGTAGCGGAAAGATCATGGACGCAAATACTGGACCAAAAACTAATGAACAAAGGTTCAGGTAGTCATTTGGTCATGATGTTGATAAAATGATGTGTCGAAGACATGTGGAGTACCTAAACTAGTCTCAGAGCAATTTTGTCATGAACAAAGTGGATGTTGATTTCGATGTGATTCGTGCGACGATGATGAACTAGGTTAGCAGTCATATAGACGGCACTAACATTATCACAGTAGACGATGGTTGCGGAGGCGAGAGGTGTATGAAGTTCCTGGAGGAGTTGATGGATCTAACAGCACTTGGCGGCTGCATGGGCAACCGTGCGGTACTTGGCTTTCACACTGGAACGGGATACCGTGGTTTGGCGCTTGGAGGACTAAGAGACCAGGTTGTCACCAAGAAAGACGCAGTAGCCTGATATAGAGCGTCGGGAGTCAGGATAGCCCACCCAGTCCGCATCGGAATACGTGATGAGAGAGTCGACTGGTTTGGAGCTGAGGTGGAGGCTAATGGACAAGGTGCTCTTCACGTAGCGAAGAATGCGCTTGATCAATACGAGGTGAGCTTCGCGAGGGAGCATACATAAAGAGGCACACTTGTTGGACCACTAGGTGAGGTCAGGTCGTATGAGCGCCAAGTACTGCAGGACTCCAGCAAGGCTCTGGAACTAGGAGAGGTTAGCGACTAGAGGATCATCGGTGACTGAGAGCTTGGCACGAGTGTCAACCAGAGTTACTATAGAGTGATACTTGGCCATGCCCGCCCGCTGGAGAAGGTCCACAACATACTGGCGCTGAGAGATAAATAATTCGTCGGGGGAGCGTGTGACGGAGATGCCAAGGAAGTGATGCAGGAGACTAAGATCCATCATGGTGAACTCCGAATGGAGTCGTGCCATGATGTACTATAGGATAGCGGTCGAGGATGCCGTGAGGATGTTGTCGTCGACGTATAGAGGTAGATAAGCGGTGGCTTTCCCGGTATAAAGTACAAAAAGGGACGTGTCAGAGACAGAGGCAACGAAACCGAGTTACCGAAGGTAGGTGGCAAAACGCTCGTACCAAGCCTGAGGTGTCTGTTTGAGGCCATATAGGGAGCGCTGCAAGAGACAAACATCATCAAGACATGTAGGGTTGACGAAACCGAGAGACTGCTGGCAGTATACTGTCTTCGCTAGATGACCATGAAGAAAGGCATTCTTCACATCAAACTGGTGGATCGGCCAGGAGCGCGATGCAGCAAGGGTGAAAACGACTCGAATCGTGGCGGGCTTGATGACGGGGTTGAAAGTCTTGTTGTAGTTGACGCCAGGGCACTGTGAGAAACCACAAACTATCCAACGCGCCTTGTGACAGTCAAGGAAATCATTGGAGTGGAATTTATGCTTGAAGATCCACTTGCCTGTCACAATATTGGCACCGAGAGGATGAGAAACGAAGCACTAGATCCCGTTGTCAATCAACGCCTTGTACTCATTAGCCATATCCGCGCGCCACTAAGGATCAGCCAAGGTAGGCCGGTGATTTGCCAGGATGGGTGAGACGACACAGTGGGTGGCGGAGAAACCATAGCATTGAGTCTGGCGAAGGGACCCGGTCTAGGACTGAGTGACCATGTGGGAGACAGTCGGGACGAGGGCTGCCACGCGATCTAAGGGTATTAGCGGTCGGAGGGTGGACTATGTAGGAGCTAAGGTGGTAGACGCATGTGACTGACAGCTGTAGGTCTGGTGGAAGTGCCGGACTAAGGCAGTCGGGGTGACCGTCGGCGCAGTGGCAGTGGATGGTGGAAGTGGAGCCGGTGGAGAGATGCCCTGCATGGCTGGGCCGTACACAAGAATGACAGAGTTGTTCAATGGGTCCTCAGGTATCACCGGAGTAGGTCGTGAATGTTCAGCGTCGTCGCGGGGTGAAGTAGTCATGGAGAGGCGTGTTGGTACAGTATCGAAAAGTAGAAAGTGTAGGTCACTAGGTGAAGATCTGGGGTTAATTAACCTAAAGGAGAAGCAAAACTCGTCAAAGACGACATGACGATAGATGATGATACACTAAGTTGATAGATTGAGGCAGCGGTATCCCTTGTAGAAGGAGGGATAGCCAAGAAAAACACAGGCGGTGAAGTGTGGGGCAAGTTTATGAGGAGCTGTGGTTGTCAAGTTGGGGTAGCAAAAGCACTCGAAGACACGTAGGTGGGAATAATCAAGAACCTTGTTGTAAAGGAGAGTATAATGAATGACATTGCGATTGGAGGAGCAAGGGCGCCAATTCAGTAAGTGAGTCACTGTGATGAGTGCTTTAGCCTAGTAAGATGCTGGTAGGTGGGCGTGGAGAAACATGGTGCGCCTAATGTTGTTGAGTATGCGGAGAATGCGTTCGGCCTTGCTATTTTGGGGAGAAGTGCAGGGACAGAAGAGCCGAAGATGGATATCATGAGAATGAAGGAATGCTCGGATGGTTTTGTTGACAATCTCCGTTCCATTGTTGGCTTGTATAGCTTTGATGGCTAGGTTGAATTGAATTGAAGTATAATTTCAAAAATTGATGAGGTGGGTTGTGACTTCGGATCTGTGAGAAACAAGGAAAGTCCATCACTAATTTGTATAATCATCAAGCAAAATGAGATAATATTGATAGCCCGAAATACTGGCAACGGGAGAGGTCCACACATTAAAGTGAAGGAGTTCAAAAGGGCAGGAGGTAAAAGAGTTAGAGTTTAAAAAGGGAAGCCGCACATGTTTGCCAAGCTGACATAAGTGGCATATAGTGGGGGCTGGTCTGGTACATGTAATGGACACGCTTCGACGAAGGGTGTCGACGGCAGCATGACTGAGGTGGCCGAGATGGAGATACCAAAGGTTGGTAGAGATGGTGAGACTGGTGTGAGGAGTGGATGGCGCAGCGAGAATGGTGTAGAGGTCGCCACCACTATTGTAGCAAAGTATCACGCGCCAGGTCGAGATATCCTTAACAGAAAAAATAAGAGCATCAAATTCGATAGAGCAATTGTTCTATAGTGAATTGACAAATGAAAAGTAAATTGTGTACAAGAGAATGAGCAATTAAAATATTGTAGAGAGGAAAGTTTGACACTGGTGTTGGGAGGAGGGAGTCACCACGACATGTAATTAGAAGAGTTTGCCCATTACCGACAGTGATGAAAAGGAAGGAGGAAAGATGGTGGGAAAGAAGTATACTATTCGAAAAGCTTATGTGAGATGATACACCAGAGTCTAGCACTAAGGATGCTAAGACTAGAGTGTCATCTGGTTAAGAGCGACGATGAGGCCAGCTTGGTTCCACATGGGAGCCGACTGGGAGACTTGCGGGGACGCGGGAGGCATGAGGGGCTGCACTAGTGCGGACGCCAGGTGTACTTAGGGGGAGCACCGAGGACCCTTGGTCACCAACCGGTGTGACCGCGCGGCTGCGGCTGCGTCGGGAAGGTTTGAGGTGCCTAGGGATTGTAGCAGAGCCAAGGACCCATGGAAATGGCCTGCTAGGGAAAGGCGGTAGTATGCGTGGCTGGGCTAAGCCGCTCCAACTCTTGCCCTTGTCTTTTTCTTTCCCTTTACCGCTGCCACCGGCTCAAGCCCTGTTGCTGTTGCCAAAGCCGTGGCTGCTGTGGCCTCCAAGGGAGGCAGCATCCAACGTGGAGTGGCAGTCGTCAGGGCTGGTGCAGCTAGGACCAGCTGCGACGATGAGAGCGGTGTGGGCAACAATCTTCTCGTCGTTGGCCAGGCAGAGTTCCTTAAGGACTAGCATGTCGTGGGCTTTGGCGAACGTGGGAAGAGTGGCGGAGTTGGCGATGTCGTCGGCGGTGTTAGAGAAGAAAGGATTGAGACCTCGCAAGAGTGCAAGGACGAGCTGCGAGTCTGCCATAGGATGGCTAACGTCGTGGAGGGTGGCAGCCTTAATCTTGAGGCGTTGGCAGTACGTAGAGATGGAGGAGTCTACTTGTACCATTGAGTGGAACTCATTGAGGAGGAAGATGGCACGGGGTTGCTGGTTGGCATGGAAGATCCTCTGAATGGCCACCCACAGATCGTGAGCAGTAGGGTCGGTGTCATCCATGGCGAGATCAAGGACGGAGTCATCGACGGAGCTAATCAACCAACTGTGGACGCATCACTCGGCGATGTCTCACTGGAGGTCATCTGGTTGAGGAGGAGCAGAGCGGTCGATGTGGGAATGGAGGCCGAATTTACCACACAGAGATTTAAAGAAGAAAACCTACTTGAAGTAGTTAGCATTGAGCTCGAGTGAAATCGGAACTTGAGATTTCACGTTGACGGCGGCATAGGGGGAGAGAACACTAGATTAGCCAAAGCAGTGCCTAGAGCTCCGATGGAGAGATCGCCAATGGCAGGCAGAGAGCTAGATCTGGCCATGGAAAGGGTGCCAGAGCTGAGAACCAGCTCAATAGCCATTGTGAAAGATCACCAAGTAGAGTTGGACGTGACGTGAGGTGATCACGCGTGGGTGCGCTGGTGACAGGATGAGGAGATGGGAGATGAGGACGCGAGCGCGCATGCTCCGGACATGAGAGGAACATAGAGTTCCAACGCGAGGGAGGAGGGCGATGGGCATAGAAGAGGGATATTCGCGTCCGTGGGGAAAGATTTCGCTTCCATGGACACGGGTAAGAGACCGACTAGTGCGGATGCGAGGCGAGGAGTCACGGGCGCGAGAGGGGAGAGCATGTCCGCGAGAACGGAGGGACACGTGTGCGCGGTGGATTGGTGCGGACGCGAGGCTAGAGGGCTTGTGGGCGCGAAAAGAGGGAGTTCACGTCCGGGGGAGAGGATTTTGCGTATGTAGACATGTGTGCACGTTGGATTGGCATGGACACGAGGCGAGAGGGGTTACGGGCGCGAGAGGGGGGAATTCATGTCCGGGGGAGAGGATTTCGCGTCTGTGGACTCATGTGCGCGTCGGATTGCCGTGGACGTGAGGCGAGAGGGGTCGCGGGCGCGAGATGGGGGGAGTTCGCATCCGGGGAAGGGGATTTTGCGTTCGCGGACATATGGGCGCATCGTATTGGCGCGGACGCGAGGCGAGAGGGGCACGAGAGCGAGAAGGGGGGAGTGCGTGTTCGTGGGAGAAGAGTTCACGTCCGCGGACACGTGTGTGTGGTGGATTGACGCGGACGCGATGTGAGAAGGATCGCAGACGCAAAAAGAGTGTGTGTGTGTCCGTGAAAGAGAGAGTGTCGTGTCCGCGTCGCGTGCTTCGAACACGAACAGAGATGAAGAGCTTGGACGTGAAGGAGCGCTGACGCAGCGACGAAGAGAGGGACGGTGTGAGGGCAAGTTCGAGGAGGCAAATGAGGGGAGGGACGGTGCTAGGCTGCGTCCGAACAAGCCGATGCCTGCTTGCGTCCAGCTCCGTCTTCTCCTCACGTGATGGCCTCTGTGCCGAGCCACCCGCTTCGTGGAAGGTGGATAAGGGAAAGCAGCTGCCGCGGGGTGGGGTGATTTGGGAGGCGGCGTGCTGAAGGGGGAGTAGTGTGGGAAAGAAGGTCCTAGCTCGAAAGAGCCTAGGGCACGATGGCGAAGGAGAAGGAGAAGAAGCCCACGGCGATGAAGGTTAGAGGGCCATGAAGGAGAAGCCTATGGTGAAAGAGGCCACTAAGAAGAAGCCTACGGCAGAGATGGCCATGGAGGAGAAGCATCGACTTGCCGGCGAGAAGGACACCAGTGCGCAGAGGTTGTCTACCTGTTCTGATACTATATAGGAGTGAACAGAGAAAGAAAGTAAAAGACAGAGAATTCGTTTACTGTAAGAGGGTTAGCTATATATATGTTTACCAGTTTGTTTAACAGTTATAGGCTCCTCTGAACCCAGCCACTGCCACTGCCGTACAGACAGGAGAGGTAGAGAAATTTAGATTGCTTGGTGAGCACTTGTCGTGTCATACAGAGATGAAAATAAGAAATCTAAATCCACGCTAGGCAGCAGGTTGTTAGTCGGCACATTTTAATGTAGTCATGATATTCAAGGTCTGGATGAAACAGCTCTGTATTTTTTTTTATTTCCCTAACAGAGGGGAAGAAGTCCAACAAAAAATTCCAACAAAACACGATATCTGCAGGGACGGAAAAGAAAGAGGATCCCACAACTATATTATAGAATAACGAAATGCACAATTTTCTGCCTCAAATCAAGCCGATGTAGCAAGTACAACAGAAGCAAGTGTTCAGACTAGATAATGAACGTCAGAATGAAGAAGAGCAAGCAGGATGCAATAGAGCATTTTGGGTAGATTACCTGGAGCAACGCGATGGGCAGATGGACGTACAGGGGCCAAAGAATCCGCACCTAGCTCTATCCGTCAAATGGCCAGGCTGGGCGATTTGACGGACAACGCGGCGTGTCGACGAACGTGGTTGGCGATTTTCCCGGGGACGACGCGCCGAGCCGATGGCCGCGGACACCGGCATTCGTCGGCTCAGACGAAGATGGTGGCGATGGCGATTTCACCGCGCGCTCGGGGAGAGGAGACGGCTGCACGTGGTATATGCGTATGGCGCCATCATATGTATATCATGGTTGTCATACTTGGAGACACCACAGTTTAAAAGGGATCCCTCTCCGTTTTAAAATAAACGATTATTTTGATGTGATAAATTACGAGAGAAAAAAAATTAAAGATGAAAAAAAATTAAAGGAAAGGTGGAATGTGGGAGAAACATTGCTCCAAAAGTAATGGACACATTTTAATGGAGAAAGTGCATATATCATACAGCAGGAGTATTGGTTTCAAAATATATGATTTATTAAGCGATCAAGATGCAATTATTTTAAATTATTACTCTTAATTAATGTCTCCGTAATTAAATGTGTTTAAAGTGGTGAAGTGGTTGTACATTACTACGTATTTAATACGAATATCATGTTGTTTGCTCATTATACCTTTGCCTAGAATTTTATCTTTTTTTCTACAGACAAAGTATGATGTATATATATATATATATATATATATATATATATAGACAGATATAGTTTAATTATAGCATTGTAATCAATGTTATTATTGCAAAAGATGAGTGTAGATGCACTTAAGTTGCAAATTAACTTTCCCAAAAAAGAGTACGTGCATGTTGCATATATACATGTAACGACAAATAGATAAGATTCTGCAACTAGATGGATCAATTCTGTAAAGATATATATAAAAAAGGTGCACAAATATTTGACATATAACAAAAGAAAAAGAAAGAAAGATACGAGGGGATATATACTTTCATGATGAGATACCAACGTCAAAAAGTATCTCAACCGTGGTCATCTCAATATTCGGCCGGTTGAATTCTTCTCCTAAATGATTGCCTTAATTAGTTCACTTATGCTTTGAGCTGACAGGTAGATTAATTAATGCAACATATAAGCTCATGCATATATATCGTCCTATATATATGGTCTTACTTCGGCAATTGTTTTTCTTTTTCGTTGCCAAGCACTTAATGGCACTACCAGGTTCAACAGAACAAAATATAAATATAACTATCGATAAGACCCAATATTAAAGATGTTATTTACCCTCAGATATAAAGACTTAGTAGTATCGAGAAGTTCTCGTATCAATCTATTAATACCAGTTATAGACTGGTAATAATACTTTTAAACGTATTAGTATTGGTTGAAGATAATAACGGTTGCTGCTTTTAATCGATACGAAATGATGGGAGGATGAGGAAGTATAATGCAGATGTTGCGTAAATTTTATTTGATGATTTCACGGCTTTAATATATTAGTAACTTCATCATCTTATATGTTTAAACTATTATATTTATAGAATAAGTATACATATAGTTTATTACAACCATATCTATACCAACTAGAATCTCAATCTTTCCGTGTCTTATCAAAACTCAAATCATCTCAAGATCGTAACGCCTCAAATAAAACTTGTACTGCTACTAATTATCCATACACAATCCAATTTCAGACAAGATAAACAGAGCTCCAAAACAGAAAACAAAGAAAAAAAAGATTAAATTGTAGTTTGCATCGGGTAAAACATATTATATTTCACTTTACACTAAGTTTATTACATAATTTTACTCTACACAAAGTTATATTGAAATAAGTTTAAGATACGTCATCAAACCTATGTAAATTTAATGAAATATCATAAAATTCAAATAAAACTTGGTGAAACTAAATCCTATAAGTTTTATAAATTTTACCCATATTTCCTGATATAAAGTGAGAGCATATATTAAACCCGATGAGAGTAAAATATAATGCTATCTGTGGGTGCAAATTATAATTTATTGTAGAAAAGAAAACACATAACTCAACTGTAAGATAGGCAAACTTACCGAACAAATCTCAAACTTCGATCGGATATGCATAATATAATGCATGCAGCATGCGTGTCTCAGCTTTTCCGCTTATTATTAGTTTTCAAATTAACTAGCACAATTATAACGTCATCAACTCTAAGGAAGGACCTCGAAACCAAAAGGCGTATCAGTGTGTACCTCCATTGGTTCACACTTGTGCTCCGTCTTGACGCGCCTCTATGTCCGATCTGATTATCTCCACATGTGCACATTCTTTTGAAACATTCCATGAACCATTATGAGTGCACTCTAATAAACCTTAAAGCCGAAAGTGTATATCTTTTATGTCTGAACATATTCGGGCATGATTTCATTGAACCTCCACTAGACCTTTATCGGCAAATATGAAGGGCCAATTTAGCTCAAACATCGTCACACTTGGAGAGACCACAGTTTAAAAGGATCCTCTCCATTTTAACATAAACGATTATTTTGGAAGAAAATAAATTAAGAGAGAAAAAAATTAAGATGTCTCTTATTAAATTAGGCATTTATGATGGTAGGGTGGTTGGAGTTAAGGTAAGGAAAAATTTAAAGGAGAGGTGGAATGTGGGAGAAACATTGCTCCAAAACAATGAACACATTTTAATGGAGAAAGTGCATATATCATACATACAGCAGGAGTGTTGGTTTGAAAATATATGATTTATTAAGGGATCAAGATGCAATTATTTTAAATTGTTACTCTTAATTAATGTCTCCATAATTAAATGTGTTTAAAGTGGTGAAGTGGTTGTACATTACTACGTATTTAATACGGATATCATGTTGTTTGCTCAATATACCTTTGCGTAGAATTTTATCTTTTTTTTTCTACTGACAAAGAATGATATATATGTGTGTGTGGACATATATAGCAGAACAAAACATGGTTAATTATAACATTATAACATTGTAATCAATGTTATTGTTGCAAAAGATGAGTGTAGATGCACTTTAAGTTGCAAATTAACTTTCCCAAAAAAGAGTACGTGCATGTTGTATATATGCATGTAACGACAAATAGATAAGATTCTGCAACTAGATGATCATTTCTGTAAAAGATATATATAAAAAGGTGCACATATATTCGGCATATAACAAAAGAAAAAAAAAGAAAGATACGAGGGGATATATACTTTAACGATGAGATACCAACGTCAAAAAGTATCTCAACCGTTGTCATCTCAATATTCGGCCGGTTGAATTATTGTCTCCTAAATGATTGCCTTAATTAGTTCACTTATGCTTTGAGCTGAAAGGTAGATTAATTAATGCAACAAATAAGCTCATTCATGTATATCGTCCTATATATATGGTCTTACTTCGGCAATCGCTTTTCTTCTTCTTCTTGTTTTTTTTTGCCAAAGAATGTGCACGCAACGGCACTATCAGAAAATTGGACTTTAATCTATAATCTAGCATTAAAACATAAATATACCACTTGAATAAAGATGTATTTAGGATCAGGTCTAAAGATTTGAAATCACTTTAGAATCATTAATATCGGTTGATAAGAACCGGTTAATAGTCGGACGTTCTCGATGACCATTTTTAATTGATAATATCAATCGAATTATGTATTATTATTACTGTTAGTGTTACTACCAATATTTCATCATATACCAACTAATATTATTAGGATCAGTTGGTGTTTTTAATCGGTGAAGGAGGAAGTATAATGGAGTAGCTGTCAAAATTTTTCGTATATGTTTTATTTGATGATTTCACTGATCTAATGGCTCTAAATAAGTTAGCAACTTTATCTCCCATTCTTATGTAGCTAAGATATTATATTGTAACTATACATATACATCACTCTATTAAAAACATATAAAAATAGATAAGAAATAATAAAAAAATTTAGAAAATAAGAGTATATATTAATTGTAAAAATAGAGATAATCTAGCAATAATAGGAGTATTTTATAATATAAAAATAAAAGAAACATAGGAAAAAAATTAAAAAGAGGAAAGAAAGAAAATTATAGAAAAATAGAGAAAAAAGAATAGAAAATTAGAATTAGAACACTAATGCATATTGTCTTAAAATTAATTATTCTAGTTTTTTTAAAAAATATTTATCCTATATTTTTTTGGTTTTTTAAATTATTTTTCACACTTTTCCTATTCTCTAAATTTTATAGTGTATTTTAACTGCTTTTTACTCGTTGTATGAAATAATCGATACACTGAAGTCTTAGTTGTTAATAGCAATCCAAACAAACAGAAAAACTATTTACAAACTGTACTATAAAAACTATGTATATTTATACCAGCTGCTGTAACTACTGCATGTGCGGATGTTCCCCCTTTATCTTTCTGCATAGCCTGGACGCCCGCCTCTCTATCTCTGCATATATAGGAGGCTTATTAGTAAGCTTTAAATAATGTTTTCTAATCTATAATTCAATTACACCGTTATATTTATTTATTGTAATTAAACCTATAGGATATTACATGATTATATTTTGGTGAATAAAATATATATGTTTTAATTGTTAAACTAGATCGAGCACCTGACGCTAAGTTATCAAAAAAAAAAACGATTTGTTTCTTCCCGGTTCTCACGTTAAATATAAGACAAGAATAAATAAACATTCAGGCTGCTACACGTACAATACGCAAGACCATTATAGTTTATTATAACCATATCTATACCAACTAGAATCTCAAGCTTCCCATGTCTTATCAAAACTCAAATCATCTCAAGATCGTAACGCCTCAAATCATCGCAAGAAAACTTGTACTGCTACTAATTATCCATACACAATCCAATTTCAGACAAGATAAACAGAGCTCCAAAACAGAAAACAAAGAAAAAAAAGATTAAATTGTAGTTTGCATCGGGTAAAACATACTATATTTCGCTTTATGAAAGCATATATTAAACTTGATGTAGAGTAAAATATAATGCCATCTGTGGGTGTAAATTATAATTTATTGTAGAAAAGAAAACGCAAAACTCAACTGTAAGACGGACAAACTTATCGAACAAATCTCAAACTTCGATCGGATAAGCGTGCGTACGTACGTGCAAATAATCTCCCACGAGACGAGTGACGATTCCTCCGATCCCGACCCGACCCGACGCGACCCGACCCGACCCGACCCGACGCGACCCGACCCGACCCGACCCGACGACGCCCATAACAGCAGCTCGCGTCGACTCCCAATTGCGGGAAGCGGAAGCCAAAGCCAAAGCTGCAATTGCAGAGCCGCAACCCGAGCCGTCCAAGCGACCGCCACCTCCCTCCCCTCGCCCGTAGCCTTGTCTTCGCCGCGCGCGCCGATGGATCGCGGCCGCCTCGCCGTGCTCTCCGCCCACCTCGGGGGTGCCGCCGCCGGGGAGGCGAACGCGGCGGGACTGGAGAGGTCGGCGCCTCCACCGGGGGCGCGCGGCGGCGCGCTCGCGGTGGTGGATGGAAGGACTGGAAAGAGGTATGAGGTCAAGGTGTCTGAGGTGGGGACCGTGCGGGCCACCGATTTTAACAAGGTACTACTGCAGTTCGGCGTGCTAGCTGTGCCGCGATCTGCGGCGTGTTTGGGGAATTCGGGATTCTGGTGTGCGGTTTTGCGGTGGTGGATCAAGCTGGATTCTCGTGGAATAGGCTTGGATTAGTGGGTTACGATTTTGATTGTGCGCGTCTCCTTTGTCTTGGTATAAGAGGGGAGTATATAATAGTTCGTCAATTTTGTTGACTGCACAGTTCAGTTTGTTCTAAGCTTGTGAAGGGGTGACGAAGCAATGGTGTGAATTTTGCCCCTTTGAACAAATCGTTATTGAAGATGGCGAAACCAATAGTTTTTTTTTTACTGAGCTGTAGTTCTTCAACTAAGATATAATGGCGATAAGGGATAAAACTGGTGCTTTCTAATTGTTAGTCTGGTTCTGGTTGACTTAGATGGATATCAGTATGTTCTTACAATTTGTTCCAGTGAAGTCATCCTCGATCTTCTAGTGCTTCCGGCCTTGCAGGTGCTACATATCTCTAGTAACATTATTCTGTTTGATTGACAGGTATTGCTTTCGAGTTGCGAGTGATCTAGAAGGAAGCCACCAAATTCTTAGTTGATTCTGCAATGTTATTTCACTGCTTTCTGACTTAGGATCAAATAGCAAGAGAATGCATGGACTGCTCAAGCACTGTGCATTCAATGATGCCTTTGCTATAAGAGATCAACCCAAAGTTAAACAAAAGTTGTTTTCTTTTGTTGATTGCTGCAGATTACCACTGGAAAGGACGACAACGGTCTTAAGATTTATGATCCTGGCTATCTGAACACAGCCCCGGTTCGCTCATCCATCTGCTACATCGATGGGGATGAGGGAATTCTTTGTTACAGGGGATATCCTATTGAAGAGTTGGCTGAAAGCAGTTCATTTGTTGAGGTGGCCTACCTCTTGAGTAAGTGCTTTGCACCTTGATTTCCTCTTTAATGTAAGTGTAATTTTGTTGTTGAAAACATGTTCTTGCAGTGTACGGAAGTTTGCCTACCAAGAGCCAACTGGCTGGATGGGAGTTTGCAATTTCTCAGCACTCTGCTGTTCCTCAGGGACTCTTGGTATTTTTTGTCATCTTTTCTTTTGTATAATTGCAGTATATATGGGCATTTTTGTGTTTGATTTGTAACGTTGGCAGGACATCATACAATCAATGCCTCATGATGCTCACCCTATGGGTGTTCTTGCCAGTGCAATGAGCACTCTTTCTGTCTTCCATCCAGATGCAAACCCTGCTCTTAGAGTAAGTACTCTCTAAATGCACTAATTGGACTAGTTGTTTTTTCACATGATTTTTACTTAACATGATAGAATCAGCCAAAAAATTGGATTCATAATAGCTGTATAGTGTATGCACCAGTTATTAAGTACTGTGTAACAGTTTGCTGTGTTAATGACACATTCTACTTATGTAGGGTCAAGACCTTTACAAGTCGAAGCAGGTTAGGGATAAGCAGATTGTGCGAGTGCTTGGGAAGGTATGACTAAGAAACCTGATTGTTTTTTAATTAACAAAATGAATTATATGATAATTTCTCAGCTAAATGATATGCCCTGTTTGTTGCATAAAAAATATCCAGAGATATTTGTATGGAAGGTCATGTTGCAGATCACAATGATGTTTCTTTTTTTAGCTTTATATATGTTTGGCTTAACTATGTTAATGGTTGATGCAGTATTAACTTGATTTTTTGATCTGTTATTCTGTATAGGCACCAACAATTGCAGCTGCAGCCTACTTGAGATTAGCAGGAAGGCCTCCTATCCTTCCCACAAATAATCTCTCTTATTCAGAGAACTTCTTGTATATGCTAGACTCTTTGTAAGTCACATCACTTCGGAATTATTTGTATTTTGTTCTCTCATGTGCTTTTATTTTCCTTATATTGGAAATCGCTGAGCAATTCAATTCTGTGACTGACTGAAACTGATTCATGTTCCTTTTTTACTGTGATGCAGGGGTGACAACGCATACAAGCCAAATCCTAGACTAGGTAGGGTTTTAGATATCCTTTTTATTCTTCATGCTGAACATGAAATGAACTGCTCTACAGCTGCTGCTAGGCACCTTGCTTCAAGGTAAATCATGCCATTCATCCTAACAATTGGGAGTGTGACCTTGCCTGATTAGTTATACTGTGTTTACAGTGGTGTTGATGTCTTCACTGCTCTTTCTGGTGCTGTTGGAGCTCTATATGGTCCACTGCATGGTGGTGCAAATGAGGTAAATAATATTGAGCGTGCTCACTTTTGATTCTTGCATTGGACTGCTAATAGTTTTTGTACACATTATGCAGTCATCAACTCCTCCTGATTATCAGAATCTAAGGATCAAGCTTAGAAATAACAGAAACACAGATACTATACAATTTTTTCTGTTAACAATGTCAAATAAAGTCACCTCCTTTATAGAAATGTTTCTTCGATTTTCTTGGACTTTTCTATTTAGTTGAAAAGTTATTTCTACAACCTTTCTTTCTTTTCTTTTAAGAGCTACAGTTGGGCCAATAAATTCAAGCTTGAGCCTTTACTACATCTGTTATTTTTAGAGGTTATTAAGGAATTAGTCATTTATGATGGATAAGCACTAATATCATTTTCTAACATCCCAGGCGGTACTTAAAATGTTAAATGAGATTGGAAGTGTGGACAATATTCCAGATTTCATCGAGGGAGTGAAGAACAGGTGATATATAACTCCTGCAGTGATTTATACTTTCTGATGTGCATGTAATCATGGAAGTCTTCTTTTAATTGAATGAAGTTAAGCTTTTCCCTTTCTAAATATACTTTTGGGCTTGTTTTTTATGAGATTTATTCTACTTTAGGAAGAGAAAGATGTCAGGTTTTGGGCACCGTGTTTACAAGAATTATGATCCTCGTGCTAAAGTCATCCGAAAGCTAGCAGAGGAGGTCTTCTCTATTGTGGGACAGGATCCTCTTATTGAGGTTAGTTATGCAGAATTTCTTTAGTCAAAGAATTCCAATTTCTGACAACTGTATGAAACCTTCGTTCAGTCAGTCCATATTTGGTTAATGTTTCACGTTGCAATCAACACCCAAGAAACAGATTTTGTCAGTTCATGCTATAGGATGCTAAATGACTTTAACTTAGGAACATGAAGCATTCATTTCTGAACAGTACAATAAAAGGTCTACCTTTTGCAATGAATGAATATTGACTTTGTGTAACAGAGTGTGATAGATAGAATACTTCTGAGTTTTTTTTTTCTGGATCTGAAAATGCTGAATAAACACAGACTTATTAATCTTTTGCCATTCACAATCCTTTTTTCTGTAAGGCATATATTTTTAAAGAAAAAAATGTGCTGCATGTCTTTTCAGTGAGGAGATAAAACATACTAAATGGTGTTTGCGTACAGCTACTCATTCATAGGCAGGCCACCAGGATCACAAAAACTATCATTCATACACAAGCCACCAGGATCACAAAAACTATTTTATGCAATTCTTGTCCTTCAGGATTTTGTATTCACTCAGTTTATTTATCCATATGTACTTCACAGATTTAGTATTTAATTCTGCAAAGCAAAAATAAACATAAGGTAACATAAGGTTAACAAAGATATATGACAAAACGTTCAGCACCTGTTCAGTGCAGTTGTGCTCTACTTGCACAAGTGCTACAATAAATATCTATGCAGTATGCACATTTTTTGTGGGGTTGTATTTGATCCATCGTAATAGAGCAACCCCCACAACTATTAGGATCATGTTCTATCAATTCCACAATACTTGAATTTGATTGATTAATCTCGAAAAGTTCATTGGCAAAAAATATCAAGCGGCTATAATTAATACTCTTCAAGTTTTGATGGTATTACAATTTTTGTTAACTACCTTGTTTTGTCTGCCAAATCTTTTCTTCATGAAAAAACCTACAAGAATTATTTTCTGCTATTGAAGTACGATTCTGGACAGCATGATTATCTGTGTGCAACGGCAATGACACTTTGACAGATCTATTACACCTTTACGATGATTTCTGATGACATGCCAGGTTGCTGTTGCGTTGGAGAAGGCAGCATTGTCAGATGATTATTTTGTCAAGAGGAAGCTATATCCAAATGTGGATTTTTACTCTGGCTTAATATATAGGTACATCAGTGGGAAAGCTGTTTTTCTCTCCTCTCCTTTTGTCATTGCAGTAGCTAATTGTGATTGTGTTGGTTCAGGGCAATGGGATTCCCTACAGAATTCTTCCCAGTTCTGTTTGCAATTCCTCGCATGGCTGGTTGGTTAGCACATTGGAAAGAGTCACTCGATGATCCTGACACTAAGATTATGAGGCCCCAACAGGTCAGTGACAAACAAATTTGCCATGTACACTTAACTTTCCTTGGTATGAACTCAGGTCAATCATGAATCACGATTACTCCTTTTTGAGCAACTGACATTTAGATTTTCTCGTCAATAACTACCGGACCAGCTTGGAGCCATTGTTATTCAGTGCCGTGAACTGTGCAGTGATGGAAATAATAGTGTTATGCATTCTTTTCCCTTTGAATATCAATTGGTTTGGCTAGCCCCTTTTCTGAGCATAGGATTTTTTTTATGACCAAGGCAAAATTTTATCTTTCACTACCTTGTGAGTTGTGATACAGAAGTCAATTAACAAAGTCCAGCAGTACTCTCTTGATATTGACTTCTTCCATGTATTCATCACTTTATACTGTGTTCTTTGGTAATATAGAAATTTTATTTGGTATATTCTAAATGCCTCCAGGCCAATTAATTACATATTATATATTTCATTCGTGCAATACATAATGTGAAAGAATAAATATATGGTATTAATGAGTTAGCCGACCAGATTTTCCATTGTCTCCGTAAGCATTCATTTGTTGATCGCTTATTCTTTCTTCAGGTATACACCAGCGTTTGGCTGAGGCATTACACACCTGTCAGAGAACGAGTGCCAGCAAGCCAGAGCGAGCAGCTCGGTCTGATAGCTACCTCTAACACCACAAGGCGTCGGCGTGCAGGTTCTGCCCTGTAAGATAGTGTCAAGATACAACATCCAGCATACACAATAAAGCAAGCTTCATCCCTGTGCTAACAAGTATATATCTGCGTGAATCTGGGTGTTGTAAGTCTTTCCTTGTCACGTATATATGGGTAATAATGCCACCAGAGCACGTCAACTTTGGGTAGTAATGCCACCACAGCATTGCTCCTTTGTCATGCAGGAGTAGATCTGAAGCATGAGGCGTGCGTTGTAATCGTGCTCACCCAATGCACCCTTTCTGTGTATCTTGAACTCTCTTAGGCATGGAAGATGAAAGGATATCACTGTGCATAAACTATAAAAAAAGCAAATTTTTAAGGAGATTTCCTTCAGTTCAATCGATCATGATATATCAAGTTTATTGGTTGCATTGCAGGAGGCAAACTTGCATTGGTAGTTGGCCGATCTGGTTTCTTGTTCATTCTTGAGAAATCATAAGCATGGCCATAGTGTCTGTCGGCTGTTTGTTTATCAGTGGATGGTAAAAAAAATGTCCGAGTTATTTTTGTGTGATCGGATGGTATAGGATAGATTTTCTGATTCTATGATAATATTTCAAGAGTATAAACAAATAGATCAATTACTATAAAGTTAAAAAAATTGTCTTAAAATGCTATTCTAAGAAACTTAAATGAAAAAAACTTTTATAAAAATGGTACCATTTTGTCCAATTATATAATCTGTTTATGATAATCTATAATCTGTAACTGGGGAAGAACGGGAATGGTGCCACAGCTTGACACAAATGTCAGAATCTTATCTGTTACTACTTGCTATTATAGTTGCAGTTCTTGTCATGAACCACATGGTTGCCTACTGATGATGGGCCGTGCAGCAGCCCTGCCTGGGCTTGGTTCTCAGAATTAGCCCAAATGGAGAGCCTTGCACAGAATGCATCGCACCATTTTCAGCTCACAATTCTTCACTAAACTAGTCCTTGTCCCTGCAGTGTGAGTCTGTGCATGTCACTGTCTGCAATGCCTAGATATTTCACACGTAGGGACTGTACACATGCATTGTTTTATGGCTAGTCTTGAGGGGATTTTTGGTCAGATTATTATCACTTGTCTTCACGTGGACCTTATCAACATGCTTAGATAGGGCCCTGCACTGGCCTACCTCAACTGTCCCCTAACTTCCCTTTCTTGCTACATGTTGATCTCAAAGGTTTTAACTGCAATCATGTGCTGGTGGGCCAGTTACATATTTTTTGGGGAGGTTTTTCTTTTATTAATAATGATTGGTTCTTGCATTTATGGCTTGTAAGTTTCCACGCTCATGGCAGTGGAACATGACTGGAATTTTCCAATGGAACTCAAAAGCATTGCCACTAATGCCCTATCGCCTAATCTCATGTCTAGGCATGCTTTTCAAGGACTAAACTTTTACTTTAGTCGTCAGCTCTTTACAGAACATTATATAAGAAAAAAAGGTTATTACTGAACTTGTCGAGGAGCACCATTAGACCAGAGCAAAATCGATCAAGCAACTTCCATTTGCAGATTTACTTGGGCTGACCAATTAAGCTATATAGTACTCAAAACTATAATTAATAGAAGATGGGGTTTTCCTTACGGCGGTTACTGCTGTAACCGGCTCGGATGCGGTAACAGTAAGAACCTAGTAACCCTACCAAGTTCAAAAACATTTAAACAAAATTTTCAATTTTTTAGTAAATTTTGTCCATTTTTTATTGTTTATCATGATAACTGCGCGGTAACTGGGTTTACTGGGGTGCAGTAACCATTCCTAAACAGCAGGGAAACTCAGGGAAACCCTGCTAGTAGATCGATCTCAATATGCGTCAAAAAGTTCTTGATAATAATGAATCTGCTTGCTACCTGCTACCAACCAAGATCACTCACCATCGGCCTCAACCATGGTATCAGTCATGGCTGCTTCCTCAGTGGTGTGCCATGACTTAGCTTGCAGCTTGTGTCACTGCAAATATACTAATGCACGCCGATGACCAGATCAGCCTAGTCAGAGTCAGAGAGCTAGCACAAGTTGGCATTGCCAAACCATGCATCCCAGAGTGGACTGTGTTCTTAGATACATCAACCTCTTATTTATGTCCAACAACACATTCGAAGTTGATCACTGTTGATCAATTGGAAGATGTATATATCTACCAGTAATATTAATGGTGGATTTGACGCATGATAGTGTGCCTTGTTATTGTAAATTATCTGCTTTCCTTGGCTAAAGTAGAGAGCTACCAGAAGAGGACGGAGCTTTGCAAATACTATTGGTCATAGCATGAGCTCACATCATTCCAAACGAAGTGGGATTCAATCCAGTTTCACCGACAAGGGCGGGAAGAAATCAAGAATCTTACCAGCCAATGGTTTTGCGTGGTCAAATCAATTTTCAATTTTAGACCTTAGTTTTAAGATTAGTTTGGGTTTTTAAATTGTTTTTTGTCTTTCAGTTTTAGCTTTAGCAGAGCTAAGAATAAAAGTACAAAATTTCACCTTAAAATTATTTTTTCACTGTACCGATTACATGTCTTCAGCTTTATAAGCCACAGACTGAAAAATGCCTTCTAAGTAGGCCTCAAGTTAGCATTAATTTTTCTTCTTTAGGAAATATTAGGATTTTCTTTTGGAACTAGTAAAGAGAACTTTTTTTTTTTTGGAGCTGAACTAGGAAAGAACACTGGCAGTGGTGTTCGGTTCTTTGCACAAAAAGAGTTCCTGTGGACTGAAATGTCATACGTCAAACTAGGTACTGCAACTTTGGCAGTTTGTCCAAGTAGTTGAAAGGAAGCACATGTTATACTGTAATTAGCTAGCCACCAGTACTACAGTAGCTATGCCACGGCTGATCAAGTTTTTGTGGCAGAATGGAGTTGATGCGTGGTAATCTGCCCCCGAGTTGAGAGTTAAGACTTGAGACAACGAGTGATGTAAACTTTAGCAGGCAAATGTTTGAAGCCCCTAATTTTTGTATGGATCAGACAACTCAATTAGATGTTGTATATGTGCTCAAAACTGTCAAGACTAGTAGAATTTCATCCATAGTAGAACTAATTAAATGTGCTACAAAGACATAAAAGTGAAAGATTATACTAAGTTGTTGATATTTTATAGGTTATAGGCATGTTGTTTGTACATATTGGAAGAAGCTATACGAACATACTTTCTAAGACGTAAAACTGTGTTTTTTTTAAAAAAAAACTTTTTATATAGATTTTTTTTAAAAAATAAATTTTATTTTAAAAGTTTACAACTTAATTAATTATGTGCTAATGATTTTTTTTTCAATTTAGGTAAGAGGACCTGATTTATACATTTGACGAGAGAATCAAAGACATCCAACCGACGATAATTGTCGGAGTGCATTAAGATTAATATGCAAGTAACCACGAGTGCTCTGCTCTCCCGTTGGAACCAAAACACCAGGCTGCGATACGCAACCGACGCGCACGCAACTCCAGCCAAAAACCACCGCCAGTGCCGCCGCGCGCAGCACGAGCACAGAAAGGAGCTTTTGCTCTAGGCAAGCTGAGCTAGCTGCCGAGCTCTCCCCACCTCTCTCTCTCTCTCTCTCTCTCCGTCCTCACAGCACTAGAGCAGCACGCGAGAGGGCAAGAGACAATGGGAGGCGGCCGCTTCCTCCTCCCTTTGCTGCTGCTGTGCGCCGCGGCGGCGGCGGCGCAGAAGCTGCCGCGGCAAGAAGGTGAGAAGTACGTTAGCTAGCTTTCGTTTTTGGGGGGATTTTGCTCATCTCTTGTTGTTCCGTCGAGGTTTCGTTCAATTTCGCCCCTCTAATTAATTTCACTCTCCCGGTTCATCTCTTGGCAGTTAATTAATATGATAAGCATTCGAGTAGTGTAATGTTTTCTTAGCTAAAGCCTGTGTTGGGATTCTTGTGGATGATCCATTTCACACCGTGGGGACGAGAAGCTACTGCACCGCGAGTACAAATTGTTGTTTCACTTTGAGATGAAAAAAAATAAAGGCAAATATTTGTTTCTTTTTTGCCACACTGATTTTACCTGCTCAATCATCTGCAAAAACTATCCAGTAATCCAGACCACGTCGGAAAGGGCAGGCGTTTGTTCTGCATCAGATCAATGCTAGCTGCTAGCTGCCTTGTTTTTGTTTTTACTTGGGAGTTGGGTCCATGTCTCAAGAACTCCAACTCGAACTCTCAAAGCGAAATAAATTCTTTGCAATTTTGTGCACTCATTCTGTCTTATTGCTTCTATTTTAGACGTGTTAGATTATTATTAACATATCTTTTAACATATGCTATTATTTTAGACAAGTTCGCATATGATAATCTCTTTTCTGTTTTATCCAATACTATTTTTATAACCCCAGAATGATAAAAGAGAGATTGTGTATGTTCTGATTTCTGATTAATCAATCAATAAATTATCTTATATATCATGCTATCAGATTGGTTCATTTAAAATTTTAGCTTCCGCAAACCATAGTTTTTTCCGACAACGGTGACGGTCGGCGGCTCATGTCTTGTCTCCTCGAGCACGCAGAGCGCCGCATCTTCCTCTAACAATTGTCAGCGTCGGCGGTCGGGTTCCATGTGCTGGTCACAACGGTGCGCACTGTAGTGGCCTCGTGGTGACTGGCTTCCTCAGCCCATCCACTCCGTCGTCGTCGCCGTTGGATGCCCTAGCAGGTGCGGCGGCAAGCGAAATGGTCATGGTAACTCCTCTACGCTGGTTGCGTCCTGGTCACCTACACCAGCCGTGCCGTGAACCTCTTCACCTGCGCGGCCTGATCCTACTCCACCTAACTGGCAGGCAGCCTCTGGAACATTCCAGGCTTTTTGAGCCAGCACACCCGATGTATGCTAGCTCCCCTCCACCAGGGCGTGCCTACCAGCCTCCTTGCTCGAAAGGCTTCTACGCTGGGCAGCAGCCACTACCTAGGCCGTCTTACCCGGTGTTGCCTGGGTCGTCTATAAGAGTTCGCCTAGAGCCGTCTCCACCGCTCGTCCCACTACCACTGCCTCCTTCTAGAGTTGGTGGTCCTGGTTGGGCTTACCATCCCGGTGTTTTTTTCCTGAGACCAAAACGCCCTGACTTCGATGTTCAACACGATGACTTTGCAGCTGCCACCGACAACAGAATGGTACATGATACGGTGTTGAAACTCATGACATCAAACTCCGATATTCGTTGCATTTCTCATCTGCCTTTATTTTCTACACCATCCCATATCATTGTTGGTGATGGCTTTCTTTTACCCATTTCTAGCACTGGCTCTTCATCTTTTCATATCGCTCAGAATTCCCTCCACTTAAATAATGTTCTTGTTTCTCTTTAATTTATTAAAAATTTTATTTTTGTTTGTCAATTCACTATAGACAATAGTTGTTCTGTTGAATTTGACCCATACGGATTTTCTGTGAAGGATCTCAAAACTCGGAGCATGATCATCAGGTACAATAGTTCTGGGCCACTCTGTCCTCTCCTATCATCAGTGTTTCAGCTCCTCGCACTTGCCACCGGCTGCACCTCCACCCTTTGGCATCGGCGACTTGGCCATCTCGGTCATAACACCTTGTCTCGTTTAGTGTCATCTTCTGTCATTTCCTATAATAAGATTGAGCTTGAACATTTATGTCATGCTTGTCAGATTGGGCATCATCTGCGCCTCCCATTTAGTCAGTCTGCTTCGCGAGCCACCAATAATTTTGATCTCATACATTGTGACGTTTGGACATCCCCTGTTGTTAGTGTCTCTGGTTACAAATATTATTTAGTCATTCTTAATGATTGCTCGCATTTCCTTTGGACTTTTCCCCTCCGCCTAAAGTGTAACACTTTTTCTACTCTCACTAAATTTTTCGCTTATGTTTTTACTCAGTTCGATGCCTCTATTAAATCTGTCCAGTGCGACAATAGCCATGAGTTTGACAACTCTTCCGCATGCACGTTCTTCCTTACTCGCGACGTAATTCTCCACATCTCTTGCCCCTACACCTCATCACAAAACGGCAAGACCGAGCGCATCATCTGCACTACTAACAACATTGGTCACTCCCTTTTATCCTAGGCTAGTATGCCTTCTTCTTACTAGCTTGAGGCGCTTCACATAGTCACCTATGTCCTAAACCGTCATCCCACTAAGACCTTGGCCTTCGTTATGCCTTTTGATGCCCTCCTATAGTCATATTTGTGTGTTTCGGTGCCATTGCTACCCCAATCTCTCCACGACTGCCGACCATAAGCTTGCTTCGCATTCCACCGCCTGCGTTTTTCTTAGGTACCCCTCTGAGCACAAGGGGTATCGCTGCCTTGATCTTTGCTCTAATAAGATCATCATTTCTCATCATGTTACATTTGATGAAACCTCTTTTCCTTTCTCCAAGATCTTATCCCCTCCTTCATCCGATTTTGATTTCTTATCAGAGTTTGATACTGCACCAGTTATTCCTATTGGTCCTCCATGTGCTTTAGGTTCTTAGGTTGCTCAGACTGTTGCTGCACCTTGCTCTGCATGCACCCCATAGTGCCTCGCTGCCCCTACTGACATCATGTCGCAAGCTGTTGCCAGTGGTGCCCTTGGCTTGTTGCTTAAAGATGCATTGTGTGGTACAACGTTTCCTAGCACAAGTGGACCATTGTCGTTGTCTAGCGCGGCTAGCGAGCTATCACCATTGTCGTCGCAACGCGCAATTGGCAAGTTGTTCACAGCGGCCACTAAGGAGGTCACCTCTAGGCTACCTAGCATAGCTGGCAGGAAAACTAGTGTGGCTGCTGGGCCAACCAATTCTATCGCTGCTGCTGTGCTGTCGGACCCCCTGCCTCCCAATGTTGTGCTTGTTCTTCTATCAACACACGAGCATGTCATGGTCACACGCGGGAAGCGTGGCTTTCGGCAATCGAAGCAAATTTTCGATCTCCATGTGGTTCCCTTGTCTCTAATACTGAAGACATATCATAGGCTCTACCTGATCCTAATTAGAGGGTCGCCATGATTGATGAGTTCTCTACTCTTTTTGCCAACAATACATGGGATTTAGTTTTTCGTCCCTCTGGTGCTAATATTGTGACTGACAAATGGGTTTATCGACACAAGTTTCACCTTGATGGCTCCTTGGATCGGTATAAGGCATGTTGGGTCCTCTGTGGCTTCACTCAACGTCCTGAAATTAATTTTGATGAGACCTTTAGTCCTGTAGTTAAGTTGGCCACTATCCACATAGCCTTGATAATGGCTATTTCGCATGATTGGCTTCATTAGTTGTATGTGAATAATGCCTTTCTGCATGGAACCCTTGATGAGACTTTATTGTGTGCAACCTGCTGTATTTATTGATAGTGCTCACCCGAATTCTGTCTACCGTTTCAACAAATCTCTCTATAGTCTGAAGCAAGCTTCTTGCACCTAGTATTGTCGCTTCATTACTTACATTCTCTTGTTGGGCTTCCTAAGTGCCAAGTCGGACACATCTTTATTTATCTATCATCATGGCAGTGAGACAATCTACTTATTTCTCTATGTTGATGATATTGTTTTGATGGCCTGCTCTACTTCACTGCTTCGTCGGGTCATTGATGCACATCAACGGGAATTTTCTATGAAGCACCTGGTCCGCTACATCATTTTTTGGGTCTTTCTGTCACTCTTTAGGATGGTGGTTTCCTATTCAGTTAGCATCAGTACATCTTGGAGGTTCTTGAGCGCGCTGACATGACAAATTGCAAACCGTCCTCTACGCCAGTCGACATGTGCGCCAAGTTTTCTGACACAGAGGAAATAGCATCCCGGCCTCGTATTCGGCTAATCGCCACCCAAATCACCATGAGTGTGTGAAGCTTTCTTCTCCAAGATAAGGTGAGCTCCCCACCCGCCACTTGGGGTGCGATCTTGGTGAATCCGACCAGGGATATGTTTTGGCTTTTGACTTGGACGCGCAAATTCGTCTTAAATATTCCATCTTGCGCTGGAGTTACGGGGGCAGTGCACAGTTTCCTCTTGTCTAATCCAATGGGTGGTTCACGTCAACTGTTTGATGACATTGCCGACTGCTCGCCGGTCGACTTCCGAGGCATGCCAAAGTTGGCTCTGACAAGAGATTTTGGCGTTGTGTTCAATGAGAGAAAAGGATCGGCGGTGAACACCAGCGATGATGAACACAAGGAGTGGGGATTGTGAGGGAGTGGCAAGGACGCAGGAGATTGATGCTGCTCAAGGCACAACTCTTCGTTTTTTCTATTTCCTCTTTTATAGAGTACAGCGGGTGTGGCGGGGCGTGCTCGCGCGCACGACGCGAGGTGTCTGCGACCATGCTGGTGCACCATGGACGCCATCCACGACGTGAGGTGTTTGCGTCCATACCTGTAGACGCTAGCCACGACGCACCGATATCCGCATCCATCCCCGCACACCGCAGTCGTCAGCCACGATGCGGTGCGCTCAGCGAGAAATGAAAAGAAGAAGAAGAAAAAGAAATCACGCTAGGCTTATCTAACATTACTCCTCCTAAGCCTTGCGTGGATGCTATACATCTCGGACGTCTATGAGTGAGCGTAGCTCGCAGAATCGTTCTTGAGCTAGGGCCTTGGTCAAAATGTCCGCCAGTTGCTCTTCAGTTCTAATCAACTCAATCTTTATCCTGCCGTCTTCAACACATTCTCGGATGAAGTGGTACCTAACATCAATGTGTTTGCTCCTGTCGTGGAAGACGGAGTTCTTGCTAAGTGCGATGGCGGACTCTTTGTCAATCCTTAGACCAGTTCTGCTGGCCTCTCTTCCTCTGAGTTCTGAGATCAATCGTGCCAACCAAATCCCTTGGCATGCACCTGTAGTTGTGGCTATGTATTCTGCTTCACATGACGGGAGAGCCATTACCTTTTGCTTTTGGGATTGCCAGGTAATGGGGTTATTGTCTAGGAAGAAGAGAACGCCAGTAGTGCTCTTCCGCGTATCAATATCCCCTGCTTGATCGCTGTCGCTATAGCCAAGAAGCCAAGCCCCCTCCTTCTTTCTATGGTACTAGCAGCCGTAGCTGAGGGTCCTAGAGACGTATCTGAGAATCCTCTTAACTGCCCCAAAGTGCTCGGTGGTCGGGTTTTCCATGAATCGACTAACATAGCCTACCGAGTACGCTAAATCTAGCCTAGTGTTCACCAAATAGCGTAGTGACCCTATAATACTTCTATACATAGTAGGGTCGACAGCTGGGGCAGCGCTCAATTTACTGAGTTTGAGGCGAGGTTCCATGGGAGTGTAGGTGGGTTTGCATCCAGTCATCCCTGCCATCTCCAGAATCTTGGCAGCATAGGTTTTCTGGCACAAGGTAATGCCTACCTCTGATTGGGACACCTTCAATCCGAGGTAGTAGTGGAGACAGCCAAGGTCGCTCATCTTGAAGATGGAGTGCATCTCTGTCTTGAAGACATCGATGTCAACTTGATTTCCACCAGCGATAATGAGATCGTCGACATATACTCCCACCACGAGACGATGATCTCCCGTACCTCGTAGGTATATGGCGTGCTCTGAGGTGCTCCTTTAGAAACCGAGTCTTATTAAAGACTCATTGAGTTTGGCATACCAAGCTCGGGGAGCTTGGCAGAGCCCATAGAGAGCCTTGATGAGACGGAGCACCTTGTGCTCATGACCTCGGAGAATGAAACCGAGGGGCTGCTCGATGTAAACTTCCTCTTGCAGCTTTCCATTGAGAAATGCGGACTTGACGTCTATGTGATGGACAGCCCATCCTTCACAGACGGCGTGCGCCAGTAGCAGTCGCACGGACTCAAGTCATGCCACAGGAGCAAAGACTTCGTTGAAGTCAATTCCCTGACGTTGCACGTAGCCCTTTGCGACTAGCCGGGCCTTATACTTGGTGACGATTCCAGATGCATCCTTCTTGGCCTTGTAGACCCATTTGAGGCCTATTGGCCAAATACGCGGGGGCAGCTCAACCAATTCCCACGTGCCGCTTGCCTTGATGGATGTCATCTCGTTCAGCATTGCTTGGCGCCAGTGTTCATGGCGCAGTGCCTCCTTCAGCGAAGTCAACTCGGCGTTATCTTCAAGCAGCAAACGCTCCTCTAGCTCCTGATCGGCTAGCCCCGACGGTGAGGCCGGTCCGATCACGTTGTCGATGCGCCTGAACCGAAGAGGGGCGTCATCGTCGTGATCGGCATCCAACAGATCATCAGCACTTGCCCCAGGCGGCGTCGCAAACTCAAAGTTCTGGGATGGCGTTGAGCTTGATGCTGGGCTGCTTGCCACCGGAGAAGTTGCAGGTACATCCGAAACCGAGGGCGGTAGGGGTCCCGAAGGAGAAGGTGAAGGGGTTACCGGAGTCGAGGTTGAAGGTGGGGATTGTCCGGCGCACGTGCTGGTGGTGGTGATGATCGCGGCAGGCTCTAGGGGCACCAAGTCCTCGATGACGAACCCGCCGGGGTCGTCAGCAGCATTGTGATCAGCGGACCACGACCATTGTGCTCCTTCATCGAAGACGATATCACAGCTAATGTGAACGCACCGAGTCATCGGATCGAAGGCGCGATACGCCCTTGAGCCGGGTTCATAGCCGACGAAGATCATACGCCTACTGCGATCATCTAGTTTCTGCAGGTATGATGTGGTTACCATGACGTGAACGATGCAGCCGAATGTCGATGAAGTTTGTCGACGCGAACTCACCCCCGCGATCGGTACGCAGGGCGAGCACCTTCTTCTCGGTTTTGCGCTCAGGCGCAGCTTGGATGTTCTTGATGGCAGCAACAGCAGCATCTTTGCTCGGCAGCAGAGCGATCCACATATACCCTGAATAATCATCGACAAGCAAGAGAAAGTACCTATTCCCGCTTGGAGTTACGGGCGTGATTGGGCCACAGATGTCTCCATGGAGCAACTGTAGTACCTCCCTTGAACGTTTGAGAGTGTGCTGAGGGAACGGTGTCCGTCGGTGCTTGCCACCGAGACACGCATCACACACCTGGTCGACATGTTCCAAGTGGGGCATCACGTGCACAAGCTCTTCGCGCCCCATTTTCCTTAGGGCGCCGAAGTTGATATGCCCAAATTGGACATGCCAGAGCCAAGCATCTTTGAGCGCATGTGTTGCCAAACACACCGGTCGTGCTATTTTGGCTTCAAGCACATATAATCTGCTCGGGCTCTGGTGGATCTTCGCGAGTAGGCAACGCTCCTCGTCACGGATCCACATCATCCCCCCTTTCACTAGTATCTTATACCCCCTTCATCGAGCTGGCTGATGCTAATAATACTAGTGGTAAGATGAGGAATGTAGTACGCGTTTGCGAGCGTACGGTGTTCCCCATTCTTACAAACAAAGAGGATGGTATCTCGGCCCTCGATCTTGACGATGGAGCCATCACCGAAACGAACCGTCCCGATGATGCCGGTGTCGAGGTCAGAGAAGGCATCCCGAGCACCCGTCATGTGGTTCGTAGCTCCAGTGTCCAGGATCCATCGACATGGATCCTGGGTTTCTGCCTCGTCGAAGGCAACGAATACCTTCGATTCTAGCAGATCCAGCTGGTACGGTCGCTCAGCGCCATCAGGGTTGGTGGCAACCTTGGAGTTTTCCGGTGACGCGGGCGCAACCTGATGCGCCGCGACAGCCGAACCAGCTGATATGTGTGTGGTAAAAGATCGTGGGGGAGGGGTTTGCAGTAGTATGACCTCATTTGTGGTGGTGGCATGGTTGGGGAGCGACGAAGGCTCGACCAGAGGCGGTGAGGCTGCATCGGTGGCGAGAAGGGGATTGGGGGATAGCTGAGCCGATCTAGGAAGAAGGGTTAGGGTTGCTGCCGATTCCCCTTCCTTGGTTGTATGAGCAAACATCAGAGTGGGCTCGTCTTTGTGGGCCACATGGGCCTGTTCCTCAGCCTTCAGTTTCCCACGGCAATGCTAGGCCCAATGTCTCTTTTTCTCGCATCGCCTGTACTCGTCTTCCGGCCCGGCATGTCGCAGTCCAGATAGGGTGTGCTTGTCACCCCTGTTTCCACTGCCGCCAGTGCCGCTGCTGCCGCGGCCTTGCGGCTTGCCGTGACCGCGCATTTTCCCATGCCCGCCGGAGTTGGAGCTACTCTGACCAGACTCTTGGCCCTTTTGCTTGTACCGTTCGGTCCACTGCTCTTCAGTGAGGAGCAGCTTACCATTTGCGGTTTGCAGCGGAGGTGGGTCAACATCGTCGGCCACCTTCAATCTCCCAGTGACTTCTTCAATCGAGAGCTTGGAAATGTCGAGAAGAGTTTCAATCAAGATTACCAACTGCTTGTAGCGTGATCTGACGACGCGCAGATACTTGGCCACCACCTTTTTGTCGGGCTCCGAATCACCCATGGTTGCCAGTCGCTGCACGAGATTCATCAGGCATGGAGCAAAGTCCTCGATGGGTTCTCCATTGCGGAGAGCAATGGATTCATATTCTGCCCAGAGATTCTGGGCGGTTGCTTTTCGCACCCGTTCATCACCGATGCGGAGTGTCCTAATGGCTTCCCATGCCTCCTTGGTGGAGGATTTTGCCACCAGAACAGGGACCATTTCCGCCGAAACGCTGCTGCAAATTGCGTCAAGGGCGTTGCAGTCCTCGTCGTATTCCATGTCGTCGTCCTCGACAGCATCCCATAGGTGAAGCACCTGCAGCTTCACCTTCATCCGCAACGACCACTCGTGGTAGTTTGTCTTCATCAGCTGTGGCCAATTTCCGGAGCTCGCCTCTCGGATGACGCGCTCGACGATGACCTCTCGTGGATGACGTGCGTCGCTGGTACGCGAACGGCGTGTGTCGCGCGTACGTGGTCGACGTGTCAGACGAGGATCTGGCAAAGGTGTGCGCTTGGGTGTCTTGGCACCTGAGCCGCTGGAAGCATCGTTCCTAGAGTCCTCCTTCCTCCTAGCCGGCGATCGACCGCGAGGTCTTGCCGGAGACACAATGTGCTCTGATAGCACTTGAGAGAAAAGGATCGGCGATGAACACTAGCGATAATGAACACAAGGAGTGGGGATTGTGAGGGAGTGACAAGGACGTAGAAGATTGATGCTGCTCAAGGCACAGCTCTTCGTTTTCTCTATTTCCCCTTTTATAGAGTACAGCAGGTGTGGCGGCAAGGCTCGCGTCAGTGCGCACGATGCGAGGTGTCTGCGACCATGTTGGTGCACCGCGGACGCCACCCACGACGTGAGGTGTTCGCGTCCATACCTGCAGACGCCAGCCACAACGCACCGATGTCCGCATCCATCCCTGCGCACCGCGGTCGTCAGCCACGACGCCATGCGCTCAGCGAGAAATGAAAAGAAGAAGAAGAAAAAGAAATCACGCTAGGCTTATCTAACATTCAATACAATTATACAAACCCTGGTGTCAGTGTGCTGTGTTCATCGTACTATAACATGTTACCTGGTGATTATATCGAGCTGGCGAGGGCAATGGTTTCGCAAAGCTTTCGTCTTGCAAGGAATGATGAACTGGCGAATGGCAGTGCACAATGCTCAGCCGTTGCAATTTTGGGTGGTTTAGAGTGAAACGAGCCAGCTTAAGCAGATGGGTGAGTTATGCAAAGCCATGGCCTACTATGCATAAATGCACTACAAGAAAAACAATAGCTGCAAATGCTAATGAGAATTGGGCACTGGAAGAGAAATAGATTGAAAGTCTGGTAGCTCAACTCCTCAAAATTAATGCCATGGCCTATGCTGGTATCCATGCGTGGCGAGAAATAGGGATGTTTCACTTGCTAACGAGGATAAAGATTGAGTTCTGGGAAGTTGCTACCATCAAACAGGAGGCTTGTAGTCTTGTATGCCAACATTTTAAGTTTTTACTCTGGAAGCAAATGAGACTTGAGATACCATACTTCATTTTCTCCACAGTTCTGCTTGATAGGCTTTATAGTTCACTAAATAATGCATCGTTCTGTGGCTCTGTACCGTTCTGATTGTATAACGTAATAGTTTTGAAATACTCATTTGGGTATGATTGATGCTTGCCTTGTTGGTGCCAGTGATTTCTGTTTATTTATTTTGAGGGAAACAAAGAAACAGCATTGTATATCAACAACGCTAAGTTCTGTACATGCTAACAGAGATTAAGCTAAAATTTTGATTGCCTTTTCCTTTGCAGTTGAAACACTTATGGGAATAGCACACAAGCTTAACAAGATAGATTGGGACTTCAGTGTAGATTGGGCACACAGTCTTGCATTTTTCACTAAATGGCTATTGTTTTGTCCATTGTTGGTGCACATGACAGGCAGCTTATGCGTCAGAATCTTAGTGGAGTTCTACCAGCAGAATTTGTCAACCTCACTAATTTGAGATATCTGTAAGTGCTTCCATCCAGCTATTTAAATTTCAGAACATTCACTGTTCAGAAATAAAAAAAATGGTACATTTTTTTCTGCAGTGACTTATCACGCAATTTCATCCAAGGACCAATTCCAGCATCATGGGCAAGCCTACCTGTTTTTAATCTGTATGTCTTGCAACGTACCGTATCATATCGTCAGAATACCTGTAATTAGTCATTTGATTAACTTTCTAGTGCAACTATAGGTCTCTCCAGGGAAATCGAATATCTGGAACAATACCTAAGGAGCTTGGACGCATGCCCTTCTTGAAATCCATGTGAGTTGTGGTTGCACTATGATTAAGAACTTTCTGGGGATCAAAGCGTAGAACTGAAATATAAGAAAAGTTAACCATTATCACTTATCGACAAATTGTCTGCAGAAATCTAGAAGGCAATCAGCTTGAGGGTCCTATTCCACCAGAGTTGGGCAACATCATCAGTTTGGAGAGATTGTAAGTCCTTACCTTTGCTCAGCCAATGTTTTTGTACTGATAATTTTTTATAATTAGTTACATCCTCCCTGCCAAGGATGTTCAGTTGTCTTGCATTTTTGTTTAGGACAGATACCTTTTTTTTCTGGGAATGGAAATTCAAACCACCAGACGTTTTCTTTAAAAAGTAAATTTGCGAAGACTTTGAAAACTAGCATGAATTTGATAAGTAGCCATATCTAATTAGCATTAGAGCATTGCTGATGTGCAACTGTTCCGGTTATAGTTTATATACTGTCAATTAGCATAACCAAATGCTATATTTTGAATCCCTCCTTTTCATTCAGATGCTGGTAACATTTTAACAATTCAAATAATACCATGAATGTACCTTGAAAATGAATCTTTTCATCATTTTCCACTAAGCATTGTCTAAAGTTTCTTGAATTATTACTCATTTTTCTCTTACAGTTTCATTTCTGCAAATAACATCACAGGAGAGTTGCCCTCAACCTTTTCCATGCTCACAAATATGACAGATTTGTATGTTCCATCCATATTTCAAGAAAATTCTTTCTTCATTATCAAGTTCTGATTTTTGTTGTAATTTGGAACAATTGCAGTCGGATTGATGGGACGAATATTTCAGGAAGGATACCCAGTTTCGTAAAAAATTGGCAGCGGGTCAACAGAATGTTAGTTTCATGCTGATATAACATTTCACAAGTTGCAGTTGAATGAAAGTGACGTTCGTTCATCGTTCTAATTTTCCTTTGTCTCTTGATTTTTCAGAGACATGCAGGGTACCTTGATGAGTGGGCCTATTCCTCCAGAAATTTCGTTATTGAAGAACTTAACAGAATTGTATTAACATTTCATATGCTCTATTATTTTATCACCTAAGTCATTCCTGATGTTTTTAACAATCTATCTTGTAACTATGACATAATCAGGAGAGTGACTGATTTGAGTGGACCAAGCATGAAATTTCCTCCCTTACAATATGCACAGCACCTCACAGAAGTGTGAGTTTATCTTTATGTAATTTTTACTAGCTTACATTGGTCCTTTCCAACACAATATTAAATTCTCTTTATGTTATAGGGTCCTAAGAAACTGCTCCATTTATGGTGAAATACCATCTTACTTTGGACAGATGCAGTATCTAGTACTATTGTAAGTATCCAGCCATTTATATTGCTTCATATATTGTCTTTTAGAGCGAACATTCTTGTTCATACCGTTTTCTGTTTGCACCATCACTCATCAGTATGTGTGAGACAAGAATACTGGAAAAGTCAGTGGACTGTTAATGTTGGAAATGGCATGATTAAGTATCCTAATATGACATTTGGGATTCTGCTGCATGTGATTGGTCATTGGTGTTTTTCACACCTATCTATTTTCTTGTTTGTGTTGAGCTGTTGTGGGGAACAGTATTAAGGGGCAATTTTGGCATAACACGAGACTCCTTTTTGACTGAACGACCATAATCATAAATACTTAATATTCTGATATGCGGGCAACACATTCTGTACTATAGGTTGTTAAATAACTTTTATTCATTGAAGCTAACATATGTGGGCAAACAAATCCCTGGTGATATTCCTCGATCATCATGGTTACAATCTGTATTAATTTCAGGGATCTAAGCTTCAACAAGTTGACCGGTCAAATTCCAGTAAAATTTGTAGAAATGATGGCACTACAATATTTGTGAGTTTCATTTCGTGAGATTTTACTTTATGGGTCAACATTTTTGTTTGATTTTGGACAAAATGAAGTGTATCCCACTCTCAAGTATTGGCGGTTTCATCTATTGTTTTTCAAAGGAGCCTCATTTCAATTACTATAAATAGGTACTTAACTGACAACATGCTGACTGGAGATTTGCCTGGTTGGATGTTGAAAAACAAGGCAATCAACAAAGTAAACATGTGCGTATTCTATAATGTAATACTATTATGTGCATATGATATGTAGATTTATGTTTCTGTGCTGATCACTTCATCACTTTTTATAGAATGAAGATCATTTGTATATGCCTTTTTCTGTTTTGACGATATGCCCTTTGATAACAACTGATGAACGCTTTCAGGGATGTATCGTATAATAACTTCACGGGTAACCCTCCAACAGAGTGTCAGCAAGCAAATGTGTATGCTGCTCATTTCAAAGATTTTTACATACAATGAGCTTTGCTCTTCATTGTGTTCAAATGCTTTACATTTTGTAATTGCAGAAATATGGTTTCAAGCTTTTCATCTTCAAATGATACTTCGTAAGATTATACCCTGATTTTCATGATATAATTTCGTATCAAATATCCATATAAGAAAATAAGTATTGAGAGGTTTATGATTCTTTGTTTTGCAAGTCTGCAATCATGTTTACGAAAGAATCTTCCCTGCATGGACAAACCCCGCTGTAAGTTTACTTATGTGATGGAGATGGGACATTAGTCCTTATATTCAGATCTGAGTGTACAACTTAAATGTCCGATAGTACTAAAAAATTCCTTCAAAAATCTTCAGATTCCTCCCTGTTTATGAACTGTGGTGGCAAAAGTGTTGAGGTTGATGGGAATATCTACAATGATGACTCATCTCAAATAGGAACGTCAACTTTTGTCTTATCAAATGACAGAAAATGGGCCTATAGTAGTACAGGAGATTTTGTGGGTGATGAAGATGCTGACTACATTGCAAGAAACACATCAGAACTCATCCTGGCTCATCCTGAGTTATACACTGAAGCTCGCCTCTCACCTCTCTCACTGAAATATTATGGACTTTGCATGGAAAATGGTGAATATTCAGTAAAGCTTCATTTTGCTGAGATTATGTTCACAGAAGATCATACTTTTTCCAGCAATGGGCAGCGCATTTTTGATGTCTTTATCCAGGTATCATTTCCTTAATCTCTAGGGTTTGGAATTTTTCTTTATTCCATAATCTCGCTGGCATCTTAATTCGTTGCTACTCCTAGGTTATACCATCCTTAAAAACTGTTGGAACTTTGGCATGGAAAGGCCATCACTATAAGACCAGATTGGAGAATTCATCTATTATCTGAAGCAAGTGCTTGTCCGACTAACTGCAGAAGTGTAGTATATAGTGAGACTGGGACCCTAACTTTATACAGATGGGTCGGGTTTATATATATACAAGTCCAGTGGTCTAACACCCCCGCAGTCGTAGCGGGAGGGAAATGGACGTAGAGACTGGAGTGAAAACTGGTGAACAAAGGAGCGGGTAGGCCTTTGATCATAATGTCGGTAAACTAGTGCGTCGACGGTACATGGAGCATCTGAACTTGTCCTAGCACGACCTTATCACGTACGAAGTGAATGTCAATCTCTATATGCTTCGTCCGTCGATGGTGAATTGGGTTGGCGGTCATATAGACGGCACTGACGTTGTCGCAGTAGACGACGTTCACAGAAGTGATAGGTGTACGGAGCTTCTAGAGTAGCTAGCGAAACCAGCAACACTCGGCGACGACGTGGGCAACGGCACGATACTCGGCTTCGGTGTTGGACCGAGACACTGTAGTCTGGCGCTTAGAGGACCAAGAGACTAGAGTGTCGCTGAGAAAGACGCAGTAGCCAGAGGTGGAGCGTCGGGAGTCAGGGCAACAAGCTCAGTCTGCGTCAGAATACGCGATGAGAGAGTCGATGGGGCTGAAGCTGAGATGTAGGCTGATGGATAATGTGCCTTTTACGTAGCGAAGGATACGCTTGAGTAGCGTGAAATAAGGTTCACGCGGAGCATGCATAAAAAGGCATACTTGCTGAACGGCATAGGTGAGATCGGGCTGTGTGAGTGTGAGGTACTGGAGGGTACTAAAAGGGGTCGGCAATAAGAGAGCCACCGGTGGCGGAGAGCTTGGTGAGGAGTGGGTGGCAGAGTAGGTAGGTTACGAGTGTGAGAGAGTAGGTGGGTCACGGGCGTGAGAAGGTTCGCGTCCGTGAAGAGAGGTTTCATGTCCGTGGACCCGTGGACGCAACAAAGTGGGGTGGACGCAAAAAATCGGAGAAGTCGCGAACGCAAAGAAAGGAGGTTCGCGTCCGGGAAGCAAAAATTCATGTCCATGGACACGTGAACACGTCAGAGTGGCTCGAACGCGAGTGGAGAAATTTCATATCTAGGAGCAAGTGAGCGTGTCAGAAAAGCGGGAACCGAGAGAGTTCCAGCCGATGGAGGGTGGACAGGTCCAGCTAATAGAGACGGCGAGTGCAGAGTTGCACCGGCATCGGAAGAGGAAAGGTGCGCCGGAGCAAGGGAAAAGCTAAGGCGGGTTTGAACGAGACGAGGAGAAGGATGGAGGCCGTCTCATTGTCACGTGGTGGAAAGGGGGGCGAGAAGGCCGTGGAGGAGGAGAAGGCCGTCTGTGGAGGAGATGGGGAGGAGAAGGCCGTCTACGGAGGAGACAGGGAGAATGAGAGCTGAGACGAGAAGGTAGAGCAGAAATATCGGAGGAGAATGTCTACGACGGGAAGGAAGCGTCGCCTCGTCGGCGAGAGGATGCTAGTGTGTCAGGGATGTCTAGACCTGCTCTAATACCATATAAAAGTATAGTATATAGTGAGACTGATACCCCAACTCTATACAGGGGGGTCAGGTCTATATATATACAAGTCTGAAAGAGTGGGAATTGTTTATTGTATTCCCTGTTAATGTATCTGTATATATAGGCAGCCGGGGTAGCTTACATACGCAACCGCACAGCTACACACACGGGTTAACCTATTATAATTACAGTAGACTAACACTCTCCCGCAGTCTAATTGGGAGCATCGCTAACATTCAGGCTGGATCGAAACTCCTGAAATAGTGAGGTAGGAAGGCCCTTGGTAAAGACATCGGCGTACTACAATGTCGTAGGAACATGTAGAACCTGAATGTAACTAAGGGCGACCTTCTCTCGAACGAAATGGAGATCAATCTCAACATGCTTCGTCCGCTGATACTGCACCGGGTTGTTGGAGAAATATACAGCACTGATATTGTCACAATAGACCAAGGTGGCATGTCGAGGAGAGTGGCAAAGCTCAAGGAGCAGCTGGCGCAGCCAGGTAGCTTCAGCAACACCATTTGCCACAGCACGATATTCAGCTTCAGCACTCGATCTAGAGATCGTATGCTGACGCTTGGAAGACTAAGACACCAAGTTATCCTCGAGAAATACTGCATAGCCAGAGGTCGACCGGCGAGTGTCAGGACAGCCAGCCCAGTCGGCATCTGTGTAAACAACAAGATCTATAGGCGAAGATCAGCGCATGGTCAGCCCAAGAGATAGTGTGCCCTATAGGTAGCGCAAGATCCACTTGAGAGCAGCGAGGTGTGGCTCTCGAGGATCATGCATATAGAGACAGATCTGCTGAACTGCAAAGCTAATGTCTGGTTGGGTGAAAGTCAGATACTGCAGAGCGCCGGCGAGACTGCGGTACTGTGTAGCATCAGCGACAGGCGGTCCGTCAGCAGATAATTTGGAGTGGAGATCAACAGGCGTGCTGCACGGCTTGCACGCACTCATCCCGGCACGCTCCAAAATGTCCTGACTGTACTGCCGCTGAGAAAGAAACAGACCATCTGCGGGGAGGTGGGTGCGGCGACGAACGTGGAGGTGCTGGTAGATGGTGCAAAAAATGGGTAGAGGTCACCAGAACTATTGCACCTAGCGATCACGTTCCTGGTTTGCAGATCCTTCACAGAAAGACCAAATGGATCAAACTCAATGGAACAATTATTGTCGATGGTAAACCGACGAATAGAAATTAAATTCTTAATAATGTTAGGGGATACCAGAACATTATTAAGAGTAAGATTACGGTGCGGTAAGGAAAAATGATAGGATCCAGTGGCGGTGACAAAAAGTAAAGCACCATTGCCCACAACAATAGATAAAGGAGTAGATGAAGAGGGTAGGGAAATGGTGGAGAGTATACCAGCGTTCGAGGTCATGTGAGAACCGGCACCCGTATCAGCATACCACTCAGAGGGCGGTTGGTTGAGCGTCATAGTGTTGAAATAGTGCGCCAGGGAGTCCTGGTGCCAACCTCCATGACTAGAAGGCCAAGGTATCGCCTGGTACACCGGTGAGGGCGCCTAGAAGCCCGCCGGTGAGGATGCTTGGAAGCCCGATGGTGTAGCTCCCCCGTAGTACGTGCCGTACGGGGACGATGAGGCACCGTATGTGCCGCCATAGGTGCTGGGAAGAGCACTAAAACCGCCATAGTGCGGGGCTATGTGGAACGTAGGCTGTGGCGGCGGAGGACGGCCGGACTGGTCGTACGACCACATACACACGATGCCAGCCCAAGGGTGGGCAAACGACGGGTACACAGTCGTATCGGGAGGGACACCGCCCTGTCCACCTGGGGCCGCTCCAGCAGAGGGCGCTGGAGAGCTACCACTAGTAGAATTGCCGCGTCCACCACGGCCGCGGCGGCGGTCGTTGCGCTGGCCTCCGGTTGGTGCAGCTGGGCATGGAGGAGGAGGCGCCCTCGAACGAGGAGCAGTTGTGGCACCTGGGGCTGCTAGACGCGGTGTTGCAGCGACGAGAGCGGCCGACGGGGACGGAGGACAAGCGTCGATCTCTAGCTCCTCCAACAACAGATGAGTGCGTGCTTCCGTAAATGTTGGAAATGGCCGGTGCATCTTGAGAATGGACACCATATGGTGAAACTTGCCACTGAGGCTGCGGAGAAGCGTGAAGATCATCTGCCGGTCGCCGATAGAGTCGCCGAATTCGACGAGAGAGGCAGCCATGGATTCAAGACGACGGCAATAGTCGGTGACGCTTAGGGAGTCCTGGCGAAATGTGCGGAACTGCGTCTCGAGGAGAAGGGCACGAGACTCCTTCTAGTCGAGGAATTCATCCTCGAGATAGCACCACGCATTACGGGCGCGTTTGGGCCACATCATCAGCGACTACTGCATGTCGCTAGAGACGGTGCTGTACACCCACGTGAGGACACAGCAGTCCGCCTAGAGCCACGCCGGGCACACGGGGAACGCGTCATCCTCGAGGACGTGGCGGGTGAGGTCATATTTCCCAAGGACAGTGAGAAACATGCAGCGCCACTTAGTGTAGGAGTCCGTGGCCTTGTCAAGGACGATGGGGATGAGCGCCTTGATGTTTACGACGGCGGTGGCTTGCGCCCAGAGAGCCACGTGAGCGCTCTCATACGCGTCTAGAGCTTCGTCAGCGCGAGAAGGATCGGCCGATTGAATCGGAGATCGAAGGCCGATCGGATCGGCAATGGGCAGATCGGATGGCCGATGAGCAGCCGATCAGATCGGATGGATTAGATCGGCAGTAGAGATCGAGCAGTCGATCAGTTCGGAAGCCGATGAGCAGCCGATCAGTTCGAAGGCCGATGAGCAGCCGATCAGCTCGGGTGGCCGATGAGCAGCCGATCAGATCGGATGGATCAGATCGACAGTAGAGATCGGATGACCGATGAGTAGCCGATCAGTTCGGAGGCCAATCGGATCGGCAATAGGCAGGATTCGATCCGGCCGATTGACGGATCCGATCAGATCGGATCGGCGGGCGATCTGGTTGGCAACGGAGAGCCGATCGGATCGGCAATAAGCAGGATCCGATCGGACCGATTGACGGATCCAATCAAATCGAATCGGCGGGTGATCTGATCGACGGCGGCGCGGGCAATAAGACCGGTGACACCTAGTGGTGGCGATCAAATCGGCGACGGGCGCTAGTGCGGAAGCGCAGGTAGGATCAGATCGGCAGCCACACCCGGTGACGAGGGCAGCTACGGGGTGGGTGATCAGATCGGCAGCGTTGGCGATGAAACTAGCAACACTCCCGGTGACGTGCAGTCGGCACCAGTGGTGGCGATTGGATCGGCGACGAGCGCTGGTTCAGAAACGGCGGCGTTGAGGGCGTCGGACCTCGGCAGTCTCTCGCACAGTAGTGGCGGAGAAGGAGATCAACGACGGCAGTAACAGCGGAGGCGTTTTTAGTTGTGGAAAGATAGCGGATTGAAACCGCTCTGATAACATGAAAGTATGGAAATTGTTGATTGTATTCCCTGTTAATGTATCAGTATATATAGACAGTCGAGGTGGCTTACATGTAACCGTACAGCTACACACGTAGGTTAACCTACTATAATTACAGTAGACTAACAAAATTCAGTGGTCTAACACTAACAAAAAGAATCAAGGACAATTGTATGCTACCTAGGGGTTATAGAATTCACCATGCTGTAATGTTTGAAAATTCCAAAAACAGTGAATGTACATAAAGTTATGCAAACCCACAAAATCCAATTTCAAATCCATCCTTTGTATTGAGAAGCAAAAAAGACGAGTTGAATAACCTAACAAAAGTTGGATATAAATAAAACTTTAACAACCTAGGAGGAACTAGATTGCTTTTATAATTAAGAAGAAATAGGCACCCAAATTTTCCTTGACGGAATTAAACTTGGGTGGTCTGGGCGTACATCCACGCCCTCAACCAACTGAGCTAGGCTCAATTCCTAAGTTGGATATAAAGATTACAAGTAAAAAGTTTCTTTCTTCAGTAACTTAGTTTTTGTTTCTATAAGTTAATTCCAGCTCAATTGGTTTCTTGGGCTCCTGTCCTCGTTTTCTGCATCATATCCATGCATTATTCAATTCTTATTAAAGTTGTATCATACAAATATGGATTTCTGTTGATCTCTTAGTCTTAAGACATTATTAACTGAGCTTTGCAATTATCTGTCAGGGTACTAAAGTTTTGAAGGATTTTAACATTCAAGATGAGGCTGGTGGTGTCCATCGTGTAATCACAAAAAGTTTCACAACCAACATCACAGAGAATACATTGGAAATTCACTTCTACTGGGCAGGAAAAGGTACCACAGCTATTCCTGACAGGGGTGTGTATGGCCCATTGATCTCAGCTATATCTGTGACACAATGTAAGTTCTTTGCACTCCAACTAACCTTTCTTGTTCGCAATATTTTAAATATGATTTTAAAGCTCACTCTTTAAACATGGATATTGTTTATTCATCTCCTCTCATTTGCTTGGAAGTTAGCTAACTGTAGTACTTGTACAGTAAGCAGGAGCCATCATGGAATCTCTACCGGACTGATGATTTCCATAATAATAACAGCATGTTTCATTGCCATACTCACGCTAATTCTCTGCTATATCAAATTCTTCCGGAAAAAGAACCTGAAAGGAAATGGTGAGTTGATATTCATTTTCTATATTTTCAGCGTTTTTCCTACGTAATATATAGTGTATTATCCTCTCTTTATCTGGTTTTGGGGTATTTGTAGTGTTAAACCCCAGGTTTTGCCATGTTTAAAGCAACCCAGGTTTTGGGGCAAAATGTTCAACAAAACCACAGATTTATGCAAAAGTACTAATTCTACTGTAACATGCGGTATTTTCTTGCATACTCACATTTGTTGAAAAGGTGAATAATGTGCCTATGTGCTCAAAATACTGCATAATGTTTTTGGCCAAGTATTATGCTCAAATGCCATGTCAATCAGATGATATAGTGTGTACCTGGGTTTTGTTAAACATTTTTCCTGAAAACCTGGAGTTCTTTGAAAAATTTGCAAAACCTATGGTTTTGTGTTACAAATCCCCCAAAACCTGGGATTCGTGAAATTTACTAATTTTGAATTCGATTATTAGCCTCTGAACTTATTATTGAAGCATCTAACTCGAGCAACATAAATCAAAATTGTGTTAATTAATTACATATGGACCAAGGGGATGCTACCCTTTTCCGAGCTGTATTATGCACTTGAAAGTTTAAACTATCTCTAAACTAGAAGAATGTTACTTGTTTTCCATAATAAACATAAAATAAGTTTTACATGCTTGTAAGCTAATATCGACGATATACTAGCATTTCTACCTTCCAGTTTTAATATTTTCCTGTGCATCACAGCTATACAGTTGTTTTATCATGGAAGGAAGACCAGTAGTTCAGAGCTTCAAACAAGGACCCAGTACTTCTTTAGCTTAAAAGAGATTGAATCTGCAACAAAGCATTTTGATCCTGCAAATAAAATAGGTGAAGGCGGCTTTGGACCTGTTTACAAGGTAAACACTATGAATTTTAAAGATTTTCTACCTTAATGTATCATGAAAGAAATAATGAACTTCTTAAAGGAGTTTGTTTAACTTTCACAATGTCTGTCTGTTCACAATATGTTGCATGATGAAAAGTCGTAGAAGATAGCACCTGTTAAATGATGATCTTTTCTACATAATATGATATAATTAGTACTTAAGGTAGCAGAATACAGAAATGTTACTTTGTATTCATGACATCGCTGTATATGGTATCCACCTTTCAGGATAAGTAATTCACTACCAATGCAACATAGTCAGAGGATCAAACATAAGAATTAACAAATATATAAACAATAATAAAGGTGAATCAGTCTATGCTTAGATGTAAAAATAGACTGTAAGCATTTTAATTTAGCAACTCTTTTATACCTCTATTTGTAAACTCTCTGGCATTCCTTTTTGAGTTGTAACACACTATGTCAACCAATCTTCTATATTCAGGGTACACTAACCAATGGTACTACAGTTGCTGTTAAGAAACTCTCTTCCCAGTCAAGCCAAGGGAATCGTGAGTTTTTAAATGAAATAGGAATAATATCTGCTCTAAGGCATCCTAACCTTGTGAGGCTTTTTGGTTGTTGTATTGATGGAGAACAGCTACTGTTGATATATGAGTTCTTGGAAAACAATAGTCTTGGTCGTGCACTTTTTGGTAAGACAGCATAAATTCCGATGATATTTGCAAACCGTTTTTCCTGCTTCAAAATGAATTCCCCAGAGTCATCTAGTTCAATGCTCATTATAGCTGGTAAGAGCATTCTATTCTAATAATGTACCAATTTTTAGGTCGTGGAGATCATCAGTTGAAACTAGACTGGCCAACACGATATAATATCTGCCTTGGAACAGCAAAAGGCTTGTGCTATCTCCATGAAGAATCAACATTGAAAATCATCCATAGAGATATTAAACCATCAAATATTCTTCTTGATAAAAGACTGCAACCAAAAATATCTGATTTTGGTTTGGCTAAACTGAATGATGACCGTGGACGTGTGAGCACTAGAATAGCTGGAACTGTGTAAGCTTTCATTCTATTTTCTACTTCACCTTTCATCTATTATTGTAGTATAGAAAAATCTTTGTTATCCAACATCTGACGCTGTTCTTTAATTGAACCAGTGGATATATGGCTCCTGAGTATGCCACGAGAGGTTGCTTAACATGTAAAGCAGATGTGTACAGTTTTGGAGTGGTGACACTTGAGATTGTTAGTGGAATGAGCAATTCAAGTAGCATCTCCAATGACGAATATCTCCATCTTCTTGACTGGGTATACTATTTAGCTTCTTTTTTTGTTACTGTTTTTGTCTTTTAGGACTCGAATTCATAATCAACCCCATAAAATTGAATATGGTCTTATGGGACAAATCTCCATCGTAGAGATGCTATCTTTTATAAAGCCAATTTTGCTTAACATTGGAGAACTCTCTGGCACATTTTAGCCTGGTACTATGCTGAGTAATTGATGATTTGGATCAGCATTAGTTCAAAATATGTTCTAAAAGAAGTAAAGTTCATTTATAACAGAAACCAAAAACATTGTTCCCAAAAATCAATCATTTGCATGGCAACTATTCTTCTATAACCAATGAAATAAGACCCAAGTTTCTTAGTACTCACCCATCTGGATAACAGTGGATTATAAGCAATCTGCCTAGTAGGGTGTAGGGATTGAGATTCCGTCGAACAAAGGTTAACATTCAACTAGGCATGTCTAAAAACAATTCTCTTAATCAGGATTAGCCCACAAATAAACCAGTATTCTTCATGCCGGAAGAAAGAACTACCTAGTGTCTACTGGAAGAGTTTCAAATTTGGAAGGCACATCACCCAAGAGTTTAGCCTAGCATGTTCGTATTACCAACTGCTGATAGCCCTGTTACACATATTAAACACGAATGTACAAACTGAATTTATTTTCTGGCCACAGGCCGAAAGATTGAGGTGGGAAGGGAAACTACTGGATATTGTTGACCAGCGTCTTGGTTCTAACTACTCGCAAGATGAAGCACTTAGGATGCTGAATGTAGCTCTTCTATGTACAAACACATCAGCAGCTCAGAGGCCGAAAATGTCTTCAGTGGTGAACATGCTCTCTGGCCAAGCCCCTATTGAGGTTGTACCTGATGAAGATTTTCGTGAGTCCATCAGGCCCAGTGGCACCCAATCTTATCAATCCATGAATAACAGCCTAACGGAGTGGTCCTACGCGCTATTAAGAGATCCTTCGATCTTGCTGCAAAACAGTATGGAGAGTGGTTACCTCCCATCTTCAAGCTCCCCTTCTTCGAAGCTGTGTGCTGCAGAACCAAGATTATCTATGCTGTGAAATGCTGGCAATTTTTTTTAACCTAATGCAACAACTGTACATAGGCAGCATTTGCTCGATGTTTGTAATCCCCTGTAATTTGGCATTCTGTCAGTTGTCATCTTTCTCATCCATAGCCTAGGACAACTGATAGCAATGATGCATCTAACTGCCATGATGTTACATTCTAATCAAGGGGGCTGAAAGCAGACAATGGAACCTGATGCTACTGATGTGGAGGTACAAATGAATTGATCATCTTGTCATGGACTCCAGTGGAGTTTCTTGTAACTTAGCCTTGGTCACCTTGTATCCAGCAAAATGCAATGTACAACTAACGGGTACAAATGTTAAGATCATTTTTTTTCTTTTTTAGCGAGGGCAGATTATTATATTTTGGGCAATTAGAGGAACAGATGTATATCGTAGCAATTCAGTACAAAATGGTTGCTACCCTTATTAACTTTAATTATTTTTTTTAAAAAAAGGAGTATTGTTTTGTTCTCCTCATCTCTGTGTGTGTTGCATTATGTGTGGCTTGCTGAATTCCTATAGCAGAATAGACATAGTTCATTTTGGTGGTTATTGGATCTCTTTTCATGGGTCTCAGTCTCGGTCCCAAATCCAGGCCTGGAAACAAATTGAATGAACATGCAATTGGTCTGATGAAACCAAATCTATGTGAAACATTCAGCAGCACTGAATAATGACGACCACCAAGCAGTATACTACGATTTCCTACCATGCTCTGTTTGTTTCACATATCCAGTCATGAGACTATGAATCTGTGAGAATTTATACTCTTATTTAGGTACTAATCTTAGGTACCAATGTCCTGATCCTGCACCAAAAACCATAGAAAATCTAATCAATTTTTACAGCCTTCAACTACTGCTACTACGTATCATAGATTTCTTCGAAATGTAACTACTACTAGTCCATGAAAAGACACCAGAACAAAGCTAAATGCTAGCAAAAGGCTCATTTTAGTGATAATTCTGATACGCTTTTTCCAAGCACACCGGCTGACCTGCCTGACCATGGCTCTGTTTCATCTGTACTTTTCTTGATGCACACCCTTTTTCACTTACGACTAATTGTACACGGTCAATTAAGCTCATACCCTATTTGAAACAAAATTGAGCTCCCTTCCTACGCTTTGGAACATCTCCTTTCTTTTTTGGATAATTTTGATGTCCAATTACTGAAATATACTCTGTAGAAAATGCACTCATGCTCTGCAGTTTGGGAGACGGCACTTCGACGTTGCAACAGAAGCTAAAGCTACGAGACAGCCATCCAACTGAAGCATGGATAGAGGGCTGAATTTAGATCATTCACCTACTAAAATCCACAATCTGCATGAACTTAATCTAGAATCAATCAAATCCCAAGATAGTCTCCATCACCAATTGAGTAATCCAACGCTATCACTGGTCCAAAACATACTATTCCACACGCACACATATACATAGTTTAATTTAGGTCTAAGATATATCGGAGCCTCAAATTCCACACGAATTCCATAAGAATCCTCACATCTAAACATATACCACAGAATTCCTATAAAATTCCCGTGTTTCAGAGGCATTTGGTAGCAGCTGGCGACAACGAGAACTAAGGCTAAATTACTACGTGTACGTCACAAATGGTAGCTCTTCTCTTTCCTTTAAATGCGGTGGCGGTGCATCCAGCATTTCGATCTCGATCTCGATCTCGATCTGGATCTTAGCAGATAGTGGTAGTAGTAATTAGGGTTGGAGTTAATTAGGTGGAGGAGTTCATCCTGTTCATGCTCTTGAGGAAGGAGCCGCTCTTGGTGATCTCCCGGAGAGGCTTGTTGGTGAAGCGGATGAGGTTGTAGGCCCACGCTCCGGCCACCGCGCCGGCGACCGGGCCGACGATGTACACCCAGATCGACCTGTATTGGCTCCCGATCAGCGCCGGCCCCACGCTCCTCGCCGGGTTCATCGATGCCCCAGAGATTGGCCTAAAAAAACAAATGAAAATTCCATTCCATCAATCTCTGGTTTTTTTTTCTGAAATATCTGAATCTTTACCCACCAAATCATTATTAGGACCAGTTACATACTGCTGCTACTGAAGTGCTGAGTAATCAAAAAAAAAATATGCTGGTGAAAGATAGTAAGATACAAATAATTTTTGTTCAAGAAAAACAAAAAAAACTATGTTATTGCAGCTTTTTTTACCGGTTATGTTCTTTATAGATAATTTGATAGATTATGGACAATTGTTTATCAGTAGTACGAATTAAATATTATATATTACAAATTAATTAGAAAAATAGCTAGAACAAATCATCTAAGCAAAGCAATAATGATGTAAACAAATCGTAGTTTGAAAACCGACGTATTGAATTGAATTTGTAAGTCTTAGGATGAAAAAACAAGTTCTGTATATGCAGATACTGTAGTAATGGGTTACTGCTACTTATCCAACAGTGAGTTAAGGATGTCTTTAGAAAACATAAATTTTATATAATTTTTACACGAAACAATTTAATTCCTTTTATTTTATTTTAAAAATCCTATATCTGTACTTTCATCTCAAGTTCTTTTTTTCCACATGAGGTCATGATTCTTTCTACGGAATAACATGTTGCGTATACTATTTTGTGAAACCTAGGCCGTGATTATAATCAATTCGATAGAAAAGAGAGGGTAGGGTACATTTTCGGTTGGAGATTCCCTTGAATAAAACGTCATGCCTTCCTTAAGATTCTTATGCCAGATATCCAATCAATTAGATAATTCAGGTTAAAGAGGGTCTTTTATGTGAACCGTCGAGGTCCTAAGAGGCTCCACCATTGGTGGAGTGGAGTGGAGAGTGTGAAACACAGGACTGCTGGATACTCTATCTACCATTAAGTTTGACATTAATGGTTGGTGCAGTGCAGTGAAGTGAAGTGAATGCAGGGCTGCACCAACCAACCGCAGCAAATGCATGCAGATTCAAAGCCATGGGGGTGCTGCGCTCACACATGACCGAATTTATTGGTTGCCTTTTGCCTCCATCAAAACCAAACGCTCCCAGTCCTAAGCTACCGAAAAGGATGGCCACATCCAGCTAGTCTGAATCTGACTCTCATCTTCTTCTTATTTTTGCCTGGAATACTCCTAGTATGTTATACTCCTACTAACCACCAGATCACTCTTTTCATGGCAAAGTAAGAGAATCCTAATACTACTAGATTATAAGCCTATAGATCCTGTTTGAAATGTAAACTTTTTTTAACTGCAAAACACTTATGATTATCAAAGGTAATTAGAATGAGAGATGATGTGACAGACTGACAACAAAAAAAAAACGTACCCAGCAATCAGAACATTAAGCAGGATGGTTGCACCCACCGCCAGCCCTGCAAGCTCCCCGATCTGCATGACCAACAGAATGATCAGTTAGTTAATCACAGAGATATATAATTAGTAATAATCTGTTAATTAATGGGTACTAGCTAGGCGCTTACGGCTCGGTTGTCGGTGGCGACGCCGGAGATGACGAACATGAGGTAGAAGGTGATGATGAACTCGAGCACGAGCGACTGCACGTCGGAACCGGCGGGGAGCGTGCCGGGGAAGTGCTCGTGGCGGCCGCCGAACATGAGCCGGAGCGTGCCGCTGGCGAGCGTGGCGCCCAGCATCTGCGCCAGCACGTAGGCGGGCACCTGCCGCCACGGGAACCTCCGGCACGTCGCGAACGCCAGTGTCACCGCCGGGTTGAAGTGCGCGCCGGAGATGTGGCCCACGGCGTACACCATCACCATCACGGCGAGCCCCCACACGATCGCGACGCCCGGGAACGTGATCTGCCCGTTCTTGCTCTGGTTGATCGTCACCGCCCCGCACCCTGCGAAGATCAGGAAGTACGTCCCGAAGATCTCCGCGATGATCTGATCAACATGTTACACCGCCATTGTTGGTGACATCCAAGAAACACACACACAGAGAGAGAGAGAGAGACAGACAGAGATGGAGGGAGGGAGGGATTCACGAGATGAGATGAGAAGCCATGAAATGATGTTGATCCGAGATCACCTTTTGGATGAAGGGGACGGAGACGGCGAGGCCGCAGCCCTGCTGGTCGGCAAACTCCTCCTTCTTCCTGCCCTCCTCCATGGCTCTCTGCTGATCATGAGCTGAGGAGCCATTGGTCTGGGAGTTGTCACCTCCTCCTCCTGCCATGTCTCTCTCCCCTTCTCTCTCTAACAACAACTCACAGGAGAGGCAGAGCACAGATGCAACTGAGTAGGGAGGGAGAAGAATGGTTCAGTTACAATGGCAGTGGGTTGCCATTGCCAACGACCCGGGGCGCCTATTTATTGGCGCCACCTAGCTAGCTGAGCTCTCTCTCTCTCTCTTCCATGGCAACTACTGATGACTGAGCTGCGAGCTAATCGGATATCACTTTCCATGTCGTTTGGATTGACCGATCCCCAACTTTAATCTCCTGGTTGGTGTGTTCTGTTAACTGTTAAGTGTATGGTATTCGTATTATTAACTGGTAGTGATTATACATTTAATTAATCAGGGTCATTATCTGTTTGTTTGCCTTGTCAAAAAGAGGATTATCTGTTGGTCCAACGAGAGGCCAAAGCGGGAGCTAAAAATAACAAATTGGGATTCAAAGCCCCACGTACCCTCCAGATGCAGAGTCGACAATAAAGTACTTTGAAACTCATCAAAAATGTTTTGATGGATTACGGTCGACACGTTTTACAAGCTCCTGATTGATTTTTATTTTTTTTCTAAAACTAATTCCTTTATCAGTATTACCTAGAAAATATTTTTAAAATATTTTTTCAATTTTCTAATATTTAATTAATTTATTTATGCCCTTAATAATTCTCGTATAATCAATCACACTCCAGAGAAAGGGATATACATATAAATATATACTTGAGTAAGTTCCTTAGCCTATAAAAATACAAAGTATCTATAAAAAAAATTTCATGCTTACATGAAAATAAACGTCATCACAACACACACAGACACCATATACATATATCCATAAGTACATTTTTATACATATTCAATAGACTAATGTCAATTGATCGGTGCCATTATATCTAGAGAGACGGTAGACATATCATCTATGTACTTCTTGTCACGTGGAAGAGTAAGTCCTCACAAGCTAGGCACATCAATCAATCATGCACACTATAGTGACACTAGTTGAGATGTGCATGATTAGGTTTTAATTTTTCTACCAAATGATTTTTTTTCCTGCTCTCCAGCAATCTTTGGCCACTCTAATTTCGGGTATATATTGAATTTTCCAAGATGCGAGAGTTGAGACAGCTAGAAGGGGCATGATCGTACGGTTGAAAAAAATGGCCAAGGAAAAAAGAGGAACTTTTTGCGTAGGACAATGTACGTTCATGGATCTATGAATCTTGTCGTCAAGTTAAAGTTGCAATAAATCGTCGATCGGCTCATTAATTTTCAACGTTTCCAGTAAATGCGAGTGCTTTATGGCGATCCAACAAACTAGTATGGCTATGCCTTAATTGGTTTACTGTTTTTTTTATCTTACATGGTCTAATTTAATTGGGCTACTTGTTCACATTTAATCATTTGCAAATAGATAGGCTCCTAAGAGGAAAAAACATGCACATGCCGGCCTTTGTTAAAATCAAATTATATACTCACCACGCCATAAATATTTGATAATTAAGTAATATAAATCTAATAAGTTTTTATTATAGGACATTAATTTTTAAGATAAATCTATATATGTACTATTTTTAAACATAACCAAATATGTTGTAGGTGTGTCAAATATTTAGGTCAGGTGAGTACATAATTTCCAATGCGGTGCTAACGGAGAAATATATAGTTATGCATGTTAATTAATCTTTAGGCTGCATTAGTTTGTAATTGTGAATTTTTCTCAATTCTTATATATATAAATAGTGTAAAATTTATGCATTTTAAAGAAAACCTTAATTCCGGATGATTTCATACAACCACCTTCATGAACATGCATATATGAATGACGCATCGATCGGTACAGCTAACGGCAAAGGTACTAATTAACTATGATGTGTAACGATCATGCATATATGCACGTTAGGTACGTGCGTACACACATAACGTTGCTGGGAAATTTCAGTTTTCAATTCTGAATTGCTAAGAAAAGATTAAATTCAACTTAACTAATGACTAAGAATCCTTCTTGTGTTATCAATTCGTTGTCGTTTACAGGAAGCACCATCCGTGAAGTGGTAAAATCACAAATACATAACCGGGTGTGTCTAAATTTTAATGTCTATAATCATAATCATAGATATAAGCATTTTTTGTTGGTGCAGAGATACTATTCCCTTAGAAGGGGATCGGATCCTCTAACGTACGTAATTTCCTATAATTTATCTTATAACTTTTAAGTAACATGTGAGCTTCATAACTGGCCCGCATATCAGTGACCCAAATAAGAGGATAATACGCGAGAGTAGTCTCTCCGCTGGGAAGATTCACGTAAAAGCAAGGGAGACGACGGCCGGCGTTGCTTCGACGGACAGACGACGACGGGCGGCGCGAACCAACCGCAGCAAATGCACCGGCCGAACGGAGTGTACAGGTGTGAAGCTGTTAGCTCACTAGCTTAGCTCGCCGTACGTGCTTCATTCAATTCAATGTTGGCAGCCCTTGTGATTGCTTGCCAGGACGAGCCCCCAGCTAGCCGGCAGCAGCCAGAGCCAGGGCGCCATTGCCATGGGAGAATGGAGTTTATTAGAGCTGAGCTAGCTGTTGGGCTGTTGGCGAGGCAGGCAACCCGTGTGTTGGGCAGGCCAGCCGGCCGGCCGGCCGAGCGGCACGGCGGAGGCCTTTGATGAGCCGAAAACCTTGGTGTCCCATACTAGCTATACAGGCGTGTTCTAGCCTAAGGCACCACCGTTCGCCGTTGAGGTTTCACGTAAAACCGTACAATTAATTAGCGTATAATTAATTAAGTATTAATTTATTTTTTTAAAAAAAATGAGGAATGTGTTTAATTAATATTAGGGGTCCTTGACACTTATGTTGATTGTATGATTGGTCTATACTCTATAAATATTTGATCAGTACATTTACGCGTACTGGCGGTGGCCATTAAATCGTTAAACCTACCGCCTCAAATATCATCGATCCATCGTCTGGTCTGGGTCCGCTAATTAGTTATTATTACGTGTCAGTACTGCAGAGTGGGGTTGGATTTCCCTGTTTTATTTTTTCTTTCATCTTCCAGCGGCAGGACCTCCTGTAGTGTGCTGTACTTCGATAGTTCGATCGCCGACTGCATGCAAGCTTGGGCATCCTAACGAGGGACGCGTCGACTCGTTATGGCCAAGTACGACGGGGTCGAGCCGATTTTTTTATCTCCAGTGGTGTGACTCGTTATGTGGAGCCATGCAAAATAAAAAATTTCCTACGTCCTCTTCGGCCGATTCGCTTGTTGCCTCGCACGATCTGATCTATTCACTGTATAGGTATAGATAGTAATATTTATTTAATAGACATTGACTCTTATTCTAAGATTGGTTATTTGCACTGTATAATACACCAATATACTTCAGTAGTGATAAATTGATTCTTTCCTTGCTACCTCATCCTAAGGATCTTTTTTTTTTCTCTTATTGGAGATGGCCTAACGTCACGCGTCTCACGCTCATTATGTTTTTCATTATCTTTTTTTTGTCTTCTTTAATTGTCAACCGTGAGGAAAAAAATAATGCTGATTTTTTTCTCTTATGTAAATGGTCAACGATAGGTACAATTTTTTTCTTTTTTCTCTGGTAACAATAGGTACACAAGAAAATGAGAAAAAAAATCCTTGGGTGGCTGGCATGGAAAGATAGGTGCTCACCACAGCACCACGATCATAAACTATTCAATTTTTATGTTTAGTTATTTTGACACTACTTATAAAACAGATTATTTGCTTTACACTTCTAGAAATATATTTTCTCACTAGGTCACCGATGTGGCCTCCATTGATAGCGATATCTTCTTCCTTTAACTCCAAAGCTGTTCAAGAAGGTGCTCCGACTACACATGTATGGAGTCTCTACCGCCTTTTCTAACTCAAAGGCGGTCGAGAAGGTCACTCTGGCCGCCACCATTGATGCGGTAGACAGGACGATGGTTGAGAGAAAGGTGGTTGGTTTGGCCACCGTTGCTCTGTCAGTTGCTTGTTTGTCCATCGCCACATTGAGCAGAGTGGCTCCCTGCACATCACCATACCGATGCCACCTCCACCTCTTCTCTAACCCTAAAGTTGTCGCCTACGCTATTGTTGTGGCCTGTATCGCTATCCAGAGCTTCCTTTACTTAGAAAGTTCTTGATAAGAAGGTATCTCTAGCAGACACCATCGACATGGTGAATGGGACGGGACGATGGTCGAGAGGAAGGTGGTTGGTCTAGCTATCGACATGATGCTCATGGATGAGGCTCCTCCGACCACTATGATGGTAGTTGCTCATCCATCCACTACCACTCGAGGAGGTCAATAAGAGTGGTACGCTTGTACATAGCCATACCGATTGCAGTTAAAAGAGTTTGTGGAGAAGGTGGAGTATGAACAGGAGGGGGAGAGGCTGGCTCTCATGCAGGGGAGGATGGAAGAGAGGGAGAAAATATAACATGTAGTAGAAGAGATAGACAAAATCCTTGACATCCCATACCGACTTTGGAGGATGAACATGAGAAGAGATATTTTACATTGAAATTTCAATAGTCAATTTCAAGAGTGACATGACGCATGTTTTGATTTTTCAATGTTGATATTTGTTTTAGGTGACAATAAGAAGAGATACTTTCTCTTTTGTAAGAGTTTATAACAACAAGCAATTTAAAATTTCTAAATTAACATTTTCTCCTCTATTTTTTAACTCTATATTCTATAACACAAATGATTATTGCTTTTCTCTACATATATTCATAAAAAATATAACACAAACCAATATAAATATTTTTCATAAACATTATGATAATGTCACCATCACATATCAAGCCTTAATATTTTCATATACTCCATATTAGTGATTAAGATGTTAAGGTTTGACTTCACACATTCTGGCATCTATTTGTGAGTGGAGAGAGTATACACATTTGCAAATCATATAAATCCCTCCAACAATATTTATATCAAGTACAAGGATGTATATGACCCTTAGATGCTTAAAAATTGTCACCCTCTAATTTCACTGTTAAATTATATTTATTTCTAGAACAAAAATATATTAATATATTTTTATTACTGCTATAGAAAAATTCTACATCATTTTATTTCAAAACTCATTAAGTGTATGTTTGTTGGATGAATTTTATCGGTATTTATGATAATTACTTCCACTTATATAAAAATAGGAAGTGGTATATGACCTACTAAACTTGTTATATCCAACAAAATAAACCATCACATAAGGAGCATCATTAGCAAAATCATAAGGGTAGGAAGTGTATTTCTATTCACTGGGCCAGCAAAAAGGTGTATTTTACAGTAGAAGAACCAACCAAGTGACAAGCATGCAAGTTGGTTTTACTTCAAAACAATGGCGCTACAACCTACCTGAGAAATTGTTGATTTTTTTTATATTTTACCAGAGAGGATGCCGTGTGGAAACTCAGATAGTGGAGAAGTTTGAAGGTGATGCTAGCATTGGAGACGAGCAATAATAAGCTGTTTAGTTTATTCATCGGATTATTAAAACGGATTATTTGCTCTATGTTTAAAAATATGTTGTCTAAAAAAACTTTTCTACCTCATTGATTATATCACTTATTTTAAAATATTTATTAAATTTATTTTTTAAAACATTTATTTTTTTCTATAATCTAACTTAGATAATCATGATAATAATTCACTTGATAACCTAAATCAAACAAAGCCTAAAGAGTCATTGCGGCATGAAAGGATGACACCGGTGGCAGTGATGAGGTCATCACTGGTGGGGATGACAAGTGCTAGGACGACACCCTGCGGGCAGCAGTATGAGGATGTCAATGGTGGTGGTGGCGAGAACAAGGGCACCGTTGTGAGTGCAAGGATGATTTCATCAACTACAACGAACTTGAGGTCGGCACCAAAGGCAGTCCTGACATCGGTGTCAATGGCAGTCATGAGAACGCCCGCTTTAAAGGTGAGCATGATGTCAGTCAGCATTGGAGTATGATGCCATGAGATCGTTGAATTGGTTTGTTGAAGTAGGCATCCTGCTCAATAGCCGTACAGGTTGGTGAAGTCGTGCGTTAGAATAGCACGGCAGTGCTAGTCTCCACCAGCACTGGCCAATCGTTCGTTGCACGTGGTTCGGCTAGTTGCAATTCGATTGATCAGTTCGGTCGATCACCGGTCGGCACTAACAGCATGACACCACTATATATTTCTTCGAATCCCTAGTTACAATTAGGGATAATAATGGCATGGCATGGTACATGACAAAAAGACCATGATCTGATACCACCATGTAGTGAAATACTCACTCTCTACCAACATAGGGTTTTTCAAACTGTCTCCACGCAGTTATCATAGTAAGCGTGGTTACTGCTAGGTACTGTAATGGTAATATTGCGGTAGCTATACTAAATTCAAACAAATTTTAAAAATAATTTAAATTTTTTTAATAAATTTCTCATTGTTTGCCACAGTTACTGCAATTAACACGTGGTAATCGTGGTTACCGCAGGGTGCGGGGTGCAGTAACCCTGTCCCCGGCAATAGGAAACCAACAACAAAACTTTATATTTGTCTTATCTCATTTGTCTCATAATGTAGTAATCAATATAGTTTATTAAAAAAGGAGATAAGCATATTAGAGTTGGTTAAAGTGGAGGACAAATGTATTGTGATTTGGTGAAGTGAAGAGTATTTTGATTTTTTTTACTTTGTACTGTTATGTGTGAGATTGGCTTAAAAATGAATTCTTTTGGGGAACTATGTGGTAAAAACAGAAGGTTTAGGCTGGTTTCTTGTTTGGTTTGTGACCAATTTCAGTATATTAATTATCTGTTTGGGTAGGGAAAAATTGGTTGCATTTTTTGGTTTAGTTGAATTGAGCCCAAGACAAAATATAAATTCGGTAGCAAATCAAACAAAAAAGGATGGCAAATCTTTGCCAATGACTGATTCTTGCCATGGCCAAAATTTGGGCAAACTTAGAAATGGCAAAGAACCAAACATACCCTAGCTTAGACTGTATACAAGTGCTCCGTAAACAGAGTTGGGTGGTTAAAAAAACATCTTTGGCAGTGTCTTTAGATCCTATTTAAAGAGTTCGATATTTTAAAAAGCATCTAATGAGTTGCTAGAATATGGAGAAGGTAGATTTTTTTACCTGTTTTTTTCCTAATTTTCTAAATTTTATAACTACATATTATTAGAATATAAATGAGAATATAAACAGTTTGCGAGAGCTAAAAGATTTTATAACAAATATAGCTATGAAAAGTCCTCGGACAGGATAGATTCTGACAGTGTTTGATTCAGGTTATAGGTGAAACTTATCCGCGGCACATGATATAAGATGACTCATTAACGTGACTGCTATAAAATTAAAAAAAATAGATTGACATGTTGTTTAGCGGTTTAATAAGCATGTTAAAAAAACTGAGGCATAGGTGACAAACCCAACTCACATTCTAGCACTGCCTATGAGGTTAGTGAGCGAGATGATAGCCAATAACGATGACCCGAGCATCGTGACAACTAGATTCGGCTAGATATGGATGTCTGCAGCTACGGTACGTAGGTGAGTTAACGGTTGCAACCTCAACCAAGTTTAACATAGAACGACATGCCTAGATGAGATTGTCAACTTGCACATTGAGGTCCTGTTTGGAACTCAGGAAAGTAATGGGTTTTACATTTCTAATATTAATTCCTATAAATATCATTCGATTGGTAAGAATAACATATAGAAAAATTAAAGAAAATTTTATTTTCCTACAATGGTGTAGAGACAATAGTGTAAAGAGAAAACATATGAAATTTCACGTCCACTTGAATACATTCCTTTTTCTTTACTTTTCTATTCCTATGGGTTGAAATTTCTCTAACTCTTCATTAATTTGACAGAAAATGTACATCAACACATGAAATTTCAATGGAATTTTGTTATTATGTGAAATGGTAGGAAAAATAGATGGAGGAAAGGAATTCAAACCTTAGGAATACTATTCACAAATTACGTTGTTCCAAACGGTGCAACCGTGAAATTTTTCCACAGGAATGGAATCCTTCACTTGATATCTCTTGAATCCACAGGTGGTGTAGCTTGCGGATCAAATTTGTTGTTTGCAATTTGAAAAGTTGGCGTGACTTAGATCCAAATTAAATTAATGTGTTGTGTATAACTGATAGGGTGTCCTGGCGCTGCATGCAGATCGAATGCGTTGTCGGCACAATCACACAATTGCAAAGGTAGCAATGGCTGGGCAGAAAAGGAATGTTACAAACAAAGCGAGTAAGGTTCAGCCCTGTTCTGATCTTTTATATTCAAACAGATTATTGGTTCTACGCTTGAAAATTATGTTTTAAAAAACTTTTTCCTGTTTTTTAAGCTATTTATTAAGTTTACATTTCAAAACATTCAATTTAGATAATTCGTGACTATAATCCATTCAATAATATAAATCAAACAGGCCTGCTCATAAGCAACAGAAACATTATCAATACATCATCACTATCAATTAACTCTTTTTCTTCAAACAGCTACAGTATGGTGGCTAGCTTGCACCAGGGATGAATATCTCATTTCCCACAAGTTTCTCGCGCCCTCTCCAGATAGCGCAATTTCTCTTAGGCAAAATCTCGCTAGGAGAAATCAAACTTTTCAACAACTCCCTTACCTTATTAAAGTAATAGAAAACAAATCCTCTTACCACATTAATCGAAAAAAAGTAAATAATTGATCAAACTTTGAGTCATATATACAATGGTCTAGATTAATTCAAAGAGTACATATAAAAATACAAATAAAAATATTTGAAATCTGGATTAAAAATAGAAAAAGTAAAATGTCTCAATACTACTTCCAAAGTAAAATATTAAACAATTAAAATTCAAAGAAAAATAAATAATAGTTCTTGATAAATATGTATTGGGAAGAGTCTATATCTAAACAAAATTTGTAAATATAAAATTTGTTGAAAAAAATCAGTATATATAAAGTCTTATAAATATCTATAATTTTATTAAAAAAATATAAAAAATTGGGGAGTTGCATTTACCACGAATCTAATGGTCATAGTGCACTATAAATATAAATATAAATATTGTTCAAGTGACTTGTAAATCAATCAATTAAAAAATTCCAAACAAACCAACAGGATGCATAAGAACCGTTGTTTTAAATCTCAATCTGATTCCTTATAATTTTTTATTATTTTTATTTATATTGGCTAAATTAAATTAGTATAACACCTAAAATTGTGACCAAATGCTCCAAACAGAATATATATATAGAGAGAGAGAGGTTGCTCTATTTATATTGTTTAGTGCTAAGAGAAAACAATATGTGACCTTGACAATGGTTGACGATAGAAAATGAAAAAAAAACAGAGATGTATCTTTGCAATAATTTTTTTGTCAGAGCTAAATTTGTATGTCACGTGAAAAACATCTGCATCCACCTGTTAATTGGTAATAATAAAAATCTTTATCACAATCTTACACATACAATATGAAATGGTACAATATAATATTATAACATTTCTAATTTTTTATTGGATGCTTTCGGTATTATATAATATTATACAATTTATGATGTTTTATAGGATGATTTAGGGTATCGTACTAAAAAATTAATTATCAGTTCAAAAATTGTTTCTTGATGCTGCTATATTAACAACACATATGAGCTGAAAAACATATTTTTAATATTTTTAGTGTGTAGTAAAGGTTTAGATTCCATATATTATATAATAGCTAGGAAAGAGTGACAAATTATGCTGCTTTTATCTCCATCTACAAACAAACCAAGTGAGTGTTTTTTTCATGGCTAGTAAGAAATCGGATAGAAGTGCAACTATGAATACGTAATAAATAAAAATAATGAGATACAGAGTTGCAAATGTGAAAATAGTTGGGCACAAATATGCAGATAGAACTCACTCGGAAGTATCACAAATTACGATAGTACTACTAATGAACACAATATTTTAATATAATTGCAATAAGATTATAATAAAATTTCAAAAAAATAAAACTAATTAAAGATATATAAGACGAAGACGGACGATACATGTCCAAACCTACATCTGGATTGTTCTTATTCGGGCAAAAAAAAAGTTCATACTCTCGCTTATAGGTTTTGTTAGACTAATTACATGCTGAATATAAGTGGCCTATGGTTTCCTATTTAAATTGTGCAAGCAATAGCTACCCACCTAATGACGAAGATGGTGGATATATCATTTTTGTTATCTAAACATTGTGCTAGTTAGTACATGGACTCAAGTCCACATAATTTTGATATACGATGTTAGTTCACCTCAAAACTTGAACTTATCTATAACATTTTAATTAAGGTGGATAATTCACTCGTAATTGTCCCGATATTTTTTGATTGGGACCAATCTGTTGTAAATTGCTATTCCAGTCCATTTAGGTTTGTGCGTGAACCTACTAGCTAGTGTATTTTACTGGAGGCTCACTGCGCTGGTCTATCACACCCTTTGGACTAGTTAGACCCATCAATAATTTTCATAACAAAATTTTTCTGCCATGCCATTATAACCAAGCCATACATGCCGCTGGTCGTAGAATGAATTGTTGCCTCCTTTCTACATTACATTAAGATATATTTTAGGTTTGTCTAAAGTCAAAAGTTTTTTAAATTTAACTAAATTTATAGAAAAATATAGCAATATTTTCAACACAAAACAAGTAAAATATGATAATATATTAAATTATGGATTTAATGAAATTAATTTAGTGTTACAAATGGTAATATATTTTTCTATAAATATGATCAAACTTAAAAAAATCTTGACTTAGCCCCAAAATGCCTTATGACATGCAATGGAGGAAATACTTAGTACTATTTTAAAGGAAGCACACAAATCAGTGGAAAGATTCTTATTGATAGGATAGAAAAATGTCTTATGAGTCTATAACAAGGAAAAAACATTACACCATGTGCCAACACATTGAAAGGACCTTGAGGACTATTGATGACCTAGGGGTGAATATGTGTTATCTAAAATTACAAAAAACTTCTTAGTGGAATTAGTACAGACCGAACAGTTTGGGAACACTTCGGATAGTCTAAAACCTTGGTGAGATAAACTCTTCACCCACTTGATTTTTGTATGAATTAAGTGGTGATCAAAAGTGGTAAACAAGACAGACAGAGGAACATCACCAAATAGTTCAAGAGATAAAGCAATAAATACAAGGTAAAGAGAGAAGAGGAGATATTAATTTGTTTTACTAAAGTTCAAAATTAACCATTCCTATTCTCTGTTGAGAAAGCTTCTATTGGAGCCAAGTATGTTTCAATCACTCTCCTCTCTAAGCAATTACCTTTGGTAAAGTTTTGGTCTTCAACCTACCACCAAGAGCAAACCCGTACTCCAAACGACCACTAAGCCTCAAACTTAGATGCCACACGATTCTCCTCAATCGGTTAAGCTTGCTCTACTAAGCAACCACCAAGATGAAGCTTAGATTCCACTCAATTTACCGCTTCTCATATGAATGTGAGGTAGAGCTTTCACAATTCTATCCCGAGCACACTACACATAACTTGGTTGCTCGTGAACTTTTTCTTCTTTGATTTCAATTGCTCAAGTTCACCAACTTGAAGCACACACACTCCACACCACTCTTAACTCCACTCACTAGTAGCACATAAGTTGTAGCACATTCTTAAGATTGTTGCAAATCAACTAGGCTTCCAAACTATGCACTAAGTGCACTCGAGACTAAAGCTCTTCTCAAATGATCTTCAATAAGATCTTGAGGCTCTTGGACTATTATTTAGATTGGAGGGTCCAAAAGTCCATAAAAAACTCTATTGCACCGCCCATATATAGCGCTAACTCCTCCAACTAGTTGTTTGTAGCTATTGCAAAAGTATGCCAAAAATATACTAGACTGAACAGTTCAGTACTATACTGGATTGTACGATCCTATACAACTTTTGCAATGATAACTGTCAACTAGCCTTTGGTCCATAAATAGCCAAACAATCCAATAGCAACGTCGAATTGTTCAACCGTGCCTTTATTAGACATTCTAGTCTCCACCAAATTATCTAGTATATTCTTCTCCATCATCTAGCTGTGCAATCATTCGATCGCTCCAAGACTTGGTCGGGCAATCTAGCACCGCACTAGAGAGTCCAGCTTGTGATTGCCCAATCTCCATCAAACAATTCTCTCCAACCAAGTGCATCGACAATCACCTTCACCCGGATTATCCGACTCTATGCTAGACTATCCGACTTGACATTGTCCAAGCTTCTTTGAATGATCCAAACCAATCAAGTTGCTCAATGATCACTTTCACCCAGACTATCCAACCGTTCCTAGATTGTCTGGCTTAGCAGATGTCAAATTGTCTGATATTGCATCGGACTGTCCAGCCTATTGTGATCTTAGGACAACTTGATCTCCTTTGTTCCGAGCTCCACCATGCTTGCTTCGACTTCAACAAAAATTAATACTCAACAACTTGTGGCTTCTTCATGACCTTGATTATTCCATCGGCATTGCCGAAGCACTTGCTTCTTCACCACTGCATTAGTCTTTTGGTGCTAAGCCATCGCTTACCTTCTCCTATGTATGGTTCTTTGCATAGCCAAGGATTGCCAACTCTTCACCACATCTTGTTATATTTAGTTACTTGTTACCTTGTACCATAATAAAGCTATATTGTATTTCATTTTTCATCTTCAACAACTTTGTCGGACTAATATCTTACTTATACACTCATTAAGCACGTTAGCTCCTTCATCATTTTTCATCAATTATCAAAAACCCACATGGGGCCTAGATGCACTTACACACAACCACACACTAAGAAAGAAGCATTGCACCTAGTCGGCTAATGCTAAGCATGATCAATCACCGCTATCTATGTGAAGCCACAAACACAATGAGACATCCAAAACATGCCTTCAAGGAGGTTAAGACATCGAAAACGCCATCATGCCCATCCAAGCAGATCTGGATATGGTTTTTTACCCAAAAGTTCCTGCCAGAGAGAGAGAGAAGATGTATGTTAACAATGACCCAATAGGTTGCAACGCCAAAAGGCATCACCGCTAATGGCCGAGTGATTCATCGTTCTAAGTTTTTGCTACAACCTACTTGCTCCCCAGACGTTGTGGCCCTGTCACTGAGCTGAGCTACCACCAACCAAACCTTGCTAGCACGCGGCCTACGCTACACTTGCATCCTTCTACTCGCTAGCCACTACCTGACCACCCACTGCTTCATGCTGATCCAAACGACTTTTCTCCCTTACCATCACCTCTACCACCTCTCCATGGCGCTCCCCACGATCGGATCTGGAAGAGGATTAGCCATATAAGCAAACATAAAAGGAAAGGATCTTCTAGTACAAGAAGGAGGTGACCGCTGCCACCAACCACTATACGCCGACAACCATATTGGCCTCTCTCTCTACCACCACCTCCAATGACCAGATCTAAAAGCAGCTGGCCATGGAAGGGAAGAAGCTTCAAGGAGAAGAAGGCATGGCTGGCCATGGAACGATGACTCATTGTCACCACCTACGACATTGTGTAGCCCGATCTAGGTGCTTGGCCTCGATCTAGCTACCACCACCAATGGTTACCCACTTCATCGTCATTGTACCTCACGGTGATGTTGCCCTAGACTTGCGACGACATTGCCCATGTGCTAACCCGGCTACAACCATTGCCACCTATGGCATAGCCAACCAGCGCCATCGTCGCACCTACGTGGTTCTCTACACCCTGCATGATAACGATCTGTTGTCACCAAAGGGCCCATGTGGGAGCCACCGGCCAGCCCTCCTAGTAGGTGCAGCTCCGACCACCTGAAGGGCTGGTTAACCAGAAACGACCACAACCATATCTGTATCTAGAGGGAAAAGCTAGAGGGAAAAGCTAGGGAAAAAGAAAGAAGAGAGAAAAAAAAGGAAGGGGTGTAGGAAAACAAGATGAAGGAACCGTCGATGATGACAATGGTGAGGCATAGATGTGGGGGAGTTTGGGCTTAAGAGATATCACCCCCCCAACACCTACTACAACAAAACCACAATGTAAATGCAATTTTCTAGAGATGATTTGGAAAATAACATTAAAATCACAAGTTGTATAGATTAAAGACTTTTAAGGTATTTTTAAAGTCACTTATAATATTTTTATCCTAAAGGCAGTTAAAAAGATAGTTTTAGCAATTTTTGCTAAATATATCTTATAAATACATAGTTTTAACATTTCTGTTAGAGTGGCCATCCCATAGGAGCGTCCCTGCTAGCTATTTTATCTATTTTAAAATAGAGTTATTTTTAACTATATATTATTAAATATATTAGATAATTTATCACTCAATATTTAAGAGGAAAAGAGTGGCTAACCAACGGCCGAACGTATACTTGGATATAGCCAGCAAAACCTGGAGAAGTACATACGTACTTATTTAAATGTTTCGACTGATAAAGAAAAGTAAAACCACGTACGACCGAGTCTTGCACTCTTGCGTGCGTGTATGCATGTAACAGGCGAGTGAAAAAAGATTAAACTAGTTGATCTGACACATGCAGTCAACATATATATGTGCATATGACTCGCCGCTAATTCACCAGTTCTTCATGCTTACGTGCCGATGAGATCATGCATACGTAGGTACATCGGTGGACGTGCCGGTGAGATCATGCACGTCAATGCGGCGTGCTTACAGTTACTCCTTTCTTTTAACAGATGGTAAGGACTAAAGGCAAAAAAATAATTACTATTTTTTTATGTGTCCATGGTTGCTGCATCAAAATATAGAAAAAAAAGTACTTGTTTTCATTCCACTCATATTGTAAATTGCTTTTAAAAAATCACTCATCTTGTTTCGAGAATACAAATCTGGCAAAATACATATTGTGTGGTTTTTGTCATACTAATTAGAAAATAGACTACCATGATGCACTCACTATCTTATCTTAAATTAAATTGTAGTACTCATGACAACTTAAAAACCAGAAAATTAGGTTGAAGCTCTAGATCCGAAGAAAGCGGGTGGGGATGACCTCTAATTCACTATTGAAACAATCCTGATAGGTAGAAGACAGCATTGAGAGAAAGTGGTCTGTAAAATGGTGGATGTAAAATAGTTATCGTATTAATTTGTGGTACCTCTCTAGTGTATTTTACGCCTTAAAAAACACAGTCTAACATTATAAAAGTATTATAGGTGCTTTAGGATAAAATAAATTTATCATATATATATACACACATTCGTAGACCAAATATCTCTCCTCTAAATTGAATCAGCACGGTTTGACTGGAGAACATTATCAGTAGTACGTACTGTTTCCACTTCCACACAGGTCCATATCCACACCGAGATACATTAAACCACAGTTGACAACAAGTTGGAACAGATCTACTACTACATATTTTGCCTTTGGTCATCAGTTGCTTCGTCGGCCTCTCTTCCGGGAGGAAATGTGCCGCTCATTACGCTCGAACGAACAACCTCTGTCACTGACTGATTCATCAGTCTTCCCTTTAATTTTCCACTTCCGATCGGTATGGAGCGTCACTATCGATTCTGTGGAGACGGCAGTACATCATCTGAATTTTCCAGGCTTGACTCCATCCGTCGTCATCTTCCCTGCATGTCACTCTACGAGCTAGTGCTAGCTACTGACTACCGGTAATTCCGTACTGCTACTCTTTTGTTTTAAAATATAATAATTTAGTATTTGTTTAGATATAAATTTTTTAAAGTATTAGATTATATTTAATTTAATATTAAATTACTATTTATTTATTTATTTATTTATTTTTAGGACCGATAGAGCATGTGCTAAGGCGTGAGCTAAATATAGCTAAGCTATTGCTGCAATGGAGTAGTAGTTGTTGCCAACCTCTGTTCTCCGGGGTGGACCTGAACCGGAGATTTTTGGGCAACCGATTCTTGTCTCTTTTGTGTGCAGTGGTAACCAGCGTCGCGATCAATTCTTTAATTAGTGTCATGATAATCGATCATAGTAACAACTACATCAAAGTCCATACATATTAAATTCTCTAGGACAGAAGAAAATAAGGACTGATGAGCCAGAGTCTGGATCGTCGTATAGAAAGATCTGCCATTTAGTCCTTACCCGACATTGCAAAAACCAACTTAAGTTCTTCAGACATAACGTGCTGCATTTATTAGCGATTTTTTTCTTAATGACGTTTTTTCACGAAAATTTTTAGACAAGTTAATCATATCAACTTAACATTTTAAAGTAGATTTTTAACATTATAGTAATTGATTTTATCGTTAGCTATTAAAAAATTAGATAATTTTTTGTACTTATTTTTTCAGCACTTTTAAACGTAACCTTACTTTTTTTTACCGCAGCCAACCTTCCAGAAAAAATGGAGATCACACATAATCTTGCACATGCACATGAGCACATCACGATGCACGTTTCTTCATGGTTGTGTTATTCCTCCAAACACACAAAAAGGAACCATATCATATGCAGGCCTCAGCTAATCCTTTTTGACTCGTTCTGTTCTTTGTCCCCCGATGGAATGTTCACCATTTGGCAGGGAATTTCTTGTGTTTATATGGGCTTTTTCACCCCCATACAAATTAGGGCTCTGGGTGCCATTGCCACCAGTTTCTAGTCATGTTGTCCGTATTAATGTGATTGTGACCTTGCTTAATTAATCTGTTTTTCACCAGCTGAATCAAAGTTAAAGTACTCCATTTAGTTGGAGCATACGCAACTGAAAATTAACGACAGCCTTTGAATTTTTTGTTCACTTGGATGTGGTAGTGGAGATGATAATTAACCGTGCAGCTTATGTTGATCAATCGATCATCGATCTTGGCTGCATTCTCGTAGACTTTTGTTGGGCAGATGGTTCTTCACGCGTGCTACGTAAAAAGCAAATTAAAGCAATTCCATTCAAGCACTGCATATAGTTGTTCGACTTCACGAAAGCAGCCTTTTTAAGATTCATGTGCTTTATGTGACAGTTTCTCTGAGCTTTTAACACTTATCTTTCGTATGCACAGGAGAAAGTGAGAAACAGAGTAGCGGTATGTAGTTTTCAACTGGACAAAACTGCTTAACAGTATCTACTTGTTTATACTGAAAGTCTGAAGCGCTAGCTAGTAAAAGTTTAAATCTTTCTGCCTCTGTTGGAGACATTTAGGTGTACAGGGACATAAAGCGTATCTCGTATCTAGATCTGAAAATTCATATAGTTTCATCATGCATGACGATCTCGGTACTGGGTCAGTACACTAGTACAGAATCCATGGATCTTAGCTCAGCTGCCACCTGATTATCGATACATTGATGAAGCCTCCTGGCTTTACTGATACGCTTCATATGCCCAACTGTAAACATGTGATCGTATTACTAGATCAAATTAAAACAACACGGGGAATAATGTCAATATATCTATTTAGTCTGTGTTTGTTTGGGGTGGTTGAGATCGACAATTAAGCATTAGCTATAAAAAATTTAGAAAATAGATTAATATAAGAATTTTTTTAAAAAATAATATTTAATAATTTCAAAAAACGTATATATGAAAAATAAGAGAATAAAAGTTGAGAGAGGGAAAACGAACTACTATGAACATAGAGAATCAGTGTGTGATGGCATGGCAGTATGGCTTAGATCATAATATAAGTGAGCCATAGTAGCTGTCACCTCAAATTTATATTGAGTAAGAAAAAAGAATAAGAGCGAACTATTTATAGTCAGCTATATTATATATTTATATTACATATTTTAAGAAGATTTGTAAGAAGATAAGATGGGACCTTGTATTAATATTATATATATATAATTATACGAGTTAGATATTAAATTGGTTATAAATAATATATAATAATAGATATAGCTAGCAGTTTGCTCACTGTTATCCCTTGCTTTTTAGGTAACCTGCTGCAACCTCGATCGATCTCGCGCGTGCTGCGTGGAGGCAAGCGGATCCTACCTACGCGATGCCGATAGGCTCGAAGCCATGCATGGATACAAGCGCGTCTGGACGATGAGCTCAAAGCCAGGTTTCCCGGATGATAACCAGTAAGCAGTATCTAAAAATGAGGTTTCAAAACGCGTATAAGCGGTGCCACACCCACATAATCACCTTTTATATATATATATATATATATTATGTACACATTTAATTAAAAAGTAATTAATTATAAATACAAGCATGCGTATATTAACAACAAGTAAGCAATTTCCATCAGAACTTGACTAATTGATCCACACCAGGTAGTCAATGAGTGTACAATACCCACTTTCAAATATAGTTGATGGTCAACTTGATCATTGAGACTATGTTTGGAATCAAGAAATTGAACCAAAATTTTCTGTAATTCCATAATATTTATCCATACCCCTAGTATTTTGTAGAAATACATTCTTATAATAGTTATCCCTATATAACTATAAAGTTTATCCCCACTAATTACAATTAAAACTATTTTCCTCTCCTTTTATGTGCCACATCATTTCAATGGATTTTATACATCAGCTCAAAATTCAACACTTCATATTGTCCCTAAAGTACCTTCATTATTAGCCATTAGATTTAACTTAGCTGAGATTATTTTAGTGCTATAAATTATATATCACTTGCACTAACTACTCTACTGTCAATTAAAATGAAGCCATTAATTACTGCTCCACCCATCTAAAGATTATTTGTCTCTATTTAATCTACTAGCAATCGGTCACCAATACCATCAATTATAGACCAGAGTTAGTGTTCCATTCAAGTTCCCATTCAATTCTTAATAAATTTCATTGCCATGTTGATTTGATTTAACCTGTAACATGCTTATATCATATAAGTTATATGTATCCAATATCTCCTAATTTTATTTCATCAATTTGCTTATTTCAATTTTATAGAGATTTCCTTGGCGACATGCAGGGTATCACCTATTTTTTAGATGCACTTGGGGACACCTGCTCAGGGCCGCTGCTTTATTTTGCCGGATCTCTTTTCATTATTTTTATTTACAGGCACAGACAACATTGTAAATAAGGGCTAAATTTAGAGTTTTTTTTAGATTATATAAAAGATGCACACACTGACATACAAGTGGATCCCTTTAACACACAATGAGATGGAAGCTAGCTAAAAATCCTCGATCTCACTGAAGTCATGTTGGAAGTGCCCACGTGTGTGTAATGACGAGCATCAGTTTGGATCCAACATACCTACTTCTCGAACTTGGAGGGTTTTAAAGAATTCCATTGCAACATTTAATTGTTTTTTTTACAAGACACCATTTAGGTATCAACAAGTTATGATGTAAGGCTGCATCAAAATCGCAGCGAGATAATTTAGTAAGCCTTCTGGGTGATCAAAGTAGACCGATGAATATCAAAGGCGATACTAAATAGGGTGTAAATATTATTGCACGAGTGTATACGATAAGCTGGCTTATTAACCTGTACTACGATGCAAGGGTCAACTGGGCCCCAGACGTGTGCAATTAGTCATGTAAAGGGAGGATCAACTTAAATTTGGTCATTTTTGTTCACTTGTATAGACATGCATGCATACATCCTACACAAGTCAAGACGTTCTGGAATTTGAGCTAAGCAAAGTCACCCGTGAAAACAACTGGAGCTAGAACTATGGTACTCTCACGGTTTTTTTAATAAATAACGTTGTTAGGTTTTAGAATACAATGTTTCATTATTTATTTTATTAAAACTATCATTTATTTTATTGTAACTTATTTTTATCACTAAAAGTACTTTTAGCATGGCTTATGCTTACATATTAGTATTAAATTTTTAACTAAGACAAAAAATCGAATGTTGTGTTTAAAAGTTAACATTGTCATCTATTACGTGCATACACTTCATGCATATTTGTCGGTGCGAAACTTGCTCGTACCGAACTTTCTGCTATAAGATTTGGAGTGCATGTTGGACCTTGTAGTTTAAATGGTTTTGTAGCTTTCACAAAAATTAATATGACCCAGCATGCATGTGCTAGTCTTTTCTACCCCTAATTAGCACGCATCTGTTCATTACTTATATATCAAACATGGAATACGACACATAATAAAAAAAAACCTAGAAGTATCTGGACAATCGTGTTGTCGAGTTGAATAATCTTGGCACTTCAATTTGGCAGGTTCAGTTGGACTTGAATAACATTTTCTTGCCCCGAGTGGTAAGGAATTAACCGATGCAAAATGCAAAACTTAGGTTATTTTGCCGTGCAAAAATTGAATCGCAGGTTATTTTTTTCATGCGAAAATGTTACAAACAATACAAAGAGCTGTTTAATTTCTTTGACTCTTTGGAACAGAAGTAGATCGAAGAAAACATTGACAAGTTTCAACAAAAAAAATTAAAGAAATCAGCACTTAGGCCCATCCATGTGGCCTCATTCGTCCTTGTTTGATGGGCCTCAATTCTGGCACTTCACATATAGGAAAATGTCTATATTGTCTACCTCACTATAGGCCAAGTATAATATATCTCTCTCAGCCATAAAATCACATATCGCCTTAGACTGCGTTGGCTCGTGGAAAATGGAGCAATAGATTAACATATAATTAATTAAATATTAGCTAAAAACTTAAAAAATAGATTACTATGATTTTTTAAAAACAACTTTTCAAAAAAAATTAAAAAATACATATTGTTTAATAGTTTAAAAAGTATGCGAGTGGTTGGAAAAGGGAGAAACCGAAAGCAGCCTTAGTATCTATCGAAATTAACTTATGTAGGGAGGAAATTCAGACTTTCTCTATAGTTAATGGAGCCAAAAAATTGACAAAAATTTTGGCCCATACGTGTTAACGGGCCGGAATTGATCCTCATACAAGCGAGGCCTGAGAGTATGAATTAGAATTCCGACCCACACACATGTATGGTTTGGAATTTAAGCCCACATAAACAAGGCCTGTATAGTTAATGGGCCTGAATTTCGGTCCATCCAGACGAGGTCTTACTGGGCCAACATCCCATTAACGCTAAAGAAATCAATCACCATTACAATATTTTGCGGAGTAGTTATCTTTCAGATTAATTAATTAATAACTAACCCCGAGCTCCGCTTCAAATTCGTTCTTCCTCTCGTCTCGCCCTCCCTCTGCATCTCCACCTCCGCTTCCGTCTCCGTCGCAATCCGCCGCGGCGACCTCGAAAAAGCATCCAGCTTTACCAAAAAAGCGGAAACAAAAATTACCTCTTTCGATCGCGTCTCTGCGTCGAGCTCCGCCGATTCCACCCCGCGGCTGAGCCCGGAGTTGGAGGCCCATGGCGGGAGCCGAGCGACCCTACCCGCTGCGGTCCGCCGACGGCGGCTCCGGCGAGGCCGCGGACTGCGACTCGCCGGTGAGGTGGGACGACGACACCGGTGGCGACGATGGCTTGACCGCCGTAGCGGTGAGTAATCCCCCCTCCTCTCTCTCTCTCTCCCCCCCCCCCCCCCCCCTTACGCGGTTTCGTCACTGTGAATTTGGTTGCGTGTACGCTTTTGGTTATTTGAGTTGGTCGTGATGAAAAGCTTGTAGCTTGGCCGATCGATTGGGTGATTGAGGATTGCATTGCTGTGAGAAAGCATGGGAGGATTTTGGATGTGAGAAGCATGATTTAGTGAGTGATTGGGTTAAGCGCTTAAGCGAGAAGCGAAAAGGTTGGATTTTTATGAGTGTACGGTTTATGCCGCTACTGGTACTGGCTGCTGCTTTGGGTTCTGGGAATTATGGGTTTTCGCTAGGTTTAGTTCTTTTTAGCATGCTTTTAAAATTGCACACAAACTTTTTTTTTGTTAAATTAAACATGAATTTCCATATTAGCTTGTGTTATAATTTTCTTTTCCAAATTTAGGGACTCAACCTATTTGAGGAAGCAGCAGATGATCCCTCCACCAAAAATGGCATGGTCGATGATCCTGGTGCTACCACTACTAGTGAGTGTAACACAGATATGAGCGAAGATTTTGTAAAGAGGGAACGAGAGAATGACTTCTATTGTGGTGCCTCACTTCATGAACATACTGGCATCTGGGTGCCTGTTTCTGTCCTGCCAATGACAAAACAGGACCACGATGAGTGGCATAAAGGTTTTGGTCATAATGGGTACTTTTCACAAAAAGAATTCAACTGGGTGCTGGATGAAGAGAATAAGGAGATGACAATGTGGGATGCATTTTCTGAGATGGTTATTGCAGCAAAAGATAAGGTAATATCAACTGCACCATATGATCTTGGGAGACATGGGATGTCTGTATTGTCCAAGTTTTTCCTCCAAGAAGCTTGGAAGGATATGGCACAAACACTTGCAGATGCCAATACTGGTATTGCGAATGAGCTCCTAGAGACAGAACGAACGATATGGTTGCCTGACAGTGCTGCCCGTGCTTGCATGCTCTGTAATGTGCGTTTTCATCCGATAATGTGCTCTCGGCATCATTGCCGTTTTTGTGGTGGTGTGTTCTGTGGTGGTTGTTCGAAGGGTAGAAGCTTGATGCCACCAAAATTTAATACTTCAGAACCTCAAAGGGTTTGTGATGTTTGCGGGGTGCGTCTAGAGAGTATTCAACCTTACTTGATGAATCGGATCAGTCATGCTTCACAACCTCCAACTCATGATGTCACTGATCTGAGTACATTGAGGTCATGGCTGAACTTTCCTTACGCACACACAATGGAGTATGAGATCTACAAGGCTGCAAATTCTTTGAATAGTTACTGTAAGGTATGTTTTTTTATTCAAAATTATTATTGTTGAATTTATTTATCAGTATTGTTATAATGCATTTTATTTTGTTTATTTTGTTCTTCTCTATTACTGTTTGAGAAATGTGCTTGTCTTTTACTCATAAACCTATGTGTTGACTTGGCACCAAATGCTAAGGTGCTTTATCGTGTCTCAACTCTCAACAGTTTCTATATGATTTACTATGGACATCACGTATTAAGTGATCAATATGTTCCTTTGTTTCTAATACAATGACTGGGTAAAGAATGGCATAGATATTTGCTCTCAGATCTTGTACAATAACATACACCTTTGTATGTGTATATAATGCATAAGCATCATATGGTTGCCCACAACATTTCAGTATGTTCATAGCTCTTGTCTCTATCATATAATATGTTAGTGACATATATATCTTGTAAAGAAACACTCATGTTACATTCATTCCTCAGTCTTTAAGTTACACTACTAATTAAATTGATATCAATATTAACTGTTTCAATGATATATTTCCAACTAGAGAATTATTCTATCTGTCAAATGCTGGTATTATAAAAACTAAATTTGGATCCCTACATCATTCTATCTTATGAAAGCCTGAAAGTGCCAATTGTTCAGTTAGTTTAGTTGTTTGGAGACCAACTAGTAGCAATACAATCACTTTTTTTTTCATTCAGGTGGGAAGACTGAAACCAGAAAAGGCTATCCCTTCTGCTAGTCTTAAACAAGCTAAAGGCCTTGCTATAATTACTGTAGCAAAGGTCGGTGTGATGGTTGTATATAAAGTAGGTACTGGGCTGGTTATTGCTCGAAGAGCTGATGGTTCCTGGTCACCCCCTTCAGCAATCTCCACTTATGGCATTGGATATGGAGCTCAGGTGACATATTCTTTTCAAGTGTCCTTATTTGCAAATTCTTTTATCACACTAGTACATCATAACAAATTTATGATAATTCTGACTTACCCAACAGGCTGGAGGTGAGTTAACTGATTTCATTATTGTGCTGAGGAACACAGAAGCCATTAAAACTTTCAGCGGAAAGGCACACCTGTCAGTCGGTGCTGGTGTAAGTGCTTCTGTTGGCCATGTTGGACGAGTAGCTGAGGTTGATCTTCGTGCCGGTGATGGTGGTTATGCTGCATGTTACACATACAGTTGTAGCAAGGGTTTGTTTCAAATTACTCCAACGCATGCGTCACTTTGGTGTCTTCTTTCATACGTTCATTTTCATTTCACTCAGCATGGAACACATGCTTTATTATATGTATGACCGTATATTCGTGGATAATTTCTTGGGAGAATATATGCAGCAGGACAGTTCACAGTTACATGAAGTGTCAAATAAACATATGGTTCTGTCTTATAATTTGTTTCTTATAATAAAACAAGAGAATTGGCTAGGGGTCCTTGACCCATAATTTCTCAATATGTTATAGTAATTTCAAGGGTTTAGTTTGTATTCGGTGCTAAAAAGTTGATTAGTTATCTCAGATTTCAAATGATACATGAGTAACTTGGTCATGCTTGGGGAATTCGTAATTTCTCGATGATACTAAGGTTTCAATTTCTTGTAATTATGATAAGTCATACTTTTATAAATTCTACAGAGTTTTGGAATGTCCTCTTAAACCCAATTTTGGTGCTGCATACTTTATACACAAGCACACCAGGACCTGTTTTGCTTTGCCAAAAGGCTTAGTTATCTGACCCTTTTTAGCCTTTATCTCTGAATGACTAAATCTGTCCTAGTATATTTGTCACTGGATAGGTGCACAAGTTCTCGGCTCCCATTGGCATATCTTGCAAACTTACTTTGTTTGTTAGCGATGTGTGGACTTAATAGTACTAGCTCAGCCTTTCCTACTGTTTTTTTTCTCACCCAAAAAAAAAAGCTTTAGGAGTGAAGGCTACAGGGTAAACACATATATGTTGAGGCACCGTAAAAACACTTGGGCTCTAGTCTGAACAATTAACTTGCTGACAGACTTTTAACATAATGTTTATATATACAATTGTGGAATTGATATTCATAGGAGTGCAAACCATGTCATATGCATATTAATTTATTTTTGTGAAACTGCTTGTTGAATTTGAACTTTTTAAAGCTGAATTTGAACTTTTTGACTAAAATAAAAACATCAACTGTGAGCCAAACTTTTAAATGACAGTGGACAGCATAGTCCATCATATGGTTCTAGACTTTTAGACTGCTGGCCTGCTGGATGCAGTTACAGAAATGTGCAATCAGAATGACAAACCAAAGTAGTATTACAGTGACACTTTAGTTCATTTGTGCAATGTGCTAATTAATGCTGAATTTTTCAATTAAGTGTAGCAGGATACTGCTATTCTCAAGAAATAAATGATGTAGATTTTGGCAATAAGTTGGTGCTGTTAAGTTCATTGCTAACTGCTAAGTACTTGTGGCTAGATCTGGTTATTCAGAACATTCGTGGTTGTCTTCTGTAACAACTGAATCTATCTGTCTTTTGTTGCAGGTGCTTTTGTGGGCTGTGCTCTCAATGGTAGCTTAGTATCAACCCGAGACACAGAAAATGCCCGATTTTATGGTGGTTCAATGAAGGCATCTGATATCCTTATGGGATCCATGGCTAGACCACCTGCAGCTGCTGCGCTCTACAAGGTTCTGTCAGAATTGTTTGACAAGCCAGAGAAGTAACCGCTTTAGGTCTCTAGTATCTGTTGCATTGTCTGGTAAATACATTCTGGAACTCCATGTTAAGTAATTGGATTGCGGCTTTGTGATCTCCACTTATTCATTTGTAACAATTTAAGCAACTGTACGGTCTGCTATTCATTGACACCCTCAAAAGTTTCTTGTCACGGTTACCACAAACCAAATGTAAATACATGCACATTGGATCCCTACTTGCATCAAGATATGAAAGAGAAGATTTTTTTTTCTATTCTCCATTCACCATGATCTACATTCCTGTTTTTCAGCTGCGTTGATCAGCACTCCTTCTGTGAATGACCTAGGAATGTTTTTTTTTCAGTTGCATGCAGCTTTTCTCAGTGTACATGTGAATGTCCTCCATCTTTTCTATGATCTTTGAATTTGTGCGCCTCCTCCAGGGGAAAAGAGGGGAGTCCCCCACCCCTCATGTTGATACAATTCACAGGCAGTATAGTCATTTTTGATATGCTGTACTCTGTACTGGCTGTGTCATCCTGATGTAATGCTGTGTGGTTGAATTCCATGGGTAATTTTTTTGTATTGGTAATGCAACAGTAATCCAAAAATGTATGATAATATGCTGTCCATCTATCTTGTGGCTACCACCTTACTCTGACGTGCTTGAAGCTCAATCGCCATTATTCTGCAGGGAGTCGAGAGGCCACCGTCGAGCTCCGGCGACCTCTCAGGCTGCCACCCCAAGGCCAGATAGGCGATGCAATTACGCTATTCCATATTTCCGTGGCAGTTCGATTCGGTGGTGATGTTGGTGGTGACGGCAGTCGGTAGGATACTTTGCCCGTCCGTGCTGCTGTAGTTTTGTGGTGGCAAGCATATAACTAGCCAAAATGTTTGGTTGCTAGCCAGAGTTAACCTCATTTTGTCAAACTAGTTTGTGGTGGCAAGCACATAATTTTTCAGAATATTTGGTCGCTAGCCAGAGTTTGCCTCATTTTACCACAAGTTTGACAAGTAGATTTGATCAAGTTAATGTAGTGTTTGGTTCTTGCTATAAGTTAGCTATGTCAAACTTTACTTTAACTTGACCCTATATCTCATAGACATAATAAGTTGTAACAACGAGGCTAAGATGTGGCTCCAATTTTTTTGCCACAACTTTGACAAATTAGGCACAAGTGTTTGGCAAACTTATGTATCTTTAGACACCTACCCAACAGCCCCTTAGAAATTTCCAGTAACATGGTTAGAAAATAGTGGGAAATTAGTAGAAGCATAGATAGCATTATTGATTTAACATCCTTTAGCATGCATGATTTTAAAAACATACAAACATAAAAAAAAATTATAGGATTAGAATTTCTCATATCATCAATTTCTATAGGAATTAGAAATGCAGTAATGTTCCAAGATAGTCGTATTGATGGCACACATGAAAAACAAAGGAATCCTAAGCACACAAGAGAGGAAACCCATGGGGTAAGACCCTCCAAAATCCCTATGAAATGGTTCATTTCAAAGAATTTTCAAAGGAATATTATGATATCAATCGGTTGTTTCAAATAACTTACTTCATAGGAATTTTATTGTAAAGATTTACATCCTCTAAAAATCCTTAAATTTTCCTTTTTTTCAAAAGAGCCCTTAGTGTTTTGTAGATATGTGAATAAGAAAAATGCATGGGAATAGAGATAAAAACAGTTATAAAACATGGTCAACAATTTTTGTAACTATATTTTCTTAGAAATGACATAGAAACAGGAGCAGTATCGAGAAAATCAAAAATAGAACTGTATGAATGGAAACCGGTAATTATTGTAGAAAACATTTCATTGTAAATTCACATTTAATTTAACATGACTATATAATATGTACACATAAATTTAAACTTACACCATGTAAATTATAGACCTCTCTTTTTTAAGCATTAAAATAGAGAATTGGTTAAGAAGTTAATGATTCTCTAGACTAAAAAGACATATATTATACTATTTAAAAATACGGTAATTATAGAATTATAAAAACATAATTTTGGTCGGAATACGAAAATGGTGGGTAGAAGGACAAAATTGTTTATGTTTTTTTAATTTCATTTCTATTTCTATTTTTACCGATTACCATTTATTTATAAATAAATGGTTCGCTAGATAAAAAACGAAAATGAACCTCGGGAACTCTTTTTGCCTTGGTGTGAAAGAAAGAGCTATAAAAAGTCAACACGCTAGCTGTTTCCGATGTATTTAGATCTGAGGCATAGATGGCTAAACGTGCCGGGCGGGACAGTATGAAAACGGGCTCGGCACGGTTCGGCATCTGTTAAGATATTATTATTATTATTATAACGGATCACATCAACAAATCGATATCATAATCCAATAAAAAATCAATTATAATCTATGTGACAAAAATAAATAAATAAAAATAGGAAAGAGAGAGAGAGAGAAAAATGATGGGCTAGAGCCGAGTCGGCCCTCCGTGCTATGGCCTTAGCCCAAACACGACACGGTCTAACGGACCATACAGACACAAAGCGCACTACTAAAAAATCATACCGGTCATGGGCCATGCACTACACGCTGCGGCGTCCATTTCGTCATCTATAATCGGAGGCATATCCGATTAAAGCAAAGCAAGCTTCTGACCATCTCAGCGTGGCACTCGATCGGCTCGCCGTCACCGGGCTCACCTCCCCCCGTTTCCCGCCGGCCGCCGCAGCGGGCGCGTCCGCCGGCGCCTCTGCCCCCTCTGCTCTCCGGCCCTCCTCCACGCACGCTGCGCTGCAGCTGCCGCACGCCTCCCCCACCGTAACCGTACACCGCGCGCGACGGGAATCTGGATCTGGATCTGGATCTCATCCGCGTGCGACATTGTCTACTGTCGCGACGGCGACTCGCGACCAGTTCCGCACCCCAGGCCACCGCCCACGGACCAGGCAGCTCACACGGTCATGGCGGTCGCCACCTCGTCCTTCGCCGCCATCTACTTCACCAGCGCCCTCGCCGCCTGCTTCGCCGAGGTACTACTATACCAGACGCTATCCACTCTCCCCCACTCCATATTGTTAGGAATTGGGTAGAATGTCCAGTAACTTTTTCTTTCTTTCTTTCTTTCTTTCTTTTTTGCGGGGTTGGGAGCTCTGAAATGGGTGCTCAAAGCAACCGGTTGCTACTTTCTATTTCTAGAAGAAAGGCAGCATCTTTGGCTTTAAATTGGAGTATCAACATAATTTGTGTTAATTATAGCATTAATGCTCATCAAACTTATTCTTACTGTGTATTGATTGATTTTAGCCGATGCCGAGTGTGTTGATTGATTGATCGATAACTTTGTATCAACTTGGGAGACGAGTGGATGATTTTAGCTCTAGTTGTACACTTGCCTTAGGATTTGTTTTTACTGTGTATTCATTGATCGATCGCTCTCGTCACGTCAGGTGTGCACTATTCCTCTGGACACAGCCAAAGTGCGGCTGCAGCTGCAGAAGAAAGCGGCTGTGGTTGCAGGGGGCGCTGGAGGAATGCTGGCCACGATCGTGTGCATCGCAAGGGAGGAAGGGGTGGCCGCGCTTTGGAAGGGGATCATCCCTGGCCTTCACCGCCAGTTCCTTTATGGCGGCCTCCGCATCGGCTTGTATGAGCCTGTCTGTGTTGCTCAGTCTGTTTCACATTTCCTTCCTTGCAAGGCATATTAATTCACCCTTTCTTGTCCCTCCTGGTAACAACATTGTTTCCTCCCTCTTCTTGCAGGTGAAAGCTTTTTTTGTGGGGGGTACTGCTGCTGGTGATATCACTTTATTTAGCAAGATTCTTGCTGCTCTCATGACTGGTAGGCTCAGTAATTTATCACATATTAATTATAGTGTGTTCTCTTCTCTTAACATATATCATACATAATGCAACCAACCAATCAACTTCCTCCTGATTACATCTGGATTTCACGTGATGAGCAGTTGAGCACCCATAAACCTGGTCCAATTTAGAGGGCCAACCTAGATCTGTGTGAGAATTACCCTAAATGGATTACCGCTCTATGTATTCATAGGTATCATAGCAATTGTTGTGGCAAATCCAACTGATCTTGTCAAGGTGAGATTGCAAGCTGATGGAAAGGACACCATTATCAAGAGGCACTATTCTGGAGCCCTTAATGCATATGCTACCATAATCAGACAGGTTGCTGCTACGATTCATGATGATCATGGACATTAAGTTTACATGATTATACTTCCCATCCATGGCCTGTAAACTCTCATTTTTTTAGGAAGGTATTGGAGCTTTGTGGACTGGCCTTGGTCCAAATATTGTGCGCAATGCTATAATTAACGCTGCTGAGTTGGCCAGCTATGATCAATTCAAGCAGGTGCGTGTTGACCCTATTTTCGTCTTGTGGTCACTTTCTTTAATTGTCATTCTTAATCACTTTGCTCTGTTTGTGCAGATCTTTCTAAAACTTCCTGGGTTTACCGATAACGTTTTTACCCATCTTTTAGCTGGACTTGGTGCCGGTTTTTTGGCTGTTTGCATTGGCTCTCCGGTGGATGTGGTATGCTCTGCAATTGCTGTATAGAGTTATCATTCCTTTTTTTTTAATATAACAAATATCTACCTGTTGCACAATGCACCGTGTTTCACGACATGTAACCATCCATGACTAGGTGAAATCAAGAATGATGGGCGACTCAACATACAGGAGTACACTTGACTGCTTTGTCAAGACATTAAAGAATGATGTGCGTCAAACCTTATTCCCAAACTTTCATAATTTTGCTTCTGTATATCACCAAATCTTAAAGATTTTCGTAGCAGATATAGGCAAAACAGCTCAGCCTCTTTATGCATTATTGATGGTGATACTTTTGAAATGTGGGGATGCTACAGCAGCAATTGAGGGCTGCTGTGAATGGATGTTTGGGTCAAGAATTCGAACTTCAATCTACTGCTCAGGAATCTTAGGCGTGATTATTTATTGCACTAGTACAAATCACCAATTCTGAATTAGATTCAAAGCAACACAGTTTCACATTTCTGTGGCACCTAACGAAGTGTCAAAAACTTATTCTTTTCTTTGAGAACAGTAGAGGAGAACTCTACTGGTAAATAAATTTTAAAAAATAAAAAGCTTTTTACAGTGTTATGTGCAATGGTTCCATTGGAACCAAAAATGCCTAAGGCAACAAAACAACACTTGATAGTTGATAGTTAATAAGAACTCAAAGCCGCTCAACTAAAACCAATCCGTTTTGCCAAAGCTTCTATCTTCTAAGAGGGAATTCTATATCTGTCAAGCCTCAACCATTCTAGATCAGCTAGCAGCAATCTTTTCCACCTATTTTTGTTAGGAGGACAAACATACTTATTTCTTTTCACCCAAATATCCCTGCATCTTATAGTGAACAGCTCTTGTTGTTACAAGCTTTATATTTTACCATGTTAACAGACTTAACATAAAAATGTGCAGAGAAGCTCTTAGTTAAATATTTGATTTCTCAGTTCATAATATTTGACTTCTCAGTTTGTAAGATTTACTTGTCTACTTGTTCCTCAATACTCATTCCATCCAGTTTTATTAGGCGGAGATATTCTTAGCACAAAGACCAATATATGTGGTAAAATGACTGAATACCCCTCACTAAATTGCGTGCAACAAGACTATGCACAGTTGACGTGCAGCTAGAATTCATCCACCTACTCTTGCGTGTGTGTTATATACCACTGGAGTGGATAACTCCTACTTGAACCAAAGCCTCAAGCCTTAACAGGTTGCTATATATCCAAATATGCATGCAGACAGATCATTAATTCTCCATACGGTAGATTAGGAAGCAGTATAGCATTGAAATCAACAGTTCCAAAGTGGCTTGCATATAGTAAGTATATATGGGCAACAATAACCAAAATTAATGAAAAGTGCCTGGGAAGAAGTGTTTGCCCTCAATCTTGGACAAGTTTACAAATCATCCAGACCTAAGAAAACTGGACAGAGCAAGTCTCTTTTTGTTTGTAGATTTGATTTTGACAACTTTGCTAGTTTGCGAGTTTCGTTGATCATCTGGCCACATGTTGGTTGAATTATTGAGTTGGTTGATAACTTTTTTAGCACATTAAACTATTGTGCTTGTTAGTTTGTCTTAGGATTTTCAGAATATGTAATGAAGCCCTTTACTTCAATTTTATTAGGCACAGATATTTTGGAACTTTCTCAAGATTAAAGGGAGCACACTTCTTCCTTGGCGTCTTTGGTTAATTTTGGTCACATTTGCCCCTAATTACTCACTGCATGCATGTCACTTCGGAACCATCTGTTGCAATACTCTATTGATTCGTAATCTTCTGCATGGTGAATGAATGGTCTATATGCTATGCACGCATGCCATATAGCAAAACTCTAGCTTTAGAAGGCCCTTTCTCCATTCCAAAGGCTTCTATATATAACTGTCAACTATCTGATCATATTTACTCACAGTACTAGTTGGGGGCTGAGGGCAGGGTAAGTATTTGATCATCTGGAATGCCACAATTAGCAAAAAAGACAAAAGGGCATGCCAACCACGGTGATCGCTTCAAATGCCATTCCAGTGCTGAACATTTTGTGTAAGAACACATGTACACAACTCCTGTGGGAAGTGCGAACATGTACCATAAACCATAAGTATTGGATGTTGCTGATGCTTATGCAAGAATAATTGTATTCTGTACTGATTTAGAATGTGCGCCATAGAAATTCTACAGCAAATTGTCATTATATCCATGCGGAACTGATGGTCCTTTTTTTGCAGGGAATTCCTGCTTTTTATAAGGGGTTCGTTGCAAACTTTTGCCGGATTGGATCATGGAATGTGATAATGTTTTTAACTTTGGAGCAGGTAACCTTTTTAATGGTACTATGTTTTTTTAATTAAAAAAATTTAAGGGAACATAATCTTAATTTCATAACTGAAGCCCAACATGCTTACACCTAAAATCTGTGCCCCATCTGTTCTCCATACTCTGCCCTGGAAAAGTTACTGTTTCTTTTTCTTGAATGGCAAAAGGTAAGAAGATTATTTCTGTGAGGTTATTGCCTGCATTTGAAGCCAAAATTCTGCCGGACAAGTGACTGTAGAGCCTGCACCGCTGCATGATTTTGACATTATAGTGATTACGGCCATATATGCTTAGGATTCAGAATTTCATTTTCTACAGGGCAGTACACTACCATGTTGTAATTTGATTATGTATATGATTACGAATGGAATCACGAATGACCTGTCATCCTGTAATTGGATAGTGATTATTTAAGATGCACCTCTTTTGTGGCTCTCAGACTTTGATGTTTTATGTTGTAATTGTGCAATATATTTAATGTATTTAAGGAAATTTGGTTCTATGGCATCGTAAGTTTTTTACCCATAATTTGGCTCAATGTATTATGTTAATTTAAAGGGTTTTGTTTGCATTCAATACTAAAATGTTGATTACTAGTCTCAGATTTCAAATAGTACACGATTAATCTAATTTGGTCATGTATGGAGAATTCGTAATTTCTTAATGATACTAAGATTTTAGTTTCTTGCAATTACGATAAGTCATACTTTGATAAATTCTACAGGGTTTTTTTGGCATGCCGCTTAAACCCAGTTTTGGCGATGTGTACTTCATACACAAACACAGCATGACTTGTTTTGCTCTTCGAAATGGCGCAAAGCTTAGTAATTTGACCCCTTATGATTATCCTTTATCTCTAAATCTGTCCTAAAAATGGTCACTGGATCGGTGCACAGGTCCTTTCTAAGTTTCTATTCTCCATTCACAATTATCTACATGCCTGTTTTTCTGCTGCATTGATCAGCAACCCTGCTGTGAATGACCCAGGACTGTTTTTTCCGTTGCATGCAGCTTTTCTCAGTGTACATGTGAATGTCCTCCATCTTTTCTAGTATGATCTTTGAATTTGTGGACCTCCTCCAGGGGAAAAGAGGGGGTCCCCCAACCCTCATGTTGATAGAATTCACAGGCAGTACAGTAATTTTTTATGGTCCTAAAGAGACACTGAAAAGCTGGTGTACTGCTTGTGTCATCCTGCTGTGATTGTTGCGTGGTTGCATTCCATGGTTAATCATTTTGTCCTGGCAAATGCAATAGCAGATCAAAGCATATACACATTGTTTTTCAACCAATCTATAAGCAAGAAATTCATGCACAATTGCAACTAGTGATAGACTTCAGAAACAGAACATGACTTAATCAAGGCAGTAATTTGTTCATCTGATGTCATTGCATTGACATCATGAGTTGTGAGAGAAAAAAATTATGAGTAGCACTGCAGCTAATATGATTACTGAAGCGTGGCGCATGTGGAGCTTGTCTGGCATACCCAGAGCACACACTGCAGATGAATGGAATCTCTGTCCCTGTCACTGCAAAAATGTATATTCCTGGTCTAACCACCGAGGGCCTGCCCTGAAGATACAGTAATGCGGCAGTGTCCAATCGGTGTCCGACTGAATATGCCGTCTCGATACTGGTGCCCTTGAATGATTGAGATGGATAATTCAGTCCAGTTCACTTCGGTTCTACCAGCAGAAAGCATGATGGAATTAAGCTGAATATGTTTAGGCCGGATTTTTTTAACATTTTAGCCCTTTAAGAAATATATTTTACAATTTGACCCCCTTAAGAATTTATTGGAAATAGGGACCCATAACTTGGCACCAGCCACCAGGGTCGGTCATTGCCATCAAGGTCTAACGTTGTCAACACCATGAACATTGGCGCTGATGACATCCAATCCTCTCTGGCGACTAACTTGGCTGGGGGTCAGAGCTAGACTTCTTAGCGCCGACACATTATACATCTGGCGCCAATCTAAGGGTCTGTGTATAGAATAAGTTTTTATACGGGTCTACCTGTAAAAAAAAGGTTAAAACGTTAAAAGAAAGATATACTACAGACGAACAAAAGAATGATGTAGTATCCTAGAAAGCGAGTAGCCTACTACTACTTAAAAACTCTGATCAACTGTGGGATTGCACTGCAGGATCAAGAGCATGGATAATTAATCAGAAACACGGAGCACATGCAGCATCAATCAACATTGATCAGCAGCACGCAGCAAAATGTATAAAATTATTCTCTGAATTCTACTCCAACTGTCTGATAATCCATTTAAGCATGAACACTCTAATTCCCTTCACTTGCCATGTTTTCCTTTCCATTGTCTTCTAATAACAGAAAATTATAGGATAAGAAGGAAAAAACTTTAAAAAGAAGCTAAATTTAACGACGACCTGCATGAATTAAACCAAGTTCAGACTCCTCAAAAGATATGACTTCTCTTGAATCATCCCCATATCTTCGTCGTCTTCTTGATGAGGAAGTAGCTAGCGATCGGCGCGAGTCATGGAGCTCCCAAGGGTGAGCTCGAGATCGTCGGAGCCGCACTCCTCATGGATGCGCTCCCCCTCCCACGCCTTCACCAGCCCAGTCATCTCTTTGCCGCCGCCGCCGCTGCCGCCCTCGCCGCCGAACGCGAACTCTCGCCGCGCCCCGTCGACCATCTGGACGTCGCCATGGAAGACGGCGGCGCCGCCGGCGACCGGCGAGCCCGTTCCGCTCTGCCCCGGGGTGCCCATCCTCGAGAACCCGGCGGCGCCGAACGGGTTGGGAGGGGCCATGAGGCTGTACGTCGGAGACGACGGCCCGGCGGAGGATATCTGAAACCCGGCCAGCCACGCCGCCGGGTCGTTGCCGGTGGCGACCTTGCGGCGCGGGCTCGGCGGGGTCGAGTTGGGCAGGGAGGCGTAGGCGTAGCTCGAGCCGGCGGCCCACGGTGGCACCACGCTGCCGGGGTGGTGGTACTCCCAGGCGGCCGTCTTGAGGCGAGGAGTGCGCGGAGGCGAGCCCGAGGGTGGCGTCACCGGCGCGCTGATGGAGCCGCCGCCGAAGTAGGAGTAGTGGGCCGGGAACTTGGACGACGAGCTGCCGGCGCCGGAGGAGAGGGTCTTCAGCCACGGGATGAGGCTGCTGCCCTCGCCGCCGCCGAAGACGCCACCGCCGCCAAGAGTGATCTGAGAGGAGCCGGAGCTGGGGAAGGAGGACGGCCCCCGTGGGCTCGGCTGGTACGATGAGCACGGGCTCGCCGACGTCGACCGGCCGAGCTGATCAGCGAGCTCTGCTGCCGGCGGCTTCCATCCCTGAAAACACATTCGAGAAATTAAACCAAATTTTTTGAAGCCAAATTTCAAATCAACTTGGCAAATTGACAATATCAAGTTATAACATTTTGCATAGAACAAAAATTCAGATGTACAGTTAAAAAGGTAGTATATGATAAATCACCTCAGAACACAATATGGAAACAAAATTACAAGGAACATGAATGCAAATTCTTACTGAAATTCATTGCCCCAGAGATAAGATTCACAAATTATGGCCAACTATGTTAACATTGCATTTCTTGACAGGAATTTTCATTAATTCAAACTATAACCATGATAATGCCAAATGGTGGCAATGGCAAATTCCAGTGAAAGGTAAAATCCTCAGTGAAACTCACAAAAAAAGACTGCTTTAAAATCTGATTTTAATAAAAGAAAGAAGATACTTGTGTAGAATTTGTCATTTTGTAATTCAAAATTGATTTTCTGAAATCAAAGCCTTCTGTGACAGCCTTAGCTTTCTTTGATGTAATATTCGGTCATGCCCATATCTATCTGCCTACGACCATGCCACTAACTTTTGTCTCCATAATTGCCTCTTTCACCAGTTCTTTTTCACATGAGCAACTTCAATTCTGTCCATACCCCCCTACATGCATCCATAGAGATAATACTAATCTTAAAAAAGAATTTATTCAAGGTACCTAGAGACAGAGCATGCAGCCAACTTAGATTTACTTTGACAAAACAAGGTAAATGGATATGTAAAGATACTAGCTTTGACCAAAAGCTAACAAATTTAAAGCAATTCGTTTGGTAACCTAACCATACAGTTACTGAACCGTGCAAGCCACACTCGATATATTTTGCATTTCTTTTCAATGGAAAACGAACAGTTTTTTCAGTTTTCACTTGTCAGCTGAGTTGTCATCCAGATGACTACGGAAAAGAAAAACAATGATCCAATCCTCAAATAAAAAGCAGACATCTCAAAAGCAACATAGGTAACGAAAAGAAGTGTTTGAAAACAGATAAATTTGATACATTGTATTCTGCAAACAAGATCCTGAATGCAATGTTGAGAGCTGCTACTACCAAAAGATGCTACCACTGCTCTGCTTGTTCTGCCAAGACAAAAATATAATACCAAAAAAAAAAGAAACTGAGGAGCTTTAAGTACAGCTCCATTACTACTACTTCATCTTTTCCCTGCCTAAAAAGACACTAAATCTTGCTAAAAGAACCAGGCCACACACAGCATCATCTCTTTGCTCAACGATGAACAAAAGCAAGAAGATGAAATCAAGAAAACAATCTAAAACATATTTTTAAGATAACGGAAGAATTTTTGAGATGCCAAAAACAAAAAGAAACAAAAAATACTATTTTTATACGGAAACGGCCTCGCAATGTCGCAATGGCACGCGTCATGGTGTATATCTAGTGCGCGCCTTGTCCCACGCAAAGAGAAGAGAAGAGCAGAGAGAATTTCCTCCGCCATTATCGGAGGAGACGGAAAGGAAGACGAGTAGGAGCAAAGCAGAGTGAAGAGCATGCGCGACGCGTTGCAGGAACGAGCCAACGAGGAATCCAGCCAGGAAAAGCCAAAAGGCAATGATGGATAACGAGAAAATTTCGACGAGGGAAGGAAAAGGGAAAGGCAAGCAAGCTGACCTCCTCCTTGTACCTGTAGTCGACTCAACCCCTGCAGAGAGAATTAATCGAACCAAATGCAAAGCAAGGAATCCGTTCTATCTACCCCACGGATTAATCGATCAAGAAACCAAGATCCTTCGAGAAATCGCTTTGTAGAGGGACTAAGCAATCCCATCCAATGGAAGCAAGAAGAGAATTCAAGAAACAAGAACGAGATAGAGAGCAGAGCAGAGGAGGAAGAAGAGGGACCTTGCGGTAGGTGGTGCCGTCGGGCTCGACGGTCCAGCCGGCCTCGTTGCAGAGCGCCTTGAGCACCTCGTTGTTGTCGCAGTGCTTGGGGAGGACGTAGTTTCCGTAGGCCCGCAGCCCCGCGTAGATCTTCGCCGCGATCGCCCTCCGCCGCCTCTCCCGCCGCCGGTTGTTCTCCCGCTCCCTCCACGTCGGCACCCTCCCTCCCCCTCCCCCGTTCATCATCCCACCCAACCACACACTCCCTCTCACTCCCTCTCACCGGAGTAAGCAACGAACCCAACGGCGGCGCGCTCGCCGTCGCCGCTGCTGCTGCTGCAACCTTTGCTCCGCAGCCGCAGCCGCATAAATACACAGAGAAGTATTAACGGCTGGACGACGCGCAATTACCCTTCTGCCCCTGGATCTTGTTACCTCCATTCGCAACCACGTGGAGGGTAGAGATGGCATTTCACGTAGGGGTGGCCGGTAATAATTCGGCAGTTAAGGCGGGTGTCCGAGAATGGAAGGCTTTCGCAGTGGTGATCAGCTAGTTACAGCAAGCATTTTTAGCAGCAGCTGCTGGCGTTATGTTTCATATCCAGCCCAGCCTAGCCATGCATGTAATGCATTGCATCCGCCGCGTGATTGCCGGCGTGGTGGGCCCCACATGTCATCGAGCGGGGATTGGTCAGTTGGTGTAGCACTACCGGTGGTCAAACCGGCTGATTTTGGCTGCTATGCTTTGATGAGTTGGGAAGAGGATGGTATTGTTGATGTCACTGTTCAACGTGACAATGATAGTTAGAGTAATGGTTAATTAGAGTATGTTTAGTTACATATTGTAACAGCTTGACGTGTTTAGTCTATAATTATATAACCGTCGAATTATCTAGATACGTATATATAAAAGTCGAGTGTAACTGTTGATTTCAATTAATTGCTTATTAAAATTATTGTACATACAGTAGAATGGTTTAAATCATGTAACGCCTCCTCTGTCCATTTACAGTGGTATTGATTAGTCAAAGGAGATGATGCTAATCTTATACAATTCCTACCATAACGGTTTTGGTTGAAATGTAAAACCGTGCGTACAATATTAAGAACATTGGTATCTCTAATAATTAATCCATAAATCCAAACTGGGATTGTAACTGTTCAATTAGGAGTGTGCATAGGACTTACCAACATGTCATGGTGTGTTTTATTAATTAATACATTGCACCTACAGTTTTACAGTTTTACATTCCATAGTTAATATGGTGGCAATTGTGACAAGATTAACATTATCGCATTTCTATGATGAATGCCATGTGTAATAAATCGATAAAATTAAGAACGCATGGTCACATGTCTTAAACCATTCAATGTGCATGCAGTAATTCTGATTGGTAATTAATTATGGATAATAATTGTTATTGAAGTAGGAACCAAGATCCCACCTAAATAATCGGGAGGTGAACAAGTGGTACACAAGCAACAAAATCATCTAAAGTTGACATCCTTGAGCTAATGCCCTAGGTTGCCTGTAGCAAGATACATGGTATGCGCTAGACGGCCTAAGCTAACTTGTCCAACTTAGTGGATCAAGTTGGCTAGCTATGGGTTGATGACCTTGGACTTCCTAACATAGGCTCACAAACCTTGGGACGACCAATTGTCCTAGGAAGACGACCCCTATACAATGACCTTAGGTTCGTGTGCTCTCTTGACACACTACGCAAAAGATTAAAGGCTGCATATACCCAACTACTATATTTAATGCGGTAGGTTGGAGCACTTCACCAAGTGCAGCGTTCATGCATCTGTGTAGGTTAGAATAATAATATGGTTAACTAGACGCATGACAAAATGTATATCGATCCCATGATCATCTAGGCGACCAAGTTTGACAAGATTAACATCATTGTCTTTCTCTGATGAATGCTATGTGTAACAAATTGACAAATTAAGAAGGCATTTCGCACGCCTTAAACCATTCAATCGTGCTTGTAATAATTCCGATTGGTGATTAACTGAGGACAGCAATTCTCATCGACTTCCATGTACATGTACTTAAAGTAATTCCAAAGTTATACATCCTTGCCCTAGACACAACTAAGCCATTTTGCAATCCATAACTAGCTAGGCCTATGCTCTAATTGAACTAATCATTACAGTAATAGCCTAACGATTGATCAGATATATTTTTTAATAATGAAAATTCCGGGGTTTGCTTTAACAAAAAGTTACATCCAATTATTACAATATTTACAATAAATAAGGATGTAAATAAAATTTAAAAACATGGTAATGATACGATAATCATATTCTATTAATAAGCATCCACACATAGTTAACAAAAATTTTCATCTTATGTTTGTCATGCTTACCCCTTTGTAATAACGCCGTGACGAAGCCAAGATAGATTTCACGCTCTAAAGAAAAGAAAAGAAGATCGATGGCGTGCATGCATGGTACCGTACCAACAGTAGCTGGGGCAGCTGGCACGTGAAGTGGCTTAGCTAGCTTGGACTAGAGAGCAGCTGGACTGGAGAGATGCTAGGACGTGCCGTGCAAAATGGCTCGTGAGATGAGCATCATGAGCGTGCATGCATGCGCGCGGCTAACCGGCTAGGGTGGCTTTTGGTTAGTACGTACCCGGGATACCGGCCAACTCATGAACCGTTGCTTAATTTGTGGAGCAATTTTTTGCCTAGTGAATAATCTAATTTGTTTTGTATAGGACTATATACTGCTGCTGCTTAATTCGTTTGCACGGTTCATCTGTGGCTCTAGCTGTGCCGCTTGGTCACATGCCTCACTCGCTACCTCTCCCTTGATGCTTAATTTAGGTGGTTAATTAGCATTTCTTTTGTTCATATAAGCTCTGCTAATGGTATGTCTTGTTTAGGCTATTGATCAATGAGTGCCTTTTTTAAGTCTATATGAGGTGTATATATATCCATAAGTACACATTTAATAGATGCCTACATAAGTATATAGGCTTGACTACTGCTGGTGCTACTTACCGCTGGTACTGCTGCTGCTACTACTTCTGGTGCTGCTATGACAGCCACTGCTTGTAATTACCTGATGATTGTCTTTAAGCTGCAGCTAGCACCCAGCAAACAAGGAGAGATAATTGATGACGATGCACAAATCTTAAACAATCCTGCAGGTATCCAGAAGTAAATAAATTAAAACAAAACGTCAGGTGATTGATAGAATGAACCATCCCTTTCCAACGCTGGCGTACCATTCATATTAGAGATCAGCGGATAATTCTTCGTCGCCATCCATCTAAATGGTTCAATTTGTCCATTAGTTGAAAAACATCGATCGATATCGAGGAAGTACATATCAAAATCAAGTTCATGGCCGACAGGAGGCCGGAGCAGAAAGCATGCAGCGTTTTTAAGTTATACGAGCAAATTATAGTCCATTTATTTTAAATTAAGTTTTGTTCTAAATCAAATATTTTTATGTTTGATCATGAATTCCTATAATTTTTTACATTTTAGCACCATGCGAATACTATATTATAAAAATATTTCTCGTTATGAATAAAAAGCATAAATATATCTTATGATTCAAACTATATAAAAACTAAAATAATTGATTTAGAACAAAATTAGAACCGCAAACCGAGGAAGTAAATTTATAGCACCGCATGCACGAGAATATGACACATCGTCTTCGTGCCTCGGCCAGCGTACGGGCTGGTCCATTGCCCATGCATGCACAGACATGCATGCAAGCTGAAAGCATGCTAGTGTCATCTCTTCCTGTGTCAAGCGGGGCCCACATGTCAGGATAGCTAACTTACTCCTGTCGCCACGTCGTCGTCAACCACGAACGGTGGCAGCCAGAAACATTGGTCATCTGCAGGAGTAGTACTGCATGCACAGCAGCACAGTGCAGCTAGCTGTAGCGACGACGTACGCCAAGGGCGAAGGCTGGTGCGTGCCTAGGATGAGAAGATTAGAAGAGTTTAGATGGCAAAAAGACGCCGGGGTGACCTGGGGAAAGAGACGAAGTGAAAGCAATATGGCTAGCCAGCCAGCTGTATGTGGTGCATGCATCGCCATTTTTGCCACTTGCTCCTTGGATCACGGGAAAAGCTCGTGCATGCCTATTAGGCTGTTCACAGTGTGGTGTAAGGTGGTGTGTGTTCTCACCACGCCAGCTCGGAGATTTATTGCCAGGTAACCGTGGCCATTGTAGAGGGCAGGGTGCCCCCGGTAGGTGTGCGGTCACTCGGCGGCGAGAACACAGACGCGAGCTGCGTTGGAGAACCCGTGACCTCACCTCCTCATGCCCCCGTGTGTTGTCCTGCCAGGAAGAAGGGCATACCGTTGTGGAGCTCATCGGCTCCGTGGCCGTCGCTGCTTCATCCGCCATCAAGTTCGCTCGATTCACCACTAAGAAAGGAGCTCAATCCACCGCCGGGGGAGCTCAATCTACCGCCGAGGCCACTCAATCCGCCGCCGGGCTCGATCCACTGCTGATGGAGCTCGATCCGCCAGAGGAGCTTAATTCGCCGCCAGGAGCTTGAGTGGTCGTCAGGACCACTCGATCTGCCGTTGGCAGCTCGATCTGTCGCTGCACACCTTGATCTACGCCACAGAAGTGGCCCGCAGGGAAAGGCGCCACTAGCAAACAGGGAGGGGAGAGACGCCGGCGACGGAGGGATGAACGACAGAGAGGAAGGAAGAGGCCCGCAGAGGTGGGGACTAGAGGATCGGTGGCATAGAAATTTATATTAATTTCTAGCTTGTGATGTGTTATGCGTAAAGTTTTGAACTCTCACATAAACTTAAAAAAATATATGAGAACTACATTAGAAAATGCTAAGAACTGATATAAAAAATTAAAAGAACACATAAAACCACTTACAAGTATTTTTAGCCTACGTAGCAATTGAGACTACTAAATTTAACTGCCTTATACTTATATAATTAATGCCATAGCTCGGACAGTAGCTTCACCAACCCACATAGACGGTGAGCTACCGTGGAGGAGTGAGAAGGAAACATAAGTGGCTTGAAATGTGACGGAATACCTGAAGATGGGTGGCTTCTAGAGTAGACGGGTGGCTTAGACGAAAAGATATTGTGCGATCGCTCGCACGCGCGAGCCGCATAATCTGTTCAAGCCTTTCTCGTTTTGGCCCAGGTGGTTTTTGGTCGGCCTACACGTGGGGTCTACCTTCATGGTTTTATGGGCTTGGTCCATTTCACAATTTTGTCTTGTTTTGTACTGTTTGGAACACCAGGCACGTAGCCACACAACCGACATGTATTTTTTTCAAATTGTTTTCTAAATTTATATGTATAAAATTTATACTTACAAAGTTTCTAATGCACATATATACAAAATATCTATGTAGATAGTTTCTATGCATAAACCTTTTTATGGATGGGGCTAATATGTTGCTGAATTTGTTTCAAATTTATACATTTCTATCAACAAAGTTTTTATATGTATAAAGTTCTATGTACAAACTTTTCTATCTACAAAGTCTATGTATATTTCTTCGGCTGGGCCAACATGCTGCACATCATGTGTTCAAGGCTCCAATTTTTTTATTTACATTTTTTATTAAAATATTTATAAATATATATATTTAAAAAATTTTATAGATCTATACCCAAAGTCCTCTTAAAAAATGTTTTATCAGAAAAATCCAATATGGCAAACGCTTATTGGCTCTCATTAACGATAGACCGCCGAGGCTAAGAAATTTGTAGTTTGGCCCCTTTGTTGTCTTAGTCAAGAGTGTTTTATTCCGTGCTAGGAGGCTGTCCATAAAATGTCGTGTAGACGTATGAGGGAGGAAGGGTCTGTTGTTTTTGCAGGTGAATTCCTTGCTGCCCTCTGTTAAAATGTTTTTTGACGGCAGATTATAAAACCCCTTTTAGCTGCCAAAAATCCAATTTAATAAAAAAATAGAAAAAAAAGAAGAGATGGTTGAGAGGGAAGGCGAAGGAAAGTAGCGAAGTCATGTTAGCTTGTAGATTCGTAAAGAGATAAAAAAATTATACCCTTTATGATGAATTAAAATAGTATGTGTAGCATTGTTCTAGATTTATAAATATTTTTATTTCTAAATCTATAGTTTGTTAGGTTTGTTCGATAGTTTTATTCATAATGTTTAAAGACATATTAGTATTAAAATATTGAATATACATTACTAGATATGTCGATTAATTTCATACTTAGTATAGCCCTATTTTTCCGTGGACAGATATATCAAATGAAGTGATATTTTAGTTATATCATGATTAATAGCATTTAGGTATGGTCCAAATGGTTTAGATCTGTGAGAACTCGGCCTTATAGTAATGGTCTATTTCAGTTATATCACGATCAAGGGAAAGTTTTTGTAGTTTAGAGAGTTGTGAACATTCTTCTATGTTGTATAAACTATATATATGGTAATACTATATACTTATGGACTTATAGTAATGGTAATTGTTGTTTGTTTTCTCTGGCAAAAATTTATTATCAGTTCTATAAACTATATATTATGTTTTTTTATTTTTGATAACCACGCTAACTTTCTTTTTTAATTTTGATATGGTGTATCAGACACCGGAGCTGCTAGACCATGGCCTCGATCAGTCACACTGCTACTACCTCTCAACAGTCAAGAACGGTGTGCTGACAACTCTCCGTCCATGCCCTTCATGACACCTATTGTCTGTGGACTCTCGCTTTCGTACCAGATAAGATACATCCTTGGTGTTTACCATATCTTTAAATATGATTTCTGGCTGATAAAATATACATTGCATTTTTTATAGGTTACGTGAGACGTGCCTCCTTCTATTGTATAAACTAGTCGAGGCCGTAGCACATAAGACCCACGCAAAGTGGTGGTTTATAGACTAGTCTCTTATCGTAGCACTTCTGGACCGCTGGAGGTCAGAGACCCATACGTTCTACTTGTCGTGCAGGGAGATGGCCCCTATGCTTTAGGACGTCTCGTACCTTCTAGGTATTTCTCTTGTGAGGGATGCAGTAGGTTTAGTTGACGGACTTCAGGGATAGTGCGATGGAGCTTTGAGGCATACTTGTTGTGGCTCTTTGACTGGGTGATACTCACCAGCACGACGGGCCATGCTGTGGACAACGGGCTTATCTACTACGCTCACACGATCGCCAATGCTAAGGACAGAAGCGTACTTTAGTGAAACTAGGGATCCGATGCCCTCACAGTGACGTATCGAGGTCTTTGTGATGCGTGCACATAGACCAACCCAAATTTATTGGTTATCCACTACTTCTGTAGCTCTAGGAGGCCGAGCATCGTGATTGGTCGACCAGCGATGGACCACAGCGCATATGACAACGAGAAGTACAAACAATGGCCGCCCAAGGACTTTCCCATGATAAGGACAATGTGGTGCCATCGTTAAGTACGTAATATGTTAATTTAGTGTCCATACCATAAAAAAATGACTAGTTGACGCTTCCTATCGTGGTCTGAAGTGACGATGGGCCACTTGCAAGTCACGAGGTCATACTCAGATGTCGCACTGGAGATCGATCAATTGCAGTCAAACAATGCTGTCTGGGAGTCATATAGCCCTGCAGACTCATGCATCACTTGGACTTTTGACTCTGTGCACATGAAACTAAGCCTACTGATTGATGACCTAACCTATATTGTTTGACATCTTCGTTGAGCTACACTATCCACAACGCATGTTACAACAGTTTGGTTTACGTCAACTGTACCCTTTACCAGCTGTGTCTTCTGTATTGGCCAACATTCACCGGTAAATATTGCTACAAAATCAAACATACGATTATATGCTTCGTACATATTTTAACACTGTGTTTGTACCTAGGTATAATCGGCAAAGATGGATAGCTAGCCCTTTGTGGGTTCCACGTCTACAGAAGAACGTTGATGACTAGTTGCGCACTGTCCTCCATGCTCTGACATATCGTACCACCGATGTGGTTCCTCTCATAGTGATGACTACAACAAGACTCCACCTTGTAGGAATACAGCCCATAAGTAATTTTGGTTATACACCGCTTAAATATATTGTTCCTTACCATGCAATACTACTATTAATAAAGTATACTCTTGACAGGTTTCGCTACGTCATACCTTGTTTCCTCCATAGTGAGGACATCGGCATAGGAAATAGGGACGTTGACACAAGAAACGAGGACATCGACATAAGGGTTTTCAAGTTTTTTACATAGTATATATTTTTATTTGGTTTATAATATTTCAGTTTGCATTGCTGAATCATTTTTCTCACATGTTTGCAGGCTACATCGCAGCATATCTCCGTAGTCGCAGGCAGATCTAAGTAGGCCACCTCTGGATGTACGTACGACTCTTTTGACCACAATGACCTTATGGCAAATCAAGATGTTCATGGCTCTTCCTATCTTGCTGGAGTTCCGTCATCCGACACACAGGAGCCGCATGCTTTGACTCTTGTGCAGTATGTCCACGCTAGCCATGGTGACCCAGTCAACTAACTTACCTACTCTTAGAGTCACGTGCGAGTGTAGGGGAGAAGGACAAAGAGGGGTAGAAGACAGGTCTCAGACTAGTAATATTTTGTGCTATTTGTATTTACTGTTTATACTACTTTATATTTACTGTTTCGACTCTATGCATATATATTGTTTACTATGTGTTAATACCATGTCACTTTCACTCTTTCTTGTGCACACATGACTACCAGTAGCATGTGACAACTAATTTTTGGTGCCTTCACTCCGTACTATGCGCATGATAGCTGAGTCACAATTAACGCTGAGTAATACCAACCAATTTTTGGCACATGATCATCACGTCGCTTTCAACACAACCCAATAGTATTTTTAGTGCATTAATACCACATCACGTTTAAAGTATTTTTGTAGGCAAGACACTTTCCATATATGAATGTCATATCTTTTTCAATACTTTCAGTCTAGTTTTCCACACCTAACACAATCCACGCTATATAAAACCTCCGTATGTATGATAAATTTGATATCCTTGTAAATCTCACACTACCAATTTACTCTATCTCCTATAGCATCAAAGAACAATAATAGATTTACGGAAGGATGTGTAACTTTATTTAGTAGGTTGATATAAAAAATCCAGTATTTGACCCCAACCGTTGGTTCACTGGAGGTCGTTGGTTTTCTCATTTAAAATCAAACAAAAAGTATATGAGGAGTGAGAAGGAGTATGAATGATATCGACAAGCCGAATGGTCAGACTGGAGACTAAAACCTTTTGTATAACCTCTATGGTAGGAGCATCCTAAGTGTGCTTACGGTAATCGTTGTTAGGTGATAAGATCAATAAGTAAAGATACTTTTGGTAGAAGTTACTTTATTTATCTAAACATTCTTGATAATAATTTCATTCTAAGTTCGCTATACATCTCTCTACTTTACTTCAATTTTGCTATCACCTTGACTATAATAGCTATATATGCACTTTTTTCCATAGGAACAACAAAAAAGGTGTGAATTTAAATAATAGATAGAAATGAAGAAATTTTGGTATAACTATATAGGGATAATACAGTCTGATAATACATGCAAACTAAAGTAGATTACGAGTGAAGAGTTGTCTCCTCTAGCAACGAGTGACTATAAATAGACGATAGATGACGATCTCAATAAATTTTAAATAGGCATCCATACCGTATTAATCATTGTATTATTTATATTGCGTTAATATTTTGTCTATAACGTGTTAATCTCTTAGAAACCATATAATATTTTTGCTACTATTATCTCTCTAATTAATAGTAAATAATTTTCTATTAACACTGATTTATTATATAATTTATACATCTCAATTATATTTTCTACGTCCTATCAAGATTTTTTTACAATTAAATCTCTAAATAAAAATGAATTTATTTGAAATATCTTTTCTTTGATGGTAGGAACCAAAACATCATTAAGGGGGTGTAAGGGGATGCCTGCAAAATTTACAAGCCTCTCTCCTCCCACAAGTAGACTTAATTTTACAACCAGTCCTCTAAGGATGAAAAAACACTTAAACAAAGAGCGACGAGAGGCAAGTAGGCCCTTCCTCCCTCGCACGTCCTACCATGACATTTTACAAGTGACATCTCGTCGTGAGATAAATCACATTTGGCTAAGAGGTCAAGAGGTTGATCGTAAATTTTCTTAACCCTTGTCAGCTCACCATTAATAGGGTGTTAATAGACTGTTGCCGTTCTTAGGGATATTTTTTAAAAAAACATATAAAAATGTTGAGATATAGATATATAATTTTTAATTTTTTATATTTAAATAAAAAAATTAGTCTAGCTCTTGGACCGGTGGCACCCGGAACAAGAAAATGCAAATAGGAGGTGGTGCACGTGGACGTACCCCCACATTGATAATTTTGTTGTTTTGCAACAGCGTCCAATCGACCGTGTATCAGATCTATTAAAAAGGATGGTGAAAGAGATGAATAGATGAATTTAAAATTTTAAACGAAAGAGTAAAACGGAAACTAATCAGATTTGCAGTCCAGCATTCTGGTCACTGTCGAAAATTCCGGTCATGGAGTGACCGGATATTCTAATACGATAGAGGCAAACAAGGAACTATCACAACCTAGAGCAACAAGATCTAACACAAGAAGCTATATAACCACAAACACACGGAGTAACTAGGTGGTGCCGTCGAGCTTAACAGTCCAGTCGGTCTTGCTGCAGAGCGCCTTGATTACCTCGTTGTTATCGCGGTGCTTGAGGCTGTAGTTCGCGTAGGAGCGCAGCCCAGTGTAGATCTTCGCCGCGATCGGCCTATGATGCCGCCCCTGCCGCCGGTTGTTCTTCCTCTACCGGCTCCCTCCACGTCCGTTGTTCTTTGAAGGGACGGCAATGCTGATTTTTTTTTCCCATTCATTTAATTCAAACAGGTTCGTTAATGCCACAAAAATTCTTTGTTTTGGCCTACCTACAACACATGGATTTCAGACACAGGGCAAAAAATATAGACATGTAGGGAATCTGCTGAATCCAGGCAAAACAAACTCAGGCCAAAATTCTCAATTCTCAACTCACTGGTTTTTCTGCCCATAACAATCGTGGGGAAAGCATGAGAGCATCGAGTATTTGAGTACTAACGGTTACCCGTTTGATGTGCTTTAGGATTCGTGCAATCTTTACGAGGAAGTGATGTGTAGAAGCTTTGTTTAACACCAAACCTCATAAGAAAATTATTACAACCAATAAGTGAAAATGCTGCTTTCTAAACAATTATTTAGACAGGAGAGACTCACCAGCCAGAAATACAAAACAGTTTGGATTAAAAATCAACGAGAGAAGCAGCTAGTTAAATGGTTTGCCTGGCGTGGACATAGCCAACAATAGTCATCTTTTTTTTTTTGATTGAAACAATAGAGTCATCTTACAACGGCATCATTATTTGTCTATAGACACAGATGGACATCAGACTAGTGTGATACTACATGAATTTCATAGAATACTACATCATCATATGTACATTTTATAGCCACGAGAAGTAATGTTGACACTTCACAACATATCTATCTGCATGAAACACCACAGGAACAGCTTTTGTGTCATTGTGAGCTCAGTGAATCAATAACAATGGTAAATTGATATAAGAAGGCGACAGTAGGAAACTCAGCTTCCCACTTTGAAGGCATCCACAAAAAGGCCCAGACATACGCCGGATTTCCAGTAGTTCACTATTTCAATCAATGACTGGAATCGTCCAGGAGGTGTACTCACCGGTTTTCTGTACATGAGCATGCCAATTCCCTCAATGGCAGCCACTACAGCACCAGCAACAAGAACATCCCAGTCACCAGTCTGCCCTAGGATTGTTGCGAATGCATTGGCGGTATAGAAGCCAAGCAGCACAAGGAATATCTTCATAGGGGAGTTGCTTCTGGCAGATTTCAGCTTTTCAAGTAGTTCCCTCGCAGCAGCTTGGATGAGTCTTCCCAGCCTTGTCCTGCCAAGAAAGCCACCATCATCTTCAAAGTCTTGGCTATCAGCATTAGATGGTCCACCTGTTTCCAAGGCAAATACTGGCTTCCATCTCGAATTTTTCATCTGGTAACTACAGAGTGCAGATAGCAAGTCAAGTACCAAATCTTCTGCATAGTAAGAAATTGATTGCACTAGTAAATAATTCCACAAAGGATGGACACATCAGCAATTCGTCTACTCCCATCCCCAAACTTCTTAAGGTTGACCACCACTACATAGAAAACTGTTTATATTTATCATGTGAAAATAGTACAACTAAACTGGCTCAAGAAACATTTTGGCACTGCGATACATTTACAGTTATTTTGCCAACACATATGACATTTCTATATAAATTGATGGTCAAATTTTAAATTTATACAGTCGATACTATATCATGTCCGAAGTTTTGTATATTATTGAGCAGATGGATTACTTTTATTGTTTCTATTTTGTTTATTCAAAATGATTTTAGCACATAATAGGGTAGATCCATATAAACAGAAAATGGGACTTGTCAGTAACAAGAGTGACTCTCCATAAGTCCACATTATATAAAGATTACCTGCCAAATTCTTGTATTTTGTATATGCATCCTAGCGGCATAATAGCACTTATGTTTGAAGATGGTAAAAGAGAAATAAGTAGGCCACATTTTGCATCCATGTCACCTTGAAGAGCACAACTTGGACCCATGCATTTCCTAACAACATGCAGTGCAACGTAATTTCACTTTATTCCATCCTTTTGTTTGGGTGAGCATATTAAATTCCTTTTAAACAGTCAACAAACCAACCTATGTGAACCGAAACATCTTTCTTCAAATGTCTAGCTTATATCAAACAAATATGCTACATAACTTAAATATAAGATAGGCAGGCAATATAATCTGACTAATAGTTGGCGAATACAGTGCATGCATGATTTTCTTGAATATACACATCGTCCATATGTCATGAACTTATCATAAACATAAACAGCTGTACTGAAAGCTAGATGTACATATCAGTAGTGCCACGGAATTGGAATTGTGCCGCCAGGTAGAAATGTGTATGCAAATTAATTGCAGAAGGGGGAAATGCTATTTGTAGATTTACAACCTTCGTTACCAGTTCCTCCAAAAATCCTTTCCTTTAATCCACACCCAAAGAAACCAGGTACATACCCAATTCCCAATCGTTTTTCCCCGAAATACTACGGAGAAATTCTAGCCGCGGGAGAAGAGAAGAGAATGAGCAGCGGCGTCGGGAGCTAACCTGAGCGGCGCTCCGCCGGCTTTGGCCGGCCACAAGAAGCAGCAACAGGTCGTCCGGCGGAGGAGCGCGCCGCCGCGGAGACCGCCGGGTGGCACCCGCGGGGCGCGGGTAGGGAGGGCTCCGCGCCGCAGCGGCATGGCCGGCGGCAGCGGAGCACAAGGACCTCAGTCGGTCGGTCTATCCGCGCTGCCGCTCAAGCCGGAGCGAGCGCGACGGCGGCGGGTGGCGTGTGGCTGACCGTGCGTGGATATCGCTTCGGGTGGGCCGGCCGATCGAGAACTCATCGACACGTACCAGCTCGGCTTCGGAGTGCAGCGCGGCCCATATTATTAGGCCCTTTCTCTCTCCCCCCGCATAGGTTCCCCTGCCCTGGATCCAACACCTCGCCCCTGCATCCGCCGCGTACGTGCTCGATCAAGAGCTTGTCGTCATGGAGTTCCCGCCGCCGCCACCCTTACCCGACCTCAACGTCGATCCCCCCGCCGAAGACGACGGCGACCTCGACGCTCTAGAGGACGGAGATCACTTATACGTGCCCTTGTTGGGCTCCAACGAGGTAGGATCATCCCAGAAGCGCCACCGGGATTATTCCGAAGACGACGACGACGACGAGGAGATGCTCAGGGTGTTCGACGAGTACGCGGACCCGAATAGTTACGCGATTCGCCCCGAAGAAGCCGTGGAGGAGGCGGCGGCGGCGGCGGCGCAGCAAAGCGCTGGAGAGCAGATCGCCGCGGAGGACACGTACAACCTCTACTGCTACCCCATGGCCGGCGATGGACGCGCACACGACGAGCTTCACCTACCCGACCAACCGCAGGTCATGGCGGCGAAAGACTCCGTCGACCATGTTTCAGAGGAGCAGCAATTGTTCCAGCTCTTCCCCGACGAGGCAGAGGCAAACCAGGAATACTACCTGCACTTGCACAGGGCTACGGGGAGAGTACATGCCACCCGAGGACTCGTACGAGCCCGCCATGCCCGGCGACGTAGACGAGCAGCCCGCCATGTTCGGCGACGTATACGAGGAACACCTCCATTTCTTGCCCAATGAGGCAGGTCAAGAGTACTACCTACACTTGCAAGAAGCGGCCATGGCGGCGCAGGGCTCCGGAGAGTACATGCCATACGAGCCCGCCATGCCCGGTGACGTAGACGAGCACCCCGCCATGCACTTGATCGACGACGGCACGGAGGAACCCCTGCACGTGCAACGACATGAGCCCCTGGTTGCGCTAGAGCTCTTAAACATGGTGCGCGAGGATGACGACGATCTGGACATGGATGTGCAGCTTCAGGAGGACGACCTCGACGAGCCCACCTTTGATCCCCCTAGGCGATTCATCGAATTCTTGTAGAATCTTTGAGTACATGTATTCTCTGACGGCGTTAGTAGTCACACAATTACAGCAGCTGCGATCGATCTCTGACGATGATTGATCAATCGAGTCGCTTTGTTTGACGAATTGTAATTAGTTCAGTCTGAAACTCTAATTTGATTTTTTTTTATTTCTGGCATGATCAATGATTGATCGGATTAGTTCGTTGTTGACGATAGATTAGATAGATAAGGGGGTATATGTTTATAGCATCTATCTGTTTCTTTCTTGATGATGGATTATAAGTTCGACAAACAATATAACCAATCTTAAAGCCCCGATCCTGGCTAGTAGCCGACACAAATCGAGCCGAGTTGATGTGATCATACAAGTACAATGCATAGGCTAGGCTGAACATAAGTTGCAAGGTTGCAAGATAGTATTTTGCTTTGATTGCCTTTCGGAATTTTCTCGAAATTATCTCAAAAATTTTCAAACGAAAACAGATTCAGATAAAACAGTTGGAAAAACCTATCCTGTTCCCGTCATCATTTCTAGAACAAAATACTGTTTTTGTTTTTAAGGTCGGTAAAGAATGAAAAAGGTAGAGAGTACGGTTGAGAATTTTCGTACATTTACACCCCTAGACCTCGTGGTTGTCTCTGAGCTCCAGCTGGCACTCAACAAACAAAGAGAGATAAAGGTTGCACAAATCTTAAAGCAATTCTAGCCATCCGAAAGCAACTGTAGCCTTTTCAATGTGTGATCCAAAATTTGATTGAAATGAGAAACTGATTGTTCCCTAGACAGTCCCTTGAATTTTAGAGAGGACAATTTTCTTCAAGCCATCTAAATGGTTCAATTTGTTCATTTACAATAACAGTCGATCGATATCGACGTATATATCGACGGTTCAGTTTTGCTGCTGTTTGTCCTATGTGATTAAATCTGTCACACCCATTTGAGCCAGCGTTCATAATCAGTATCCATGTTGGGCCAACTAGTTTCAGAAACTGTAGCGCACAATATTGAAATTAGTTGTTTTCTGTGCCTGGTTTGTCAGTATCTCTACTACTTAAAAAAAAAAAGAGAACAGTTCTGATTTTTCGTCAGTCGTCGCGCTTCTCGCTCGCAGTCGGAGTCTGCTTCCGTTCGCGCGAGATTACAGCTGAGTTGCCACGTGGGCTGCGGTTCTCTACGCGTGGGCTGGCCTGCAAATTGCGGTTGCAGAGGCCCAGCTTTCCCCTCTTCGATCTGGAACCTCGCATGCTGGAGCGCATGCGCGATCATGGCATAGCTTTGTTGGCCTCGTACCATGATCCCAATCGCCACCTCTTTAAATTTTGGATAATTTCTTACGTATTTAGCACTTATATCCAGTGTTGTGGGTGGCATACAGTTGGATTAAACCAGCTCTTGTCGAGAACATTCGCTGTTAGATCTATGACCGTGACACTTGGGAGTGTCGAAGCTTAGTGTCTTGCACAAGGAATTTGCCCATCAGTTACATACTTAAATTTCACCAATCTTATTTAGGCCAAAAAAATGCCAACATAAATGTGTTGTGCTTTATTAATTAGCACAGGACGAAAGTAACTAAGTCCATTGGCACATCTTAATTACGCCATGTACGGAGACATGGAGTTTCAGGTTATATCCAGCGAACAATCAAGCTCGCTACCACAAGCCTAATGAAGCCCAGTGCACCAATGAGAGCCTACAAGTGCTTGTGGGCTTCCAGCCTTCCACACGATAAAGCTCACACCTTTTGCGTGCAACAAATTAACACTTACCGACTTAATCTTTACGTACTTAAAAAATTTAGGATTTTTCCGTTCATCAGCTCCAACTTTCATCCGTCGTCCGCTTTAGTGTCCACCATTTACACCCCTATTTTAAAAAATAAAATTTTAACTATAAATCTAAACAAAATATAACCATTTAGTACACGATTCTTTCCAGTCGTAGTGTATTCCTAAGCGTCCTCGCCTGCTTTGGATGGGCCTTCACGTGGCCCGTGTATTGTTACATGGTGCAACACGAGTGTGCATGGCAACGTGCACCTTCAACATCTTTTTACCCTTTAGCTTGTAATCCGTAATCAAAATTTAAATTTTAAAAGTTAATTTTATAGTTTTTTAATCACAGTTTATTTTTCATCATTTAATTTTAAATCTCTAAGAATATATATAAGTTTTAGTTGTTACGATTTATAATTAGTATAATTGAAATGATGAGATGGATGGTCTCAACACCAACATAATCAGCCAGACTTTACCGAGAAACTTAAAGGTATTTTGCGGCTAACCTAGCTTTGGAAGACCACAATGCTCTATTTCAGTTTTTCTACGAGATTCCATCACGTATGTAAATTTTGGTCGGCAGCCCTACTTCGCCTCCACACCTAGAATATAATTAATAAATCTTGAAGAGACAACTTAGAGGAGAATTAATAGTGTAAGGATTAGCTAGAGTTTAATACTCAGTCAGCTAATGCACAAAATTCTATTGTGAGAGGCAAATAGGAGATCTTATTCACCGCCACCCAATGAGTCATGTGGCTCGTCGTGTTAGCTCACCACTCAATACCCCTTCACTCTCATCCCTTTTGTTGCCCTTTTCCAAGTTAAATCTAATAACCTTTGAGTTTAAGGTAGTTGGCTCTGATAGAACCGACCTTAGGGTAGTTGATCCGTTGGCGCCAAGCTCATTGACCACGCTAGAGAAAGGAAAGTTGTAAGGAGTAAAGGGGCGGAGGAAAGGGTTCAAGCCATAACAAAAGACAATAAAACCTTCCACAAGGCTTCACCTCGTCAAATCTAGCCAATGGTGAAAACTTCACTAAGGAAACCAATAGCTTCCATAGGAGGTAGGCAACGGTCAGGTGGTGGCGCCACCATTCATGTTCTAGGCAGCGGCAGTTGTGGCTCCTGTGGCATCCACAACATCTATGGCAGTGATTGTTGGGTGCAATGAAACTGATTGGACTGGTGACTTCGTGCAATGGAACTACATCCCCACAAGGTTCTGGTTTTGGTGCTAGTGGATGAGAAGCTGAATGCCGGTTATTCACCACGCTTCGGCAGGATGCCAAATCATCTCATAATGCTTCAGCTGAAGATTGTTAGTATGCGAATAAACCTCTGCCATCCAACTCTTTAAATGCCCGTGGTAAGATGGACTTTGAATGCATTCTTCAATTTTGTTCATCACATCAGTACCCACGTTGAGGTTAGCATTCAGGTTAAGCACGTGCCGCTTGTGCAGTTCTAGTTGCTAGAAGTGCAGTTACTGTTCCTCAGATTTGACGATAATTTCTATCATAATATTTGTATGAATCCAATAAAACATATGACTCACTCAACAACAAACCTAATCAAGTGCTAAGTCCGTGGAGGCGGCTGAAGGGATAGCTGGCAGGTCAAGCGGTGAGCACGTCTCAAGAGGCCCTGAGTGTAGTCGTTGCGACATTGCCACGGGTCCCTAACGATTTCACTCTTCATTGTTGTGCCATCCAATTTGGAAGCTTGCGTTTTTTGTCCATCTTTCGTCACTCGTCAGTGTGATGATGCTACGTTCATGAGTCTTAAAAAGCTATAAGATCAATCCTTTTTAGATGTGTGATGGGGATTTCCAATTCCCCTTTTATGTACTATGTGCTTAATCTTTAATATATATGTGTCTTAAAAAAATATGTAGTAGTAAAATAATCATGCGTTGTACCGGGTTTACATAAGAATGATGTTACGGTCGAACTGCCACTGCTGCTGGGGACGGTGGCACCAGACTACCACCATGGAGACCATTGATTGGGGCGCCGGCTTCCAACCAGAGCTGCTGAGATCATTGATTGGGCAACTGTAAAACCAAAACGGGACAACCCCTCTTTCCTCCATTTGCCGGTGGCAAGCCACCGGAATAAGAGAGAAACAGATTTTCTTTTTTCTCTCCGGTGGCCTCTCGAGGCTTCCACCACAGATTTATGTTGTCAAGAAACAGAGCGATGGTAATAAACATTGTCAGTATAAAACAATAACGAACTAATCCGATCGATCATCGATCATGCATGCCAGAAATTAAAGAATTCAATTCTGAGTTTCAGACTGAATATAATTCAAATCAATTATCTACATGCAAGTGAAGACTTTTTACAATTCATCAAACAAAGCTACTAAATCGATCAATCATCGTCAGAGATCGATATGCCGCTGCTGTAATTGTGCAACTACTAATGCCGTTAAACAATAAATGTACTCGCGATTCAATTCTACATGAATTCAGAAGGCTGGACGGTTGCAGCGGGCACCGATGAATCGCCACCATGCCCCAGATATGGCGGCCTGGAGGACGATCGTGGGCTCGTCGAGGTCGTCGTCATCGTCTTCGTGCAGGGGTTCCTTCATGCCGTCGATCAAGTCTTTGTCCTCCAGTGTAATAATATACCGTCCAGATCCTAGCGCTGCCATGTCCACCTGTTCTTGGCGTTGCAGGTGCAGGTTTCTCGTCTACGTCGCCGGCGGGCACGGCGGGCTCGTAGATCTCCTCCGGTGGTGGCAATGGCATGTACTCTCCGGAGCCCTGCGGCGCCATGTCCGCTTCTGGTAAGTTTAGGTAGTAGTACTCCTGATCTGCCTCGTCGGAGTCGGACAAGAGCTGGAGCATGTAGTGCGCTCCTCTGAGACATGCTCGATGGAGTAGTGCTCTTGCGCCGCCGCCATGTCCGCTTCTTGCTCGGGCATGTAGTACTGGACAAGAAATCCAACCAGTGCTGATACACCGCTAGAATTTGCTCGCTGTCGACGGAGTCTGAGTCGACTTGCGCCACCATGTCATGCTGTTGGCCGCCGGGCAGGTGATGCTCCTCGTGTGCGCTGCCCATCGGGTGCTGGTAGCAATCGTAGTACATGTCCTCTCAGGCAATCTAGTCGCCGTCGACAGAGTCGTCTTGCACCGCCATGTCATCCTGTTGATTGGGAAGGTGATGCTCCTCCTCGTATGCGCCGCCGTCGCCGGCCATGGCATAGTAGTCGTAGTCGTAGTACGTGTCCTCCGAGGCAATCTGCTCTCCAGCGCTTTGCACCGCCGCCATGTCCGCTTCTCGCTCGTTCTCGCGAATGTTGTACTCCGGGTCAGCCTCGCCGGACAAGAGATCCAACCATGGCTGATAGTCCGGTGAAACCTGCTCATCGTCGACGGAGTCTTGCGCCGCCGTGTCCTGCTGTCGGTTGGGCACGTGAAGCTCCTCGTGTGAGCGGCCATCGACGGCCATGGGGTAGTAGTAGACGTTGTACGTGTCCTCCGCTGCAATCTGCTCTCCAGCGCTTTGTTGCGCCGCCGCCATGTCCGCTTCTTGGTCGTGCATGTACCTCTCATATTCTGCCTCGCCGAACAAGAGCCGGATACAGAGCTCCATTGGAATCGTGTCTCCACCGCTGCCTTCTTCCTCCGCCGCCGCCGCTGCCTCGACGGCTTGGTGCTCCTCGATCGCGTAATCTGCGTTCATGTACTCCTCGATCGCCCTGAGAATCTCTGCGTCGTCGTCGTAGCATCGCCGGGTCGCGCCGCGAGCGTCGCCGTCGCCCTCGTCTTCTTCGGAAGCCCGGAGGCGCTTCCGGCATCGTGCCTCGTTGGAGCCCAAGAGCATGGATAACAATTCGTCCACAACCTCGTGCTCGCCATCGGCCTCGTCGGCGTTCAAACCATCAGCCAAGGATTCCTCTGCATCCACAACCACAAGACCGTCGAGGTCGCCGTCGCCGTCCGTGGCGTCGGCGTTCAGGTCGGTAAAGGATGGCTCTGCATCCAGACGGAGATCGTGGAGGTCGACGTCGTCGTCGGCGGCGGCGGCGGGGGGATCGGCGTTGAGGTCGGGTAAGGACGGCGTCGGTGGGTACTCCATGACAAGCTGTTTGATCGAGCACGCACGCGGATGCAGAGGCGAGGTACAGAGGAGGAAGCGGAGCGAGAGAGACGGGCTGAAATATTTAGGCCGCGCGCGTGCTCTGCGCTTCTTCGTGTCGGAGTCCAAATCGATCGATGACTCCGTTTTCACGTGCGCGTGCGCGCAGTGCTTGGGATACTCTCAACAACCAGAAAATTGCAAGTCATCTAGGTGAAGGATCTCAGAGTCTCTTCTTCACCGTCCGATCAACCACAAATCGTTCATTGCCACGTATGTTACGTACGTTTTCATGTACGGACAGATCTATCCGCCTAACCGGCGTGGCATTAAAGCTGGAGTATTATATCATGCATGAAGTGGGGTTTTTCCTTAAGAGAACGTCACCTTATACCTGTCACCCAAACAATATATGTAAAATTTTTAATAAGATAAATTAATATGTAATATTTCACTATAAAAATATATAAGTTTAAATTCGATCTATACAAATGTAAAAAAATAAGAAATATATGTGTAAATAGTACACGTTATTGGTAGTTATTTTTATATTAATTTATATATGTCAAATTTAAATTTACATTGGTGGAATGAAATATCACGCCTTGATCCATCTCATCAATTTTTTTAAAAAAATAAAATTTGATGACTTTATAGGTGGGGATGTGTCTGAAAAAGAACTTTCATCACTATCATGTCTGGGTGTCCCATGCGACCGTACGTGCACGCGTGCTTGCCAGCATTGCAACAGGCATACATGACTTGGCTTAGCTCCTCATCAACCTCGCAATATATGCTTCCATTTCTTCTGACCTATATCTTAAGTTCGCCATGGAATCTAATCTTCTTCATTCTAAGCAATTGGAGTACTTTTATATTTGATAACATTTACCATAGTACATATAGAGATGGTACACACAAAAAAACAACGTATACGTATATGTACATAGTCTGTCCTCACAAAATTAAAAGAAAATACAATGAAAAAAATAAAAATACACACTATTTTAATATAAAAGTCTGAATTACTTAAATTACCCCTAAACCATAGAATCAATTATTTAAAACCTGAACCGTTTAATCCGAACAAATAAACAACTAAAAATTCGATGAGGCCCACCTCTCATTCTTTTCTCCTTTTTCTCCCCTCCTCTCTAAACCTTGCTATCAGCACCAACGGCCTCTCCACCACCTCCCACCTCCTTCCCGCCCCATACCGCATTGATTGAGGAAGGAGAGGCTCCGAGCATCCTCGCTTGTGCCAACATGGAGGAAGGAGTTAAGCAGGTTGCCATTGTTGCAGTGAGCTCGCCTAGGTGTCTCCTCGGCCGCAGTGAGGAAGCCTAGAAGACATCAGTGGGTGGCAGCTGGTGAGCTAGGTGTAGATCTGGAGTGAATGGAGCCCTCTGCTCGTGTCCACTTTTAATGCTCATCAAGCTCAAGCTCGCCTCCATCAGTTTGTCGATTTGTGAAGGCAAAGGCCACAAAAGCATCTAGAGCTCGATGAGGTGGTGGCGGCGGCGATGGAAAAGGGAAGCGGGGAGTGGACAAGTACTTTTCTCAACTAGCTCATTGAGTCCGCCTCGAGCTCTGGTTCGATCTGACACCGTCCTAAGCTTAGGGTCAATCCTCCAAGCTCCACATAGATTTGGCGCCACTCTGAGCTCTGTCTCTATCTACCTCTTTGGCTTGCCTCCTCAAGTGCCCTCCCTAACGGCTAGCGAAGCACGCACAAGCTCATGCAATGCGGGAGAGCCGGAGTTTGCTCACAAGCGACGGTGGGCGATGGCAGTGGTAGGGAAGCTAAAGCTCGCCTAAAGGCAACCGTGATGCTAGGGAGTTGGAGCTCACACATGACTCCGCATCCCTCCTCCACCGCCCTAAGCTTAGGTTTACCACCTCCTCCTCACATCCCTCTCCCCCGTGCTGTCACATCGCCCCCACCTCGACCTTGACCATGGCACCATTGCTGCACCTTCTCTACGCTAGCACATCCAGGTTGTGGAAGTGGTAGTGACAGCGGCAACGAAAGTGGTAGCGGTGGACGCGCAAGTTAGACCTATAGCCTTTCTCCACAAGATCTGTCGCCGCCACACGCTCCTCCCCGACAACCATCACCACCGCCATGCAGTCCACCTAATGACCACCGACACAAGGGGTAGCTGCTTGATCTTGTGGCAAGCACTATGTCTATCAGCTATTCGATAAGATGAAGGAGAAGGAACGAGGATGATATGGGTTCCATGTTTTTTTTGTTAGCAAGCCATAGCGACTAGACCTGCCATGTCGGGTTGAAGCCACCAAAAACAGTGGCTAGGGGTAATTGTCTGTTTGAAGAATTTAAGGTGTGAAATGTCTGTTGAACTGAAGGGATATAGTTTATGATAATTCAAACTTTGTTATTTAATATATAACTCATCATCATGGGTACACTACATCTCTTGAATCTTCACACGAACACTTGAAACGTATTACTTCAAATGCAACCAAACGGATACGAGTACCTACACACGGGTATATACGGATCGATACAGGTAATTGATTTATTTTATTATTACAGCTCGATCATACCATGCAAGGATCGATCATTGCTTACCCGATCTGCTCATGGAGCTGATGACGATGATGTAGAACTTCTCACGCCGGCGGCGGCTTCCGTCGTCTTCGTCTTCTTCTCCTCCGGTGCGTCCACGCCGACGGCGACGTGGCCCCGGCTGCTCGGCCCGGACGGCGGGATGCGCCACGACCGCCAGTCGAGGTCGTCCCCGCCGCCGCCATGTTCCTTCCTCCCCCGGCCGTGTCGGAGCACGCGGCGCCACGGCGACGACGCGACGACCTGAAAACCATCGTCGTCTTGTCCCTGCACCACCACCGACGACGACGAGACGGCCGAGGCCACCATTGCATATCGCGGCGCTGCTCCTCCTCCTGCGCCCGCCACGAAGGCTAGGCCGCCGGCGGTAGCAATGGCCATGGCCAGAATGAGAGCCAAGACCTTCCTGAAGCTCATCGCGTGCATCTATATGCACGATAAATATAAAAATGTATACAACTATATTAAACTATATATAAAATATGATCGATCTCAAGTGTTTGATTATATTTGACCCTAGAGGTTTGCATGCAATGTGGCGATAGATTGATCGAGAAATGAGGCCACACACACACACATATATATATATATAAAGAGATTGGAGAGATCATTAATATTGAGCAATATTGCAACTAGGAAAGGGAGAGATGTTTGGTACGTGAAGGCAGAGATAATGTGTGTGTGCTGGTGATTAGATGGTAATTAGTTGCTGGTGAATCAAGGGAAATTAAAGGGAAAGGAGTGGCTACACGTGGTTGCTTGCTTTCGGTCAATAAAGCGATGAATTTCTAGCAAGTTGGGCACGTACGCATGCGTGCAGATATCCGGCCAGCCGCCCGATTGAACTTGTTTGGATCATTTCGTCTCTTTCGCATCGTATCTTGAAAGTCTGCATAATTGCATAATAGTTTAGTTCCTTCTCGATGAGGACGAAGAATAGTGCCGCCGGCCACTTATATATATATATATATTCTGTTGTTAAATCGAGCCAATATGAGTACTCGCATCCCTCTCTGATTTGAGATATGAGTTGTTTTTATACTTGTGCGCAGCAAGACAAAATAACTCAAATGATTTTGTCACCCTTCATTTATACTATATCGAAAAACAAATAATTTATTCGTGAGGGTTGTAGCATTTATTCGGCAAGGACAGATATAAAAAATCTGAAAAAACTAACTAGATCAAATTAAATTTCATAAATAGCTGAGAAAACTAAAACAACTGAGACATACTACTAGCTTAGATTGTATATATATATATATACCTGACCCCCTTTATACTTTTGGGGTCTTTGTCATGCGAATCTAGATATTTTCGACGCGCTAGCTTCTCCCTCCGGCGATCCGACCCTCTCCTCCGCGTCGTCGACGTTTTCTTTCCGTCGCCGACCCTCTTCCTGGTACTCTCCTCTTGAAACTCTCCTCGCTCTCTCGCCGTCTCTCCTACAGTCACCTTCTTTTCTCCGTCTCACCTCCGCGCGACTAGGCGACGGTCTCGATCCGCCTCCTCGTCTCGTCTCGCACCCATTTCCGTTCTTCTTCTTACTTCGTGCATCTCTCCTTCTCTGACGCCGGCGCACCTTCGCGCTCGTCGTCTCCATCAGCTGAACTCGTCCACCCTCCCATCGACTGGAACCCTCCCTCGGTTCTCGCCTTTTCTAACACGCTCAACGGCTCTCGGACGCGAACTTTCTTCTCTCACATCCGAGCCAGTCCAACGTGTCCATGGACACAAATCCCTGCCTCCTGGACGCGAACATATTCTCTTCGCGTCTGGCCACTCCCCGTTTTTTTTTCACGTCCGCCCCACTCCTTGGCCTCCACGAGTTCATGGACGAGAATATTCTCTTCCCGATGATCCTCAATGGGACATCGCCGAGTGCTACGTGCGTAGTTGGCTGCTTGGCTCGATCGACGACTCTGTCCTCTACCTCGCCATGGAGGATACTGATTCAACCGCCCGGGATCTCTAGGTGGCTATCGAGCGGATCTTCCTAGCCAACAAGCAGCCTCACGCCATCTTTCTTCTCAACGAGTTCCACTCTATGGTACAAGGCGACTCCTCTGTCTCCTCGTACTGTCAGTGCCACAAAGTTAAGGCTGCTGCTCTCAAGGACGTCGGCCACCCTGTGGCCGACTCTCAATTCGTCCTCGCCCTTCTACGAGGCCTTAATCCCTGCTTCTCCAACACCACTGATGACATCGCCAACGCCACACCTCTTCCATCGTTCGCTCGGGCCCATGACATGCTAGTTCTTAAAGAACTCCGTCTGGCCAACGATGAGAAGACAGTGGCAGACACCGCTCTTCTTGCCGCAGCCAATAATGGCTGCCAAGCTTCTTGCGCTGCCCCTTCCTCCCGCGGTTCTGGTGGCCATGGCTCCAGCCACAGCAACACAGCCGGCACCGGGAAAGGCAAGGGCAAAGGCAAAGGCAGGACCTAGCAGGGTCCGATGCAATCACGATCTGTCTCGGTCCCTGCCTACCCTACCGGTCTCACGGGTCCGTGGCTCTGCTACAACCCCTAGGCGCCCCAGCCCCATCGGCTGGCAACCCGGGGTTCTCGGCGCCCATCCCCAGGCTCACCTGGCATCGGCTCCCGTTCTGCCGCCTCAGCCGATGCTACCGACCCTACCTACCCAGTCGGTTCCCTCCTGGAACCAGGCTGGCCTCGTCGCTACCCTCAACCAGATGACGCTCCAACCACAGCACCCTTGGGTGCTGGACTCTGGGGCGTCTTCACACATGGCATCATCGACCGGTATACTTCGCTCCTGTCACCCCTCTTCCTCCCCTCTTGTCACCATCGGCAATGGTCACTCTCTTCCTGTCCAATGCCGAGGTGACTCCTCTCTGTCCACATCCACCACTAACCTCCTCCTACGCAATGTTCTTATCGTCCCTTCTCTTATTCACAATCTTATATCTGTTCGCCAATTCACACGAGACAACAACTGCTCTATTGAATTTGACACGTTTAGTTTCTCTGTAAAGGATATCCCAACCCGGCGACAGATCCTTCGCTGCAATAGTGACGGAGACCTCTACACCATTTCCGCTGCGCTGTCCACTCCACACGCCAGCGTCGCCCTCTCCACTAACCTTTGGCACCTTCGCCTTGGCCACCCCGGCCCCGACGCTGTCGCCACCCTTCGTCGCAGCGCCTCCATCCGATGTATCCACAGCAGCTCCATAGTTTGCCACTCATGTCAACTTGGCAAACATGTGCATCTGCCCTTTTCTAGTTCTCTCTCCTGTACCTCGCGTCCATTTGAACTTATACATTGTGATGTATGGACGTCTCCAGTTAAAAGTGTCTCCTGTAATCATTATTATCTCGCTATACTTGACGATTACACATACTATTGCTGGACCTTCCCGCTCATCCACAAATCCGAGGTCGCCTCTCAGCTCACTCACTTCGTCACATACGTGTCCACTCAGTTCAACCTCCCCATCAAGGCTTTACAAGCCGATAACGGTACGGAATTCGTCAACCATACCGTTACAAACCTCCTCACCTCGCAGCGTATCCATCTTTGGCTCTCCTGCCCCTACACCTCTCCTCAGAACGGCAAAGCCGAGCGTCTCCTTCGCACCCTCAACAACATCAGTCGCACCATGTTACTTCATGCCCACTTATCCGCCACTTATTGGGCCGAAGCTCTGGCTACTGCGACGTACCTTCTCAATCGGCGCCCATGCTCCTCCATTCAAAACAACGTTCCCTATGCCCTTCTCTACCGCACGGCGCCTGACTATTCCCACCTTCGTGTTTTTGGGTGCCTCTGCTACCCAAATCTCACCGCCACAGCTTCCCACAAACTCGCTCCCCGCTCCACCACCTGTATTCTCCACGGCTATCCCACCTCTCACAAGTGATACCGATGTCTCGACCTTTCCATCCGACGGGTTATCGTCTCTCGTCACGTCATTTTTGATGAGACATATTTTTCCTTCGGTCTACTTCATCCGAGATCCTTCTCTAGTGATTTCGACATCCTCCTCACCAACACCGTACCGACCAGGTCTCCTCCACTGTTCTCTCCATCGTCCCCCTCATCGGTCGTTGCTGAGGATTTACCCTTCACATATCCTACTACTACTCGGTCCGATGTCCCCACCATCGGACCCCCATCGGACCCACCTCCATCAGCCGATACTGATCCTATTTATCCTTCAGCCGATACCGTTCCCTCTCCATCGGACACCCCACTTCCATCGGCTCCTCAGTTTCCATCGGCTCCCCCCACCCTATCGGCTGATCCATCTCTGTCGGACCGATCGGAATACTCGGCCCACCCGACCTCATCGGCTCAGGCCGATCTAATTTCTCCTTTTCCTCTCATCTACAGTCGCCGACCCGAAGCCGATGACGCCCCTACCCAACCAGTTCTTCCCATTACTCCCGTACCCCCATCGGCTCTAGTTCTCTTTACCTCTCACATGGTCACCCGCTCCTAGACCGGGTCTCTCTGCCCCACTCAGCGCTACGGTCTCTCCGCCGTCCATAGCTCTATCTCGCCTATCCCAGCGACTTCTCGCTCAGCCCTGGCCGACCCTCAGTGGCGCGCGGCCATGGCCGACGAATACAAGGCCCTAATGGACAACAAGAACTGGCGCCTCGTTTCCTGACCTCCTGGCGCCAATATTGTGACCGGTAAGTGGATTTTCAAACACAAATTCTTGCCCGTCACAAGGCTCGCTAGATAGTCCGGGGTTTCTCCCAATGACCCGGTGTCGACTATGACGAGACCTTCAGTCCCGTTGTCAAACCCGCCACCATCTGAGTCGTCCTTACCTTGGCTGCCTCTCGCTCCTGGCTGATCCATCAACTAGATGTGAAGAACGCTTTTCTTCACGGCCACCTGACGGAAACAGTCTACTGCCAGCAGTCCCCAGGCTTCGTCGACCCTTCTTGTCCTGACGACGTCTGTTTCCTTCAACGTTCTCTCTACGGCCTCAAACAAACCCCTCGTGCTTGGTACCAGCGCTTTGTTGCCTATCTTCAGCACATCGGCTTCGTGGCCTCTGCGTCCGATAGTTCCCTGTTCACTTTCTATATCGGCTCCGCCACTGCCTATCTACTTCTCTATGTCGATAATATTGTCCTGACAGCGTCTTCGACATCTCTCCTTGATCAGATCATGGCCCGACTCCACTCTGAGTTCGCCATGACCGATCTTGGTCCTCTCCACCATTTTCTTGGTATCTCCTTAACCCATTCCTACCACGAGTACGCCATCGACCTCCTCCAGCGTGCGGGCATGGCCGATTGTCACCCCACGACCACCCCGGTCGACACTCGAGCCAAACTCTCTGCTATCGATGGCGCACTCGTTGCCGATCCCTCTCACTATCGGAGTCTTACCGGGGCTCTGCAATACCTCACACTCACCCGGCCCGACCTCACATACGCTGTCCAGCAAGTGTGTCTCTTCATGCACGCTCCACGCGAACCTCACCTCACGCTGCTCAAGCGCATCCTACGCTACGTGAAGGGCACCCTCTCCAGTGGGTTATATCTCAGCTCCAGCCCCATCGACTCCCTCACCGCGTACTCCGGCACGGACTAGGCAGGATACCCCGACTCTCGACGCTCTACGTCCGGCTACTGCGTTTATCTCGGTGACACTCTCGTATCCTGGTCCTCAAAACGCCAGATTACAGTGTCCCGGTCCAGTGCTGAAGCCGAGTACCGCGCCGTCGCCCACGCCGTCGCTAAGTGCTGCTAGCTGCGCTAGCTTCTCCAGGAGCTCCGTGTACCCCTCTCCACCGTGACCGTCGTCTACTACGACAATATCAGTGCCGTCTACATGACCGTCAACCCGGTCCATCACCGACGCACCAAGCACATCGAGATCGATATCCATTTTGTCCGTGACAAGGTCGCATTAAAACAGGTTCGAGTGCTCCATGTACCATTGGCACATTAGTTTACCGATATAATGATCAAAGGCCTGCCCACGCCTTTGTTCATCAGTTTTCGGTCCAATTTCTACGTCCATTCTCCTCCCGCTGCGACTGCGAGAATGTTAGACAGACCGCTGGCCTGATTTGTATATATATATAGACCCGACCTCATTTTATACTCTTGGGGTCTTAGTCAACTTTTTCAACATTTAGATCTAGTGGCATTAACGTAGATGATCATCATCTTCATTGTTTGTTTTAGGAGTGACTTTCTCCTGAGCCATTATGACTCAAAAAACCCAAGTGGTATAAAAGATATATTTTTTAAAATTATATTAGTCGATGCATATAACTCAAGAGAAATTCGAACAACCATTTTTTTTCCACCAGGCCAGCCAAACAACCGGTAGAGATTTATTGAGGCAATTTTTTCTTAAGTGAAGTAACGAATTCGAACAGCATTGCTTCTAGTGTAAAATGTACAAAATTCAACGCGCGTGAAGAGAAGGAAAAAAAAACTCGGTACTATTAAACTCATCGTATACAGCGATTACATACACAGCCTAATGCTTCTCCATAAAGATTGTGAAGGTAAAACATTTGAAGAAATCAAGCCTAGCTAATTAAGCTAGGCATTGCCTCCCTGTAAGAATTGAACCAGCTTGCTTACATAAAAACTGACCATTGAATTGAGCTAAGTTGTCGTTTGTGCACTTGTACTGTGAGCACGACAAGCACTTATCAGTCATCAGCTTTGCTTTATGTACGGAATAAAGCAAAGGCGAGGAGTCAAGAATGCATGGGCCGGACAGCAAATTAATTTGGGTTGTGACCTAATTTAGGCTTTCTCCTTGAAGCCTGAGGCCCGTTATGAACCAGGCCCACTCTAAGGTTATTGCAACTTTGCCAACTTTGTGTTAGCTAGGGCCTAGTTGACCGTGCTGCCAAAAAAGAAAAAAAAACTTTGTTGGAGATGGTAATTAACCAGTACTACTTGTTATTTTCGACTTAAAGTTTTAAAATCAATATAAGAACATATAGATAAAGTGTAGGGGCTGTAAAAATATATTGTAATGCAATCAACTTACTGGAATAAAACTTTTCGGTGTATAGCTAAAAAAACTTATATATGAATTTAATATGTTCTAATTGATTAAGCTACGGCGATTACACCATAGAAAAATAAACAAAGCAACTAAAAGTATTTTTTTAAACACTTATATCTTTATTCTTAGCAATTTAAATGCCTAAACTGAAAAATTGAAAAATAGAGTACGATTAAAAAAACCTCGAAATTGACTTCAACATTTAAAATTCTAGGTGCGAACAATCTAACAAGAGAAAAAAAACGACCTGGCCGAGTATTTCTGAACAAAGATGACGCATGCACACATACTACATGGCATGGTGTGGCGCCGTGGTGATGGTGGTCGTCAGATTGGAGGTGCTGCAAGACCAAGACATGATGAGAGTAACTGCGCCGCGCTGACGGCTGCAGTGCAGACCAAAGAAAGACACGCGCTCGTGCAGTGCAGGATGCAGATGCAGATGCCATCACTCCCCGCGACACCCTCTGCAGCATTGATCACGGACCCGCCACGGTCCACCACCCTCCCTGGCGCCGCATCTCCGGGGAAAAAAAAAACCCACACCAAAACAAAGCTCCTTTCCGCCACCCTCCCTTCCTCCACCTAGGGCGAAAATATTATCGGGTATCTGATCAAAATTTTTTGGATACGATTAATTTTTGATAATATTGGATACGAAAACGGAAACGAATAATTTTTTTCGATATAAAAACAGATACAATAAAACCATTTTCCGGATTTCAAAACTGATTGAAAATTATTAAAAAAATTTCTAGATATTCACGATTAGCCTGTCCAGTCCAATAATTTAAAACTAATATTTATACTCTACTCCCACCAACAATCGCCATCGCAGCCTAGCCACCCCTCCACCCCCGGCGTGAAGAAAATTAGTAAATGTGTTATTAATTTGTTGTATATGTTGTTTATTCATTTAGTTAAATTGTTATATTGTTTTATAAAAATTAATAAGCTTGTAAATTTCAGTTGAGGGGTTTTTATATTCTGATACATATTTGTTATTGTATTTATTTCGATTTATATTTGCTCTATCATAATGTCGGATTTCGTTTTCGTTTTCGAGGTTTTCGTTTCAAATTCGATTAAAAAAATATAAAAACAAATATGGTACCGTTTCCGATCCGTTTTCACCATACTTCCACCGTCCCACGCAGCCGACCGAATCAGAGCGAGGAGATTCCATTTCCTCCCATGGGATTCCTCCTCCTCCTCCTATCCCTCGCCGTCGTCCGGTCCGAGGAGGCCGCGTTCGCGTCGCCCGCAGGTGACCACCTCAGCCAGCTTAGCTCCTTCCGTCTTCTCTCCGGTCGCCGCTTTCCTTCGGGTGGTGGCGGCGGCGTTAAGTGAGGGATTCGATCTTTGACTTCATCTTGTGTGGTTTTGTTGGGGGTTGCAGATAACATCGTGAGGCAGCTATCGTCGGTGGTGAAATGGCCGCGGGGTCCTTCATCTCACGCGCACAAGCAGCCCTCCCACGCCTCCCAGTATGGTGAGCGCCGCCGACTCGCTACTGTTCCAGGGTTTATTTACTTTCCTACCGTCGGTAGTGCAAGTTCGATTAGCGCACGAAGTACTAATATCGTTTATTAGATTTTTTGTGCTTATTTCTCTACTTCGGATAATATTAGTGCCCCATTGTGTTCCATTTCTCCTTGTGATTACTGGTTACCATCTGCACAAGTAGGGTAATGCCTGCGTTAGGAAGCGAGTTTAACCATAGTATTCTTAAGATGACCAAACATTCCCGATGTTTGGTGTTATAGATATCTATGCTTGCATTTTTTTGTTTACTCGAGTTCAAGTACAACTCTGTGTGTGCGACCTAAGCAAATGAATGTTTAAAGTTCAAATTCATGTATCCTGTCATCTCTAAAATCAGTTTAAGGGGCTTCCAGATCCAGCAGAGTACACCTTATTTGGGTTTAATTCAGTAGCGACCTTGTGTTAGTGAATGTGATTGTGGACAGTTGGTGTGCTTTGTGTGTCCTCGTATGATTTTGTTTGCATGCTGATGGCATTTCTATTATGCGGCAGATGGGGGTGTGGTGCTGCAATTTGAGAGCGGTTACTTTGTGGAGACGCTCGTGGAAGGGGACAAGCTTGGTGTCATGCCACACACCATTAGGGTGTCCCCTGTTGAGGGTGGAGAGCTCCTTGCAGTCGACTCAGCACATAACAACATTGTGCGAATAACTCCGCCACTGTCCGAGTGTATGTTTTCTTCTTGCCTCCCTCAGCTCGGTGCTTGCTTGGTTAATTTAAGTATGATGGTACTCCCTCCATTCACAAATATAATCATTTTTAGGTTCTTTAGCAAAGATTAAGGTTAAGGGAAAATATTCCCTTTCAATCACCTCAGTGGTCAAATTTTGAATCGTTTGAATTTCCTTTCTAAGCACCTGATTGGCTAAAAATGTTTAGACTCTCATACATTGGAATCAGTGTCCTAGAAACGCTTATATTATGTACAAAATTTGAATCCTACAAATACTTATATTTATAAACGGAGGGAGTAATATACTAATATATGACATGGAACATTTCTTTTGTGCGTCACCCAGTGGACTGTTTTTAGGAGTGGTTAGAGTTTGTTCAATTGTGTTTCATGAAAGCTTTTTTTTTTTCTCAAAGGCATGAAACCATAGTCACAAAGTTCTCAGGTCGATGGGATCGAGGAACGTGGTACGCTACTTGTAAGAGGTTTTTATAAGGTGGGGACAAAAAAATATCCCTACGTTCCCAGGACAGGGACGACGTTCTTGGGTCGAGGAACGCTGCCATTGACCCCATTTCCTGTGACTATTCATGGAACTTTTAATTTAGATTTGTTAAACATGTCAGTGGGTAATATGCATATATATATATATATATTTATTTACTTTCTTCTTAAGTAGCTCAACAAGCTTATATATCAATGTTTTTAATAACTGATATTTATATGCAAATGTCATTATCTATTTTAAAGATTCTGGAGTATGTTATTTTTACTGAATTTAGGGAATCTGAATAAATCCAATTTTCAGGTAGTGATAGAGGGAGGGAGCTTCACATTTGTTTGTGTTCAGCAGAGTATCATGTAGTACTAGTAGTGTGACTACCGGGACTAATATTATGACCTCTGCAGATAGCAGAGGAAGGCTGGTTGCTGGTTCTTTCCAGGGGCATTCTGGCCATATAGATGGCAAACCAAGTGACACACGATTCAAGCGCCCCGCAGGTGTTGCTGTGGATGATACAGGAAATGTCTATGTTGCTGATACAGCAAACCTAGCAATTCGAAAGATTGCGGAATCAGGTGCGCTACAATTTAATGTTACATCTGTTTTCAAAGTAGCTGTCACTTCTGACTTAATGCATACTCTAGCCTCTTTTTGCAATAAATCTATAAATACCTACATGTACAGTATTATTAAAGTATTTTGTATTGCAAATATATCAATTCTTTTTTCATTCTACCTAATTAAATATTTAAAATAATTACTGGTTAATGTTTGAACAGAGAAAGCCAAAAGTGACAGCTATTTAGAAAAAGAAGGTTGACATATGTAGTTTATTGCCTTAGTTCTGTGTTAGGCTGTTAGCAATAGGTAAATGAACTTTCTGTGCAGGAGTGACTACCATTGCTGGTGGAAAATCAAATATCCCAGGGTATAGGGATGGTCCAAGTGAAGATGCAAAGTTCTCTACTGATTTTGATGTGGTATACGTGAAGAAAATGTGCTCTTTGCTGGTTATTGACCGTGGAAATGCTGCACTTAGGAAAATTGCCCTTCCACAAGAAGATTGTACTTACCAGGATGCAACTCTTCTATCGTCAGGTTCATTCTTCTTTCTACTCGTTTCTGTTTATAATCTTTGTACAGATAGATGTTTTTACTTTTAGTCCTACTCACCATGTTCTTGAGAACCTTGAGAAAATGTTATATTAGAGAGAGGGCTTAAACAAGACCATATTTTGGGCCCATTTCTAGGTTCTTTGTACATATAAATGTTTTGAGGCAGTTTAGTTTTAAACAAGAAATGGCTTCCATTGCTTGTTATAAGTGCTATGTTGGTACTGTTTGAAGGTGCTGTTTATGGATGATGACCACACAATTTTCTTCACTGCATCAAATGTGGCTCGCTCGATTGCTTTATTCCCAATATATTTGTTCTTCTGATTTTTTTAATTTGTGATCCGAAATGGTATCTGAATTGGAAGTTGGTAAAATTGCTAGATGTTTGTTACTTGCATTTCATGCATGCTTATATTTATAATTCTATGGTAACATTCCTATATATCAACCAGAAGTAATATTTTGGTTCCATATATCTATATCAGTAATGTAGATGTAGCATGTGCCATCAAGAAAACATATTCTGTATCAAGTCTTTTAAAAAAACTATCTCTATAAATGAATTTATTGAACATGTATCTGCATCTTGTGATTATTGATAATTTAGACCATGACTTTCTCAAACATTTGTAATGATACATGCCCATCCTGGAGCTAGCATAATAGTACTATCAAAGGATGGGGATGCTATGCCCTGCGATTTTGTATTCTTGTTAGTGAGCTGTCTGTAATTTTGTATCTACCATATTTTGGGTCCTTTTCTATATTTAGACTTCTGGAGTTTGTATGATAAATCTTGTCTGAAAGTAACTTTAGTAACGATTAGTTTTTACTGAATCCCCAAGAGTCTTCTTTTTCTAGAGGTAATCATGCAGTTGGTGACTGCTGACTGTGTGTCACTGTATCTGGCCGAATCATTTATTTTTCTACATTAGGTTTTCTTAAATATGACTGTATGATAACCATAACCGTGGGGATTTTCAATTAGTCTCATGCTCGTTTTACCTGTTGAATTTGAACCTATTAATTTTGATGATTATTTCACTTCTGGGGTTCTTGCTGCAGTTGTCTACCATTTACAAAGGAAAACAAGACATGTCTAGACTTGATAATTGATATTGTTTTGTTGATTTTCACAGATATCATACTGGTCATTGGTGCTGTTGTTGCTGGATATCTTTTCTCTGTGGTGCAGCATGGATTTGGGTCGTCAAGTGCTGAAAAGGTAGTAGTTTTGTATGTTGCTTTCTGGGATTCAGTTATCTTTTTGTATGCTGGATTTTAGCTTTCAGGTGGTTCTTTCAACTTGCATTTTGTAGTACCAGTATTCTTGAAGCCTTGTTATGAAGAAAACTACTATCAGCTTCTCGCTTTCAGTTATAATTGACTGAAGCAGAGAATCTCAAGTATTTGTTTTCAGGAGTTTGAACCCGCCATTTACATACTAGTTTGTGCTGATGCCATTACAGATCAAAGCACCTGAAGATGAGCATCAGGAGAGCAGCACTGTGGGAAAGACACCTTTGGTTGTGGAGAGCCTGAAAGAGGAGCCAAGTGCTGGGTGGCCTTCTCTTGGGACTCTTGTTGGGGATCTACTGAAATTTGTTATTGAAGGAGTGGGGAGTCAGCTTCTCAAGCTTGTCCCATCGCGCCTGCAACATGGGAAGAGAAAAACAGACCTCACTCCACTCAAAGACAGGCTTGTGATGCCTGAAGACAGAGAGGAGACCCCAATAACCCAGAAGTTAAGCACTCCAATGAGACCTGAGACGCTCCATGCTCCTAACGCAGTAAACGAAACAGCACCAAAGGCCCAGAAGAGTGTCAAATCATCCAAATTTAGGGATTCTACACTGTCAAGCAAGCACAGGTCTTTCAAGAGACAGGAATATGCAGAGTTCTACGGTTCATCTGAAACCCCTCAAGTGAGCGCAAAGGTTCCAAAAGACCGTCTACGCCACCGCCACCGAGAGAAGAGTGGGGATGCTGTTTACGGGACTAGTCATCCAGAGCCCAAGCCTGCGGAAGTGAAGCCCACAGACTACAGTGACCCAAAGTACGATCCCTACAACATCAGAAGCAAATATGGTGCTGAAAGTGGCTACAGGTACTGATGGCCGGTACTTTTGCCATCGTGCGGCATCTATCTACTCCCTCCCAGTGTACTGATATCAACTTCCTTGAGTCCTTGTGCACAAGCACAAAGCTGCTGCTGCTGCTTATAGGTCATTTTCTCACCAGTTGTAACCACCCATAAGATGTGGCAGAGGCTCATTCTAGTTAGGTGGTGATCCTATATCAGTTTGGCATCGGGAATCCGTCTATGCGATTTAGGGGAAGCCAAAATGTAATTTTTGCGCAGAAAGCAACCAGCAACCTGTAGGCTAGTAATTTTTATCTGCTCAATACCTCCCTGTTGCTTTAGTTCTGGTCTTGCCATGCGTAACATGTACTACTACTAATCTCTAGCCTGTTATGCATGGGCTATCTGTCATGACAGGTAAGTCCAATGCCGAACCAGCTGAAATGCAGCTCCCTAGTTCTTCCTGAGCTGTCACTGAAAGTGAGGTTTCATTCTTCTCTCTTTATACCACTGGTCCTGCAAAACCAAGATGCTGACTAGACAGTCCTGGAAAGATTGCGCCTTGTGTGCGTGTTGTCAATTTCTGAATCCATGAGTAGTATTATTCCGAGTTCAGAATTCAGATTTCTGACTCCATGGGCGGCCAAACTTTGATCCTGCCATGTGAAGGAGAATACGAGGCGTCTCCGCGTGACAAAGTGAGGCTTCTTTTGAAGGACTCTGACGTGTGAGCATCAGCAACATGAGCAACAGTCAACAAGAAGCTGGGGTCCAAACAAAAACCAAAGCTGGCTGTGTTTCGACGACATGGCCAATGCATCTACCTAATCTGAGCAAACCTTCTTTCTGTAATCAAAGGGAGAGGATAATAATTGTATTGGGCCTGAATTGTATGTAGCTGTCTGCCACTCTATGGAAGCAGCCGAACTTGTGGTGGTCCTGCCCGTGAACTGGACTGCATGTACTGGAGCACTACTAAACAAGATCTAGATCGATAGATAGCGGCGATCAACGTTGCTGGGCAGCACGTCTTGTGGTCTCCGGCACCTCTTTTTTGGAAGCAAATGAGGAGGAGCTGCCATTTTGCTCTGGCTGAAAGGTGCTAGTCACATGCATGACGAGATGAGATTACTTTGGGAGTTTGGATTGTGCTGCTGCTGTTGACTTCATTTTGGAGCTCACCGTTGTTGTGAAATACTCTGTCCGTCTAGTAATATAAAAATTCAAATTTTGTCTAAAAATATAAATATTTTTATAATATTATTTGTCTCATCAATCATCTTTTATTTAAATTTCTTATCATTTTACATTCAACCACCGTTCTACCTCTAATCATATATTATTAAATAAGAGCTTCTCATCTATCTTAATTTTTATTAAACAATCAAAAATACTTTTATATATGGACGGAGAGAGTAATAAACCTTCTCCGCAGGAAAAGAAAAGACCAATATTACTCATCCTGTATCCAAACTAGGGCTTTTTATTTCCGGTTTTGAACAAACTGTCCAGATTTGGATAATAGTCGTTTCGTCGTGTGTGATGTGTCCAACCGACGGCTACTCGTCACCGGTTTTGAACAAGTTGAGAAAAACGTAGATGAACATCCCTATCCCAAACCACGACCATTTTCTCGTGGACACGGCAAGCAAGTACTCGAATCTGTTTTCTTTTCCTCCTGCTCTAGTGACTAATCATGTGCACCATTTTGCTATAAATTAAGGCCCTAGTCATCAGAAAAACTCAGCTATTAAAATAGCATGTTTCTCTAATCCTATAGAAACTAAAAACATAGACAATTAACCTTTTGTTAGCATCCTAGGAAGAGAACATAGCAAAGAAAAGTTTACAAGAGATTGGAGCTCTTTCTTATATTCCCTTAAAATTGAGCTCTGCAATCCTATGAAATACTTCCATTTAATTCCTACTAAACAAAGGGGTCTGTAGGGAAAAGAAACATAGGAAATTGGATCCTTAAAAATCGTACGCCAATCCTCCATTCTGAAGGGGCCTAAGTCCAGCGAGATAGCTAGATCATATTTAAGGTTCCTCTTAGCGCTGTAATTTTACAACATTTTCATATAATTAGTTATTTCCATAAAAATCATCCAAACTTCTCAATTTCAAATGAGGTCTTAGTATAAAAACGACAAATATCTGTGACAAGGTATAGTAAACATATGAGCTAGTGGATAAATTATCAGGGGCTCCAGAAACTACTGTGAGCTCTTCGGTCTTTGGTGCTTATGAAGTCAAGAAGTGGTTGGTGATACCATTCTAATCAAGCATGTGCCACCCTTACCTGGATGCACCCTGGGATTGCGTAGACCAGACGACTGGAAAAGGAAAAACAATAGCAGAGAAGGGGGAAAAAAAATCAGTCTGACGTTTTCACACCACACATGATACACACATATATCCTCGTCCTACAAAACGATCAGCAACAACTTGCGTGTAGAAATACGGTAGAATTAGTGGAAGAAGAAGAAGAGTCATCTAGAAAAGAATGCCGTAGTTGCAGCAAATTAACAACTGCTATCTTGGATCCATCGACCACAGCTCACTGGAGAACAAAATTATGGAATTATCGTTGTAAAATACTACATGAATTGTGAAATATTATCGAGGGTAAGAATAACACGTAGGATATGGATTCTCCACCAACCCGTATGTGCACGAACTATATTTTACCAATGTTATAAATATGCTAAATGCATCATTATGTTTGAACCTAGAAGAAAATCATGCGTGTTGCCGTGAGAAAATTACATGACAAAATGGTATATATGAGTTGTAAAAGTAACTTTATTATTCCTATACGATTTTATTCATGTGTTTTCTGGTCCCCTTTGATCAATTATCTAAAGGTTATAAACAATTGAAATATATGGGGCTTTGTTTTGCAAGAAGAGGAGCAATCTGCACCTTGATCAATAAGGGAATCAATTTTGTAAGTATATAGGATATAATGGCTAGATTAAAAACAAGTCCATGACAGTTACAACTTCTTAATTATTAATTTTGAATTTCAAAAATAAATTTATAAAATACAAAGGTAGTGTTCTATAGTGAAGGTTGGGTGAGATTTTTCACTATACGGGAAACAAGATGAGACATTATTGAAAACTTAAAAAAATAAATTATTTGATTTTTAAATAAAATTCTACATAGAAATATTTTACAAAGAACGAGCCATTTAACAATTTGAAAAACTTGCTCACGAAAAATGGGAAAGCAGCTACGTAACCTCCAGTTTCGAACAGGCGCTAAATGGAGAGTAAAAAATATATGCAACTTCATATATTAATTCTGAATGTATTTCTAAAATATAGTAGTAGATTAGATTGAAAGAAGAGTCATGTTAATTACAGTTTACTTATTATTAATTTAGAATGTAGGAGTTAAAAAATAAGTGCTAAATTGAGAGGCTAAAATATTTACAACTCAATATTTATTAACTTCAAATTCAAAAAAATCTATTTTTTAGAACAGAAAAATTAAATCTAAAAGTCCATGATATCTCCTTTGTTATGTTTTATTTTTATTTTAAATTTTAATGGATAATGATTTCATTATATAATATGTTTTTTCAAAAAAAGTTCTTTACTTTTTTTATGGTACCGAGTGAATTGGCTTCCCATGGAGTATGTGATTTGTACTTCTTGGTTGCTAGATACAAATTTTATACCATAATTTAATGCACTGATTTTTATAATTTCAATGATCGAGAATATAATCAATTTAAAATTTTAAAATTGATCACTAAAATGACTAAAAAAAATCTTTTGAGGCAACATTAGTAAACAAACTAAAAATAATTACGCTTTGCAGCGGATGTGTAAGTTTTTCTCATGGTAGGTCCGGGTTTGTAAGCTAGCTTTGAAGGGCATCGTCCTTTGGTCTTCGCGACAGATTATCGTCCTTAGAATTCGTTCAGAGAGAGGCTAAAATTTCTGTCAATCGAGGTGGCCTTGTTATCTTGTCGATGGCGAAGTCAGTTCCGTTGTAGTTTACAATAATTAGACTTCCTATGTTGCTTTGACCACCTAATTAATTATTCTAGCTCTTTCTGATGTATATGTTACGCCTTCTCATGGCCATGTACCATATCAAGTTCTATGCACCATTAAATTTGACAAAATCCTTATTTACTCCTAAAAATTAATATGATCCCTTATTTACCCTTAATGACACACGGGTCTAACTTATCATGGATAAGTAATGGATCGTGTCAATTTTACAGGGGCAAATAAAAAATTATTGCATGCTATTCTAATTCAGTGGAGTCATAATTCAATCAACACAATCAGGTTTGTAGGCTAAATAAACAGAGAAAAAGGTGTGTTAGCCCTCTGAGCAATGTCATCGAGACAAGGTGGCTCTAACAATTTGCAAAAACAATTGGGAGCTAATCATCATGAAAAAAAAGGATAATAAGCTGGATGTGTGGAGTCCGCATGTTAGTCTGTATTTAAGAAAACATCCAACTTCTTATTATTTGTTCACCGACATCAGCCAATCAGTGTGGCTGCTGATGCTGATGCGGATCAAATTAAACTGGCCTCTCTCCCATCAGTCATCAGATCATTGGATTCTGGAAACCAAACCCTCTTATCTGCAGCCTGCATAATTGACCACGAACAGTTCAATGATATGTAGCGTCAAATCACATGCTTCAATTCAGCTCACCTTTGAACATTGCAACCACACATACGCACCACACCAGTTAATCTCGCAGCTGTACGTATGTGTCACCGTGGCCTGCAGAATCTAGTTCGAAATTTTCAACCGGTGGCTATGAATGTTTGGCAATAATCACTCGAGAAAGCAATTAGTAAATGGAAACGTTTGACGACGGCAAAACATGCAAGTTGATTCAGATGACAAAACTTCCTGAAAGCTATAACTTCTGATGTTTTATTAAGCCACGTAACTAATTACTAGTAGTATATATTCAGTAATTTAATCCGACGATTTGTCAAAGAAAATGACGGCAGGACGTGTGCACATGAATTAGGTCCCTGTTTAGGAGCAATTCAGTTGTCAGCCAAAACATAAAGATTTCCCGTATTCCAAACAGGGGCTTAAATAGACAAACTCGAAAAAAAAAACTTGTACATGACAATAAGACATGAATGGTTTAGTGAGACATGTCGAAGAAAAGCTGTTAGGGCATATTGGGTAAGATGGTTTAATACGAACCATGACTCAACATGCGGTGGTGTTTTTGTGTAAATGGTTTTTGCTCAAAAATATAGTGGGAAACCATAAAAATGGAATCCAAGTGCTACTTCTTTTGTAGGTTGATGCTTCTTTTTTTTTCTTTTGGGGGAAAAGGTGTTCAGATTTTAGGAGAGATTGATTTACATAAATTATAGTTTAGGCTAAAAATAGTGAATATTTATTTGGACGAATAGCTAGCGAAAACCTTTTTTAAGCCCTGGACTAGCCTACAATAGGGGATGCAGCTTCCTTGTTCCCATAGTAGTGTTCCTGCGTGTTTTTCCTGGCACGTAGTGTCCTCCCATTGGTGTAGCCTTCCATGCCAGGCCCATGTCCTTCTTTCTTTTTTTTTCTTTTTAAGTAAACATTCTTCCTTCTTTTGAAACTTCACTCCGAGTAACAATGGCAATCACAGTCCCGAAAAAGAAAAAAAAAGCTCTACTTAATTGTGGCACTGTGAATCTATTATAATAAATCACCATTAATCCACAGCATACAACTTGATCTCCACCATTTACCTATGTAAGGAGTGAGATGCTATCTCACGCTAGGAATGGATTCATTGTCAAAATTTGATTACACTAGTAGATGAAATCTTGAAGAAATGTGATATGGCCATATTGGTAGTAATATATAACGAATAAAGATGGGAGCAACTCGTTGACCTTTGAGTAAGATTTAATATGTAGTCCAGCTATTATTGTATTTGATCATGGGTTATGGTTTCATTGTAGAAATAAATTAAAGCACCTTGTGAAAGATAGAGTGGAAGTTTATTTGATAGAGTAGTGATGGATGGAATACGTTTGGTTTATTGCCTTATTAGAACTTGGCATTACCAAAATTTGTTAGCAATGATTTTGGCAACAAACCAAATAGGCCTTAAACTACACTTATTTGTGTTTTTGAACAATTTTTTTGAAGTTAATTAGTTGGTAGACAATAATAAAAAAAATAGCAACAGACTAAATCTTCCAAGAGAATTGAATAGGGGCACATGCCCCCATTCACCCTAAAAACATATAAATTATTGAAAATATTTAATGTGCAATAAGTTGTTGGTGTTGTTCTGTAATATTTTAAATTAAATTTAACTAACGATTGGTGTGTGCTCTTTGAGTTTAGATTTTTGATCTAGCCACACCACTCTTCAGTTAGTACTCTAGTAAAAGAAATTATGTTCTTTGACTTGTAAAAAGAAATGCCATAATTTTTTTTTTGAAAAATTTTGTTATTTGTGAGTTGTTTGATTTTTTTAATTATTTGTAAGGCGGCTATATAAAACCTGAGGCAGGAACATGGCGATGTTGAGAACCTTGAGGAGTTGACATTCCAATTATCATTAAACATTATGTCATTTACGGGGGGCCCCTTGGAGGGCTACCAGGACACGTTGAATGCCCAACAAAGGATACCAATTCTACTGGACTACAGAGTATCTTGGACTATCTAACTTCATCTTCAGAGATGCGATCGGCATGTTCCAGAATTGCATGATATTTGCACATCTTCCTCTTGTTGGGCACCAGAACGTACGTCATCACAGCTCAAGGAAGGCACACTTCTAACTTGCAATGTGATAGGTGATCCAAGGCCTTGGTAACAAGTTTGTTGAGAGATAACTAGGCTGCTTGTAGAAGATATATTTGCGGGTGGTGTTCATGGATTGCGATTTGGACGGACAACGTTGTTCAGCCACTCGGACACCTCTCACGGAATAGCTCTGTTGGTTTGGACATGCCGTATTACATTGAATACAACAAACAGGGAGTCAGGGCTGATGTGAGCGGTTGAGTCAAGTGGCCGAGGTACCATGGGATAATCAACGCTAGTGGAGTCGGGAAGTTTATAATGGGAAACTTCATCGATGGCAATGTCTGGTTCCCAAGCACCGAAATTCCTTGCACAATTGGGAATTGAGATGTGACCCAGCTAGATAGATATTGTATGCTCGTTGTTACCTAGTACTAGTCATTAATCTGTGTTCCACATGCAAGCAAATCTGAAGTTTGAAGCGATAAGTAGTAACATTTTCCAAATTTGAAGAAAATGTGTTAGTACAAATGTCTTCTTTATCACAAAAACCTATATTTATTGTTTTATACTCTGTCCATGATAAAATACGGGGTTATGGTATCACTGGGAAAACCCTCTTGAACCTTGAATACACATGGATGTTCCTTGTGATGAAAATGTGATTGGGCGGGAGTTGAATAGGGGCCTTTGATATATTAAAAAAAAACTCCCTCCGTATTACATAATATTTGGCAATTTGGATCTGATTTACTTTGACCATTGATATCTTTTAGATCATTTGATTATCACAAACAGGGTCTATATGTTTTTAATCACCCTGTAAAACACTTCAGTAATATAGTATATTTATTAATACTTATAAGTTTATACTACAAAATATGATTGGTCAAACTTTAAACAATACTGCCCAAAATTCAAATTTAACCATTAATTACTGATTCCATTCTCGAAACTTTTAACTCTCGAAAAAAATTTCAAATCAATTTTCAATTTCAGAAATTATGACTGTAGCTCCAATTAATTTCTTCCTATCTAAAAATTTTAAATTTTGTATTTGAACCTCCACCACCTAGTGAATATTTTTCTTTTCTATTTAATATTTTCTCAGGCTATAGTGGTTCAGTTCCCCTACACATGTACACTTGTGGGTCAAACTGTCCGTCGTATACACGTTAAATTTAATCATGTGCGGACGAAAACGATAAAAGCCAGGATTCTCTTCTAGCCTTTCCTCTTCTATCTCTTCAAATAACAACAACAAGTTTTGGCTCTTCTTTTTTTAGGCAACTTGTGTTTGTCTTTTCTAGTCAAATTGAACTGTCCCACACATATGTAGCTCTCCTTCATCGTTTTGTCTTGTCTCCAACCAAAGCAATGCATCATTGTTTCATCCATCTTTTCTATTCACTTGAGAGCCCACATATATATGCGAATCCTCTACTTGGGAATAGGACAAACAAAAGAGCAGCCACGTGTGTAGCCTCTCTACCTCTTTGTTGTGTCTCAGGCCTAAGCAGAGTCACCACTATATGCATATATGCTCGACCATCATTAGCCATCACTAGCTCACCATTATGCCCTTTTCACATGAAGCCTCCTACTTCAGTACCTGAGACAACAAGAAACTCACTAAACCATGACAACAGCAACACATGTCATCACGACACATGCGGAAGGGCACAGAGTGCTTCGTGCGATTCCCAGTGCCATGCAGAGGCTCATATCGTGCTTTTCATCGTGAAGCAACAGAAGCAACTACAAAACTGAGTAGCCGTCATTGCTGTCCTCCCCAAGTTTTACTATGTTTCTGACCCACCACATTCCTTTTGCACCACTTCTTCTTCAACCATGTCGAGCTCGGCCGGTCATCGAAACCGCCACCGCAAGAACAAAGACCCAATAGATGTGGGCCACATCCTTTCCTGTCGACCCAATAGATATGACCTACCATAGACCATCCTCTCCATGCCACTAACGTTTGGCTCTACATGTCAGCCTAAGGAATATTCTTAAGAATATTTTTTTAGAACTCCTTTTATTTTCTAGAAAATTTTTAAATTTTAAAATTTCATATCTTTTTATTTGTAACTTCATTTGATATCATTCTTGTCCCAAAATTTTTCTAAAATCCTCCTCTACATTTTGGCATGATTAATTTCTATGTTTTATTGCTTTCAATAATATTTTATGTAATGTTTGTGTTTCTCATGTATAGAAGCCGTGGCTGAAGGTTTTTTCATGTAGAATTTTGTCGCACGAGGACCTATAGCATACCAAAGTCACTCTTTGACCATGTTGATCCTAGTATTTACAAAATATTTATTTATAAAGTTATATAATTATGTGCATATGAAATATTAAAGCCACAATCGCGAGACGATTCGGCATACCTAACCTAATTGCTGTATTATATCCTTACCTTTTAAATTGTTATATCCTGTCATTGTTAGCCATGTTATGTCCTAGGTCCATACCATTAGTACGAATATTGTTGATGTTTATTTCCTTATATATATTTAATGATTAAGCTTTATGAATGAATTGATAATTGTGTATGATGGGTTAAATTGATCAAAATGGGAAAAATGGGTTGTCAAATATGATAAAAACCCAACATGTTGATGTCGGTGGTTTGTGAAATAAAAGTGATTGTTTTTAGAGAAAACTTGTGGTACGAACTCATCGCATGTGTGACGAGGCTTTGTATTTACACATAAGGACTGATTGCTTAGAGAAATATACTGAGCATAGTACAATACGACCACATTGTTGATATGGGATATCCTTGACTAAGTAAATAGTGGAGCTAGGATTGCTTGTTTGCTAGAAGTTATACAATCATTGGAGTAGCCATGAGAAGTAGTTCTCGTGGGATCCTGAGTATGGGAAGTCTCGAACTTACCTGTGACTTGATTTGGGACCCTTCTAACTGGTAACTGGTTATCCTAGTGTTGCTTTGGAAAGGTCTTGTCATTAGTCCCCCTTTCACTAGTTATATCTGATTAATTCATACTAAGTAATCAGATGCGGATAAATATCTTGTGGATAAAGCATACATCTTCTGTAGAAGTCTAGTTTAAACTATTTAAATAGTAGTGACCACGGTCATGGGTGGATGTAAAGTAATTCCTCTAGCGTAGAATTATTTGTAAATAGTTGTGAAATAAATTTATAAGATAAAAATCATTTCTAGAGTTAGCTCTGTGGCTAACGACTGACCTATGCGGTCAAGAACATACTTGTACTATCTAAGAAGTCCAATGGCTTCATAGAGAGATGGTAAGATATCAACCTTAGACCTAAGAGAAAAATAAATTTTAAGAAATGTAAAGAAAGTAAATAAATTTTTATAGTCATGGTGATTAAACTGCTACAGGCAGAAGGCTTTGGGAGCCATAAGGTTAAAAATAGGGAAATGCCCTATGTAATTGTTGTTTTCTTGAGGAGCTAAGGCTCATGTGGTGAAAAAGTAAAATAAGTTAAGTTTTAAAAAATAGAAAAAATATCCTAGTAGGCTCTGGGAGATTGAAAATTGTTGGAATTACAATAAAAACCAAACTTTGAGACAAATCTCTTCTTTTTATAATAAATTACACTAAATGGGGTTCTTTCATAGTAGGATTAAGGGTAGAATCTTAGTTCGAAAAAATGCACACCCTTGATTCTCGAAGAATGGTTTTAAATAATTTTATGAACTAAACCTAGCCAATCTTTGAAGCCCATGCATGTTACGCTTTTCCTATAGCTTTCTAAGTAGATGTACTCACACTTGCTCCCCACCCCATAGCAGACAAAGGTGAAATTGTTGGAGATGAATGAGCCACCGAGAATCTTTTACTTGAAGAGTTTCTACAAGTGTAAGCCGACTATAAAGAGTTATATGGTTTTCTCATAGTTGCCAAACCTACCGTGTGGATTATGGTCACCTTAGTTTTCTTCCGCTGCTACTTAAGTATTGTTGTGGTATGACCGGTATGTCCATTCAACCACTGTAATGTACTATTTTTATTATATAATAAATAAGGATCACTATAATCTATCAGACTTCTGTGTGTACCAGTTTGAATTTCTAGGTTTGGTACATAAGTGCAAGTATGTTGATCTGATGCGTTTCTCTTGTAAAGCTGTGCTATAGGCCTAGCAAGAGAGCGGTTCCACAAATACAAAGTCAAACTTACCAAACATTGTGAAATAGATGGAGTATAAATTATTTAAAATATTCAATATGCAATAAGTTGTTGTTTGTAATATTTTTAATTAAATTTAACTCAGTGTTGTTGTATGCTCTTTGAATTTAGATTTTTTATCCAGTCACTCCACTCTTAAATGAGTACTCTAGTACTAGAAATTATGTTATTTCACTTGTATTAAAAATGACATAATTTTATGAATAATTATGTTATTTGTTAGTTGTTTGATTTTTTATTATTTATAAGTCAGATAAATTTATAAAATAGTATATAACCTAAACATGTATGCATGAAAATCTCATGTTTACTATAAACTTAGTAGAAATTTTAGTTTTTTATTTTGCTAAATTAATGTTAATGTGTTTTAGTTCTCATCTATATTATATATTTCTTTACATGGGACAAAGATCCACATTATAGAGCATGTTTGTTTTTTTCCTAAACCAATCATATTAAACTGGCAAGACTATAGTTCAAACGTATACCAAATACTCTTATATACTAAAATTTGATAATTCTAGAAACTTCCTTACCTCACGGCACACAAATTAAACAAAACATACCATCATATGCGTTAAAAAATTGTGTGGTTGACTTTGGCAACAAACCAAACAACCTCTTAATTTTAAGTTAGAAAATTTATCCTTTTTACCCTAACGAAAAACTGATATAAGAGTTTTAGATGTTGATATAGTAATTGAAAAGAGTTATAGATGGATAAAATAAATATTCACTTAACATATATATGGTCCTTTTTGTGCTTGTTTCATATATTTTTATAATAATTCCATGTGAAAAAACCATTAATACTACCTCTGATTACCAAAAAACATTGTTTTAGATTTACCAAAGTCAATAGGACATAGCATTAACCTCTTGTTTTTTTACATAAATTAAAAACATTTACATAAGTATGGCATTATAAAAGCCCTTTTGTCATTTTATTTCGTATTGCTTAAAACCTACGGTCTAAACAATAATCATGGCCAGAGTTATTTAATGTTGGTTGCATAGATTCTAAAATGGTATTCTTTTATATCCGGATTGGATGTAGTGTACCAAAAAATAAATATAAGTACATGTGCCTTATGATACCCAAGCATGCCAAATGGCGTTAAAAATGCACGTGTGGCAATAAACGCTTTAGATTTCTCATTTCTCCCCATTCTCGAGTGCAAGCTAATAAAAATACTATTTAAAACCTGTTGGAACAATAAATATTTACCATTTATTAAAAAAGGACGAAGGTAATATGAAGGTACAGTAGCGTGAACATATAAAACTGCCCGGTTTATCATCAAATGATTTTGCTTCGGCATAGAGCAAACGAGTTGTTTGTTTGAGCCATAGACAATTTAAAATTTTAAACTTAATTTTTGAACTAATTTAAGAGTTGTTTTATTTTATATTTTTTTAGTCTTGGATTACCCTTAAGAATAGAAATATATAAAAAAATGTATCCTAAAATTATTTTTCGTTATTTTGGTCACGTATCTCTGGACCTGTGAACTGTAATCGTAAAAATGCAATCCAAGTATAGACCCCGTACTCTGTACTGCACGAGTGTGTTCAAGTAGGGCTTAGTAGCATAGCATGTGGCAGAGATTTCGAGAGGGATGAAAGAGTTATAGCCCTGTCGTGTATTCGGTAGGATACAGCCTGTCTTGGTATTCCGGCGGTGAGCCAGGGGACGTGATGAGGTGGGGAGGAGTATACTCGGCCAAACGGCCGGCCCGGTCCGGACCACGCTTCACCACGGTCCGCTCCAGCATGGTACTTAAGACAGTCGTTATAACGTGTCCTACCGTCTTGGTTCACGTGCCAATAGCTTAGTCTAAGTACGGTTTACAGAGACATCAGGCTGTTTTTACTCATGCTGTTATATAGACCTGAGACCTGACTTTAGAATTTCTATAGCCCTTATAATAGAATTTAAAGCTACATCATCTACTATTAAAAATAATTTATTTGTAAGACTAAATTCTTTGACGACCATTGATATCCTTCAACGGTATTCTCATTAGTATGTAAAAACAAGCTATCACTCTTTTTCTTTTCTGCAGTTTTCAATTAAGCAACTACATAGCCTGATACTAATAGAATAAATTATTTAATGCATCATGTTTATAAACACTTCTTAAATCACGGAGTATATCTCTTCTCCGAGTTATTTTAATTTTTGACAAAATTTAAAGAAATTTTGTCAAAAAATTCGAACAATTTAACGTCTCAAACTAACACACACAAGAAGAAATATTTGGATGAGGATTGGTTACCCAGAAAAAAAATGGTGCGACACGAGCGGGCCGACACGTGCCCTCATACCATGTCGTATATAGTAGTCTTTTCGTGCCATGTATAGTTGCCGTGCCGGCTAGAACATGGCATCAGCATGGCGCCACGCTAAGTAGGCGGTGTCTCTATGCCGAAGCTGATCCGGGTAGGGATGGAGCCCACAATGAGAAGAGTGGGGCGAGGTGGTGGTCGGCGGACAGGCCAAATGGGCCATATGTTACCCTATTCCTATTCCTAATAGGCGCAGGTCGTTTTCCACGTCTGCTGCCTTCCTGCTTTGCCTTGTTGCCAAGTCTGCTGCCGTGGCAGGGCAACCGTTGGCTTTGGATTTTCATGGCATGGCAGGCATACGTCTCGACCCTCCCCATGCCAATACCAATACTAGTACTGTACTAGTACTTCTTGAACGCCAATTGCCATTGCCAAGACCTAGCAAGACTTGAGTATTTTTAAAGTAAGGTAGGAGTACCGATTTGGCTAGTTCACCACAGTTATGAGTCTTACTATCACATAAAAACGGACTTCACACGGCGTTTTTACTTGATCTCTTGTCCTTATTGAGCCCTTGTACAAGCACTGGTCGTCCAATCTTATTAGTATCTAAAGAATCCATTTTTAACGATGAAACCAAATAAATATTTGTTTGGGTTCATGTTAAAAGGAAATGGAGGCCACATAGAAGAAGAAAAAAAAATCATAAAGTGTCTAAACCATTGATAAGAGCGGATTTTAAAAATTATTACATCAAATTTATATTTAAGTGGATAAGGGAGGAGAGAAGAAAAAATGCTATAAATTTATAACCAGTTATAACATGGATTTAAAACTCTATATATTTACATCAGCTATAAATAACACATCAATTTTTACTATTAAACTTTGCTCTAATGGTGGACAGCTCAGTCTGCATAGTGGGCCCAGCCTACCAGTGGCACCTCTCCCGAAAGCAAGTGTTCCCCCACCAGCGCGCGTAGCGTTTCCCCCGCACTCCGCGGCGGCAGACCCAAACTGCCCCCCACACACAAAAAAAACAAAAAAAAAACCGTGGATCCCAACGAAAGATAGAGAAAGCCGAGACGAAACCGAAGCAGCAGCGAATGCGATTACACGAAGCCCAAAGCCAAAGGGTTGACATGTCAGCCGCTCCTCCTGCACCTCTTCCCCTTCCTCCTCTAGAATACGCCGCCCCCTCCTCCTCCTCTTCCTCTTCCTCTTCTCGCCGCCTCTTCCTCCTCCACCGCTCGCCGCGCCTTGCCGCGCCGCGCAGGGAAGCGAAGCGCAACGTCACGCGGGAGGAGCAGTTGTGCGCGGGCGGGCGCGACCGTTTCCGCATCGCTCGGGCCTCTCGTTCCCGTTCCCCCACACCTGACCTCACCGAACGCTCCACCTAATCGCATATAATCGCCCTCGTCAAAGGGGGCGAGGAGGAGGAGGGCGGTGGTGCAAGAATCCAAGGGGAAGGGGGTGAGCGGGTTTGGTTGGGTACTTGGGTTGATTGGTTCTTGGTTTGTGGGGGACATGGCAGCGCCGGCGTCGGCATCGTCGCCGGTGGAGTTCCTGCTGCGGCGCCCGCCTCCCCGGAGGCGGAGGCTGCCGCTGGCGGGGGCCTTCTTCTCGCCCACGGACCTCGCGGGGGTTACGTTGCTCCGTGCGGTGGCGTCGCTCGCCGCCGGGGTGGTTGCCGGGCCGAAGCCGCCGTCGCAGCGGCGGAACGTCGACGCGCTCGGGCGGCGGCTCGCGTTGCTGTCCGCGATCCTCGAGTCCGTCCTCCTCGACGCGCAGGGCGGCTTCTCCGACGCGGCTAACCTCTGCTTCCGCGAGCTCTACGTCGTGCTCTTCCGCGCCGAGCTGCTCGTCTCCTACGTCGCCTCCGCCGGCCGCGCGTGGGCGCTGCTACGGAGCCCCCACCTCGCCGCCTCCTTCCGGGACCTCGACGCCGAGCTCGCCGTCGTCCTGGACGTCCTCCCCGTAGCCTCTCTTGGCCTCTCGCACGACGCGACCGACCTACTCGAGCTCCTCCGCGCAAACTGCCGCAGCCGCGCGCCTGCCCAGTACCACGATCCCGCCGAGGGGGCGATCCGGGGCTGCCTCCTCGCCGCCCTCCGCCAGTTCGAGCTCGGCCAGCCCCCTGACCCCTCCTCGCTCGAATCACTCCTCGCCGACATGGACATCTCCACCGCCGCTTCTTGCCGCGCAGAAATCGATTACCTGGAAGAGCAAATCTTGAGCCAAGAAGAGGACACCGACCTCCCGCTCGTCGGCAGCGTCGTTGCCTTGCTCCGGTACTGCATATTCGCCCTGTTCGACCCTGGCAACACGAGGGCGCTCCGAGATTGGCCGTTGGTGGGCAACAGGCAGCGGCTGCTCTCGTTTGGCGGCGGCGACGACACCTCCTTCTCGGTGCCAAAGGAGTTCTCGTGCCCAATTTCTCTGGATTTGATGCGTGACCCTGTGGTGGCATCCACCGGGCAGACGTATGACCGGCCATCGATCATACAGTGGATCGAGGAGGGCCATTCCACCTGCCCCAACTCTGGCCAAACCCTTGCAGATCACCGGCTTGTGCCTAACTGTGCTCTCCACAGCTTGATTTCGCAGTGGTGTGGGGTGTATGGCTTGCAGTATGATTCACTGGAGAGCAATGATGGGATGGCAGAATGCATTTCTGCATCTTGCAGTAGCCGGGCTGCAATGGAGGCAAACAAGGCCACAGCTAGGATTTTGGTCAGGATACTGGAGGATGGGTCAGAAAATGCAAAGGCAATTGCTGCTAAGGAAATTCGGTTGCTGGGAAAGACTGGGAAGCAAAACCGGGCATTCATTGCTGACTTGGGTGCAATTCCGCTGCTATGCAGGTTGCTCTTGTCAAATGATTGGATGGCACAAGAGAATGCTGTGACAGCACTCCTCAATTTGTCGATTTTCGAGCCAAACAAGGGACGGATTATGGAACAGGAAAGCTGCTTGCGACTTATCGTGAGTGTTTTGCAGAATGGATGGACTATGGAAGCGAAGGAGAATGCTGCGGCCACTCTGTTTAGTCTATCAGTGGTCCATGATTACAAGAAATTGATCATGAATGAGCCTGGGGCTGTTGAGGAGCTGGCTAGCATGCTGACCAAGGGAACGTCAAGGGGGAAGAAAGATGCAGTGATGGCGCTTTTCAATCTCTCAACACATCCAGAAAGCTCTGCACGGATGCTTGAGTCATGCGCAGTTGTAGCTTTAATTCAGTCACTGAGGAATGACACCGTGTCGGAGGAAGCTGCTGGTGCTTTGGCCCTGCTGATGAAGCAACCATCCATTGTGCATCTTGTTGGGAGCTCTGAAACTGTGATCACTAGCCTTGTTGGGTTAATGAGGCGGGGAACTCCTAAAGGTAAGGAAAATGCAGTGTCAGCTTTATATGAGATATGTCGTCGGGGTGGCTCTGCTTTGATGCAAAGAGTGGCAAGGATTCCAGGGTTGAACACAGTAATACAGACCATCACCCTCAATGGAACAAAGCGCGCCAAGAAGAAAGCAAGCCTGATTGTCAAGATGTGCCAGAGAAGCCAACTGCCATCAGCAATGGCACTAGGGAGCACATTGACAGTGGTGGATCATTCATTGGTAGGGAACAACAACTTGAGGCGCACTGCGAGCTTTGGCAGTGGAGAATTGTCAAACCCGATTTCAATATCAGTGCCGGTGCCCTAGGTGAAAGTTTCTGCACTGGATTATGGATAATGGTTATATGTGGTGAGTTTTGTCCCCAAAATTCTTTCATTTCATGCTCAAACGAAGGTATACAAAATTTAATCCAAAGGATTTAATACTCGAAATATATCAGATGTTCCTATGTTTATGTGTGTGAAATGTGGATAACTGTGCAGACATATAGATGTGCGATTAGAGTTCCAGCTTGATGTTTCCTCCTTGGCAAGCTCGGAAAATTGTTCGGTGTTTGTTTTATTTTTTAAAATGCACCAAATGTGTATGCTGTTTGCTGTAAACTGTTCAGTTAATTAGAAGCTTGCACTGAAGCAACAGAGGAGAGATATGATATTTCATTTCACCGATGGGATTGCAATAGAACTTAAAATTTTGTATAGAAGGAAGCATGGCCAACTTCTGATCCTAGAGGTAACTAGCAATTGTAGCATAGGAGATGAATACCAAGAATTACACTCTCAACACCCCAATCTGAACTCTTCCAGTATGGAAATTGTTGAAGAGGGAATGAATGATGTAAAAAAAATGTGTGTTACTTTAGGACAACCTCTACATTGTCGAGAAGATTGAAAGAGGGACCATCAATCCATTGAAGACCAGAAAATGCTAATGAGTAGAGATGATGTTCTGGAATACAACATCTAAATGGAAACAGGGTGCGCCGGCTGCAGTCAGCTGATTGGTATCAGAAAGTTTTATTTCACATGGAACCTAGTTTCCAGTCACCGAGCTGTGGGTGTTCTTCAGGGGAAGTCGTGTTGAATATCACGCTCCCTGGTGGAAATTTCCCCGCTTCCATTTGAACTAGGAGCACAAACCTGTCTGCAAGCTGCAACAACCATAAAGGTGGATCAAGTCAGGATGCCGAGACTGATGGCTTTTTTAGAAGAATAAATCTTAATGCATTAGCATGATAATTCTTGGCAAAGCTGCCAATGTTCAAAATAATTGTGTTTATCACATCTGATACAGTAGGACACAAACAACTATATATGCCAATCTTTTAGTTTAGTTGGTCTGGAACAAAGACAACAATCGAAGTTAAACAGCCAGGTGCACAGCAGGTGCAGGGAATCTTTCTGTTATATTGAACTGACTCCTGTACCAACTTCCTGATCATCTCAATTTTCTTAGCATCATCAGCCCGTCAGTCTTCATCACCTCTCTTGACATTTTGTGCCTGAAATATCTTCTCTAGTGTTTACTACCTAACAAGATTCCTGTACAAATTCACACCATGATCATGTTTTCGTACTGTGTTTGATTATCCTCTCCATTTCGTCAGCTTCCAGAGAGTGGGTAGCTATGTATTTCAAACCAAAAACGTGTGTCCATTCTCCACTTTTCTGCTTGACGAAGAAGACCGTCGCCGAAAATCGTCACTTCGTAGCACACTTTCACACCTGGCCATTTTCATTTACACGCCAGGTTTTGCCGTGTCCAGAAACTTGGAGAATTCATACTTAATAGTAACAAATTGAGGGATAACAAGGCGAATTTTAGAAGGTACCTTGCGTGCAAACTGGATTGAGATCATGTGGATGACATGCTGGTCTCCAAGGCCTGTGGCTGATCGTTTCAATTGGGTTTATGAGCTGGACCTGTGTTGTGTGTTCCATGAGGTTGATGTGCTGAAGCAGCTCGATCTGGCAACTGAAGATACGTATCAGCCTATTTGGATGGGGTTCCCGGCGCCGGATTTGTGGTTCCCTTGAGCTCAGGTCGCTAACATGGATGCCCCGGCAACTAATCAAATCAAATTTATCTGTAGGAAAAAAAACCACGTATTAATGGCGTGAGAAGTGATTATTGACAGCCTACAGTTGAGTTGAAAAAAAAATCAAAATGTGAAATTCCAATAGCAGCCATTCTTGGAACGCAGAAATTCTTATTCACATGAGAATTGAAATGTATTAAATCCTGTAAAATTATTCATTGTAAATGGGCCTGAAACGGACCAGGCGCCAACCCAACGTATAAGAACAGAAGCTTCTGTGCCACACACAAAATTGAAAACACACATACACTCAGAGAAGCTGATACTGCGATCAAACTAAACTGAACTCAGGTTCAACCAATTCAGTACGTTGATCGATGCTTGAATAAAAACATGCGTCAGTTAAAACTCTAATCAGTGTGCGTTTCACATTCTCATGCCAAACAGTAACATTAAACGAGACCCTTTGGAAGACAAGTAATAAAAGATTAGGCAGAAAACTGTCAATTACCTGGGTAACATCAGATGCGTGTTCACTCTTCATACGCAAAAAGCGGTGGTGGTCCCTGTCGAAGTCTACATCAAGCCATAATGCCACGGCTGATCTTGATTGTACGATTTAGAAATACTAGTCATGACCCTAACAAGCCAAAACTGTAGCAACAAAAGTTTAAGTGAAAAAAAAACTAATCGTATCCCAGTCGATCAAATCAAGCCAGTCATTGCGCCGACAGTACGAGCTTCTAGGTTAAAAGGTGTACGAACGAGGCCTATAGAACTTCTCCTCTAATATCCTTGTTTTGCTTTTTTGTCTTAGTTTTTATTCTCATCGTCTCTCCCACAGATAGTCTTCTCCTCTGCCGCTTACTCACCACTTTCACCACATGATAAGGAGACGGTCTTTATCCGTCTCCTTGTCTCGTTTAGATCTACCTTCGAGTTCTCCTTGCTTTGGCGTACTTTTCCTTCTTACGTCGGCACACCTCTGCGCTCACGTCCTCCATCGGTTGGATCCGTCCGTTCTCCATCGGCTGGAACACTCTTTAGTTTTTTATTCTTCCGACACGCTCACCTGCTCCCTGGACAAGCCAAAACTGTAGCAACAAAAGTTTCAGTGGAAAAAAAAACTAATCATATCCCAGTCAATCAAATCAAGCCAGTCATTGCGCCGGCAGTACAAGCTTCTAGGTTAAAGGTGTATGAACAAGGCCCCATCGCACATCTTTTCCTCTAGTATTTTTTTTCTTCTTCGTCTCGGTTCTTATTCTCATAGTCTCCCCCGCAGACAGTCTTCTACTCCTTCACCGCTTACTCGCCACTTCCACCACGTGATAAGGAGACGGCCTTCATCCGCCTTCTCGTCTCGTTCAGATCTACCTTCGAGTTCTCCTTGTTTCGGCGCACCTTCCCTTCTTCTTATGTCGGCGTATCTCTGCGCTCGCGTCCTCTATCGGTTGAATCCGTCCGATGGGTTTCTGCTCTTTCGACACGCTCAATAAGTTTCACTCTATGGTATAAAGGGACTCATCTATCTCCTCGTACTGCCAATGCCTTAAGGTCAAGGCTGCCGCCCTCCGTGATGTTAGCCACCCTGTGAGTGTTATGTACTATAGAGCATCAGCAAGACTTCGATACTGGGAGGGGTCATCGATGAGAGAGCCGTCGATGGTAGAGAGCTTGACGCGAGTGTCGATTGGAGTGGCGGTGGAGTGACTTTCGGCCATGCCTACATGCTGGAGAAGATTCATAGCATACTGGCGCTGGGAGAGAAATAACCCGTAGGAAGAGCGCGTAACAGAGATGCCAAGGAAGTGGTGTAGAGGACCTAGATCAGTCATGGCAAACTCCGAGTGGAGTTGGGCCATGATGCGCTGTAGGGTGATTGTCGAGGATGCCATAAGGATGACGTCGTTGACGTAGAGAAGGAGGTAGGCGGTAGCATCCCTGGTGTGAAGTACGAAAATGGATGTATCGGAGACGGAGGCCACAAAACCAAGTTATCGAAGATAGGCAGCAAAGCGCTGGTACCAAGCCCAAGGGGCCTGTTTGAGGCTATAGAGAGAGCGCTAAAGGAGACAGACGTTGTCGGGACGGGATGGGTCGACGAAGCCTGGAGGCTACTAGAAGTAGACCGTCTCCGTCAGATTATCGTGAAGGAAAGTATTCTTTACGCCAAGCTGATGAATCGGCTAAGAACGCAATGCAGCGAGGGTAAGCACAACCTGAATGGTGGCAGACTTGACAACGGGACTAAAAGTCTCGTCATAGTCAATGCCGGGACATTGAGAGAAACCACGGACTACCCAAGGCGCCTTGTGACGAGCAAACAGGCCATCGGAGTGGAACTTATGTTTAAAGATCCACTTGTCGGTCACAACGTTGGCACCGGGAGAACAAGGTACGAGGCGCCAGGTCTCGTTGTCCATAAGGGCCTTGTACTCATCGGCCGTAGCCATGCGCCACTAAGGATTGCCCAAGGCAGAACGGTGAGTCGCTGGGATGGGCGAGATGGCACAATAGACTGCAGAGAATCCGTAGCGCTGAGAGGGGTGGAGAGACCCAGCTTGAGATCGTGTGATCATATGAGAGGAGGTGGAGACAGCAGAGGCCACACAGTCTGATGGTAATATCGGTTGTAGGGCAGGGTCGGAAAGAGAAAGGGTGGCAGCGGGGCGGGATCGACAGCTATAGGTCCGAAGAAAGGGTTAGACGAGGTTAGCCTGAACCGATGGAGGTTGGTGAGTCGATGGAGGTTGATGAGCTAATGGAGCTGGTGGAGCCGATGGGAGGTGACGAGCCGATGGAGGTCTAATCGGTATGACAGTGGAGCGAAGAGGAGTGGGATAGTCGTTCAGGGGGTCCTCAGGAACGACTGATGTGGGCTGCGGAGGTGTGGTTTGTGGTAAATGTTGGGATGGTACAGCGTGGGTGAGAAGGAAATTGAGGTCATCAGACGAAGGTCCATGGTGGAGTAACCTGAAAGGGAAGCAAGACTCGTCAAAAATGACGTGTTGGGAAATAATGATCCGATAGGTGGAGAGATCAAGACAGCGGTATCCCCTGTGAGAAGAGGGATAGCCAAGGAAGATATAGGTGGTGGAGCGTGGTGCGAGTTTATGAGGGGCGATGGCTGTCAGATTGGGGTAGCAGAGACACCCAAAGACACGTAAGTGAGAGTAGTCGAGCGTCTTTTGATACAGAAGAGTGTAGAGAATGTTGTGATGAATGAAAGAGCAGGGGCGTCGATTCAGCAGATAGGTCACAATGGTGAGTGCTTCAGCCCAGTAGGGTGCAGGTAGATGGGCGTGAAGAAGTATAGTGCGACTGATGTTGTTTAGGGTTCGAAGGAGACGTTTGGCCTTGCCATTTTGGGGGAAGGTGTAAGGGCAGGAGAGGCGAAGGTGGATGCCATGGGAGGTGAGGAAGGCTTGGATGGTACGGTTTACAAACTCCGTGCCATTGTCAGCCTGTATGGCTTGGATGGAGAGGTTGAATTAAGTTGAAACATAATTGGTGAAATTGATGAGATGAGAGATAACCTCAGACCTACTTGTGAGAGGGAAAGTCTAGCAGTAGTGTGTATAATTATCAAGTAGTGAAAGATAGTACTGATAACCCAAAATACTTTTAACTGGAGAAGTCCACACATCACAGTGAATCAGTTCAAAAGGTCTAGAGGTACAAGACATAGAGGGGAAGAAAGGCAGCCGTACATGCTTACCAAGTTGACAGGAGTGGCAGACAGTGGGGCTGTTGTGGTTGCACCGAATGGAGGCGCTACAACAGAGAGGGACGACAGCGTCGGGGCTGAGGTGACCGAGGCGAAGATTCCACAAGTTGATGGAGATGGCAAGGTTGGTGTGAGGAGTGGACGACGCAGCAGAGATGGTATAGAGGTCACCGCCACTATTGCATCGAAGCATCTCATGCCAAATCGGGATATCCTTCACAGAGAAACCAAAAGCGTCAAATTCAATGGAGCAATTGTTATCTCTAGTGAATTGACGGACAGAAAGCAGATTGTGGACGAGGGAAGGAATGATTAAGACATTATGAAGTGAAAAGTTGGATGTGGGTGTAGGTAGGATGGAGTCACCGCGGCATGTGATAGAAAGATATTTCCCATTGCCGACGATGATGAAAGGTGAGGAGGAAGGATGGCGAGAGAGTAGTATACCATCCGATGAAGCCATGTGGGATGATGCACCAGAGTCCAGCACCCAGAGGTGCTAGGGTTGGAGCGTCATCTGGTTGAGGGCATCAATGAGGCCAACCTGGTTCCACAAGGGAGCCGACTGGGTGATTGGTGAGGGTGTGATCAGCTAAGGCGGTTGTACGGGAGTGGATGCCAGGTGGACCTTAGGGTGTGCGCCGAGGACCTTGGGCTGCCAGCCGATAGGGTTGCGTAGTTGGGGTTAAGGTGCTCAGGGGTTGTAGCAAAGCCATGGACCCATGGGACTAGCTGACGGGGTAGGGACAGGAGCAGGGGCGGTTGCATCGGACCGCTCCAGCTCTTGCCCTTGCCCTTCCCTTTGCCTTTACCGTTGCCACCGGCGCAGGCTTTGTTGCCGTGGCCAAAACCATGATTACCAGAGCCACGAGAGGAGGTAGCAGGGCACAGTGGGTGGCAGCCGATAAGGTTGTTGCAGCCATGATCGGCTGTGGCGAGGAGAGCGGTATAGGTCACAGTTTTCTCATCGTTGGCTAGGCATAGTTCCTTGAGAACCAGCATGTCGTAGGCCCGGACGAACGTGGGAAGAGAGGTGGAGTTGACAATGCCATCGACGATGTTAGAGAAGCGAGGGTTGAGTCCTTGCAAGAGGACAAGGATGAGTTGTGAGTCGGCCACAGGATGACCAACATCACGGAGGGTGACGGCCTTGACTTTAAGGCGTTAGCAGTACGAGGAGACAGAGAAGTCCCCTTGTACCATAGAGTGAAACTCGTTGAGAAGGAAGATGGCGCGTTGCTGCTTATTTGCTTAAAAGAGCCGCTCAATGGCCATCTAGAGATTGCGGGCGGTGGAATCGGTGTCGTCCATGGCAAGATCGAGAACAGAGTCATCAACCGAGCCGAGTAGCCAGCTGCGCACGCAGCACTCGGTGATGTCCCATTGGAGGTCATCGAGGCGAGGTGGAGCGGAGTTGTCGATATGGAAGCAAAGATCGAACTTTTCACATAAATATTTAAAGAAAAAAGCCCACTTGAAATAGTTGGCATTGAGATCGAGAGAAATGGGAACGTGAGATTTCACGTTGATGGTGGCGTAGGGTGGGGAGAACATCAGGGTTCCCGAGGTATTGTCAAGAGCGCCGATGGCCGGAAGAGATCCGACGACTGGGAGAGTGCCGAAACTAAGAGTCGATTCGATGGTTATGGTCAGACGCGGGAAAGGACGAAAGAGTAGTGGGACCTGATAAGCCGATGGGAAGGTGTGACTGTTGAGCCTATGGGAACGGGCGAGGGGCCGATATGGATCGATGCGTAGCCGATGAGAGGGTAGGTAGAGTAGGTAGGTTATGGGCACGAGAAGGTTCACGTCCGTGAAGTGGGGTTTCGCATCCGTGGATGCGTGGACATAACTGAGTGGGGCGGATCCGAAAAACGAAAAAGTCATAGGCGCGAAGAAAAGAAAGTTCGTATCCGGGAGATAGAAATTCGTGTCCATGGACACGTGGACCCGTCGGAGTGGCGCAGACGCGAGGGAAGAAATTTCATGTCTAAGGAGCAGATGAGCATATCAAAAGAGCAGGAACCTAAAGAGTGTTTCAGCCGATAACGGACGTAAGCGTAGAGGTGCACCGACGTAAGAAGAAGGAAAGATGTGCCGATACAAGAGAAACTCGAAGGTGGGTCTGGACGAGACGAGGAGGCGAATAAAGGCCGTCTCCTTGTCACGTGGTGGAAGTGGCGAGTAAGCGGTGGAGGAGAAGAAGACCGTCTGCGGAGAAGGCGATGAGGATAAAAACTAAGACGAAGAAGCAAAGGAAGAATATCAGAGGAGAAGGTCTACAACGGGGATAAGGCGTCGGCTCGCTGGCGAGAATGTGGTCTACAGATGGGCAAATAGGCAAATAGCATTGCTTGTGGTAAGTAGCCACCGACATCAGTTTCTTGTTAAAATATACAAGTACCAGTTTAATATACTTTCAAACCAAGTATCCAGGTTATCAAATATGTCAACAGGAAGAACAACCATGCGCGCAAAAACATTTGAGCACCCAACTAACACGCTCCTTATTGGGCAATCACTGAGGCAAGGGAAGAGGCTTACTTCAGATTCCTTGACGACAAATTGGACTCAAGGCCAGTTCTATTTCACTGTGCTTGACAATGGCATCTATGCTTTCATTGAAGCAGATCAACCACAGCTCTATTATCAAAGAAGATTTAATATCACTGATGCAATAGTTCAGCCAAAGATGAACATATCCTCTGATGGAGCAAAGAACTACACGACTTACATTTCCTTCTTAAAGGGTAGCCTACCAGCATTTGTTAGCTTCAACACCACCAACATCAAGCTATTCGATATATCACTGCCATGGCCATCTTCGTCACAGTTCATGAGCCTCGAGAATGATGGGCACATGAGAGTTCATAAGATGGGATGGTATTACGTGGAAACCTCAGGCTGACGTTCTTCATGTGGATGTTGATGATTGTGCATATCCCACAGTATGTAGAGATTATGGTATAAGTTCTGAAGAATAATGAAGTTGCCCGAGTCAAAATTCAAGGGATGAAGATCGATTTTTCCATCAGTTGGACATCCGGCAACCTAACATGGGTTGCTCCTTAGCAATTCCTCTGTCTTGTGACTTAGATCCAATATCAACAGCTTCTTCCCCTCCCAAATGTCACATACTTCAATTTAGGACAAAATTGGACTACTGACGAACATAGCTGCAAGGAGGCTTGCATGAAGGCCTGCTCATGCAAGGCAGTATTTTTCGAGTATCAGAGTGCCTCTAATGGTTCTTGCTATCTAATGCCAAAGGTTCTCTCACTCATGAATTACCAGCCTGAAATAGTTGGATATAATTTGTCTGCATACATCAAGGTGCAAATGCTACCTCCACCACCAAGAAGTAAAGAGTTAAATCCAACAGCTTACCATGTTGGTGTTCCTATTGTAATTGCAATTATCTGTATATTCATTCTCATCATCAGAAAAATAAAAAAGAAGAAGATGGAAGATGATGACCCATTTAAAGGACCGGCTGACATGCCAACACGTTTCTCCTACAAACAGCTGAGAGAGGCGACCGATAAATTTAGCAAAAAGCTGGGACAGGGAGGATTTGGGCCAGTGTATGAGGGAAAACTTGGAAATGTCAAAATCGCCGTCAAATGTTTACGTGATTTGGGCCATGGAAAGGAAGAATTCATGGTCAAAGTCATCACTATTGGAAGCATCCATCAAATCAATCTAGTTAGATTGATATGATACTGCTCTGACTAGTTTTACAAGCTCCTCGTTTGTGAGCATATGAGCAATGGGTCTCTAGATAAATGGATCTTCAGAAATAACCCAAGTGGTTCCCTCAGTTGGTCAACTCTATACAGGATTATACTGGATATTGCAAGGCTTGGACTATCTTCATGAAGAATGCCGACAGAATATTGCTCACCTTGATACCAAGCCTGGAAATATCCTCCTTGATGACAAATTCAATGCAAAGATATCCGATTTTGGTCTAGCAAAACTGATCGATAGGGATGAAAGCCATGTCATGACAAAAATCAGAGGAACAAGGGGATACCTAGCACCAGAATGGTTGTCATCAACAATTACTGAGAAGGTTGATATTTACAGCTTTGGTGGTGTTGTGCTTGAAAGCGTGAGCGGAAGGAAAAACCTCAATAATAATCAGCCTGAAGCGACCAGTAACCTGATTAATCTTCTTCAAGAGAAAATCAAGGTCGGTCAAATTCTAGATATATTGGACTATCAGAATGAAGATGTCCAATTACATGGGAAAGAATTAATAGAAGTGATCAAGCTAGCAGTCGGGTGGTTGCAGCGTGACTGCAGTAAGCGACCAGCCGTGTCACAGGTTGTGAAGGTCTTGGAAGGCAGAATCGACACGGAAACATCTGCAGGCTATGACGCAACTAGTAAAGATGATATTTTTTATGCTTCATCCCCTCTTTCCCCAGCGCCAGCGTCAACACGATGAAATGCTTTAAGTAGGAAAAGCGATACTTGTTACAGTTTAGTTGCAACTATCGTGTGCAGTGTCTGTGCTAGCGTGCATCTTAACACCTTCAATGTGTGAATGATATACAAAGATTTATTACTTCATGATTTCCAAATGTAACAGGATGAAGGTAACATGTGAACGCCAAGGGAAAGGAAGCTTGTGTAGAGGGTAGAGATAGCATCAGGCCATGCTCGGCCACGCATTCCGTCGAACAGGCGACGAGCTGACCCCATCTGTGCCCACCATGGATGGAGAGGCCGAGCGACACCATGTTACCAACCAATGCCCGAGCTGTCGACGCCCGCGAGTGGCGGAGACAGGGGGAGACCGGCAGGGGCCATGGCTCCCCTCAACATGAAAAAAAAAATGTTAACACCCATATAATTTCAATTCTTATAAATCGATATAATATATTTACCGTTGTAATCGATCAACAAGAAGTACTGTAAGTTAAATTGCAGATTTAATGAATAAACTATATAACTTGTTACTCCGTGTACTTCTTTAGATTCTAAAATCATTCAACATTAGAATGTGTGTTCTCTAGCTAAACCTCATAATTGCACATCCAAAAACGAAAATTCTATCTTACTTTTGATTACTTTTGTATTTTATATCTATTAACCGATATTTCATCGGTACTTTCTATTAATATAAATATAGTTGTATTCGTATGAGAAGTGCCTTCCGGACAACCCCTATATATATATTTTTTTTCTTAGCTCCGTCCATACCTGCGCACCCAACTTATGAAGAACCCTTCAACATACGGTTCCAGGAATAGTCGGCGCGGCGCCATGGTAGGCGGCAATGAGCGTGCGGCACCGAGGAAGCGGGAGAGGAAAAGAAGAAGACCCCCCAAAAAATCTGATTTGCGCAGAAATCCTTTGGTGTGCACGTGCTCGATGATGCCGAAAACAATTCGATGCAAGATCGCTAGCTCGTTAGGGATTCGAATCGGAAGGGATCAGGAATGCTCACCAAGGTATTTTTAAAATCGTTTGAGCAAATCTATCGTAACAGGTTCCATTGTCCAGCGGTTAGAACGTTGGACTCTGAATCCAGTAACACGAGTTCAAATCTCTGTTGAACCTAATCTTCTTTCTTCCATTTTTGAAGACTTACTGATTCGTTCCTACGATAGCTGCATTCAAACACCATTTTTTCAACGAATTTGTGATTTTTCTCCATTTTTGAAGACTTACTGATTCGTTCCTAGGATGTAGCTGCATTCAAACACCATTTCTGCAACGAATTTATGGTTTTTCACTTTTACCGTCAGGGAGGATTTGCTGCTAGCTGCTCAACACGAAGGAACCAAAGGGCGATCTTCCTCGGTTCAAGAAAATTTTCTCCAATCATATACAGCCCAGCACGCCGTGCATCGTCGCGGCTATCCCAGAGAGAGGTGATAGCTTTTGCCGGCCAGAAATCTTGGGATATCGGCAGATTTGTCAAGACACTGTATTTCTTCAACGGGCCTCCAAATCCTCTCAAGGTTTAATGATTAATCACTGAATTCAGATCTCTTTCATCTCTTCCTGTTACAGGTATTTCATATTTGGGCTTGGACTCATGCTTGTCTGTTCAATCTGGTAGATCGTAGAGTCCATTATTAGCAGTTTCACAGGCTCTACTCCCAGGGAAGCGCCGAAGAAAATGGAAACCTCTGCTGTATTGCTGGTCACTGGAGCTACTGGCGGCGTTGGACGAAGAGTGGTTGATATCCTGCGGAAGAAGGGACTGCCAGTTCGAGTATTGGTAATACTACTTGTCATTCTTATCTACTTTTGGTTTCCTTGTTTTCATTTGTTACATGAACAGTACCATGTCTCCCTCTTTTGTTGGAGCTTTGCTGGATGTAATGTTGTTCTCACATTTCAATTCAGTCTAGAAATGAAGAGAAGGCGAGGAGCATGTTGGGGCCCGATGTAGACTTGGTAAGCCATTTATTTTAGCTGAATTTTGGTTCATGTTACGCCATGCAGTTTAGTTTCAATCAACTAGGTCTATTTCAAAGCAACCAACATTGAACTACAACTATGATGGCTACTGAGGATCAGCAGTCTTCTATGCATCATCCAATGCTTTCCAGCAATATGATTGCCTGACATAAGCCTCACTGTTACATTTTTGGCAAACCTTCTAGTTGTTGTTTTTTTATTTTGGAAATTTAAACCTTCTAGTTGTGAATGAAACGAAATGAACATACATAATTTTAGTGTTATATTTTAAATGAAAATTCTAGAGGGAATTTCAGTGTGTTGTGTTGTTCTAGCACGCACACACCTATCTTTTATTTTAACATGTTTGCTAGTAGGTCTCTATAATACCACATATTTATACCAAAACTTTCTTTTATGATGGGCAAAAAGTATCAATCATGTCCATCTTGTTACATGTTGATTCACTTTCACTACTGCCTAATCTCTTTGTTGGACAACCAGCAAGTTCACAAGATTTAACATACTCTAGCCTAAGGACTCCACTATCAATCTTCTTCTTGATGAAGAACCTACCAATCTCAATATACTTGGTGCAACCATGCTAAATTGGATTGTTTGCAATGTTCATAGCATACTTGTCACAATGGAGTACCATGGTCTCATTTCTCAACACCTGAAGTTCTGATGTTATACCCTCCATCCACAATATCTCACTTAGTCTCAATGACATGGCTTTGTATATCAAACCACCACAGCTTGCTTCTTGCTTCACCAAGAAATGGGATTACCCCCAACAAACGAAGATTATCCTAATGTAGACCCTCTATCATGTACACGGTTTGCTCAATCAACATCACAATATCTTTCTACATCCAGGTTCTTGTTCTTCCTAAACCATAGTCTATTCCCTTCTAGGAGTCCCTTTAGATATCTTATAATCCTATAAACAACATCTAGATGATATGTTCTAGGCTCATGCATATACCTACTCACCACACTCACAGCATAGTTTACTCCTAAGCATCACAATATCACACACAAACACAAGTCTACTCTTGTCCACTCTACTAAAGAAGCCTGGATACGACTTACACTCTCAAAAGATGGATGTCCCAATCGACAATGAAACAAAATAATCTCATTCTCAACATCTCCTACCACTGCAACCCATCCTACTTCCTCTTGGTTGATATACCATAGCCCATTATGCATGCTTCCAATCCTAATCCTCCTCCTAGCCCCCTTCTCCTGAAAAGGACAAGAAGCCTCATCAAATACAATAATGCATTTAAATTGGTCAATAATAGATGTAACAGATAGAAGGTTGATTGAAAAAGAAGGAATATGTAGAATAGATGGTAAACTAATGGATGGTGTACACTCCATTGACCCTATAACACGAATAAATTAGGTTGAACCATCGACAATTTGAATAGTTTCATAATGAGCAAAAGGAGTGTATTATGTGAAAGTATTATGCAAACCAGTGACATGCTTTGATGTGCCTAAATCTATCATCCAATCAACATGATGCATATATATGCCTAAGTATATTCGCCCAAATTGACAAAGCTACCAAAGTGGATGGTGGTATTGGACTCTAAAAGGTATGGTTCTTCTGCCATTCCTCCCATTGTGTATCTTGATCACCAGTCAAGGTGATAAATAACACATCCTGCATCACAGCATTGTCTTGAGGACCATCTCAAACTCTTCCTCAACCTCCAATAGGACCACTACGCCTTCTACAATCAGTTCACCTACCACCACAGTCTCCAAGCCATCACGATTTCCACCAAATCCACCAAGCCCTCCGCTCCGAACTACACCTCTACCACCATTGTTCCGGGGGGGAGGGGGAGGGGGAGGGGGAGGGGGTGGGGAATTATATCTCACATGACCACTTGCCCGCAATTGCAGCCCTCCATCAGCTATGGTGTATGTTGACCTTACAGGGTTAGTGCCTTACATCATTTTCAATCTCCTCTCCTCCTGATCCTGAACCATGATGGAAATAGCCTCTTTTATAGTAGGCAAAGTAGTCTGGTATAATAGAGATGTCTTCCTATGCTCAAATATACTGTCCAATCCTATTAAGAACTGAGTAACCCTCCTGCGTTGCAGCCAAGAATTTCAAATAATAATATCATCCATACGCTCTAGTTAAATCTTTCCACAATTGCAACAACTCACTGGCATACTCTTGGACAGTCTTGCCTTCTTGTTTCAAGTTCTCCGCTTGAACTTTGCCTCCACCATCATCATATCATTACCTTCCCCTTCCAAGAATTGCCCCTCCCTGTTTGTTCTGGATATCATTTGGGCTCTTCTAGATGAACTCAAGTAATTTTTGCTCCCTTCCAACCTCAGTTCATTTGGCATTGACTCTAGCTTCAAATCAGCTGGTCCTGCTCCACTTCTAAAATCCATCACTCCCAATCTTACTATATCTTCTAGCAAACTATCCATCTCATCCTTCATGACAGGAGAAGTAACCACAGCCTCATTTCCCATGTCTTCCTCTGCTCTTTCCATAGCTTCTTCCCTTTGCTTCCTTGAAGCCTCCTCACAATCAGCACAATCTCTTTCTTCTCCTCCTAGCATTGCATCTCCTCCCATTTCTTTCCTCCTATGGATCAGCACCCCCTGGATCAACTGCAGCTCACCTTCTCCTTCACTGTCCCTGCAATGCAAACCTGCTCACCGGCTGCGTGCGTGAGGCAGGGCTCTTCTGTGGCGTGGGCTCATCGAGATGAGGAAACAGGAGACCTAGCCTCACTGCATCTGCTCTGCACCCTTTCTTCAGGGTGGTCACCGTCGCGTCGCCCCTCCGAACAAACCCACGAGCGCGGCCCAATCGGTGCGGCGCTCGCCCACGCCACTCGCGCACAACGGCGCAGCGCGGGCCCTGTACCCTTCAATGCGGCGACGGAGATTGGGGGAGGAGCAGAGATGAGCTAGAGATTTGGCTATGATACCATCAAGAACAGTTTGGTAAATTTCAGTGTGTTGCCTTCTCCCTATCTTTTGTTCTCGCATGTTTGATAATAGGTCTCTCACAATACCAAATATTTACATCAACAAAAATTTCTATGCATTTTTCATGTCATTTCTTTTTGAAGCGACCATATCTATATGCTATGATGCGCTGACATGTAGCGAATCTTCCTATCTGCTTGCTTTCATTAACGCACACATTCAAAGGAAAGAAACTCATATTGAATTCTTATTATCTGAATTTCTATTTTGTTTCAGATCATAGGAGATGTCACAAAGGAGAATACACTTGATCCCAAGTACTTCAAAGGGATTAAGAAAGTGGTAAATGCAGTTTCAGTCATAGTAGGACCAAAGGAAGGCGATACACCAGACATTCAGAAGTATAAACAAGTATGCCACATGCCCTATCACATGCTAACAATTTTTCACATACTGTACTGTCCACCGTACGACCTTACATATTATCTCATCCTCATGCGGGGCATCAAGTTTTTTGAACCTGAGGTAGCTGAATCAATACATTTTCCCTTGTATAATAAGTAACACGGGATGAATGACATCCTCGTTCCCAACTCCCAATATATAACATGGAAATCTTACGTTAGTTTGCACTTTTGCTCGTTCAAAAGCTAGTTCACTATATTATTTTGTTATGCCTATCAGATCAAGGGACCTTCACCTGAAATGGTAGAATAAGTTGGAATGCAAAACTTGATTAACGCTGTAAAGAACAGTGTTTGGATGACTGAAGGGAACCTGCTATTTGGGAGCTCAGGTAAATCTTTCATTCCATTCAAAAATTTAAATCTGCATTCAGCTCATATTCACTAGGGGACCTCCATAGCACCCAAAAAGTTTTGTGCAAAATCTATGGGAAATCCAGTTTTTAGTAATTATGGTGATCATAACAGTGACTTTTTTCAAAATGAAAAAATTAGTGATTTCTGCAATTGAATCGTGTATAAATTTATTTTTCCACTCCTACATGTGTATGTTGGTTTTCATTCAATATACAAATTTATTTTCCTTATCACAAAATGTTAGTCATTTTAATGTAGGAAACTTATCTGGAAATCTTGTTTGGGGAGCACTTGATGATGTTGTGATGAGAGGTGTTAGTGAAAGCACAATCCAAATCCAACCAACAGGAAGTGAAACTGGTGGACCTACCGGATTATTCAAAGGCATTTTGTTTACTTTTTCATGATCCTTTGACTCCTTGTATTTGTAATGTACCATTTCTTTGGAAAACCTCTAGTCTAAGCAGGCATGCGCAATGTATTTTAGGTACTGTCTCTACTTCAAATAACGGTGGCTTCACTAGTATAAGGACAAAGGTACTTATTGACATGTATTTTACCACAAAATAAAACAAAGTTGCTGCTAGTGTGTGTGTGTGTGTGTGTGTGTGTGTTGATTCTTATTCTATTTCCTTGTCCTAACTGTTGTGCACTTCAATAATTATTATTGTGGTATGTTACTCTGATTGCAGAATTTTACGGTGCCTGAGGATCTGTCAGCATATGACGGTATTGAACTGCGTGTTAAGGGTGATGGGAGGCAGTATAAACTTATTGTGCACACTAGCTTTGAATGGGATACTGTTGGCTACATTGGAAGCTTTGACACAACTAAGGGAGAATGGCAGAGTGTATGTGGTATTGTTGATTTTGTTGTACAAATATGTCCCTTTGTTTCAGTAACACACAATTATGCTTTTTGTTCATGGATCAGGTAGAAATACCTTTTCTCTTCGCTGAATCTTGTATTCCGTGCCCGGACTATGCCTGATGCTCCACCCTTTGATGCAAGCAACGTTACTTCACTACAGGTACACTTTGTTCATGTGTTGTGTAAATTTTGAGGAATCGCTGAACCTAAGATTGTTGTGATAATTCTGTAGCTCATGTTTAGCAAGTTTGAGTATTACGGGAAGCTCAACCCAACATTTACAGCAGGTCCATTTGAGCTCCCTTTTTCAAGTATTAGAGCATATATAAACGAGCCAATCACTCCAAGGTTTATTCTTTAGACCAGTTTTCGGTGTATGACATCATCAGAATAAACGAGCACTGTGATCTGTCAAATTTTTTTGAACTAAAGATTAAATGGGGTTGCTTGTATTCTACTTGCAGGTTTGTCCATGTTAGTTCTGCAGGAGTTACAAGACCAGAGACCAGATTTAGATTTAAGTAAGCAACCTCCTGCTGTCCGCTTGAACAAAGAGCTGGGATCCATTTTAACATACAAATTGAAGGCATACACCTTTTCTTTATTCTTGTTCTTAAAATATACTCCTTTCGTCCTAAAAAGAGTTTTCTTTTGTACACGAATCGTACTTGTCTAGTTTCATGTATAAAAGTGAACTTATTTTAGGATGGACGTAGTATTTTTTCTCTATCTAAATAGCATTATTGTGCTTGCATAAGGTGTGAAAGCTTGACCTTTGTCCTTTTAGGGCGAGGATTTAATTCGGGAAAGTGATATTCCTTATGCTATTGTGCAGCCATGTGCTCTAACAGAGGAACCAGCTGGAGCTGACCTCATATTTGACCAGGGAGATAATATCGCAGTACGCATTGCTACCTTGCCATCATGAGATGCCATGACTCTTCTTCCTCCACAAAATCAAACAAAGCATTGGTTTCATAAAATTCCTATTTTTTTTTGCAGGGAAAGAAATCAAAGAAAGTAGCCCGCATTTGTGTTGCAACTCTGGCGAGTCCAAATGCAGTAGATAAGACTTTTGAGGTTTAAATTCTGTGACTCATTTGCAAGACATCACTCATTTGCGGTAGAAAGGATATTATATGGCACGTTATTTCATTTTAAAGCTAACTGATGTACATCTTTTTGGTTAGGTCAAGAGCACTGTTCCATTTAGTGAACCATTCGTGATTGATCCTTCAAATCCTCCTCCTGAGAAAGACTATGCAGTGTATTTCAAAGAGCTCAAAGCTGGCATAACTGGTAAAGAGGCATTAGAAGGAACACCTGCTCAGGTCTGAAGAATATGTTAAACGCAGAATGCCAACTGCTTTCACAAATCCTGACATGTTAATTCTCCACACTGTCTTGCCCAGTTAGAAGATATATGACATTGTATTGCTGAATTTCATAAATCAACTTCATGATAGGTGCTTCAATAAACTTTTCCAAGAACTAGTAGTGCATTTTGAACATGAATAGAATTACTAAATTTGCAAGTTAGATTTATTTATAAACCACTAACAGTTGCAGTATTTGAGGACATGTGCCACTCTTGATCTTTGCATCCATGGTAATCAAAATACCAAATGGGAAATACTTTGTGAAGTATGTGAAGGAAAAGTTGTTCGTTTAGCAGCGTGAAGTAGTCAAATGAACCATGGCCCATGGGGCACAGACAACTAGCTATATCCTCTAGAGTTTGTGTTATATTTAATCTTCTGTCTGTAACAAGTTGCATACACCTTCAGATGAAATTTGGATGTAGATCAAGAGCCCAAGGCTATGGAGTTCTTTTAGGGCAGATTCTGTATATTATGTTGCTTTTTCTTATCACTGTATTCTGTGCTGAAGATAGCATCATTAGAATCTAGATAGACCATTTTGTAAATGCAAGTAAATTGTCATACCAAGAGAGAAGTTTACAGTTCCAGTTTTCATTTATCTTTTTATTTTGCCCCTTGCTGGTTAAGTTGCTTGAAATACGCACCCCTTCTTTTCTTATGCACATCCTATTTCTGCATCACTAGGCCATTGAATTGTTCCCAGATGACAACAGTTTCACACCATATATTTTTTGTACAACATATGACAGAGAAATAGGGAGATGAAAGCCCTCAAAAGAGAGAATGAGTATAGTGAATATGAAAACAAAGTATACACATCCATATCAGTAAAAACAAATAAATTGTTAAACAAGCACTCACATTCGCACACGTATCAGGGTTTTGTCCAAACTGAAAATCAGTGAACACACCACTACATTACTACTACTACTACACACAAGTCGTTTGAGTATTTTCTACATGTTCCTTCTTACAAAGAGAAAAATAAAAAAGAGAAGCAAGGTGAAATTACTAAATGCAATTATATATCCAATCAATATTCCCATAATTACATGAAAAACTCCCTAAACTCTGCAGAAGCATCCATGAGTCTGTTGCCTACTGATCGAAGCACCCATGCTGCATCCATGTCAGTACGTCATCAGCAGCAAAACACCTGCATCAGAATTCAGAAAGCAAGAACTGTTAGCTAAGCTGCTTGCTAGGAGAAGCATGCAAGAGCAGCAATTTCCTGCAAAAATTTGTTACACATTCTTCAGAGCACGCAGTGCAAACCTTCCTCCTCCAGCTCCGGCGCCGGCGCTTCCGGCGACCACCGCCGGCGAGCACGACGACCTCCGGCCGCACCACCAGCGGCGACCAGAGGCCACTCTTCTCATACTCGAAGCCGAACTCGCTGGTGTCCTGGAACTTGTCCATGAGCTCCTCGTTGACGTCCAACGGCACCACCTGCACCATGCCTTCCACCGACGACGATGAAGCTGGTGACGACCACGGAAATGGAGGCCATGGAGCTCCCGGAAGAGGAGGAGAAGAATGTGGGAGGCTCATGAGGTCAAGGAGCGACGGCGATGAATGGCACGTTGACATGGCAGAGCATGTTCTTCTGATCAGAGCAGACAGAATGCATGAGAAGGAAGCAAAGAAGATGGATGGAATATGGATAGATGATGATGCTTCATGCTTAGGAAGGAGAGATTGGTGTGTAGTGCAGTGCAGTGTGATGAGAGACAATGGCATGCAGGTGAGCTGTTGTGTTTGCTTGGTTTCAGGGCTAGCTGCCAAGATCAGCATGCATGTGTTTTTGTGTGTGCTCACTCGTGGGGTTGGGAGTGAGAAAGCAGAAAGAATCTCATTCTGGCTTTCTGCAGTTGGAGATGTGGTTAGAGGGGAGGAAAAGGACCTGGTTTGGATCCCTCCTTTTGTGATGATTTGAAGCCATCAGGGTGTGACACCGCGAAAAAAAATCCTAGATCAGGTTTCTGTTTAGACCCTACTTAAAGCATGACACATAACATAATTATTGTCTAAGAGTGTGTTTCGAAGTTCTGGTAGCTGATGGGTTAAAGATGAAATTGAGTCTTTGACAATTATTGAGGTTACAAATAAAAGTTTTCTAAGAAATGTTGATGATGTTTTTTTTTTTGCAAAAATCATATAGTTTAGAAGTTTAAGAAACATGTTGATAGCAATCTATAATCGGTAAGAAGAAAAGAACTTATTCTATGCATTTTACTTTAATAGCATTTTGAGAAGGGTCTAAATAGAGAGGATTTTTTCCCCACTGTTCAGTGATGTGCATGCATGTCTGCATCATTAGGGCATGCATTTGGTTAGGCCAACTCTTCACATGTTTATATGTACTTAATTAAAAATTAATGATGCTGCTTGCATGCCTGTTAACCCCTACCTTTTAGACAGGTCTGCTTAGGCAAAAGATCTGCTTGAGCGTGTTTAATTAACTAGGCAGCCATGATGGACTCTTCTTTCTTCCTTCCTTTCCTTTCCTTTCCTTTCCATTCCATATGCTTCATGTGATGCATCGCTGTGAATGTGAAGAGAAGAGATGGAGTGGGATCTCTGAATCTGGGTTGGTTCGTACGAATGATGGCAACAGGGGGTGGATCATGGATGATGTGCAGTGTGCACCCGTGCATGCATGCAATGTGACCGTACCAATATGGCATGGACCATGAGATGCAAAATGGCTCCTAGCTCGAGTAATGCACGGTTGGCATGAGATGCTGCAACGAGGCAAGGAGTGGCCGTAATACACCACCGATTAGTTTTGCGATTACATTATAATGGACACGCACACCCGACACTATACACACACAAAACAGATCAGTGGCAAATTTTTAATCACTAAAGTTTTATTTAAAACATACTCATGTATATATATCAGTATTTAAACTTTAACGAGTGATTCACCGCCACACCACCGTGCTTTTGCTTTCCTCTAGATTATGATCCAATATCTATTCTAATATTTAAATTTTATAATATAAGCATTTCTACATTGATTTTTATAATTTTCATCATTTTAATAATTGCTAATCTAATCAGGTGCTTAGAAAGAAAATTTAAACAATTCAAAATTTAAAATTTTTAACTATGGAAGTGACTAAAAAATCTTTTAACATATTTATTAAATAAAATAAAAAATAATTATATTTTATAATATTTTGGAACGAAGGGAGTGGTTGATAGTACATCAAACTCGAAGACGGAGATGATGGGGAAAAATGAACCTCCCTTGCCATCATGCAATTAATTATATATGGACTAGGTAGGAGAATTGTCCAAGAAAAGCAAAGTACATTCATGAGAATAATACGATGGTTCTACTATTCTGTGGGCATCCTGAAGACATGAGCAGATGAACTGCTAGTAGGTAAGGGACCTACCAATCTTCACCGATCCACATAGGTTAGTTATTCAGATCGACAATGCTAACTGGAGACGTCGAATCCAACCAAACTGACGTAGAAAAAGTTAGGCACCGTGTGATTATACTAATCTCTAGTTAAAATGGCTACATCAACTCCGTGTAGAACCTAGTCATATTTGTGTAGCTAGATAGGTTCCTTTCTAAGTATAATCGTTCGAAGCGATGCATGACACGTAGTATATTATAGCCAGTTGATATCAACTACTGAACAGATGCCCATTCCAGATTTTTCACAGAATGGACAAATGGACATGGATAAATAGGTTCATCTCTAGATTAACAATTACATCTCCAACTGGAAAATTTTGGAAATGGCGCCGCGTTCAAACAACACCTCACTCGAAGCCTCCCCATAAAGAGGAATATGGTGAAAATTTTCCAGAAAACAAGAGCGGACATCTCGCATGCACCGTATGAACGAAGTTTCGCCAACATCCAAGGTTTGTAATAGCGTCTACAGGCTACATCAAGAAATCTTGCAGTGCTGGAAGGTATAGAATACCCAAGATTTTTTCCTAAACACAGCAAATAGGTCCATCTTCTGAAAATTGTTGTTAGCATTCACAAGATACAGAAATACTGATACTATGCTAGAGATTGGTGAGAGCATTTAACGAGACCAGGCGTTGCAGCGTGGCTTTGCTCCCACAAAAACCTGCAACCTAACACCAACTCTGGTGCCAGATTATGTCGCTGTGTGCACATGCCTTCAATCCTGTGAATAACACAGAAGTTGTAAGGAGAAGCAATTAAAAATAAGGTGGCATATGAAATAAAAGCAAAATTATACAACAAAATCATTACCTCGTCAATTGGGGTGTTTTCTTCATTTTGCTTCTGCTCATCAGATCCATTCTCTTGGTTCTGGCCATCTGTCTCCATCTTGTCAGTTTCCTCCGAAGATTCAGCCATATTAGCATCTGGCTTGGGAATTGCAAAGTCAGAAGGAATTTGGCCAGTGCTCAGTGCCTAATCATCACAATAATCAAAAAGAAATGTGAGCCCATAGTTAGCTGCTCCAAACTGTACAAAGCACAGGAGCTAAATGACAGAACATGCTACCTTTTCAAGCCTCGCAACCTCCTCAAGTGTCTGAGAATTCACAATAGCAGCCTACAAATGGAACAATTGTTAAACCTTGAATTTTGCAGTTAGATGTAGCATACCACCATAGACAGAAGACATTAACAGAGAGCCATACACATAGCTAAGAATGCCAAATGGCACACTAACTACAGACAATTAGAATTTTGAATTATCAAGTTAAAAATCAAGAGCATACTGAACAAGCCAGCAGATGCATAGCCACAATCATTCTTTTTTTCTCAATGCAGTAGCTAAACAATAGTTATTTTGCACAGCTTGCAATAGTACCTTGATAGCTGTGATTTGCTCAGGTGTTGGAGCGACCACTTTCGGACCCTGCTCCTCCTTTGTGATGTCTTGAGCATCCACCACCTGTCCTGGAGTAAAAGTTTTGGTAGGTACCTTCTTTGCCTCTTCCTCTGCCTCCTTTGAGTGAAACTTCTCTGCTGCTACAATTCTCTCCTACAAAAACAAAAGATCTCACACATAACTTCAGAAATTTCCACAAAGCCATGCACTCTAGATAACATTAGAAAAACACATAAACAAATAGGCATTCCATGGCATTCATGTATCTAATTCATTGAGACACAAAGTTAAGAGTCACTCTTTTGCCCTTTTTGCTGCCAGCACTTCTGCAGTCCATTCCAAAATCATTTTGGTAGTCATTCCAAAGGAAATGAATGAACAACCTGTGGGGAATAAATAAACTAATCAAGCAGCAACGCAGTTTCTGCATAGATCCACATCTTTCAAAATGCCTTTGTGATAAAAATATGTGTACGATAATATAAACTACAAAGGCTTGTAATGCTGTTTAATTTTGGACTCCTTTAAATTAATCATATGTTACATACTTGCATAAGTAAAACATGCAATCTTAACAAGTGTATGTTGATACATGCAAAATATCACAAGATTTATTTTCTGGCTCCATTAAACATTTAAAAATAAGGAACAGTTAACTTATGAACATTGGTACAAGCAAAGTTCACAGAAGCACCATTGCACATAGAAGCTTATAAAAAAGTGCAAAAGAAAATGTGTTTAGCGCTAGGAACTATCATTAAAAATAAAATGGAAGAAAGTACCAAGAAAATTAACTAAAAATAAATCATTCAGAATAGAAGTGTTTACAGAAAATCCTCAAGAGAACAAACCTAAGACCAAATGATTAACAAATGTCATACGCAAACATATTCAGGTGCTAAAGAACCTCAGCATTGCTACCTGTTGTTTCACTTTCTTGAAATCCAGCAACCGCAAATGCTTCAATTTATGGATCACATACAACCGGTAGTCTGGCTGCTTGGTTACAGTATTATCAAGTAAGCTAAGAAACTGCAGCTTTGGAAGAGATGCAAGGGGATCGATCTCCACAAGATTTGTAAGACGATTGTTTGTAAGCACCAATGTATGCAGCTTTGGCAAGAACTCTACATAACATGGAACCGACCAAAGATAAATGGAAGAAACAGGTCAGTGATGGAGAAAAATTATGAAAATGATAAACACATCCTAACAATATAAAATATATTATCTTACCACCAAGATTGGGATTGATACGTGTGATCCTGTTATTGTTAACTAACAGAGTGCCAAGACGATTAAAGTACGGGAAGTTCTCAAGCTTGACAATCTCATTGTCTGACAAGTCAATTGTGTCAAATTGGTCCTGCTTGAAAGCAAAGGAATAAATAAAAGTGTTAAATACGCTGGAGAATGAAGATATTAAAACAAAACTGGGTCAAATAATCAAATGAGAAGATGAGTTTTTTTTATGATGATCAAATGAGACAAAATTGACTATACTAGTTACTATTTAACTATAAAGTGATTGACATGACAAAGGAAAACCAAGAGGCATGTCACTCATAACAACAGAAACTATGCCAGTAACATATTAATGCTTGAAATTGCACGGGCACATTGTACAGCTCAATTGAACTACCTTATCAGTTCTTTTAGGCAAAAAAAAAGACTAAGATAGCTTATCAGCAAAAAACACTCTACCAGACTCGTGTGGGACTTATTTCCTCTAAACCTCCACAGAAGAGAAATATGCAGAACCTCAACAAAATAGCGAAAAGATAAGCCCTAAGATACCTAGCATCAGCATGTAGAGACAAAATTTAATGACCCAAATTTTGTAAAATTATTTTGCAAAGCACTTCAAATTGCAGAGTTATAACACAAAATGGCTAAGATCTTAGTAGCATGTACTACATGTCTTGCATCACTACCTAGGGCACACGCTACATGGAAGAGTAAGCATGTTCCCACACCAATACAGGAACCAATCACACTACTTCAAATCTTCAAATGAGACAACGATGCAGCTAAACAAAAAGCCTTGCGGAGGCTGGTGGAGCTCACCTCGGTGGCGCCCAGATTCTCGATGACGGCGATCTTGTTACCTGCCGCGGAAAAGACACAACGGACCAGTTAAATTCCGACTAGGGAAGGGAAAAAAAAGCCTGGAAACCTAGATCTAGTGAGTAGAGGAAGTGCGCAACCTCGGATGTCGAGCTCGCGGTCCTTGACGGCGTTGAAGAAGTGCGGGCTCTTCCATATCAGGTCGGCGGTGAGCCTCACCATGGCGCGGCCGGGAGGGCTGCAACAGCTTGGGTCAGATTACAAACGAAGTCGCGGTCACTCAGCGGAGTTCGAACCCTAGCTATAAGGGGGAACGAGCGGCGAGCGGCCGGAGCCCTAGCAAACGGGGCACAGCGCGGGGAGGTGGCGAGGGGAGGAGGAGAAGGTCAGCCGCATGCTCGCTCGGGATTGCGAGGCGGCGGCGGCGGAGGCGGCGAGGAGGGGTGAGGCGGGGTGGGGAGGGTTCAGAGGTAGGGTTTTTGCGGCTGAGTTTTACGAGGACACCCCTCGTAGTTTCTCTGAATTCCGGAAAGCGTGGATTTTAAGAAAAATTTGTTCTTTTCCCCTATAGTTTTTTTTAAGACATTTTTGTTGAGTGGTGTTTGCTCATTTGCCCATTGCGATTACCCTATTGTACGATTTTGAATTTTTTTTTTGCAGACACTTTTTTAGCGTCCAAACGATACATTTTATATAAAAAAATTATATAAAAAAGTATTATTTAATTTTTTCTAGAATAAAATTTTAACTTTTCAAGTTAATTCATTCATTTGTATCCTAAGAATAAAAAAATCCAAAATATTCAGAGATTTTAATCGGGCTATACGTCATACACATAATTAACAAATAAGCAAACGTCACATGCATTTGTGTAACAAAAGAGCAAATGTTGTTTGAAAAGATGGAAAATTCACCCACACCAAGAAATTAAATTGGATTATGTGAAATTTATGTAAATTTGTAGAAAATACTATAGGAATTGAATTCTATTTTATTTGTTTACCTTGAGACAAAGAAATCATAACAATTATTTGTTTGAACTAATGCAAACTTTGCCTTCTTCTAACCATGACGTGGAACATCTCCACACTCAATAGCTACCTAGTCGTCACTCTTATGAGCGATCTCCAACGCTCTAAGGGAACAAGCCTTAAAGGAGGGACAAACATTGAAAAGAAAACTAGGAGATCCAAGAGTGAATATAACAACCTGCTTATCCCGACTTGAAACCTATAATGAAAATCATTAGACACGAAGGCATCCGCTCTATAATCATTCAAGAGGTACTGGGAACAAATTGTGCTTAGTCCTTTCCACCACGCTCAAGCTAGCTCATAGACTATTGGGGGATTGCCCACATCTAGCCACTAAATCAGGTTGGCACCAAGTTTAATTCTCTCTAACTTCTATTGGGGGAGGAAGCGCTAGAGGAGGAAGTCCATTGAATTTTCTATCCAAGAACAACCAAGCAAAAAGGATGAAGACAAAGTGGTGAATTTAACAAGGTGAAACTAGAAAAGGTGATAGCTGTACAAAGATAACAAACAATAATAGAGAAGGCAACAACAAAAACATAGAGACTGAGAAAGATGAGACACAAATAAAGCAAATATTGGAAGAGGTCAAACCAAATTTTGAGATGATATAACATCAAGTTGACTCAAAATCAACCAAATCCGAGGAGCAAAAGACCAAATCCATTTAATCTAATGAGAAATGCTACAAATCAAGAAGGGGGCGATGCTTGATCTATAAAGATGAACAAGAGAAGGGGGCAACTCAATCGATAAAGTGCAGAAACTGCAAAGCTAGGAGATGTTGTTTATTTAGGTTTGTAGCTACTGTTACAAGCAACAAAGGAAAAGAAGAAAGGGGTGTTGCAACATAACGACGTTGCAACACCAAATCCATGGTAGATTTGGAGTCTCAAACAATTAAGAAGGGATAATGGAACGAGAAGAAGAGTAAAAGTAAGAGTAAGCAAAAAAAAACTAATGTTTCGGGGCTTACTATAATTTATGCCGATGATGACAACATAAAAATTAAGTAAGTATGTAGAATCTTTAAATTATGGAGTTATTTGTCCTTTAGGTATTCTTTAGATTATTATCACTCCTTATCACAAGATAAATGTGGATAACAAAATAGAAGTTTAGAAGAGTGCATATGGCATGTATCTATCTGCATCAACCATGTAAAAAAATATTGAATATTCACATCCTAGATTACTAAGGTAGTATTTTTTTCCGGTAGAATAAGAAAAATCATTTAATATCCATTAATATATTTTTATGTTTTCCAAAAATATTTTTAAAATTTTCTTTTGGAACATTGTGCCTTGTTTTGGAAAAATGAGAGTATTATTTCTTTTTTTTATTGTCCCTTGGAGTGTCCGGACCAGTTTCCCCATTCGGCCATTCTCCCGTCACGCGCCAATCTCTCTTCCCCCACAACGGTGACGGCGACGGCGGCGCCGACCGCCCTCGGATCCCGGCGAGATAGCCAGCCACCACGCCCCTTTCTCTCCCCCGAGATCCACCCCCTGCAGCTGTGCTGGTCCGCCCCGTACGGTCTCAAATCCGACGGCGGCGGCTCGTATTGACGCGCGGCGACGCGGAGGCCGCGGCAGCGCGAGGTCGGGGGGCGCGGTGGCGGTGACTCGAAGTCGTCTCCGCGAACTCGCGATCGGTCGGGATCACCTTCCTTGGCGGTGGTTGGGGTCGTCTTCGTTGGGTCCAGCTTCAGCGCGTCGTGGCCTCCTACCTTCCAAGATTCCTCTCCTCCGTGCTGTATCGCTCGTTTCTTTCCCTCCCCGGCCGGCCAGGCTCACCGCACCGGCAGAGGATCCTCGGATAGAGGCCGTCTGCGCCGCCGGCTCCTCCTTCTTGGTTGTTCGGACCAAGAAAAATGGTACTACGCGACATGCCAAGAATTCACCTTACATTGCTTTGATTTCTTGATCTGATTCGTCTTCCACACACGATTCGATCAGCTCGGCTCGGCGACCACCCATTTTGGGGATTCTTTTCCCTTTCCCCGTCTTACATATTTTTCTTAAGGATGTTTAATTGAGAGCTACTACCTGTTTATTAGTCTCGGATGTCACTGCACGAGCAGCGGATTCAGTACAGCCAATTCAGAGGATTCGTTAGCTTGCAGATTCTGCATACTGCTATGTATTTTCACCTCTACCGAAACAGATTGTGCTTGTAAACGGGTGACATGGTTGCTTGCTAGATTCATGGTCCAAGGTTTTTCGATCCGCCATTTAAAATATGTATGCTAATAATCTGTATGCTACCTTGAAAGTTGTTATTTTCTAGAACTGACTTTGTTAGTGTAGATTGGTTGAATTAATGGATCATAACCTTCTCTAGTATCCATAATGGCAGCTCGTGGTGCTGCTGAACAGAGGTCGGGAAAGATATTTAAGCATCTGTTTCATTAGGTGGTTGTGGCGACAACATTAGATTGCTGTACTTATAGGCCCTGGGTGGAATACTAGATTCTAGCAGGAATTTCATCTGGCTTTCACCTTCTTTTTTTTGCCTGATTTTTCCACCTTGTTTTGATAGATCTCTAGTTCCTTGTAATTAACTGTCATGTCTGACCACTATATGCTTTTTGTACTCATGAACAGGTTTATCACTCTAGCTTTGTAGATGACAATGGGATAACCAAAGCATGTGGCTGCCCTTTGCTTCCCCTAAAAACTCATATAAGGGGCCCAGCACCAGCCTTTGATCAAGGTATACTGACATCATAAAATATATTGTGACATACTTCACAGTTTCACTCTTACAGAACCATGCCAAACTGCTGATTTATATTGATGCTATTGCAGATAAGGCTGACATTGTTGATGAAGCAATTACATTCTTTCGAGCAAATGTCTTCTTCAAAAACTTTCATGTGAAAAGCCCAGCAGACAAGTTACTGATCTATCTGACATTTTACATCAATATTGCCCTGAAAAGGCTGGAAGGTTGTCGAACACTGGCTGTTGGGACAAAGGCAATCATTAATCTGGGTTTGGAGAAAGTTCCTGTTCCTGGGGAGCCAGGGTTTCCCTTCCCTGGTCTTTTCACCCTACCCCAATCTCAGGAGGAAGCAGGTACACAGCTTCATCCGCCACTCCCATATTTGCGTGCATATATTCTTTTTTAATTATGTTATAAGTCTGCTCTTGGAATAGAAGCAATAAGTTGCTTACTGACTATTGACTACTGTGTTTTAGAGGAACATTTTGGTGGCAATTGTATGTTCACTGTAGACTAATTAAGTTACTGACTTGGGACTAAATAAAACAGCAACTTTGCATCTCTCATGGAGTGTGATCTTAATTAAGCATTTCTCTGTTGGATGTAGAACTATTGAGGAATTATCTGAAGCAGATAAGGGAGGAAACAAGTGGAAGGTTGCTTAACTGCGCATACAGAGCTAATAGTACTCCAAACAAATGGTGGTTGGCCTTTGCAAAGAGGAAATTCATGAACATTGTCATTCTTTGAAGTACAGGCATTTTCCACGACATGTTTGAGCAACTGAGCTGCTTGTAGGAATGTAATTGCAGTTGCATACTTATTTCTGTGATTACATAAGAGAATTAAAAAATGAAAATGATTCTACACCTCAATTGAGGAAGCCATAGATTCGGATTAAACAATGGATAGAATGTCCACAGCTGTTTCTTGCAATGGATGAACGCAAGGGCACCTTTTAGTTGTTAAGTTGAAATACCATTTTTCATTTTATTGTATTCAGTCTGTGCCCTGAAATTGGGCATGTGTTTCCTTTGATGCTTGAAAAGCGAGTGTTCCCTGCAAGACATTTGTATAGATTTAGTCAGAATGAGAATATCTTTCCCTTATCTTCCTTTTTCTATAATTCGTGGTAATCCTGATCTGTTCTTCACATATTGCTTTAAGATTTGTTAAAATCTGGATATGCGCTTCCCAATAGCTTTGTACCCCGTCATTTGAATGATACACTACACTAATCGGTTTCAATTCAAAACCCATTGCATCGCTGGATCAGAAGCATATTCAAGCTCCGTAGCACGGCGGGCACCGTGTCATTGGACACAGAATATGTAATGCAAGATGTTTATTTATGCATAGATTCTTGAAAGAAGAAAATATAGCAGTATCGAACACCCACGGAACTCTTAACACGACTGTTACACCTCTGTGCTAATCCTCTTCGACCAAAAAGAAAAAAAGAATAAAAAACTCAACTTGAACATAGAGATTTCATGATATGAGCACATCAGACCATCACAATTCAGATGGATCAGCTCATTATTAGCATCTACGAGTTCCATTACCCTGGGATGAGCACATCGTTGCTTCAGCATTCTTCACCCGAGCATGTCATGGGTTAATCCAACAACCGCCCTCAGGTCTTCTTCTCTACATGCCTGTCCAGTACAGTATATGTTATTAGTGTTTAAAAACAGTTAGGATGGGAAACAAGCACCATGTACAAGCTTTCCAGATAGCATAGCACAAATATGCTCACCAGTAAATGGCCAGCTATAGCTCTGCAAATAAAGTATTTTTTTAAAAAGGAGGAATTTACATGTGCCAGGTTCAGTCCATGCATTTGTCTTACCATATTAAATATATGAATAAATGTATTAATGTTGGCTAAAAGTAAGGACGAAGCATGATGAGGAGGCAAGCATCGAATGACTTCCACCAAAACTACACAGGATAAAAAGATGAAACCTCTGATGTTTTTAAACCCTGACCAAGTTTCACAGCACACCACAAAAGTACATGTTTTCCAAACCTCCCAGGCATCTTCTCAAATTCGTGGCCCTAAGAAATTTAGTGTTAGCAGGAAATAGGTACTGTAATTTTGTTGGAGTCTATGCAATACTATTATTTTTAAAGAATAGTGATTATAAGCTATTTAGAAGGAACTTGCTCGAAAACCAAGTAACCAACAAGAGGTATTTCCCATGGAATATACATTGCTTCGAAGGACCAGGAATTGTGCTTCCGCCACAGCATATACACTCAAGGCAGTCAACCGACCAATAATGTTGCAAAGCATGTGGCAACAAGCCTCAAACTGGTACCACCCACATGACAAAACGGTTAGGCTTGTTTCCAGAGCCAGTCATCAGAGTTGGTATGTGTCACAGTATCATTGCCTGAATTTTGACTCGATTACTTGAAAAGTGAACTTGTTTGAAATGGTAGAGATATGGCTAAAGATATCCACAGCTTCAAATGGCAGTTATCTTTAGGCCCCAACCCTCTACAGAAGATCTATCTACCAAGGATTTCACAGTGGCAATAACTGGCAGAGGGCTAGAACTCATCAGAGATATTAGTCTACATCAATTGGACAAAATGCTGCTGCTAAAAGCAATTTATTGGTTATTGCACAAGTCCAAAGCCATGGCATACAGTATGGGATGGAGTTCCATCATATGGTATTCACCTTCATGTTCAAAAGCTCAGCAAAGAGAACATATGTGCATTCAGTACAAGGAAAAAAACAGCAATGGGATCTGTAAGACTTGAAGAGAAAAAAGGGCCAGTACCAGTGGGTTTGGGAACTGGTAATTTATGAGTTTGGCTCTTGAGCAATGCATGAATTCTTCCATATGTAGTCAGGTCATGTACCACATACTAAGTTACTAAGACACTGGACCAAAATGTACATGCGTTATATGTGTAGAAACAATTGTAGACTACAATACAACACGGGTATGCTATCATCTGACTTTCCATATTTAAGCTTGTCAGTTTCCTATGCTGCTGTGAATTGATTGTTGAATTTCCAAATGCAAAGCTATTACTGCCAAACCTTCAGATCGAAATAAATAAAATTATAAAATTAATCCTTCAATGAAGAACTGCATGCAAGTTTTTAAGAAGCAGAATGTTCTTGCTTATGAGGATGTAGAAATAATTATAGAGGCTTTTGAAGATCCATAGAAGAAATACCATGCATGCATTTGTCACATGACCGAAAATAGTAGCTATATACTCAAAGAGTCAAAGACACTGGAAGATCAAACCAGGGTTTATTCAAAATGGCAGTGCAATTCACGTTTGCCATCCATAGCATTGCTGATAGATCCTCCTAGAGCCATCAGCTCCCATGCCAGAGAAATCACACTGTGATTCTCTCCGAGTAATCCAGTACCTGCTACATAACAAAAATATTCCATCTGTTATTTGCCTTATGTTGTAACGTCCTGATTTTTCACCCTTTCAAAAAAAAAGTTATTTTAATTAAAAACATATTATCAAAAACTACTTATTTATGTGTTAAAAATTCTCAAATTCTGTCGTTTCTTAAAACACCAAACACCGAACCAAAAATCTCTTGAGATTCGATTCTGATTATGCTATCCTAAATTTTCTTCAACTTTCGAGTTCATTATTAAAATCTTGGCTCCCTAAAAATTCCTACGGTTAAATTTTCTGATTTCGAAAATTTCACCTGTACCGACAAATAATTCCTTTCCGTTATAAAAATCTAAATTTACCATCCAACAAAAAAGTTCTCAGTCCACTTAATATATTTTCCAAACCCTTGTTTCATTTCCCTTCCTCACCTGTAAGCATACGGGTCGAAACCCACGGATGTTATCTCAGCGAATTTAATCATGAGCGGACGAAACCGGCAAAAGGTGGGATTTCCTCCTATCTCACTTATTTTTCCTACAAGAAAGTAAATACACGCATATACTCAATTTCCATTCATACGTACCAAATCAACTAATGTTTTCTCAACATTTTACCATTTTTCTCTCTCACACTCCAAGCAAGCAACATCATGCACACCTATTCTTTTCCACCGACACTCCCACTAGCAAAACATAGCACAGCTAGGCGCGCTCCACCCATCACCTTCCATGTACACACATGGCATGCAGTGCATGCAGGCACCAGCCCCGCACTGTCCTAACATCCTTCAATTTTCTTTTATTTTCTTACAGGTAAGTAAACATGCACTTACTTTATTTCTTTCTATACACTTTACCTCCCTGCCAAGCTAAATTATGTCTCTCAACAGTTCTTCTCACACACTCAAAGCAACGTGTAATCTGCATGCATGTTTTACTCATCATTTTCTACAGTCAACCACAACCAGAACAAAGTAACAACATACTGTTCGCGTCGGATCCCGATGTGAGCACGCCAACGCCTGGGAGGTCTGCTTAGCTCCAGTGCAAACCGGTCGGCTTCTCTCCGTGGCTCGAGGTACGCGCGCCGAGGCCCGTAGGTTCGGTCGGCTCCGGTGCGACGGTACGGGTGCGAGCGTGCCAGTCAATTTGACCCTACAATTGATAAGGAAATGAGGCAAACGGATCAATCAGACGACGGGCCGATACGAGCCCTCGCTATCGGCTGGCTGCCGATAGGATCGAGTCAATCATCGGCCGCGTTCGGATAGCTCCTGCTATTAGCTGATCGCCGATAGGAATCAGGACATCCTTCCATCGGCTGGGGATCCGATGTAGATGTAGGCAGATATCGACGAAGGATACGATGGCTTCGGGTGTAACAGACGCGAGGCCCTGATCCATCGGCCGCAGAGCCGATGGAGGCACAGGATTGTACTCAGAGAGTAACAAGGCGCGAAGTGGTAAGGAATCGTGTAAAGAGAACCGACTGCAAAGCCGATGCCACTCCAAAGATGACAGCACGAGACCCGTCGCCCCCCGTGATGACGCCGCTGGCACCAAATCTCGAAGATCGGACCTAACCGAAACAGTACGAGAACGAGGCCAACGACAATAGGATGGTGGACGTCGGATCGGACGTGCTAAAGGAAGGGCGAAGCGAATCTATCAGCTAGATGAGCCGATGAGTGGACGTCTCTCTAAAGACAGGCACGCATCGGCTAAAAGGCCGACGCGCTTGGCGTGGCGCTCAAAGGAAAGTCTCTGAAGACCTAGTGTGTATCAGCCGAGGAGCTGATACGCTGGACGTGACACTCAACGTATAGATAACTCATCGACTAGCACTCCAATGAAACGCCGTACAGAGACCTATAAGCCTAAATCTCATTTTACCGTCGGCAGCCTCGTAGGTCGAACCTAACCGATGCAGCACGAGACCGACAACGGCGGAAAGAGCTTGACAGACTGATAGATACTGCACAGACGTGATGCGATATATCCTATCGGTCAAGTCGAACCTAACCGATGCAGTCTTAGACAAAACGAGACATATCGAGATAGTGGCGGGAATTACCCCTTCGCCGGAGATCGGACTTAACCGATGCAGCCCTGCATCGAGAGTCAGACCCCGCCGATAGAAAACTAGATGAACTAGGATAGCGATACGCCAAGATTGTATTGATCTGAGGATTGATCATTACATACTTTTAGGGAGGTCTATATTTATACCCTGGGTTTACAGAGTCTAACGCGTTTACAACAACCATTGGATGTTATTTCTTAACAAAGATAAAGAAAAATATCTCTAAAGAAATTAACTAGCTAAATCTTCCTATCCATATAAAATAGGATAGACTACCATGCCATGAATCACGGCTCCTCCTCGAACTCGGTGTCATCCGAATAATCTTCTATTCTGGTACCGAGTTTTTCCTTGCTTCAATCTGATCAGCTTCTTCCCTATAGCAATCGGACACTTTAGCCGATCGTCTTTTCAATCTATCGCTGAGCTTTGAATTTGACATTAACACATGCACATAACCACCACCCCATCTACTGACAAGACACCATCACCATACCACCACGACACACATCATATAGTCGGCAAGCAACCACTGTCACACACCATCTCCCTGAGCCCTCCCTAATAAAGTCGAAGTGATGTTTTCACCGACACCTCTAAGCAAGGAACAATGAGAGCGGAAGAGAAGCTTACAAGCAAAATGCATGTCACCTCTCAGGCCTGTCGCGAGGAGTTGGAGACGTCCGCAAAACCCGCTGCCACGCTCCTGCTGCACTCCCCTCCACCCCGAGCCCAGCTACGCGCCCTGCCACGTTGGCCGTCGCGCGCGCTCGCCCCAGCCGCAGCCCCGACGTCGCGCGCACGCCGTTTCTCCCTCCTGCCACGGCCGCCCTCCAGCTACCCAGCGCCGTCGCTCGAAGCCGCTCCCAGCCGCGCCGTCGGCCCGAAGCTGCACCCCTGCCACGGCCACGCCCGCCGAGCCCGGCCGCCCTCGCCTGCGCGTCGTCCCGCGACCGCGCCGACGCCACCCTCCCTGCGCCGCGCCTCCTCCCATGCCGACGCCGCCTTCCCCGCCTCCTCCCCGCGCTTGCGCTGCCCCGGTGTTGCTTGCCGTGTCGCCACCTCTCGCGCCGCTCGCCCCAACGCCCTCCTGGGCCGCGCGCCTGCCTCCAAGGCTGCCGGCCGCCGCATGCTACGCGCTCCGATGCCCTCCCGTGCCGCCGTCTCCTCCCCGTGCCTGCGCCGCGCCCTCCCGCCTGCCACGGCGCCTCCTCCTGCGCCTGCACGCTCCGGCGCCCTCCCGCGCCGGTGCCGCCCTCTCTGGTCGTCGCCCGTGCCGCCGCCTACGCCCGACCGTGCGCGCAAGGACAGAGACAGGGGAAGAGCGACGGGAGGAAGACGAAAATGGAGAGAAAACAAGGAGAAGGAAAGAAAAGGAAGGAGAAAGAAAATAAAAAAGAAAAAGAAAGAGAAAGAGAAAGAAGAGAAGTGGACCTATACGCCCCTCTCCTACTCTCTCTCTTCTTCCAATGAACTCGTTCATTATTTACCACCCTCCACATTTTCCTCTTCCTTCTTTCACAGGCCAAAGCCCACCAGCTTTTTCCTTCTTCCATTAAAACCTATTATACACCTCTAGATTATTTTATTTATTAATTATAATAATCTTTTTACTTAGTTTAAAAAATTAATTAATCATCTAAAATTTATATCTTCTCAGTCCATTTAACTTTCAATATTTTTCTAAAATATTGATTTACCTAACAGCATTATTATTTATTTATTACTATATTGTATTTTTAGCATTTTGTTTAGATTTCTTTTATATCACGCGTAATTCACTATCAGAGGATTTTTAATCACCGATTAAAAAATTTCTCAGAAAGGCACATTTTAATCATATTACTCCTATATTTTTATTACAAATATATATATTTATTATTCATCCATCAATCTACAAGCACGTAAACCTGGCTACTAGTTACACTATTTTTAATAGGACCTCATCGATAAACTAAATCATTGTCACTCCACTGTAATGTGGTGCCATAATACTTACACCATATGTACATTCATATAATACTTTATTTTATATTATAAATATCTGTGCCGGATTATCGATATAGAAAATATAGATTGTGAAAGATTTATAAAACCCGACTCTAGGTGGTTTTAGAAAACAAAAAGGTTTTCGCGCATAAAGACCGATTCCTTTAGAAGGTGTTCGCGCCGAGGTCTACTCGCGCGTCCCGGTGCGAACACGTCGGATTGCCTGAGAGGTCTGCTTAGCTCCAATGCAGGTCGATCGGTTTTTCTGTATGGCTTCAGGTACACGCGCCAAGGGCCGTGGGGTTTGATCGGTTCCGGCGCGTCGGTACGGGTGCGGATGTGTCAGTCAATTTGCCCCTGCAATTGACAAAGAAGTAAGACGAGCAAGTCCTTCGGACGCTAGGCAGGCGCTCGCTATTGGTTGGCTGCCGATAGGATCGGGAAGCTCTTCGATCGGCTGAGGAGCTGATGTGGATAGGTGTCGACGAGAGATCGACCGCAGAGCCGATGGAGGAAACAGGGTGTACTCAAGAGATAGCTAGGCGCACAGGATCCCTCTGGATAGCCGAACAGAGATTCATCGGCTGGAAAAATCGATGGAGGCACATACAGACTAGGCGAGGAATAGTATAAGAAGACACGGGCTGTAAAGCCGATGCCGCTCCGGATATGACAGCACGAGACCCGTCGCACACCATGATAGCGCCATTAACACCGAACCTCGAAGATCGGACCTAACCGAGACAGTACGAGGCCGGGGCCAGCGGCGATGATACGAAGGACACCAGATTGGCTATACTATAGCAAGGATAGGAACAAGGCCATTGGCTAGCTGAGCCGATGAGGGGACGCCTATCTGAAGGCGGGTACGTATCGGCTGGGAGACCGATACGCTCAGCGTTACACGTCAAGGGACACCTCTGAAGGCTGATGCGTATCGGCCGAGAGGCCGATGCGCTGGGCGTGAAGCTCAGAGCATTGATAACTCATCGGCTAGCACTATGATGATACACCGTGCAGAAAACTATAAGCCTGAAGCTCGATCTACCGTCGGCAGCCCCGTAGGTTGAACCTAACCGATGAAGCACGAAATTGACGATGGTAGAGGGAGCTTAACAGGCCGATAGGCCCTGCATGGATGTGATGTGATACGTCTGATCGGCCTAAGAGTTCGAACCTAAATGATTCAGCCTTAGAGCAAAACATATCGAGATGGTGGCGGGACTTACCCATTCGCCAGAGATCGGACTTAACCGATGCAGCCCCACGTCGAGAGCCAAAACCCGCCGGTAAAACCTAGATGAACTAGGGTGGCGATGCGCCGAGATTGTATATTGATCGAGAGATATGTTACATGTTCCCAGGGGGTCTATATTTATACCCTGGATTTACAGACAGAGTCCGACGCGTCTACGACCATCGGACATTATTTCCTAATAAGAACAAAGGAAAATATTCCTAAAGAAGTTAACTAACCAGCTAAATCTTTCTAATTAAGTAAGGTTACAATTTACAAAGACAAACATCCTGCCGTAGAGTCCACGGCTCTTCCGCAAACCCGGTTTCATCTGAATAATCTTCCAATTTAGAACCGAGTCTTCTTTTGCTACAACCCAATCGGCTTCTCCACTGTAGCAATCTCCATTGGTATGTGTCAGCATCAATTCTTCATTGCCTTCGCTTTTATCCTGATATCTTCGCTTTACAGCCTAAACCATTGGCTCCTGAAGTCCAAACGCCGGGCACTGTTACTGGGGCTAAGCCGATGGTATCTTCAGAAGTCATGGAATCCACTCCTCAAACTCAAACTACCACACATCAAGCTAATACCCGCATAATTGCCCAAACTGCTCCCACTGCATCCTAGATACATCCATTCTACATGTCATTTCTCTTAACTCATGATCCCCTTATTTACTAATATTGTTATGCAGTCATTAGCCGATCTATTTTTCTTTAACATTGGCAAATACTTGGAAGCAGAGGAAGACTCAGCCATCAGCGCAGCGATTAAACCATTTTTACCAGCCGATGCACATGAGCAGTTGTCAGATATTATGCATCAGCTGGAAGTTTTGATTGGCTCGCTGGTGAAGATTGCGGGCCGATCCGGGGAAGACTTACGGAAATTGAATATCTTCTGCCTGCGGAACTGATGAATGCACTTACGCCTGCTACCTACTTGGAATTCTAAAGGACCCAGCTGATCGCATCAAGATGATACATAGCCGATCGTGTTGAGCAAAGCCATCTGGCTTACAACGATCAGCTGACTGCCTAAAGTGAAAAGAAAAAGCTTGATAAAATGTCAGCTGACCTTCAACGCACCAACACAAAGCTTGACCTCTTGAAGAAACAAAAAGCCGATTTGATGGCGGAATTTGATAAGGTTCGTGAAGACATTAACTCCACCGAGTCCCACCTCATCGGCCTACCAAAATCAATCCAAGACCAAAATACCAAGGTAGCAGACCAAGTGCGGATCGCAGTTTGTCAGCACAGGAACTTGAAGACTATCTCTAGATCAGATGAGGATGACGTTCGGGCCATCAATGAAATAGATCAAATCCGTCTGCGCACGATTGAGGCCATCAAGAAATTTTTGTAAAACTTTAGCCTCGGAAAAATCCCGATATTATTCTAAACATTAACTATTGGCAATAGATTTCAATCAGCTTGATCAACCAAAGTTGTATATATATTTTTCCTAACGACGACGTCTAAACGATATCAGCCATCCGTAACCGATATAATCATATCGGCTTCCGTACATTAGAAATCGGCTATGCCTCAGCCGATTTACGTAAACAGTATCATTAGCCAATACCACTTCTAAGAACTCGTCCGTCTTGAAAAGGAGAAATCGGATATGCTCAGCCGATTTAGATGTCTTCCCGATTGAACGACCATTCTCTAGACTTATTATCTCAAGACCTAATCGGTAACTTCCAATGTGTTGGTATCTCTTCTTTTCTTGATAATCGGCTCTCGTAAGCCGATACCACATGTATCAGATGTGTTAAACTGTTGCTCCAGATCGGCCCGCTCTTCAATCAAATTCGGTGGTAACGAAGAAAACCATGCAAAGGCCGATTCAGAGAGAGATAAAGAAAAGAAACGGACTTTGAGAGCTTCCTCAGTCGATGCTTCTCCACACTGTGCTAAGAATCGGCTGATGTGTTCTATTGTAGATATGTTGTCTTGTCCTGAGAATATTGAGAAATCTGGTATCGTGTATCGGCGAGGAAGTGGAATTCTGTCAAACCATTCTGGATATGGGTGCCGATACATAACTGTTTGACCTTTGGGCTTGATACTAAATTGCTCTTCCACCGTGTCTACAATCCTGGTTAACCAATTCTTCTCTCTTAAAATATCTTCCTGATCATGTGGAGGTGGATATAGTACCCGATTTTGCCTATGGTATTCTCCATAATTATTTCTCTGAAAAAATTCTGGAGGTACTTCCTGTCGTTGCCCCCCGAGTCGATCTTGTATTGGTAGATACGTATTTGCCAATAGATCCCTGTTTTGCCAAGTTTTCTCCGTCTCTATCGGTAAAGGCACATGATCCTGATTAGTCTCTTGAGCCAATGACTCTTGTATCGTCTTCTTGATCAGATCCTGAAGTGTATCCATCCATACTCCTGGTGGATTACTAAATGCTTGATAAAATGATTTGTTGAACATCTCTTTCAATGGCTTGGAAGAATTCACACGCGCTGAATAGACTGATTCCTTCATCAAAACACATTTTGGTAATTGTGCTTTTTGAATCGGCCCTTGTTTAGTCATACTGAAGAATTCCAAACAGAGCTTCTGAAAGTTGTCCATGTTTTGCTCTATATGTCGCCTCTGGTCTTCATTCAAATCCTCCATGGTAACTGAAATTATAATCTCCTCATCGGCTTCATCTTCAGATAAATATGTCTTGGAATTCACCTTTTCTTTAGACATATTGACAACAAGATGCCCCCAGGTTTGATGAATAAAAATCTGACTATTAATCAGGCACTTGTAGAGTCCCGCTGGTTGATGAATGGAATTATATCACCAGCCGATGAAGGATCTTCAGCCGATGAACAGTCTTCAGATTTCTCCAGCCGATGAATCCAGTCCAATCGGCTAATGAATGAAGATTTCTACCCGATCGGTCGATGAATAAAGTACGGTCCTTATCGGCCAATGAATGAAACCTTCGGTCCCACCGGGCGTGCCAAAAGAGTATGTTCGCGCCGAGGTCCACTCGCGCGCCCCGGCGCGAACACGCCGGATCGCCTGGGAGGTCTGCTTAGCTCCAGTGCAGGCCAATCGGCTTTTCTGCGTGGCTTGAGGTACGCGCGCCAGGGGCCGTGGGGTTTGATCGGCTCCAGCGCGTCGGTACGGGTATGGGTGTGCCAATCAATTTGACCCTGCAATTGACAAGGAAGTGAGACGATCAGGTCCGTCGGACGCTAGGCAGGCGCTCGCTATCGGCTGGCTGCCGATAGGATCGGGAAGCTCTTCGATCAGCTGAGGAGCCGATGTGGATAAATGTCGACGAGGGATCAACCGTAGAGCCGATGGAGGAAACAGGGTGTACTCAAGAGATAGCTAGGCGCACAGGATCCCTCCGGATAGCTGAACAGTGATTCATCAGCTGGAAAAACCGATGGAGGCGCATACGGACTAGGCAAGGAATAGTATAAGAAGGCACGAGCTGCAAAGCCGATACCGCTCCGGATATGACAGCATGAGACCCATCGCCTACCGTGACAGCACCATTAACACCGAACCTCGAAGATCGGACCTAACCGAGACAGTACGAGGCTGGGGCCAGCGGCAATGATACGGAGGACGCCAAATCGGCTATGCTGTAGCAAGGATAGAAACGAGTCCATCGGCTAGCTGAGCCGATGAGGAGACGCCTCTCTGAAGACGGCTACGTATCGGCTGGGAGACCAATACGCTCGGCGTTACGCGTTAAGGGACACCTCTGAAGGCTGATACGTATCGGCCGAGGGGCCGATACGCTGGGCGTGAAGCTAAGAGCATAGATAACTCATCGGCTAGCACTCCGATGATACACCGTGCAGAAAACTATAGGTCTGAAGCTTGATCTACCGTCGGCAACCCCGTAGGTTGAACCCAACCGATGCAGCACGAAATTGATGACGGTAAAGGGAGCTTAATAGACCGATAGTCCCTGTACGGATGTGATGCGATACGTCTGATTGGCCTAAGAGTTCGAACCTAAATGATACAGCCTTAGACAGAGCAGAACATATCGAGATGGTGGCGGGACTTACCTCTTCGCCGGAGATTGGACTTAACCGATGCAGTCCTGCGTCGAGAGCTAGAACCCGCCGGTAAAACCTAGATGAACTAGGGTGGCGATGCGCCGAGATTGTATATTGATCGAGAGATATGTTACATGTTCCCAGGGGGTCTATATTCATATTCTGGATTTACAGACAGAGTCCGACGCGTCTACGAGCATCGGACATTATTTCCTAATAAGAACAAAGGAAAATATTCCTAAAGAAGTTAACTAACCAGCTAAATCTTCCTAATTAAGTAAGGTTACAATTTACAAAGACAAACATCCTGCCGTGGAGTCCACAACTCTTCCGCAAACCCGGTTTCATCTAAATAATCTTTTAATTTGGAACCGAGTCTTCCTTTGCTATAACCCAATTGGCTTCTCCACTGTAGCAATCGAACCTTGTTTTACTCAAGCCAATCATTTTCCTATCTTTCCTCGGGCTTCTCTGACCTGACCCTGATCGGATAATTTCCTGTCTTTAAGCCGATCCAATCTTCTATTAATCTGATCGTTTTCTCTATAGTTCCGATCGGCTTTGTCTCACGAGCTGACCAGTATCTCCATCGGCCAATGACTGAATCAAACTCTCCATCGGACCTCTCAGCCGATCGGCTTTAGCACTATCGGATCGTCCAAATTTTGGCGTTAACAGAAGATTCATCTGAGAATAAAATATTACGACCATATGGATAGCATGGGATGTGTTGGTAGAATAAAACATGAGTGTTTTGCATGTTAACAATTGAAAAACACCGGGATAGGGAGATAAAAATATCTTCCTAAGATAAAAGTTTGTCTAAATCATAAGATACGGTTGGCAGCGTGTTTTGAATGGACGAAGACTTAAGACTAACTTGATACTTGGTTTCAAAGAGTGTGACATGAGATGTAGGTTATGGAAAAGATTTATAGTGAACTCTCCTTTGTTGGCCATGTATTGACCCATATATGCTAGATAAAGCGGAATGCTCACGGCGTATGGGTAAAACGTGCAACATTTATAGAGTTTAGTTAAACTATTTAAACAGCCATATACACGGTCATGGGCAGATATGAGGTGTTTCTAAGCGTAGATTTGCTTTCAAAATATGTTTGATAAATTGATTCTTAGGATGAGAATCATTATAAAGTCATTCTTTGTGACAGATGGTCGGTATTTGTGGTTGAAAATAGGTATGTGTGACCTAAAGTATCGATAGGCACCATAGGACCGAGACGGCTAAGTTAAGAAATAGGCCGAGAAGATCGGTTGTGAGACCAAAAAGTCCGGTTGTAAGGCTGAGAATGCCAACTTTAGGTGGCAGGTCAAAAAGATCAAACCCGAATGGTTAATATAATGCTTAGTTTTAATAAAATGTTGGTTTATATTTTTTAAAGGAGAAAAAAACTGATGAAGGGAAAAATATAATTAATTACTAAAATTTGTTATTTTTCACTCATGTTGTTATAAAGCTACTCACAGATGAATCGAGGTAAGATACATCCCTCAAAAAAAATTATTGAAACCACTTTTTATGGTAAATATTTTAAATAACAAATATTTACACTTGCACATGCTTATTTCTCAATTGTTAAATTACTGCTTATAGAGTAATGTAGTTGCTGCTATCTCTAATTAAATATATTATATTTATAAATCGCTAGTATAATAATCTTGAGACTGTTAGTACCGACTTATCCACTCTCTTTGCATCATTAGTACACTGACACAAGGTGTCACATATGTCCACACTCTTCCTTTCCATCAATCCTTTTCTTGTTTTGTTTTGTATCTTACCAGGCACGTATATATAATTATGTATAGCAGAGTAGTAGACACTGACAAGATATCGATATGCTTCGAAATCAGGAAGTGATATTTAGACTTTACTTACCTTTTTTTAAAAAAAAATACACCATGTAAAAATATTTTTTAGCATTATCATTCGATTAGAAAGGTCTGGCTTTTTCCACATATTTCTCATTATTATCCCTTGCATACTATTGGTAGTGCAAGTTTGTTCGTTAAAACCAAACATCAACAGCAACTCTAGATTATAGGTTTTCAAATTGCGCACACGAACATGCAATTGGTGGACCACATGCTATATAGAACATCCTTGCGGATATTCTTCCACATTTCATGCCCTTTCAGAACTCTGGAAAAATCTGATACATGACTTACTCTTTGGAGAAGTACCAAAATGTGCAGGTCAAGCAGCTCTTGGGCATCGAAAAGCCGCATAACACTTGTGTGATCAAATCTGTGTTGCAATATTGACCGAAGCGTGCTTAACAACAAAATCGGAGATTTCAATTTACATCACCACTGGACTTCTTTGTCTTAGTCTTCTCTCGTTCCAGAAGATCTCGCATGGCTTTACGCTTCCTAAAGAAAAGTAACATAACTGATTAATAAGAACTTTCCATAAACAACCAAATATGAGCTCATCACTGTAATTACCATGGCAAACATCTTAAAACATGCTTAGTTGCTCAAGGGCTGTGCAGAATGTCCCTGTTAAAATATGCTTCATAAGTATGCTCACATTTCTCTTTTTGTGAAGAATAACACTTTGTAGAAACATGACTCACTTTTTGTCTTGGGCTCTTAGCTTCTGCCCATGATTGACTCATCAACCGAAGCTGTTTTAAAACAGCTCAAGTGCTCCCTTTTCATCCGGTGCTAGTCACATAGCACCCCAAAACAACCTAACTCGGTTTGTATGCCAGTTTTAAGTGGGATCACTAATAATATACAGAACCATAAAAGTTTTAAGTCATGTTCATTTCACCTACCTGCATTTGTTTGGAGCCAATTGTACTCTTGAAGATGTAGGAATACATTTAAAGCAGATGGAGAAGGCAGTACAAAGATCTTAAATTTACTTGCTGCATTATGGACTGCTAGGCTACAATTTCTTATTGTACTTGTACGACAAAATGGCATTTTAATTTGTACTGTGACTCATTTCAATCTAACTTTTTCCAAACACATCCTAGGTGGCATAAACAAAAAATAAAGTGGAAAAGGTCTGTAAATAAAATGAAAAATAGAGAGAGATTTCCCAGATTTTGAATCATTGCCCATGGCCAAACCACATCAAAGAATGTAAGTTTGCCCCTTTTGGGGAAAGGAAGAACATGCCATGGACATTTTAAGAACAAAGAAGAAATGACATGAATGGAAAAAAAAAGAACCAACTTCAGCAGTGATATGGACAAGCTCTTCAGGCTGCATGTACAGAGCATTACTTAAAAGTTGTGTCTCTTTGCTCTCAAAGAATCGGATGCAATAATGGGTTCTTCATAAGAGCACCCAGGGGGAAGATCCATAAGAATGTCCCAGAACAGGGCATAATATCAGCAGGATCCATAAAATGGAAAAGAATATGATCCTGACATGGTCCATCAAATTCAAGCTCATGTTCAATCAAATTCAAGCTCATGTTCAAGATTGGTTCCCTTTTGCATTAACAACAGAAAAAATGGAGAATCATACAGTCCTTTTTTATCAGATGGCTATGGGGGTCAATCGGTTATAAGGTGCAAATGCAAAAAGTGACAGTTTATTAGACACTCAAGCATTGTCAGCTTTGGTAGCATATTCCAAGGCATATCCAGATTTTACTCACTGATCTTTGCGCTATATATACCTGACTTCGAAAATTAAACTACAGAGCAAGGAAAACATAGGAAGCAAAGAACGATGAGAGTGAACAGTAAGAGCAGATTGAATAAGGTTTCAGGGTGAGAATCGCAGTGCAGCTCTCCACTGGCATGGATGGAAAGAGGTGCTGAATAATGAATGGATGAAAAACTGCTAGCCTTTCCCTGCCAAAGGAGAGCTGCCCTGCCATTCAGTGACTCTGAATTTAGCAAGCAAAACTCAACATATGTGTTCCATTTTCAGAGAATGTTGTGCAGCACACTGCATGAGGTATGTGGCCACGGCTCTGTTTTCCATATTCTTTGAGCATCATTCCCATGGGTGGGGCCATAACAACCTCCTGTTTTAATGGTTTAGGGTTCATGAACTAATAGCTATGAGTTAAGTGTATACTTCAAATGGAAACATCTAGGAACAACTCTCAGTTGATTAATCCGCGGTTAAAGACGTCAGAAGTGTGAGATGGCCATTCAGAGAGAATCACTATGTTTAATAATAAAAAAATCAAAAAGAAAAGTAACAGCAATAGATGGATTTAATAAGATATGAAGTACCAAGATAGGGATGTACATGAGGATTTGAACTGGGGTTCTCAGACCAAGTTGGTGACATGCAGCCCTGCAGCTGCAACGGCTATATCTGGTTATCTTTTGCATTTAAAAAAAAAAGAAGATGGTGATATCGATTTCGACCTCTGCAATCTTCTATTAAAGGAGATGTTCTACTTCCCCACAGCATGTCACCTTGAATATCATCCTGTCCACCATCGAACCTGCCAGTGTCCATTATTAGAATTCATCTAATTCCACAATTAGTCCATTTTTCAATCCAAGATAAGCACAGTACATAATCGACATGTTATAATTAATATTCCTATCTGAACAGTGGAAGCAATCAGAGTCCAAAAAAGGTATGGTCAAATTAAATGTGTACCATCCAGATTTTTTGCTAAACCTATTTAAGTTAGACAAAAAGCCTCAAATACTGTCCCTCGATATTAAGAACTTCACTAATTGAATTATCAATCATCACAGGAAATTAGAATTTAGGTACCCAAATAGCCATATTACAAAATCCTATTAGGTCTATTTAATGAGGTCATTTTGCAAAATAAAACCTTAATATTGGCACAACATTTAGCATGAGGTTGGATAAGACATGGACATTTTATCACATTGGTGTAAATGGCGATTATCATGCTGTCACATGCTAACAGCATAGCTCAGAAAAAATGCTCTAGCAGATCAACAAATCTACCGTACATCATGATTTTACAATATTCAATTAAAGTCTATTATGTCAGATTTAAAATAACTAAGCAGGCAGATATCAGTATGGATGGTAGCATATACTTTCCCTTATTATGGAATGTCACTAACAAACAGGGAAGAAGTTATATAAATAAACAATAAAGGGAAAACCTTATTATGGCCCAGAAATCACTGATTCATGAAACAATTGATATCCTTGGGCTAAGAGGGAAATCAGTTGAGAAAAATACTTAGTTTGGTCCAACATCACTAGAGCAGTTGCTAGACTAGAAAAATACTTCAGTAAACACTGTTGGGCATTGATTCACATTGACTGAGACGCATCTTTGGATTTTCTAAGTATGTAGCTACTAGCTACAAGAAAAAAGTGTTAACCAGCAAGATGGGAAAAAATATTCAAGAAACTAATCACTATTGAATGCTGGAATATCTGGTTACAAAGTAATAGATGCATCTTTGATGAGATTCCTCCAAAAAGCGTAGATGATGAAAACTCCTACCTGATTTAGATTTGCTACGAGTTAGGATTTTTAAAGAAATCCCCTTTGATATATCCCAGTTGCTGTGGTAGTTATTTCTTTCTGTACAGTTTTAACCTTGTTTAATTTAGTCTAACAATAGCACCCTCCCCTAGTATCTTTGCTTCAAAACAAGCTTAGAGGTTTAGTGAGGTGGTTATTTGAAAGATTTGACAGCTTTGGGACATTCGCAATTGATGTGCAAATCCAACAAGAATAGAAATACTGCATCGTGGTCAACACTTCTGTAAAAGCAAACTGCTACCATTATAGCAGTTGTGGATGTAATAACAGTTCTCCACTATAGCCTGCTAGTTAAGCATTGGGCATGATTAATATTAAGAAACATCGAAGGCTTGCTTAGGTGCCATAACGAACTCCATATGGGGAATTGATATTGGAATATCTTTTGGTATCTGTACGACGGTACGAGTCAGATCAAACCAAAAACCCAACAGCAGAAAATTAAATTATGCCAAAAACAAAATTCACCTTACTTTTGGGAAGAGCAGCAGAGAAAAAAAACACACTGATTTTATTTTGATTTTAGTACATCAAAGTGAAGGTTAAAAATCAATTGACCTTATAGTACTATTAGAAAACAATAACAAAAGTTGAACATATGCGTTGTTATGGTATTGGCAGTGCACGTGAACCTTACCCATGTACTAGAATCAGATTATCTATTTCCCTAGTAATCTATTTGTTTCCTAGAATAATAATTAGTTAATGGGTAGCATATCTATTAGTTACCCTAGTTAAGAAGTTATGGGTTGTATTCTTAAGGGCCATGGTTACTGTTCACGTGAATGGATACAAATCTTCTCACTTGCGAGGCCTAAGTCAGGTGTGCAGTAACCTCTCATCCACTGTCCGTTTCAATTCAACAGCCTCTACTTCATCTTCCTCCCCCCCCCCCCCTTTTACCATGTCTTTGTAGTTTGTACTGGTGTCACACACCCTGCGTTGGAGACCACTGCCAAGGCCATTGATGCTGCCCACTTCCAACCTCACTGAGCCACCAATCAGAGGGAGACCAGTGCCATGAGCTTCCTTTTACATCCCCTGAGCCAACCCCAATGCTGCAGTATTCCTCCCAGCCTTCGGCACCGTTCATAACCATGAAATCGGGCAGAACAGTAGCTGGTCATTGCGAGCTTGACTCCAAAATTCACCACTGCCATGGGAAATTTTCCAAAATTAAGGTTGCCATTATCTTCGACTTGTTCTACAGCCCCTTTACCATCTTTTTCCCAAGCCAATTTGTCTACCAGAACCCACCGTCACTAAAGGACACCACCGTTACATGTTTTTGGCCGCCCCTGCTGCTCTCTCCGCCAAGCCGCCGTCACAGGCCACCCCAGCCTGATCCAACACTGCCACAAGTTCCACATCCCTTCACCAGCACTCAGCAACCACAATGCCACACAGCAGCACTGCTGACACGCTGCTGCCATTAGCGCTTTCAGCCCCTCCCATCCTCAGCCCACACATCTTCCCCACCACCATGAACCACAAGAACAAGTGCCCCACAACCAGGAACACCACATGCTCTCCTTGGTTTCAGCCCTTGCCGCTGCTTTAGTTCTGATAGGTTCCTCCCCTCACCGCTGCCTTTTTCGCACTTCATCTTGTCTCCAGGAAGAAGGGGAAAAGGAAGATGAAGTAGAGACCATTGGATTGAAATGGATGGGATAAGGAGGGAAACACACATCTCTGACAGTGTGACTTGGCTCTTGCAAGTCAGAGGATCCGCTTCACACATGAACAGTACTCATAGGAACTGTAGGAGGGAACACCTCCCTATAAACAAGACACATGTACCCACTATAATCACGCAATAAAGAACACAAAATAAGGTCTAGCTTGTACATCCAGCGAAATACACAGAAGAAATCAACAAAATAAAACCAAAATGTTGAGAAACACCCAATAGCAGCCTCAATCACCATAGAATAAGCCATTGGGCTTTGCTGCCAGCAAGTCATCACATTTGGCACTCCTCCTAGCCTGCTACACCAATTAGTCTAAGCTCTGTTGTAGTCAACAATTCAGCATTTGTTTGTTCATGGAATACGACAAAAGGATAGCAGAAAATTTTGAGCCAGCGGACTAAAGTTCGCAGGTTGGATTGATAAAGGTATCAAAGAATACTATACAGAAAAGGCTATCCCTGTCCTGACATGACTTTTTTTAGCCTGTGGATCGCAGTATTGAAACTTGATATTTTCTTCCCCTGCCACATCTAAATGTATTTGTCGATCGAAGGTTTTAGCTAAGGTCAGTTCATACAGATTTCTCCATAGTGAGATATAAATCACAAAGCACAAACGAGTTCAAAAGGAGAAATGGAAAGAAGAGACTACATAACAGACCTAAACACTGGGAAAGAAAATTTAGTGAGGAAAATATTGTTGATGCAGCACATAGCAAGTACATGATACATTTGAGATTGTTGAGAAAACAAGTTTGCAATATTTTACACCAGCACTTAAGGAGCACAGCAAAACAGTAAATTATGAAAATAACTTTCTAATATATAGAGAGAAATAAAGATTTGTGGAACAAAGCAAGTAGAAGTCTGAAAGTTTAACAGGTTTTGGATTTCCAGAGCTTCAGAGCTCATAACTGGGCATTGCAAATGTAAGGCAAAGCCATCAGAAACGCTTTAGCTACTTTCATCATTGAAGCAGAATGGAATGCTTTAGCTACTTTCATCATTGATACAGAATGGCACCTAAGATAAGTGGCAAAACTACTATGCAAGACTGCAGTCCACATTACAAAGCCCATAAATAGATAACGTCTGGGGGCATCCTCAATTTGAAGAACAATCCTTTGAAAATAGGATGGTCATGCCTATATGCCTAAATCTCAGTACATATTGATCACAGAAGATCTATTTGATTCCTAACTAGACATAATTGAAGTAGTTAGTGGGACACAACATCTGAATAACTACGGTACATGAATGCAGTGTCTACCTGACATCGTATCACAAGGCACAACTAAGCCACCAGAAAAGAGGTAGAAAATATACCACGAAGTAGTTCAGTTAAAGCCAAACGATGCTGTTTGGCTGTCGATACAGCAAGAACAAGAAAGCTTGAACAAATCAACAAAGGCATCTAGAAACACAAAAGGTCCTGTTAAACAAATTGTTATTAACAATTCATAAATATGTCTTGTAATATGTACTAAAGGATAACAGTTAGAAGCTTGTGTAAGTTCAAATTTTATTACGATTAATTTTCCATGACAGAAGTGTAAGAACTAGAATCCCTGGTTTATTTTTCTCAGAAATTGACAAGAGAAATGCAAACAGAAAAAATTGTCGATGAAGCCTAGACACAATATGCAGAATAACAGGTATTGTAAAGGAAATATGGAACCGATCAACATCATCATTCTATAGATTTTAAATAGTCACTATATCCAACAAAGAACCAATAAATTCAGTGTATGAAATGCTTTCAGAACCAACTTTCAACGCTGACTAGATTTTGTTTTATGCATCACCAAAATACTAGATAATGGATAGCTCATACCCCAAGAATTGTCACTGTGAACCATCAACTCCATGTCCAAAGCTTCCAACATCACGAACCAAAGAAGGAGGCCAGGCCATAATATACGGATAGAAACGGCCTTCAAATCTCTCCTGAAACAGCCTCTCAAACTTCATGGTCTCCAGGCAAAGTGAGAAGAACCAGTAGGGGGCATGGTCATCAGGGATGGCATCCACTGTTGCCAAGTACACATATCCAGACCTAACTCCCACAACTCTCATGCCCTTGTAATTGTGCTGTGAGCCCTTAGTAATCCAACTGAGATATGGTGTCAAAGAGAATATCTTCTGTGGCACCCATCTCGCAATCCCATTCCTGTCAACTCTAGGGATCCAGACGAGGATGAAGAAGTCTATTGCATAGACAATGCAAAGCCCTCCATCCTTAGTGTCCCCAGCCATAAAACCGCACCCCTGTGCAATTGATTTCCATGGTAATTCCACACTGGAAAATTCCATGGTCACAGTGTTCAGCTTCATCATGCCTCCTTCGCCATCGTAAGGTCAGTAAATTGAGCCATCCACCAGCACGCCAGTGTTGGACATTGGCTTCATGTTGCCTTCTCCAGCAAACTCAGCCCATGGATGGATTATCCAATCCCTGGTCTCGACGAAAACACCACAGCACGAAGCCTCAATCCATCCCTGCAAACACTGACCACACGGAACGAGCAGGGGTCCTCGGCGGAGTACAGCAGATGGAAACCGGTGAACGCGGACGCTCCATGCTCCTCCAGCTCGATGTCGCCGGGGAGCAGCGGGAGGAAATCCACGTCCCAGATCAAGGGGTTTAGGACAGCGAACCACCTGTCGAACGGGTTCAGCAGGAGGAGGTAGCCGCCGCGGCAATCGACGGCGTGCCAGCCGGTGGAGGCGTAGCCCCCCTGCACGAGAGATTCCAAGGTGAAGTCGCCACCACGGAGGGTGACGGCGAGGTCGGGGTCGTCATCGGGGAGGCTGGCGGCGGGGGCGAAGTTCGGGGTGCCGGGGATGGTGGGCCCGTCGCAGTCGATGAAGACCCCGAGGAGCGGGTCCGGGTGGAGGGCGCCGAACCGGCGGCGGAACCCCGGCGACGATCGGACTGCGCAGAGCCACGAGCAACAGGTGAGCACGGGCGGGAGGCGGAGGAGGATCTCCAGGAGGAGGTCGTCGTTGAGGGAGGCTATGGTGGTGGTGCTGGGGTTCGGTTCGGCTTTCGGCTCCACCGGCGGCTCACCGACCATTTCTCGAATCGGAATAGAACGCGGCAGTGTGAACGGTAAGCTGGGACTGGATAGACGGTTGTGTGAGAAAGATGGGAATTAAAGGACTTAATTTAGGCCCAACTTAACACTGCATTTGATCCAGTTTGATTAGGCCCAATTAGTTTTCGGAGGGTATCCAATCCGTGCAACCGTAATTTATATAACTCATGAAATTATAAACCGAATGCTAAAATCATGAAAATTTTGGTTCTAATATTAAAATTCACAATTTTTTTTCTAAATGGACCCAAAGCTAATAGTTGTGAAATTTCGGGCTGGACATAAATATTCATGCATTTTTTTCTGAAAGGTTAATACTCATAAATTTTGGCAAAAAGATATAACTCAAGGAATTAAAGGCCAAAGAAGAAAAATCATGAAAATTTTGGTCGTGAGGTTAATATTCATGATTTTTGTTCTGAGCAGACCCAAGGCTAATAGTCATGAAATTTTGTGCCAGACAAAAAATTTATGCGTTTTTTCCATAAAATTTAATACTCGTGAATTTTTCATGAAGCCTATAGCTGACAAAATTATAGGCCAAAGTCTGAAAATCACAAAAAAAAATTGGTCTAAGGATAATATCAACGAATTTTGTGTGCATTGATCTTGTGAAATTTGGACCATACATAAGTACTCATGAGTTTTTTTGCTGGTTTTCTATATTTATAATTTTCCTTTTGCAACAAATGGCAAAGGAGTCAATTTAGACGCATGGGACTTTCTTGCAATTTTGTTGCGAATTTTATGTGAATTTAACAATTTACTTTTTTTAAAGATGACACAAATGTGGGAATGGGGGTCACTAGAAAGCGAGTTATTTATTTGCAAGAGGTATAACATTTTTTTTTTGCGGGGAAGAGGTTAACATTTACTCGCCAACATGGAAGAAAAGAAAAAAAAGTGACTAAAAGTTTCAAAACACTTACATTTATGAAGAAAATGGGACTAAAATGGCATACATTTATAATGAATCGGGAGGATGCAAGGCATATTTTGAACGAGCACAAGAATTTTAAATGCTATGCAAAGCAACAAGCAGCCAGAATATATATGGTAGTTCCCCTTCGAAAAAGCTACTAGAAAGGAGCATCCATCATTTTACTTTCAGCACGTACGTTGGGACAGAATGGAGGATTGTTCTGAATGGCAGGGCAATTCTCCTTTGGCACGGCAGCACGCGTACGCCTCGCCTTGGTCGTCGGCCGGCGACGACCGGCCGAGCGGCTATTGTAGGCCAACACGCCATGCCAGAGGAGAACCGCACTGTGATTCTCACCCTCATCAAGCAAACAACCCAATCTTACTCATGGCTCACACTGACAGTGAAACTCACACTCAACATGTATAACTTGTTGCAACTAATTGTGCACATGCTCTTGATGCCATTGTTGGTTGCTCTTTCTTTGATTCTTTCTTCCTTTCATCTTCGCCTTGATGATTTGGTACTTGGAAGATATCTGTAATTCCAGCTACCTCTCTCTATATATATGTATCTTGCCATGCCCACGAAAACAGAAAGGATAATCCAGAAGACGAGGTCTGTGGATATGCCATGGCATCTGCTACCAACCCAGGGTCATTCTTGGAAAGCTCCTTTCTCTCTGAGAATGCAATTGCACAGCCATGGGAAACAGGAATGGTCATGCAAGAGGGGATGGTGCTTTCCAATATTCTTCCGCCCAAAACATGGTTGAATTGTAACTGCTAGCAGTTACTAGATTTTAAGGCTTCATTTGAAGATGCGTGATAGAGATAAAGCTCAATTCGTTTAAGTGAGTATACTTCCTAAACTACTAAACCTAAACTACTAAACGGTATATTTTTTAAAAAAAATCTATATAAAAGTTAATTTTAAAAATCTTATTAATTTATTTATTAAGTTTGTAATAGCTAATAATTAATTAATCATTTATCTCATTTTACATGATTATCTTCATTTTCCTTCTCCATCACCTTCAAATACACCCTAGGCTTGGATTGGACCATTGATCACCTGATCAGCTGGCCTGATCATAAGCGAGTGACAGAGGGCCTTCAATCAACAAATTCTGCTAGTTGAGCTTTCAATGGTGAGTCGCATCGCATCGCATCTTGTCGATCGATGGAATATGGAATGGTCGCCGGATCACGGCATTGTGTGCCTTGTCGCTGGACATTCCCAAGGATCTTCTTCTTCTGCCGTTGTGTGGAAAGCTGAATTGAGGGGGCCCGGGGGCGTCTGTTCATCAGGCGAAGAGCTGCTGGGTCTTCGAAAGGTCGTTTTAACACCGGTGCAACCACGAGTAAACTTGTGAGATCATGACTACTCACTTCTTGCACACGGGGTAATTCATTGTGGTTTCTTTTCTGAAATTCCTTGCCCCCCTGTTTCTTTTCTTTTCTTTTTCTATTTTCTTCTATTTTCCTGTTGCTTTTTTCTGCTTGCCTTCTTCGGTTGTCCGATGGCATTGCCTTGAAGCCTCCAATACGACGAAATGGGAAAGGGCTCAATTGAGCTAGCCACCAACATTGTCCTACCGGATATGCCATTTCCAGCAGCGCATAAATACCGGTCACCATCACCTCTCCTCATCATAAGGATGGATCTAGCGTGGGGATGTAGGGGCTCTAGCCCCCCTACATGTTGGATCCCCATGAAGAACAAAGAGAGAGGAGAGGAGGAAAAGAGTGGACGAAGAAGAACAGGAGGGCTAGAGAAAGAAAAGAAGGCAATAAGCCTCCCCTTAAACTCATGGTTGGATCCGCCTCTACTCATCATCATCAATCACCAGCAACACCAACACAATCTCACAAACAAATCACAATCATACACAAATTGATGTAGTGCTAGCTAGCATTAGGAGACGACAAAAGAATAGAATGAGAGATATCAGCTTCGTGGAGGTGCATTGCAGGGCAACTACTCCGTTGGCAAAGGCATGGATGGATACGGGTAGTGGCTTCCATCTCCCTGTCTGCCAAAGGAGATTTGCTTGGCAATTTACCCCTACACTTTTTATTTTCTTTCAGATGTATGATCCAAATAAAGTTAAAAATAAAAAATGTTTTGGCTCTACATTGTGATCCAAATGCACGTCGGAAGCATACATTGTGGTGGATTTCAACATAAGGAATAAGATGTGCACCCTACACACACATACACCACCACACAATGCATGCACACACCCACAATTACATCACTTCCCTATGGGTTAAGTTATACGCCTACAACTTTATCACCATATAAAGGTTTTTCTCTAATTTTCTTTATGATGATTTTCTAGTACGGTTTCTCTAGAGTGAAAAGCCATTATAACTAGTGGCTATGCAAGAACACCTAAATTTATTTTCTAGGACTAGTAATGCTAATTTGTTTAAACTTTATCAACCTTACAACTAGTGGATTTTTCTATGCATAGAGTAAGATTTTAAAAGTTATGTTGTACCATTTGATATACAATTTTTAACCTTTGTTTCGATATTGTTATATGGAGGGATACCTTAGTCTTGCTCGCCCTCTTTGTTTATCCTTGTTTGTTAACTATTACCAAATAATGCTACAGTACATGCTGAGGTTATTAAAAAGAATCCATGAAAACAAAGGTTCAAATAGCTGCAAATCTTTGGATTGTAACCCAAATCTAATTTAGAATTATATATTTGAATTTTGAGAATATATTTTTCATTATATTTGTTGCTCATATCTCTTTTTATGCTACTAATGCAAATAAAAATAACTAGTAGAACTGTTCTTAAAATTCAAACTTTGGAATTAAAAAAAAATCTAAAACTGATCAAAGCGAGCACATTTGTAGGTGGCTTAAGATCATATTTAGAGATTTTAAGGTTTTAAGAAGTAGCTGGTAAGAATATTTAAAAAGTTGTATTTTTTAGCTTATATTTTTAGTTTATTTTCTAAAATTCATAATTATAGCTGAAGATTCTGTAAGAAACTACAGCTGAAGCTGCAGCTGCCGTAACCTCCTATATCCGAAAGCAACAGGAAGATTTTGGGCTTAAACTGTGGGAGATTTTGGGCTTTTGGCCCATTTGTGGTTGCATTGAGCATTGACCCATCCAAAAGAATTCTTGGTCGCACGTCACAGCCAGCGTCTAGGGTTATTCTCTTTATCCCGGCGCCGCCACCCTCCTCCTCCCTCTCGACTCAGCCATCTCCCCGCCGCCGACGAAGATCCGGCCATCTCCTCCCATGGTCGCATCCTCCCCATTGGCAATCAACCCCTCTTTATTTTCTTTCCTCTTCTGGAGCTAACATCTCCGTGCGTGCGTGGTGCAGGCGTCGGAGAAGAAGCAGTCGAACCCAATGCGGGAGATCAAGGTGCAGAAGCTCGTCCTCAACATCTCCGTCGGCGAGAGCGGCGACCGCCTCACCCGCGCCTCCAAGGTCAGTGCCCAACCCCTCCCCTCTCTCTCCCTCGCCGTGCCAGTGTGCCACCTGCCATCTTCAACTCTCTCTCCGTTTCTTGCAGGTGCTGGAGCAGCTCAGCGGGCAGACCCCGGTGTTCTCCAAGGGTACGTGCTTGCTTTTGCTTTGCTGTCTACTCTAGTGGCGGCCGAAAAGCTTCGTCATTTGTGTGCTGACGAGTGTCGCTCTTGCAGCTAGGTACACCGTGCGCTCGTTCGGCATCAGGCGTAACGAGAAGATCGCGTGCTACGTGACGGTGAGGGGGGAGAAGGCGATGCAGCTGCTGGAGAGCGGGCTCAAGGTCAAGGAGTACGAGCTGCTCAGGAGGAACTTCAGCGACACCGGCTGCTTCGGCTTCGGTATCCAGGAGCACATTGATCTTGGCATCAAGTAAGGCTGTGTTTCTCGGCTGAAATCTTTTGCTTTGCATTGTGATTTGATTATGCCAATTTGTACGCAGTCCTTGATTGTTTAAGTTAGTTCTGTGCTTGCAGGATTAAAATGTGTGGGTGTTACATTCATTGTCTGAATTTCCTGTTGCCACCTAGGATAGTTATGTTAGTTTTAAATTAGTAAACCTTAAGCTTGTTTTTTCAAGTTCTCTTGGGTCATTGACTTGCTACCTAGGAATTGCTGGTCTACTGCGTCACTATGGATGTGTATTTGATTGAGGCATGAACTTGGTTTCCTTTAGTTTAATTGGTATTGTGAAAAGCATTTAGCTCTCAAATTTGAAGTAAACCCTTGAATCACAAAATATCACCCAGTGTTTCTTTCAAAGGTAGAGACATCACCTAGGTAGTCACCCTACTGTGAGTTCTTATCGACCACTTGGAAATTCTTATGATTGAGTATATGCCAGTCCTGCAATTTTGTCATTAGTCCATTTTGTTAACTAGCCGAGCGGTTTCACATGTCATACAACATCAGAGCATGTTTACTTGTGAATTATGATCTTTCTTATCCCTTGTACATATTGGCAAAAATCATCTAATTTAACCATCAATTTGTTCATTGGTTGCTATTATTAGTATTGCCTTTTCGTGGACCCAATTCCATCAATCAATCATGGATTATCAACCACTGTTTAAGAATGGAAATGTTAGCTTATTTGAATCCCAGGAATGCTTCCAAATTAGTAAGTTTCATGCTAATAAATTAGGAATAATCTACACACACACCATCTCTGATCTTGACCTTCTACCAAAGGCTTTCCACATGTTTTATGTATTTATGTAATAGTTTGTATGCATAGTTAGTTACCATCCCTCTTGAGCTGTGCATGGCTAATGATGGAAAGGATATGCCTATATGAGGTTTGATATACTTAACAGAAACACATAGACTTAAGTGTGTTTGTGCCTTTTAATATCTAATTTTCAGCAAACCATATGGTTAAGCTGTCTTAGAAAGCACACACAGCTAAACAGTCTCTAATGTGCCTCAGATACGACCCCTCAACTGGTATCTATGGAATGGACTTCTATGTTGTGCTTGAGCGTGCTGGCTACCGTGTTGCCCGTCGTCGGAGGTGCAAGTCTCGCGTTGGGATTCAGCACCGGGTGACCAAGGAGGATGCCATGAAGTGGTTCCAGGTCAAGTATGAAGGAGTCATCCTCAACAAGGCCCAAGCGAATACCTCTTAAAGCATTTTTGCCTGTAGGCTCAGTTGTTAGAAAAGCTTTCTTTCGTTGAGCAGAAGTTCACCTTTCATGTTTATGTTACTTGATGAATTATCCGGACAGATGTTTTGTCAGTTACCTGAAAGCTAAGAGCATGATCGCATCAGCTTGTCCAATGCCATTCTTGTGCTTTTTAGGGCTAGTTTAAAACATAGGATTGAACAAATAGAAAAATAGGAAAAACACATGATTTTGACAAAAATTTAAGTGCAAAATAAAGAGTTGCATAATATAGAAAAAATATTGAAATGATAGTTTGAATAGACCATATGAAAAATACACGAATCGAATAAGATAGATAAACTTAAAAGAAATTTCTTAGGATGTTGGAGCTTTTGTGAAGAAAATCTATATGTATTTAGTCATTATTTAGGAATTTTATAGGATTTAAAAAACTCTAATCTTTTATTTTAAAGGGTTATATAAGAAAAAAATTTATATAATTTGAATCGTACAAATTCCTCTACAAATCTTATGATTTAAAGAGGGCCTACTTGTAAACATGTAGCTTCCTCTGATCATCCTCATACTGCAAGTTGATCTTCATGTGTGGGGGCAGAGGCCAGGAGCACTGATACGGATCAACGGTCGCCTTTTAGTTTTTGCCTGCTTAACACTTAGGGCCTTAGGATTGGACGATTGACAAAAAAGATTTTTAGAGGATTTAACCTCATAAGAATTTTTTATATATAGATCCCTTTTATTCCTAAAAAGATGATAGGAAAATTTTTATAGGATTGTATTTCTATTACAATTCCATAGTAAAATAATCAAAAGGTTAGACATCTTTTTTATTTTCTACGTTTTCAATTTCTATAAAATTAGGACATGCTATCTTAATTTCTACGTTTGTACTGTACCTACGTTTTTCCCATCATCATATGTTTCAAAGATGATACACAAATAAAAGTTTTTTTTATAGGAAACTCGGTACACATAAAAAAATTATAGGAAACTCAAATAGTGTATGAAACCACTTGAATCGTACCTTTCGAGTTTTCTTGAGTAGCTATTCCACTTCCCTAATATTTATTTTGGAAGATTCTGAAACCTCCATCGGGATAGAGGAATTTTGGTGGAACTATAGAGGAACTGGCCTGTTTTAATTCATTACCACGCTTTTTAAATGTTTTGTATGAAAAAGTTTTTATATAGATGCTACTTTAAAATATATTTTTAAGTATATAGTAGCTAATATTTAATTAATTATGTGTTAATGATTTTTTTACGTGCAAAAACTTCAGGCATAAGGTGAGTAGACTGTGAAAATCCAAACGTTTGTTCAGGAACATCTCTTGCCCACCCTATTATAAATTTTCTATTTTAATATACAAGTATTTTAAATTATGTATTTGTCCGTGTGTATAGCCTTTGTAAGGGAGGTAGTAGATGTTTTCATTAAAAATTCGTTTGGTGTTTCAGTGAAATAGTAGCAGCTATTTCGTATTAAAAACACCTTGCGCAACAAATTCCTTCTCCCTCCATTCTTTAATGTAAAGGATTATGAGGATGAATCTAGATATTGAAAGATGGAGGTAGTACATTTCTCTTTTACGGAGGACTTCAGTGATGTGACTTCTTACTAGAAGTCAGAAACAATGAGCGCCGGAGACTGGAGAGCGTACCAAAGGTAACCAAACCACTCCATCACATGTACATTTCGACCAGCTCCTACTCAAGGGTACTGAAACAAACTGACCTAAGGCCACCTTCATTGCTGACCGCTGAAGTGGGTGCTTAGAAAAATAAAAATGGCTAAGCACCTTGTTAATATCCCCCTCTTTCAATGCGAGTAATGTAAGACCGATGCTTCAAATTAGCAGCTGACCCCGTTTTCTGGAGTTGTTTCTTTTCCACCGCATCGAAAATAGAAAAATTAGATTTGTGAAGCGCTTCTCAAGCATCGACGCCTGACGAAGCGACGGCCTCCTTGAATTAGCGCCGGTCTCATTCGATGTGAGAAAATAAACCGGGTTTTTTTTCCTTACGCACCCGTGTAAGCAGCCCATTGGAGATGGACTAAATATTCATACTCAAATCTGAATTTAGATTTTAATAATATTTTATAGCTGTATTGTTCTTAGGTAGGTTACCGAACTGGTCCAACTGTTGTTGTTGTTGTTTTTTTTTTTTTTGCAACATACCGGTTTTTCCTACTGCTCCAGTTGGCCTGTCGAAATCTTATCATGGTGAGCTGAGCAGCATAAGCTAGCGCTGCCGTTGAAAGCTTGATGCATCCGACAGAGACGTCGAGCTGCCTCAAAAATGAATCGGGGACTGTTTGGTAGAGATTTTTCTTTTTTTTTCTACTTACGAATGGAAAACATGTGATATGAGAAATAAAAAATAATTTTAGGAGAGACTCTTATGTTTTTTTTTATTTTTAAGCCAAAGCTTAAAAAACAGGAAACTAAAGAAAACCTCTAAATTAATTTTTAAAAATTCTAAAGTTTTAATTTAGCTATAGCTTAGCTCGAAGTACTCATTCCGTTAACTTTTTATATAGTATTCAACGTTATACTTTGATTATTTATTTTTATCTAACATTTTCAACATATATGAAATTAGCATCATATATATGTTATAAAAACATATATAGTTAGTTTAATTGTTAGTAAAAACTTTCAAATGTACACTTCCCAAAACAAGTGCCTCTTATATTCTATATTGGAGGCAGCAGTAATCTCTCATCAATTGACAATTATCATCACGTATTGGCCGAATAATTAGCCACCAAACCAAAGGGCGGGTAGGTGGCCCGAGGCTGTGGGAGCGGAGCAAGCTCAGCTCCGCGAGGAAGAAGACGATGGAGCCAAGCCGCACGGGCCTCTCTCTCCTCCTCCTCCTCTTCCTCCACTTCTCGCTGCTCGCCTCGCCATGTTCCGCACGGTGGCGAGACGGAGGAGATGGAGGCGATCTGCGCGAGAGCTTCCTGCGGTGCGTCGCGCGGCGGTCGCCGGCGACCGCCGACCCGTCGCTGCTCAACTCCACCATCCAGAACCTCCGCTTCGCCTCGCCGTGGACGCCCTGGCCGGTGCTGATGCTCACGCCGGGGACCGTCGACGAGGTGCGGGCTTGCGTCGTCTGCTGCGGGGAGCACGGGCTCACCGTCCGCGCGCGCAGCGGAGGGCACGACTACGAGGGCCTCTCGTACCGCTCCGGTGGGGGACGCCGGTTCGCGGTCGTCGACGTCGCGGCGCTCCGGGCGGTGCGGGTCGACGCGGCGCGGGGCGTGGCGCGCGCCGAGCCGGGGGCCACGCTCGGGGGGAGCTCTACTACGCGGTGGCGGTGGGGAGCGGCGGCAGGGCCGGGTTCCCCGCTGGCATCTGCCCCACGGTCTGCGTCGGCGGGCACCTCAGCGGAGGAGGGTTCGGCCCGATGATGCGCAGGTACGGCCTCGCCGCCGACAACGTCGTGGACGCGGAGGTGGTGGACGCCGAGGGGAGGCTCCTGGACAGAGCGGCCATGGGGGAGGGCCTCTTCTGGGCGATCAGGGGCGGCGGCGGTAGAAGCTTCGGCATCGTCGTTTCATGGACCGTCACCCTCGTCCCCGTCCCGGCCGTCGTCTCCGCCTTCACCGTCCACCGCCTCCTCCTCCGGCGAGGAGGCGACGACGAGCAAGCTCTTCTCCACCTCCTCACCAAATGGCAAGCCGTGGCACACGCTCTCCCGGACGACCTGTTCGTTAAGGCGGCCATGGAGTCCAAGACCATCAATGACGCCGACGACGTCTCAATCCGGCGGCCATTGGTGGTGTTCAAATCACTGTTTCTTGGCAATTGCAGCGATCTCATCACTCAAATCCACCACCATTTGCCTGAACTCGTCATCAAACCAAGCGATTGCAGAGAGATGAACTGGCTGCAATCCATGCTCTACTCTACTCCTACGGCTACACCAATGGCCAACCAGCCGAGGTGCTTCTTGATCGGACACTCCCAACCCAAAGACTACTACAAGATCAAGCTTGACTACCTAACATCACCAATTCCAACAACCGGCCTGATCGAATTGCTCACCAAGATTGTCAAGAACAAAGGCGGCTCCATCGACATCGATCCGCAAGTTGGCATGATGAGCCGGATACCGAAATCCGACACGCCGTATGCTCACCGAAGAGGATACCTCTACAATGTGCAATACTTTATAAGGGGTGGTGACAAGAATGTGTCATATGAGGATGATTATAAGAATGTGGTGTACACTAAGACTAAGACATCAACTCTATATGGTGGGTCGGGTCTATATATATATAAACCAGTGGTTTAGTGGTCTAACACCCCTATAGTCGTAGCTGGAGGGGAACGGACGCAGAGACTAGATCAAAAACTGATGAATAAAGGCGCGGGTAAGCCTTTGGTCAAAATATTGGTGAACTGGTACGTCAATGGTACATGAAGCATCTGAATTTGTCCTAGTGCAACCTTATAACGGACAAAATGAATATCTATCTTTATATGCTTCGTGTATCGATGATGGACCGGATTGGCGATCATATAGATGGCACTGACGTTGTCACAGTAGACGATGGTCGCAGAGGAGATAGGTGCACGGAGCACCTAGAGAAGCTGGCAAAGCCAGCAACACTCGGCGACGACATGAGCAACGGCACGGTACTCGACTTCGACGCTGGATCGAGACACTGTAGGCTGGCATTTTGAGGACCAAGAGACTAGAGTGTCGTCGAGGAAGACGCAATAGTCAGACGTGGAGCGTCGAGAGTTAGGGCAGCCCGTCCAATCCGCGTCGGAGTACGCAATGAGATAGTCGATGTGGCTAGAGCTGAGGTGCAAGCCGCTGGAGAGTGTGCCCTTCACGTAGCGAAGGATACGCTTGAGCAGCGCGAGGTGAGGTTCGCGCGGAGCATGCATGAAGAGGCACACTTGCTGGACAGCGTAGGTGAGATCAAACCGTGTTAGGGTGAGGTATTGGAGAGTACCAACAAGACTTCGATACTGAGAGGGATCGGCAATGAGTGAGCCATCGGTAGCGGAGAGTTTAGCGCGAGTGGCCGTGAGGTGACATTCGACCATGCCCGTACGCTAGAGGAGATTGATGACGTACTGATGTTGGGAAAGAAAGAGCCCGTTAGAAGAGCAGGTGACAGAGATGCCAAGGAAGTGATGGAAAGGACCGAGATTGGTCATGATGAACTTAGAGTGGAGTCGAGCCATGATCTGATGTAGGAGGGACGGCGACGACGCTGTAAGAACAATGTCGTCGACGTAGAGGAGAAGATAGACGATGGTGTTACCGACGTGAAGAATGAAGAGAGAGCTATCGGACACGGAGACCACAAAGCCGATGTGCCGAAGATAGGCAAGAAAGCGCTGGTACCAGGCCCAAGGAACTTGTTTGAGGCCATAGAGGGAGCGCTGAAGGAAGCAGACATCGTCAGGACGAGAGGGATCGACGAAGCCTAGAGGCTGCTGGCAGTAGACTGTTTATGTTAGATGAGCGTGAAGAAATGCGTTCTTCACGTCGAGCTGGTGAATCGGCCAAGAGTGCGAGGCAGCCAGGATAAGAACGACCCGGATGATGGTGTGTTTGACGACGAGACTGAAGGTCTCATCGTAGTCGACACCGGGACGTTGGGAGAAACCCCGAACTACCCAGCGTATCTTGTGACGGGCAAGTGATCCATCGATGTGGAACTTGTATTTAAAGATCCACTTACTGGTCACAACATTGGCACCGAGAGGATGAGGGACGAGGCGCCAAGTCTCGTTGTCCATGAGAGCCTTGTACTCATCGGCCATGGTCGCGCGCTACTGAGGATTGGCCAGGGCTAAACAAGGAGTCATCGGGATGGGCGAGATAGTACAATAGACTGCTGAGAGCCTGTAGCGCTTGGTGGGGCGGAAAGACCCGGTTTGTGATTGGGTAATCATGTGATATGTGGAAGGGACGGGAGCCGATGGAAGTGTGGGAGGTAGGGTGGGGATTGGTTGGGGAGGGGCGTCATCGGCTTGGGATCGACGACTGTATGTGAGAAGAAAGGGCTGAACTAGGTCGGCCTGAGTTGATGGGGGTGTATGGGCTGATTGGTTTGGTTGGTCTGATGGAGGTGGAGCAGCCGATGGGGAGGGGGGAGCCGATGGAGGTAGATGGGCTGATAGGTGGGTATGAGCCAATGAAGGCTGAGGAGCCGATGGGGTTGAGGTGTCCAATGGAAAGGAGATAGGATCAGCTGGAGCCGATGAGAGTGGTGGGGCCGATGGAGGTCCGATGTGAGTAGCATCGGACCGAAGAGGAGTGGGTTAGCTGAGCAGTAAATCCTTAGGAGCGACCGATGAGGGGGCTGGAAGTGAGATTGATAGAGGAGACCGAGAGGGCACGGTGTTGGTAAGGAGGAAGTCGAGATCGCTAGATGAGCATCTGGGATTAAGTAGACTGAAGGGAAAGCAGGTCTTGTCAAAAATGACATGGCGAGAGACGATGACCCGATAGGTGGAGAGATCGGGACATCGGTATCCCTTGTGGGATGAGGGATATCCGAGGAGAATGCAAGCGATGGAGCGGGAGGCAAGTTTGTGAGGAGCAATGGCGATGAGATTAGGGTAGCAGAGACACCCGAAGACGCGTAGGTGGGAGTAGTTGGGCGCTGTGCGGTACAAAAGGGTGTATAGGACATTGTGGCAAACGGAGGAGCAAGGGCGCTGATTGAGAAAGTAAGTCGCAGTGGTTAGTGCTTCAGCCCAGTAGGTTGCAGGTAGGTGGGCATAAAGTAGCATTGTGCGACACATGTTGTTAAATGTGCGAAGTAGGTGTTCGGCCTTACCGTTCTGAGGAGAGATGTAGGGGTAGGAGAGACGAAGATGAATGCCCTGTGAGGTGAGGAAGTTTTGAACGATACGATTGATAAACTCCGTACCGTTATCGGCTTGCAGAGCTTTAATAGAGAGATTGAACTGGTTGGAGATATAGTTTGTGAAGTTAATTAGGTGGGAGACAATCTTGGACTTGCTGTTGAGTGGAAAAGTCCAGCAATAATGTGTGTAATCATCAAGTATTACAAGATAATACTGATTACTAGAGACACTCTTAACCGGAGAAGTTCATATATCACAATGTATTAGTTCAAAAGGTCGCGAGGTACAAGACATAGAATTTGGAAAAGGCAGTCACACGTGTTTACCAAGTTAACACGAGTAGCAAACAGTGGAGCTGCTGTGGGTACACTTGATGGAGGCGCTGCGATGTAGATTGGCGACAGTGTTAGGGCCGGGATAACCAAGGCGAAGATGCCAGAGGTTGGTGGAGAGGGCGATGCTAGCGTGCGGAGTGGACGGTGCAATGGAGATGGTGTAGAGGTCGCCACCACTATTGCAGCGAAGGATCTAACGTCGAGTTGGGATATCCTTCATAGAGAAACCAGAAGCGTCAAATTCAATTGAGCAATTGTTATCTCGTGTGAATTGGCAAACAGATACTAGATTGTGAATGAGGGAGGAAACAATGAAGACATTACGAAGTGGAAGGTTAGTTGTGGGTGTAGACAGAAAGGAGTCACCACAGCATTGGACAGAGAGAGAGTAGCCATTGCCGATGGTGACAAAGGGGGAGGAGGAGGGATGGCGAGAGCGTAGTATACCAATCGATGACGCCATGTGAGAGAACGCACCAGAGTCCAGCACCCAAGGGTGCTGAGGTTGGAGCGTCATCTGGTTGAGGACGGCGACGAGGCTAGCCTGGTTCTAGGAGGGAACTGACTGGGTGGGTGGTGGCGGAAGGATCGGCTGAGGTGGTAGGGTGGGAGCCGATGCCAGGTGAGCCTAAGGATGGATGCCAAGAACACCTGGTTGCCAGCCAATGGGACTGCGTGGCTGGGGCTGAGGTGCCCAGGGATTATAGCATAGCCACGGACCCATGGGACCGACAGACGGGACAGGGACTGGAGCAAATCGCGATTGCATTGGACTATTCCAGTTCTTGCCCTTGCCCTTGCCCTTGCCTTTGCCGATGCCACCGGTGCGGGCTGTGTTTCCATGGTTAGGGCCAGTGCGAAAGTGGCAGCAGCACACGATAATCAACAGCCATGATCGGCTGCGGCGAGGAGAGTGGTGTGGGCCACGGTCTTCTTATCGTTGGCCAAATGTAGTTTTTTGAGAACTATCATGTCATGGGCCCAGGCGAACGATGAAAGGGGTGTGGAGTTGGCGATATCGTCGGTAGTGTTGGAGAAGCGTGGGTTAAGTCATCGCAGGAGGGCAAGGACGAGGACAAGTTGTGAGTCGGCCACAGGATGACCGACATCACGGAGGACGACATCCTTTACCTTGAAGCGCTGATAGTACGAGGAGACAGAAGAGTCTCTTTGTACCATAGAGTGGAATTCGTTTAGTAAGAAGATGACGCACGACTGTTTGTTGGCAAGAAAGAGCCGCTCGATAGCCACTCAGACATCTCAGACGGTAGGTTGGTGTCTTCCATGGCAAGGCTGAGGACAGACTCATCAATCGAGCTAAGTAACCAGTTGTGCATGCAGCACTCGGCGATATCCCATCGGGGATCATCGGGTCAAGGTGGAGCGAAGCCATCGATGTGAGACCGGAGGCCGAACTTTCCATAGAGGGATTTGAAGAAAAATACCCACTTGGAGTAATTGACGTTGAGGTCGAGAGAGATGGGAACGTGAGATTTCACGTTGAAAGCGGCGTACGGTGGTGAGAAGATCGGCGAGGTAGTGCCCGAGATGTGGTCAGAGGCGCCGAGGGCCAGAACAGATTTGGTGACTGGGAGGGTGTCGAAGCTAAGGGCTGATTCGGTGGGCATGACAAGAGGGTAACGGACGCAAGAAGCCGATGATGGTAAGGTCCGATGAGAGGTAGAGGGCCGATGAGAGTAAGCCGATGAGAAAAGTGGTTGGCCGATGAGGAGTGGTTGGTTGATGAGAAAAGTAGGCAGCGGAGTAATTGAGAGAGAAGTAGGTGGCAGAGTAGGTAGGTCAGAGAGTAGGTGGGTTAGAGACGTGAGAAGATTCACGTCCGTGAAGAGAAGTTTCACGTCCTTGGACTCGTGGAGGCAAAGGAGTGGAGCGGACACGAAAACTTAGAGAAAGGGCGGATGTGAAGAGAGGAGGTTCACGTTCGGGAGGCAGAGATTCGTATCTGTAGACATGTAGACACGTCGGAGTGGCTCGGATGCGAGTGGAGAAGTTTCGCGTTTGGGAGCAGATGAGTGTGTCGGAAAAGCGAGAACCAAGAGAGGGTTTCAGCCGATGAAGGGCGGATGAGTCCAGCCGATAGAGGGCGGATGGGTCTAGCCGATGGAGACGACGAACGCAGAGATGTACCGGCGTCGGAGGAGAAAAGGTGCGCCGAGGTAAGGAAAGAGTGAAGATGGGTATGAGACGAGATGAGGAGGCGGATGGAGACCATCGCCTTGTCACGTGGTGGAAACAAGGGAGGGGAGAGGGTGATGGAGAAGGAGAAAGCCGTCTACGGAGGAGACGGAGAGAAGAGAGAGCCGAGATAAATAAGCAGAGAAGGAATATCGGGAAGAAAGTCTACGGCCATGTTTCCACTTGGCTGGTTTTTGTAATCTTTTTGGGCCAAAATTTGCTGTCTATGTTAATACCAAAAGAATTACACTGTATCTTCTAGTACTCTGTGTATATATTAATCTGAAGAACACATTTACAAGACATGTGAGTGTCCTTTTTGTCATGATAGTGGCCACAAATTTGCCGTGATGTGGATTGAGGGTGCATTGTGGCCTGGACTGTGCCCATCATCATTTGTTCATCTTTTAGCACTTGATATTGAAGCCTAAGCAACTCATCTCGTTTTTTCCCCTTGAACAGTAGAAGGCAATGGCACTACGGCGCGTTTGGATTGACACCGCCTTATTAATTTTCTAGCAAATTGAATAGTAATGATTTGGACTTGAGCTAAACAATTGGCAATGCCCATGCTCCATTTAGTACCAACAAAATCTATAACTTTCTTTGCCACATCTAAAATTAGCTCCACATTGGTAAAAAAAACAAACGAGGAAAAAATACTTTGCCTTAATTTAAAAATTGATAGTGTCAAAATTTATCTAGTTTTTGATAGGGCAGATAACCCAAACAGTCATATAACTAAGAAAAAATATTTGAATGTTCTAAGATTAGAAAGTTCACCTATTTGGCTAGTGTAACATTAAACATTGACCAGTATATGTTCATGCATTGGAACCATATAAGTATGGGCCATTATGAGTGGGAATGGATTGGAAGTGTGGATAGAGCATAAAGTGTGTGCATTTCACACGACGTGAAGAGGAGCGGTCAAACGATTCCGTTTTTTAAGGAGTGGAGAAATATCGGGGACATAACTGGAAGGATCCTTAAGAATCAGACCTTGCTTATGGCTTCAGTTGAAGCTAGAGTGATCTGGGTTCAACAGTGCTGTAGAGGTCTGCTCGACCTGGGCTAGGGCCATTTGTGGGCTACATCACTGGTCACCCAAGTGAATAAAAAATAATTTATATTTAAAACTTTCATATATGTATTTTTAAGTAATTTTAAAAATAAATGCTAAAAAATAAATCTAAAATTAAATTTTAAAATTTTAATTTTTACTTGTACTTGCTCCTTCTTAAAATAATTTAAACTTATCTCATTTCTTCGCTCAACCAATCACAATAATTTCTCATCTCAAATTTAATTTCTTAAAAAAATAATATAAGTTAAAATCTTTTGGGACGGAGTAGCATATGATAAAAGGAAAAATGAGTCCATAAGTTATGGATGGTACAACTTGGGAATATAAGATTCTATTTGTCACGGCTCTAAATTTAAAATTTTTTATAATTATATTGATAACATTTGGGTAAATTATTTTTTTCATTTTATATAAAATATAAAAATTTTAAACTACTATAATTTAATATATAAATTTTAAATCCTTCGCTCCAGCAGTAACTGGACTCACACGGTAGTGAGTAAAAACAAAATAGTGACCGCGCCGACTGGCAGCCGCAGCCGTCCGCGTGCGTCGCGCAACAACCAAAGCGGAGGTCGAGGACGCGAGGAATCATCAAAGCAAAGCGAGTCACCTTTTCCTCCTTCCTCGCAAAACCACCAGCAAAAGCCCACAGCTTCCTCCTCTCTGCTGCCCTCCTCCTCGCTGCCGCCCGCCCGCCCGCCCGCCCGCGCGCCATGGCGATGTGGTCCTCCCGCGCGGCGGCCGCGGCGATCCGGAGGCGGGGTGTCGGGGTGGTGCCGCCCCCTCACTTGGCGGCGACGCACGCAACGGCGCGGGCGATGGCGTCGCTGTTCGGCCACGTCGAGCCGGCGCCCAAGGACCCCATCCTCGGCGTCACCGAGGCCTTCCTCGCCGACCCTTCCCCCGACAAAGTCAACGTCGGCGTCGTGCGTGCTCCCCCCCTTCGCCTCTCTGTTTTTCTCTTCGGGGATTACTCGAATCGATCTCTCTTGGTTCTCACAAAAAAAAAATGGGGGGATTGGGGGTGAAACTGCAGGGCGCCTACCGGGACGACAACGGCAAGCCCGTGGTGCTGGAATGCGTGCGCGAGGCCGAGCGCCGGATTGCCGGCAACCTCAACATGTGAGTGGGATCCCCTCTGTCTGTACTAGTGAGCTTGATTACTTGTGCATTTGTTTTGAATCTAAGCTACCTGTTTGAGAGCTAGATATTGGCTGCAAGAGTCTTGAATCTTGATTCATTTTTTGTTCGATTCTGAAATATAAGCATGTTGATGCTGCATGTCGCAGAACGCTTTTAACGATCTATCACTTGTATTTTGTTTACAAATATATCTGGCTCATGTGTAAAGTTTCCTCTTCCTTCATCAATCACAAATGTATTGATAACTTGATGCAAAACAACTTGTGGTTTCGTCCCGTAACAATTTAGACCTCCTCTAGACATTCTGTGGTAAAATGGTTTCCAGATTCTTGTTATGCTGCTTTGTGTGGTGTGGAAGTAAACATCATTGCATTAGAGACACCATTCCTTTGTTCGTGCAGTTGATACTGTACCTGTTTCTGCGCTAGACAATTGGAGGTTGCCTTAAAACTTATAATTTCCATTAAATTTGCAATACAGGGAGTACCTTCCAATGGGAGGAAGTATAAAGATGATCGAAGAGTCGCTAAAGCTGGCATACGGTGAGGATTCTGACTTTCTCAAAGATAAAAGGATTGCGGCAGTGCAGGCTCTTTCAGGCACAGGTGCATGCCGACTCTTTGCTGATTTCCAGAGGCGTTTCTTGCCAGACTCACAAATCTACATACCTACACCTACATGGTCCAAGTGAGTTGGGATCCTGCTGAGACATGAATTGTTGTTTTCTCAACTTCTAAGAAAATTGTCTTAAAGAAAGAAATAGGAAGAGAAAAAGCTATCATGTTTATTACAGCGTAATGTGTTTGGGAAATAGATAAGCTTATGTTGTCTCTACATGATATGCTAGGCATCCATGGTTCTTCACTCTCCAATATTATAACATCATCAGTAGCTAACCTCAATCTTTGAAACTTCTCCAGTCATCATAACATTTGGAGGGATGCTCAAGTGCCTCAAAGGACATTCACATATTACCATCCAGAGTCAAGAGGGCTTGATTTTGCAGGACTGATGGATGATATTAAGGTGACTCATTTCTCCAGAACTGAGAGAAAGATATTGTACTTTTATTGAATTGTTGCATAGCTGTGGTATCTGTAGCAAGGTTTTTTATGTCTTAATCATGGATATTGTTTTAGATTGGATATCTGTAGAGTTAGTACTGACTGAGCTTTCCTTTCTCATTGATAAATGATGTTTTTGGTACACTTAGTTTTCTTGAGATATACCTATTCTGTTAGATTTCAGAACCCAGATACTCACCATTTTCTTTTAGTCAATTCTGACCTTTGATGATTTGCCTTTTGCTCTTTCTAATTTACTTTTATTCCTCTCATCTGCAGAATGCTCCAAATGGTTCATTCTTTTTGCTCCATGCATGTGCCCATAATCCTACTGGAGTTGATCCTACAGAAGAGCAATGGAGGGAGATATCCTACCAATTCAAGGTAGAGAAAGTGAAAATGATTGGCTTTCGTAATTTTTTATTGGTTTTCTCACCAACGACAGATACCACATTTTACTGATGTGTTTTGACAGGTAAAGAATCATTTCCCATTCTTTGACATGGCATACCAAGGATTTGCCAGTGGTGATCCAGAGAGAGATGCCAAGGCAATCCGAATCTTCCTTGAAGATGGGCATCAAATTGGATGCGCTCAGTCATATGCAAAGAACATGGGACTGTATGGACAAAGAGCAGGGTGCCTGAGGTATTCACTTCCCTGGTTTCAGTTTTTCTTGAATATATATTTGTGTAATGCAGTGCTCCTATGCTCTGCCTATAATTAAGAAGCACAAAATTTACATCACGTTAACAACTGCCAGTTTAGGATTTGTTCTTTTTATTTTTGGGTAGAGCATAGCAATGATACTGTCTGTATTGTATGACTAATTCCATGCATGGTCCTTAAAAATGAAATGTGGCTTAGAGCATTAGGTATTTGATTTCTCAAAAAATAAGGAATCTAAACATTGATCTTATATGTAATGAAATACTGTAATATTTTCACTTCAGGGAGCGCTCCTGTTTATTCTGTTAGGAAAAGAATATGTAACATCAAATGGAATTGAGTGATTCAATTTGTCATCTTTTCTATAAACAATGATCATATTCTCATGATAGTAATTTGGTATTTCTGTTTCAGTATTCTATGTGAGGATGAGATGCAAGCAGTTGCTGTTAAGAGCCAATTGCAACAGATTGCGAGGCCAATGTACAGCAACCCACCTGTTCATGGTGCACTGGTTGTCTCTATCATCCTTAATGACCCAGAATTAAAGAGTTTATGGTTGAAAGAGGTCAAGGTAAAATGTAGATCCTGCATCTTAAGTCTTAACTACCTAAGTTCCTCAATGGATAAATCTATGTGAATCATAGAAAGGAGTTTAATATTGCCACTGGGTTGTCTCAGGGTATGGCTGATCGAATCATTGGAATGCGGAAGGCACTCCGGGAAAATCTTGAAAGCCTAGGTTCACATTTGTCATGGGATCACATCACCAATCAGGTAAATGAATCATGAGAATGCCATAGCATTTCTGAATATATATTTAGCAACATGCAAATTGCACCAGTTCTAACTAGTTGACACTTGCCAGCATCTCTAAGGCCCAACATAGATAGTCAGGTTACCATAAACTTGTTGACTTGGTTGGATACAGTTCCTGTGGACTTATGCACTCTATTGCTGGGTCCGTTGCTTGAACTTCCAGCATAATTGCAAACTAGGCAAAGTGGATTTTGTATCATTAATATTGTGTTCTGACTCGAGTCCTTGCCAAAGTGGCTGGCTTGGGTCCAACAATAAGTCAATCAGACAGGGATAATTGTATAATAGCTGTTAAGTCTTGTCTGGGTATAGTTGATTTGGTAAGTGACAGTATGTTTGAATTTCAGAAGTCAAAAACTAGTAAGAGCCACTAAACTGCAGTCATTTTCCTTTGAAGCGTACCTGTTCAGACCTTCGTTTCGTATGACTGATATCTTTCGCTGGGCAAGAATGATGTGCAACTTAAATATCCTTCTACCGGTACATGGTTCCATTTTCACTATGACTGATATCTTTAGCTGGGCAAGAATGATGTGCAACTTAAATATCCTTCTACCGGTATATGGTTCCATTTTCACTATGTCAAGGGCGACGGGGTTTATCCTTCTACCGGTACATGGTTCCATTTTCACTATGTCAAGGGCGCCAGGGTTTAGGGTAGTTGGACCTCAACTATAGAGTTCGTGTTTCGGTCGGTAATGGCGTGGGGTTGTTCCCCTGTACGCCCTATGGTAAAGGGGATGAGATTGAGAGAAAGAAGATAGATTGGGAAGAATAATCTGTTCTTGCTTGCCCTTCAACTGAGCTTATTACAATGATTAAATAGGCACTTGGCCTCTAATAAACTGGGAATGAAAAATCCCTAAACTCTAGGCCATGATTGGCCCTGCCACTTTTGCAGCCTCATGCTTGATCTTCTCGTCTTATAATTGAAAGTTTCCATAATAGCATTAACATATCGGGGATAGAGATCTCCTCCATTCTAGGCATGATTGAAAGTTTCCTTAACTGTCCGCGGTGACTGTACTGCTGACCACGGCGCCCCTGGCACACTTTTGACCATGTCTCTCGCGCGGGATCGGTGCTGGTACTGTTTGCCCCACATGACATTTCTCCCTCCCCTCGACGAGCAGCTCATCCTCGAGCTAGAAGGATGGATAACGGTTGAGGAACGTGTTGATGTCCTCCCAAGTAGCTGACGCCATAGGCTCCCCTTTTCAATGGATGAGCACCTGGCGAACACCCCAAGCAAGGTGAGCGTGAGTGGCATGCTATGGTTCCAGCAGCGCGGCACTGTGGTGGGTTGCTGGTAGGGGTGGTGGTGCCGCCGGTGGCATCCTGACAAACTTCTTCAGGAGACCGATGTGAAAGGCGCTGTGGAAGCACGCGCGCGGTGTATCTTGAGTCGGTAGGCGACGTCGTTGATAAGCTCGATGATACGGTACGATCCATAGAAGTGAGGCTTGAGTTTCCCCTTCGATGGGACCTGGTGGTAGGCCAGGGCATGATGACGGAGGCGGAGCCACACCCAATCGCCAACAGCATAGCGAGCCTCGTAGTGGTGCTTGTTGTAGTGACGCTTGTAAATCGCCCACGCCTGGTCGAGGCGATAGCGGACGTCGGCAAGGAGCTCATCCCTGTCCGCTATGCTTTTGGCCACCGCTGCCACATGTGTCTTGTCGTGTTCATAGGAGTGGATGGAGCGGGGGTTGCGGCTATAGACGACCTAGAACGGCGTGTCCTTAAGGACGGACTGGAAGGCGGTGTTGTACACGTATTCTGCCCATGGCAACCAGCGTAGCCACTAGCAAGGGTGATCTTCGGTGAGGCAGCGCTGCCACACGTGTCTCGTCGTGTTCATAGGAGCGGATGGAGGGGGGTGTGGCCGTAGACGACTCGGAACGGCGTGTCCTTGAGGGCGGAAGGCGGACTGGAAGGCGGTGTTGTAGACGTATTTTGTCCACAGCAACCAGCGCAACCACTAGCGAGGGTGATCTTTGGTGAGGCAGCGGAGGTACATGACAATGACCTTGTTGGCCGCCTTTGTCTAGCCGTCAGATTGGGGATGGAAGGTCGACGTCATGTGCAGCTTCGCGCCTGTTAGGCGCATGAGTTCTTGCCAAAAGATGGAGGTGAACACCAGGTCCCTATCCGAGACTGAGGAATGCCATGGAGACGCACGATCTCGGCGAAGAAGGCTTGCGCCACCGATTCTGCCGAGTATGGGTGAGCAACACTGTGAGGATGATCGACTTCCTGCCCACGCGTGGCAAAGCTTCGATGAAGTTAAGCCCGATATCGGTCCACATTGACGTACGCACGGGCAGCGGCATGAGCAGCCCTGCCGGGTGCAGATGCTTAGACTTGTAGCGCTGGCAAGTTGCACAGGCACGGATGTAGTCCTGGACCACCGTGCAGAGGTTCGGCGAGAGGAAGTCATGGTGTAGGCGATGCAGAGTGCGCTGCACCCTTTCATGGCCATCATCATGAACGGTGACCAGTAGCTCATGGAGTAGCGGCAAAGCTGGTATAATGTAGAGGCGGCCGTCAAATGCTACCAAAGCCGTTGGCTAGGGACCATAGGGCCGCTCACTAGTTTGCCGTGAGCTCGTCCCGAAGCGCCACCGTCGGTTCCATGTCATGGGCCTGGCGGAGGCGGTCGATGAAGTTGAACCAGGGCCCTAAGGTGGTGAGCACCGAGGCCTCCTCTGTGTCGTGGCGGGACAGGGCATCAACCATCGTGTTGGCGCTCCTAGCCTTGTACTCGATGGAGATATCGAAGCCAAGGAGCTTGCCTACCCAATGATGTTGGGGAATCGTGGCCAAGCACTGATCTAACAAAAATTTTAGACTGAAATGGTCATTACTTAGCAGGAAACGTCGACCCCAGAGGTATGGCCTCCAGTGGCAGATAGCTTGCATGATCCTAATCAGCTCTCTTTCATATGCCACTAGGGAATGATGTCGCGGCACCACCAGTCGGCTGAAGAAGGCGACGGGGTGCTGACCCTGTAGGAGGACAACCCCGAACCCGTAGGATGAAGCATCACTTGACAATGAAGGGCTGGGTGAAATCCGGCAGAGCGAGCATAGGCGCTGAGGTGATAGCTGTCTTTAGCGTGTGAAATGTGCTCGCGACCTCCTCTGTCCACGTGAAACCATCCTTGCTGAGGAGGGTCGTCAGGGGCACGACAATCGTGCCGTAATCCTTGACGAACTTGCGGTAGTACCTGGCCAGGCCGAGGAACCCGTGGACTACGTGTGCCGGTCGCGGTTGTGGCCAGTCGGAGATGGCCTGTACCTTGGCTTGGTCTATGGCCATGCCTGCATCGGAGATGATGTGGCCGAGGTAGGCGATGGAGGTGACACTGAACGTGCATTTGGACCACTTGACGAAGAGGCGGTGTTGTTGGAGGACGGCGTGCACATGACGGAGATGAGCAGCCCGCGAGTCGCAGAAGATCAAGATGTTGTCGAAGAAGACGAGCACAAAGCGACGAAGAAATGGCTGTAACACGTCGTTCATGAGTGCCTGGAAGGTGGTCGAGGCGTTGCATAACCCGAATGGCATGATCAGGAACTCGTAGAGGCCGTCATGCGTTTAGAACATCGTCTTGGCAACATCGACAATGTTCATGCGGATTTGGTGGTAGCCGGAGCGGAGGTCTAGCTTGGTGAAGAAGTAGGCGATGTGCAGCTCGTCGAGAAGTTCGTTGACCACCGTGATGGGAAATGCATCCTTGATGGTGATGGCATTGAGGGCACGGTAGCCGATGCAAAAACGCCATGTGCCGTCGGCCTTCTTGACCAGCAGGACCGGCGAGGAAAACGCCGAAGTGCTGCGCCGGATCAGCCCTTGGGACAACATAGTGGAGCATTGATGCTCCAACTTGTCTTTGTGGGAGAGAGGGTAACGATAGGGATGCACAACCACCGGCGCCGACCTCGGAACCAGGTTGATGCAGTGTCCCTAGTGCATGGTGGTGGCATGCCGGTTGGTTCGATGAAGATGGTGGCGAACTCGTCAAGCAGGGTGTCATAAGGTCGTTGCCCAAGTAGGCCTGTAGAGCTGGGCTGCCAGACTCGTGATACAGCCAGCAGACCTTATGATCTCGGTGCCAGAAGGACATGGTGAGGGCGCCGAAATCCTACAAGATTGGGCCAAGGGACACTAGCCACTGTGTGCCGAGCACAACATCGTAGCCCGCTAGGGAGAGCGCGAAGAAATCTACTGTGAAGTCTTCGTCGCTGATGGTGAAGGGCGTGCCTTGGTACATGCTCGCCGTTGGCCATCGTGACTAGCATCTTGCCCTGGGGACGGAGTTGGAGAGTGGTGCAGCCTACAACTTCCTCGGAGATGAAGTTGTGGGTCGAGCCCGAGTCGAGGAGAGCAAGGAGAGAGATGCCCCCTAGCTACAATTGTGCATGCATTGTCTCGTTGGTGCGGACCCCTGTGATGGTATGCAGGGAGATCTAGGGGTTGGGTTCCTTAGAATCCGCCTGTTTGATGTCGTCCTCATCATCCGCAGCGGCCAAGTCGAGGAGCAAGATGTGCTGGCAAACGTGGTTGTGGTTGCACTCGAATTTTTTGTTGCAGTTGAAGCAGAGCCGTAGGCAGCGTCGCTCCTCCATCTCTGTCTGGAAAAGACGCTTCACCGGGCACTCATCAATGAAAACCGTTGCTGATGCCATAGTGTTGGCTGGGGGTGGTGGCGGTAGCGCCAAGCGGGTTAGGGGTGTCGGCAAGAGGTCTCGGTTGTGCTGGCACGGTGGCGCTGGAGCAGAAGTGGCAGCAGTGGCGCACTGGTCGTGAAGGTCCAGTTTGCAGGCGAGGGACTACGGATTGTGGATCTTGACGTTGAGGCTAAGTGGCGGTTGTAGACTCGCTGTGAATATCTGCACCCGTTGTGCCTCTGTAAGCATGCCCGCCCGAGGGAGGAGGGCCTTGAAACGGTCCTGGTAGTCAACGATGGAGCCTGTGCGCTTGTAGGCCATGAGTTCGCCTAGGGGGTTGGAGGGTAGGGGCGGATTGAATCGGAGATGTAGCACCTCAGTGAAACGGCGCCATGGTAGGGTGCCCTCAGTCTTGCTAGACTTGGATGAACCACATCTGGTCGCCCTTTTTGAGGTTGTAGGAGGCCATCTAGACTTTCTCCTCCTTGGCGATCTGTTGTTGATGGAAGTAAGACTTACAGCGGTTAATGAACGAGAGAGGATCGGTCTTGCCGTCAAACTTGGAGAAGTCTATCTTCTGGAAACGAGGTGGCTGGTCGTTGTGGTGTTTGCCGGCGGTCGGAGCCTTTGTCCTTAATGATGATGTCGTCCTACAAAAGTTTGATTGCGTTGGCATTGCCTTCGACCGACGCTTGCAAGGTCTGAACGGTTTTGGCCAAGTACTTGATGAGGGCCTCGAGATCGCTTGGTGAAGACCCTGGCATGGCGGACATCACGGAGGTAGTGGGCGATGGCGGCGGCGTGGTGGGGTTTAGCAGCAGGGTGTAGAATGAGGATTGCCTGGAATGTGATATCAGGTTGTCAAGGGCGCCAGGGTTTAGGGTAGGTAGACCTCGATTACGGAGTTCTTAGTCTTTGTCGGTAATGGCGTGGGGTTGTTTCCTTGGACACCCTATGGTGAAGGCGATAAGAATTAGAGAAAGAAGATAGATTGGTAAGAATAATATGTTCTTGCTTACTCTCCAACTGAGCTTATTATAAGAATTAAATAGGCACTTGGCCTCTAATAAACTGTGAATGAAAATCCCTAAACTCTATGCCGTGATTAACATGTCACTTTTGTAGCCGCATGATCTTCTCGTCTTATGATTGAAAGTTGTTATAATAGCTTTAACATATCGGGGATAGAGATATCTATTTTAGATATGATTAGGTATGATTAGGTATGATTGAAAGTTTTCTTAATTGCCCGTGACTGTGCTGCTGACCGCGTGCGCCTGCCATAATTCTAATTCTGACCACGTCTCTTGCACGAAACCGGCGATGGTACTGTTTGCCATGACACTATGTATGCTGCTTTATATCATTGCGTGCTATGTTCACTAAGTTTATATGGAGATGATATTCCACATGCAACCACATTTTATTGTTAGTATATGGTGAATATTTAAAACGTAAACATATTTGCAGATTGGAATGTTCTGCTACAGTGGGATGACACCTGAACAGGTGGATCGCTTAACCAATGAATACCATATTTACATGACCCGTAATGGCAGAATAAGGTACAATAACAGTACTTTTAGTTTTTCACGCTACTGATTCTTTGGCGTAACGAAAATCTAACCTTGATGTCATTTCTTTCAGCATGGCTGGTGTAACAACAGGAAATGTGGCGTATTTGGCTAATGCTATTCACGAGGCTACCAAAACAAAATGAAGCTACTTCCTCTACCCTCTTCAGCCAATGAAACGAGGCTTGCAAGCGGCTTTTTTTGTCTATTGACCTTCAAAGATGTTTGTACTTAGAGAGAAATAATCCAGTCACCATGCTGGTGTTTCTCCATCTTCGGATTTTACCTGTATGGAGAAGAGAACTAGAAACCTATACAATTTTTGAGAGCTAGATGCTGATCCTGTTCTTTCTAGCGGCAGATGTTATGCCTGTGTCAGATCACCTCAGAAACATATGAAAGAGACTAAGCAAAATAAATGCATATTGTGCATTTGGACATGTCCTGTGTGACCCCAGTAAACTCTCGACTGACCATGCGAGTTTAGATGAGAAAATTTGCTTTTCTATTTTATGAGGCACTGCAAACATGTTCTGCTGGCCAAACGCAGCGACGAGAAACGCAGTCCGGGTTTGCCGCGCGTTAAGCATGTATACGCTGGGAAAAACATCGAATATCCAACTCATGGGAAAATATTGTCCTATTTCCGTTAAAAAAAGACTTTTTCTATTTTATATATATCAATATAAAACTAAAGACTATAATATCCTTCACTTTAACAATCTCTAATGCAATTATCTCTACTTTTACACAAACTCTAATACAATTATCTGTGTTTTAACAAATTTTAATGTATTTATCTTCTACTTTTATTAACTCTAATGTATTTATTTCACTTTAATAATTATTTTAATGATGAAGCTTTTATGAAAAAAATAAAACAGAAAAAAATGATGCCTTTGTGAGAATTTGAGTGGGATGGATGGCATAATGATTTGCATGGTACGGTCCATGTGCCAACACTATTAGAATTATCTTCCTAATTGCAGTTTCCGAGTGGTCAGTAACGCATTGCAACCCCAGCAAACAATTTGCAGTTTCCGAGTAAAACTACATCCAAATTCCAGACTATACACGTTTTTGTACAATTGCCATAGTTTCTGTTTGTGTGTTCTCCCCCTGATGTACAATTGTGATCATCTGGGACCAGATAGTTCAATAGGGTCTATTATGAAGGATGATGAATCATGGGGATCCTCATGCCTTAGAGAGAAACTGCAAGAGCCTCCGTAGGGTGGCGCTTCTCTGTTCAACTCTACACCGTTCTCTGGCAGCGTGACATTGGCTTCAAGGGCATTAAGGACTTCCGACATCTTGGGACGCAGAATGGGATTGGTCTGAGTGCATTGCAGAATTACGTCAACAGAACACTCCAACTCAGCAAAATCAAACGAATCTTTCAGATCCCTGTCAACCAATTTATCCAGTTTCTTTTTCTCTCTGACTTCTCTAACCTGCCGAGGATTAAGATTATGGTAAGAAAACATACAAGGTTATGGGCATCAAATGACATATTACAATAAGTTGGGAATTAGATAAAGATTGAGCCAAAAGAAGTTACCCAATCTAGAATCATCCCCTTCTGGGATTGGCCGTGCCCATTACTCAAGGTTTTAGGCCCAGTGATCAGTTCCAACAGTAGAATGCCAAACCCATAAACATCGGTCTTTTCTGAAGACTGTCCTGTTGATAAATACTCTGGAGCAATATGCCCAATTGTGCCCCGAACTGCAGTAGTAACATGTGATTCTTGTCGGTCAAGAAGTTTTGCCAATCCAAAATCCCCAACGATTGCTTCAAAGCTTTCATCAAGCAAAATGTTAGCTGCTTTAACATCCCTGTGAATGATTTTAGGATTGCATTGTTCATGAAGATACAACAGTCCCCTGGCAGCCCCAACAGCAATCCTCATACGTTTGCACCAATCAAGAGATGGTTTTCCGTGATGGTAATCTACAAATTAACTTCACGTTAGTAAGATATCAACATGGAAAAGAGGAATAATAGAAGACTGATGCAAAACAACCAACACAGGATTGCAAAATCTGTCGTAGTTTTAATGTAACTATCATTTTAGGAAGATGACCAACACATTCAGATAAAATAATTATTTGATGTTTCTGATTCTTTAATATAGAAAGGCCGGTTTAAAGTCACAGTTCTGTATTATGTCATGCTTTTGAATTTAGTTAAGAGAATAATTTCTTATCCTAATAAGACTGTTATTGATCCAAAAAGAAAATGTTAGAGACAATTGACGTTACCTCTCAATCGGTCAGCAACACTGCCATTTGGCATATATGGATATACAAGCAACCTTTCTTTTGATGTCATGCAGAATCCATATAAGCGCAAAAGATTCCTGTGCACAGCTAGACCAATCAACTCAACTTCTGTCTGGAATTGAACTTCACCAGTAATATCAGGATCTTTTAGTCTCTTTACAGCCACCAAAGTTCCATTTCTCAGACAGCCTTTATAAACAACACCAAAGCCACCTTGGCCTAATATGTTCTTTGAGTTAAAATTGTCAGTTGCACTTTGAAGCTCGTGAAATGAGAAGTGCTTTAGATGGCCCAATTCAATTTCAAGATCTTGGTCTAGAAGTAACAAAAACAAGAATGCTAATCAGATTACATATATTCCACACTCTGTAGTAAGAGAGATACTCAGGCCTTTGAAAAGTACCAGCAGAAGCAAAAGGCAAGCGCCATCTGCAATAATTTATCCAACAGATGACAAACAGAACAAATATGGTGGAACAGATGATGCTTAACGAAATTGCCAAAGCTAGTTGATGATGGCTGCTGCTTTTTCTCGATGGACTAGAAATTGTTGAGTCTGCCATGTAAGGCAAGTTAGGTCCAACAGATATAGATGCAAGTAGATGACATCATGCAAACAATTACCATTACTTAATGCTGTGAGATCTTTGCAACCATGCATAATTGATGAATTGCAAAGGAACCTGTTTCCTGCAAGACTGGAAAGCAGAGGCAAGTGATTTTCAGTAGGGTATTAAAACTGATGGGAAGGTGCATATACTTAAACCTTAGTTAGCATATGACATACACAGAAAAATTACACAGGTGCCCAAACACTTTGGATACTGAGGAAAATAATTGGAGCCTATCATACACATTCTCACCCACTTACCTGTAGTCATGTGCATAGATTTTTGGAACCGGGCCGCTCAAATTGTTGGATGATAAGTCACTGAAACATTTATCCCATTTCAGTAAAAACCAACAATTGCATTTATACACATCATCTATAGTAGAAGACAATATAAAGTGGTAAAAAGAGACATACAGGAATGTGAGACCTGGAAGCTTTGCAACATCTTCAGGGATCTGTCCAGACAAGTTGTTCTTATCAATGCGCCTGAAGGATTAAGAAACAATGAATCAATGATCATTATAAAATATGTGATACAAAACGTAAAACAATACTTAGGCATCAACTCACAGATAATTTAGTTCAGTCAGCTGCCCTAGTGAATTTGGGATTTCACCAACAAACTGGTTACCAGAAAGATCAAGAGCTTTCAGATTGGTCAGCTTCCCTACCTCTGGAGGAATGGTACCCGATATCCTGTTATTCTGTAGTAACCTGAAAGAGGAAAATAAAAGAGTTGAGCAATCGAGGTTGGTATTTTGTTTCATTTTATGAAGATGGATGGAAGTCACTCAAACAAGATGTATGGGAATCAGTAAGAATACATGATCAATTTAAATATGGCACTGCAAGATGTAATATACTCATGTCCTTACAAACAGGGGTGGGAACAATCAAATATTGACCAAACCATATTCATACACATTTTGACCTCAACTAAAAAATGAATCAAATGAATATTCTATACTAACATTAGATCCGCATATACAGCACAGTTAATCATTCTACTCTGTAGAGTTAACCTAAAGAAACATGAGCCCACTCTACAGACTACAATACCATTCTACTGAGGCATTCAGTTAAGGTGACAATTACCTTCCAGATACTAAAACAATAGTTGTTGCTGCTAATTTGACTGGAGTTCCATTTTACCCATTTCTATAAATTATACAGAATCTGCATATAATTTCACGAATGGGTCTGTAGACAACTTTGGTAATGAATTATAGTGCTGCAAGGTTCAGAAAGATGGTCACAGAACAAAAGATGCACAAATTAGGGAATTATAATGTTCTTAGTTCTTTATACAGATCTTTGACAATGTTGATAGACTGAAAACTGGGTGTGCTGCACATTCATTATACTTAGGCCTTGATTCCAGAAAATAGCATTTATATAATAAATAAAGAAGTACAGGTGTGTTCCAGCGCTAGCATTGGAAAGGCTTCAATTGTACAAAAGCATGATTTGCTCACATGAAGGTCTTTAAAAAAATTGGAGATGCCATTGTCCCCCATTCTTGTCAGATAAAAAAGATGAAATTTTATTCAGAAGGGTCCATGGCATGGCACCTGTCATCCGTCAAGTGATATATTTTACACAACTGTTTTGTCCTGGCTGTTGAGAGTAAGTGTTCAGTGTTCACAGACCCTACATGGAATTTTGTTAAGTTCCACCATAAGCCACAAGCCATATGGCAAATCCCCCACCTTCCAGCTCTCTAACCACTGTGGCATCGATTGACCAGTCACCGATGGAAGCAATCACCAAAACAGCAGTTGCGAAAATTGACCCTACCAAACTTCAAATGTTTGCTCCACCACACTAGAGGGCTTTCTACTCCCAAATACACAAGGATAAACCCTTCTGCACTAATGTTGTGGAGCTACGAGACAATCCGTGCTAACTAGAGGCATTAAGTGAACAAGAACAAAACGTTGCAGTTGATAAGGTGAAGGAATTCGTTCCAGAACCCTTACATTGTCTGCAGGTGGCTGAGGTTCCCAATGCTCTGCGACAGCATCCCCGCCAACTCGTTGTTCGCCATCTGCCTGCAGCCCCGGAATCCAAACAAAACGCAATCACCACCACGAGCAGCAGCAGCAATAACAAAAGCCTCCTCCTCCTCGTAATCCAACCCAACCCAACGCGACGAACGAATCAGAGAGAGAGGGAGAGAGGAGGAGGAATCCTCACAGCGAGACGACGAATCCGTCGGGGGAGCAGGCGACCATGGACCAGGTGCAGGGGTCGACGGAGTTGATGTCCCACCCTCCCATCACACCCTTCTCGTCCCGCATCCGACTCTTCACCGCCATCAGCGCCGCCACTGAAAAAAAAACCTCCTCTGATTAAACCCTAGTCCACCCCGCCGCATCATCCATTTCCCAGCTAGGGTTCCCCAAACCCACGCTACCCACCCACACGCACCTTCGTAGTTGAGCCCCTTGGGCGAGAGCGGCGGGTCCCCGGCGTCGGCGAGGACCCACGCGGCGACCACCACCAGCACCACGGCGGCGAGCGCGCTCGGGCTCGCCATGGGAGGACGAGGGCAACGGGGAGAGGGAGCACGAGGCCACGCAGGAGCGTAGCGGCAGCGGCGGGAGCTCGAGCTCGAGCTTGGCTAAGCAGCTCGGGCTTGGCGGCCATGGGCGCCGTAGTATAATACTGGTACTGTATCGAGGTAAGCGACGGGGTGGGGTGCTTAGGCGGGGGGTGATTAGATTAGTTGGGGACGTTTTAATTAAATAACGCAATTTGGTTGGGAATTGGGCATCTTAATTACGAAAGCGATCGCTAATTGTGCCTTAATTACGTTCTGGGAGTGGAGGCGAGTGGCTCTCCCTCTCTCCAGCCTCGGGAATGGCGCCCACTGCTCCCGGATTTTTTTCTATTTTATTTTATTTTATTTTGGGAGTTTTTCTTTTTTTTCTTTTTGTATTGTTGGGTTTGTGGAAATGGGAAACTATAGGTCCTGGAGATTGGGGGCAGAGCGGCTAGGGAATTGGCGCTTCCGGTCTGCCAATTACTGGTGTCTCCTGTTCTTTTGCTGCTTGTTTTTACTTAGGAGTACTCCTGATTAAGCTCTGACACAACACAATTTTTTGTTCTCTTTGGAAACCCTAAACCTTTGTTTCCTAGCGACAGTTTCTAGGCAAATTACATCACTCTATGGACAAGAGGGCCATTAAAAAAGAAATAGATTTTGTAGGGGAGAAACGGACAACTGATGGCTTAGGTCCTAGACAAGGTTGCTGGTTGTTGTGAAATTGGGCATGCAGAGAAATGCCAGATTGGTATTGGGTCTCACCCTCTCACAGTGCAATTGGTTTTGGACATGGGATATGAGGGTGGTAAGGTTAATTGTGTTTTCATTGCATACTATCATTTTTTTGATCTAAAATATTTTTACATTAAATCTATGATATTCTACGAGCTTAATGTATATCATAATATTGTATTTACTTTGAAGCTAACATATAGCATTATAGGCAGGTGAGATATCAATAGATATTGACAACATATTATAGATATCAAATAATTTTAGTAACATAAAAAGTTAATTTTTAATTATATCTAGATTCGCAAGAAATCTTAGCTATTATTCTACATACAATAACATATGCATTGGGCGATAAACAATCTGAGTAGCAACAGCTAACCACAAGGTAGCTTCAGTGTAAACAACAATGGAGCCATAGAGGACCATCTCATGTGATTGCCATTAGATTTGGATACCATGATAGCATCCACGAGAAAAACAACACACTATTTATATTAAAAAACTTCTCTGCATTTTGATGACCTAAAATTTTCTATAAGGTTATTTACCTTGAAAAAAACAAGCAAATAGGGAGATGTATCCTTGGAATGGGAAGTTATAAGAAAAAAAAGTCTTACTTACATCTCTACATTCTTTCTTTAAAAGGTTGCTTTTCATCCTTCAACTCTTAACTTAGATAAAAATCACCTCTAACTTTCAATACTAACTAGTAAACCACAACCCTAAACCCAAACAATACGATTTTTACCACATGAGCCACCATATCATCATAGTAAATAAGCAAGCAGCTTGCCATCCTTATCACCCACCTTAGAGCATTACCAAGAGTCTCTATGTATGTTACTTAAAGCTAAATTTTGGTAATTAAATAAAAAACTAGGTCTCCAACAGGTACCCAAATCGAATCTCAAATTTTAGGCACACTCAATATCGGTGCCATCTCAAACCAAATATTGAAAACCTCATGACGCTCCCAAACCCCACAACCATGCACGATCTAGGAGTGTCATGGAGAAAACTAGCCAAAAAACAAATAAGGAGGGTCCACCAACGATGATATGGCATACTTCTAAGTATTTCGGATTAAAAAATAGGGATACTGTTAGATGAGGGGTGATTTTTAGGTGTAACTTTTTTTTCTAATTTAAGATTACTGGTAGTTTAATTTTGGGCCACTCTAAAGAATGCTCTTATGACTACTTCCACATAGTTAGGGGTTCAGGGAAAGATATATTTGCATGCCACACCTATGTGCTTTTTAAAAATATATATAATGGTTATTTTAAAAATCATATTAATTTATTTTTAAAATTATAATAGCTGATACTTAATTAATCATTCATTAATAAAATAACTCATTTTACGTGATGATCATTTTTTTCTCTCTCCATCAAACACACCCCTTGGATGGCCCTTAGATGCTTGCCTATGCACATTAGTCCAAGCCTACTAATCTCCGGTTAATGTTGCCCAAGACGACGACGAGAACAAGCACACTCTTGTGTGTGTTGGACTGTTGTTGCATGTGGGTGGTCTATCGTGCCTGATGGTAGTATCAATTGCCAAGCCAAACCATGAATCATCGTCAGTAATGTCATTTGGGCGTTGGACATGTCCACTTTTGTCCTGTAAAAAACCGCCGTTTGCCGTTGCAGTTGCATACTCGCAGGTCTGCTGGCTGCTGCATCGTTTGAATGCCGATTCCTGAGAGGCCAACTCATTCAAAGGCATTCAGAAAATCCTGAGAGACCAACTCAATCTGACTCCACCTGCTCACCTTAGAAATCTGCAGCACTATTTTTGTTCTAATTCCAACTTGTCAGTTGTCAGAATCGTGATTATTGACCAAAGAACATTGAAATTATGCAGGTAGACAACGAAATCTGACAGTGTGAAACGAAGAAACCATCAAAGCAGCAAAAACAAAACATAGTATGCTTTTGTTTACAGACTTCTATAAGTTGTAGCCATCCCATAGTCAACCAGTGACTGAAAACAAATTACTAGCTGGATTAAGCAGGTGTGTCAGCATTATGATAATAAAGCGAATAAATAGTGTTCTGCTCAACCACACTAACAGACAGCATCTATTCATTAAGGACCACGAGACAGCCGACACAACCGATTGGCCTTCAACTGTTGCTCTTATTCTCTCATTATAGGATTGGTGCCGACCTCTTGCTTACACAACGCAAATGCATAGCTCTTATGTGCTCGTTTATCGACAATAATTTCATCCCGTATTCCAGTGTGTTCTTCAGTGGCAATGATGATCACAACAGTAAAAACTCTGCAGGCAAAAGATGAGGGAAGTTTTCTGAACCATGGCAGAGGAGACCAGTAGGGGGATAAAAACAAGTTTTTGCATGGGCATCATAACATGAGATTTTCCATTAGGAACATTTACACAATTACATTGACGATAGGGCATGCGAAACACTTAAGGGGCACTACAACATTAATCGTGGGAGAAACTAGTACAGTACTTGGGATCTGATCCCTTCAATAGCTTAACAATACACCATCCCCATTCCCTCCAGCTATCCCCACAGTACTTGGCTAATCCTGACCACCATGGCCTCCTAATAATGGAGGAGAAGCATTAAAATACTGCGCCTAGCACACCCCCTCATATAACACATTGGTGCCAGCTCATGTTCAGCTTCCCAATAATGGTCAGATTCTACACCTTAAATGTGAGAACATGCAAGTTGACCTTCGGCACAAACAAGCATCGGCTTCGCAAAAGTAAAAATACCATTCAGCCATCCTATGGTCCAGCAGTAGGCAAGAAATTGAACCCTCGATGTCGCCGAGCATGCTCTGGAATCAACCTGTTGATAAGCTCTGGTGAAGCATTCGCTAGCTGCAAATTAACAAGCAGGCACATAAGTCAGTCTCTTCATTACTCGAGAATTTTTGTTCATGAAGTGTATATCTACCTTGAAATTACTTACTTCCTGTTTAAAGTTGAACAGTGGGGGGAATGGTCGTCCATTTGGCAACCTTGCATGGGGTTCTCGCAATTCATCAAAGAATGGATGAGCACACGCTTCGAGCTGTAAATTGTAACGGTAATAAATCAGCATATTGCATGAAGTTACATTGATTTGAATTTGAAAACAGCAAACATATAAATTCAAGACTGGATGATGGCAGCGTTATAGGAATGAAATGTAAGATTACTGTGGACTCCATATTGACAAAAACATAGTGAACATAACAAATCTGTAAACGTGTAGCAAGAAAAACAAATATATTGATTATTTTTGCTGATCCTTTTCAAAAACATCCAGACAAATTCATTCAAAATAATCCTCCTTTTGCAAGAAGAGATGTTTTACAATGGTCTCTACTGATAGTCTCAATCGATATATACTGTTCATCTTTTCTAATTCAATGGATAGTATCTATTTATACTACCACCTCAATTACTGGTAGTAGAATAATTGTTTCTACTGGTAAAACTTATAAATTAATGGTCGAGATCACTTCTACTAGTGATAGTACTAGTAGTAGAATACTCCAGTAGAGACCACCGTAAAGGTGCTCTTGCAAGAATATATGATTAAATGCTGTACACCTTTAGGAGAGAATTCACAATGACATAATGGTGTTATCCTACCCAAATCCAATCATTGACACTAGCTTTATACACACAAATAAAGAATGCGTGAACAAATAAGATATATTGATTATTGATAGAAGATGGTAACAGACACAAACTGAAAATGATGGGCAGAACATGACCAATAAAGTTGAAAGAAACAATTAATGCCATTAATAATTTGCAGCAATCACTAATAGGTAGATGGCTCAATAGTTGACTAGAATTGGTCAAACAAAAAGAGATGGAAAACTCACGGCAGTGCATCGTAGATTTGGTGAATACTGGAGAAGTCGTGATGCAAGGTCAATTGCTTCTGGAGGCATCCGCTTGTGGAAAATCTGCAACATAGGCATTGCAGGTTGTAATATGCACTAGTATCATAACATCAATTAACAAAATGGCATGCTAAAATAAACAAAACAATTCTAAAACCTTGTGCCATGGGTGTGCCTTAATCTGAGGAAATCTGAATTCTGTGTAGTTGGGATTCATGCAGCGGATTTCCTCACGTGTTGGAGTACCAAGAACCTGCCAGCAAAGCAAACTCATTCAGTTTTATGAAAATAGAAACACACCAAGAAAATTTCTTTAGAACACATGTACAGAGCAGTGATTAACATACTACCTTTATAATCTCGACAAGCTGATCCACTGCACTTTCACCAGGAAACAGAGGCTAGTAAATTGGATAAAAAAAGTTTAGTTCAAAGTTTGCTATAGTTAACCTGGTCAAAAGACAGCCATCAAAGAAGCCACAGACAGGAATTAACCTGGCCAAGGAGCAACTCAGCAAGAACACACCCAGCTGACCATATATCAATTGATGTTGTGTATTCGGTTGCCCCAAATATCAGTTCTGGAGCACGGTAATAACGTGAACATATATACGATATGTTTGCTTCACCTCTAACCTGCCAAGTGGTTGAATGGAAAAGCATGTCAAAATGAGGACAGTAGAGTTCATTACAGCATAAAAAGGGAAACAAAAGAAGGATATGAGGTTTATCCAAAAATATATTGTTTTCCCCCCAGTTCTAATTGGTCCAGATGAAAGCAGCAAAAAGAATATATCTTGCCAAACCAAACAAAAAAAAAAGCTAATCTAGTAATTTAAACTGCGCAAATCAAACTGCTAAAGAAGTTCAAACCATGCAAACCAGAAAGAACTGGGCCATACAAAAAAAAGGAGCTACTTCAGTATTTGAATCATGCAAACCATGAAGAACCACTCTAATATATTTATCTGCAGTTAACACTAAAAAGTCATTAACTCACCAACATTTTTGCACTCCCAAAATCACATATTTTGACTTGATGAGTAAGAGGATCCACCTATCAAAACCAATATTGAAAGAAACAGCATATATTCAGTTACTATTAACCACAGGTGATGAAAACTGTCAAGTGTGAAATGAACATAGAAACATACCAAAAGATTCTGAGGTTTCACATCCCTGTGGCAAACTCCAGGGACAGTGTGAATGTAAGCTAAACCACGGAATATCTACATGGAACAGCCAAGCAATATCGATATCATGAACACAACTACAGCCTCTAACAAAAAGTAGTAAGCAAATCGAGAATATTGTCAATAACCTCTTACCTGGTAAACATACAATTTGACATATATAAGTGGCATCCTTTGGTTCATGTTGCTATAATGCTTCAACACACGATACAGTGACTCAGGAACAAACTCCATGACCAGGTTAAGAAAAAGTTCATCTCTTCTTGTGGTAGAGAAGAAGCAATGCTTCAAAGAGACAACATTGCAATGATCCATTGATCTCATTATCTGCAACTCCCTGTTCTTGTAACGCTTGTCCTGTAAAACCTTCTTAATGGCAATAGTCTCACCAGTCTCCAAACATTTTGCCTGAATGATAAACAAAATAAATACCAACATAAGAGGCAAATACACTTTAAAGAAAGACACATTACACTGCAGAACTTTACCTGAAAGACAATTCCAAATGATCCAGTTCCCACAACTCGCTCTGCCATGTAGCTGATGGTCTACAAAGCACAAAAATCAATCCAGGTTAGATCACCCTGTGCATAAAATTCAATAATGTACTGTCGCTTGTGTTCTAGTTCCAATTTACCCTCTTAGGTTCTCCATTCTTCCCTCCAATGGTTGTGGAGATTATGTGGCCGGTGACTGGATCACTCCCTTCGATAAGAGAAGCACCGTGCTGTCATGTAGTAACAGCTCGTGAGGCAAGGTTCATCAACAATGAAAGAAAATTCACTAAAGCAAAAAGGTTCATGACATCAAGCCTCGACATATCTAAAGTGGACGAAAATCGCTAATGGATCCAAAGCGGTAGAGCTACAAATCCAAGCAAGACACGCTATGGATAACCCCCATAGACCAGGCTTGCTTTATTTCAAGGAAATTGAACCAAACAGGCAGCACAAATGTGCCAACTTGGCATGGCTGATTACTGCATACTGGCATTAACCTACAGTTCATAAAAAGAAGCTACAGTCCCAACAAGACTATTAGATGACTTACAAAACCTTGCTAATCGCCCGAACACTGAACATCACAAGCAGAGTTCAAAGACTCAACTGAATGCTCACGCCAAGGCGTTAACCCACTAATTGGCCCCCAATAGAACAATTATCCCACAAATAGCTAGGAGAGTAGCATTATCAAAGTCCAGTTTGGCAACAGGTGATGGAGGCTGCTTGCATAGCGCACAAGCAAAGGCCAGCCCAGGTGGAGGGCAGCGCATTCATTGCCTCCCCTCCCTCCCCGCCAAGCAAAAACGCGCTAGGCCGGCCGCGTCAACCACCGGCATCCGAGCACGAGTCGGAAACCAGGGAAGCGGAAGCCCGCAGATCTACGAAGCGGACCAAACCGAACGCGGAAACCAAACCACCTAACGCCGAGAAAGGGGAAGACGAAAACGAAGACGGCAGCAGCAAGCAACCGCAGATCTGGAGCCCAGAACCTCCGCGAATTCCACCCCACCGCGGGAGGAGCCAAAGAGACAGACAAGTTTCGCTGCTCACCTTTTCTCCGGCGGCGGAGCGCGGCTGGTCGACCTGCATCGGGTCCGCCACGGCTGCGGCAGCGCCAGCGGGGTGGGTCCCGCCCGGCACCGTGGCCATGGGGATGGGGGCGCGGGCGCGGCGCCAAATGGAGCGGCCTCCTCTCTCACTCTCTCCCCCTCTCCCTCTCGCCCTTCTCTTCTTCCCTCTCGTCTCCTCTCCCCTCTTCTCTCTCCTCGGAGAGGCTGGGGAGGTTGGCTAGGCTAGGCGACCACGAGACCTCATCGCCCTTTTTCCCTTGTTTTTTATTCCCTTCTTCCACCACCCACTACCACAAGACGGTGTCTTTTTTCGTACAAGGATGGATGGTTTCGTAAAATAGCCGTCGGGTCGACTTGTCCGAAGCAAATTATTACATTTCAGCCCCTGTAGGGATTTATAAGTAATTATGAACTATTTATGGATCTATGTAATTTTGTAAGGGGGGACAAGGTCATATTGTCAATCTGGCGCTTGGAATCTCCCATGTGGAATTGAGAATTCCAACCCTCCTCTCTTTTCATTTTTCTTGTTTGATCCTCTCAGGATTTGGAAATTGGAATTCGAACCCTGCAGAATTATTTGTGGTAGCTTTCCACAATTCCACAATTCCACTGCAGAAATTTTGGGTGCAGAATTATTTGTGGTAGCTTTCCACAATTCCACTGCAGAAATTTTGGAAGCCGTGCTTGTCCGAGAGGCGAAAAGGACGTGGAAGAAGAGATATTCCTAAACTTCAACGGCTACTTCAGTGGGAGTTATATCAATATTTTTCTAGGAGAAAATATAATAAATAAGATAAACATATTTTAAAAACTATCAGATTTATATTTAGATGGGAAAAAGAAGGGAGAAGAAAATGCTCCAAAACGCTATGTGTATAAGAGATGAATATTAATGGTGTAGTATATATATTTATAATATAGAATTTTGTATGTAGGACCTCACTTTCATGCTCAATTTTAGTATGCTAGAATGTCCTTACTTTTTTTAAAAAAAATAATGTCTTAACTCATCTGTTTGTTGGTGGATATAGCCAAATTTTAAAATTTGAAACTAATTTTGAGTTTTTTTATTGTAGTGTAACATATAAATTATTTTTATAGCTTATTTTACTTAATTTTTTTTTCACAGCTTATCAGTCGCACATCCATCATATAAGCTAGCAGGCTCATGTTTCACTTATTATGTAATAAGTATAAGCACTTTTAATGATTAAAAAATAATTTATAGGTAAATTTATATATAATTATTCTTAGCAATCTAAAATCAAATATTAAAAATAAACTACAGTAAAAATCTATAAAATCAAATCTAAATTTAATTTTAGTATAAGCATAAGTATAATTGAAATGATAGAGGTGTAGGATGCTTTTATTTGCTTAATGAAATCTTCATTTGTCTTAAACAAAACCGTTGTACAATTTTTATTCGAGTCCTTTTTATCGTGTTATTCTAAGGATCCGTCGTTTTCAATGCCAGTGCACTGAACCACAAGATTCTATTTGGGGATACATACATACACACACATATATATATGCCGTACGATTTGGATTTGAGGTTTTTTAAGAAAAACTTTCTTATTAGAATTGTACCTTGTGAAATCTACTTTACTGCTTGCTCTGTTAAAAAAAACTTCATATTTATCTTTTTTTTATCTTGTCTCAGATTCTTAGTAATTATTACATTTAAAATTTGAGAGAGTGGAATATAAATGTCTTGAAAACAGGAACAAATATCTTAGAGTTTGAGGAAAGTAAAAGGCACTTAGTCTTTTAGTTATATAGTTATATATTTTAGTTTTTATTATATATTGATATATGTAAGATAAAGAAAAATAATTTTTTTAGGTGGGAGGTAGTACTCAACTGCCCCTAATCTAGTATTGCATAACGTCTATAGGTAACGTAGACAAATTTGCACAAATACTTCAAAGTCAGCAAATTGATTGGACAACTGATATATGGATTGATTCCTGTTGGACTTGATTTAAGTACGTCGTCAATACTCTTCTTCTTAGACCGGCACAATTTAAAGCATATTTGTTTTTAGACACAATAATTTTTCAACAGCAATTATAAATATTTGAGTTTAAATACAATTTGGTTAAACCTTTAAAGCTTTGACCATCTATTTTATACTCTTTTAAAAAAGAAGGCAATGTGGTAACGTCACCTTACCAACTCTGTATTTTTTATCAACTGCTACTTCATATATTTTAATATTACAAAATTATCTTTCTCCATATAATTTTACCTTATTTCATCTATTAAAATACAAATTTGTTATGTAAAGGCATTTATAGGGACTAAATTGTCCTAAAAATCTTATAATTAATTTGTTTCTAGCAATTTTAGTAGATGTACAACTTATTTTAATCCATAGCGTTTAATAAATTTATAATATTACGACAGTTTTAAGACGAACTATGCATACCATTTTTTTTAATTTTTTATAAATTAATGCTAGTCCAAGTTTATGAAGAGAGTATATAATGAAGATTCAAAACACGAGCGATAAGACTCATGCATTTCAAGTCAAGGAAATAATTAGATAGATGATAATATGGTTATACATGCTCAAACCTTCTTAGAAAAAATTACCATCAGTCAATCAGATGGTAAAAGAAAAATAATTTTTGATGGGTTCCACGTATGCACTCAACTTTTGATGATGCCGCTATGTATTTTGGCTAGACTGTTACTTTGAAAAAAAAAAGTGAAAGTAGAAAAGGACTCTATCCTGGTGGGTTTATTCGGCCTAAGGTGAAAAGGGCCCATCTGTTGGAGATGAATTGGATCCAAGTTTGCTTTCTGGTGTGATTTCTGAATGTTCAGTTTGCAAAATTAACCTTGCACGGCCCAAATAGAAAATGGACTAATGGGGACGACAGACCTAGTTGTCTTGAACATGACATTGTCCTTAATACGGCCTAAATCTCTGAAGAAATTTATGCAGCCCATCAAAAGAGGGCCAATCCCCTACTGACGAAGAGATGATGGTGAGACTTCGGATTTCGCTAGGCACGCCAGTGTTAAACTTAAACACCTGTATTTGACAGTGAAAATCTAGTAACTCCGGTTATAAGTATTTGAAGTTTAAGGACAAGATTTGAAAAAAAATTACATTGTGAAAAACCATTCTAGTAAGACTAAACATTTTGAATGCAAATGGTGGTGTATATCCAGACTAAAAACAATTTCTTTTTGGTTTTTACTTTCAGTTTGCAAGGGAAGATTCAAAGTGATTTACAAGTCCGTATTTCACTTGTTTTCAGTACTTTTCATATAACATCAATTCATGACTCGGAAATATAAAATCATTTTAAATAAAAATTTCCTCATGCAAGTAATATTATCCATGTCATATATTGTTGGAATGTTATAAAACTATCATATTTTTAGTAATGAAAAGCTTGGTAAGTATAGCTATCAATGTTAGCATTAGGTAGTGTTGATTGTAATGAAGATAAAGATAAAGTCATGTCACGTAAAACAAGAAATTGAGTTTAATTATTATAAACTTTACAAATGGATTTATTTGACATGTATTCATATAAAACACACTTTTAGCAGTTTAAAAAAAATTATAAACTGAGGAATAATCTACATCTTAATAAAAAAATAAGTGTGCGTGCATTCATACTAACTGAAAAGAATAATTAACTATTTCTCATTATTCCCTTTTATTTTTTCTTGGAGATATTTATGGAAGGAGATAATACTCACCTTTTGAGAAAACAAATTAACAAATAATGAGAGGCTTACATTCTATGATAGTTCATGTTGGTGCATAATATCCTATCTTACCCCTATTCGGTCCAAATCCAATAAGCAAATAGCATACACCTGTTCTTATTGAGCGTAGGGAAAAATAACATTTCGGTAGCACGATGAGCGAAATGATAGCATTTAGAGTGGCCACTGAGGGAGTATTCGGTCCATGACCTAAGGTGGAATCTTGTCCATTACGTCACTCCCAACAAATATGCTTCACGTGATAGTGGGGGCTAGCTATCAAGTAGGTGTGCCGGGTCAGGCTTGTGGTTTAAGAAGCTAGACTATTTTACCATATTACCCCTGCTATCTTGTAATTTTTAAGGGACAATTGTATAACTTCTCCACGTATCCCTAAGACTATAAGGGCAAAACGTACTATAACAGACATATTACATTTAATCAATTATTACAGTAGTGAGCCATTCTTACTTGCTTAAATTCACTTAACAAGGATAGGCGAGGGAAATCCCCACTTTCTAGTTCATGACCTATGGTCGTAACAGTGGCACCATTTGTGGGGATGTAAGTCTCCATGAGGTGAATTCGCAAAGTAAATGCCCCTAGACTGCGAAAGACAAGAACAATCCTAGTAAGATATAGTGACATGTTTCAACAACCGAGGCCAGTTATCAACTCTAGCGAAAGAACCAAGATGGACGGATATGAGAATAAAGTCATAAATGCCACAAATGAAAACAATGAAGATGCATAGACGGAGATATTGGGAGAAATGGCAGAAGGTACCATACCCATGAGTGAGGTATACCTAATCGAAATGGTACACACAACGGGCTTTGATGATTAATCGAGAACAATATGAAGGGATGCAAAGGTAATTACAAAAGCTACGAGAGTTGCAAAACCAAACATTGAGAGTTATTGGGGATAACCAACCTACTGGGGATATATCATAATCATCTCATAGAGGAACACTTGAAACTCAACCAAATATTTCAAATCCACCACCTACGTCAAGTCAACCAAATAGCTGAAATCCACCACCTACCTCATGCTAACTAAATACCTCAAATTTGCCACATGTCTCAAGCCAACCAAATATCTCAAATCCACCATTTACCTCAAGTTAACCAAAAACCCCAAACCCTCTATTTGTTATAAATCAACAATGGGCTTCGTAGCAACCTCATATTTTGAGCATTTCAATGGGCCTATCTCGAATATGCAACATGGATATGCCAAATTGGGCTGTCACATGCCAGCATAGTTCTCGGCACTCCAAGGTGGCTAAATTCCTATGTAAGTAAGCCAATACTATCCAACACAACCTGTGACACATCAAATGGGGAATCTACAACAATTCTTCACACAAGCCAACCTGCAGTATGTGCCTCAATAGCCAATACCAAATCTACCACCCCACAAGCCAACCTACAGTATGTGCCTCAACAGCCAATACCAAATCTACCACCCCACAAGCCATATATCAAAATGTTTTGAGTATGATCCATAACACACAACCCACCAAATACCAAGACAACCATCCCATATCAACCACAATAGGCCCAAGGGGCTTGAGCCATTAGTGACAAAAGTACTCTAAGCCCAGACTTGCAAATGGCCCCATGGTCGACAAATTTCAAGTTGCCTAACATTACGAAGTACAAGGGGGATACTAACCCTAATGAGTACTTGAAGGTGTATGAGACAACAGTTGAAGAAGCTAGAGGAGATGACACAACAAAGACAAAAATGCTTCTCAACGTGCTAGAAGGGGTAGCATTGTCATGGTACATGACAATACCCAACATATCTATATACTCATAGGAACATACGAGAGACACTTTCCAAGCAAGATTCACTGGAGCATATGATAAACCAAAGAAGCCAGATAACTTATATGCAGTAAGATAATTTTTGAGGGAGACAATAAGAGAGTTCATGCTGAAGTTTTCAAGGGTTTAGTGTTAAATCAAGAAGATAGATGATGCTATAATCATAGCGGTAGCTAATAGAGGTTTGTTGAAAGGACCTCTTAGGTTTGATCTCTCCTAAGATAGTCCAAACACAACTAATGAGCTGTTTGAGAGAATGGAAAACTTTGCGAGGGGAGAGGAAGATGATTTAAGGATGGAAGCAGAAGAGGCCTTTGTGCTTGGGAAAAAGAGCTCGAAAACTAGGCATTACAATTAGACACAAGATGAGAGTTGTGAGGACCAAAATCACAAATAATGAAAAAAAGTACATGCATGAGCACAGGAAGCAAATAAATTTTGTGAGAGAGGAAAAGAGGCTTTTTTTTGCAACAATTATTCACCATGTAACACATGGAGAAACCATTATAGAGGGCAGAACGGAGGGAGAAATCAGTTCGAGTCCAATAAGTATTGTAGATTGCATATACAAGGGAATCATTCCATAAAAGAATGTAGAACAATACCATACATATTAGCAAAGCAAGTTCAAGAATATAAAAACAAGCAGCAAGGTAGAACACGAGAGCAACAAACTCGAAATCTCATAAAAGCAGCACCAGTAGTCATGGTGGAGGCAATTGAAGAAACACTAAAGAAAGTGATAAATGCCATAATAAGAGGCTCATCACTGGAGTAGAATATAAAAGACAAAGAAAAACTTATGACAAGTGAATCACGTAGGAACAAGCTACCAGGCCATGAAACCACCATAGTCAAATGCTGTAATATCTTTTGGGCCAAACGATGTTGAGGGAATTCTATTTCCACGCCAAGATCCTTTAGTGATCTCCATGGAAATAACACAATGTGAGGTTCATAGGATTTTGGTAGATAGAGGCAGCTTGGTAGATGTCCTGTTCCTAGATGCCTTCAAAAAATATAGATACTGATGGATAGGATGACCAAAGCATAAGTATCATTACAAGGTCTTAGGGGACAAAAAGTCGAGGCAATTGGTAAAATTAGTTTGGAAGTGGTAATTGGAGAAGGAAGAAACTCAAGAACTGAAGTAGTAGTTTTTAATGTAGTAGATGTGTCATACCAATGCAATGCAATACTGGGTAGGTCAGCGCCATCAATGTGTTTGAAGTAGTTATTCACCACAACTTCATTTGCTTAAAGCTACCTAGACCATTATGTGTCATAATGGCTTAGGGAAGTCAACTAGTAGCAAGAAAGTTTGAGTTGATGGGTACCCTAATTAGAAGGGAATACACACAATGGAGCAGAAGCCGTAGATTGAATATAGCAAAATCTAGAAACTGACATTGAAAGGGAAAACTAGGAAACTGCCAATAGATTTAGCAAGGCCGAAAAGATATGTGATGTTGGGGGAAGACTTAGTGAAACAAGATGAGAAGGAAATATTGAAGGTGATCAAGGCAAACATGGATGTTTTTGCATGGTCAATAGAGGAGCTCACAGGAGTTGACATAAACCTCATCCAACAAGAACTAGCGGTGAGAAGTGGCCACAAACCAAAAAAGTAAAAACGAAAAAAGATATATGCAGATTGGCAAGCTGTGGCAAAGATAGAATTAGAGAAATTGTTTATGGCAAAGGTCATAAGGAAAGTAAAGTATCCCGAGTGATTGGCCAACTTGATTTTGATTAAGAAGGTAGATAAAAAGTGGAGAATGTGTATTGGCTTCATAAACTTGAACAAGGCATGCCCCAAGGATGATTTCTCTTTTCTGAGAATATACCAACTAGTGGACTCAACAATGGGTAGAACAACTTGGAAATAGTGAGGCAGCTTACCTTGATGTCATGAGTATTGTGTAGAGTAACTTATTGATCTGTGGGTATCTTATTTTGGTATCATGGAGTACTTCATCGAAGTAGTAGATTGGTTGTTGTATGCCATCATATTTGACTAATAGGATTATGCTCACTGAATTAGGGGGTAGCTGTAATATATAGGAATAGTTTCTCCTAAGCTTAGGGAGCGATAATAATAGAAGGGTTCGAGAGGTACCTTTTGAGCTCGAGGAATGCCTTCTCGGTTTCCTAGGTCTACTCAAACTTACCGTGCTTCTTCAAAATATTAAAGAAAGGCATCCCATTTTGATCCATCCATGCCACGAATCTGCTCAAAGCGGCCATGTACCCTATCAGCTTCTACACCTCTTTGAGTCTTGTCGGTGACTTCATGTTCTCAATTGTCTTGATTTTTTTAGGATTTGCCTTGATTCCTTGCTAGAGACAAGGAAGCTGAGTAGATTCTCTAATGATACTTCAAACGTGCACTTCTCTAGATTCAACTTTAGACTATGCCTCTAGAGATCGCCGAACATTTCCTCAAGGTTTTTAATCAAGTGATCTTGGCTTTTTGTCTTGACAACGATGTTGTGTATGTATACTTGAACATTTCGTCCAATTTGAGATTGAAAAGAACCTTGAACTTTCCGTTGATAAGTAGCTTCGATGTTTTTTTAGCCCAAAAGGCATTTTAATGTAGCAGAATACACCGTATGCGGTTACAAAAGATGTTTTCTCCTCGTCCTACTTAGCAATACTAATATGATGATAGCCTGTGTAAGCATCGAGAAAACTCAACAACTCACATTTATCAAATCGATTAGTTTGTCTATCCTAGGGAGGGGTAAGCAATCTTTTGGACATGCCTTATTAAGGTTGGTGAAGTCTACACACATGTGCCATTTGCCATTTGGCTTTCACACCATGACTAGATTGGCTAGCTACTCAAGGTTCAACACTTCTCTAACGAAGCTTACATTCTAGAGCTTGTCGATCACCTCTCAGATAGTTTCCTTTCGATTTGGTGCGAATCTGCATAGTTTCTATTTAACCGGTTTTACATCTAGCCGCACCACTAGTTTATGCTCAATCACTTCTCTAGGGACCCCGAGCATATCGGATGGCTGCCATGTGAACACATCCACATTTTTCTAGAGAAAAATGATAAACTCGAGTTTCTATTTATCCCTGAGTTTAGCCCAGATATTAACTATGTTGTCGGGATTGTTCTTAAGATTGTACCATCTTGATAGTGTCATCAACCTTTACTGTGATGTTAGGTTTACTATTTTTCTAAGGAGGTTCTCCTATGGTGAGTAGGTGTGGAGCTTGCTCGACCATGTTAAGACTCTTTTTATTGCATTGTGCAGTAACCTTTGCGCTCCTAGGAATAGTGATAACCCTTTTCTGGAATCTTGACAAGCTAGTATGTGTATGTTAACACCAAAATTTGGTAAGCCCTATAGACATATTTGATTCAGGATCAAAAAGCTGACCGGCTTATGGAAAGAGGAGAAATCAGATTTGAGGAGAAATCGTGAAAGCCATGGCAGGATGGTTTTTATCTTTGTAAAATATGTTTTATAGATAGGAAAGTTAAATTAGTTTTTCTTTTATTTCTAAGATAGATTATGTTTTTATCATTAGGAAAATTTATCCCGTATTTGTGTGGGATTTGTGTAACCCTAGAGTATAACTATCGACCCCTAGAGCCTTATAAATCACTTCCATAGATTAATATAATTTCAGTGTATCGCCACTCTAGTTCATCTAGGTTTTTTTTCGGTGGGTTCTGGCTCTCGATGTGATGCTGCATCGGTTAGGTCTAAACTCCTGTGAAGGGGTAAGTCTCACCATTATCTTGATGTATCCGCTCTGTCTAAGGCTGCATCGGTTAGGTCCGACCTCTTAGTCTGATCGGATATATCACATCACATTTGCGTGAGATCTATTGGCTTATCGAGCTCCTTTTATTGTCCTTAGTCTTGTACTGTATTGATTAGGTCTGACCTTCTAGACTGCTGATAGTAGATTGAGCCTTAAGTCGGTGGGTTTTTACGTGACGTTTCATTGGAGTGCCTAGCCGATGAGTTACTTTTGCACTGAACTTCATGCCTAACGTATCTGCTTTTCAGCCGATATATAGGGATTGCTCATGATTAATCTGCTACCGATCGATCTGGTTCTATTAGATCTGGCCTTATACTGTCTCAGTTAGGTCCGATCTATCAAGACTATGTCTAATATGGCTAGCATCATGATCTAGCAGGTTTTGTTCCTTCCATCGGCTCAACTAGCCGATGAGCTTACCTGTTTATATCATAGCTAACTGATGGGTTTACCCATTTCTTTCGTCGGCACGACCGATCTAGCTTCTTTCGTTTCAGTGTTGTTAGCCTTAGTCTTATACTATTTCAGTTCAGTCCGATCTATCAAGGGTGGATCTAATGGTATGGTCATCTATGGTCGCTAGGTCTCATTTATTCGGAATACCATTTTTCGCTCTTTACTGCTTATCATATAGTTTTATATCATCAAACTTTAAAACTATTTGACAACCTCAACCTTTTAATACAATTTACTTTATCCCTTAAGCAGTATTTAGCCGGTTTTGCCTACGTGACACTGATGTGATGGTCCCATCAACAAATAAACATGAAAAAGAATTACAGGGTTCTAGTGCCATTACCTCTTCTCCTACTCTCTTTCTCTTTTTCCTCTCACTCTCTCCCTCCTTTCTCACCATCGACCATGTTGCCGGCCACCCACATGTCAAGCCTAGTGTCATTCGAGCTCGCTGACAACCTCTCTAAGCCTGGCCTGCAGCTGACTTCCTTAAGCTCAAATAGGAGAGCAGCATCGACAGCGGAGCACGGTAGAAGGTGATGCCCTCAGTCAAAGAGAGAGCTCATAGCGGTGATGAGCTTCACTTCTTCCACGTGGTCGATGCCTGAGACACCTAGATCTCAACCCACCACTAGATGCATATAAGCCACCGTAAAAATTTAAATTTTAAAATTTAATTTTAGGATTATTTTATTATAATTTATTTTTCAACATTTACTTCTAAATCATAAGGTATATATAAAAGTTTCATGATTGATGATAAACTTATGCAAAAGGATAAACCGTGACAAAAACTGTTGATGAAAAGCGTATAGGAAAAATGACATCGACCACTAATCAACATGATATCAAAGAAGATCAATCCACCAGGTAGCTAGTGGCACTAAACAATTGACGAACACACACACAACTCTTTGCTACTTAAAAAATATTGTTTTAGATATGCTAAAATTAATTAGGATTTGAATAAAAATAGGGTTTTATGAAACACTTAGACCATTAAATCTATAGTTATATACACAAATCATAATATGTGTGGTTTTCTATAAATATAGAGTATTAACTAATAAAATAGACATGCTAATACAGAACAATAGGCTCACTAGCTTAAGAGATGTAATCAGACGAGCTAACCACAAATTTATCTAAAGTAGGATGGAATAGGTTAACCGGTTGTAAACTGAGTGCCTATGCAGCCTTCAAGAATGGTGACCCAAAAATATTTGTAACCAATGTGTCCAATGCGACAAACATGCCCTTCAGGAGCACACGGTAAAAATCCCCACATCTATGACCAACCAATCAAACAGTGGCTTATGACACACCTTTTGTAGCCTGCCCGCATGCGGGTACTACAAGCCAGCTAGCTCCTTCCTCAGCCAACTAGCAAACCCATGCATCAATCCGACAGCTAGCAGTTCAATCATTTCTCAATTGTGGACTGTTCTTTTATTATCGTCGACTATGTATTATCATCGGGGTGGACCCAGCCATTAGATAGAGTAACTACCTTCTTTTTCCTTAGCACACCCCCTCTTCCTCCTCTCTTCTTTCTCCTTTCTCTCTCTCCTTACTCTGCATGGATTATTATGAGCATGCTTTGTAAGCCTGTAAATAATATGTTTCGTGAACAGAAAAAATTATGTAAAAATTCATAATGTGAGCTTTCTAAAATTAAACTGTAACTTTGTGAATTTAATTCAATCGTTTATACCCTTAAATAGCTATCACAAAATCATATATTAAAAAAATCTGAAAATCTCGTAAAGAAAGAATAGGGTGTTATAGTCGAAGCTCGTAGATGTTATGAGTGATGGCATGCAACTATAGTTATTATGTTTTAAATGTTTTACAAAGCTTAAAGTGTATATGAAACTTTTAGTTGTTGCTTTTAATAAAGGCTGCCTATCTATCTCTTCACTATTTTGAAAAATATCATATGCTAAAATTAATTAGGATTTAAATAAAAGTAGAGTTTTATAAAACAATTAGACCATTAAATCTACAGTTATCTGCCACAAATTATAATATGGAGTATTAAATAATAAAATAGACATGCTAATATAGAATAATGGGCCTCACTAGCATCAGAAATGTTATCAGACGAGGTAACCACAAATGTATGTAAAGTAAGATGGAATGGGTTAACAGGTTATAAACTAAGTGCTTATCATTTATACTCTATTATAAAATCATATAATAAAAAAATCTGAAAATCTCTTAAGAAAATAATAGGGTAATCCGATCGATCAATCTCAACATGGTAATTAAAGCGTGCGCGACCAATGGAGCAACAAAGTCTACAGATGTACTGCAAGTAGCGCACATGCATATCCTGATGCTTTCTACGAATCTCTCTCCATCTTTGTCGTCGTTCCCTACCGTTCACAAGCTTCCAAATGTTGCATGTGCCGATGCTCTGCTCCCAGCTGGCTCGCCATGGAAACTTTTCAGGGACGACCATGGAATTGAGAGAGGGGTCCTTTTTTTTTTGAGAAATAGACTAGATCCTCTCATGTTTCCTTAACTAGAAATGGTAATTTAGAACAAAGTATTTTCGAGTCCATACAATGTAGAGCAGCACAAGGGCCATTATCAATTAGCACCCTTTGTATCACAACTTATGTACCTCATGTCCTCACCTCCTTTCTAGACAAGATGAAGCTACGGACCATGATACAGTCCGTGTAGGACCGAGCAAATCAACGACGTGATTGATCGACTATAATCGAGCGAGATCCACGACGGGGGAGCTTAGTGGAGGCTAACCTAGGTCATGGCCTCGAGCATATCTCGAACAAATACCTTCCTACATAGCTTTGTTTGGTGTGCTAGTTACTATAGATTCAAGCCATAGGTTCAATGTTTGAATCCTGTTGACCCCATTTTTTCTTTCATATTGTTCTATACCCCAACACCTAAAGGGTTCTGGTGAAATGTTACTTGGTTCTATTCATTGATCCTAGCTTGTATTTTTCCTTGAAAAAATAGCTATGCTAAACCTAATATTTCTTAGGGTTAAGTCTAATTTATCCTCTTTAACTATTGTAAAAGTACGAATTACCCCATCGACTTTAATACTAGATAAATCACATCCCTCAACTGTTTAATCCGAACACATAACTCTCCTACTTCCATTTGCAAGTGGTTTCGGCTTAAGCTCTCCAACATGGCCCTCTAACATGGCGGATGACATGGATTGACAGGCTGGCCTATCATCTTCTTCCTCACTACTCCTCTCTCTTCCCTCATCATCTCTTAGGAACCAGTGGCAGCTTGGAGGAGGCTTGAGGTCCGATGGCGGCGGGGTTGCCAGAGAGGATGCTTGCACTAGTGCTAGGAGAAGGCTTGAGGTCTGGTGGCATTAGGGTTGTCGGAGAGGATGCTTGCGCCAAGGCTAGGAGAGAGGATGTGAAGAGGAACTAGATGACAACATACTATGGTTGTGCCATTGATCTGGTAGAGTATGCCATCCTTCATGCTACCTCAAGGCAGGCAACAGGCAGGTGGCTGGTGGCGGCTACGAGTTGGGATGGTAGGGTTAGTAGAGCTAGTGGGATCTTAACCTCATCCTTGACATCCGCCTCTGATCCCCCTTCTCATCGACCTTTGGCACTTCCCCTTCCATCCTTCTGGAGGCTAGCACTGCTACGTAGCTCCTCCTTGACTTTCGACACGAGAAGGCCATGAAGCTCAAAGAGGTAGAGGCAAAGCTCAAGCTTGATAGGCTGATCATCACCACATATCTCCTTCTCGACCTTCAATGCAAGGAGGGTGCACTATGGAGCTTGAAGAGGCAGAGCTTGAGCTTGATTGGCCAAACGCTATAGTGTATCTTCTTGCCAACCTCTGACATGAGGACACCGTGCTAATGTGGTGCTTAAAGAGATGGAGGAAAAGCTCAAGCTCGATGGGCCAACCGTCACCGCGCATCTTCTCCTCGAAGAGGCAAAGACAGAGCCCTACCTGGATGAGGTGGACACCGCCTTGTGTCTTCTCTGACCTCTGACTCCAATGCGAGTTTGATGCAATTACCGATGAGCTCAAAGCAAGGGGATAGGAGAAGGGTAGAGAAAGGTAGGGGGAGAGATGACATGTGGTCCCTATAATTTTTTATGCTGACTAGATTATCACGTATGTGCCACATAGGACGAAAACCGTTTTTATGTGGCTAAGGGGGTAATTCATCCTATTTGAGAAGTTGTGAGGTGTAATTTATCTAGTATTGTAGTTGAGGGGATAATTCATATTTTTTGAAGGTTGAAGGGGTAAATCGAACTTAACTCTTTTTCTTGAAATCAACTTTAATGTATGTTATCTGCACTATGAAAAATATTTATTTTTATTCTTTCACTAATATATTAGAAAATGTTTTCTTAGTGAAATTATGTCTTTTTTACTAACAAAATTATTTTTTAACATCACATATTAATCATAAGAATCTTATTATCACTGTTATTTTTATTTAGATAATAAAATTCATTTCGACCTTAACTTCAAACATGCTACAACCAAAGATTGTAGAACAAATAACCACGAATTATAAAGTCATATCTTCATTAAAAACAATAAAACTACTTAGATCATCAACTTAAAGATAGAGAAAAAAAACTTCTATATGTGATTGGCGAGAATCTGCAGAAACACTATTTTTTTCTAATAGGTTATAATTTATATGTAGTCTTTGTCTTCTTCAAACTAAAAAAAATTCTCTAAAAACAACCGTCGATTATTGTTTTGATCGAATTTCACTTACATCATTGCCGGTGATTGACATCAAACCAAAGCGGATGATAAATTCAATGAGTAACTGGGTTGTAAATCAGTCACTTGCCCAAGTCTTGCCACCACTATAACCACCTAGATATCGCACCAACAGGAACCTCCAATGTGATGCCTCCAAGAAGGTCACGGTATATAGGGATGTCATCGTCGCTATTCCAAACATTCAAAACTAGGTTTTCACCTAAAGAATTTACCTCGAGGCATGAAAGTTATGGAGGGGCACTAGCGACATCACCTCACCTCTATGAAGGTGTGTGGCACCCATTGGTATCACTGATGTCAGTGGTCCTACCTTGTCCCTAGATCCACAATGATCCACAATGATCCTTATCGACGTGAAGTGGCAACTATGGGTTTCCTTGATGGTGGTCGAACAGGGTTGATGAGGTTGGTGACTAGGCATGAACTATCGTAGCCTAGAAGAGGTAGGATGTCACACTTCTACTAGTCACCACCCCTAGGCCTCTAAGTAATCATCGTCCTAGATCCCACACTAGCTGATACTGCTTTAGTGAGCTATAGCCAACATCGCCATCGGCCCGCTCATCGGATCTAGCCATCCCTAACACCGTCGACGAAGCCCACAAGCTCACCACTACCTCACCCATAAGCACCAATACTGAAGCCACAGTCGTTGGATCTATCCATGAGCTAGATTTGATTATATCATGGCTTGTCCTCCTATCCTTACCGCTGCATTGGAGACATAACCTTGTTGCCATCCTTGTGGCCATGCACCAGCGACCTGCTCAGGCGGCATTAAGGAGTGATGATGGTAGTGGTGGCAAGAAGTTTTTGTCTCGATGGCAAATTTGGTGGCAGCGTCGAGAGCATGTTTTTGTGGATTGCTAGAAGGTAGATCTAGTCACAAAAACTTTGCCACCGCCTTCCTTAAGGGTTGTCGGTTTGTGGTGTTCCTCTCCAGCGATGAGAAAGGATGTGCCTCTAAGTCTCTTGGGTTGCTTGATCCGTAAAATACGCTGGTCACATGAATTAATTGTTTCAACACTATCACTACCATTGCTAATATATATTTATTATAGATTAAGGAAGAAATAAGACGATTTTGTCGTAAGGTGTACGTTTAAAGTTTAATAGTTAAGTGTGCATTCTTTTACGTTCAATGACCGAATAGATGGATATATAAACTATTTGTGATAATTGTTCGAGGCCGCAAATGAATAAAATAACTTTTATAAAGTTGAAAAAATAAATTTAAAGGAATTATTTGTGGTAGAAAGAAAGTATTTGTTGGTAGTGGTCTCCCCCTTTCCTTTATGTCAAGTTCCGCTACTGATCCGCAATATTGGTGGATCTTTTTTTCCTTGATATCCGGCCCTGCAGTTCTACTCCAATAATCTCGTCTTCCTACCCATGGGCCATTGCAACAAGCTATTAGGTTCCAAGCGAGCACCAGCTAGGCAGCGCGGCGAGTCAATCCACATCGATCCATCATCGGTCGTGTCTGCAGCGCACACGCACGCATCAACGACGTACGTACTACAACCGGACATATCTCCGCCTAAGTGTTCTGTTGAGCCAGCGTAGCGAAACCCTAGCCAATGGCTGTTCTTCTTCTTTTTTTCCCCTTTTTTGTTCTCAATTTTGTCCACAGGCACAGCTCTTTTCGTCTAATGAGACGATAGATTATCCGATTGTGAGATAAATTAATTTTGAGGGTACCGACAGACGAATAAACTGTTGTAAAGTTAACAGGTAGTTTTAAAATATTATTCTAAAAAAGCTTAGAAGAATCGGCGACACGATCGAGCCGTTCGATCAGCAGCAGCAGCCAGCAGGATACATCTAACGGCATAGCTAGGATGATATGTAATTAAGCTGGGTATGTCCTCGAAAATCACCTCGAAGGGAAATTCTCGGCGACCTGACGGACGTACGCCACACACGCACGCATATGCATGCATGTGACGGCTGGCCATGTACCCATCACATTTGGTAGAGTCAGCCAGCTTCATATTGAATCATACGCACGTCAATTAACAAACACGCTTATACAGTGGAGAGTAGAGACCATCATAAATCAAAAAAGTTAGCAATCTATTTAAATATTATAATAGCTTAAACGGATATATACATATATTTAGCTGGGAAAAAGGAAAAGCGAAATGCAAAGGCTGCTGCTAATCACCAGAAAGGCGGTGAAGAGAAGCCTAAATTAAAGCGGGAGATGCGCCTGACGATGATTAGCACTAGTATTAAGCTCATAGATATCCTTGCTGCTTATAACAACAGCTCACATGGGATGGGGAGGATGATAGCGCCAGCTCAACCTACCGGCACCGGCGAATCATCCATCCTGCATGCGCCAATCATGGGCCGTTGGATGCGGGAGATCGAGGAGACTTTTACATACGGTCCCGACGAGTGTACCTTAGTATCAGCCAGCTCTTCTCCTTCCATTCGCCATTCATCTGCAACATCGATCAGACAGGCAAGTATCCAAAAGTGAACATTTGGAGTAGGCCAAAGGCAGGCATGGATGGAAACACAAACCTAACTACCTAGCTACCCACCTTCCTACTTCATCACTACAGCTACCTAGCTTGCTAGCTAGGCGAAGGAAAGCATATACTTAACCAGATTCACCTTTTCGATTGAGTGCTAGATCTCCACCCCAGCTCTATGATATTTTTTTTGCCAAATTTTGATCAAATTTTGGTTAAATTTACTGCTTTAAATTTGAATTCTCAAAAACCATTCGAAATTTCATTCGTAGCCTACTTTCGTCCCTCATCGAAACCTTGAAATTTTGTGGTTTTATGGTTGATACAGATACACTATAATTTTATATTATAAGTCATTTTAATCAAGATTATATAAAAATATAGAAAACTATAAATGTCATATATACGTGCAGATATGTGTTTAGGGTTGATGCGAATACTCTAGAATTCCATATTATAAGTCTTTTTATTCAAGATTATAGAAAAATATAGAAAATATCTCCAACACAAAACAAATGTAGTATAAAAATATATTTAATGGTGGTAGATTTAATAAAGATGTTTCTATGCTTTTTTAATAAGTTTGGTCAAACAAAAAAAAATAAATTAGGACAAAACTAAAATAAGAATAGACACTACCAGAATCCATCTTTTTGGGCAAAAACCGATAGGATTACTTTACAGGAATAAAATGATGCGGAAAATGTCAACTGTAAATGTTTTTTTATCGTCTCCACGACAAGGATAACTGACTGAAAAATTTCCTCCCATGGCCCCCCTAAACGGATGGTAGTAAAAATGCATGTGCCATAGTGTAAATATGGGTAAACAATTGCAAATAATAGAAGCTGAAATTTGTTTTCCCGATTACATAGAGAAGACGTATAAGCACATATAACACACCATCACATCGTTGGTGCTTCGCTAATAGAAGCTGAAATATATACAAGCATGTTTTGCAGCTTCAGCTCTACAAATACAGCTTCCTGAGCTAGAGCTGGGGATAGATTTGGGATGTTTGGGTGAGTTAAACCATTTTGTTTTAGCCTACAAACTATATATTGTGCAATAGTCTGTGGACTTGGAGCTTTGTCAAAACTCTAACGGACGCTATGTCTATCACTCTATGGATTGAAAGCGAATGGAAGCCAAATAAAACAAAGACATATTGTGATTAATTAGAAACCCGTGACTCCACAATGCAGATGCAGGGAAAGGGGAAGTATAGGTTTATCCTTCTGCTATACCTAGGTTTGTCGGCATGGATACTCATTTCTCTTTTGTGGGATAACAACCATTATCTATGTTAATTGTCACTTTATCAGGTTAAACATAGTCAAAGATCATGTCAGAGATTGTGGTGCTATTGAAACATATATTAGCCAATAGCCATTATTTTCCATAAGACAATGCCAAGATGCTACTACGATGCAATAGAAGAGGGCCGGGTATCGATCGGTCCAACAAACACTTAACACATGATGATTTTACAGTATTATTTACTGGTAGTAGTGATCTAGACCTTTCATCTATTTCGTTCGAATGATAAAATCTATTTTTGCTATCAACTTGATTAGAATTAAAGGGATATAATTGTCCAACACAATAAAACCCTCCTAAATCAACAATATATGATCGTCTCTACTACCATTTATATTGTAAGTAGAATATTACAAGTAGAGATCATTTTAAAAGTTTTCATGAAGTTAACTAATTCATCCGTTCCACATTACAAGTTGTTTTGGGTTTGTTGTTAAAGTACTTTAATTAAGTTTATCAATATTTTTAACATAAAATAAATATACAGTAAAAATATATTTAATGATGGATTTAATAAAAATAATTTGGTTTTATAGATATTATATATATATTTTTTATAAATTTAGTTAAACTTAAAAAAGAAAACTAAAAGTCTGGAATGGAAAGAGTATATAATTTAGGAATAATTATTTTCAACAATCTTATGTTAGTTAAAGGGAGAACCAGTACGGCGACTGATGCTGCACTTTTTTTAACTTCGTCTGATGCTTCATTTTGGATGGATATGTTTCACACACACACTCTCTTCTCCAAGGGCCCAAGATTATCATCTGTACTATCAACTGTTGCTGTTCCAGAACCTTGCGATTATATCACTATTATTTTTTCTCACCCATAGCTTGATTCAGAGCATCGACCGATCTGATCCAGTTAAGCAAAGCAGAGCGCTGCAGATATCAATCAGCTCGATCGTCCTGCGAATCTAGCAATGATTAATTTTTTGAATGATTGTGATTTTTCGCAAGCTACCAATAGCCAACTCGATCGGTTGATCGATGCCCCGGCTTTTCCCGATTGTAATGATTAATGTTCTCCTTTCGTTTTTTTTTACAAGTTGATAAAAAATGTATTTTCTCCTTTATATGTCTCTTCTTTCTGTCCGACAATATCGATATATCTATCTTGATTAATTCTTGAAAAATATTAGATGAATTATTGCCGTGGAATTATCATATCACCTTTCTGAGTTATCTCCCGGCAATTGTCGGTTCGGGAATATTGTTGTGTTTACTGATCACCACACGTGAACTTTGTCCATTTGTAGATCGGGAAAGCTACATATGTTTAATTTGGAGAAAGGATTAGGCGGAGTAAAACAAAATCGTCTGTCCGTTCTTGACTTCTTGTTGGCAATCAACTCCGTGAATCACAAGCATCATTTATCGCCCTATATATCTATATTCCTTTATAAAAATAGTAGTTATGGTGTGGTGAATCTACCACTCACCGTCAATTTCCTATCTATTCCCTCTGTAAACCAAATTTGGCAAAAAAAAACATCTAAAATTTAAAATAATTTTCTATTCGTAATGTGCCGATATGATTTTACTAATTCTACAACAACGACCGTGTATTTTGCTAGTATGTTGTATAGCTTCTATTATTAAAAGGGGAGGAAGAAGATCCTATGCTCACTGTCAAGTGCTGAAAAGGATCTACATGTTTATTGACGTCCAATTGTAATACTAGCTCTCATTTTTTTGGGTTGCCGGCTGGTTGAGCCGTGCTCCTCGAACACTATCAAAATTGCTAAGAGAACATGCATGGGAGAGTCGTCACTTGAACACGCTATCACAATTAAAACGCTAGGGATGTCTCCTTCACAGCCCATACATAGTTGATCACAGCTAATTAAGCACACATTATTCGGAATAAATCCAAAGTGCCGGCCGGCTTGCTTAATCATACTAATTCTTTTGAGCAACAGTGCATCTTCTACGCCCAGCAACCCGGTACTAATGTACTGGTTATCGTGACACTGCAATCTCCTTGTTCAGAAAGACGTACTGCATTGCATGAATGATGAACTGATCGATAAGAACAATAGTGAGTTAGTTGGTTCATGCATGATGCTCTACCATTTTGTCTGCACGTACCGTGCATGCATGCATTCGTACGTACGTGATGTGTATGTATGTGATTAGTATTAATCATAGTACGTACACAGGTATGAGATTTGGCTTTTGCAGGGCAAGGGTCCAAAGATAAGTAGTAGACGACATGAGTCGAACACAAACACAATTGCTTCGTCTCTGCTACTAATTAATAATAATAATAATAATAATAATAATAATAATAATAATAATAATAATAATAATAATAATAATAATAATAATAATAATAATAATAAATAGTCTTATGTTCTTGTGCATGCATGTGTTGTCCGGGTCCCACAAGCTAAGCTATCACCAACCAATCTATCTGTACCAAACCAACACATATACCGTAACAAACAGCGTTCAGCAAGTTGCACTGCTGTACTTACTGCATGCTACTAATTACTGAAGTAGCATGCAGTACACATTTCTCCTAACATGAGATGAGTACATCCAAAGATAAAGACACACATACTATACATGATACAAATTCAGTTTTGGGTTAATTACAAGCAAATCCAATATCTGGGGTATGTTGAAATAGTATTGGATCCAACAACTCAACCTGGCCAGCCCATGGGTTACATGCGAATTAGCTAATTAATTACAACTATATGCTCAATTGCTAATTAATCTCTTGATTAATTAGTATTAATTGCCCATGCATGCAATGCAACAACCGCAAGCGTGGCATGCATGCCACTATATAGCTCAGTGGAAGAGAAGGTTATTAGCAAGCAGCAGCCACCACTCCAGTACTCCCAAGTCAAAAGGAATTCAGGGTCAGCCAGTGAGTGGCTAGCTAAGCTAGAGGTAACACGAGCTAGCTCAGCTCGCACCAATGGCTGCCGTGCAGGTGAGGCGAGTGATGGTGGTGGCGGTGGTTGCCATTGCCGCCTCCGTGCTGGTGGTGGCTCCCGGCGCGGTGGTGGCGCAGCTGTCGTCGACGTTCTACGACGGCAGCTGCCCGACCCTGCAGTCCGTCGTGAGGTCGGGGATGGCCGCCGCCGTCCAGCGCGAGCCGCGGATGGGCGCCTCCATCCTCCGCCTCTTCTTCCACGACTGCTTCGTCAATGTAAGCACACTCTCCTTGCATTGTTAGCTAGCTAGCTAGCTGGCATGGCTGAGACTAATGGAGTAGGTGATGGTCGCCGTCGTTCATGTGGCTTCGCAGGGGTGCGACGCGTCGGTGCTGCTCGACGACTCGTCGACGATTACCGGGGAGAAGAACGCGGCGCCGAACGCCAACTCGCTCCGGGGCTTCGAGGTCATCGACTCCATCAAGTCCCAGGTCGAGGCCGCCTGCCCCGGCACCGTCTCCTGCGCCGACATCCTCGCCATCGCCGCCCGCGACGGCGTCAACCTGGTAATTAACACAATTAACCTCCCAAATCCCAATTTAATTACCTTTACATTTCTACACGTGTCAAAAAAAATTACCGTACATTCGCCGGCAGGCCGTACGGCCAACTCAAGCACACTGCACGGTGCCCGGCCGTGTGAAAAAGCCACCCATATTTTGATGACGCAACGCATGCACGCGAGCGCGACCAACTGCCACTAGTCATCAGCATCACATGCACGTAGTACGCCGTACGTACCTATTACCTCCCTGACATGTGGGCCCATCCATTCTACCCGCATTAACCTACAGTTGATTATACTTGCATCTACGGGATGAAAATGATTGACCTGATTGACCGATCGCCCTAGCCTGTCAATCTTGTCGTGCATGAGCGTCAAAACCTGCTTAATTACAATGCAAAATGGCAACTAATTAAAATTTACAGCAGTAACTCGAAACGTAAGTTCATTTGGTGTGTAAATTTTTTTTTGAGCAGTTGGGGGGACCGACGTGGGCGGTGCAGTTGGGTCGTCGGGACACGCGGACGGCGAGCCAGGCGGCGGCGAACAGCAACCTGCCGTCACCGTCGTCGAGCGCGGCGGCGCTGGTGTCGGCATTCGCGTCCAAGGGGCTCGACTCCCGCGACATGGTGGCGCTGTCGGGGGCGCACACCATCGGCGCCGCCCGGTGCGCCAGCTTCCGGTCGCGCGTCTACAACGACAGCAATATCGCCGCTGGGTTCGCCGTCCGGCGGCAGCAGGTGTGCCCGGCGCAGGGCAGCGACGGCAACCTGGCCCCGCTCGACGCCCTCAGCTCCATCAAGTTCGACAACGGTTACTTCCGCAACCTCATGGGACGCTTCGGCCTCCTCCACTCCGACCAGGAGCTCTTTAATGGCGGGCCCGTCGACTCTATCGCGCAGCGGTACGCCGCCAACGGCGCCGCCTTCTCCCGCGACTTCGTCACCGCCGTCGTCAAGATGGGCAGCATCAGCCCGCTCACCGGATCCAACGGCGAGATCCGCAATAATTGCAGAAAACCCAACTAGTCCGGCGATCTTTGCGATATGTGCATGGATCGAACGGTCAGGAGTGGCGCCTAGGACTAGGGTGGTGAGGAGGTGGGGCCTAGCGAGCAGTCAGAGATGTGTGTTTTTCTTGGCGTGGGAAAGCTGTGCGTGCGTTGCGTGGGGAGGAAGCGAGAGCAACGAATCCAAGGGACCGAAATGATTAGGCGGAGTGGCGCTGTCAAAAGGAGGATCAAGAGGGGAGGTGGGGCCCACGATTCAGTGATACGACGGGTTACGTTGTTTTTTTGGGGGTTAATTGTTGCATTCTTTTACTGTATCATAATATTGATGGTAATCGATTCATCTATGCATTTGGTAATAATTTAAAAGCTGTAATTTTGTATGTACTAGTACGTGGCTAGCTCTCTGATGATTTGATAAGATGACCGATTTGCATGGGAGATATGAATAATGGAGACAGTGGTTCGTGCCATGCATGTGGAGTGTTTTCCTGAGGATGCAGACTAGTCGTGTAGAATGATGATTGATGTGCTTATATATGAGACAAATATGTTACTGTAACTACGAAAGGAAAATGTACTAAGACGTGTTAGCTTTTTTACATGGTATGCAACATTATCCTTTAACCTTTAATTTCTTTCAAAATATAATATCAATGACTATAAAATTAACGTATGAAAGTTATTTTGAATACGGATCATGCATGATGGCATACATATATATAGATAGTTTATTTAATAGTCAAAAATTATAAATGTTGAACTTCCTAAGAAAACAAGAAAAACTTAATATTTTTCATTGTAGTGAGCAACAATTATACTCAAACCTAAAACGCACCTATGAAGACCAATTAACCGTTTATTATGTATGAGCGTACTCAAATACAAAATACAATATTTTATTAAAAAAACCCCACAAACAATTAGAAAAATGGTTTTTACTACCGGTTCACGACCTTTCGGTCGTGCAACCGGTAAAGTACAGTAAAAAATAATGATGGATATTTTTAGTTTTGATTTAATTGATTAGTTTTAAAAATATATCTTTACACAACCAGTAGAGACACATTAATCGGTAATAAAAATGATGTTTTTTTCACATATTTTTATAATACTTATTTATTATTATTTTATTGATGTATTACTTTATATATATATTATATACACATACATGTGTATGTATATTTATATATATGTATATGTTTTTATATATATATTTATAACATTACGTATATATAATTACGGATATATAATTGGAATTAAATATATGTAATTAATATATTACAAATATGCAATTGTCATTTCTCATATTCTATCATATATTATAAATATATAAAAATCTAAGAGGACTTTCTCATTGCCAAATAACGTGACTATCATCTTGTAATTCTCTATACGAATTAACAATCTTTTTTATAATAAATCCTATGAGTTGTCCTTAAATAGCTCTTATGCAATCCGCTCAGTGGAGTTATTGCCTCATACGTAAAGTCTATCATTTTTTAAAAAAATTGAATATGTTAAATCAATAATTCAATATAATGAGAAAAGTATAAATTATGTACGAATATTGTTTACGTAATTAGATATCCCTCTTAATGTTAATGCTGTGTGCAAGACGGTGAATAAATTCGCACACGTAGTAGCCACACAAGTTGTTCCACTTTTCATGTTTCAAACATTAAAGGAAAAACAAAGTTATGAAATATTTGTATTATAGAATAAATGAGATGTACATTTTTGGTCCATATATGTACCGAAAAGTTCATCATTATATCGAGTGTTTCCTTGAATGGTCCGCACATGTTTTTACAGAGCCATGCCCATGCCTTCTAATTAAAAATGATAATGTCGTTTGGTGCATATAATTGTGATAGTAGCATGTATAATTATAGTGTAATGTATAACATTACTTATTAAGCAATTCTATGATTTCTTTGAAATTCTCCAATGGTTTCCGCAAGGAGTCTAGGATATGGATCCTGCTTTTAGCAACATCTATCACAAGGAGGAGCTAATGGAATATACACGTTGTATTAATTAATAGATATAATATTATATATCTACGAGAAGAAAAATGGTACAAAAGGTAATAAAAATTCACTTTAAGTTATAAGATAACAGTATGAATGTCTTGTATTGTTGTTACACTAGGAATTTGTGAATGTTCATCTCTGTTTTCTGTGAAAATTCTTATGTAGTCTTCTCGTTAATAACCACGAGATCCATGAACCCACCTTAAAGTACCCCTTCCTATAAAGTCTTTAAATCTCCATTCTACATCATATAAAAAAAAGAAGTGAGATAGTTTGCACACGGTACATGGAGTGATGATACGTACAAATGGACTAAGGTAAGGAATAAAATGACACTTATAAAACCTAGCAACTGACAAAGAGAGGGGTCAAGAACATCTTGATGGTATACTTTATAGATGTCCTCGAAGTTCACCCATATCTTGGACCCTCTACGGAAGTAATCACTATCTTTAATTTAAGTAGCGAACATGATCCTACTTTTTCTCGACTGTTTCATGTACCAACTATAGAATCGGTACATCTATGTTGGCAGGGTCTTGATGAGCTCTGGCCTAATAAGTGGTTCGCTAAACTTAAATCGATACTTGATAGCAGCTTGTGATACATTCTCAATAAGGGACACCCCAAGTAGTTGATCTTCGGTGAGACTTGTATCTTTCATAAACTGTTGCAGATTGATTTCCCAATTAGATGATATCGGGTCAATCGCTTGTCTTGCTTGTTGTCTGAGCTAGGGAACAACACTGGACTGCCCTAGGACTTAATGAGTGAGCATTCGTAGTCTGATAACATCATCTTCTTCTTTATTGGTTTGCTTATCTTTTGAAAAAATGCCCTTGTTACTGGGTCTATTGTAGCCTTTTTCTCTAGACTTCATCGCTTGAAGTGCTCCTTCATCTACCTTTCTACTTCTGCTCTAGTCTTCTCATTAGTTATATCATACGGTTTTTTCTTTGGTACAAGTTTATTTGGCTCATCCAATGACTATTTCTTCTTTTGTTGACACCTTGATGGAGCGAGAGGAGGTGAGTGCGACCTTTTTTGATGTGGTGGAGACAAGGTCGTTTTCTTGCCCATAGCAGCATACTACGGCGGTGGAGACGGAGGTTTTAGAGAAGGTGGTGGAGACAGATGTTAGGGAGGAGATGGTGGAGACTGATGTTGGAGTAGAGATGGCGGGGAACCTCCGGTAGGAATCGATGCCGCCACCCACCTAGGAAGCATGATATAGCACTTACGCCATAAGATGATGCAGTGGGAGGCCTCCCTTAGTGTCCTCTCCTCGCCATCTTTGTGGAAGTTGAGCTTAAGATCCTCAAAGCCCTCGTAGACTAGTTCCACCTCCACCTTTGAGTAGCCAGGTGGAATCAACATGTAGTGGATTGTCTTATCTTGCTCCACTTGTATGGCCATGCCGTACGCCACTTTCATGAGAAACAAAGTTAATTAGTACGTATTTACAACATATAATAAATAACAAAATGAGATGTGCAAACTACAAGCATACCTTGATGGATAGGCTCTTGAAGGAAATATGCAACTCACTAGGTGTTTGCTGCGTGATTTCATCCACTGGGTAACGTGATTCGTCAATTAGTGGTGGTGTTGCAACTTGTTAGTTTGATCAGCTACTTGCTCTATAGAAGCGCAGTAGCTTCGATGGCCTGAGGGGCTAAGCAGGATGTTAAGATTAGTTCTGGTTTGTAGCTGGGTCTCGCTATGTGCTAGCATGACCTGCCTTTTTACCTATTCGGTCATTCTTTGATTGGTCTCTAGGATTTACTGCTCCAACATCTAAACATTGACATCCTTCTCGGACTTGCTTCTCTTGTGATTCCTGTATGAGTCGATGTCCTCGCGGAACCCATACTTTTACGAGATCACACTTTTTCTACGTGTTCGTCTTGGGTGCTCAGAATTCTGCAGGGCCATTGTAAGCTTGTCCTTCTCTCTATCAGGCTAGAATATACCCTGTGAAGAGGACTCTTGGGCATCGACAGGACGGTGTGGCATGTCTCGTATTTTTGGGCTAAAGATGAGGAAGCCACCCTCTGCACTGAGCAAGCCACCATCAGTATAGTACTAGTGCTTCAATCATTCGTTTTAGTCGGCTGTGGCCAAAATGATACCCCTTGCCTTTAGAGCATCTTCTATCTTCTACCTTTTAGCAATCCTCTTCTTATAACCTCTCGACCTAGCTTATAAAATATTTTTTCTAGTTAGCATCGGTTTTGTTCTACGCCACCTTCTTTCCACTTTCCTCTGACGACTTGTATTAGACAAATGCTTCCCAATGTTCCCTAGCTTCGGGTACGCATTAAAATTCGAAGTTCAGGCTATGAGGAAATAGTTGTTGTGTAGATTCTTCTTGAAGGATTAAAATTGTGAGGCCATATTCTTGAGAGCACACTCCTTCACTTTCAGTTGTTCTGCCTTAGGGACATTGAGAGTGAAGTTTTGTTGAAGGGTCGTCCACAGTATGTCCTTGTATGACTACGGGAGCATGTTTTGATCACCCGTGTTTGTGGACTAACATCTCTGTATGCTGATCAATACGTGATCCCTCATGATATAACTACATTGAGACACAAACTTTCTTGCAGCTAAGATGGAAGCAACTAGTTCACCATCTTCTTTCACTTTAGTTATAACATACCTCCCTTCCAACTTTTTTTATGGCAACTTGTTGCCCTCGGTCCTTCTTCGTCCTAACCTTCTTCTGTCCCCCTCATCATTCGTTGTTGGGTCCCTCCTCACCTTTGGTGGATTCCCCACCTCATTGAAGTATTAACTGCAATTCTCACCCTCGTCGTCCTGGTAGTACTGGCTACTACCCTGTACAATCTGGTCAAGAGGAACCTTTCGTCATCTGACTCTCCTATCTTACCAATAGGATAATAAAGGGAATATACATTAATATACATGATACGCAGTATTATATGTTAACACATATATTTTTTATTTACATTTTTATTGCACTATTTTTTCTTTATTCTCCTTCCCGATGAAAAAATAGTTTGACAAGTGTTCATATACTCCATAAGCATGCGATATTTCAATTCCAACAAACACTCTAGGTTTGATCGATAGGCAGGAGAATACTATTCATGTATGCAAATTCATGTATATAAATGCAAATAATAGGATTATATAAAAACTGTTCATGTATAAAAAACAATTCATGTGCTACAAAATTTGCTACAAACTTTGATAACAATAGAAACAATTCAGGTATACAAATATAAATAATATGAATATATAATAATAGTTAATGTATAAAAAATATAAGATACGAATATATAAAAATAATTCGCATGCCAAAAAATTAGCTACAAATTTTGAGAACAATAAAAACAATTAATTTATACAAATATAGTGTGATATGCATATATAAAAACAGCTTACGTATAAAAAACATATAATAGGAATATATATATATATATATATATCACTACAAATAATAGGTTAATTGGTTTGGAAGATATCAATATGGCATGAATGATGGTCGGCGTTAGCGTTAGTGTGGATCACGGCGCTGGAGTCAATAAGAAAGGTGGTGGCGTCGGTGTGGATGGGAACGGTTGACAGCGTAGTCGGAGCGCGGCAGTGTCGTCAGTAAGTAGGGGCACGGTGGTGTCGACGGTGCTGATAGGGATGGTGGCAGCGTGGGGGCTATGTTGTTGGTGGGAACACGAGCATGGCGTTGTTAGTACGGATGGCGTCGGCATGGAGGATGGTGGTGGCCTTGTCGGTGGGGACATTACGAGAAGAACGAGAATAAATCCACAATCAAGGGACTTAGATCGGAGAAGACGAGGGGGATTCTTTAGAATTAGTTGTTATTAACAACCGGTACTAAAGAGCTCTCTTACTCGGTCAAATTTTTTTTTAGTCCTAGTTGGTGTCTCCAGCTGGTGCTAATGTGTTCAGCAACATTAGTACTGGTTGGTATTATCAAACAGTACTAAAGATCGTGCATGGTTACCGAGGATGCCTGACTGTTACAATCGGTACTAAAGAGTAATATTAGTACCGTTGGTAACACCAACCAGTACTAATAATACTATAATGTTAATGTTAATGAGTCTTTAGACCTGGTACTAAAGACCATAATTAGTATTAGCTTTTCAACCAGCCAGTATATTTATATTTTGCTCTCTTGGACTAATGACTATTTTTCTAATAGTGAATACACCTATACGTACATATGTACAATCACGATAAATTTAAAGGTAGGGGTGTAGAAGCTAGCATTACCCTAACCCCTCCCTCCATCTCTCCTAAAGTGGAGAAAGATATAGAGATCGACACTACGTAGAAAAACCATTTTTTAGGTAGGGGGTTTTATTTTTCTAGATGGTTAAAAAAACATGCATATAATAATGATGGGAGGCTCATGTGATTTAAACCCGCTTGAAAAATTTTTCTAGGCAGCCCGTAAAGAGAAAAATAAGTTTATTTTTACAAACTAACCTCCTAAATGATTGTCCTTAAAATAGATTTTCGCAGGCGGTAAAGAGCACCACTAGTGAAAATTTTGCAACATTAAAAACACCGAGACCAGCCTCGATCTCGTACAAATCATCTAAGTCCCAGCTCCTCTCTCCTTTCATCACCTGCCCTCTCTGCATCCTTCTCCTTTCCCCTCAAATCCTAGTGATCTCCTCCTCCTGGTGATCCCCTACCTCCTTCCTCAGTGAGCCCCTATCTCCTCTCAAATCTGGTGGTGGCACGATAAAGGGGAGGGGAGTGAAGAGGTGGCGGCGATGAAGGGGAGGTGTGTCGATGGTGGATCCAGCGGATCTAGTGGCAGTGCTGCTCAAGAACACCGGATTCACATCCACGGCGGTGAAGGGTGAGAGGTAGCAGCAATGGAGGATGCCGATGCACTGCTTTCAGTAGCGCGCAGCTGGCCACAACAACGAGAGGCCATGGCGGTCGACGGTGGCAAACAGGAGGGATGGCACTGTGGAGGAGGGAGAGCAGCGGTAGATGGAGCG